>OX392467.1:10234252-11500669 GCA_947623365.1 Achlya flavicornis
TTTAAAAGAAAATTGTAATACAAAAAATCTAACAATTATCTAAAAGTTTATCCTTATTATTTTTAATTGGACTAAACTCTATTTTTCTATCTATGGCACGACAGTAGGATTCTCTTCTAATGATCTAGTTTCTAAAAAGCTTCTAGAGCGAGATACTAAAGATTGTTAGTCGCACACTGCCTGGTGAAGTATTTATACCAGCTTTTAATCTCACTTGCTATCATAGTTTGAATAGCTGATTTAAGTGTGCCCATCAATGATATAAAAATGTTTATGTCTCTTTATCATCTCTACTTTTTATTTTGTACCGGGCATGTGCAGGTGCTGTTACAATAACCAACCCGATTGGTCTTTATCAGCACTGTCTGTTTTTGAGCCAAATTTTGGCCTAAATATTATTCTACTTATTAATGTCATCATTATCAACTATCATTAGACAACTCTGAAAGTCATGAATTATGTCATGAATTCCTTGAAATGAAGGCATTGTTGTTCTTCATCTAACAGTATCAAACAATATTTGGTTGATCAGAGTATTATTAAGTCAGTCAAAAAGCAGTTCTGTTTCCACATGGGTGCTTCCTTCTCTGGTGGGCTTATATCACAGACATAAATCTTTTTTGTCTGCGGTTTATATAGCTTTCAAAACAATATACAAAGAATTTGTCTTTGTGTAATTCTTAGTACTATGAAATTTTTAGGGTTCCGTACCCAAAGGGTGCCAAACAGGACCCTATTACTAGCTGAATAAGTGAATATTGCTCCTCTATGTAGGAGTATAATCTATATGCCAGTTTGTCCATAAGCTGTAACTTATCTAGAAACCTGGCATCTGACTGATCTAGGCTAACTGATCAGAAGGTTCTAGCAGAACCAGTATCAAGATAAAACATACCTAACATCTCACGACACAGTAATGGAAAATTAAATCTCCTGAAAAGAAGCTTTACAATATCATCATACAAAGATCTACTATGATCTTGGATGGAAGAAAAACTTGCTTGACACTAAAGCTCTCTAAAGGCAATAAAGTAGTTATCATCCCTGTCGCGGAGTTTACGTGGGGCAGCACCAGTGGCATTATATTGGATGGTGGAAATACTCATGCCAACGCAAACTTCCAAGAAGGTTGACTGAACGCGTCGTAATATAAAAATTAATAAAAATAAAATGGCTGACCATACTTATGATATTTCTATGGGCTGACCCATCTCCTGGAATCCTCTGTAATGTCTACAACTGCAGATTCTTTTGACGCGACTAGGTCGATGTTTGGTATGCCCCATATTCTGAGTACGGCCTCCGAGGCCAGGGCAACATATGCCATTCCGGCACTGGTCGATTTCTGTACAGGAGATCGGCTTCTTTTGGCACGAATAGCTCGATACTTGTGACGCCCCAAATTCTGAGTACGGCCCCCGAGGCCGGGGGCAACAAGTGCCATTACGACACAGGTTGTTTCTGGGAGAGGTGATCGGCTTTCTTTAGCGCGAATAGGTCCCTACTTTGTACGCCCCAAGTTCTGAATACGGCCCCCGAGGCCGGGGGCAACAAGTGCCATTACGGCACTGGTCGGTTCTGGGAGAGGTGATCGGTTTCCTTTGACGCGAATAGGTCCATACTTGGTACGCCCCAAATTCTGAATACGGCCCCCGAGGCCGGGGGCAACAAGTGCCGTTCCGGCACTTGTCGGCTTCTGGACAGGCGGTCGGCTATGCCGTTGTATCTCCCCGAGAGGTACGCCGCCAAGAGCGATATATTTAGCACTTCAGTGAGCTCTGCGAGCTTTGTCGTTAATTTCAATAAGACTAGGGACTGCAAGGCCGCCCTTGTTTCCTATATGCGCTTCGGGCGTCTTGTCGTATTGTACTAGAATATGAGAAACTATTGGTGAGAACCTAACGCATCATAAAAATTTGTACACCACAAACAGTTGTTTACATTTAAGTGCCACAACCTGTAGTGAGCACACCATTTGCCTTTTAGTTACCTCTCATTGTGGTGAGTACCCCAGCTCGCATCCGCTGCGTCTGTGGTTAAGAATTGTGTCTCCTCTTTCCTGAGCAGTGCTACTAAACTGTGAGTTATGACAATCTGCCACCATCATAGTTCCTGATGCTGGAGGAGAGAATTCTCTCTTATTTTTTGAGGAGTGAAGCTTCTCAAGAACCATTGTGTTAGCCGTTAGTACCCTCCTGGGGTAGTAATGATTGTAAAATTGAGGAGTCCTAGTAAAGTCTGGGTCACTCTCTTGTACTTGGTATGTCTATTGTCTTATAGCACAGTTCCCTTTTCTTTGGAGTGCACCTATTGGTGTTTCACAAAAGGCATGTGTTTCACAAATGTTCCTGCTCTTGCAAATGTGTTGTGACAGACTTCTGGTAATTGAGATGGCAACCTAGAACTTTTAGAATATTGAAAGTCTCCGAGACCTGATTCTGTAGCCAGCCTCTGTCCTGATTGACTAGGATGTAGTCTAAGTAAGATTCTTATTTACTAATACTCCGTTGTATGCAAGATCATATCCTTTGCAAAAGTACTGGCTAGTACTTGGTTCTTATAGTAAACCCTTAGGAATTGATGGCGTGACTCTGCTATTGTTAAATAAAAATAGGCCTGTTGCAGGTCTATACTTGCCATCAAATTGTTTTCCTCTAAGAATTCGGCCACATCTGTATAAGACACTGTCTAGAAATGCCTGGTTACTAGTCTGTTGAGTGAAAACTCATTGGTCGAATATGGTATGCACTCTCCCCCCCCCCCCCAGTTTTTTTGCACTTACAAAAATACTTTTTCTTGTAAGTCCTCAATTAGATTATTATAATTATTATTATTATCTTTTACTAATGTTATTTCTATAGGAATCCCTTTGTTGAACTTCCTTAGTAAAAAGGGGTTTTAAATATAGGAGTTTTGTTATGAAAGGACTGCGACTACAACTAATGATGTTTAAAATAAATTGGTTTGCACCAAGCTCCTCCCATGCCTGTGCATGGTGCTTCAAGCATCCTCCTCCGAATGCTAGGTTGCTTAATATATTTTCATATTGTTTCTGATTTTGCTAGGCATTGTTTTATTATGTTATGTTAGTGGGAGGCCTTATGAGGCCTTAGTAATTTATCTCTATCTATTATGTTTGTAATATGTAGAGGATCTAATGTAACTGGACACAGTTCAATATAATAAAGAACAAGGGACATCTTGTACCTTATTAAATTCTGGTTTATTCAACCATCTCTGGGAATCTTCATGTGACTGAAAGAAAGGTAATTGGCACCTGTAGGAAAGTCCCACAAAAGGACTTTTAACATTTGACTATAATTTACTTACCTTCTGCCACAAATAAATTGTATTATTTTGTCTATGCACTTATCAATTGGAGTCTGGCCCCAGTAGCCCAGACATCTTTTCAAACAGTCATTTGGGTTCTTGCACCCTAGTTTAATGAGATCCTACAAACCCTGCTTTAAAAGTTCCTGTTGTTCTTCCCGTACTTAATTATTAGTCAAAGCTGTTGACATATATTCAGCAGAAGCTAAAACATCTTTTTATTTTGTAAAAATGGCTTAATTCTTGCTTAATTTTTAATGCAACAAAACTTGGTGTAGCTGAATAATCCTAGATAAAGACTTGTACCGTTTGCCTCTCCACATTTGTATATCAACATGCTGAAGTTGATTTAACCTTTTCAAGCCTCTACTTCTTCGCAGAGGGAATTCCCTCCTTTTCTTCAAAGTGAGAATTTTAATTACCTGATTGAAAATAGTGTTCTCATACAATGATTAACTAAGTAAGGAGGCTGGAAAAGTTAATTGTTCAGCTTGGTTACTGGGTTCTGCAGACTCAAATACGAATTTTATGTGGTGGAAGTAATCTTCTACGGTAATTGAGCCAAAATTCCGGAAATATTTAACTTTATTCATTATAGAGTCAATTGTTGTGTGTCAAGTTGATTTTACTTACGGCGTCCATTTAGAGGTGGTAAGGGTTTGCCCTCTTCATCTTCCGAAGATGAAGAAGATGCCTTCAATACCTGGAGACACCAGTGCGGCTTCGAGTCGGTTGCTTTTTACTGAAATAGCAACATCCGACCCTACATAAACACCATTCTTACCCGCAGAATCTTCGGTATTTTAACATAGAATGATCTCTCATTCTTTTACAATAACTCTATCTTGACACAAACTAGAGATTTTTTACTTGAAATCGAAGAAATAATCACTATTATTTAATAAAAAATAGTACGAAAAAAATTTGCATGCTTTCAGCGGCAAATATGTACATGCTATGAGTTCACAGGTGCGCTCCAGTTCAGGTACATGTCGCGCTCTGCTGTGCGTGAAAGAGACAGGTAATATAAGAGAGAAGAGGTAAAGTATACAATTTCATGCTTAATATGGTAAATATCTGTAGATGCTTCTTCATAAAATGCTGTGTGTTTTGGATTCACATATAATAACTGTTTTGTTGGAGTGCAAAACAGTCTTATTATATGTGAATCCAAAACACACAGCATTTTATGAAGACTTGTTTGTTATCTGCTGGTGAAAGAGTACATACAAATGCTATGTGAAAATAAATAAATTTAAATATGCTCTCAATGTTATAATAAATTATGCATATTCATTCATGTATTCATTATTATTATATCTAATAATATATCTTTAAATGTCCTTTAATTAATGATAATAAAGGACAAAGTTATAAATTCAATATCTCAAATTACAAGTAATGTTTGTATAAACATCTTATTTTATTATGTAAGTACCTTATCAAAAACTTAAGGGAACTTCTTGAAGCAAAGCCTCATGAATTAAAATTATTAGTAGGTAGCCTAAGAAAATACTTGATAAGTATTCTACTAAGATATCTTAATATTAAAAAAAAAATAAAAAAATATAAATTACTTAGAAATCATTCCAAGATCAAAATAACATACATCAAGTATGCAGTATTAATAATTTAAAAGAAAATTGTAATACAAAAAATCTAACAATTATCTAAAAGTTTATCCTTATTATTTTTAATTGGACTAAACTCTATTTTTCTATCTATGGCACGACAGTAGGATTCTCTTCTAATGATCTAGTTTCTAAAAAGCTTCTAGAGCGAGATACTAAAGATTGTTAGTCGCACACTGCCTGGTGAAGCATTTATACCAGCTTTTAATCTCACTTGCTATCATAGTTTGAGTAGCTGATTTAAGTGTGCCCATCAATGATATAAAAATGTTTATGTCTCTTTATCATCTCTGCTTTTTATTTTGTACCGGGCATGTGCAGGTGCTGTTACAATAACCAACCCGATTGGTCTTTATCAGCACTGTCTGTTTTTGAGCCAAATTTTGGCCTAAATATTATTCTACTTATTAATGTCATCATTATCAACTATCATTAGACAACTCTGAAAGTCATGAATTATGTCATGAATTCCTTGAAATGAAGGCATTGTTGTTCTTCATCTAACAGTATCAAACAATATTTGGTTGATCAGAGTATTATTAAGTCAGTCAAAAAGCAGTTCTGTTTCCACATGGGTGCTTCCTTCTCTGGTGGGCTTATATCACAGACATAAATCTTTTTTGTCTGCGGTTTATATAGCTTTCAAAACAATATACAAAGAATTTGTCTTTGTGTAATTCTTAGTACTATGAAATTTTTAGGGTTCCGTACCCAAAGGGTGCCAAACAGGACCCTATTACTAGCTGAATAAGTGAATATTGCTCCTCTATGTAGGAGTATAATCTATATGCCAGTTTGTCCATAAGCTGTAACTTATCCTAGAAACCTGGCATCTGACTGATCTAGGCTAACTGATCAGAAGGTTCTAGCAGAACCAGTATCAAGATAAAACATACCTAACATCTCACGACACAGTAATGGAAAATTAAATCTCCTGAAAAGAAGCTTTACAATATCATCATACAAAGATCTACTATGATCTTGGATGGAAGAAAAACTTGCTTGACACTAAAGCTCTCTAAAGGCAATAAAGTAGTTATCATCCCTGTCGCGGAGTTTACGTGGGGCAGCACCAGTGGCATTATATTGGATGGTGGAAATACTCATGCCAACGCAAACTTCCAAGAAGGTTGACTGAACGCGTCGTAATATAAAAATTAATAAAAATAAAATGGCTGACCATACTTATGATATTTCTATGGGCTGACCCATCTCCTGGAATCCTCTGTAATGTCTACAACTGCAGATTCTTTTGACGCGACTAGGTCGATGTTTGGTATGCCCCATATTCTGAGTACGGCCTCCGAGGCCGGGGCAACATATGCCATTCCGGCACTGGTCGATTTCTGTACAGGAGATCGGCTTCTTTTGGCACGAATAGCTCGATACTTGTGACGCCCCAAATTCTGAGTACGGCCCCCGAGGCCGGGGGCAACAAGTGCCATTACGACACAGGTTGTTTCTGGGAGAGGTGATCGGCTTTCTTTAGCGCGAATAGGTCCCTACTTTGTACGCCCCAAGTTCTGAATACGGCCCCCGAGGCCGGGGGCAACAAGTGCCATTACGGCACTGGTCGGTTCTGGGAGAGGTGATCGGTTTCCTTTGACGCGAATAGGTCCATACTTGGTACGCCCCAAATTCTGAATACGGCCCCCGAGGCCGGGGGCAACAAGTGCCGTTCCGGCACTTGTCGGCTTCTGGACAGGCGGTCGGCTATGCCGTTGTATCTCCCCGAGAGGTACGCCGCCAAGAGCGATATATTTAGCACTTCAGTGAGCTCTGCGAGCTTTGTCGTTAATTTCAATAAGACTAGGGACTGCAAGGCCGCCCTTGTTTCCTATATGCGCTTCGGGCGTCTTGTCGTATTGTACTAGAATATGAGAAACTATTGGTGAGAACCTAACGCATCATAAAAATTTGTACACCACAAACAGTTGTTTACATTTAAGTGCCACAACCTGTAGTGAGCACACCATTTGCCTTTTAGTTACCTCTCATTGTGGTGAGTACCCCAGCTCGCATCCGCTGCGTCTGTGGTTAAAAATTGTGTCTCCTCTTTCCTGTGCAGTGCTACTAAACTGTGAGTTATGACAATCTGCCACCATCATAGTTCCTGATGCTGGAGGAGAGAATTCTCTCTTATTTTTTGAGGAGTGAAGCTTCTCAAGAACCATTGTGTTAGCCGTTAGTACCCTCCTGGGGTAGTAATGATTGTAAAATTGAGGAGTCCTAGTAAAGTCTGGGTCACTCTCTTGTACTTGGTATGTCTATTGTCTTATAGCACAGTTCCCTTTTCTTTGGAGTGCACCTATTGGTGTTTCACAAAAGGCACGTGTTTCACAAATGTTCCTGCTCTTGCAAATGTGTTGTGACAGACTTCTGGTAATTGAGATGGCAACCTAGAACTTTTAGAATATTGAAAGTCTCCGAGACCTGATTCTGTAGCCAGCCTCTGTCCTGATTGACTAGGATGTAGTCTAAGTAAGATTCTTATTTACTAATACTCCGTTGTATGCAAGATCATATCCTTTGCAAAAGTACTGGCTAGTACTTGGTTCTTATAGTAAACCCTTAGGAATTGATGGCGTGACTCTGCTATTGTTAAATAAAAATAGGCCTGTTGCAGGTCTATACTTGCCATCAAATTGTTTTCCTCTAAGAATTCGGCCACATCTGTATAAGACACTGTCTAGAAATGCCTGGTTACTAGTCTGTTGAGTGAAAACTCATTGGTCGAATATGGTATGCACTCTCCCCCCCCCCCCCAGTTTTTTTGCACTTACAAAAATACTTTTTCTTGTAAGTCCTCAATTAGATTATTATAATTATTATTATTATCTTTTACTAATGTTATTTCTATAGGAATCCCTTTGTTGAACTTCCTTAGTAAAAAGGGGTTTTAAATCTAGGAGTTTTGTTATGAAAGGACTGCGACTACAACTAATGATGTTTAAAATAAATTGGTTTGCACCAAGCTCCTCCCATGCCTGTGCATGGTGCTTCAAGCATCCTCCTCCGAATGCTAGGTTGCTTAATATATTTTCATATTGTTTCTGATTTTGCTAGGCATTGTTTTATTATGTTATGTTAGTGGGAGGCCTTATGAGGCCTTAGTAATTTATCTCTATCTATTATGTTTGTAATATGTAGAGGATCTAATGTAACTGGACACAGTTCAATATAATAAAGAACAAGGGACATCTTGTACCTTATTAAATTCTGGTTTATTCAACCATCTCTGGGAATCTTCATGTGACTGAAAGAAAGGTAATTGGCACCTGTAGGAAAGTCCCACAAAAGGACTTTTAACATTTGACTATAATTTACTTACCTTCTGCCACAAATAAATTGTATTATTTTGTCTATGCACTTATCAATTGGAGTCTGGCCCCAGTAGCCCAGACATCTTTTCAAACAGTCATTTGGGTTCTTGCACCCTAGTTTAATGAGATCCTACAAACCCTGCTTTAAAAGTTCCTGTTGTTCTTCCCGTACTTAATTATTAGTCAAAGCTGTTGACATATATTCAGCAGAAGCTAAAACATCTTTTTATTTTGTAAAAATGGCTTAATTCTTGCTTAATTTTTAATGCAACAAAACTTGGTGTAGCTGAATAATCCTAGATAAAGACTTGTACCGTTTGCCTCTCCACATTTGTATATCAACATGCTGAAGTTGATTTAACCTTTTCAAGCCTCTACTTCTTCGCAGAGGGAATTCCCTCCTTTTCTTCAAAGTGAGAATTTTAATTACCTGATTGAAAATAGTGTTCTCATACAATGATTAACTAAGTAAGGAGGCTGGAAAAGTTAATTGTTCAGCTTGGTTACTGGGTTCTGCAGACTCAAATACGAATTTTATGTGGTGGAAGTAATCTTCTACGGTAATTGAGCCAAAATTCCGGAAATATTTAACTTTATTCATTATAGAGTCAATTGTTGTGTCAAGTTGATTTTACTTACGGCGTCCATTTAGAGGTGGTAAGGGTTTGCCCTCTTCATCTTCCGAAGATGCCTTCAATACCTGGAGACACCAGTGCGGCTTCGAGTCGGTTGCTTTTTACTGAAATAGCAACATCCGACCCTACATAAACACCGTTCTTACCCGCAGAATCTTCGGTATTTTAACATAGAATGATCTCTCATTCTTTTACAATAACTCTATCTTGACACAAACTAGAGATTTTTTACTTGAAATCGAAGAAATAATCACTATTATTTAATAAAAAATAGTACGAAAAAAATTTGCATGCTTTCAGCGGCAAATATGTACATGCTATGAGTTCACAGGTGCGCTCCAGTTCAGGTACATGTCGCGCTCTGCTGTGCGTGAAAGAGACAGGTAATATAAGAGAGAAGAGGTAAAGTATACAATTTCATGCTTAATATGGTAAATATCTGTAGATGCTTCTTCATAAAATGCTGTGTGTTTTGGATTCACATATAATAGCTGTAATCGATTTGAGCGTGCTTAAACCCGTTTCATTCCATATTAGTTTGAGCGCGATCACGATGTCCAATGAAACGTCATAGATGACGTCATGACATACGCCATTTTGCGCTCACACCGGCCATGCCCTAAACTGATATCACCGCGGCACCGTGAGCGCTGTCCGAAGTGATGGTTAAATATTGTATTTTCGGAAAAAAATCTAATAAGATTCTTGGTTTTCTATTTGGCAAAAATACTTTAAAGATTTTATGAGAAAAAAAAATACGAATATTCCTTTTTTCGAGTCAACTAATAATAGATATAAGGAGTCCTAGCGCGTTATTAATTCAGATTTTAATTAAATTCTCGATTGTTCTGTTTTGAATGCTGTGAGCGCGTTCACGAGCGTTCCGAATTGTTGACAGTTCTCAGCTGTCATTAACGTGATATCTAACTCGGTACCTACGCAAATTATTGCAGTGAGCACGTAGAGCGTGAGCACTATGAGCGATATTCAGATTGTAGCCCGATATTTGCCGAAAACAATACTTTTGACAGCGCTCACGATGATATCAGTTTATGTAGTATTACACCATCCTATTTTTAGTTTCCTAACTAGGAAATAGGAAGGTGTAATCGCAGTTAGAACGGTTCGTTTCCTAAGTAGTGAGATAGGAAGGTCCGACCGCTCTACTTCCTTAAAGTGTAATCGTATCGCTCCGATTTAGGACGTTTAGGAATGTATATAGTTCTTCAAAACATCGATGTTTTGAAATAATATATAATAATATCAAAAATAAGTCCTTATAAAAAGGATTTGGTTGCCAAAATTAAAACAACTTTTATCCTATTTAAGTAGGAAGCCCACCACAGACGTAGGTATAATATTTTTAGGGATCAGTAGCAGTATAAAACAAAATGATGAATCAGTTTTTTTTTTTTTTGCATGGGTAATTTACAATTAAATTTTAAGAATCTCAAAACAAGCTCATTTAATAAATATCAATTATTAATAATAACAATATAATTAGTCACTCAGAAAAATAATTATAACCAAGAGATGACGAACGAGACTATTTTTAATTTTTTTTTACACAACTATGTCGGTAAACAAGCATACGGCCCGCCTGATGGTAAGCGGTAATTTAAAGACCGATGTTACCGCGCCGAGAGCCGACAAGCAAATGGACGGGATCAAGTGTCGAGTGTAGCCTACTGTATAACACAAATAATCAGAGACAGCCTTCACACTAGTCGACTAAATACGATTATAATATATATTAATATAAATCATAGCAAGGCACATTACCATATATTTTCAATACTAATCTTTGAGAGACCGCACACGCAGCTATAATATAAATTTCTGTTACTTCACCAACTTGTACTGTAATTTAAATTATAGCTCGGCATATTAATATATATTATACCTACGTCTGTGATGGGCCTTTTGAAGAAGAAGAAAGCACGGTCTTGATTTCGTGGTCGGCAAAGCACAAACGTGAATAAAAGATGTCGATGTTTATGACTTTTGACATCGATCTTAAAAAAGAAGAATACCATTGTATTTTAATTAACTGTGTTTTCTTTTTAAGATCGGAAGTTAATAAAATGGAAGTTAGCTAAGCTGATGTTGAAAACTGTTCAGATTTAGTTTAATGAACATAAAGGAGCTCATTTGTGTTCATTAGTATTTTAAGTGGTTTGATCGGTTTGAGAGAATAAAAAAATTCAAACATCGGAATAACACCAACGTAAGAATCGTTATATTTTAACGATGATTTTTTAAAATCGATCTTTGTCGTCAGGATTCTTTAAAAACATCGATGTTGCACCCCTACTAGTCGTCCGTCCCGCTTTGGTATAGATGATATACATACTCTTTGTCGCGTCCTATTTAGAATGCAATATAGTGTAGTGTAATACTAGCTTCCTAGTTAGAACCATCCTAGTTAGGATCCTAAAAATAGGAAGGTGTAATAGCTACTTTAGGACATGGTCGGTGTGAGCGCAATATGGCGCATATCATGACGTCATCTATGACGTTCCACGGGACATCGTTAGCGGTCATAAACCAATTCGGTACGGGTTTAAGGTTTAAGCACGCTCAAATCGATTACAGCTTCAATTCGGAATGCAGCATTCATTTCATTCAAGTGAATGAAAGTGAATCTAACACCCATATTCTAAATGAATGATCCTTCAGAGTTAGGGACCACAGACTATCTAGGTAGAGGTGATATTTTTAAATTTAGGTGATCTACATGTCGGTACATATTTTACGGGGAAGTCTGTATGTCCTGAGTCTGGGTGTAATTATGTATATTAAGTACTAGCTGTCCCCTGCGGTTTCACCCGCGATCCCTGGATAAAAAGTACCATACCATGGGCTATCTGCATTCCCATGATGATCCCTTGAGTAATTGAGGCGTAAAGGCAGAACCACAGACATATCTGTGGGCGCAACAAACAAACAATCAAATAAACAAATAAATTCACTTTCGCAGTTTGCATCAGCGACAAGTGCGACAACCAAGCGATAGGAACATCATGATTAGTGATTAGTGTTAAGTGGTATCAGGATTTCATAGTGGGCGTAGCGCAGACATTTCATAGTCTGGGCTCCACTGCGAACTCCTCATGGGCCCAATGCGTTTTTTGTCGTAATATGACAATTAAATAATCACTTCATTTCACACTTGTACAGTCTTAAAGAATGATAGGCTTCAAACAAAACAGGGTGTAACAATGATTGCACTGAGATGCTGAGGTGTGTAGGTACAGCTTGTGATAAGAGCGCTTGTGATAAACTTACATCAAAGAGAATATATAACATACAACAGTCCTCGGTTCATTACACTGCACGGGCATAATGGTCTCGCGTTACCTACCCTACGATTTTAGCTTCATAGATAATACACTATACTAGTCCGAAATACCAATACCTACCAATTCCTTAACTTT
The DNA here is from genome assembly GCA_947623365.1 of Achlya flavicornis. Classification (NCBI taxonomy): domain Eukaryota; kingdom Metazoa; phylum Arthropoda; class Insecta; order Lepidoptera; family Drepanidae; genus Achlya; species Achlya flavicornis. Next base: position 10,246,609 of record OX392467.1, read on the forward strand.
CAATAAAAACGTAATTGTGTTGCTACCTCACTCAAACCCTCCACCACGATACCAAGATCGTCCAACCTTCCGATAACACAGACATTTAAAGAAATGTTTGTGGGTGATCAAGAATGTCGTCAAATAGCATCAAGAACAGATTTGAAGGGATTCTTCTATATATAGATTGTAATTTGTACATAATCATCAACATCAGCCTATAATATCCCACTACTGAGCACAGGCGTCCTTTCGAAAATGAGGGTAAAGGGACTGGGCGATACTCCACCACGCGTGCCCACGGCGGATTGGTGGAGGTAGGCTAGTGGTCAACCTACTGATGGAAATTTTCAAGCCGCCTAGGAGGCATCTAACTAGCTTAACGACTATCACAATTAAGTGATAACCGCGACCAACAGCTTTACTAAAAACACTCGATTTGAATTACCACTGGGCGGTCATCCATCCAAGTACCGACCACGACAAAGGTAGCTTAACTTTGCCGGTTTAATTTTTTCGCGCTTCAATTTGTACATAGTTGTTGTAAATACAGATATTTTGCATAGAGGTAATTACAGTATCTCTAAAACTTGGCGGTAATAACCGGTTTTTACTATTATTCAGTCTGTGGTTAATAATAAAATAAATATCTGTGAATGTGAATGACTGAAATAAAAAAAAGAGAGTTTTGCTATACGATGGATGGATGACAGAATTTGTGATTCGTTCTTTTATTACTGATAAAAATATTACTTTTGTGTTAAATTCTAGTTTAATTATTGTAACATGAATCTGTCATGAAATCGTTCTGTGAGAGATGAGTGTCTTCGGTGATTTTCAACGCGTGTGGGTGCAACGTTTTCCAGAGAGTGCGTTACCAGCCGCCTGGGAGGAAGATGTCAGGGCCAATTTGGCTAAACACAAACAAAAAGTTGCTATATTGAGAGAGGAGTTAGAGAAGGAAGAGTTTTATGTAGAGTACTTGGAGACTTTACTCTCAGATGTTGAGAAGCATAAGGCGTCATCACAATGTAGTCGAGAGGCTCCACCCTCTGGTGCTGACTTGAGTGATCCTGATGATAAAGTTTCTGATAGCAAACAGGTAACTTATTACCTATATATTTCATTTATTTTTGTTTTCGTGTTAAGTTAATAGTAATTGTAGGTATTAGAGTGGGTTAGATTGAATGTAAAAATATATGTTGATGTAAGTAATTTTATAATTTAGTACACACTATCTATTATCATGATTATCTGAAATCGACTCTTATCATTACACAGCTCATGTCTCATTATATTAATAATATATTTACTTTCTAATGATACAAAATAGTACTGTAAGTTGTCCTGGTAGATAATAATTATAATAAAATGTGAATCATTGTTTTATTAAAACTCTAAAATAGGAATACATTTCCATGAATTAGTTTAATTAGTTTTCTTTTTAATGTTTGATATGTAATAGTTTTGATTATCCCAAATTATATAGAAATAGGTGAATTGTTATAAAATATTTTAATTTTACTAAACATAGGTAAAATACTATATCAAAATAATTTAGAAAACTGGTTCACATCATAATGACTCATTAACCTTCCTTAGTTTTCATACATAGCAATTCAAATTGGATTTTCCATTTAGTATCTAGTCATTGAAGTTGTTGGAGAAGTCCAGAAATTCCACTAAATGTAATAATATCAAGATACATATAATTTTAGACTGTTTAATAATCCATATTAATAGGCTATATATAATATATTTTACTTTATTTGAATTGGAATAGGGTCTACTAAAAACAAAAACAATAAGGTAGGCCTATAAATATCCCATCCAATCTGTCAATCTTCATCAATTTAAACATATAGAGCATATATTATACATAACAGTTAAACCCAATATCATTGCTATGTTAATACATTCCATAGGTTACTGTTAATTAATTAATATTCATTATTGACCGCTTGTTTTATGAAGCATGAGAAGGAAACTGTTTAGTTAAGTACACCTCACTTGATAGTGAGCTTATATTTTAAACAATAAGTAGTTGTGATGAATCATCAATAAGAACCTTGTAAGATTTTATTATAGTTGAATACAAATAGGGTTTAATGTTGTTCCTCTGTGGTTAATTTGTTTATCATAGGCTATTTTCAAATGCATTGTTACTTACTTAAGTCACTCTATACAAATTTCACAGAAAATACATCTTATTTTATGGGTTACAAACATTTGTGTGCTTGAACATGTAAATTTGTGTTCTACTACTGGGAAGTGGAGGATCCAGGGTTTCGGTTTGGGAGGGGCTGAGGGGCTTGATCCAACTGAGGATAGCCTTTATCAGGAGTGGACTTGATGCTTTAGGAGTGAGTGGGGGGGCTTGAGCCCTGTAGCCCTGGAACAGCTACTGATACTGGGTGTAATTTTATGGAGTATGGGTTGTTGTGGAGTAGTGGTACCCACTTAGGTACTTTGTTGTAACCATCGGAGTACCACCTTCCAGTTGTTTTTTTTTATGCCAAGCATAGTTTGTTCCGGCACCAAAAATAAAAACAATAATATGTATTTCTGTCAGTTGTCTGGCATCCATAACAAGCTCTTGTTTGGTGTGTTATGGAATAGTAGGTATGTATGATAAGATATATTTAAGAATTTAAGCTTTGTTGGAAGCATAAAATCCTCCAAAGTAGATGATTATTACTATTTCATAATGCTGTTAACTCACTGATGAGGATCACTAATGTAAACATCTATTTTGACATATTAATAAATACTATAAACAAAACTCTTTTTAACCAACTTCAAAAAAAGGAGGAGGTTCTCAATTCGGTTGTATTTTTTATGTTTGTTACCTCATAACTCCGTCATTTATTAATGAAATGGAAAATTCTTTTTTTTTTTTATCTGGATGGGTACACTTCCCGTTTGGTCCCATTGCCATCAGATCAAGATTTGATTGCTTCCTAGTGTACTTTGATGTCGGTAAAAGTTTACAGTCCAATTATGTTTTACAATATGTTAGAATTATGTGAATGTTTATCATAAGCTATGGGTGGGAACTTTGGTGGTGAACAGTCTGCAGATTTGTAATTTAAAGAGCTTATTATTTGTATATTACCAAGAATCAGTCTGCATATTTAGTTTAAATGTTAGTGATCCTCATTGCTAGAGCCATTTAATTGTTTTAATTGGTTGAATATGAGGTAATTGGATATTTGTGTAAAAGGAAGTAATAGCTGTGTACTTAGCTGACACACCTACTATATAACAGTTTGTCACACCCACTCAATTAAAAGTATGGAGCCATTTCAGCTCAAGGTTATCAGATAAGTTTATTGATCTTCCTATTTCATTAACCTTCTTTTTTAATGACTAAAGAGGAAATTATTAATCAAGTAAACATGTTGGTAGGTGGGCATGAAACAATCCAGCTCATTGTTTTGCACTGAAAGTTATAATTGATTGATGTGAACAGTATTGTTTTTAGGTGACAAGATTAGGATGGTAAGCAAGCTTTGTGCAAGATATCTAGACACCCAGTAGTGTCAGGCTAGTGTGTCAGCAAAGTTTGGAAATGTATTAATTAAATTACCTATAATTCAGTTCTTATTCATCATCATCTATTAGTGCGTTCGAATTGGAGTGATGTCGTTTTTAACAGTTTCAAAATGGGCATTTTTGTATTTGCGTTCGAATTGGAAAATTTCAACAATTTTGCAACTTTTGCCACAAACGATATGTCCCAAATCGAACGATTAGATACAAAAATGACATTTCCATGCTCATCGCCTGCTTGTCACTTGTCTCAACCTACCTTTTTCCTTCAGTTAATCATTAAACAAAGTTAATCTAACAAATTATTCTCTTACCTGTTAGTATTTCTATAAAATTTTATAATAAAAATTAGAATTTTCGCTTCCCGTATGAATTTTCCGAAACTTATCTGTCAGATTCAAAGATGTCAAAATATGATCACAAACGACCCTGCCTCGGAGGTGGGTCAAAATTTGCAGTTCACGATGTCGTTTTTAACTGTTTCCAAGCAAAACGAACGGTGAACGAAAACTGTTCAAAACGCCAATTTCGCCCACAACTTTCCAAATCGAACGCCAGTTGTGATCGTTTTTGGCATTTTGGACTGTTATTTTTGCTACCATACCCCAATTCGAACGCACCTTAAAATGCCTATAATGTCCCACTGCTGAGCACAGGCCTCATTTCACAAATCAGGGTGAAAGGGAAATGGGCAGATACTCCACCATGCTACCAACTGCGATTGGTGGAGGTAGGCTAGTGGTCAACCTACTGTTGGAGTTTTCAAGCCGGCTAGAAGGCCTCTAACAATGACTAGGTTATCACAATTAAGTGATAACCAGGATCATCGGCTTTACGTGCCTTCCGAAGCACTGAAACATTCGATTTGAAATACCACTAGGTGGTCACCCATCCAGGCACCAACCATGACGGTTGTAGCTTAACTTGCCGATCGATTAAGAATGGCTTATCATGCTTCGCCACGAGTGCTTCCATTCCTATTAATTAATAAGAATACATGATTGTCTGTCCGTTTTTCATTGTCAATGAAAATAATGTGTGTATTTTGAACTGTGTATCTTATACATACCTATATGCATAATTAATTAAAATAGTCCATGCTTAAATACTGATGTTATTAAAGTTGATTTCCTTTGTACCCAGGACTCAAACACCAACTCCTTGTCAAAGAAAAGTGAAGCAAGTATTAGTAGTGATAAGAGTGATGATTCCACAACTGAAACTGCTGAATGTGAAGAAGTACAGTTAAGAAGCAAACCGGTGCATGTTGGTGAGAGAAGTTCAGTAAATCAGTGCATAAATGAGCTCTCGTCCAACCTTGCTGCAGAGGCCCGCCGGCGATGTAACAGTGAAGTTGTGCAAAGAACTGATAATAGCCAAGATACTAATGGTATGCATTGTACCTATACATTTGAAGTGTCTTCTTGAACAGTATTAATTGGATTAAATTTATAGGTGGTTTAATTTATTATTAGGTGATGGGTTCGATTCCCACATAGGACATGCATTTGTGTGCATGAACATGTCTGTATGTCCTGAGTCTCGGTGTAATTATATGGGTATGTATTTACAAACAAAAAGTAGTATATGTATTATATCAGTTATCTGGTTTCGATAGTACAAGCTCTGCTTAGTTTGGGATCAGATGACCGTGTGTGAGGAATATCCTAGGATATTTATTTATTAATTATTGAGAGTGAATATGTTTCTAAGATAGATTGTTTAATTATAATTCCTCATCCATAACCACTACATACATAGTATTAGTCTGCTCTCTGCTTATAAGTACTGCAATAAATAAACATTCTTATGATGAGTTTAATATTTGCCATTATTCTTATTATCAATTTATATACTGAGTGATTAGATGCTCTACTTTTAAATACTGATAGAATATGATAAAAACATGCTGAACACAATCATAACCAAATAAATTATTGATTTCAGAATTAATGCCTATATTTTTGTTATCATTACAGTAGCCGTAGATCAAAAAAGTCCAATTCAAGCTAAAAACCGTCCAGCATCACAAGCAGGTGATTTTGTAACTGTCATCGAAGTTAATGGTCTTAAGTTAGCCGAGAATGCATCGAAGAAAGCAGGAGAGTCTCCACTGTCATCTGAGAGTAGTCCTGTTGACGCAGTAGCAGTAGCTAAGAAAAAAGTCCCACCTAAGTATGTTTTTAATTGTCTACTTTGTGTGAAAACCTTAGTATTTTTTATCTGTCTTTAACGTTAAATTTATCATATGATATTAATCATTGTTAAATGTTATATTATTTGTAGACCTCCACCGAAAGTGTTCAGCAAACGCGGCGCTTCCCTCCCAGAGTCTGGTCTGGTAGACGATAGTCCGCCGTCATCTTTAGGGCGTAGAATTCGCAATGCGGAATCACGCGAATCTATTACCAGTAGAGCATCTACACCCTCCATCAGTGAAAGGGTCAGTTTTGATACACCAACATTAAGTTTTATTAACACACATGTTTTTTGCTTGTGATACTTTACCGAAATATATTTTTGTAGTGGCTAACCCCTGTATCAATTAGTTCAAGATTATCAAACGCTTGCATGAATAATGATGATATATTCTGATGTTTTGTTATATTTATTTAAGTAATTAGTTTCATACAATCATTTTCGAATTGAAACTGATTCAATAACTTTTTACCTTCAAGTAACTGCAAATGCAAACAGTACTTTATTGGGAACTAGCTTTCCCCCCGCGGTTTGCACGCGTTACCGGGATAAAAAGTAGCCTATGCTCTTCTCCATAGGTACCACGGGGTATCTGCATGCCAAATTTCATCGCGATCGGTTCAGTCGTTTAGGCGTGAAAGGAATAATTTTCGATTGTAATATTTCTACCGATTAGAGGTTGTTTCAATCTGAATCAAACCCTTAATCGGTAAAATATCACCATTCAATGATAACAGTGCATTTAAATTAGTTATCTTTTTAACATAATATTGTATATGAAGTGTTGATTTAATGTGATACGAAGACCCTTCACACATGTAGATACTCAAAATAAACCGAACTGATTAAAAACTAGCCCGTGACGTAGCTACCTGGGGGCTAGACGGGGCAGTGCCCCGGGGCCCCAAGCTCAGGGGGCCCCTCGGACTTTGACTTACAAACTATAACTTGAACACCGACATATAAGAAGCAGACGAACCGCCGCATTCTCTGTGTGAATTGATCAAAAGCGCCGCATAGATTATAGTGAACGCGGAACGCAAAACTCTGAACGCGGAACTCTAGAACTCTCTCTGTGGGATTGGCGCCTAATATTTCGCATAAAAACAAACAGTTGTTGACTCTTCGTACGGATTATCATGACGGACAAGATGGCGGCACATGCTACGATCTGTCTTTTTAACCGACTTCAAAAAAAGGAGGAGGTTCTCAATTCGATTGTATGTTTTTTTTTTTTTTTTTTTTTTTTTTTTTTATGTTTGTTACCTCATAACTCCGTCATTTATGAACTGATTTGGAAAATTCTTTTTTTGTCTGGAAGGGTACACTTCCCGTTTGGTCCCATTGTCATCAGATCAGGATTTGATAACTTCTTAGTGTATTTTGAAGTCGGTTTAAGTTTTTTGTAAAACAGTCCAATTATTTCAATGTGTGTGTGTAGTCTTGCTCCAGGTGTAATAACGAGATGGCTCAATATGAAAATTTTAATTAGTTTAGTTGGGGCCCTAGTTTATTTTTGCCTCAGGGCCTTTGGTTACCTAGCTACGCCACTGTAGTAACCAAACTTCGCACACGAAGTTACCGAAACACGGCAATTTTAGGTAGTCACTTAATTGTGGACAAGATTGTTCTGACCCTCATGCTATGATGTTGATTAATTCAAGCGATGGGGATATTAGTCCTCGACTATAGATAACATATTTAGTTTCGTCAATAAACTAGTTGCGTGGCGACCAGAACTAGCGTCACTTGGTGTAACTTGGAATCAGTTATTATCGCGTTACTTACATGCACCATTGAAATACTAGCCTAGCATGTGCTAGTCACTGGTTAGTGGTTCGAGTTTGTTTGGTTTTGTTTGAGTAGCTACCTGTGTAACGGGCCTAAAATTAAATCAAAACTTCTTCGACCACACACCTGCAATTATCTAATTATTAACTATTATGGGGAGTCCATCCTTCCTTACACATTGAAAATAGAATTGTTTCGAACTGTGTGGGCTCAAAGGAGTTTCTTCGGACGCTCGGACTGTGGAATGAGCTTGGTTTTCCCCGCCGTGGTTTTCCCAATGGAGTACAGCATGAGGTTCTTCAAAAAGGGTGTGAAGAGATTTCTTCAGGGTCGCCAACGCGCGAGGATACCCCTGGTGTTGCAAGCGTCCATAGGCTACGGTAACTGCTTACCATCAGGCGGGCCGTATGCTGCCACCTTGGTGGTATAAAATAATAATAATAATATTCAGGTGAAAAGCTACGAGTCAATCAACTCTCTATCGTCGGAACGTAAACGTTCGGGTGGTGCGGCGACCCCCCGCTCTATAGACGAGGAAGTGACGTCGACGACCCCCGACCCGCCCGACGCGGACGCGGACGCGACGGACGACAAGTCTGCGCCGATATCCTTAGAGAGCATACCAGCGGTGCCTGTCTCTGAAGACGAGCCCTACTATGATCAAGTGCCCGTCGATATCAATGATGGAGAATATGTTTATATTCAAGCCGGTATGTTTTAAGACAGATAACTCTTAAGTTCACTTGCACTCAAGTACATTTTAGTACTATTCGTTTGCATTATTGATTTCCTATGCTTAGGTACAACCATCTCTATAATGGGTTAATACTGTAATCATAGAGCTAGAATATATAAAGAGCGACTGTAATAGACAACGGTCCTTATACCTTGAAACGAAGTGCGCGTACATACATAGTTTGAAAAAATAAACTAAGACTAAAATACTCACAATGAATGCCAATTTCTCGTTTTTTATCGATGCTCAGAGAACAAAATACAAGGAATCCATATCGACATTTTGTCTGACTGTAAATCAACTAGTGTTCGATATAGGTATTTATGGAAACTGGTCACGCTTCGCTCAAGGTAACGTTGTTAACGCTATCACTATTACTATAATATTCTAACTCTATGACTGTACTCATATTCGATTGACGAAAATATAGTTTATTTATAGACAACAAATATTTCACACATTATCACTTATTTCGGTCCTATTGTCGTCGGATCACTCCTTTTAGATTATTATGTATTTATTTAACATAAATACAAATATAATGACTCAAGCGCAGCTGTTGAAATGCACCGATAGCTTGCCGACAGTTTTTTTGACTTGATAGAGACAGCAGGGTGGATACTACAAAGTGCTTTATTATTCGAAAGATGTGTTCCAACAAAAGAAGCTCATTGAAAGAGGTTTCATCTTTCAATGAGCTCGACATTTTGTTTGTGGTGTAGGCGGTACGGGCTGTAGCGCGGAGGAGTCATCGAGCGCTACAAGCACACTCGCGATGTGCGCGCCCCCCGGCGGCGCCGCGCCGACCGCGCCCAGGGCCCCGGACTCCCCGCTCTGTGCCACTGCGCCAAACTACGTCAATATACATTATTTTATACAGTGAGTTACATACATTTCATTGCTGATTCTGTTGATTACGAACTAATTTAGCCTTTCTGTATCTCTTCAAGGTCAAATTAGTCACCTTCAAAATTTTACAGTTTTAAATATTTTCTTTCCTTTTTAACGAAGATTTCTAATTGATCAATCATGAATCAATCTTTTAGAAATAATTATCCGTATTACATGTATTGTATGTATTCCCGCACTGTGTTCGTGATTCCTACAAAAACTTTTTCTTATATTCTTGAAGTCCCTAGACTTGATACACTTATTAGTTGTTAATATAAAACTTGTCTATACATATGTTAAATGTTTGTTGTATAGAGAAGTAGGCGAGGGTACGGAACCGAGTGAGTCAGGGACAGATCTGGCTGACTCCAATGATACACCATTATTTCTGCGGACTATTTCCTCGGACACTGAAGCTAGCGCCACCCCACCGGTGTTAAGGAAACTACATACTCAGGTTAGATAATCGTATATATTTTAAGTATTGGAATGCCTTGAAATTAACAGCAAGATATCGATTATCTGGCCATTGAAAAATCAGCCACAAGTTAAAAAAATTAAACACTATAAATGTAGATAGATATTTTATTTCCTTACAAAATATTGTTGTTACACTAATAATAACAAAATCCTTTATTCAATATTCTGGTATTCCTTCGATTTGCGGTCGAATATTATATAACTCATTGCAGTATCTATTACATGTTTTCTGTTGCAAAATTAAATCCATATTCAGCTCAGTGGTAGGAAACTATATTATATTTTTTTTTTATTATAATGCGTTACAATCGACCTCTAGTTGTTTCTTAAAAAGTTCTCGTTTTTCCTCTTTAACTATTGACTGAGACTTAGTCTTCTTCCTTATCCTCCAGATAAGAAACACTAAAATGTTTTAGATAAGAAAGCTATGCGGCATAACGGTTCATCTTTCATATTTCGAAATTAAATTACATTTGATCCATGAGGCTTTCATTTACTCTTTATTCTAATTAAAGTATTTATGTATTTATCAATGTCTTTAATATTTTCATGATGACCAATCAAGGTCGAAATCTGAATATTCTGTTTATATAGTTCAACTTATTCTGAAGCATTCTGGAACATTTTTCCTTACTTATCGATTGTTGATTGTTGTTTTCGAGAGTTTAGAAGGGTTATATACTAGTATAGAGTGAATGGTCTTTGATTCTGATATCTCTCTGGTATTTATATCTGAAAAAAAAAAGAAAGAATACAAGGAATAATGGGAAGGTAGAATTATAAATAAATACATGAATCCTGCCATGATTCACGGGTTCAGTTGCACCTTCCTACTTATAATAATAAAAATAAATCATTTATTATTATTATTTTAATATTATGAATGTGAAAGTTTGTAAGGATGTGAAGATGTTTGTTATTCATTCAGGGAAAAGCTACTGAATGGATTTGGATGAAATTTGGCACACAGAATATGTTCTGGATTAACACAAAATATATTTTTTGCCAGGGAAACAATATATCCCTCAGGAATTCGGGTGAAGCCGCGGGTCGGATGCTAGAATACAAGTGAACACATAATTGAACTTGTTGAAAATGTTAGTCACATATTTTTTAGGTATTTTTTACATAAGATTGGTTAGAGAGTATTACTGACCTTATTCAGAGGACCCACAGAGACACTTTTATTGTTCGAAAGTTTATCAACATTAATTTTAGAGACTGTGGACGATAACGCTGCTTCTAGTTCCAATGGATATTCTTCTACGGGTTGACCTGCATAATTCTGAGTAGTTGTAGACATCGAAGAACTATCTGCAGGCTCTGTTATAAGTGACGCAGTAACAGTGGCTTCGAGAGGTTTTGTTATCGGTTCTGTTGGCTCAGGAGGTGTGTGCACGTCAGGCTTCGTTATCATGTCATACTCCCTGCACATTCCCGTAACGTAGGTATCATAAATGTTACAAGTTACATTTCTACATCCGCTCGTGTCACATTTCATAGTGGTACATGTTTGTTCGTTGCACCAAACGGTAATATTTGGTTTCCCGAGAGTTACAGTATCGATAGGTGCGTAAGTTGTGGGTGCTATGAGAGGATCGTTTTTCGGTGGTTGTTCGGTTTCATACGAACTCCACCATGAAAAAGGATATGTTATCCATCCCCAGATTGTAGAACCGATTCCGCGACCCTCTGTTATATCTGCAAGTGATAAAACGAACCCACGATTAGTCAAAATAATGGATGATTAAAAAAAAAGAAACGCTGTTTTGAGCGCTGATTTGTGAAATAATTTGTTTACTTACATTCATTCGTTGGCTTGCTTAATGACGCGTTTACGAAATACAAAATAAAAATCGAAGCCACGCTCTTCGAACTAAACATGATGGTAGGTACGGATGCGGTGGAATTCAAAACGGGAATAAATGTTTGCATAGTCCCGGTAAAGCTTATATACTTACCTTGGCTAAGTATGTTTCCTATCTCTAGAGATAACAAAGTGTTGAGAATGTTTACTTAATGAGCAACAAACGAGCTTAACGACAAACCATTTTATTTTACTAGTTTTTATACTTATGCATACAAAAAGCACAATGAAAAATGTATGTAAACTTGAGCTTTTAATTTAAATGAATGTATTTTCGTAAAAATATTAGTATTAATGTATAAATAGATTTTGCCTGAACAGAAATTCAGTATCAAAATTTTGGCATTTTGTATCAGTGCCGTTCATAAAGACTTCGCACAATGTGCAAAATTTCTTTATATTCTGGCAGCCTAGGAATCTGCATAAGGTATGGGATTTATCACAGTATTTCAATATTTTTCTTCGTGTCTTATTGGTGTTCTCTGCTTCGTGAAAAAATGTTGCCATATTTTGCAAAACTTGCCCTTCTTGCCATTTCTTTAGGCCACGGTCCTGTGCACTGATATCCGTGAAGCCTATTAATTCCTTTATATTGGGAGAATTCTTGTATGCCACAAAAATTTTCTTTAAACTCATAATTCTCTCTACTGGCACTTCTTTCTGTGTGATATCACCTTTGGTGTCGAAGTTTATTAATTTAGGCACAGCTTTTTTTATAATTGACCAAGGACTAATGTATGAATCATAAATATCCTATAAAATAAAAGAATATAAATAATCGCGCTGCATTTTAAATAAGAACTAAACCAAAACTTTACTTACGATGGTGTTGTTGACGTCATTGCTGCGAGAAACGCACAAGATAAATGGTAATGATATTAAAAATATTTTAGGATAGATTAAAAATTGTGATTTCATTCTGATGACTTGTACGTGATTATGTGTCTACTTTATGAACTATAATATATAACATTCATTTGTTTTTGCACCAATCCTAACAATACAATTCTATCAGAGTTCAGAAAGGACTTCTATTCTTTAAAACACAACGCACATTGTTTTATAAATACGATTTATTTTGTAAACAAGAGAGAAATCTTACATAATTTTAAAGTTTTTTAGATTTGGACAATGACCTACTGCATTCAATTCTTTGGAGGTACATTTAGATTTCTGAAAAACTTTTTTAGATGCGGCAAAACTGATACATTTTGAACTAATGCAAAGAGTAACCTTTCCAAATAATTTCCCTAGCATTTTATCTTGCAAAATGTCCACAACTTCGAAAACAATGTTTGATGGCAAATCCATTATTGACTCCATTGATGCTACACTGTCTGGAAATGCACAAATAAAAAAATTATTATTTTAATATTGTAATCTAACAATTGCAATTTGTTTGTGCCTGTGGCAAAGTTGGTAAGCACACAAAGCCTAGAAAGAACGGGCTCTCAAGTGCAGCTGTCGGGACACACCGATAGGTGTTAGGCGCCAGTTTATTAGTAAAAATACAGAAAAAATAATGCTTACCAGCAATAGTTGATGCAGCGCAATGGCCTTTGTTGTTTAGCCTGTTATCTGGCATGCAAGTTCTATGTATGCATGTTTTGTTTCCACAATTCATGGAGTGACAAGTGGTTTGAGAACAAAATGTCAGGATGCCCCTTATGTATTTTCCTACAAAAGACATAAAAGCTGGAGCTACCATGTCCACATCATTCCAGTCCACCTCTCCAAATATAGCTTGTTCTAGTGCTCGTGTATGGTTATGGAGAAGTGTTTCTTTGCTCATATTTAATTTAGTTTTATTTATTTCACGTTCTAATATTATTGTAGTAATATTCTTCGAATGAATATCGAAGAGGTTCCTAGAATTATTTGGCCAATACAATAACTCCGCGTCTATTAATGAATCTTTATCAGATTTTTTGGAAATTATTTTCTCCTTTAATTTGTTAGGAATATTTGCGTTGTATGTTACCTCTGATATAGTATCGTCAACCAAATATGTTATATTACCGAGAGACGGTATATCGCGTTTGGTACGGAATTTAGGTGTTTGAGTTGTCGTGTTTATTGCAGTATTTTTATATTCTGTTTCAATACTATTTCCCATTTTGTGCATATCTTCCTTCATGTTATCGCTACTATTTGATATATTTACCGTTAAGTAAATACTATCTTCGGCTTGTTTTTGGTCAACGATTTCGACTGCTTTTTCTGTAGTTCGGTTTTTATCTGATATGTTACTTGATATAATATTATCGGGTTTTATGGTATTGTTTACACTTTGTTGATTCTGTTCAATATTTCTAGTCAAATTATAACTTTCTTCAAGATGTGTTGGGTATATTTGGTGATCGACTTTGATATTGTGGAAAGTTATAACCTTCTTCCGATGTTTTTTGTTACCGTTGCTAAGTCTGGACTTCTTTTTCTTATGAATTGTTACTTTATTTACGGGCAACGAATCATGTTTGCCGAACTTGGATCCTTTCGTGTACCCAAATAGTTCCATTGGGAGTGGAAAGTTAAAGTATGGTAAATTAATAGATGATGTAAACTCCTTTGAATTACCACCCTCGCGATCTAATGTTTTTTCACGATTGTGGTTATTGTAATAGTTTCCAAAGATTTCTTGTAATTTTGGCAACTCTACATCAACCTTTATTCGGACGTTTAGTGTATTGTCTGACAGATCGCTTGGCTGTTCATCTAAAATGAATTGAGGGTTCTTAATGTTGTCCAGCATAAAAGCCTTTTTGCCCTCATTAGGAGTAAATTCAAGAGGAATGAAACATTGTTTGCAACTACATTCGCAAGGTATTTTGCCATTTTTACAATAGCATGACGATTTTAAGGGTTGGTTCATTGATTTCTGGTGATGTATAATTTTCTCAAGAGGATCAGCTCCATTACTGCCCTTAGATGGAGATGTGGTGTATTCAGGTTTATTTGAATATCGTACCTTTGTGTTAAATGGAATGAAGTAATCTAACGGACTATTAAATGCTGGTTGAGAGAATTTATAGCTGTCTGGACCATAGTAAGTGTCGGTGTAGTAATCTTCGTATTTTGCACCTGTACTTGGTTTAGTTTTAGAATATTTTTCATGACGGTATAACGGTACTTTGTTCTTCTTTTTAGACTTTTCGATATAATTTTTCCGTTGTTTATGTGCTCTATCCAAGTAGTGTTGATATTCTGCAAGTAGGTCTTCAATATTTTCGTCACTTTCACTGCCGCTATTTATTAATGCATCGAAAGGTGAATTCTGGAAAAGATAATTATATTTTGATTACCCAGTTTTGCAACTGAGTTCTAAAATAAACATTAGATTGGCATTCATAACAATATAAAACTGTTGATCCATTGAGCTATACTTACGAAGTTATTTTCAAAATCATTTATAACATCTGCTATGTCGCTAAAGACGACTGTATCATAAATTGGAGACACCTCTATTCGATTCACTTCGGGACCTAAAATACAACGTTATTAATATAAATTAAACTCAATTAATTTTTATATGAATAATTGAATATTTATGGAATAAATACTTACTTTCCGAGTCGAGACCAAGGGTAGCACAAATAAAAAAACTGATGAATATTAAGTGGAGTTTCATGGCTGATTTCACTTGAGGAAATCAACGTGTAAAGTGATGAAGTTTCGCATTGCTATAGGGGCTTAGACCCAAATGTTTACACTTTTATAGCATTTGTTGAACCAAACAATAGTTTCTAATACCCATTGTATACTACAGTACTGTTGCGATGCAATTATGTAACTATGATTACCTGCTTATGTGAATTTATTGTATAAGACTTATTAATTAGTTTTTTTTTAAGGAATCTGTAATCAGCAATAATGCAGAGGCTGAGCGACTGACGATGCATCGATGTATCATCACGAGTATTATTGAAAGTGAAACAGTTTATGTTGAATGCCTTTACGTTATGGAGAAGGTAATTAGAATTTTCAGTTCTTTAGGCTTTAGTATGTAGTATTTATAAGAAATAAATATCCAGACAATCTTCACTCACGACTATTTGTTCCCAAACTAAGCAGAGCTTGGACATGGAGACCAGATAACTACCTATCTCTATACTCGTATATAATAAAGCTAGTCAGGGCAGGAAAAAATTTACAATTCCCATTTTCTATTTAGTACATGAACGCGATAAAAGCGACGCTGTCAACGTCACAACCAGTAATAACTGAAGAGGAGTTCAACACTATATTTTACAAAATATCTGAGTTACACGAATTGCATAAGAATTTCCTCGAGGGTTTAAAGTCAGCTGTCGCCAGTTGGGAAGAGCCTCTCTCCGTTGGAATACATTTTAAAAAGATGGTAAGTGTATTGATTAGTTTTAATAATATTTATTTCCATAGAATACAAGTTCTCACATAATAAATAACTAAAAACATGCATAACCTAAAACACTTTCTACACTGGTATTTAAATGACCTGCAGAACCTACACTAAGATAAATAATATTGTCTCGTAGGTGCCTGCGTTCTCTTCATGTACACAGATTTCTATAACCACGGATCGATATTGGTTAAAATAAATACTCTTGTGTCTCATCCGATACTGAAGCAAAGACCTCACAGCTTTGCTTCTTAGATCCTCCCATATGAAAGCTATCACAAGTAAAATTAGCTTACGAATTCTATTAGATGCCCAGAATGGCATTTTATTTTTACCTTTGGTAAGCGAAAATAATCGTTTTTGTTCATAGGAACCGAGCATTAATCGATTTGCCATGAACAAAAATAAACATAACATAAACATGCGTTGAAGTTAGATATACATTATCTCAAATGTAATCAAATAAACAACATACAGGCTGAAAACATAAACGTATACGGCGCGTTCCTGCACAACTACGGTCGAGCGACAGACGCGGTGCGACGGCGATGTTCAACCTCGCAGTCCTTCGCGCACCTCACCAAGCAGATCTCCTGCCACGGACAACCGATGTCTCTCGATGACCTCTTGCATAAACCCGTCGCTAGGGTGCAGAAGAACGCGTTGGTTTTACACGTGAGTCATTTATCTATCCATACCAGTAGGAGGCTATCTCCACCGATCTGCAGCGGGCATGCGTCGTGGATTTGCCCATTCCCTTTCACCCTCATTTGTGAAAGGGAGCTTGTGCTCAGCAGTGGGACATTATAGGCTGATGATAATGAATTGATCTATCTCAGAGGCCACGTTATACAAATTCCATTGCAATAAACAAGAAAAACTTGAGTCGAGTTCCCAGAGTACGTAATTTCAGTAAGAAATGTCATCAATCCAAGGACCAAATTGGCAAATATCCCATATACAACAAAGAGAAAACCCAGTGAAGAATAGCACTGTGATAGTCCAGCAAGTGCGTTAGCGCTTTCATTGACTGTAGTTAGCATGGATGCATAAGTGTCAGCGTCTCGCAAGTGTCTGTGCTGTCCCCGACACTTTCCTTGTGCATATCACTGATATGATGTCTATTGAGGGCAGAACGCTACCGGACGAAGTACTGGGCATGCACAATACACGGTCCATGCTTATATTCCTCCTTTCATAGTGGAGTAAAGCTGCAAACGACTTGTGTCTGGGACTTTTTGGCGGGAACTTGCAGAGTGCCGTTGCGTTTTCATTTTTATTTTCATAAATTTGTGTATTTTGAGATTTATTGTGTATTTTTATATCATTCGGAACCTCTGATCTAATATTGTTGCTCTGAGGTGGGTGTTAACAGCTGCGACACAGTTTTTAACTAATGCAGTTATTATCGTTTTATATTTTATTGTATAATGTTTTTTTGTTCTGAATAAATAAATAAATAATTTTTGGGTGGTATTTTACCCAATAAAGATCATCCATGTGCACCAGTGAAGTGAAACGAAATGAATTATGTGTATCGTGACTTTTAATACAATGACCACCATTGTAGTAAAACATGACTTTTATGGACGGTGACTGACTGAAGACTATAATGTGAAAGTGATTTATTGTGACTGGAAACTATAATATAAGTCGACACAGGCAGAAATGAGCCCTAATTTGGGCTTGGTTGCCAAACTTAAAAATAAGAAGAAGAAGACTTGTGTCTGAATGTCTGCGAGCGATTGGGATCGAATAAACCTCGCCTTACTACATTAGCATTTAACTCATTATGATATTTTATGATTCAACAGATATTGGCAAAATAATATTATCGTGACTGCATCTAAAACTGTTGATAGATGCTATTCTCCTTTGTATTTTATTTACATATATTTTTTAGGATCTCATAAAGTACACGCCAGCGAGCCATCCTGATCATGCGATGTTGACTGATGCTCTCAACATGACACAACATTTCCTCGATGAGTTTAATATTATACAAACAAAATCTATGTTTCCGGTTCGTATATTACTTGCAATACGTAAATAAATCATTAAACTGGTATGCATGTACTTTATGCATTATTGGTCTATTGCAGAACGCAGATCGCGCCCAAAGGAGGCTAGTAAAAAACTCTTTCATAGTGGAACTCTCGGACGGACATAGAAAATTAAGGCATCTCTTTCTATTTAATGATGTTATAGCATGCGCTAAATACAAGGTATGTATTTATCTATTTACTAGCTGTCCCCCGTGGTTTCACCCGCGTTCCCGGGATAAAAAGTAGCCTATATCCTTCTTCATACCATAGGCTATCTGCATACTAAATTTCAAAAATTATGATCCGTTTAGTAGTAGAGGCGTGAAGGCGTAACAAACAAACTCACTTTCGCGTTTGTAATATTAGTTAGGATGTAATATCATTATACATACTCGTATTTAATAGTACCTATATCTACTATTAAACTTTTGAATAATGTGAAAATAATATTTAAAGCAGACAAATTATTTTATGATGTACCTTCTCTGATCATTTCTTCTAAATTCGAACCCATCAATAAATCAAAAGTATCAAACCGATAATTATCTGCCATCCGACAGATGGTGTTCAACAAAACTAATATTTATCAACAGGCATCAGGCCGCGATAAGTTCACATTCGAGTTGAAATGGTTCATCCCGCTACCGGATATAGTGGTGGTAGAAGAGGACAGTGCGGGAGTGTTCGCGACCGATGCGCGGGAGACCTCCCCCGCCAACATTGTCGCGCTCAAGTCGCAGGCTTCCACTGTGCGCGACCAAATACTTGCCGAGGAGAGGGCTGCCAGCGACGACAAAGTAACTAAAACTCCTGTTCATTTTTAAATCATTATTTTGTTCCTTTCAGAATCATTAAAGTTATCAAGGACAAGAGGAAATATATTTTTATCAAAACGAGGAATATTGTACAGTAGAACCTGATTATCCGAACTAGTTCGTATACAAGAAATATGAGTTTTTGGGACACGATCAAACAAAAACAACACGTTTTTTTACATAAAAACAGTACCTACAGCATACTAAAATTTGACAAAAAATTCTCCGTACGCGGACTAACAATCGTTCGATGAAACAAAACGCGTTTCATCGTTTTTACGCTTGATATCTATTATGCGCACGTGCAGCGGCAGCGAGCAACAAATTCGCGCCAAAGTTAGGATAATTGAGCGTTCGGATAATTATGGTTTTATGTATTGTATATTTAAGAGCATAAATAATATGCTGCACAATTTTCTCCCAAAGAATAGGTTTCATGATTGAATACTTTATTTTTCATAGAAAATGAGACTAGGCGGTCGAGGTACGGCAGAAAAACAGCGTAAGAAACTGGCTGAACTGGAGGGGCAGCTAGTACTAGCATCGCCGAACCTCACCTTCAGAGTGGGCGCGAGGTCTCCCGGCGCCACCTCGCTACAGAGACAACACATATTCTTCCTGAGTTCAGAGTATGAACGGACGCAATGGATTGACTCTATACATGCTTTGCAGGTTAGTTTTAAACTAACAAATACAATTAATGTATGACAATAAATAGCTTAATCTTGTTAGGCCTGATATTTCAATCGCTAGATAAATAAGTCAAGAAAACTTATAATTTCAAATTAATAGCAAGATACCGCTTATCTGGCCATTGAAATATCAGTCATTAATGAATTAAATTGGTAATGAATTTAAATATGATGACAGGCATCATCAGCCCCTCCAGCTGGTTCCAACTCGATCTCCATGCTAGAACTGCAAGCGTGGGTGACGGCATGCCGCAGCTACCTGCAGACTGACATGGGCTCGTATCTACTGCGAAGCGGCCGCGACGACTCGCTGCTCTTGGGAGACTTGCAGCTGCATATAGGCGGCATGACGGCGCCGTTAGATACCTCAGCAGGTAATTGTTACTCTATATCGCAATTTGTTTCCTTGTTTGACAAAATTAAGCTTGTCACGATGTAAGCTTTAATACGCAATATATGAAATAGTAGTCGATAAAAGATACACTCTCATCCATGTAAGTTATTGGTTAAAATAAAAAGCCAGTAGGGGTCGGTATAATACTCATTCTGATAAAGTAGTGGTTTGTTTACTTATAAATTCGGCAACATAAATGGCACAATAATAAATTGAATTAGTTAGGTGTTCTTCAATAAAATTTACATATCATAAAACATTACAATAGCCAAATTCATAGAAGTATATGTGCTTTGTTAAGCGGTTCTCTCAATAATGAAAAAAGTGTCAAGAGTCCAAGAGTCACGTCTGTCCTAAAGGATAATGGCGAGATTTGTACAAAAAAATAAAGATTTTTAGAGACGTTTGAATGAATGACGTTATAATTGATCCTTGGTGCCTAAGGAACAACTTAAGCCATTTAAAATGTTTTTAGAACCCCGGGATAAAAATGCGAATTTCTATGGCATGGCGCCGAATCGCGACTATTCGCGACCAAAACCATTATGTTGTTGTTGTTTTGCGGGGTTTATAAAATATTTCATGTATATTAACATGTTGCTGGTAATGTAATCTCAACATTGGAAGTGATTCAATACCCTCTAAAATGTATATTTTTTTTGTACAAATCAATGTATGGAGCTCGCCATGATTCTTTGAATTCCTCCCCAACTTTCCCCATCCTTTTATCTGGTTGTTCCTATAAATCCCTAATTATCCTTATATACCTTGACATCTAAGAGTATGGCATAAGTGTGTACGAAGGTTGCGTTGTAGGCGACAAATCCATTGTGGTATTTCGTATTGTTTCATTGCATTTCTCTATTATTTGTTTGATTACTTGTATATTATAATGGTCAACCGTTTGCTTGGAATCCCGCGTTTATCCAGAGGTTTGGTAATTCTATTCAATATTATTTTAGCAATCTGATTCATGTCCCCCTCTTTGTGCAAAAGGATTAAAGTAGAAGCTTAAAGGCTTTTAAGCTTTAAAGAAGATTAAAGCATTAAGAAGTTTATTACTTATCTGATCATCTCCGACTTTTTTCTATGAGATAATAGGTATGACTTTTCTCACTCATTTCATATTCAATTCATCAACATTGTATTGCGCTTTATGTATGCCACTTGTCTTTTTACCCGACTGACCCGGAAGGAGGGTTATGTTTTTCGAGTGTATGTATGTATGTATGTATGTATATATGTATGTATGTATGTATATATGTATGTATGTATGTATGTATGTATGTCTATTTCTTTGGCACGCTCTGCAGCCTAAACGGATTGATGGATTTAAGCATATGAGGTGTCGTTAGATTCGTGTTGACTGTGGGAGTGTCATAGGGTATATTATTTTTATATGGCGTCTACGGATAAGAAAAGAGGGGGGGTATTAAAATCAAAAATTTCGTTATTATAACAATATGGGTATCAAATGAAAGCTTGTGAATAGTCCATTCCATATATGTATATATTGTAATACTTTTGTGCTACCATTTTGACGTAAATTGCAAAAAACCATGTTTAATGCAAGAACAGTACCTAGGTACTATGCTGTTACCGTACGTAACTCACAGAGTTGCGATGGTTGTTAGCGTTACCTTACCGTACCGCTCATTTATTTACTAATACTTACAACTCATTCTGTATTAAACTAAAAAGTCTGAAATAAATTAAATTATTAAAAGAAACAAAAAACCCGACTGCGTAAAACAAAAACTAACTGAAAAGAGAAAAACAAGCTCTTTAATCTATAGAATTTGGAATATAACTTGAATGTTATAAGGTATTGCAATCGGGACAAACCAATAACCTAAATATGTGTTTTTTTTGTAATATTTGTTTATCCCCGACTGCAATACCTTATAAAATTCAAGTTATATTCAAAATTCTATAGATTAAAGAGCTTGTTTTTCTCTTTTCAGTTAATTTTTGTTTTACGCAGTCGGGTTTTTTGTTTCTTTTAATAATTTAATTTATTTCAGATTTTTTAGTTTTATACAGAATGAGTTGTAAGTATTAGTAAGTAAATGAGCGGTACGGTAAAGTAACGCAAAACAAACAACCATCGCAACTCTGTGAGTTACGTACGGTAACCGCTCAGTACCTACCTACCTAATGTCCTTGCATTAAGGGTCGGATGTAAGCTAGATCGCGCGCCAAAACCAGCATTCATTTGTTACTTTGCAGTCGTGTTACAGGCACGCACACATGCATCAGCTCGTTGCGTCAAGTTAGGTGCGTACCGCATAACGTGGTACCATCCGATGAAATGCTAATAAATTATTTAAGTAATATTACATTATATACATTTAATTTTTTATTTATTTTCCCTTTTGTGTTCATCTTATTTAAATAGGCACAACAAAAGCTTACATAACAGGTTTACTAAGTAGTAGAATTCATAACATTTATAAGCAAAGCAAACTCAGCGAGATGCAATATTTTAGTACATTGTGTATAAAACATAACATATTACATAACATATTTCAAAAATTAAAGGAAGATACTACATTACCGCCTGAGATAATCTCAATGTTTGGGTATTGGTACAACAACCAAAAGGATTGTGTGAGGTGGGCAGGCGTACATTCGGACGTATATGGGTTGGTTGTGGAGTGCGACAGGGGGGCTTGAGCTCGCTGAAACTGTTCAACCTGTACATGAACCGACTGATCCGTGAGCTCAGCAGTCAGTTTATTGGATGTCATGTGGATGGTGTGTGCATAAATAATATTAGTTACGCCGACGATATGGTTGTGCTGAGCCCTTCGATTGGTGCGTTGTTGGATGTCATGTGGATGGTGTGTGCATAAATAATATTAGTTACGCCGACGATATGGTTGTGCTGAGCCCTTCGATTGGTGCGTTGCGAAGGTTGTTACACATCTGTGAGACCTATGCGGTGTCCCATGGGCTCAGATATAATGTCGCTAAGAGTGAGCTAATGGTTTTTAAAGCTGGTACAAAATGCTATCAAAATGTACCCTCTGTGGATCTTTTCGGTACCCCTTTAAAAAGAGTCTATCAGGTTAAGTATCTGGGCCACTGGGTCACCGATAACTTGTCAGACAATGTGGATATTGAGCGGGAGCGCAGGGCGATGTGTGTTCGCTGCAATATGTTGGCTCGCAGATTTGCATGTTGTAGTAAGCAAGCTAAATTTACGCTTTTCAAAGCCTACTGTCAGACCTTCTACACATGCAGTCTGTGGGTCAATTTTACGCGGAGCGCATACGGCGCACTGCGTGTGCAATATAATAATGCATTCAGGGTACTGTTTGGGCTGCAACGATTTTGCAGCGCATCAGGGATGTTTGCAGAGGCAAGCACCGACTGCTTTTATGCAATCATAAGAAAACGGTGCGCGTCGCTGATGTCTCGCCTGCGTGGCAGCCCAAACAGCATCATACGTACGCTAGTCGAGCGGTGGGACTCACAGTTGCTGGGACGGTGGCTACAGTTGCACGCCCCTGCCACTCGCCCCTGATACTGTTTTAATTGTTATGTCATGTTATATTATGTATTTATACTATTATGTAGTATACTTACTTTAAATTTTAGAACATGAGAGAGAACTAACTGCCGACAAACTGCTATGCAGTTTGGCAGATATAAATTATTGTTTTTATTGTATTATTGTAACTTTTATAAAATAAATATATTAAAAAAAAAAAAAAAAAAGTTAGGCTTTTGAAATCACCTTGGGCTGAGGAATCGTCTGCATACCAAGATTGAATAGTACTTTGTTCATCTTTCATTTTGTTTATGATGGGTAGTGTTGCACGGGCATAGAGCAGCTTGGCTAATGGGTCTCCCTGAGTTACGCCTTCTTTGCTGTAGAGTCTCATGTCAGAATCACAAATAACAAGTTCCACATGACCGTTGTATGTATTAAACAAGAAACGAGCGCAGTGTGGCCACTGTATTTTCGCTTGCCAGAGTGCTAGTTGTCTATTAACGGCGTTGAATGCATTTTTTGCGTCAACAAGAAGCATACCCGAGTTTGATCCAGAATGACATTTACTTTGGTAGAGATCATTCATAGCATGTATTGCACCTTCAATACCACTACTGAGACCACTGCAGATTTTAAAATCTTAAAAGCTACTGCTTCAAGTTTTTAGATGTGATACCGGTTGGGCCTCCACCACTTGCTGGTTATGTCAATCTCTAGCAGTAGCGGCATTTCCAAGAGTTCGTCTGGAAGGGTAAATAAATCAGAATCGGGCGTTTTAGAGGGTGGGTGTTTATCTATCATGGTATCGCTTACAGTTTTTCCGATAGGGTCTATTTCATTGTTGGTATTAAGGATTAGACTAGTGTCTCTCGTCAGCAGCCAGTTTACGGCGTCGCGTATTTTGCCTCTTAAGATTAGGCGTGTAAGCGTTTGTGCTATCTGGTCATTGTGTTTGTTTCAATTGTGAAAATTATGAAGAGAGTTGTCTGATTTGATTGACTTGGTTAGTAGGATTTCAAAATGTTAATATGTGTTTATCTATCCATAACTTTAGGCGGCGTTCAAGTAAACGGCATATGTCTTTAGCATGTTTAGTATTCTTGTCTCTTTGTAGCAGCATATATTATGTATGCATATATTGGGAATTGGTTCGCAAATCTATTTCTTCAGCAAGCATATGATTAAATCTCCTGCTAGTGGTACTAGAGGAGGGAAGATCGGAGAGCTTGCCACGGAGAGTACATACTTTATTCCAGCGTATTTGTCAGGTGCCGGTCTTCGAACCTGTGTCATTGAGTCCAGGAACGGTGATCTATAGGCTTCTTCCAGTGGAGATGCTTGTATTGGTTGCTGTAACGGAGGTGACAGTGATTGTGACGAGCAGTGGGCGCTGTGAGCAGCACGTATGTGACGTTGTAGACCTTTCCTTTTAAAGGATTTGGAGCAGGTTGGACAAAATACAGTTTCAGTACTTTCTTCTTGAATCATCGGAATATTGCGTGTGACATCCATTGCACCAACTTCAATATAACCAATTAATTTTGTATATGTTAAACAAACGATCCAAATGACTAATAAGTCAGTTAATTGGTAAAAATATCAAAAATATTGTGATGTAAATATATCGAAAGAAAATTTCATTATAGAATGTCAATGTCAATTATGTCAGCGTCAAATTTCTTCGTAATTGTTTTTTTTTTCTTTGTTCGGCCGGGCCAGTTGGCGCAGTTGGTTAAGACTCTGGTAAAGATTCCACCTATTGCGCCGGTTGTGTGTTCGATTCCCGCACAGGACATACATTTGTGTGCATGAACATGCCTGTATGTTCTGAGTCTGGGTGTAATTATGTATAATATTTTTGTAGACTCTACATTCAAAGACCGCATTTATTTCTTGACTCTATCCATATCACGCTTTTTAATTGCATCCAATATATGTACAGGTTCCCGGATTTCTAATGATCTTGGCACACGTGGATCAATCAGTTCTGGAAGAATACAATCAATGTAAAACCTTTTTAATTTTTCTTCCATCTTTTCCTTCCAAAACTGATCATCTCTGGAAATATAGTACGCTTGCATAGGCAAACATGCACCAAACCAGATAGCAAATATACAAGTACTACGTTGTGTCACGTGCAATTGACCTTGGACCTGAAAATACCAATTGTGATTTTTATTTATATTGTATATATTAGATTTTTTATCTAACTTCCAGAAAGGATGTTTTTTCTGGGCATCTATCAAATTCAAACCAGCTAAAGAGGATGGACATTTAATTTCGACAATGCCATTGTCATATATGCCATCTGGTGAAGCACCTAAGTAGGGAAATTCATCATCGATAAAAAGCCCACAAACATTTATGCAGACATTCTCTTGCACACGCAGTTGTTCCAATGCACGCTCCTCATTTTCAATGCCATATCTGACAGCTGGAATAGAAGAAATGTTACTGCCGTATATAATTTTCTTAACTACTGGCGAACAACGAGTAGCTTTACCCCTTTTACAAACTTCGCCGAAATTTGATGCGGTTAGTAATTGCCTTCTCTTATTCATCCACTCTGCACTACTTCTTTGTAAAATAGTGCTCCTTTCTAAGTTCTTCTTCTCCAAACTGCTAATTACAAGCCCTTTTAAGAATTCCTTTTTGGCTTCTTCGAACAAAGTTGAACTTAAATCAGGTTTTTGGCAGTTTTCGCCATAGTAAGAGTCTTTCAAGACTGTAGCATGAAGCTTCTTTTGCTTCTTCTTATTTTTTTTTACTTTATTGTGCCGACATTTCTCCACTCGCGAAATTAAAGTGTTTGAATCTTTACCAAAAACTGTTTTATAAGTGAAAGTATATAGAGTTCCCGTATTGAAAGACACTATAGAAGCAGCACAACGAGCAGCATAAGAACGTCGTAGAGCATAATTCACTCGTTTACCTCCAACGTATTTAGCAATCTGCGCGTTTAAGCTCTCCACCAAATTACTTGTTGCATTGTGGATTAAACTTCTAGCGTGGTATGATAATCGTTTACTCAGATATTCGAGCGCTGCCATGAGTCCAGAAGAAATGAAAGATGGTATTATATTTGTTCGTTCTGGTCGCCGTGATTCCATAGTACAAAAATAGCTTGAACAGTTAGAATGGTCGCCAAATACATGTCTGGGACCATTCTGAATGTCTTTACCTAGATTTTTTACTTTTTCATCGAAATCATGACTTTGCCCTGCCCAGTAGCCAATTGCTTTTACGACACCAATTCTTAAACGCAAATATCTGTCTTTTATTATTTTACGCAACTCGCACGGATATTGCGTATCTTGTGAGAGTTTTACCAACGCATTGCAATAATTTCTTAGCAGATGGTTTTTGCATTCTATTTTCTCTACAGTGATATGAGTATAAGGACGCGCATCGAGAATTGCTTTGTATGTACTAGAATCGCCGTCGGCTATAAATTTATTGTAAATGAGCCCGTACATCTCCATGGAATTTTTAAAACCCTCAACTAATATAGCCGACTCCATGCCGGTAGATGACCCAGAGTAGTTTCTGTAGCATGTATGTTCTGGCGGGCCAACGTTATTATTCGAAGCTCGGGCACAGAGCATACAATATTTGTTTTTCACACCTAAATACAAAACTTTGCCAGTCTGCAGTCCAATGATCGCTGCAGCTCCTGATAGTGCGGAATAATTAGTCCGATAAGACCGCTTACACCAGCATCCATCAACAACAACAGTAATCATTGGAGTCCCATTATAATCTACGTTGCCCACCGATATTGCATACTCTGCTTCTTCTTTGGCAGTTACGGCCATAGATTGTGCTGCTGCTATTTCCCACCAGTCAAACACTTTATTTTGTGTCTCTATATAAAGTTTTGGATTTATACCAGGAATATTTAGAGATGAAGTTAATGTTTGTAAGTGAGAGAAACCAGATCCAATAGAGACAGTCGCAAAAACGGCTTGTTGGTTAACATTCATATTATCTTCTTTCAACTCATCAGATGCAACAATAAAAGTTTTTCCACACATCCTGCATTTAAAATTAAATTTTGAGTCCAACCCGATCCTTTTTTCAGAAATAATTTCAAGCTGGCTAAAATTACATCCAAAAATTGAGCCATGATCACTAATTTTTGCTAATTGTTTTAAGAAATGCTGTACATTAATGATGCGGCGTTCTACAACCAAAGCATCTGTTTTGTTGTGTTGTATTTCAGTCACAATCGAATAATCAATGACCCCCAAAAAATCATCGTTCACACGTGTTCCATCTCCCACACCTGCTCCTTTATTTTCCATTTTGTTATTAGCAGCTGATTTCATCATATTTCTAAAATAAATTTTGTTCATTAGATCTATGTTCTACACTTTTACTTAAGTTTTTTTTTTATAAGTATAAAACTTTATAGTCATGTCAAGTCATAGTACTTGGAAGGGATTATTGTTCGTGCGAGTTTGTATACACGTGTGAAAGAGTCTAATTCAGAATGAGTTTTGTGTCCACCTGTACATTTTAAATTCTTTGGTTTAATCCAAAAGGTTTAATCCAAGTCTAATCGTATGATAATACTAGTTGCACGGCGCGATTTCGTTCGCGTGGGGTCCTACCCTTCCCTACCCTACCCTAAGGTGGACCACCCTTAACACTTAGGGGTATGAAAAATTGTTTAAGTCCTATTCTCAGACGTACTGAATATACATAAAAAATTTCATAAGAATCGGTCCAGCCTTTTCGGAGGAGTTTTGTTACAAACGCTGTGATACGAGAATTTTATATATTAGATTAATCCTTACCCTAAACGTATGTTTAGGTTATGGATCGTAGATTATACGAATACAAATTGTAAAATACTTACGCGTTATGAGATTCGAGTGAATTTGCTAAATTAACGTGGAATTTTCTGAATGAGAAAAAAATGCATATTAAAATACAAGGATATATTATCAGTGTGAAAATATTTGGGAGTTTAGTTTGTGGGTAAATATGCGAGATACAATATATTAGATTGAAATTTTCGATGGATCTTTTTATAATAATTTCCTTTATTCTTTCCCATATCTGCAAAATTACTAACAATAAAACAGAGAGACAGGACTGAAAATTGTGGGAAATGACAGTATTAACTGAAAAACAAATTGGGCTGCCAGCTGATTTTTGTCATAACAATGTCAAATAGGCAAATCTATCAATGATAAAAGAATGAAGGAGAAGAAAATATTCATGATTATTTACACACGGCTACACATCAAGCTATACATTTCCAGTATAAGCTGATCTAGCATTGTATAGGATTTCCGTACAATGGGGGTCAGCTGATACTAGAAATGTATAGCTTGATCTGTAGCCGTGTGTACAATGAAATATTACTAGCAAATGCGAAAATAAAATATAATATTTATTGATTACTAGTTGCACCCCGCGGTTTTTCTACGCAACTTTCTTATTTTTTTTCCGTCAGAACCTTTTCCAGAGTATTAGAAAACTTGAAAAGAAGAGATGGATAAAATCGGTAAAGGCTTTCTCAAGTTATGGCGTGTCCAAGGGGAATAGGGATTCATTTATATATATATTGAGATAAAAATTATATTATGTTTCCTTCTTTTCTGCAGTAGTCCTTGCACTTCGCGGGTGCTATCTCTGCACGTATCTCTTTAATAGTACTGGCAGAGATAGTATCCGTTTATAGATGTCGCCAGAGCTAGTTGGGGAGAGGAGAAATGTCGGGAACGCGTGAGTGATGCCCCGAGTGTTGTAAGCGTCTATATGGCTACGGTAACCGCTTACCATCCGCAGGGCCGTGTGCTTTTTTACCTTGTTTGCTTGGTGACCTGAGTCATCACTGTAACACCACAAAATTAAAGTAATGTTATTTGACTGCGATCGTATGTAAGGTGGAGGTACTCCCGGTCGGGCTGCTCCGAATTTTGAATGGGAGAACCCCTTATCTTATTACCTATCTTATAGCCAAACTTTCTTAAAAATGCTTAGTAGAAAACATTATCTTAGGCACACCAAAAAACCATGAAATTGATACGTATGATGATATAATATGTATATTTAATTATTTCTAAGGAATTTAATAACTCTAATAATGTAAAAAATAAAAATGCACTTATCATGTTCTTTTTGACGAGCGCATGTATACAGATATGTGGATGACGTAATTTCCAGTGTCAATAAAAAGCGACGTGGTGTCACCTTGGGACACTGGGGGGAACTGACTGTTTTCGCGATTGCGTCTTGTATATAAAGCTTCACTTGACATTTCATAGAAAAATGTATGGACAAATGGCGTCGCAAAATTGATGCTTATAAATAAATAAATTACATTATTCTCGTACAAAAAAATGAAAATGTGGCCCCACGGATCTGTTGTACATATATTTGTGATTCGATGTTATATATAATTTTTACAAAATGGATTCTAAATTTGATGGTATCACTAAAACGGTAAACCTCCATTTTTATGATTTTGGTAATATTTATATTGTTTTTGCTATTTATTGAAGCAAATAAAAAAAAAAGGGCTTCCACGGATCTGTTAATTGGTGTCTTGATTCTATGAATATGTTCGTATAATACTATTTCTTTCATGTTTTCATTCATAAACCACTAAAATAGCGAACCCTGTTTATGACGTTTAGCTTACATACGGCTCTTAAACATGTTTTTTTGATATATATTGTATAGCTTGATCTCCTCCATTCCATTAAATATAAGCCCTAATCCCATACATCAAAAACCATATCTCGTTACAGATTACTACATAGTAGTGGAAGTGGATTCCTACGGGCATTACTTCCGAAAAGCGAAGTCCAAACTTGTGTGTCGAAGCGCTCAGCCGCGTTGGAACGAGACCTTCACGCTTGACCTGGAGGGTTCACAAAACTTGAGGCTCCTACTGTATGAAGATGCTGCTAGACCAGTGTTGAGAGGGAAGTGTACGGTTAAGGTTAGTATTATTGCAGTGTTGTACCCCATAGGCAGGGGGGATGAAATGGGTGTTAAATTATCGCTCGAAATTTTAGAACGGTTTTTAAAATTTTTGCATTTAGGTAATGAACACGTGATTTTATTTTTAACCTCTTTGGTTTAACTAACCAATTACAGAAGTTTTCTTCATCACCAGAACTTGGGTCCTGGCTAAGGCCTCGAGTGTTGTATTATTTTTAGGCTGCATTTGCTGATGACCAATATCACGAGATCCACAATCGGCACTGGGCTTGTGTGAGAAGACGTACCGTATACCGTATGAGTCGTTGATGGTGATTGTTATTTGTTTGCAACTCGTTTCCATTACAACTGTCTCCTTTCAAGGCAACCTACATAATATAATAACAAGTGAGAAATTGAGAAATCTTATAATGTTACATTGTGATACAAGTGTGCTATGTTGGTAATTGCACACGAGGCTATAATATGCCGCAGGTTTAAGGGAGCCGAGAGTGTAATGATCCATTCATAAGCGTTTCATACGTTTTCATTCACACTTGCGAGGAAACAAACAAACTTTTTGGAAGTCGCAAGTTTTTCGCGTGAATCACCAGGGATGCGCGCGAAAATCGACCGAAAAATACCACGTGGCACTGAAGTCACACTTTTTGAAATCTAGTATAATGAATGTGTGTGTGTGTCGTGTGCAGTTGTCCCGCGAGTGGGTGGGTCTGGGAGCGGGTGGTGGTGGTGCTGAGAGCGCGGGCGTGTCGCGCACGGTGGCGGTGGGCGGCGGGTCGCTGCCGCTGCGGCTGCGCGTGGTGCCGCCCGAGCGCAGCGCGCGCCGCGTGCCCACCGCCAAGCCCGGCGCGCTCTTCGGCGCCAAGATCACGCACGTCGCCAAGTATGCAACAACACCAAACCCTTTATATTTATCACGCACACATCACACGACACAATACGTGACCCCAATGGCATTTTTTTAATACTTACCTAGGATACAAGCATACGGCCAAAGACTTCTGCCGGGAATTAGCAATGTGACGTTGCGTTTTCGTTTTATCTTCATAAATTCTTGTACGTATCGTGACTTTTAAAATCCGCGAAAAGTTTTAGTACAATGACCACCATTTTACTAAACTTGTCTTATGGATGGTGACTGACAATGCCAAAATTAAACTAAGGACAAAAAGAAGCATACAGCCCGCCTGATGGGAAGCGGTTAACGTAGCCTATGGACGCTTGCAACACCAGGGGTATCACTCGCTTGTTGCCAACAATACAAACATCTCTTCGCACCCTTTATCAAATACCCCATGCTGTACTCTCTTGATTCGCCTCACAGTTTTTTTACTGACCCTTCGTTCATCTATTATCATGTTTATTTTACTCGGTGGTAGTGATGTCGAATGCCGAGACGAATGATCGCAGACCTACGATGAACTTCAGCTTTCGATTATGGAAACTGAAGAAAGCACGGTGGTACAAAGTACCCACTTTTTAGTACCTGGCTAGCTGGCCACCCTCAAATTGAAAATCTATTTTCAATTTTCAACTTGTTGATAACAAGTCAGACGACCCTACAAAGCTGTAATATCCTAGGATAAAATACCCTAAACTACTGAGCAAAAACTTTATCACAGCGTTTATTTAAAATGTTTTTCAAATTGGTCATTCAAAACGCAGTTGCACCTGAAGTTATTAGTCCATATCTTACTCATTAGTGGCATTATCAAGTTCGACATTCGAAACAAAAAGAACTTAAAAGACTCAATACTTAATTGTGTCAATCGAAAATCACCCTTAAGTCTTAAGACCGAGTAAAACCCAATTAGGTATTAACACTAATCTCGATTCTAGACATGGCTTATGTACTCTCATGTATCACAGTTACGGTTCCAGCTCAGACAGGGGGCCTGCAGGGACATCTTTGGGCTCAATATGATATTTTATAATAGTATAATTCCTTTAATTTTAGACGAGAAAAGCGAAACATTCCGTTTGTAATAAGCGCTTGCGTGCGCGAGGTGGAGCGACGCGGCATTCACGAAGTTGGGATCTACCGCGTCTCGGGCAGCGCCAGCGACCTCAACCGCCTCAAGAAGAGCTTCGAAACCAGTCAGTTACTTACATTTAATTTACCATTTAGATTTTGTTATTCGTATTGTTAGTTAGTACATATTGTCAATATCAAGGCATCTTGCTTATTCTTTATAGGTAGAATATTGCTCTTTGCGCTCCGATATCTTACGTAACCCGACCTTTTTTTTATGTATTTAAAGTCCCTTGAGCTTAATTTAAACGAGAACATGTTATTTGCAATAATTAACTGACTGCGACAATAATTTGTTTACAGATGCATATGAAGCTGAGCAGTTATTGAAAGAAGTGGACGTTCATTCCGTGACTGGTGTACTCAAGTTGTACTTGCGAGAACTGCCAGAAGCTTTATTTACTGATGCACTCTACCCTGAATTGTTGAGAGCTTGGGGCGCCACGCAGGTACGTGTCACAAATCCCTGGAGATCTCAAGTGTCGGCGCATGGCGAAAGCATTAGCATGCTTTCGCCATGCATATAACTATGTTAAATATGAATAATAGTTCTCCATAAAACTAGACTAATCTCTGGGATGAGAGTACTCGAAGCATGTGTGAAAAGACCTAAATAGGAAACAGCCAGAAGTGGATATCAAACAATTTATATTGTTAACAACGAAACGCCTGTCAAATTCCGGTGACAATATAATATTATATTAGTGAGATATTTTTTTTGTTCATCAGGGCGTAGGAACTTCAGTGGACTCCGGTCCGGCACATACCAGACGTCACGCGCTCCTGAAATGCTACGCTCAACTCCCTGATCTGAACAAAAACTGCATTGATTTTCTCCTCAATCATTTTGTCAAGTAAGTATTCCAAATTACATCATATTATGAAGTGTATTGTGTTCCTGTACCACTGACTTGGTGGTTCCGTCTATTAATTCTAATACTAGAATCGAATAAGGTAGTTTTGCTGTCATATCATTCACTGTTTTTAATTTTGGTGTAAAATTTTCGTTTTGAATTTTGAAATAACTTTTGGTCCAAGAAACTTTTGCCTTCACAGTTATTTGATAGAAAATGTAATGAAAAAACTGGATTAGGTTAGATATATTTTTATATACAAGAACTATATATTTTTATGTACAATATTTTATCACCAAAAGAGATTAACTAAGCAGTAAAGGTTTGTTCGGTGTGATATTCGTCTTCATATGTACACCGTAACCAAAATATATATGTATAAAAATGTTAGCAACACAGGCTGACAGCTCCCGCGGCCAAATAAAGAAAGAAAATAAATTTATTTATTGCATCATCATCAGCCTATAATGTTCCACTGCTGAGCACAGGCCTCCTTTCACAAATGAGGGTGAAAGGGAATGGGCAGATACTCCACCGCGCATGCCCACTGCGGATTGGCGGAGGAAGGCTATGGAGGTCAACGGCTTTCCGTGAAGTATTCATCACGGAAACGCTCGATTTGAAATACCACTAGGAGGTAACCACCGGCCACACCGGTGGTAGCTTAACTTTCCCGATCGATTAAGAACGGCTAATCATGCTGCACCACGAGCGCTTCAAGTGATACATAAATTACACAAACTAGTATAAAATAGGAAAGGAATTAGTGGAAATCGTGTGTGCGTGTTAGGAGTAAGGTGAGTCGACACGGCACGTCATCATGTGAGTCATACTTGTATCTGTACTCGTATGTTGACAGAGTGAACCAGCACGAAGGCGAGAACAAGATGTCGCTCCACAACTTGGCGACAGTGTTCGGGCCGACGCTGCTGCGGCCGTGCAGCGCGGGCGCGGGCGCCAAGCCGCGCGCCGACCTGCTGGCGGCCGGCACCGTGGACGCCATGGCGCAGGCCGGCATCCTCTACTGCTTGCTGCAGCAGAGACAGCTGGCCGCGCAGCTCTCCTCGCACCACCGCACACCCACGCTCCAACAATAGATTACTTATTATTATTACCGACGACAATTACTACATTTTCCTTTTTGCAACTGGCATTAGGGTCCATCCATTAATTACGACACACGTAAATGGGGAATGAAATAATAAAAATATTTATTTATCTCCACGAATTACAAGTTCTTGTACATACAAATGGTTATGCAATTAGAGGTATCTTAGTGTAATTTTTGGGAGATCTGGAGCCTAAACTAAGCCGCAGCCTGTATCTTAGAACACCAGGTCCCCCTTAACTTAAATTGAATAATTAAAAAGTAAATATTTTAATATCTAATTACTTGCTACTACATATTTGTTATATTATTTTATATAACATATTCTACAAAAATCTTATGAAGGAGGTCTATGACGTGTGACAAGAGGTCCTAAGTTTCGTGACGTCACATTTCAAAATCTAATATACCTATCTAAAAAAACATGAAATTCTTGAGACGTAATTTATGGATGGCTCCTTACAAGTAGGAAATGTGTCCTCGTCGTTTATATTCTAGAATTACAGTTATTTTTATCTCGTGCACGATCTCGACAGGAGAGCTACATTATAAATATTTATCAAAAATGCAACATGGCCGCTGAACAAATAATGCTTCATGTGCTACCTTTGCTATGTAGTTGAAACGAGAGTTATTAATTAGGAGTTATCCCACGATTTTTCTATGTCATTATGTAATGTTTTGTTTTAAGATTGTGTTCTTAAGATTAAATGTTCACCACTTCACAATATGGTCCAAATTATATTTTTACATCTCATAATCATCAGTGTCCAAGACTTGCGGTTAAAATTAACAATTGATTTCTATTGTTTTCCTCGCCCGCGCGGATCGTCAAACAGTCAAAGGATTAAGGTATAGTCACATCATCAATCAAATTCAACCGTAAACATTCCATTTTATTACAACAATCAGACTGAGCGTAGGTATATTGTTTAAGAAAAATATCATTTACACAAAATTTAGCATTTTTAAGTAATATGGAAAGACTATTGTTTTTAAATAACATGGTGGGCAACTTTATCGTATGCGTAATGGCTATCTTTAAGGCGATTTTTAGAAAGGTTCACAATAATTATTAATTCTTTTTTTGCATAAAATAAAATAAAAATAGATTAATTTGTGAATATCTTTATATGTTCACAAGGTTTTACATCAAACAATTTGTGTTATATTGTGTTGTATATGTGCCACTTTTGGTCACGAAGTCAGAATGGTCATAAACTTAATAAATATTAAAATTACATGAAACGAGTATTATGAAGAGGGACCGAAAATTAAAGACCCCACACAAAAATGTTAAAGAGGAGCCGAGCTTTTGTATTGGCTGCAACTTTGGGAAAGTGATTTGTTCTATACCTTAATAATATTATAACAACATGATCACATACTGCGATATGCTAAAAATTGCCAATTCTGAAGTTGTTGTATGGCTTTAATTGACTTGAATCTATCTCCGAAATCGAGGCTTTTTTGGAACATTTTGTGTGGGGTCCTTGTCAATTTATTGTAATAAAATATTAGCATTAAATGGAGCAGACTGATATTATAATGTGAGCGTATTTATTTTCCGGAAAAGATTTTGTATTTTTTAAATCAAGCATATTCAATGCATTTTATAACGTAATGAATAATTATGTATCTAGTATGAATAATTATGTAGTTGTTGATTTAGATATCATTATGTTGTCCGGAATGTTAGGTTATATCAATCACCTGACACAGTTTCGGCGCAAAGCATGGGTCATTATTAAATGTGCCCAAAATATGTACACACGGCTACAGATCAAGCTATACATTTCCAGTATAAGCTGATCTCGCATTGTATAGGATTTCCGTACTATGGGAGGTCAGCTTATACTAGAAATGTATAGCTTGATCGGTAGCCGTGTGTACGTACGCGTCATTTGTCCGCACCGGCCGGCGCACGCATTGGATTTTTGTATAGCACTGCGTCCACTATCTGTACCGCCCGCACCCTTAATATGCCAAAAAGCAACTTACAATGATATCTTTATCAATATCCATGATAGAAGATGTCATAACAACTCACAAAAATAACGAAGTTAAACTATATAGCGTTGCGGCCGGTGCGAGCCCATGAATGCAGTCCACACCGGCCGGAATTGCATTGGTGACAACCAATGGAATTCCGGCCGGTGTGGACTAGTGGACGCTTTATTCAACATGAAAACTTTGAGTAAACATTTCCAGACTGGAAATCTTTTGTACTATCTTATCGCGAAGTTATTGTATGATTTATGTATCAGAAGGTAATTAAGTGTTGGAAATATTATGGACCCTTCCTCCCCATTTTAGTATTTTCAATGCTAGTCTGGTCTATTATTTAGTCATCTATACAGAATTACGTTATTACAGCACCACTTATTAGTAATTTGTAGCAGTCTCATACGAACATGGATATAATTATCTAGAATAAAGCTAATTAGGTGTTTTATTTCACAATTAGACTTAGATGGATGGTGTTATACAAGAAAGTTTTAGGTGTTATATTAGTACTTAACAATTAAATTTTTACCAAAAATAAAAATTCTTAGAACAAAAATGATTTCATATTCTAATTTGTTGATTTTGTTGAAAGACACTAAACAATGGTTTATTTTGTTGAGTAATATATTCAAAGAGTTAGATAAGTGTATTTGTGTTATCTTTGCATACAACAACCAGAATGCAATATTGTTTTCTCTTCACCAAAGACCACTGTTTATTTTAAGATTTCAATGTGCAAACATACCACTCTTTATAATCTAATATATTTTAGATATGTGTAATATTGGCTTACGTTTAGTGACCTCATGTCTCAAAATTACTTTAGTCAAAAGTATTTTGTACATTTTGCCCCTTTCGTGATATCGGTTGTACTCAAGGAATTTGTTTATTTTTTTTGCTGTCAGTACCTACATAATTCAGTTAAAGTTGATAATTATATTGAAATAAAATAAAAAATGGATTTATTATTCTATAATAGCAAGTTAGTACTTATGTTTTGTTTACTTACAATTGATAAATTATTTTGAGACATCACAAATAATAGTATATTTGTGAATAAACAGGTGTCAAATTATTATTTGGTTATATCTATTTATATAGGGTATGTTTTCCAGACTGAGTATACCTGTGCTTGCAATTGCCAAATTAACTGTTGCCAATTATACTTGACAAACAAAGAATAGATGCTATTCAAGTGTTTTACAATGTTTCATGCTATTCTGCTTTGTTCAAATATTTTTACAGGAATTTTACAAATAACTTTTGTCTCATGAAGTAACTTTAAATTATTGCACTCATCTTATGATATAAGCAAATAATTAAATTCCTATGATCATGTTACCCTACAGCCTTTGGGATTTAGTTTCAATGTCAAATTTAAGTTACTTTACCTTTCCATACAATAATTTCTCACCATAAGTGATTTGAGATGAATTTGACAATTTTAGAGGAATTTGTTAAAAAAATACTTCTTAATTATTTCCTATGTATATTTAATAACTGAGGAAGAGATATATTTGGAGTTATCCATATTATGTTGGGTGGTGAGGAATTACTGTATTTTAATTGTAAAAATAAACCCATTGTATTATAAAGTATTTACACAATTTAGTTATTGTATACCTAATCCTTGTATTTAATTTTTGTATATAAATGACACTAAAATGTAGTTATGTAACTTTCGCAATAAAATGTATTTTTAATACACCTTTTATAAGACATTTTTAATTAAATTAATTGTGCATCCTTTGACCAGCAGTTAAAAAAAAATGTTATAAAATTGGGGATTGGACTTGAGGGTAAAAATAATAAAGCATTTTAGTTGATTGTAATAAATATTGGATTTTTTTAATCATAAATGTTCATTAATACATTTATAACTGTTTTCTCAGATGAATTTTCAAAGTAATATATGTATACTGCAATGATTAACACAATCAATGATGACAATGGTTTTGATATACGTAACAATATTAATGCAATAATAAGCAACCCTAAATATAAAGCTACTCTATAAGCTGTTGTTTTTAAAATATCCTGTTTTTGTTTTTCATCTAAACACCCACCAGACCAAAGCACAAAAGGGGGTTCACATGTTGTACAGTTGGAGTATCCCTGACCTTTACATGTCTTACATGATGTATCACAGAGTTTACAGTTGTATGAACCTATGGAATTAACACAGTATTGATTTGGTTTACATGTAATTGAGTCCAAGCATTCATTTATATCCACACATTCACCAGATTTTAGCTGCCAACCGGCCTGACATTTGTCACATGCAGCAGCTCCACTTCCAGAACAACCAGCACATGCTTTGTGACATGGATTACATGAATCTGCACTGACAGAAAAAAAGTTTACAGCGCATTCATCACAGTATCTTCCAGCATAGCCTTTTTCACATAAACATGTACCATTGCCTTTACGAGTGCCTTCGCCGTCACACTTGCCGTGTCCATTGCATACATTATTATTTTTATCAAGAGGGCAGATAATGCAAGAATGCCCAAAGTGATTAGTGGGACAACAATACTGAAGTGTTTCAATACAAAGCCAATTGTGTAGATCTATTGAATTCGGTTCCTCTTTAAACCACCATCGCTCTAGAATCTGCTCGGCTTCTTCAGAAAGTGCATAACAGTGATCCTGATGTATTTTTAATTCAGAACACAGACCTTCCTGTACCTCTACCAGACGTATTTCACTACGCGCGTAAGTTTTTAATTTAGTTTCCTCCCATGCTGTATCTCCACCCTCAAACTTACCTCGGGAAGTTTTTTCTAACCAATAGTTGAAAGAGTCAGTAAGAACCTTACAACGACTACATTCATTTAACTTTTCAGAACCTAGTCTTAAATTATTGAGATTGGGTAAAGATACTTTTTTACTTAAAATTAAATCACAAGTTAATAATAGGTACAGTGTAAATGCATTTGAAAACATATCAGTGACCATTTTCAGTTAAAATTCTCCGAAAATAAATGTTTATAACCTAAAACACAAATGACCATTGAATTATTACACATAGAAGCAAAGTACACGCGCGAAAAACAATCCATTCAATTGGAGCCATAATGGCTCCAAATGACCGCCGCGCTGTCAGTGTACTGAGTGACGTTTTAGTGAGTGCAGCTCTGAGAAAAATAATAAATATGACGGTTTGAGCAGTAAAATTGTGTCATAATTCATGAGGGAAGAAAGATAAGAATTCTGATGTAACATTCCACAGACAAGCCACTAATTTTATTGTGTAATTCATCTAAAATAACAAAATTCAAAAATAAAAATACTTCACTCAGATTTCGAGCAAAGTGTTGCCAGCTGTTTTTTGTGCGAATTTGCGTTGTTTTACGTAATTGATACTGATTTTGTTATTAATAAAGTAATTGAGTCCGATAAGTTGTTTCTTTTACTTATAGCTATTATAACCGACTAGCTGTCCCCCGCGGTTTCACCTGCGTTCTTGGGATAAGTAGTTTATAATACTTGGGATAATGTAGCTTCATATTAGTGAAATAATTTCGAATCAGACTGGTAGAAAAAAGAGAATATAGCTAGGAAAATATTGTCAAAGCGGCAGTTGTTCCGGAAACAAATTCAACTAACAGGCTTTTAATATTTCAATTTTGTTAATGAACATTAAATACCTAGATACTACTTAATCTTCTTTTTCTATACAACCTATCATATCTGAAACCTATCATTACCAAGGAAAGCTACAAATTGTACGATCGTTCATAGCACTGCACATTATCTTGGTTTATTATGTTAAAATACCCGAAATAAGTACTTTGAAACAACTAGTAATAAAGAAATAACAGGCCTGTGTCTATAATAAATTATCTAAGACGCAGAACTTTTTAAACTATTTAATTATTTTTATGAATACTTACTTCCAATTTCACTAGTAGGCGAAATCGGAAGGTTAATTTTACCGAAAAATTTTGTTTAGCTTGCAACATTACTCGTGCGCTTGTGTGCGTGTCAGCGAGTGTAATTATATGGTACTCACGCATACATTGGTTGTCAAGTGGCTTACGTGTCGCGAGGATTTTTGTTCGATACTTCGCTTCTAAGCGTAATAATTCAATGCAAATGACATTTAAGGATGCAATATACGTAAGGTGCGTTCGAATTGGGGTATGGTAGCAAAAATAACAGTCCAAAATGCCAAAAACGATCACAACTGGCGTTCGATTTGGAAAGTTGTGGGCGAAATTGGCGTTTTGAAGTGTTTTCGTTCACCGTTCGTTTTGCTTGGAAACAGTTAAAAACGACATCGTGAACTGCAAATTTTGACCCACCTCCGAGGCAGGGTCGTTTGTGATCATATTTTGACATCTTTGAATCTGACAGATAAGTTTCGGAAAATTCATACGGGAAGCGAAAATTCTAATTTTTATTGTAAAATTTTATAGAAATACTAACAGGCAAGAGAATAATTTGTTAGAATAACTTTGTTTAATGATTAACTGAAGGAAAAAGGTAGTTTGAGACAAGTGACAAGCAGGCGATGAGCATGCAAATGTCATTTTTGTATCTAATCGTTCGATTTGGGACATATCGTTTGTGGCAAAAGTTGCAAAATTGTTGAAATTTTCCAATTCGAACGCTTAAACAAAAATGCCCATTTTGAAACTGTTAAAAACGACATCACTCCAATTCGAACGCACTAGTAGTATCCCTTTAGTAGTTTGTGGATGCAATAGATCGTAGTAAAAGAGTATAAGGTGCGTTCGAATTGGACTGATGTCGTTTTTAACAGTTTCAAAATGGGCATTTTTGTTTATGCGTTCGAATTGGAAAATTTCAAATTTAAATTTTGTATAATAGGATTTATAGCCAAACTAAAAATTGCTGGCCCGAGAGGATCTCCCTGCTGACAGCCGACTTCTGATGATAAAACGTTTTCATGGTATAACAGATGTGTAGGATCTGCGTAACAATGGAGGAGATAGTTATAAATTTCCGGAACGTTGTGTTTTATTTTTTCTATCAGCAAAGTGTCTCTATTTATTGAATTGAATGCATTTTTTACGTCAATTTTAACTAAAACTTCGCACGATGCATTCGAGAGGTATGTGCGCAGGGAATGGACAGCTGCCTCGCATCCTCCTTTTGTGCCAAAACCTAACTGTACCGGTTCGAACTGTGGTTGTAATTTGGATATGATGTGTCGTACTGCTATTTTCGATGCCAGACGTCGAAGTGTAGAACCAACAGCTATTGGTCTCACCCCACCGTCTTTTTTGGTGAGGGCGATGAGGTTTGCACCGTACAAAATGGGAACAATTTCGGGATTAATTTTGCCAGAAAACATTGTATTAACTAATTTAGTAATAGAATTAATGAGTTGCTCGCCTGCATCGCCCGCTGAGTGAGACGTTAAGTCTTTTAGGTGTTGGGGTGAGATACCATCCAGGCCAGCTGCGGAACCGGTTTTGAATGAAAAAATAGCAGCAGAGATGTCTTTGCTATTGATTTCTAAACAAGCCTGGTTAGATGATGGGTCGAAGAAGTAGGGGGTTGAAGGAGCTGGGGGATGTTTCGTCTGTAGGGCCAAAAGGGTGTCTGGAGTATCTGGTGATAGCACATCACTCGAAAAGAGAAGACGGGCGGCGCCCTTCAAATCTCCGTCACTTATTTTGGTCTCTATGTTCTTGACCTGCTTAAGTTTGCTATTTATTTGCTTATTAAATATTTTTTCAGTCTACTTTGTAATTTTGCCGCCGCGCCGGGGCACGCAATTGTTTTCAGTGCGATTAGAATGTAAATATTATGTAATTAATCTAAGCCTGTTTTGAAAAGAGTAATTGCTGAGTTTATTGCCGGCTCTTCTCAGCAAATGCAACCTTCCGAACCGGTATTAGAGTATTAGAGTCAGACTTTTCATTAGTGCCTGCGAAGGTCTATTTGAATAAATGATTTTGAATTTTGAATTGAATTTTTTGAATTTTGACGCGATTGAAGGGCCCGTTGGTTTGTCTTTTCACTGTCTGTGCTGTGGGTAGAACATATGATTGGATAAAGCAGTTGTTTTTGATTTTTTGTGTGAGTGAGATGTTTGTGTTATCCAGTGTTATCATTCCGAACATGAAGGGTACGGTATGAAAATAGAAAAAGGTTGTGCCAATCTCCAATACATTGTCGATACATTTGTCAATGAGTTTGTATAGATGTGTTGCCACAGAGATTCTGGCACCACGGGGAATTCTTTTAACTATTGATACACTATTTTTGAGATTGCTGATATATATGTGAAAAGGAATAGCTGATGAGTTAGAGGCCGAAGAGGAGGAAGGTGGAATGCAGGAAACAGTATTAGAAAGAGTGGCATCCTGACTTAGGCAATTTCTGTGTGATTTTGAAATGTATATTCCGTCCTCTTAAACTTTTGAATGATTTTTGGCATAGACTACACGAGTGATTGAGCGACGTGCTATCACCAGGTTGGGGCGCTGCCTGCATCCACACTTTACTTACCAAAGTAAAGATATATACCAAATTATTCTCTTGCCTGTTAGTATTTCTATCAAATTACAATACAATTTAGAATGTTTTTAAATGTTTCCGAGTACCTAGAATGAACGGATTTTATTCTAAAATTTGATAGAAATACTAACAGGCAAGGCAGTATAAGGTAAACAAGAGAAGAATTTGTCAGATTAACTTGGTTTAGATATTAACTGAAGAAAAAAGGTAGATTGAGAAAAGTGACAAGCAGACGATGAGCATGCAAATGTCATTTTTGTATCTAATCGTTCGATTTGGGAAAAATCGTTTGTGTCAAAAGTTGCAAAATTGTTGACGCATAAACAAAAATGCCCATTCTTCTTCTTCTTATTTTTAATTTTGGCAACCAAGCCCAAATTAGGGCTCATTTCTGCCAGTGTCGAGTTATATTATAGATTCCAGTCACAATAAATCACTTCACATTATAGTCCTCAGTCAGTCACAGTCCATCAAAGTCATGTTTTACTACAATGGTGGTCTTTGTACTAAAACTCTTCACGGACATTTTGAGACAACTTGAAAAGTCACGATACACATAATTCATTTCATTTCACTTCACTGGTGCACATGGATGATCTTTATTGGGTAAAATACCACCAATAATACACAATAAAACTCAAAATACACAAATTTATGAAAGTAAATATGAAAACGCAACGTCACTCTGCTAGTTCCCGCCAAAAAGTCAAATGCCCATTTTGAAACTGTTAAAAACGTCATTACTCCAATTCGAATGCACCTGTACTCTGATGCAA
This sequence comes from Achlya flavicornis, assembly GCA_947623365.1. Taxonomy (NCBI): domain Eukaryota; kingdom Metazoa; phylum Arthropoda; class Insecta; order Lepidoptera; family Drepanidae; genus Achlya; species Achlya flavicornis. Next base: position 10,290,159 of record OX392467.1, read on the forward strand.
ACAATGACATCGATGGACGACTTTTTGGCGGGAACTTGCAGAGTGACGTAGTGTTTTCATTTTTATTTTCATAAATTTGTGTATTTTGAGTTTTATTGTGTATTTTTGGTGGTATTTTACCCAATAAAGATCATCCATGTGCACCCGTGAAGTGAAATGAAATGAATTATGTGTATCGTGACTTTTCAAGTTGTCTCAAAAAGTCCGTGAAGAGTTTTAGTACAATGACCACCATTGTAGTAAAACATGACTTTTATGGACGGTGACTGACTGAGGACTATAATGTGAAGTGATTTATTGTGACTGGAATCTATAATATAACTCGACACTGGCAGAAATGAGCCCTAATTTGGGCTTGGTTGCCAAAATTAAAAATAAGAAGAAGAAGAAGACATCGATGGACTTTTTGGCGGGAACTTGCAGAGTGACGTAGCATTTTCATTTTTATTTTCATAAATTTGTGTATTTTGAGTTTTATTGTGTATTTTTGGTGGTATTTTACCCAATAAAGATCATCCATGTGCACCAGTGAAGTGAAATGAAATGAATTATGTGTATCGTGACTTTTCAAGTTGTCTCAAAATTTCCGTGTAGAGTTTTACTACAATGACCACCATTGTAGTAAAACATGACTTTTATGGACGGTGACTGACTGAGGACTATAATGTGAAGTGATTTATTGTGACTGGAAACTATAACTCGACACTGGCAGAAATGAGCCCTAATTTGGGCTTGGTTGCCAAAATTAAAAATAAGAAGAAGAAGAATGACATCGATGTTTATAAAACATCCGATATGACTTAAGCCCGTAATGCATCTTCCGACCGTCGGACTCCTACTTACCTACCTACGTTGATACCGACCAATTTGAGGGCGATCGAAGCGGTCGGCTCGCACTTACTTTAATACTTTTCAGTCATTGAATTATTTTTTCAGTATTGTTAGTATAATCCTCTAGGATTTGCTCGCGCGCCCTCACGTCCCACGTTGAAATTGTGGTAGCACATTTTAATATACTGAGTGAGGGACTTTTGTACGAGGCACCCAACACTAATTTCATGATGTCATCTATGACGTCACAGATTCCTACTATTCTGTAATCTGTGGCTACATTCCGAATTAAATAATATCGCTCACAGTGCTCACAGCAATAATTAGCGTACCGAGTTAGATATCACGATATGACAGCTGAGAACTGTAAACAATTCGGAACGCCCGTTATCGCGCTCACAGTATTCAAAACAGAACATTTGAGAATTTAATTAAAATCTGAATTAAAAATGCGCTAGAACTCCTTATATCTTTTATTAGTTGACTCGCAAAAAGGAATATCCGCATTTTTATTATTTTTCTCTCATAAAATCATAAAAAGTATCTTTGCCATATGGAAAACCAAAAATCTTATTAGATTTTTGCCGAAAACACAATAACTAACCGTCACTTTTTGACAGCGCTCACGGTGATATCAGTTTAGGGCATGGTCGGTGTGAGCGCAAGATGGCGCATGTCATGACGTCATCTATGACGTTTCACGGGACATCGTGATGGCGCTCAAGGTAATATGGAACGGGTTTAAGCACGCTCAAATCGATTACAGCGATTATATCATTAATTCGGAATGCAGCCTGTGTATGACGTTTCGTGGGACATCGTGAGAGGGCTCACCGTGGGCTCACCCTTGGCTCACGTCAAGGCGGTACGGGCAAAGACTACAGTATACACGTGTACGGGTATAAGCACGCTAAAATCGATTATAGCTTCAATTCGGAATGCAGCCCTTATTCTCTAGTATTAGTTAGTTTATGCCCTTATGTGGATTCTGGGGTGTGTTCAGTTACTACACACCGGGTGTGAAAATCGCCGTGTGACTTTCGCACTTCTTTCGTATTTTCCATGTATTTTCGTAAATTCCCAACTGACAAGTGACATTGACATTATTTGATAAATCGATTATTTTTATTGTAGTTTTTTCGCTGTTAAATAATATAAATAAAGTAATTTTGTATGCAGTAAAATAGGTTTTCAATCCAGGAAAAATAAATTTCTACAATTCAAAAAGTATTGGCGCTATTTTTCTATTATTTAGTTGTCAAAGTGACATTGGTGTGACTTTCACCCACCTATTTCACGGTGCGACCGGTGCGATCGTCGGACGACGTCCGACGATGTTATTGAACGGTTCGGTGTGATCACTCGGGCTATCACACCGAGTTACTGAACGATACTATGATCGTCGGGCGATCACACGGCGTTGTTACTGAACGCAGCCCTGGGGGCTGGGACTATTGGCAACACTGTTGTCAAGTGTCATGCCATGTCAAACTTCAGTCACTGAAACTGAAAAGATATTTTATTATACGCAACGAGGTATTCGGTACATTTTATTGGAGCCCATGTAATATAATCCAGAAGTTTATCCCTGGTTATTGTTACAAAATTTTATGATGTCTAAATGTACCACCTTAATAGATATTATTGTGAAGACAGGTAACCTCTGAGGCACATACACACTTCTTTCGCGCTCTAAATCAAGATCTTCAACTTACAATGGCAGATAAAATAAGGTAACTTGATTTTTTCATCAATCTTTTTGTTTTATCTTTCGTTGTCTACTCCTTGGTAATTATTTTGTAATATTTCATAGCTGCGCCATGCTCAGTACTAATGTTGAATTGTAGTTGAAAGGAATTCTCATATAAGTCCATCAGCACTACAAATGTAATTTTCCATTAATTGCTTTAATTTCAGATTCAACTCAAAGTTTGATATGAAAGGTAACTATGAGCCTTCCGATTCTGAAGATGAATACACAGCTAAAGAAAAGAAATTACTAGACAAAGTACGGAAAAGAAAACATGGTGATTCAACTTCTGAGGATGAAATTTATGCCTTTTCTGAATCCGAGGAAGAAGATAACAATAAAGATGATTTAGGAATAGCTGACAGTGATGTAGAGGGTCAGGAGAAATCAGATGATGATTTACCTGATTCAAAAGCATGGGGAAAAAAGAAGAGGTCATATTATGCCACAGACTATGTAGATGAAGATTATGGTGGTTTTGGTAATGATGAGGAAGCAGCTCTCATGGAAGAAGAAGAAGCAAAGAAAATACAAAAAAGGCTTCTGGAACAACTTGGCGATGAAGATTTCACATTTGACTTTTTTACTAAACAGATTGTAGAAACTGAAGAAAAAGAAACTGTGATAAAAAGTGATTTAAGTCAAATGTCAAAGAGACAAAAACTACAGCTTCTTGAAAAGGAAAGCCCAGAATTTTCTGGACTCATTGATGACTTCAAAACAAAGTTAACAGTTGCAAAAGACGATTTACACCCTGTACTGGAGCTGGTTAAAGATGGAAAGCTTCCAAAATGTCCTGCATCAAAATTTGTCAAGACAAACTTTGATCTTATATTGAATTATTGCACTAATATAAGTTTCTATTTACTTCTGAAAAGTCAGAGAATTAACATACAAAACCACCCTGTTATAAAGAGACTATATCAGTACAGACAGATGCTGAATAAGATGGAACCTATTTATTTGGAAGTCATTAAGCCACAAATTGATGAAATATTACTTGCTGTCAAAAACAATTTAGCATTGCATGTGACTGGACTCGAGGAAGAAAAGAAAGAAGGTAAAAAACGAAAATCTGAAAAACTTTTGGAATCAAATACCAAGAAGCTCAAACTCATTAGCACATTAGAAAAAGAAGATGGAGAAGATACTGGAGTGTCAGATGATGAAGAAGAATATGAGGGTAATGACTTCTTTAGAAGTGATGATAAGGTTATTAATGTACAGAGAAGTAATGATGAGTCAGAAGAGAGTGGTTTCTCTGATAATGATATGACTTCACCAAATGAAATAGATAATAGTGATAAACCATCCACATCTTCTCAAGCGGTAATTACTGAAGAGTTGGGTGATAAACGTGAGATATCTTATCAAATTGCCAAAAATAAGGGATTGACACCTCACAGAAAGAAGGAACAAAGAAACCCTAGAGTCAAACACAAGTTGAAGTACAGAAAAGCAAAGATCAGGAGGAAGGGAGCTGTCCGGGAGCCCAGAACTGAGATCAATAGGTATGGTGGAGAAACATCAGGCATAAAGGCAAATGTGAAAAAGAGCATTAAAATAAAGTAAAACAAGTGTATTCATTTTTGCAAACAATGTAACATTTATTTTATTTCTGCAATAAAGTTATATTCCACTATTTTGTATTTCTTATTTAATGTTGCCACCTGAAAAAAAACATAAATAGGTATAAGTATTATATATTAAAATGCTTTTATTAGCTTTACCTGTACTATCTGCTGACCTGTTTCGTAGCCTATGCAGGCATCAATAACAAATTGAATACCAGTTACTGTTGGTATTGATGTCCATTAGTTTTATGTAATAATAATTATTATATTTTTAAATTATTTACCAATTGAGAAAATATATGTAGATGATGTTAACATAGAAATGGATACTTACAATTTCAAAACTTTGTCTTTTCCACCTGAAGCAACATAAGCTCCATCTGGTGACCAATCAACAGCAAAGACTTCATCTGCATGACCAGGTAGATCTAAATCTAATTTCTTTGTTTTCATATTCCAAACTGAAAGTTTTGAAACATTTTGAATTAGGATAGGTAAACTAAAGTATAGGTTGATAATGGGGCTGAAAATATGCGATACAAAAATCTTATAGTAGAATTTAATGTAAATAAATGCTTGTATTCATCAATTTTTATGCTAGTTTATTGTGTTGTGGCTAACCGTCTCATTCTTGAATACACAAAAAGTTTGATAAACATGAGGGGGTCGGGGGTAAATGTTTACCTTTCAATGTTGAGTCAGAACTTGAGCTCAACAAAAGCCTAGAATCTGCTGACCAAGCAACAGTGTAAACTGCTTGTACATGTCCACGGAGTGTAGTTATAAACTTGCCAGTGACTGCTTCCCACAGCTTCACTGATTTGTCAAACGATGCTGAAGCTATTAGTCTAGAGGAAGAAGAAAAAGTTGTACAATTTTCATCCATTCATTATTAAAAAACATCCATTAAAAATATATTTTTTACCTGGTATCAGGTGAAAACTTGACATCATTTATAAGTTGCTGATGTCCTGTCATGCGTGCTAATGGTCGCTTTTCTTTCTCTGGTAACCATAGAAACAGAGTAAAGTCATCAGACCCTGACACCAAGCGTTCAGTGCCTTGGGAACAAACTGCCTCATACCTTTCTAAGGCTTGTTGCTGCAGGACTGTCTCTATGAACAAAGGTGTAACAATTTATATACAATTCCCCAGTTTCCATTTATATCTTTAAGTTTATTAATAAAAATTCTTACTGTCTGTGGTATAGCTATTTTGATCCGTTACAGGATGGAATGGGCCAGTACGTAGAACATAATCTGTGCTCAGAGCCAAAGTATTCACCCAGTGTGCATGACCTTCGAGAGTTCTGCAAAGTATGCCATCTTCAGACCTCCAGACCTAATCACAAAAATATTAAAGTTAAAAAATATAAAAAATTATATATATCCATCCATCATTTCCATTTAAAATGTTTTAAGTACTCCAGTAATAAAGCGATAACAAACTCAGGGCCCTTTCTAGCTAGGTATGTAGAAGATCCCTAGCCACCTGACCACTTTGGGGGCCTGCTCTAAAAGTAAAAACCCTACAGCAAAAATTAACCTTACACACAACTCAAACTGATCACGATGAAATTTAGCATGCAGATAGCCTATGGTATGGAGGACATAGGCTACTTTTTATACCGGGAACGCGGGAGACAGCTAGTAAAATATTTTTTCTTAAATTATTCTTTGATTAATTACTAAAGTAATTAAACAATTTTTGTTGTAGAAAATGTTGGAAGGTATTGTTTACTGTGTATTATAAACACCAGTTTAATATTGTATCCAAGTACATAAAATTTACATTTAACTACTTTCTTTCTAGGGTTTTCAATGTTTTATTATTTGTATGATTGATATTTTCATTATTTGTCTATAGGGTGGGGAGGCAGCATGGAGCGTGGGGCTGAAGGCACTCCCTTCCAGTATGCTTGTACATAAAGAAGTAACAATTTTTTGTTAAAATTACGAACTTACTTTAATAGTTCTATCCTGTGAGGATGTATAAATAAGCCCATTTCCACCCCACTTTACAGATGTGACTGCTTTTGAATGGCCTGTCAAGCTCAATACTGTGAGACATGTTACCGTATCCCATATTCTTACATCACCATCTTTTGATGAACTGGCCAGTTTCCTGCATTCTGGATTTCTTAAACAGTAAAAAAAAAGACTTAACAAATGAACTCTCTCCATACCTTTTTGTTGACCTTCAAATTACTTGTTAATTTGTAATTGTACTCTTTTATTTATCAGTTATACACTAACCCCCTTATTCATAATGAAGTTATCAAATGTTGATTAGCTAAAATTGGTGATCGAAAGAGTGAGACGGGGCACACTATTACACTGATTTAGTTAAAAAGCGATTATGAATAAGGGGGTAAGTTTTTCAGATACTTATAATAATTCAAATCCAATCTATTAAGATAGATTAACCCATGTCAGCTCAAGTAACTCAATGAAGCTATTTGTACAAGAATTACCTATGATATGGCTCCCAGGCTAGTGCAGTAACCCACTGCTTATGTCCAATCATTGTCTTTCCAATTTGGTGGCCAGTATTTGGGTCCCATATGATCACTCTGCCTTGTTTGCATGCTGATGCTAATTTTTTGCCATCTGGTGACCAACTGATACAGAGAACCCAGTTTGCATGTCCTAAATAAAATATAAATAAGTTTATTTATCACTAGATTGTGGGATAATATTTCCCCACAAAAATGCATAGGTACAGTCATAGAGCACAAGCTAGATAATCATGTAAGCAATTCTATTTACCTTTACATACATGTAGTGGTGTTTGTGTGTTTAAGTCCCAGAACCTGACTGTGGTGTCTCCTGAGCCACTAGCTAATTGTTTACCAGAAGGACTGAAGTTAGTTGATATCACAGCTTCAGCATGTCCTGGTATAGAACTGTAATATAGTCAAATAATTGTACAAGCTTTTACTCATCGTGTACCAGGAATCAAGATACAATAGAAAATTTATTGTATAACAAGCAAATTTATAAGTAAGTGTTGGCTACCCCTCAATTTGCAATGATATGTGTGGCCGACTTCTGCAGGTGGCAGATTTCAGCACCAATATGATAATTATTTATAAAGTTAATCTTCTGTTACATATGGATGAAAATTAGGTTGGAGCATGGTCTGAGTTGAAAAGATCTGGAAATAATTTTTCCCTGCCTAATTAATTCCTTTTCAATACCTAATTAAATACATAAAATTGTTCATAGACCCTTAGGGTCTATAGAAAAATGGATACGAAGAATATCCTAAAAAAAAGTAAAAGGTGTGGGCTTCAAATCAAATAGTTAATATGAGATATTTGAATTATTAACACATATTTGTGGGTTAATTTTTAAATTATTTAACCAACATAGTCCCATTTATTGTCATCCATAGTTTAATACTTAGTTCACTGGTGGTAGGGCCTGGCAAAAACTTTGTGTTACATGCAATGAAATGTTGATATCTTTTACATTTGTGTTTTATAATATTCTTGTTTTCAACCATGGACATATAATTTTCAATAAAAGAATGTTCATTCATTAATTTCCTACTTACCTTGTACACCTTGTCACTGGCCTTACTCTAAACACAGCTTGCTGTTGATATATTATTTCAACAACTTCTTCTGAATTTAAACTTTTTATATCAAGTGCTTCTTGTAGTGTGTTTGTTATTTCAATATCTTTGACAAAAAATAGAAAAGGCTTGTCCTCCTGGAAATTATAACTTATAATAATATTTAAATAAGCAATTCTTATATGAATAACAATATTGTTTAGTTTCCGTACCAATCCGTCCATAAAGCTTCTATCTTACCCATTACCCAACTTTTATGTAATTATTATTACTTTACGCAAATTCTTGAAACTTACCTCTTGTAATAAAGCATTGCAAATGAGTTGTAATTGATCTTTATTTATAGTTAGCGGTAAATCCAACGTGTTTCCAGTTTCCTCACCAGAATCAGACTTAAGCTTAGCTTGTATGCAACTAGGTAAATCAACTTCCATTATGATGATTTATATAAACAAGACAATAAAAGAAAATTTATTATTATAACTTTATCGCACATAACCTATAAGCAATAAAATAATTGCAGCTGGCCGCTAGAGGCAAAGAGTATTCAATAACTAGGTACGTAAGAAGAGACGGGACTCCATAGAGCAAGATAAAAATGATAAAATATCAATTGGGTACCAAAAAAAGCCACAATGAGAACAACTGACAATAATAACAATCAGTGAATCAGTACTACCAACGTACCAACCTTAGAACGAAATAGAGATGCGCTGCTTAGTAGATATTTAAATCTATCGATATCGATATATATATACATATATATACTGTTGTAAATAATATAGATATTTAAGATCCTCTGATTTTGTTTTAGCACTACCAAAACAAAACCAGTGGTACTTTGTACAGATTATGACTTTTATACAAATATAATATACCATACAATATATTAATACACAAGGTTACATAATAATAATAAATATTAATATTTTTTACTGTATAAATATAATATTAAATAGGAAGGGGAATTAGATGCATTTTTTCCTGTGGATCACAGACCGGGGTATTTAAGAAAACCGTAAAATGTCGAGACAAAAAACTAACTAATACAATACACATTATATTAATATACAGTAAGGTTTTTGATTGGAGTTTAATTAAAACTACATAATATTTGCAACTAGACGTTTTATCAAAACAAAAAGTAAATCCTGTTTAGGCCCTGATAAGGCATTTTTTTGTGAATCCTAAAAAAATATGTTGTATGTAGGGACTCATAGCTTTATCCCTGCAATATAAAGCGTACGCCGTATGCGCCGCTTGCAGTCGTCACACGCAGTCGTCACACTCAGTCGCCATAGAACAAACTCGTTGCCTTTTGATAAACACACGTGTCATGTTATTATTATTGTTGTGCACTCCTAATATAGCGTAATAAAATATATTCGCAAGTTGGAGTTTTGTTGACTCTGCCCACAACGTAACCTTAATAATAGGATTGGCTACATAAGAGCCCTAAACTAGGATTAGCCTTAAGAAGAATCCTAAAATGTATATGTTATGTTACATATTAGATAAGCACATGATGAGAGAGGTAGAGCATAGCGTATATTCGCTAAAAGAGCAGCTCGACTGGGGAAGTACCTCCACCTTACAGAATACCGCAGCCAAATAACTTTATGTTGTGTAAAGTTGTGTTCCTGCGCGTGAGTAAGGTCGCCAGAGCTCATAGGGGAGGGGGGAAAGGTCGGTAACGCGTGAGCGATACTTTTTGTGTTGCAAGCGTCCATATGGCTACGGTAACCGCTTACCATCAGGCGGGCCGTAAGCTTGTTTACCGACATAGTTGTATAAAAAAAAAAAAAAAAAAAAAAAAAAATTATTTTGCTGAACTCGTTAATTGAGCAACTTTATTTTTGTCTGCATTAAACTGTTCTGTGTCACTAACTGAAGCATTAACTTTACGACATTCATTTCTGATTAACAAAGCTGCCAATCGAGACAGCAAAGCCTCAGATACATTTTTAATGTGCTTTTAATGTGCTCACACAACCATGATAAATTTAGGTTTGTCATCATCATTAACTGGCAATATTTGCCAATATTGATAGAGTGATGATTTTCTCTTACATTATGCTCAAACACAGAAACACATGAATCAACAGTTTTACATAGATCCAGAGTCGGGTACGTAAGAGATAGTGAACAACATTTTGCCCAATGACCCCTTTAGCTCTACCGCTAGCAGGAACAGTATGAATATGCGGAATATCTGGAATAGAAGATGATCGTTATTTTGTATCAAATTGATTTTATAAAGTCTTGTGAAATAAAATTAAAAAGTGGCTATATACCTTGCAGCTGCTCACTTGTATGGCTTAACCTCTATAGTATATTCTACTGGAATATCATACTCGCTATATATTTCATTGCAATTTACTGATAAATTATCATTTAAATTTATAGATTGTTCAATATCCAAAGAAGCATTTGGGGCCGAAGAAGTAGGTGGATAATCTAGATGAATGTGAAAATATTTAAAATTTATATAATAAGTTATCGTTTTATTTGTATTGATTTTAAATATGTATGTTACTGACCTGATGCTCACTGTTCTTTGTAAAGGTAGCAGAAAATCCCTTAAGTTTGTCTTTAGAGAGTGGCTTAGCTGAGATTCTTATGGATGGAACTGGTGGTTTTTTTTTCTGAAAGTCCTCAACCAAATGGTTTCCGTAAATATATTTTAATTCATTTAGTTTCTCTATTGGAATGTAAGCCGAGTCCTCGTTGCCTGTCATTTTCGGCACCTAATAATATAAAAATATCGATATCGAATTCGATAATAAATGTTGCACAACTCTATTTTCTTATATATTATTATGGTATATACCATAAGATACTATTTAGATGTTTTTATTAAAAGAATTATAGAACTCATAATAAATAATATGATATTCTACTTACCGAACTGCATCCAGGGGAAATTTGGCCATAAAAACACGGTTTTTACCATCTTTGCTTGCCGATCTTAATCCGCACACTTCGCATTTTCTATACTTCAATCTTAGTTAAAAAAGAAACGGTTTCGTAAGCAAAACACTTATTATTCTACTTAGCAATTATATTAACCACTATCCTATATAATACTCTGTAATATAATATAATATTCCCAACTTATCAAAAGGTTAATTAAAACTGGAGGGAAACAACAACTGACAAATGACGTTTAATCATAGAGCGAGACAGACTACGGAAATGAGAGGGCACCATAAAAGTTCTACCAAACTTCATTGTCTTTTTTCTTCTTCTAAGTCGCGACAGACTGCTAGAGGTGTGTAACTGTGTGTAACAAAGTGTGTAACTCAGCTGTCTGACTGACTGACTGACATACGTAAGGTGCGTTCGAATTGGGGTATGGTAGCAAAAATAACAGTCAAAAATGCCAAAAACTCTTGTGTCAATATTGGGCTAATCTCGGAAAACCAATTTAACGTTCATAAGTGCCTTACCCGGCCTATACTGATTAAATGACTTTTTGATTTTGAAATGGCTAATCCTATTGTTATGGGATTTTCAGTATATTTTATGATATAACAGAGTGCGTTTAGCGCGATAATGGAACGTATTATCAGTCTGAGAATAAAAGAATTATGTTTAACGAAACTACTTCTATATTTTTTCATTTTAGTTAAGTGACAAGACAATGACTATAAACAGCACTGTTGCTAGGCTACAACACTTTCCCTCAGTTAACTAAGCCAAGCTCTCCTCTGAGATGCGTGAATGTTATCCTCGGAAGTGGTTTCGTGAGAATATCCGCGATTTGTTCAGAGGAACTCACTCTTCTAACTACTAGTACATTATCTGCAACTTGCTCACGCACAAAGAAGTGCCTCAAACGAATATGTTTGGTTCTCTTATGAAACTCAGGGTTGTGAGCTAATTTTACTGCAGCTTCATTGTCGACGCTTAAATTTGGTACTGAGCTGAGCGTGGTCAATTCTTTGAATAGCCTTGTAAGCCACACCATTTCTCTTGCAGCTTCGCTTGCGGCGATTAGCTCTGCTTCTGTTGTTGAAATAGAAACGGAAGCCTGTCGTTGGCTTAGCCACGATATCGCTCCTCCTGCGTAACGACACAATACTCCGGTTGTAGAGCGTCCTGTGCTGAGATCTCCTCCGTGATCAGCATCACTAAAAGCATCTAAGTATTCCTTTCTTGCATTGGAATAATATTTTATACCATACGACATTGTGCCTTTTAGGTATCGCATAATCCTTTTGACTTTAAGCCAATCTGCTTTGGTAGGTGCTTCGAGCTTTCGTGACACTATACCTACTGCATAAGCAATATCAGGGCGAGTCGCAACCATTAGATAGGCCAATGCTCCAACTGCTTCTCGATATGGAAAGTGAGCATCGTCATCAGCTTTCCCTGTTTCAACAGTTTCTTTTTCTATAGGGGTTGAAATTGGGTTACAATTCATCATTCCAAACCTCTCTAATACTTTCTTAGTATATGCTTCTTGTTTCAGTATGATTGAACCATCACATTTCAAAATCTCCATACCCAGATAGAATGTAGCTGATTTCGTAGTTATCTTTATTCTTTGTTTAAGATCATTAAGAAATTCTTCTGCCATCATTTGATCAGTTGCAGCTATGAGACCGTCATCAACATAAAGTGATAATAAGAGTTTCTTGTCTCCTTGTCTCTTTATGTACAGACATGTATCTGCACAACTTTGTTTAAATCCTAGTTCTATTAGAATTTCATGAAAACAGTGATTCCAACATCGTGGTGCTTGTTTCAAACCGTAAAGACTCCGATTAAGGCGACAAACTCTCTCCGTACCATCTTCAAAGCCTTCGGGTTGTTTCATATATATCTCCTCTGTTATTTTTCCGTATAAGAATGCTGTCGTTACATCAAACTGTACAAGGTAAAGATTTTCTGATGCAGCAACACTTAAGAGGGAACGAATAGTAGCCATTCTTGCTACTGGGCTAAACGTCTCTTGATAATCGATGCCTTCTTGCTGTCGAAATCCCTTCGCCACTAAGCGTGCCTTGTAACGTTCGATCATGCCATCACTGTTCCTTTTCAGCTTGAATACCCACTTGCAAGGTATGCATTTCTTATTGTCTGGTAAATTTTTAAGAGTCCAAGTATCATGCTCCTTTAAAGATGATAGTTCTGCCTTCATTGCAGACAACCACTTTTCTTTATTGTTACTGTTAACAGCCTGTTTAAAAGTTACGGGTTCTTCGCATAATACATGGTTTAATGATGTTACATAATCGTTGAATTTTTCTGGTCTTTTGAGTGAAGATCGATCACGCAGATTATACCTCTGTTCTTGACTTTGGTTGATACTGTCATGAAACTCGTCATCTCTGATATTATCATCTTCATCACAATCTTCTCTCTCTAATTCAAGCGATTCTCTTGGTTTTTCTGGCAACGGATCATAGACATTATCAGTTTCTAATTGAGCTTCTCTCTCTGGCTCAATAGGATCTATATCGTCATTTGTAAGTTCCAATGGCTCTGTTGAATGTATATCATCTTCATTTGTACGTTCCACTATGATTTCATCTCTAGAAGTATTGCAATCCTGTGACACTTTCAGTTGAAATTCATTTATCGCGTTTTCATTACCTGTCTCAGTTTTTGCATCTTCTGATGATAGAGGTGATTCATCGAAAATGACGTCTCTCGACCGAACAAGACGATTTTTCTTGCCGTCAGTAATCCAAACTCTGTAGCCGTCTTCATCATATCCGATAAGATATCCTTTAATGGCTTTCTTGTCCATTTTTTTTCGTTTTTGTTTTGGAATATGTACAAAACATCTGCTCCCTATTATTCTGAGATGTTTTATGTTCGGCTTTTTTCCAAACCAGACTTCGAAAGGGCTCTTGCATTCTATTCTTGATGCACCTGTTCGATTTAGTATATAGGCCGATGTGTTTATCATTTCAGCCCATAGTTCTTGTGGAAGTGGCTCGTGCGCGTACATGAGTGACCTTCCAGTCTCGACAAGAGTTCGGTTTTCGCGCTCACTACACCCATTTTGCTGTGGGGTATAAGGCATAACCAACCTTTGCTTGATACCATGTTTATCTAAAATATGTTTGACACTCGTGTTGTCGAACTCTCCTCCGTTATCGCTCAGAATAGTTTTAATTGTATGGCCTTGAGTTTTGACCGACTGAATCATAATTTCAAGTTTGTCTTTAACTTCACTCTTATTGCGCATGAAATAAACCATTCGATAGCTAGAGTAGTCGTCTTTAAAAAGTACATAATATTGAAACTTGGTACAGCTTTGTTTAAATGGTCCACAGACGTCAGTGTGGATTAATTCTCCGGGTTCGGTTGCTCTCGTTCTCGTACTGAACTTTAATCTGTGAGCTTTCCCATAAACGCAGCCTTCACACGTATCTTTATCCAAAGGTAGATCAATATCTAACTCTCTCTTGATAACTGCCTTGACATGCCTCTTATTCTGATGTCCAAGTCTTTCATGGTACAGTTGTAAAGTGGCTGTAGACAGGCATACTTCGATTGGTTGAGCTGGTTGTACATTCTGAACATCTAACTTGTACAGACCGCCTCCGCGACACCGCCTTCCAATTAAGCAAATATTGCCGTTGATGCTCATTTCACATATGTCTATCCTGGACGTGAACAGTATATTTGGATTGCTATCGTGTGCCGCTAGTACTGAAAATAAGTTTTTCTTGATCTTTGGAACGTACCACACATCTTGTAGAGTAATCATATTCGTGTTCGACTTAATGATGATAGATCCTTTTCCTTTAGCACATATGGTTTTTCCATCGGCTGTAGTTACTTGGTGGGTAACATCAAAAGGTTTGAATGTCATGAATAGATCATTTCTGTTTGTGATATGGCTGGTCGCTCCGTTATCAATGAACCAGTTTTCTGTGTCACATTCAATCGCAAATGTTTGTGTATTAAGTGACATCAATAACATGTTTGCTCCTTGATTTGTAGGATGAGAGAATTTTGAAGTAGTATTCTTGGGTGGTTTTCCGTCTTGGATCCATTTTGTACAATCTCTTACACGGTGTCCTACCTCATGACAATAATTGCACTTCAATTTCTTATCCTTCAACTTCTTATGCTTATTAGAAGTGCTTGCTGATAAAACTTCCTGATCAGGTAACTTTTTATTTGACAAAGCTCTCTCATAAGCACATAGATGAGTAGTCAGGTTCTCTACAGTCCTCTCAGTTTTCGACATTAAAAGCCAACTGCTGCGGAATGCAAAATATTCTTCACTAAGAGTATCTAAGATTTTACAAACAAGTAGCAATTCCGGTAACTCGTTAGATTTATCTTTAACAATTTCGATATTTAAATCGTTCCAGATATTCTTCAGTTTCGACATGTGACTTGCTACGTCGTCTGATGGATCTCGTTTAGCTCCAAAGAATTTCATACATAAATCATAGGACTTATCTTCACAACTGCCGTCGAACAGCCGGTGTAGTTCCTGCCAAACTTCTCGAGGTGTGTTGAGTCTCATCACTTTCTTTAAGGTTTCGTCGTTCATATTGGTTGTAAGGATCAACAGAGCGCTGATTTCTGCCTTCATGAATTTCGCTAAGGCCAATTCATATGCAGAAATTTGTGCGTCACCTGCGCCTTCTAGCAACACGGGCTTGGTATATTTTCCATCTATTACCTCCATTGCATGTTCTGTGCCACGTAATAAAATAGAAACTTTGTACCTCCATGTCTCCCAATTATTTTTTCCTTCTAGCAGACCGATCTTCACTTTTGCAGAAATAGATTCCATTTTAATAGCTAACAGTCCATAACCTGATATAACAGAGTGCGTTTAGCGCGATAATGGAACGTATTATCAGTCTGAGAATAAAAGAATTATGTTTAACGAAACTACTTCTATATTTTTTCATTTTAGTTAAGTGACAAGACAATGACTATAAACAGCACTGTTGCTAGGCTACAACATTTTAGGCATTGTTTAATGAAAGCCCATCTTAAATTTCCGTGGTTTAGCCAATATTAGCGGGCGTTCAGATTGCGCTTAAACTGTGCATCAAACATCCATTAACATCCATCGCTCGCCGCACGCATCTCCTCTAGCCTCGCCTCTGCTTCGTACAGTCGAGGACATAAATATGTATACACTTAGTAAAATTCAACAACGGTTTCCTCTTAAACTACTGATTGAAATTATGAGATATTATAAAGGCAGAATCTTCTAACATATACTACTAGCTGCCCGGCGCGACTTCGTTCGCGTGGTACTACCCTACCCTACCCTACCCTAACCTACCCTACCCTACCCTACCCTACCCTACCTGAATTTTCTTTGCTATAAACCTCACGAAGCCCGAGACCTTTCCAACGAATGCAAAACCGTGGAAATCGGTTCGTGCGTTCTGGAGTTATAGCGTCAGGAAGGAAAACCCGACTTATTTTTATATAGTAGATTATGATTTGTGTAATAGTTTAACACTTAAATGTTACACAGGCGAGAAAATCGCTTTTGAATTTCAAAAAGTGTATACATATTTATGTCCTCGACTCTACATCTACGCTTTGGTGGAGTCCGGGCCTTACAGTTGTATACAGGAAACATGTATAAAACAAAAACACTCAAAAACAAAAATGTACTCTGCGCTTGATCGCTGACGTTTTTTTTAACTGATTTTGAAGTAGTTATACCTACCTAAATCTAACTAAATAGCTGTTTTCTGTTTTATATTTATAGCTTGGCAACATTTCGTACAAATGTCCAACTACGGCATTTTACATACGTGTTATGTTTATTTTATTTGTAATTGAAAAGATTTTAATCATCTAGAATTATTTTAAAATGAAATTCTTGTACTTGCTATTCATTTTGTGGACTTCAGTTAATTGTGACGAACATACACACTCGTACAAAGATGGAGAGCAAGTAGTGTTGTGGATGAACACCGTGGGCCCATACCACAATCGCCAGGAGACGTATGCATATTTTTCGCTACCATTCTGCGTGGGTACGAAAGTTACTATTGGACATTACCATGAAACCTTATCAGAAGCGCTGCAGGGTGTTGAATTAGAGTTCAGTGGTCTCGACATTACTTACAAAGATAACGTACCGGCGCAGCAATTTTGTGCCATAGAACTGAAGGATCAATCCTACAAAGCACTCGTGTATGCTGTCAAAAACCATTATTGGTATCAGATGTACATAGATGATCTCCCAATTTGGGGAACAGTTGGTGAAATAGATGGTGATCATTATTACATTTGGACCCATAAGAAATTCGATATTGGATACAATGGGAACAGGATCGTTGAAGTAAACCTTACTGCCGAAAACAAGGAACGATTATCTCCTGATGCCAAAATTCCATTCACTTATGAAGTGAATTGGAAGAAGAGCAATATTAATTATGAAGATAGATTTGATAAATACCTTGATCCAAATTTTTTCCAGCATAGGATACATTGGTTCAGCATTTTCAATAGTTTCATGATGGTAATATTCTTGGTTGGTCTAGTTTCTATGATTCTCATGAGGACGCTTCGTAAGGATTATGCTAGATATTCTAAAGATGATGACCTCGACGACTTAGAAAAAGACTTGGGAGATGAATATGGGTGGAAGCAAGTTCATGGTGATGTGTTCAGGCCTGTGCCTCACCTTGCGTTGTTTTCAGCACTGGTTGGGTCAGGTTACCAGCTAACTGTTGTCACCCTGGCTGTTATAATTTTTACCATATTTGGTGAATTATATACAGAGAGGGGTTCTCTACTCTCTACTGCAATCTTCATTTATGCAGCAACCTCCCCAGTAAATGGATATTTTGGTGGGTCCCTTTATGCTAGGATGGGTGGTAAACTATGGATTAAGCAGATGCTGCTCTCTGCATTCTTTTTACCTGTTCTAGTCTGTGGCACTGCCTTTTTCATTAATTTTATTGCTATATACTATCATGCATCTAGAGCTATTCCATTTGGTAGTATGATTGCTGTTATGTCTATTTGTACTTTTGTAATTCTGCCCCTTACACTTGTTGGAACTGTCCTTGGTCGTAACTTGGCAGGCCAACCTGATTATCCATGTCGTATTAATGCTGTTCCAAGGCCAATTCCTGAAAAGAAATGGTTTATGGAGCCATTAATCATTATCATTGTCGGGGGAATACTGCCTTTTGGTTCTATCTTTATTGAAATGTATTTCATCTTTACATCATTCTGGGCTTACAAGATTTATTATGTTTATGGATTTATGTTACTTGTTTTCTTGATTTTGATGATAGTGACAGTATGTGTAACTATTGTATGTACTTACTTTTTGCTAAATGCAGAGGACTATCGCTGGCAGTGGACTAGTTTTCTTTCAGCTGGAAGCACTGCTATCTATGTTTATTTATATTCCTTTTACTACTTTTTGTTTAAAACAAAGATGTATGGCCTGTTTCAGACAACATTTTATTTTGGCTACATGGCTCTCTTTAGTCTAGCACTTGGTATTATTTGTGGGACTGTTGGGTATTTGGGTACAAGCATATTTGTCAGAAAAATTTATTCTACTGTAAAGATTGATTGAAATGCACATGATACTGTTCAGAATTTTGTAAACTCATATTGTGTATCTTTTTTTCAAAGATGGTTCAACTTTCTGCCTTATTGTTTATTTAAGTACCTAGTGCAGAATCCAATTATTATACAAAAATAAGTTAATATGAAATTAGTTTGAATTGTAGACTATTTCATAATTTTCTTGAAATAGCAAATTTCGATCAATTGAACACATTCCTTGAAAAATAAAAAGGCATGTGCTGTATTTATGAGTTTTATGTGTTAGTGGCTGTATATTTGAATAAACTGTAATAATAATTCTTCTATTGTAAATTTTAGATCTTTTCACACCACTTTACATTACAATTTCACTTATGTATGTGAACACTTTTGAATGTCTGGTAATAACATTATGTTTATTTAGTTAGTGTAGCACAATAAAATTAGTCTTTAAATTAAACTCAAGACTTGTTTGATTTAGTCTAGGAGGTGAGACTAATTTGTGGTAATGAGCAATACTGGAAACTTTAAAACATTTACACAAAACCTAGCCAATTGGCTCTTGTGTGGTGTTCATATTATTGTAATTGTAATAGTTTTATATTATTAGTTAATGCAAATTTTCCGTATGTTCTAAATTCGTAATGCCTGTGTAAATATCTTCCTCGTTATATTAGTGTTATAACATTTTAGTGTAACTGAAAGTATATCAGAAAGTGATAAGTTCTATAACCAGGGTTATTTTTTAAATGTCTATATCAATGGAAATATCATCAAGGTCTTCTTGTTTTGTTTTGATTGATCCTGATGTAAACTTTTTAATATCCAAGTATGATAAGACTACATATTCATAAATAAGTTTTAAGCTAATCTCTGCATTATACAGCAGGATGACGATATTATTATGGATCTCATTCTTCCATAACACAAGATGCCCCTTGACAAATTGAATTTGGCATATATTATGATCTACTAATCTATCAAATCAAGGCTTTATAACTTTTTATGAATAGTAGGTTTCATCTTTGAGTGCCAGACCTAAATTCATATAATTATAGCCTCAGGGCTATCCATAAAATTCCGTCAATGTATAGTGTGCAATACAGTTATGAATAACTCACATAGTTTTCTTTTTAAAAGGTTTTGTTTGAATCCTTTTAATTTTTGTTAGCCATACATAAGCGTGGGATTGTGATCACATTTTATTAATACATAATATATTAATTACTGTGGCGGTCAAGAGTTTTGATTAGCTGTTGATTCTAAAGATCTTGAGTCAAATGTTAAATTTGGTAACATGAAAATGATGATTCAGCATGCCATCCAATATAAACCATATTGTATTTTTTGTCACGAAAAATAAAGATGACTAGCTAATAAATTCAAGATATTTTATTTTCACTCCCTTGACAAATACATGACTGAACAACTTTCATTAAATAAGTTATATTTTTTGTGTATAACGACAATTTATTTATTGATTATTACTTTCTCCATCAACAAACATTTCGGCATCAATTGCAGCTTTCCTAGATTTCTTGCCACCCGGAGACTTGGCGTTGAAAGCTTGGGCAGTTCTTTTCCTTAAAGCATCTACATCCTCATTTTCATCTGTTTGGTCCGCCCATTCTAACACTAATCTTCTTCCGTACAAATGTGTTGATTGACATAATGCGTCAAAAGCAGTCTAAAAAAATTATTTAATATAGCTTAGTAGGTACAATATAGGTACTAGTACACATCAATTTTCATTTAAATGAAATATATTTATACATACCTTTGCATCTGCTTTTGAGTGATAATCAACAAACGCAAAACCACGATGTTGATCTGATCCAGGAGTCAATTTCTTTGGCAACCTTAGAGTTTTAATTTCTCCAAAAGCTCTGTAAATATTAACAATTTATAATACGTTAATTATTATCGCCTGATTGATAACATAATGTGTACATGTAATTAAAACAGCGATTTTGGAGTGTGATAATGATATCAATATCAAATGTAACGTAATATTCCATATCATACCTACATTTAAGTATAAATGATTAAGTATGTACTTACCTGAATATTTCATGTAACTCGTTTCTGTTAGCTTGGAAAGGTACATTGCGCACCAGGATTTTAGTTCCATTTTGGGTAGTGTCTTTGTTGCTTTTACGGGATGATTTGACTTCATTCCTGTAAAAATAAAATCCATTAAAATAAATGCGAAAGTGAGTTTGTTTTTTTGTTTGTTACGCCTTCACGCCTCAACTACTCTACGGATCATCATGAAATTGGGCATGGTATTGAGAAGGACATAGCTACTTTAATCACGGGAACGCGGGTGAAATCGCGGGGGACAGCTAGTAATATATAAAGCGAGGATAGGTCGGTGTAAGTGACGTCGAATGCCTTGGCGGACATTTACATTGACTTGGTCGTGGATACGTTGTAGTTCGTATCACCAATGAGCTGAAGCTTGTAAGGGTACTTTATATAACCCTCACGCTTAAAATCTGTCGCCATTTAAGTAGTGCAGTTTCGCGCCCAGTGCTTGCTTCTAAATATATAACCGCGGCGCCCATGAAAAATTCTAGTGCCTAGGCACTGCTGGCTCTGCCTTACTTACGGCACTGCACCTGCATTTCGGCAGCTGCACTTAAGAGCCATTACCCTTATAGACTTCTTGCGTTTGTCACTTCTGGCCACGGTAACTTACCATCTACGCAGTTTCACCCGCGTTCCGGAGGGATCGCATGTTTTTTCGGAAAAAAGTGTGTTAATCCAGAATACATTCTATCTACGTGCCAAATTTCACCCAAATCCGTTCAGTAGTTTGAGCGTGAAAGAGAAACAAACTTTCTCACAAAACACATCCATTCAAACTTACACATCTATGTTTCACATCCCTACTATCGTTAAGGTCACCACTCACTGTGTCAGCACCGCTACGCCTCGGCAAATAACTTGTCATCCAAGTGAGTTCTTTAAAACGTGTGCCTTAAAGTATATTTTCAATGAAAAGATAAAATAGATGACGCCTCGCGGCAAGTACAGGCAGGCCACTAGTGACGCCTGCAAGCGGTATGGTTGCCAAAGCCGCGTCACCAGGCTCACCGCGCGCGCTCTGGCGAGGGCGGCTAGTGGTTGAATTCACTTGAGGCGGTGCCGGCCCGTTGCTGCGGTGGAGCGGAACTGATATAGTAACTAACCTTAATCCTTGATTAATATTTCGGAGCCTATTCAATGCAAACAAACAAACAATCAAATCTTTCCTCTTAATAATCTTAGTATAGATTATAAATGCGAATGCAAGTTTGAGTGTCACGCTTTCACGCCTTAACTACTCAACCGATCACAATGAATTCTGGCACCCAGATAGCCTAGATATGGAGAAGGACATAGTAGGATAAATTTTATCCTTGGAAAGCGAAAGTTGAAATTTGGCACATAACTAGATTCCTATAATAACGTAGGCATCCAGTAAGTAAGGATTATTGGAGATTCTACTCCAAAGGACGTAAAATAGAGGATTTCGGGTAAAACTGTGAGAGGAAAGAAAGATAATTTCAAGATTCTATCTTAATTGGTTCAGGAGTTAACCTAATAGGTACGGAATCCCAAATAAAGGTAGGGTGATTAGTTTCACTTTATACTTACGTGTTCCCTCGTTCGGATCTCTTTAATTCTAATGTTTTTCCATCGAGTGTTGAACTTTGCAGCATCTTTAGTGCCTCATTTGTGTGATCTTTTCTATAGTATTGCACGAAACCATAGCCCATTGACAGGAACTGTCCTGGATTCTTTGGATCCTTCTTCTTTGCGACCGTCACGTTGTGTACTTTACCGCACTTTGAAAAATGCTGAATGATAAAAAGTATTTCTTATTAATATTGAATAAACAATTATTATCGTCATCCTATTCTACCGTACAATATTTAAAACAACTAGAGAACTGTCTGTAGAATAATTTGGTTTGACAAAATATTACAGTTTTCGAACTTTTCTAAACACTATTATGGTAACAGCATGACAATGGAACAGAAGTTGGGAAGTGCGCCATTGTCCGACAAATTCAGACGGCATCGTTCGTTAGTCGTGTAGAAGAAAGAAGAAAATAATAGGGGTTAAAGTATGAAATAGGTACTTCGAATTGACATAGAACCTTCATGGTTTGAGATTTTTGAGTGAAACTTTTTTGTGGAAGAATGCTATATTTGTCTTGTGTGTGTGTCCTAAAGCAAGGCTTACTAATAAAAAGGTAATGGTAACTGTTTGGCGGTCTCAGCATGGTGTTATTCACTATAGCTTTCTCCGATCTGGTCAAGCAATAACGGCAGATGTCTACTGTGCCGAACTCTGAACAATGATAGCAAAACTAGCAGTGAAACAGCCCCGACTCATGAATCGATCGTCACCATTATTGCTCCATGATAATGCGAGACCTCATACACCACGAGGAACCGTTTTAACTCTACAGGAACTGCGATTAGAAACCATTCGTCACCTCCGTATTCGCCAGACCTTGCTCCAACGGACTACCATTTTTACGTGATTTGGACAATTTTCTACGTGATAAAAAGTTTTCTTCTCAGGAGGCAGTACAAAACGCTTTCACATAGTTTGTCAAATCTAGATCACCAGAGTTCTATCGCAAAAGCATAAACGACCTTCCTATTAGATGGCAGCAATGTATAGGTAATAATGGTAATTATTTTGATTAAATAAATATGTTAAATAAAATAAAAAAATAAAAAAAACTGCACAAATCGGCAATTTCATACCTTAACCCCTAATATATCGGGAAAACCTACCACAGAAGTGGGTACGCGCGGTCCACCTTAGACTACATCTTCGCTTACCATCAGGCGGGATTGCGGTCAAGCGTAAACCCAATAAATATATATATAAAGCTGAAGAGTTTGTTAATCTCAGGTAACTAACTGGCAAATAACAGGAATTACGTGACATATAATTATACAAATAAGTGTTGTGTTAAGTTATAGGCTATATAACATCATTGAAGAGAAACTGCGAGACACAAAAGATATCGGAAAGCACGTTCTGGTCTCACCATTTTCATACTATCTTCATTCGTTCTAAAATTAAGATTTTTAACAAATAAAGTTGTATCATTTTCAGGTTCTTCTAATGTTTCTTCTACAAGCGGGATCTTGTTTTCTTCCTTATTTTTTGGACTGTCTTCTGTTCTTGAATGAATTGGTTTATCTTCACCCTTTATTTTAACCGATTCTTCTACTGTTTGTACATTTTCAACTGATTCAGATTTTCCAGCTGACTTCACAAATACATTCTCAGGTGCCCATTCTAGGTACAAAGGTGCAGACTTAAATTGTGAATAAGCCAATTTGATAAATGCTTTTTTAGCTTCAAATGGCTCAATGAAGTCCACCAAAGCAGTTATACCATGTTGCGGCATCAAAAATCTCGCTATATGTCCATGTCTTTCAAACAGTGCTTTGATTTCACTTTTTTCTGTGCCGGCAGGTAAGTTTTTCACTAGTATACACGTTTTCGATCTTCTTTTAGCTGGCTGTAATATTATAAGAATGTGTTATAACTTTAATTATTTTAATAACTTACTTTTCCGAATGAGCAAATAAGTAATCTATGGCCATGCTAAGAATGAAGAAATGCTTTGACAAAAGGGTGTCTCCTTGCCGCACTATGTTTGTCTCTGTTTGACACATGGATGTATAGGAGCTGTCAAAAGTGACCTATTAGGAAGGCACTATTATAAGTATTCAGTAATGTTATTACTATTGCTTACTTTATTGAATGCTTCTAAATAAACTCCATTAGTTTCAAGGAATGATCTAGTTTCGGCGACTAGCTGCGTCTCTCCCAGCGCCAAGCGGACTGCTGCACTTGTCCCTATAAAAGATAAATAGTAATGCCTTTTTATTGATTATCAATTAAGATATCATCATTCAAAAAGTATATAGGGCAAATTTGATACAGTTTGTTTGTTTGATATTTTTTGCCATGGATTCGACATGTGTTTGACCACAATCTCCCATGGTAAGTGAAGATGTGGCCGAAACTGGTAAGCATAGAAAAGCTAGAAGAAAACTGAAAAAAAAAAACAACGGTAGGTGCTTGACAACCTACGAAGGTGTTTTTTTTACTGTGTTTGCCCACAATCTCACCGTGGTAAGTGATGATGTGGCCGAAGGTGGTAAGCAAAGCACAAAGCCTAGAAGGAACTTTCTAACAATTGCAGCTCGCAGTCGTACGGAACACACCAATAGTCGCTTGGCGACTTTCTGTTCAATATCTTTTTGTATTCGTGCTGTTAAATAAAAAAAAAACTTCTTTTCTTTCAAAGTGGGGTACCACCGTGCAAAACTATAGGTTTCCAACCAATATGCTTAGTTTCTTACGATGACTGTCCTCACCAAATTATCTCACGATCTTTGTCGTTGTTTTACTAACCTTTACTATCGTCGTTAAGAATTTGTTGCTTAGTGGTATTGTAATTGGTGGCGACGACGTCGGCAATGGCGTTGGCACCCAGAAACAACAAGTTCCAATTGTGAGACGATTTTGCTTGTGCTCTTAACTTCTTAGCTTTCTTTTCCTTGAATGAAAGTCCTTCTGAAATTACAAGTAGGTTTTTGATTACATTACCGATGATATTGTGTATTAGTTCATACCTAGTTGTAACATGAGAACTACAGAATTACTAATTACTTATTGCCCAAATAATGGTAATTACTGGTGCCCAACAGGATCCTTAGTATATAGTGTTATTTATTTACTAAGGCGACTATGTAACATTATCTATGTGAGGAAAGCAAGATAAATAAAATTAAAGTAGTTAAAAAAACACTGTGGAAACCGTCACTAGTTCATACATCAGACATTTCTATCTGGAACGGCAGATTTTATTTTAATATCTATGTTAGTTTGTATGGCATGCGTCTAGGGGCCCACTGGCCTAATAATAAAGACATTATTATTATCAATAATTACCATCATCATTGTCATTTTCTTCTAGTTTCTCGGCCTTGGCAGGAAGTAAATGTAGCATTCTTCCACAAAATGAGGTGCCATCCAGATCTGTGTATGCCTTCACTGCATGCTCTGGCATTACAAAGGTAACTGTAGCAAACCCTTTTGGTTGGCGAAGTATTTTGTCGATGGGCAAATTTACTTCAGCTAGTGGACCTGTGTCAAATAATATGAAAACGGTTGCAGTTAAATTTTCAATTATTGGTTCTTGAAATGTTTTCTGACTATTGAGGGTAGTTTAAAACAAGGTTTGATTTGTCCTTTTTCTCATGCTTTTTTTTTGTTTCTAAATATAAGAAACTAGCTTTAGCCCGCGACTTCGTCCGCGTAGATTATTTCTTTTTTCTAGACATGAATCATTGTAACAATATAGAGCTTTGTTCATGGCTATAGCCCGCCACTACGTGTGATATTTGACAAAAGTTCAGGAAGATTGAGAGCTTACATGCGAACATGCCACATAGAACTGAAACAGTCCTGCCCGATTTGAAGAAGAAGATCTGAAAATCTACCGGCAGAAATATGCATACATACACTGTCCGATTAGCTGAAGAAGAAATATGTTTTTTTGGGAGGTGTCGAGATCGGGATTATTTATCTAAAATTACGCCATGAGACCTATCCACAAATTCCTCAACCATTTCATGACAGCTGAGATATTTGCTCATGGCACACGGCCAGACGAATACACCTATATCCACAAGTTCCTCAATAATTTCCAGACAGCTGAGATGTTTCTGTCTGTCTGTCAGTCTGAGGAGAGAATTTGCCTCCTTATGTGTGTACCGCTTGTACAACGGACAGTTCTCTGAAGAATTGTTTGACTTGATGCCCACGGGCTACCTTCTACCATCGCAACTCTCGCCATCGACGGGGAGTCCATACTCATATATTGGAACCGAAATGGTTTCTACTGTGCGGTTTCAAAGGAGTTTTCTAGCGCGTAAACTCAGGCTGTGGAATGAGCTCCCCGCCATGGCGCCAGGGTGTGAAGATATTTCTGTATGGTCGGCAACGCACGAGTGATACTTACGGTGACCGCTTACCATCAGGCCGGCTGTATGCTTGTTTGATACCTTAGTATTAAATTTAAATAATAATAATAATTTAAAAATTACCCGTAGAATACAGACAGACAGACGGATCGACACGGGCGGAGATCTATCCAAAAGTTCCTCAACCAGACAGCTGAGAATTTTTCTCGTGGCAGACAGACAGATAGATGGGTGGCAGTAGGCTTCTTAATAACATGATACACGTGTACATTATTTTACTTGAATACAAAATTATGTGAATGAACAACAGCTTAAATACAAAATTAAATCCCCCTGTTCACTCATTAATGGATCAAATTCCAACAAAACCGATATTCTTTGCGTTAGTTTCCAAATTTTAATTATATTCCAAGCTTATATAATAAACTTAGTATACTTCCATACACAACTTCATCCCTTTTTTACCCCTTCGGGGTCGGAATTATCGAAAACGCTGAGGCACATATAAATTAATTTTCAATCATCAACCTAAACACAAAATTTGAAGGTCCTAACTTCCAAACTGATGGACTTTCATACAAACTCGCATCCCCTATTTTACCCCCATAGGGGTGTAATATTGAAAAATCCTTCGTTAGTGGATACCTACACTTTATAATTATAAATTTAGTGATGTTTACTATGGAAATGAAAGATTTTCGTATACAACTTAATCCCACTTTTCCCTCTTCGGAGGTGGAGTTATCACAAACGCTGTGACAACTTTACTTTAATTTTCAATCGTCAGCCTAAACACAAAATTTGAAGATCTTATCCTCAAAACTGACGGACTTCCATACAAAATTTCGTGGCCTATTTTACCCCCTTAGGGGTGGAATTTCCAAAAATCTTCTTTACTGGATACCTACACTGTATAATAATAAATTTAGTGAAGTTTATCGTGAAATTGAAGGCAACTTCATTCCCCTTTCGGGGGTGGAATTATCATAAATGCTGAGATAACTTTACATTAATTTTCAATCGTCAGCGTTAATACAAAATTTGAAGATCCTAACTTCAAAACTGACGGACTTGCGTACAAACTTTCATCCCTTATTTTACCCCCTTAGGGGTGGAATTTCCAAAAAAACCTTCCTTAGAGGATGCCTACACCGTATAATAATACATTTAGTGAAGTTTACTTTCAAATTGAAGGACTTGCATACACAACTTCATCCCCCTTTTCCTCCCTTCGGTGGTGGAATTATCACAATCGCTGAGATATCTATACATTGATTTTCAATCGTCAGCCTAAATACAAAATTTGAAGATCCTAACTTCAAAACTGACGGACTTGCATACAAACTTTCATCCCTTATTTTACCCACTTAGGGGCGGAATTTCCAAAAATCCTTCCTTAGTGGATGCCTACACCATATAATAATACATTTAGTGAAGTTTACTTTCAAATTGAAGGACTTGCATTAACAACTTCATCCCCCTTTTCCTCCCCAGAGATAACTATACATTAATTTTCAATCGTAAGCCTAAACACAAAATTTGAAGTTCCTAACTTCAAAACTGACGGACTTGCATACAAACTTTCATCCCCTATTTTACCCCCTTAGGGGTAGAATTTCCGAAAATCCTTCCTTAGTGGATGCCTACACTGTATAAGGTATCTTTGTGCAAAATTTCAAATCTCTAGGTCCAGCGATTTGGGCTATGCGTTGATATATTGCTTACAAACTTTCATCCCTTATTTTACCCTGTTAGGGGTGGAATTTTTAAAAATCCTTCTTTTGTGGATGCCTACACTATATAATAATATATTTAGTGAAGTTTACTTTGAAATTGAAGGACTTGCATAAACCACTTCATCCCCCTTTTCCTCCCTTCGGTGGTGGAATTATCACAAACGCTGAGATAACTAAACATTAATTTTCAATCGTCAGCCTAAACACAAAATTTTAAGATCCTAACTTCAAAACTGACGGATTTGCATACAAACTTTCATCCCTTATTTTACCCCCTTAGGGGTGGAATTTCCGAAAATCCTTCCATAGTGGATGCCTACACCATATAATAATACATTTCATGAAGTTTACTTTGAAATTGAAGGCCTTGCATACACAACTTCATCCCCCTTTTCCTCCCTTCGGGGGTGGAATTATCACAAATGCTGAGATAACTATACATTAATTTTCAATCGTCAGCCTAAACACAAAATTTGAAGATCCTAACTTCAAAACTGACGGACTTGCATACAAACTGTCATCCCCTATTTTACCCTCTTAAGGGTGGAATTTCCAAAAATCCTTCCTTAGTGGATGCCTCCACTGTATAAGGTATCTGTGTGCAAAATTTCAAATCTCTAGGTCCAGCGGTTTGGGCTGTGCGCTGATATATCAACAATCAGTTTATCATTTTATATATTAAGATAAATGCTTTATTTTTTTTTTACAGCCAGGTCCTTTTGTAAAACCAGGTTGTATTGGATGATTTTCAAGATAGTTATGTTACATATTAATATGTATTGATAGCATGATTTAATATACATTTTAATTAATCCTTTAAGTATTTGTGATGATCTGTCGTTACCTCGAATAGACAGACGGGCCAGCTGGCGCGGTTGGGTAAGCCTCTGGTTAAGATTCCACGTATCGCGCCGCAGGTCGTGGGTTCGATTCCCACAAAGGACATACACTGCTTAGTTTGGTTGGGATCAGATGATTGTGTGAGGAATGTCCCAGGATATTTATTTATTTTATTTATTATAGAGACTCACCGACGGACGGACGGAGAGGATCCCGTTTGGCACCCTTCTGGTACCTACGGAACCCCAAAAAGGAACCCTTCTGGCGGCTTCTGGTGTCACTCCGTTCGTCTGTTCGTCTGTCACAGTGGAATATTTCACCAAACACTGATGATACTATTGATTTTATTTTATTTAAAAATAAATAAATATCCTGGGACATTCCTCACCTCGATCTCTGTGTTCCTCACACACGATCAACTGTGATCGTGTTTGTGATAACTGATCACAAACTAAGCAGAGCTTGTACTATGGCAACAAGATATCTGATATAATACATATACTACTTTTTCTTTGTAAATACATACTTAATATACATAATTACACCCAGACTCAGGAAGTACAGACATGTTATTGCACACAAATTCATATCCTGTGTAATTTCAAATTTAGTTTTCCAACAACAAGTACATACACTGTGTAAATATATAAAAGATCAAGTACAGAAATAAGTGCTAAGTGTCCCATCAATTACAGGAAATCACATCTTGCAAAAATAGCAAGGAAAAAATATGTCTATACATATAATTACAGTAACACAAAAAAATAACAAATAAGACAGTCAAAGCGAAAACCAGTGACCAAAAGGCATATCTTAAATAAGACTAAATTAAACTTTCAACAAAACCTTTCGTAAGTTCATTGCAGTAAAAAGGATGGATTTGAAAGGAATAGGTATAAATATGTCCATGGGGATTTGGCGCTGTATGCTTTATTTTCCTTTGTTTTTTATTTTTGATTACGTTGTTCGTGACGTCACCTTTGGCAGCGACTGAAAATCAGTGCTGTAGCTCGGTGCCTATACTGGGCTTACAGTTTACAGCTGAGTCGCTGCCATTTCTGTTGTCACACCACACAATTATTATGTTATTTTTATCATATATATTCTTTTTTTTTGCTCGCTGTACTGTTTTCTGTTCGTGTAATTGTGTTGTGTGCTATCGCAGAATAAATGTATTTTCTTTCTTTCTTTCTTTTCTTTACTGTAATACAGGCTTTTGCCTAGCTCGGCAGCATATGCTAAGCTTATAAATTGTACAACTTAGTTTAAGATATTACCATTGTGATACTTTGTATAAGTTTCTTATGCCAATAAACTATTATTATATTGCTTACCCAATCTTATTACAAAATGGAAAAGTAAAAAATATTTTTAGTTCCTTTGCAAAACAGGCCGAGATGGGGGATCGAAATTTCAAAGTGAGGCTACAAGTTAAAATGAGGTAAAATATGAAAGTGCTTTATTTGTACCTACATTCCGAAAAAGGTTTTTATTTACTTTTATGTTGCGTAGTTTTTAACGTATAATGAAATTTAAAAAAAAAACATCACCCTTATCTCCGAAGTTCGCAGACAAAAATCAGAAATAAATACAGTAGATAGGCATTGGTGTCCCTAAATATAACAAGAAAAAATAGAACGAAGTTTCTAACTAGCACAGTTTTTTCGAAATCACCAAAATTTCTTCACATACAACTTTTTGTCATGCAGTCCAGTTTTTTTCTACAGTTATGGCCCAAACTAAGACATTATACGTCTAAGAAAGGTCCGAGACCCTCGGTGCACGAATCAGACTCAGAGTCTTGGCCGGTTTTTATTTTTATATATTTTAAAAGGGAGTAGACAGGAGTCGCTGTTCCGGGCAGCGGAAGGGACAAACCGCACTGTTGCTCCGCCAGAGTGCTCCACAGGTGAACTAGTTTGTTGTTGCGGCAGCTGGAAGGATTCCTCCAGCCAGAACGATTTAAAATATTATCACTCACCATATTTTTCAAAAAGACTAGTAATTTCTTCTTCAGATACAACATAAGGCAAATTCCGAACAAAAATGCTGCCACTTTCTCCAATCGTTTCTTCATTATTGTCTTTCTATAACACAAAATATAAAAGGTAGGTATGAAATGGAATATGGAATGTAATAGTGCATTTAAAATTTCATTACCTCTTTTTGTTTCTTCTGGTTGACTTGTTCCTCCTCCTCCGCGGCTTTCTTGGCTTTGTCCTCGTATTGATGTACATGTATGCGATTTTTCCCTGCAACGAGATTTAACGCGTACCATGTAGTTCAATAGACATTCCTTACTGTTGGATATTTTCTTATAATTTTACCGACATAATGCCACCTACGATCTATCCATAAGATCCTTTTTAGGGGTCTGTATTCAACAAGGAACACCAAAATTTTGCCTTAGCACCCTTACGCGCACAAATCAGCGAGCAAGCTCTCAACCGGGGTTATGATTAGGACCCTTATAGTTTCGCAATGTCCGTCCGTCTGTCTGTCTGTCCAAGGCTTAGCTTACACACTCAGTAGGTACTAAACAATTTGTTATTTGGCATGGGTATACATATTAATCAAACCAACAAAGAGGTAAAGTAAATAGTAACAATTTTTATAGAAACTTTAACAAATATTATCAAGTGAAATCTTACCTAAAAAGAGTTTATCTTTACCAAGTGCTTTTTTCAATTCTTTCTCAGTTCTGAACCCAACATAGCAGAATCCAGCAACTCTCTTTCCTTTCCCTAAGGGAAGTCTGATTGAAAAAGGTACTAATGGTCTGAAGAACTCCTTTATATCTTTCTTTTTACACTTGAAAGGTAAACCTGTTATCTGAAATAAGTATTTATAATGGTTACATGAGTTCTCCACAGTAGATATATTTCCCACCTTTTACTTTTAAAATCAAAATCAACACTATTCTGAGGAAAGTGAAATTTAGATTTCGCTCCTTTAATTTTGTTATTTGTTGTTATCTCCATTTATTTGTGTTTCTTTGTTGTAACTCTTTTATAAAAAAAAAAGAATCATATAATTAAAGTAACCGAAGTAGAGTGAGCAGAGTTGTGAAAATTTCTTAGTAATCTGTGGATCTCTATATTATCACTATATTGTGTTCAATGTATTTTAGCTTAATCTAAACTAATTTTGGATGTCGCAAATTAAATAAAAACCAATTCAATAATAAATCTTAACATACTTTCACATGAAACAGAGGTCTATTTCTGACTTTTTTAGGGGTTTCGTCTTCTTTTTCAGTTATTGCTTGTTCTGTTGTGTCTCCAACTTTTTTCATTAATATTTTCATATACTGTAATAAAAAAAAGTTAAGGGAACAATCAACTGTACAACAGCCACAATAATTTATTGCATGTCACATGACCAAACAAATGTTATAATATATAATAATATGTAATTATTCAAAATTTCCAAAGAAACATTCATCATCATTATCATCATCAGCCTATAATGACCCACTGCTGAGCA
This sequence comes from Achlya flavicornis, assembly GCA_947623365.1. Classification (NCBI taxonomy): domain Eukaryota; kingdom Metazoa; phylum Arthropoda; class Insecta; order Lepidoptera; family Drepanidae; genus Achlya; species Achlya flavicornis. The sequence continues at coordinate 10,322,485 of OX392467.1, forward strand.
CAGGCCTACTTTCACAAATCAGGGTGAAAGGGAATGGGCAGATTCTCCACCATGCGCACCCGCTGCAGATCGGTGGAGGTAGGCTAGTGGTCAACCTACTGTTGGAGTTTTCAAGCCGCCTAGAAGGCCTCCAACTAGCTTAAGGCCTATCAAAATTAAGTGATTACCAGGACCAATGGCTTTACATGCCTTCTGAAGCACGGAAACACTTGATTTGAAATACCACTAGGTAGTCACCCATGCAGGTACCGACCACGTCGGTGGTAGCTCAACTTGACGATCGATTAAGAATGGCTTGTCATGCTAAACCACAAGCGCTTCAACAAAAAGATTTAACATTATACTTCAAAAGAAACATTACTCACCTCCAAATCACTAATTTTTTTATTGGCAACTTTTTCTGCCTGTTTAGCTGGTACATTTCCAGAAGTAACAGCTGGCTCCTCTTTGCTAGGACTTACAGCTTTCTCTTCTTCAACCCCACTGTCATCATCATCACTTTTGGAAGCCTCTTGTAGGATATCTTTGATCCATGTTGAATTGTGTTTGCAATGGGCCTCAATAAACTCTACAAACAGTGGGTCATCTTTATGCTGAAATAAATGAGGTTTCAATTATCTTAACTATAAGAGAAACTTGTAGGTCTAATGTTTGTTTCTAAATCATGAATTGTACTGGAATGCACTGGATTAGCATAAGTTTTGAAATCATTGAGAAAAATGATTGGCATTATATATATACACATACATATGTTACAACATTATCTACATTTTACAGCATGATAGTTCAATAGTAGAAATGTGAATGAACTTGACATAGTCATGTCCCACCCACCGCCCTATTTATACATAAGATTTTTAAGTTTTATCTCTAAAGCGATCTCTTCAATTATACCAATCTAAATATAAGACTAGAAGAAGAAAAAAGTTGGATGAGGGAAAGAAGACCTGGTTTAATTGGATAAGCAAAGTATGTTTAACTGCATTAAATTGAACATACCTCTTTGAGCAACTTTTTTATTTTGTCTTTATTTTTCTCCACTTTCTTTTGTTTCTTCAGCTTATTTTCCTCAGCTATCTCATCTTTATGCAAATTCTTATAAGCTGTACTATCGGCTGCATATTTACTCCACGCTCGTGGTTTCTTCTCGTCACCCAAGTTGGCGCATGTTTGCACTTCAATTGTCATAGACCGAATACAAGTGCCATCGAAATAGCTCCTGGCTGTTTCAGCCTGCTCTTCCGTCCTGTACCCGATGAAGCCGAAGTTCCTGAATTTACCATCTTTAGTATATTTCAGCTGGACGTCTGTAACTTCACCTTTTTCACCGAAAACCTCTTTTAGGTGTTCGACGGTTACCTAGGTGATATTTTTCATGGTATTACAATGAAAACATATGCAAGAAATTTTCAAATATATTGTAGTTATTACGTTACCTTATTTGGTAGGTTCTTAACGATTAGACGCGACATAGTGCATTAAATTAGAATTTACAAGATGTAAATAAATATTCAAGTTCAACACGTGCTGCTGTCAGGCTGGCTTTTTTTTTTTATGTGTATTCAGTGTTGCCAACTCGGATTTACAAAAAGACGTAGGCCAGATTAGAAAATTACGTAGGCTATATCGCTCACAGTGCTCACAGCAATAATTTGCGCTCGCCAAAGTAATAGTATTCTATGAATTTGCGTACCGAGTTTTAACGGGAACATGCAGAGTGACATTGCGTTTCGTATTTTTATTTTCATAAATCGTGTATTTTCAGTTTTATTGCACATTATCGCTGGTATTTTGTCCATTTAAGATCAATCCATGTGCACCAGTGAAGTGAAATGAAATCATATACAAATATACAATCATGTACCTATCATGTACCTATCGTGACTTTACAAGATGTCTCAAAAAGTCTGTGAAAAGTTTTAGTACAATGACCAACATTTTACTAAAACATGACAGGACGGTGACTGATAATGCGGACAATATATAAAGCGGAATAAATAAAATGTATGCGATTGAAGGGTTTTGAATCCATGGTCTAAAACAAATAAAAAAAAAATGACATTGACAGTGACACTAACTATACACAAAAATCAGCTGTTCGTTTTATTCAGAATTAACAATAGGATTCTGTGTAAATTCTGTTTCAAAAACATTTTTCATTATATATTCACTGTAGTATAATATTTATTTTATGAATTTTATTTCATAAGTCATATCTTTATTGTATTTTCCGTGAAATTATATCCATAAGAAATGTCTACTGCTATGACTTTCGGTCAAAAACAGTTTATACCAACACCACCAGATAAAGGTAGTTTTCCTCTGGATCATGATGGAATGTGTAAGAAAATTATGACAAAATATATGAAATGCTTATTCAACAACGACAGTAATAACTCAATGTGTAGAGATGAAGCCAAAGAGTACTTAGCCTGCAGGATGGATAATAACCTCATGGCTAAAGAAGACTGGACAAAATTAGGTTTCCAAGAAAACGAAGTACTATAAAACATTAACAAGGAATGATGTTGAATTAAGATTTAGGTAAGGATTTTGTTATGTTACTCAATAAATGTAGAAAAGTCAAAGAAATGTGGTTTTATTATCAGCTGACTCATAAAATAAATGTCATTCAAAAGGAGACATTTACGTTTGGTATGTAGCTAACTGCAGTGCTGCCTTGTTCACTATTGATCAGTAAATAGAAATTTTGAGGATTAAATCTACTTACTTTTACTCTAACATAACTTTAATATCATGCTTACTTATCATGCTTATTATGGTTAGGTATCTGCTTATATGGTTTGTAGCATATTTAAGTTTTAGTTTAGCCTCAATGCAGTAACTCCTTTGTTCTGCTTCCTAGAGTCCGGCAGTTGTGCCTATACCTTTGTTTTCCTTACTCCATTTATTAGTTTATCACCCCAAGCATGGTTAAGTAATTTCCCATTATTATTTATATTTCACGGCATAAGTAAGTATTTCACTCCAGAAGTGTTAGATAGAAATGTATCTAATATCTATCTAGCCTATATCAACAGCTGCTTTGAACTGCCTAAATCCAGAGTTATAGGTTTTATATTTATTTATTTTATTTATTTTAATTAAGGTACACCAACAGTTATTACATCAAAAATTAGGTTGACAAAACATACATTATAAATTAAGCTAAATGCATAACCAATAATAGGCATACACCACATGCCATTAATTACAAGAGTAATAAAGTTCTCCAAATTAACTTACACTAATATAATATATATATCTAAAACTAAACATTACATTGTTAAACAAATATCAATAACCAAAAAAAAAATACAAAATTAATCGAGCACACAACAGTCAGAAGTGCAAGTTGATGTGGTAGTGGTATAGGTGCACGATATGGACGACATATATAAATTTGAAACTAAGAATTCATGTTTAATTAACGTCTGCAGATAAATTCACCTGCTATCTTCCGTATATTATTTGTGGTGTGTACTTAATTAATAGTAGCTGTGCCCACAAATTCACTTGCATCAGTGTGATGCTATATACCCTATAACCTCCTTCAATAAACAGGCTAGTTAACAAATCAAGCATGTTAAAATCAGACTGCAAGTTCATGAGATTAGTATGTTAAACATACAGCTTAATAGTAGATGTGCCCCATTCTTCATGGTATTTGTTTATCTATAATTGCTATCATGTGCAATGTTTTTGCAAAGCAGATGATTTTTTATCAATTTTTATCCCTATCAGTTGTACATTTTGGAGAACAGATAAGGATAAAATTAGAAAAATATGTAATGTTTTAAAATTTGTTTTTTTATAAATAATAAAGTTTTTTTTATTGCAATATGTTTGTTAGCAGTACTTAGTATTTGTTTGTACATCTTATCCTTATATAACTAACTCAACAAACCTTTTAGCCATTTATCACCAAAGTTTTATTAAGGTATGAGTTATCTATCACGACCAGAAATCATTTATAAAGAATACAGATTTAAAAGAATGTTATGATAGATCTTTTTTACCTTTTTTTGATCATTTTAATTTTAATAATTTTACATGCTAAGAAAAGTTATGAACAGTATTTTGATTGTAGGTTCTAGTAAATTGCATTCATTGATAATGAATGCAATTTAATTTATTAAATCATCATTACTTAGTTGTTAATTGAGTTGGCTTTGAGTCTTCAGTAAATAATATCACATCTGGGGTACCACAAGGGTCACGTTTGGGGCCAATATTGTTCAATATATTTGTAAATGACATCACCGTATGCTTTGACTACTGTACTCCATTTTTGTATGCTGATGATTTAAAGTTCATTGGAATTGTCAAAACCGCAAATGATTCACGACTGTTAAAGACTTGCTTTAAAATAACAGTACATTTAGTTTTAGTTCTGCATAAGTTTGTATTTTTTTTTTGTTAATGTATTGTTGCTAGCAAACCTTAAATAAATAAATAAATTACTGTATTATCAAGCAGGTAGTGTAAGTATATCCTAAACTGTTTGTTACGCCATCATGCCTTAATTACTCATCGGATCATCATGAAATTTGGCATGCAGATTGCCTATGGTATGGAGAAGGACATAGGCTACTTTTTATCCCGGGAACGCAGGTGAAACCGCGGGGGACAGCTAGTATTCAATAATGGTGAAAATAATGTAATCAACAGGATCTTAATAAGAAAAAGAACTATGTCAGAAAACTTCTTTATTGATTTTTTAAATTAAATCATTATATTACTTAAATAGGAAGTTAAATTAAATTACAATGACATATTTATTGAGTAATTATTTTAGAAAGATTTAATAATTTTGATTTATTTTTACTGCCAGTTACATATGGCATTTTTTTATAAAAGTAAATATCACAGTTATCATTAAATTATTTGTGACCAAAAAATAGTAAAAAACTATTGTATTCTACATAATACTAATACACTAAAAAGGTCAGCAATAAAATTACTCAAATACACTCAGATTACTCACAATTTAAAATATATTTTCCTTATTGATATATTTTATAAATATTATCTTCTCATTTACTACTGCTGATTGCACAAGAGTATTTAAAAATAACATGGTAAAAGTATGTTTTATTTTAATATATGGGTTTATAATTAATTAATTATGGTTGTAAATGTTTAAAGGATTTTTAATGGAAGAGAGGTAATTTATCTATTTACTTGTGATTTGGTAAACATTAATTATTTGGAGCCACAACAGCAACATACAAAAATATCGAAAGAGAATTTATTCTGTACAATAACTAACTATAATAAGCACCATTTCCATTCTACAAGTTTCACTTTTCCTCATAAATTGGCAACACAACTGAACTTCAATTCTCTTTTCATCATACTCTAGCTTATTTCACACATAAGGCCATTTAGTTATAACATATTATTTCATAATAATATTGTTATTTATGATCTATATGGCATTCCTACTTATATAATAGCCAATACAATGTCATTCATATAATTTACAAATTACAGTATATGTGTAGTGTACCTCTTTTAACCAGCATAAGAGATAAATAAGTTACTTATTACACTATGTGAGAGCAAAGAATACATAGAGAATTATCAAATATTTTACAACATTAATCTACAAATGCGTGATATTTGAATATCCATTTTCTAAGGCATTCTGTGGGAAATACGTTTTAGAAATCTTTACGAAAATACTTTACATAATTTTATTACATAGGTACTATTGTAATCTGTACAGTTTAATACATTGATAGATATTTTGATTAACCACAAAATAAATATGTATATATAACTATATTAATATAAGTTTTATATAACTGACACCAAATGACAAACTGACAAATACAAACTGTACAGATGCTAAATGAGTGGTGTTTTATACCTTACTTGTGTTTAACAAACCAAGTACTCGATCATATTGAGATCAAAATGTACATATAACATTAAACGAAATAATATACTTATCGCCTCATAGCTTTCATTATCCTAGGTAGTTTATGGAGTTTAATTAATGTACTTCTTTACTTATGTTAATATTAAGTTAATACTAAAACAGGCAGTGGATTTTTGCGCAATAGTTATTTAGCAATATTAAATATGTCTTAATTTAGACATACTTGCGATATGTATAGTAGGTAGTTGTTTGAAAAATATTATGCAAATTGGTAAAATATATGTACGAATTATATAGGTAAGTACCTACACACCAAATATAATTCTAATTACACCTATTACTTGTCCCCATCTTGGAGCTTACTATTAAAGTGGCACACAGTTCTTGAATGTTGATTGAGTCGTTTTGTCCTTTTTGCTGGGGATTATATATCTAATTATATCTTGTAAATAAAAATAATGAACCAAAAGGGTATTATTATGCAACGTTCGAAAGAACTTTGTGTGCGATGACAAATACCTTATGCACGAATTTATTGAGTCTATACATAGGTAGGTATTCCAAGTAGGTAGGTATATCCTGTATTTAAAATTCTTATCTATGAAGAATATATTTAAGAATAGGTACCTACTCGTTCTTACTGGACACCATACAAAACCTACTACTTCGTTTGCAAATAATGCCCTTTAATGCCATTTTTTATTAAAGTAATCAGTACTCTGTTACTTGATATAGTTATGTCGTAAACAACTACGCAACTACCCACACATTAATTACATTCTTATTAGACAAAGGTATACAAAAGTCGATATTCTTAATTATGGTATATATATAAGTTATATATTTTATAATAGAGGATAATATCACCAGATGTGAGGAGCCAAAGAAATATAATTTAGGTATATTTCCGAAGTCAGTCACAAAAATCTTATGTAGGAGTAGTTAGTGACAGTACCGAACGTAACTTCGGAGTATTAGTATGGCAGACGAAATGAATGGTATCAGATTATTGATGAGGTGTGATGTGTGAGTGTTGGCCGCGGCGCTGGGCGAGCGCAGTGTGGAGCCGGGCGCGAGCAGCGGCCCGCGCCGCCCCGCGCGCTCCGACGGACACCCCATCCAGAATGGCGCCGATGGGAGTTGCCTCTCGTGTTCCACTCGCATCTGCAGGTCGTTGAATTTCCAGAAGCCTTTGCCTTTGAAGAAGTATGTCTTACCTGTAGGGACACAAATTTGAAGGTTAAGTATTCATATAAAAGTAGTGTGGGCCAAGTAGTGTCTTAAAAGTACTTCAAACATACCGTCTTTCCATTGGAAAACGCTGTCTATATTGTAACCGACTCCCTTCCACATCGCCATGTTCCGAGGATAGTCGAGTTCCACACGACCGTCATCTTCGTCGAATCTGAAATCGAGAAACCAATCATTAATTTTTTCAGAACATACCTATCAATTAAGTACCTATGTTTAGTATCGGCACATATATTTACCTACTCAGAAAAGTTTAAGTAATATTATCAGTTCACTTACTTCCAATACATAGTGCCACTGTAGAAGTATGTTTTGCCATTATGACCCCAAACCATAGCAGCATCCAATTTCTCCAAACTTTCTGGTAAACCTAGTCTGTATAAAGGTTTCGGATATCCGGGTAGCAGGTATTGTGTGTCGAATAGATACAATTCCTTACCTAAAATAGTTTGTACATAATTTAAACACATCATCATAAAACTTGAACTTCTCTGTATTCGTCTTTCCTAACGCTAAGCACTTACCTACGAAAAATGCAATTTTTCTGTCTGGCCTTTCATAAACTGAATCAACGTGAGTTAGATTTTTCGGTAATCCAGACCACATTCTCGATATTTCCATGGGGTATCCTGGATAGCGTCCGTGAGCACCTATCCTCCAATGATACTGTTCAGAGAAACATAACAAGTTAGTTTTTAACTGTTTATTTGTAGAGTGTAAGCTTCCCCGCGCACTAGGAAGCCAGGCTGCGGTAGCCAGACTTCGGCAGCCACTCGAAAATATGACGGCGAGTGGGAGCCCGCGCACTAGGCAGCCACGAATTCCTATCAATATTTCGGCTGCCGCAGCCTGGCTGCCTAGTGCGCGGGCAGTCTTATGGGTATCTATGTGCACTTTATAGAAGTTTATTGCCACAAACTTACTCTGTTTTTAAATATGAATAGCTCATTTCGTATGAGAGCGACAGCGTCATAGGTTGTATCACAAGTATCAGGTTTGTCCGAAGGTGGCGTAGGCTTCACCGTGGTAGTTTTTTCTGGATAATATGGCCTCCTTGGGTAGTCCTGCCTTGGATCACTCGGGTAGTTAGGCCTAGGGTAGGTTGGGTACTCGGGGCGTCGTTGAGGGTATCGTGGGCGATAGGTTGTGTGATGGGTAGTGGTTTCTGGAGTGGGACGAGGGTAATGATTATGGTTAGTTCTCCGAGGTTGGTCTACACTTGTGTTATAATGCCGGCGATCAGGATACGTAGGACGTTCTGGAATCGTGGGACGTTCGGGATACGCAGGACGTTCGGGATATGTAGGACGCTCGGGATAGCTTGGTTGGTTGGGATAGTAAACAGGATACTTAGTTGGCGTGGTTGGATACGGAGAGTAAGGTCGATGATTCGATCTGTCAGGATGCCTATTGTGATGATGGTGGATGTATGGCCTCCTTGTAGTAGTGGTGGTGGTAGTTGATGTTGTTGTAGTTGGGGGAGCCTCGACTGGTCGATATATGTGTGGTATCATTCCCCAAGTGCGATTGACTTTTGGCCCTGAAGAAAATTAACGTTATGGTTAGGTCAGGTTTATGAGAAATATATGTTATTTTATATAAAGGTCGATCATTATCGACCATTATCATTGTCGATTTTCACTTACCATACATTTGCTGAATGCCATTGCGGTCATCTTCTGGTAAAACGAAGTTAGGTTTAATTCCCTGATACCATGGGTACATCAATGCACCCTTCACAGAACTGTGACTGAGACCCAACGAATGTCCAAATTCATGTGCAGCAACGGCGAAAAGTGAAGTTCCTGAAAATAAATAATACATAATATACATCTATAGTTACCATAAACTAAAACTATTTTTAATACACCCGTAAAAAGTGACTATATCATTATTTGTCATAATTCCCTAGCCTATTGCAATGCAAAAACTTCCTTTTAAGTAGGTACCTTGTGGCTGTGGTTGGTTATGACCAGATAAAGGTACCTACATATTTACACATGGCTAGCAGAACACAATTCACTGGCGTTGTAAGCGTCCGTTCATGTAAATTATCACGTGTGCGCGGTGTGTGGTATAGGACGGCACGGTAATCGAAGCGTGCGTGTCCACGCTGCTGCGGTCGCGCCACCTATCGAATTTCGCCCATGTTTACTCTACATGCAACTAGGCTACACTTGGGCCAACCACCAGTGTACACAGAATTGCTGAAATGCTGAATTAATTCCATAATGCAATTGTGATAGCTTTGTGATAGTGCGCTGAGAGAAATAGGCATCTAACTTGGTTCTCAGCGTTGAGTGCTCTGCGATGCATACATTGATAACTACAAATAATCGCGTACATTTTGTTAAGGTTGCATAGGCTGAAGCGCTTGGTGGAAGCCTTCCGCAACGCTCGGCATTTGCATGTCAAAACGTCGCTGACCGCAACAAGCTCATTTCCGAACGTTACACACGTGAAATTTTCAGAGAGACCTACCTACTAACAACGTCGGAACTGTAATTAACTTAATATTACGTAAACTTTTCATATCGAGTATCATCATTTCTTTAATTCATCATTGTTTTAATTTATTGGAAATGGATCTTATTTTTATTTGTAACTGTTTTGCCCTATGGTTTCACCCGTAATGATATGGAATGTTAGCTTCCTCAATATTTAACGAGTTATTTTATGCAAAAAATGGGACTGGTATGGTATGTATGTATTTACCTAGTTCGCAAACGTATAAACTCTGGCTTTTTAATATTAAGTTCGTAGTTACTAAATAAGTGAGAGAGAGAGGTAGAGCATAGCGTATATTCGCTAAAAGAGCAGCTCGACTGGGGAAGTACCTCCACCTTACAGAATACCGCAGCCAAATAACTTTATTTTGTGTAAAGTTGTGTTCCTGCGCGTGAGTAAGGTCGCCAGAGCTCATAGGGGAGGAGGGAAAGGTCGGTAACGCGTGAGCGATGCTTTTTGTGTTGCAAGCGTCCATATGGCTACGGTAACCGCTTACCATCAGGCGGGCCGTATGCTTGTTTACCGATTTAGTTGTATAAAAAAAAAAAAAAAAAAAAAGTGATAATCTAAAAATAATCTTATTTTGAAAAAGAATCTTAACTAACACTCAAGGCGTTTAGGTATAATTTTCAGTAATTCTTCTTCATTTGGAAAACATAATCATATCGAGACATCGCGGCATCGGCCTTATATCCAAAATACATAAGTGATAAGGAAATAATATAATACCTTCTTCATTCTCGTTCCTCGGCTGCAGCAGCCACAGCTCGTCATCGTCGAAATGTGCGTCGCCGCCGCGACCCGAGCCTGGGAAGAACGCGTGCGCGAGGATCAAGCCGCGCCCGTCGAAAGGGTACGAATCGTCGTGGTAACGCCTGTCAAATGAACATCATCATCATCCGTTAAATCTTCATTATTATTTTTGTTACAAAGGAAGATCATTTAATACTGCAGGGTACTCAAGGAATATTAATAATAATTTAAGAGGCTGGATCATGGGCAGATTCAGAAAGCAGTGCTCCTGCATAGTGAGGAAATTCCTCTCTCTGTAACCTTGACCGCCTTGAACATAAGGATCCTGATCCCGATCCCTTGGGATTTGTTTTTGATTGTAGTTTTTTTAACTATATTAAAAAATGTTAATTCCTATTAGCTCAAAATTTTAAACTTCCAGATGTAGCGGTTTAGGCTGTGCGTTATATTTCAGTCAGTGTTAGTTTTATTAAGTAGAGGCTGGGTAAACTTAACAGTAAACTTATGTACTATATGGCTAGTATATAATGTACCTTAATGAAAACGCTATCTAATATATACGGAAGCCTCATATACTCCTATCGGATGGACTACTTTAATTTAAAAGTGACATTGTCACCAAATGCTTTTACTGTTGATGAAAACAATCATACTGACGTAATGTATTCGTCTCGCAACAGACAACAGTAGGTAGGTAGAACAGTAGGGAGTGGATGGAGTCTGTAGAGCAATCAAACTTGTGTCCCCCGGGTCCCGCGCTCGGCTACTACCCACCTAATCATTTTTCGCGCCAACAAAACAACTGAAAGACCACGCCCATGCATATTTCACGCGATATTAGCTGACCGTTGTGCTATCGAGTTTCCACGTGAAAGTAATTCCATTAGTTTTATGTGGGTACAGTGAGTCAATAGTGAAATATTCACCTTTAAGGCTTCCTGTCCACTGAAGCGAAGCGGTGCGGGGTTACGAAAATTTTACAAATATTTTCAAAATTTTAATGACGTTCAATTATATTTATAACTGTCCCCCGCGGTTTCACCCGCGTTCCCGGGATAGAAAGCCTTAATAGTCGGGGATAATGTAGCTTCCTATTGAAGTCGTAAGTGCCTTATTAGGGCCTAAATTGAATAAACGATTTTTGAATTTGAATATGAAAGATTAAACAAACCACGTTAAAACAAACAAACAAAATACCGCTTTATTATATATTGTAGTATAAAGATAAATTGATTCATATTTTCCTAGCTCCGGTCCAGTAGTTAGTTACGCAGCCTTAAAATGTACTCTATTTTTCTGTCCTGCTGTCTGTCTCTATGGTTGATAAAACTAGGAGTTAAAACTAAAATGGTATAGAGCTATATGTGATGATAATATGGCCGAAGTTTAGAAGAGAACTTTACTGGATCCCAGGTGCAACTGTCGAAACATCTATACCTAGTTCGAATGTCTGGAGACAGATTTTCATCTTACTAACTACCAATATCACTTCCCGCGCTTTGAAAATGTATTTTCTGCGCAGGTACTGTAATCAAATGATATGGCTTACCGATGTACATCAGTAAGCCATATCAGTTGGGTACCTACTACTGTACGATATATCTGTGAAACAGATCACGCTTCGCGCAAGGTAACGCTATCACTTTATAATTACCTAACTAGGGGTAAATAATTTGTTTATTTTATATGGTGATTTAGGTATACTACGATGAAGGCGAATGAGGAAATAGCTCGTTGACAAATCCTGTCAAGTAGGTAGGTGTAATCGGTTCGGAATGGAAGTTTACGAGTTTAGTTAGATAGAGATGATTTATTGCGCTGATTCTATCGGTCGTACTTCATATTTATAATTATATAATTATATAATTTTATAAGCAAAGTAAATATATATGGTTAACAATAGCTTCAAACACTACACTTTGTTGGTAAATGGGCATCGTGGATATGATATTCATATAGGTATGTATAAGTAGAATATTACTGTATAATTGCCGTTATATCATCGGCAAGTTGGAGAACGCAGTTAAGTTGTACGTACCCTTTATTACTTGGATAATATTACAGTTTATGAGTGTAATAAATCTCGTAGACGCAGTAGTCGTAGCGGGCGGGGAAGTGCGCTTTGTGCAATCACTACGAACGTTTCGACTCAATGAAGTGATGATGGAATAGCTTCGTATTAAATCATAGAATATCATCACATCTCGACATTCATCCTATAAAATACTCGGAGTTTACGTTATATGCTCCAATGTTTACTTAACCGTTGAAAGATAAAAGCCATGATTTTTCGTGTTCATGTGCTGATGTGAATTTCATTACCTTCTACGTATCCCGAATACAACATCCGAAATTTTATTAAGTTTAATATACGCTCGATATCCGCGTAAACGACGTAGCGTAATTAAATGTACGTTAAATTATTTTGAAAAAAAAATGCTACTAACAGGGCACTATTATTGGTGTTTGTAGTTATAAATAAATTATTTATGTACCTTATCTACTTACATTATGTATTTACTTCATTGTATTAGGTATATCGAAAGTCAACTTTGCCGTGGAATATCGCGAAAAGCGGAAGACTTTTATAGAGTGTCATATAACTTAACGGCACGCATAAAATCCAAGACAGGTAGGTATTTAGGTAGTAGGTACCTACGCATCGCTTCGTAGCGTTTGATACTCGTCCTGCATCCTATACGACATCAATAATCTATTGCGATATAAACAGAAAACGATAGGTGTGCGATCAATATTATGTTTTAAGGTTCTTTTACTTAATAAAGGTCTTCATATTCGAACATCCAGATTCATGTCATATAAAGTACCTACCTATTATCAAATAATATTCAAAGTCATGAGTTGAATTCAGATTGATCCCGAGTAAGTTATAAAAGTATGTTCTCGTATAGTAAGCGTCACCGCGACACACTCGTTTACAAGCAGCACCCTGCTAACGTAACATTTGAGAAAAAAAAAGAAAATTATATGCAGACCACAGTGAAGTTAGCCGCTGCAAGTTTGCAGTGTTCAGCGCTCGCCACAATATGGCGGTCGCAATATGTCCAACGTTGAATTTTTTGTCGTCGCTACTTTCTCATATCGTCGTTGGTGATCTAATAAGCGAAACTTCGCCCTTCTCTCATTCGATATGCTACTCCTGTCGGGAACTCTACGTCATTTGTCAGGATATAGCTATACTCTCCCCACTTACTATGATTATCGCGTATTATTTGACAATATTATGAAGATCCCCACACGTTCATGCATGTTTTAAGAAATCGATTAGGTGTTGGACGAATGTAATGATAGGTACCTAGTTCTAGGGCGCTTATTAAGCCTATTCAATTCGAAGTTTTTATCTCAAAACTACCCTTTCCCTACCCATCTATCTACATTTTGTATTATATCAACTATCAACTATGTTAACATTGACATTTTAAACATGTAAATTGTAAAGGTATAGAGAGGGCTTTTCCGCTGAAGCATTGCCTGGAACGAATGACTTTCACGTGCAATGAATACGGAACAACAGGGGGGAGTTGCGGGAGCTGTACATTAGCGAGGTAAAAAGTTAATTTTCATGATAATTTCAACTTTTAGGTACCTAAGTATATTGAGATAGGTACGTGAATCAAATTCATACTTATTTTTCTTGTTTTTTTTTGTCAGTGTTGTGTAGGTATTGGTGCCTTTATTAGATAAGTATCGAAGTAGATTTGGCGTCAACTCACGTCTCTTGAATGAAAGTGAATCGTGATCGTGAAGAAAACCTCCCTCCCACGCCTGAGCGGGACCGATGCGTACCAATATTAACTTCTAATGGTATTAGGGCTCTTACTGTTACCTGAGCCATTCAATCTTTTAGTTTATAGGTACGTACCTACACTACCTATGTTTTGTTATAATTTTTTTATACCATTCTTTTTCTAGTGTCCTATAATATCGAAACTAATATTATTGAGAAACCTTTAACTTCATCTTAAAACCGAATATACATACTTATGTACTTATATTCGGTTATATGAAGCAATGTATAGTACTTACTATACGTTGCTTCATGTAAAGTGATATTGTAAAACATGAAAGATAACATATTTTGGTCGGCGTATACTTTGAAGTTTCAGCGCGGATCGTGCACTGTCCGACCCTATTCTGATGCCTCGCACGAGGAGCTCGCAAATCCCCTTAAAATGGATAGGACGTTTCTCTAAATCCTCAGTTGATTATTATTTATTATCAACGCTATAAATCAAGCAATGATGCTCGGAGGGTTTAAAGAAGTTTTAAGAGGTTTACCAGAAGTAGGTACTATATTCTTTCCAGATTTTTTTCATAAAAGTAAATGAAACTAAGGTCAGCACTACTAATATTTTAGTCACAAGAAAACACTTTATTTTAAACATAAAATTTTGCCAAATGAAGGTCATGACTCATGAGATACTCGGCCGACAGTTTTAGAATTTATAGCTGTAATATTTTGTTTATGTATAACTGATATCACTCACTTTGCAAAGGAAACAACGATGTCAGCATCATCTGAGTTGACTTCCGTGAAGGTAAGCCGCGACGCTTGCTCCCACACGTCGAGAGCGCGCGCGAGCACGCTGCGGGTGCCATACGGGTCGAGCTGAGATGGACGCCGAACTGATGACAAGCTGTGGACGAAAACATTCATTATAAATATTACCTATCGATATTGCCTAAAACATAAATATTTTAGATACCTACGAATTCAGAATATTTTAGATATTCAAAAGAGATTCCATACCGATACAATTGGTAATCAAACAATCCAATAAAAAAATATGTAAAAACAGATTCCAATTTAAGGCCCGCGAAATTGTTTTTCTGATCGGTGTAACTCGGGGTCTGTGGATAGCTATATACCGCTGTTGAAACCGCTCTCCGGCCAAGTCATTAAAAGCAAATGTTTATTGACAAAGAATCAGGTTACATAATTAAATTCAGCCGGAGCATGAAGTGGTGAGTTTGTAAAACTGATTATAAAGATACGTCGGCTTCATGATGACCAAACTTGAAAAGAAAAAGTAGATCTGTATTAATTAGGTGCTCTATAGTACTAAACTTAAATAAGTCCTATGTTATTATTGTAAGGTTCATTGCTCGTAGATTGGAGGCTTTGCTTTTAATGAATCCGTTTGTTTTAGGCTTAGGTTAGTACCCTCCAATAGTAGGTAAACGATAGTGAGATTGCTCTTAGTGCCAGTTGAATAGTTGATGAGCGTGGACATTACACCTAGAAGGAACGAGCCGGAATGTACATACATACAGGGGGCACAGTCGAGGGGATCACGTGTATTTCATCGCTTGTGTACTGCGGCCGGACAGCTTTCGAGTAATGGAATAATCGCATTGTGGACAATTTGAGTGACTCGGCTCTATTTAACGCTCGCTGCGTTCATTACAAGGGATTTATGCGTTGTCATGTACAGGAGGACCTCATTAGGTATACACGCAGGTTTTAATTAGGGATCTAGTTTGAAATTATGTAGGCGGCTAACACTAAGCTGGTATTTATTTACCAACACATATTAATCTCTGGATAATATAATGCATTAAAAACTACCTACAAGTTATAAAACCTTAAAAGGCAATAAAATGTACACGGATCAGCAGAGAGAGTGATTACAATTCAGTTAAATACTTTAGTATGAATATAAAATTAATTAAACAAAACTGGACATTACAAAAGATAGGAGTCGGCAAAAACCAAACTGTCAGTGATGTGGTCACATTTTGTCCATATTTGTGCAACACATTTTGTTGGATAAAATATCGGTTCCGCGGGTAATTAAAACTAACCAACTCGGGTACACTGACTGACCACCAATCTGTTGTTAACAATTATTTTAATAAAATTAATAGTACATTTATGGCTTCACATAATATCAGACAAATAATTTGATATTTGACTGATGACCGAGTAGGTAAACGGCGCGAAGACTGCTAATAATAAAAAATAATTCATAGACTTTTTAATGGCTGGGGCCCCAGGACAGTCGGGGTGCCGCGGATGGAAACCGCTCGAAATTTATTATTGCCATATTAACATGGCCCACCGCTCGTGCACGCACTATATCAGCCAACTAGTTAATTGCAAGCCTTGGATGAAACTCGCAACCGCATTTCGAAGTTAATGTTGTTATGTCAGCCCAAAATAATGAGTGTGGTCGAACTGCATGAGGGAATTCCCAGTACGGAGGCATATTTTTATGTGCTATATTTGCCATACATTTTTTCAATTATAATTATTCAAATTTGTAATACAATGAGTTTATGCTATGTGGGTCGGCCACTTGGCGAACAGTAGGTATCCTTCAATCAAACACAGCCCCCGTCAATTCATGCCCTGTATCTTTACACCCCATTACACTGATTGTATGATAATAATCAAATCCGCACATCCCCTGTTCGATAACATCCGAGTACCTATGTAATATTCAGCTATTCATGGAAATGAATAAACATTAGTATATTCGGTTAAGTTTAATACTAACAAATTACCGTTTATATACCAAACTACGACACACTCTACCACCTCTTTTGAAATTGTTCCCTTTAACGTTTCTGTAAAAAAAAAAAAAGCTTCTGCTCAAGTTTGTTTTCATAAAGTTAACCGTGATTAATCAAAATTCGTTATGTATTTCACTTTGTTAACAATTATACAGTCTTCACCGTTGAAGTTATCGTGGACGAAGCCAAGAAAATACCATCACTTTTTTACGAAACGAGGTCAGTCAGCTCATTTAAGTGAAACACGTGAGTTTGCAAATAAGTTTCTAGCGGTTTTGAGGGACTTCACGGCACGTTGTGTATCGGTTGGTCGGTTTGAAGGAGTTACGGGTAAACAAAAGACTGTGTTCCAACCCGACGACGATGGGGTCATGTGGGGTATCCTACACGTGAGACTGGGCGGCCGTCGGCGAACGCCACGTGACCACGTGCCCTTTCGCCTTCAGAATCATGCTGACAATACCTGGGTCATACCCTCTCCCTCGCAATGGGGTGCCCAGCCAAGTACACGTAGAGTGACACAAGCGACCGGTAGGTACTCTTCGACAAAACCACAGTTTAAGACTTCAACATGAAACGAATTTACTTATTTGGGATACAATGAAATATTGTGATAAATTTAACGATAATACAAACCTTCAATGGGAGTTAAACACGCTTTTATCGTACGTGATAGATATTGACACCCGCATGAGTTCATGAATATCTTTATAAATAACTCTCATTGTTATATTTATTGGTCATAAACTGTCATGCAGCGCGTTCGATGCTCACATTAAAATGTTTCTGTATAATTTAGCGGAGGAACGACGGACGGGAATTGCGTTTATAGCGTGAAATAATAAAACATGCGATATCATGACGACATGGCGACGTCTTCGCAACGAAACGGACATAATCTCGTTACGATGTCATAACAAACAGATTTGTAAGCACGAACTTTATGGGCTGTGTCCAACGAGCTAAAATTTAATTTTCTGAAATAATCTTACAGCAACCTATTAAAATTATTCGTCCGTGCATGCTGTTTTACACAAGTTACACTTTATTGCTAGGAATCAATTATGCTACGTAAGGGATAAGACTCAGTTCGCAGTCTTAACTACTTTATTTACACTTTATCTGCCATTGGTATTGTGTTCTTACTAGCTTTCCGCCCCGTGGTTTCACCCGCACCTACTTTATCCCTCAGGAAATTCTTGAAAATCCTTTCTTAGTCTACAATGTTTAACAATTTTTACAATTTCTAGGCAACCAACTGTAAAGTTAATCGAGACACGCAGTAAAATCCTCTCTTTAAAACATAACAACCCCTTTTTATCCCGTTAGGAGTCGATTTTCGAGAAACCCAAAAAATTGAGTATCTTTATGAAAGTATTAATAGCGAGTTTCAAGTTAATGGGACTTCGCGGTAGGTTTCTTCCATACAAACTTTCACACCCCCTAAACCCCCTTTTTGGTAATTTTGAAAATTTCCTTGCTTTCAAGTTTATAAACGCAAGGAATAAGATTTTTCACATAAACAAAATCCCCCCAAATTCATAGGGTGGAATAAAAAAAAATCTTCTCTTATGGATGTCGTCTAGGTTATAAAAAGAAAATGTTGTGTAGTAGCCTATTTCCTTTTCCATACCATAGGCTATCTGCATGCCAAATTTCATGATGATCCGTTGGGTAGTTGAGGCGTGAAGGCGTAACAAGCAAACAAACAAACAAACTCACTTCGCATTTATAATATTATATAGTTAGGATTAGGATATTATTGGTATTATGGTATATGGTTATTATTAGTAAATTTATATGGAAAGGTCCTTCTTTCCAATTCCTTCTATGGAAGGATTCTTCCTTTTTAAGTTATTGTTGAGAGCATCAGAATGTACCTGAATCCTAAAATACTACGAACATCTATTTTCGCATTTTATCTATAATATCTAAAGTTAGAACCGTATTTCAACATATGGATGGAACAGAGATGCCAAAATGCCAAATAAAATTTTATTTTACTGCTCAAACGAGGGATTAGCATAAAAATATTAAAACGTCAGTGGAATATTGTCTCTCGTGGCTTGGACGCACCCTGCTACCGACCGACCGCCTGTCAAAACGATTTTCAGCTAGCTTCCAATGACGACGGAGCGATGTCGTGTCGGCGGCACACGGCACCGTTGCCGCGCATTTATAAATCATTGAGTACCTATATTCAAATATATAATGCAAAATATCTTTGTTGAAACGTACTGAAGATCATCATAATGTAATCTATTTAGCTTCCAAAACTATTGGCATAATTGTTTGGTGCAGTAATACACTCCTTTGAAATAGTTCCCCGTCCTGCGACGACACTCCGGCTCCAGCTCTCACGCCGTACATTGTAGATAAGCGACGTGGCAATAGGCATTGATGCTCAGTGGGGATTTCAATAGCAGTCTACCTCCTCAATTCTTTGATGTATAAAAGGATTTAAAGCGACTCTTTAATGTGAGGAAATTTCAATTTAGAATACGTGATGCGTTCTTAATTTTGGATTTACTATCTATAGCCTGGATAATATCTTGGTTTCCTTTAACGACTGACCTATTAAAAGCATTTTATAGGTCTGAGGATAGTCGATGTCAGCGACGTGCGAGGATTTTATTGAGCAATAATTAGTGTCCAATAACGGGCAGATGGCTAGAGCGACATTCGAGTTGGCGTCTTATCCTAATTGACCTTTATCGGTGTGCTCCTTTAGTAATAGCTCCTTTGAATATCGGCTGTCGGCCGTTAGCTCTCACGTGCACCATTGTGGAGGAAGCATTGACGCTCCTCGGGGATTTGAGAGGATTTCTAGACAACGGTTTACTGTCTCTCTATAGCAACAGTTCAAGTGCTATTGTGCAAGACGTTTATATGTTTATAGAAGTTTGTAATGCCTTTCCTACTGTCGTTATAATACAAGTTGACATATATTTAGTCGGTACTTAGAGTGAATTGATGATAATGTATGATCGTTTGAAACGTTTCTTTAGTTTTGATTTCATGCTTCCCCGTGCACATAAGAGAAATTAGCGAATCTGTCCGGCTGGTGGAGCGCTGCGGCCGGTGCCGAAGGCAAAATTAAGTCGAGAGTAACGTTGTTATGAAGGTAATAGCGTATTACCGTTCGCTACGTGCGGCCATTTTCCGCGCGAGCGCATCAAATTGAAAGATTTTTCAGTGACACAATTCTGTCGCAAATTCACAGGTTACAATAATTTTTTTTGTGCACGTTCAGCTCAGTTGCTGTTAAATGAGGTAGCATTCAGGAGAATTTTATTCAAAGTTGACCTGCAACTGGGTGTTTTTTTTATGTTAGGTCTTTATAATAGGTATAGTACACAAACTTAGAAGGGACATGACCTAAAAGGAATATATTTTATATTTGGTGTATATATTGTGGGAATTGCTATATCAATTTCAGTATTTAAATATTCATATAATTAGATACTGTTTAGTCCACGCGAAAGGTTTAGTTTA
The DNA here is from genome assembly GCA_947623365.1 of Achlya flavicornis. Classification (NCBI taxonomy): domain Eukaryota; kingdom Metazoa; phylum Arthropoda; class Insecta; order Lepidoptera; family Drepanidae; genus Achlya; species Achlya flavicornis. The sequence goes on from OX392467.1 coordinate 10,342,916, forward strand.
AAATGTTTGTCATGCACACCTTTTGATTATAATGTGTTAAAAATATAGTTGTAGTTTGGATGACACGTGATAACAAGTGCGGGTGGGTGTCATATGACCGCAGCGCAGATATCAAGATCCCGTATAAGACACGTGTTGTTAGAACTTTTATATGAGTTGGCTAAACTAAAAGAGATATAATTGGAAACTCGAGACGGGTGCTACAGCACGACTTTTCTCTACCTCGGTGCAGTTGTAATCTTAATTTTAGCTATAAAACTACAGGGTAACGAAATGGAAAAAACGAGGGTTGATTAACAATTCGGCAGCTAAGAATTTTTACAAGTGTTACATTAATTTACAGCTAGATGCTTATATGCGGTAGATAATTCGCTCATTACTCAGATCAAGATTCATCATGCGGCATTTATTATATTAAAAGTATGCTCTACTGTTACATGTAAGCCATCATTACAGAAGCGACCACCGACCCCGAAAATATATCGCAGACTGAGAAGTAATATGTGAATTTGTTAGAAAACTTGGTAATTTTCACTATCTTTCCCGATAGCAGCGCCTTGAGTTGAGAAGAGGCGTCGTCGTTCCGCCCGATAACCGCCGGATGCGATGGTACGTACGTACGTGCGCTTTATGAATATTCCCACAAGCTTTCCGACGCTACGGGGAGATTAGAGGGCGCCACCATCGCCACCCTGCAACCATCTCATATTTATATCTTTGGGCGTTTTGAGTCTTTAATGATTTGTTTTCAATTGTTATACAATATTTTTAATATTTAGATAAAGGCTTCGGATAATTTTTTATTATTCTTAGAAAGTATATGAATGTATGTAACTTTACCCCGGCTTATGTAGATCTAATTAGTATAAATATTGAATTGATACAAGACTAAATTGTTACATTAGGGTTTTAAAGAAGTGATAGTACATAAGTAGGTATCCGGGATTATCTATTTATACACCCCATCTGCTAAGTCAACAGGCACTGTTTGATGTTAAGCCGTGGATAGTCGGTGCACTTGGACAGCTCTAAGTGTCCCAAGTTATTTTTACTGTACCTTGCCGAGCTAAAAGCATTTACTTTGAATTTTTAAAGTGCCAATTGAAGTTTACGAGCTGGAGAATGTGGCTTCTGTAGTTTTTAGGGTATCAAGAGTTTACATTTGGGTCGTACAAGTCAGTAAAATGGTATAAAATATTTGTGTAACTTTATGATGTTATGGACAATAATTAGGAATTTATGCTTCTGGGTTATTAATACTTTGAAAATGTTCTGATCTTATAGCAACAATGTAAACAAAGGACAAATATGGAATATGTATTCAAAACGGCGTCGCAGCGGTCGATTACGGAAATGACAAACCGATTAGTTGCAGGGCTCTGCGCCCTGGGAGAGATATATCCGGCGGAAGTGAGCGGAATTACTTCCCGCGTTGCTCCTGAAGCTGATGCACCGCAACAATGTCCAACGAACCTGTGTAATTCGATTTAAGAACGAAACACCAGTGAAAAGTCCCCTCGACGTCCGCTTCTAAAGTTCCAACTCGCTCGCTTCATTAGAATCGAAATTCCCACGGTTCATTAGGATTCCCCAGAATTCTCGACGTTCATTAGAAATACTCGGGTGGCAACGGACCCCGGACGTAAATAAGTGATTAACGCAGTTGGGATTGTTTTCAGACGCTCAGACAAGAGCTCGGCCCGAGAAGCTGCAACTAGTTGGAGTGAACTCTTGATACATTTAAAATGAGTCGCCCGCTGCGCCGCCGCCGCCGCGCCGCCCGCCTGCCCCGCGTCAACAGTAGGCGCTAATCTTTAATGAGATTACTTAAGTTTTCTACAAATCGTCTCTCTTTCATCACTTATAATACTGTTACCGACTCGACTTCTTAAATTTTTTACCTGAGCGCCGAGGGAAATATATAAATATGAATATATCAATTAAATAAATAAATGAATATCCTGGGGACATTCCTCACACACGGTCACCTGATCCCAAACTAAGCAGAGCTTGTACTATGGAAACCAGATAACTGATATAATACATATTTTTTTTTGTTTGTAAATACATAATTACACACAGATTCAGGACATACAGACTGTGTGGGAATTGAACTCAAGACCTGCGGCGCGATAGTTGGAATCCTAACCAACTGCGCCAAATGGCCCAAATTCTAAAAAGAAAAGTATATTTTATATGAAAGCACCGACCCGCAGTTGGTAGTAGATATGTAATAGGCACTTTTAAGCTGAATTTTATTACGTCGCTATGAAAGAAGGTAAAACGTAATCCAAGGTATTAATCTGAAATCAGGACTATGCGGGTATTATTGAAGATTATGTTTCTATGTTATATTTTATTATATAAAAGTATGGTTTAAAGTTGTGTTTTTTAATGATCAGCGATGTTTTCTTACATTAACTTTAGGATATACCTACTTAGACCATAGGCATCTGAATTATCTGTAGTGAAATCCAGCTATTGTAAGTATATAAATTTTCGAGAGAGAAAAATCTTTTTCTAGTACTCTAAACATCGGTTTAAACCGTTGTGGGTAAAAAGTTTCGGAGTCACTAATGTTTTAAACATAACTATATAACATAATTATATCATAACTTTTTGATGTGTGACTGGTACTCAGTAGGTCCTAATCGATTATTACATTGTGCAATATATTTCCAAATTCATCCATGCTGATAATTTCATCATGAAAATCTGTATTAATTATTGGTGCTTGCTTAGAAGTTAGCGGCTGGTTTAGGGACTAAATGGACCCGCACGTCCGGACAAACATCGTGAGAATTCGCAACTCAAACAAGTTTAAGCAAATTTATAACTTCCGGATTGGTAGCGAGTAAGCCGATGCTTCTAGCATGTAGGTACCTACTGAACGTAGTACGTACAGAATAACTTGCACAATAGGTATTCTGCAAAAACGTTAAATTTAAGACAGTGAAATAAATAATTATTTATAGGATGTTAAAACTATTATCTTGTTCGATATACATATATATATATTGAACGTAGCGACGGAACACGGGGAGATGATATGAAAATAGTTTCCTTTAAGGTTGATGCGCTGTTCAGAGGAAATAAAAGATGAAGTGTTATTATACGAACGAAGACTCCACGGTCACCACCCTACCTACATGTGTAAATACTACCTTCTTATATTATGGAACCAGTATGTATAATTTGTCGACACAAAATAAATTAAAGAAGAATTTTCCAAACTAGGTACGTTATAATAAATATCTATTATAACAGAATTGTAATTACTTTCAGAAACTAATTGACAGCCGACATAATTATTTGAGGAAATTGGACGAAGACAGCAACTTTATTCTTGGATATACTATATAATAGTACTTACGTCAAAACATAAGTGGATCATGATACAGAGTAATATTAACAATAAAAATTGTATAATGCTGTAGACAATACTGAGCTGGGTTGGTAAGTATTAGGTAAAAGAGTATTATCTCAAATGGGACGTGTAGGTAGATATGGTGGAGGTGTACCGTCAGGGTGCAAGGCCCTGAAGGGCGGCGCCCCGCGCGAGGTGCTTGCCCGCGCTAGCACCCTTTGTCTTACCACTAGCTAGCAGGTACCCCAGGTTCCTCTACTAACGCTGAATTATGTCACTGGCATAAAGGGACACGAAGGCATCGAAAGTTAAGAACTATGAATTGTTCTGAATTTAGGGAGGGTGGGATCAATTTAGATTAACTTGCTTGTTTAAATCAAATCAAAATCAAAAAGTAATTAATTCAGTTTAGGCCCTGGTAAGGCACTTATGAACGTTAAGTTGGACCATACAGTTAAATTTACCCGTTTAAAATATATATACTTATCTAATTATCTAATGATTAATCTATGAACAGCACATGATTAATTTGTAGTTCGTGTTTGTATCTTTATCGTCACAGTAATATCAGGATATTATAAATATTGATATTAGAATTTTGGACACGTATTGTAACATCGGTTTAACTGCGTTGCATAACATGATTTGAGTTTGAAATGGCACTGACCGCGAGGTGAGTGAACATGCTACTTGAGGTTCAACAGCTCCAGGGTGGGGCTGGAGGGTCGAAGTCCTCGCACCAGGTTCCTTTGTTACATAACATCTAGTGTACTTGATAACGGATCTAAATATTTCCTCTCCATATTTAATCTAATTGTGTATTTTTGTTAAGATAACTTTATTTGTTCGTATGGTTACGTTCAAATGGGTTAAAATGCTAACCATTTATAGGCTGACGCAAGTGGGCCTTACCAAGATAAGTTTAAATACAAAGTTAAAAGTATTTAAGGTTCCGTACCTAAATAAAAGGAAATTGGATATATACATCAGTATAAACAAAACATAATCAAAAACTGAAAACTTGTGAGTGCTCATATTCGATAAAGAGTTCAGCACATTATATGATAGCTACGAAACTAGTAGGTAGGTACTTACTGAATATTATTTTCTCTCACCTATATGAAAGTCGCGAAAAAGTGTTTGAATATTTTTGCAATGGTTATATAAATCTGCACTTTTCTAGTTGCACTCGGTAATAAAAGAATATTCGACATATCGTAATATTTTTCATGAGCAACGTTTCGTAGACCACTCGTAGCGAATTCGTAGCATTAAATCATTTTGGTTGTTTTCTATTGCAAGTAGGTAACAAGTTGAAAATATTGTAGAGGTTAACAAGAAGGTGAATGGGGTTCGTATACCTCAAACTACATTGTACAGTAGCATGACATTATGTCTGTCGAGTTCATAATATTTGTTACATATACGCTACATATTTTAAAATGTTTTGTAACTACGTACAATTACAGTCATTTACCTTATTGTTTGTAAAAGGTTTAATTAAAAAGTATATTTTACTTTTGCTGATTATATACCTATTGGTAATTTTCCATACTATAAATAAATACTTTAAAGTATCTATTTTATTTATTCAAAAAAATATAGTTATCAGTAATTTTACTCGTATACTAATAAAATTTTACTCATAGTTTAACTGTTTATATTTTTAAGCTCTAGCAAAGGATTGTAGAGCCCACATTTCAAACTGAATCTCATTTGCGTTTACAAAAGTGCAGATCATATTTTTCCTTCTGCATGTTCGAATTGAAAGCGGTGTAATATTCTTTTTTGTCTCGAAGCGGGCGCCGCGCGCGCCGCACAAAGCCTGCCTGGTTTTGTATTTGCTTCCTCACTCACCTGGAAAGGAAAGAAAAGAAAATGTTAATTAAGAGCCACTGAACAAAATTGATATCGTCGGGAATAAAGCTACTGCTGTTTTGTCTATCTACATGAGAAATATCGTTTCGTATTCACTTTATCATATCTTAAATAACTCAGTTTAAGGACTAAATAATAAGATTGTTAGGTGTTAAATTAATTACACCATTGATACATAGGTAATATGCCGTAGGGGTTTGCGTGAATGGAAGCGGATCCATGCAATGCCAAACGAGGTGGAGAACCAAACGTAGATACATCTCATTAGCACGTAGCGGTGCCGATATTTAGGGAGTGGTCGCGAGCGGTGAGCCGCGAACTAGCATTTGGCAGTGAACGCGCTCGTACACAGCCGGCTCTGTAAACTAAACAACTCGTAAAAGTGTAAAAGTCGTAACGATAGCAACGGAGAGACCGCCTAATATGAACGGCGGCTGGAGCAGCGCCAGTCGCGCTCATTATCAGATGGGACGTTCCGGCGCAACCCTTTCGTTTTACGATTGGCCTCTAATTACACCGGCGCTCAAGGCGGCGCGCTTTTTCGGTTGATACGAGGTTGGAGCGGCCGTGCACTGCCAAATGGATATATTTATCGCCACTAGCAAAATCGTTTACGCGGTTCGACAGTAGCGTTCCCGACGTCGGTTTAGGTACGTTACAATTGGTCGGCGTATTGCGATATGAAAAAAGTCTCGGAAAATGTCGCGGCCGGGCGCAATAACAGACGGCGTTGGTTTACGAGAGAACGCTGATAACGCCGGGGCGGGTCTCACTGTGTGGCTCTCCTTAACGATGTGTTGCCAATTTATGTTATGCGATAAGCTGAGTTTGTTTAGCCTTAGGCTGAGATGAATTACGAGTGCTGAATCATACGACGTAAAATGCTTTATGACACTTAGCCCTTTGCCATTTTATAAGATGAAAATATATCGTGCAGTGTAACAGGAAAAAATAGAGATGGAAAACTGGAAACGTTAGTACAATAAAATAATGAATCAAATTTTACCGTATCAATACTAAAAATAGAACAAATAATCTACAAATGTATTGATGAATAAATAGATTAAATATTGATGAAATATTGAACATTGTTTGTCGAGGTTAAGTATAATTGGTAAATAGATATTTGAACCGCGGCATTCCCGAGGCATCCAATCTGTATTTGGTAGGTAGGTACTATAACATATTCAAGATGCTGGTTGGCGCACAATCGGTGGCGGAATACTGACTGGAATTACATGGAATCGCTCGCAGAGAGTATTAGTATGCGAGTGGCGATCGCCACTGGAATGAGTCGACGTGACGCCGCCCGGCGCATCATCCTTCGAGCCACGTCAAAATGCAATGACATGAATAACATAAACTTGTGATAATAGCTATTAGACCTACTACTATGCATCATTATAAATTTTAATGTATATTTAGTAAAAGATTAAGCCGTATATGATTTTGGTGATTTTATTTTTAAAATATTACATGATCAAAACTTTGTACCTACTCAGGTATATTGATTGAAAAACTAAAGAACCTACTTTCCATATGCATATGTTGTTACGCCTTGTTGAAATAAAAATCACGTATGTGACACTTCATGATGGAGAAGATATCATTACAGGGATACGTATATCGTAAATATATTAGGAAGGAAATCGGGTGATGAAAGATGAAGCTTTTTTGTCGATGACTCAAAACATAGTGCGTGACAGGCATATAGGTTACGTGCGACGAGAGTGAATTCGTACCGTAATCTACCCATATTGACGCCGGAACATGACATGCATTGACATTTTCCAGGTAATATTAAACGTATTACTAAAAAGCTATTGAATAAAACTAAAATATTAATATTTAATAAAATATCTCATTAGATCAATACGTCGATTAGTGTAGTGGCTGGTAGATTATGCGTTGAATTGAATTCCAATATGAGTTTAGTTTGGTATTTTTAATGCGAATATTTTTTATAGTAGGTATGGTATAATATCGAGTAGGTAGTAAAAGAATATGGTGTGTATGAAAAGCATGGTGACTCGCGAGGCCCACTAGGCGGTTATCCGTGACCCGACTGCGCGCGCCCTAGCGCTCCGGCGCCCTTGGGGGACCGACAACTCAATCTTGCCCCATTACGCGCGACAAATTGGAAAAATATTCAATTACACCTCACTAAATATTGAATTATATCTTGGCAAATTACAATTTTGCATTGGAGGACAACACTATTTACGTATAGTTACTACGTTATTCAAAATATAAGTCATATATTTTTTCAAAATTTCTATTTTAATAAGCTTTCCGCCCCGCGGTTTCACCCGAGATCCCTTCTTTTTCCCCATTAGGGGTAGAATTTTTAAAAATATTGTTTTCCTTAGCCGAATGCCGAATGTTATTTTAGGAATAAACAAGTAGGTACAGTACATCTGCTAATCAGTCAGTTTCTCCTTGATATATACAGAAGAAGAAAATGCTTTTCAATAAATAACGTTGTTGCTAATACAGATATTTTAAGGAAAACTTAATTCCTTATAAATATTTTAATCGTATCTTTAAAAATATATATACCTAAGTTTGTTCCAGCTTATTTTAGAACCCGTCATTTATACAGAGGAAAGCAGAATACGTTTTAAAATATTTTCTGAGATAATAGATTCAAGCATTTTCTGGAAGCTTAAAATCTGATAAATATATCAGATATATAAACAAGTAGGTAATATATCATAGTTAATGTAAGATATATATATCCCGCTTTCCAGGTGGTGATGTGCCCTTACTGTGCCTGTATTTATTTTGATAGACAGAGAGAGAATTGATTCAAGCATAACATCTGATTTTTTATTGATTGACAGGTTGTGTATTGTGGGCAAATATGAAAATGTTATGAATTTTCTGACGGTCTCAGCAAATAAATCGGTAAGCAGTATTTTTGCTCTTTCTATCTACATGTAACTAGGTAAGTAAGGTGTTACATTAATAAAAATATATAGAGAAAGACAAAATTTATATACCTAATCTAATATTATGTGCATATTAATAAGGAAAATACTTAAAAAATATATAGGCATAGGTAATAAAGGTATATACGTACATACACCAATAACGTTAACAAATTTATATAAATCAATACATATTTAAGACAAATTATGGCATAATATGAAATATTAAGCATAATGGAAGCCAAAATAATGTCAACATTAAAATCATATAACAAGCACTAATAATCCGTTGGATTAACTTAGTTTAACAGGGTTTATAATTTCTGAAAATTACCCGATTTTCTTTTATTCAAATCGCAAAATACTGAATGTATTATGCGGTGTAATATACGTGAACTATCCTAATGAGAAAAAAGTTATTTATACAAAAAAATATATGTTGATAACGGTTAATAGAATGGACCATTTCAAATTAAAAAACAAACTGCTGCCTAAAGTTGTGTGCGGCCCACACAATCGATTTATTTACTCGATGTAAAAATAATATGCGAGTAGAACACGGTGACAAGTAGGTGCAGGAATTACTCGCCAGTTGGAGTAATTGGCAATTAATCACCAGCCGTTTTCTATTTCAGCCAGCGACAGCCCCACACTACCTACTCGTCGCTAACGAGATTGAGACTGCACCATATACGCTCGACTATGATACGATACGACAATCTATTAGTCTACTTACAAAAATACTTCTATAAAAATAATAGCAGCCTTAGACATAAGCAAAACTCTACATTTTACGCATGAGACTTATCCATACAAAATAAGCTTTCCGCAAAGAGTCACACGCGGACAGAAGGTGGAATGGGGGTCTATTGGAAATAAAATCAGAAGCCTAGAATTACTTAGAAAGGACGTCAACACTCATGTTACGAATTTTATTAATAACAATATACAGACTCTTGATAACTCCCACGCCACAGGTCGTGGGTTTGATTCCCATCTAGGACAAACATTTGTATGCATGCTTGTTTGTTTGTTCTGAGTCTGGGTATAAATTACTAAATAAGGTGTATTTACAAGTGTGTAGTGTATCAATTGTCTGGTTTTCATAGTACTACAAGCTCTGCTTAGTTTGGTATTAGATAGCCACGCGTGAACAATGAATGGGGATTTATTTTTATTTATTCTTTGAGGGATATAATAGTTGTATGTTTTGCTCTTGAGTTATGATTTGTGGCTTAATCGTTATAAATTCAAAGTAATAAATAAAATAATCGAATAAGTTTAACTTTGAAGCCGCGCCGATGAGATGGCAAATGTCAGTCGATCTCAGCGAGTACTGTCTCGCTTTTCAGCCGCCTTCTTTACTCAAATTGGTATCTTTATGAGATAATTGGGTAAACGAAGTCGTCCCGTTCCATCTTCGAAATAATAAGAGTGATCTTAGATAACCCGCGATTTAATGTAATTTTCCGATATTTTCTCATCTCTTGAAAATAGGAATTAGGTTGCGCGTAGAATCATTGTACGTATCATGTCTCTCGGGAGAGTTGATTCCGGTATCTTTTTACAAGCTTTTTATTAACTTGCAATGTATGTATGTTCGGGTCAAATCTTGCAAGTCAGATTTCACCCACTTCCAGTGGTCGGATTAACTTGATATTTGGTATATTGGAAGAAAATGCAAGTACAGGCTTGTATTAAAAATGTTATTTATAACAAAAACTTATTTAATATATTTCAACGTAGCCGTCGGACTTTTGAAATCTATGAAACCGGGATCCGTCTGTACAATTAATCGATTCCTAACTCTATGTTTGTATTTGCTAAGTTATAATAATGTATTTCTGTACGATTATACGAAAAATTCTGCGGGTTAACACAAATTTTGGTGACCCTGTGACTCCTTCACTTTCCACAATTAATTTTTAATAGTTTTTGTACCTAATATTGTTATAAGCGGAATAAACCGGTTAAACTACTTGTAGGTGTACAGTTACACACATAAAAACATCTTAAATACATTACGGTATAATTTTGCTCATAAATAACGTCATATTATTTCTCTTCAGGATTTAAAATGTTACAGTACTTAAGTAACACATAAAATTGTACACTTTTGATGACAACGTAAATTGTGCTCCCATATAAATCTTATCGCCTTTTTATATTTTTAAAGCCTTTAGACGTTGTAATACTTATGCTTTATCTTTATGGAGTATTTTTGTGAAAATACTAGTACAATAGAATATTGTATTATAATAATTTTATACTGTGTTACTCAATTACTATTCAGATAAAAAGGCCAGTTAGAGATGTCATGTCAAGTTTTAAACAAACGGATCAAACCAAGATTGAAAAAAGCTTTTAAATATAAATTGTGCTCATTGACAAACAGGACCAGGGTGATGTGTCAATATGATCAACTTCAAGTATGTTTCCACAATATGATCACGGTGAGTGGCAGTGACGGTAGAAGACGTTGTTTAAAGACATGTCCAGTTAGGTAAATGGGTCGAGTGGGTTATTTCCTCGGAGTGATTTATATCCAGGTTATTGTCGGTCAGGTATTTCTATCGGCAGTGATCGCTGAGTGGATTGCGCCGCGACACCTTTCAAATAAATTGTCTTGAGACCGTCGGACGACAGTAAACAACTCAACTCTATGCAGATGTTCTTACAAAACCAAACACCTTATTTCCTCGAGGGGTTGTACCGACCCTAAAATTGCACTCGACTCTAGTTTCTTCGAGCTTCGTAAGTGACTTCGGGGTCTACTTTATTTAATCTACAAAGTGATATTGTTTTATCATGTTTCACGAAGTGCTATGGTATTCTCAGAAAAACTTCAAAATGAGGTAACTCTAGCCATTATTTTACTCTTTAGTATTGTACAGTGTTGTTGAGGTTAAAGTTCATTTGAAACTGAGCAGATGCTGTAAACAGTGGAAATAAATATGCATAACGAACGTCGGCAAAGTTTGACAATTAGCGGCACCTTGCCGTGCTCCGTCCAGCGATATCCTTCAATCGCAACTAAACAAGTTGATTAATTACCGGACACCGGAGTCGCACTGACTCGCGTAACAAAGTTCAATTGTCAACTGCAAAACTAGACACAGTCACGTGCAAATTAAACACCACTCTCAGACACTCGCAGATCGTCTAACTACACGATTGTTTATTCACTTGGTATAAAACTGAGTTTCAGTGAGGAAACTCGTTTTTCCATTATGGAAAATTCCACCCATCGATGTGTCAAATTTAGTTTAAGGCTTTTTGGGTAGATTGAGTCACAAGTTGGTATCCAAACAGACAGAGTTCTAAATATGTACTTTCATTGCATTGTTGTCACCCTAAGGTGGTATTGTAAGGGTGGTACTGAGCATCTGCATTCCTAATCTAAAAATATTAAATGTCAACGACATTGAATTATTACACAGTCAACGACTTTAATTATTTTTATTTCGGAGTCTGTTTCTCTTTGTCATTCATATATCAGCCGCGTGGCCTGAAGTGACCGGGGATGTGGCAATCGTTGATAAAAGCAATTCCAGTAGCACGTTGTCAGTATGAAATTGGTGTGGCAAATGTGGCAATAGAAGCGATGTCGACGTTGTTGCCAAATTACGGAGCCCCGTGTGTAGAACCACCCTAACAATTATAGCGCCGCGCGTCTTTAATGCTTCTCTCGTTGTACTAACCCAATGTTTTTGTATTTACTTTTATTATTTTTATCTGTAATTTTTTTGGTGTTCCTCTATAGTATTACTTAAGTAAAACTTTTACCTAAGTAAAATTATTTGAACCATCGAACTTTGATCGAACCTTCTATGAAATAATAAAGTCAAGTCATCAAATACTAAAAGCTATTCATTGTTAAATGTAAATAGGTACATACAATTCAAAATCATTTATTCAAATAGACCTTCGCAGGCACTTATGAAAAGTCTGACTTTAATACTCTAATACCGGTTCGGAAGGTTGCATTTGCTGAGAAGAGCCGGCAATAAACTCAGCAATTACTCTTTTAAAAAAAAACTTAGATTTATTGCATAATATTTACATTCTAATCGCACTGACAACAATTGCGTGCCCCGGCGCGGCGGCAAAATTAAAAAGTAGACTGAAAATAAATAGCAAACATAAGCAGACCAGCCCCCACAAGCAGCACCTGTTCACAAGTATGACGCGTGTGGCAGCCATCGCCCTCCTCGCCATATTGGAGGGAAGTTAGCGACCCGTCACAAGACGCCGCCGCAAGCAAAGGCCTTAAAGTGAGCATGACTTACTTAAGTAAGTCATAAGTAATGTATCCATAAAATTAATTACAGTAGATAAGTGAAGTTATTAGTGGAAAGAGCGTAGGTCGGGCGGTGGCAGTAGCGGCGGTTGTGGCGCAAGCGACAGGCTCGTGGGCGCGTAGCACCCGACGACATCTGATATCGGTTTAGCCGCGTAGGCCTGTTAGTTGGCAACCGCTGCGAATTCGCGAGTTGCCAGCGCCTTATAGCGCTCACCAGATAATCCCCAGCCGTTACCTCCACGTGGTAAGGCACCGATGGAACCTATGTACGCCTCAAATTGTAAGGTAGGGCCGTTTATATGCCAACTAGGCCAATAATGTTCTTAACAGCTGGAAAATCATTTTATAGACCATAAAATAATGTACTGACATGCGTGCCATGTATATGCAATAAATAATAAAATTTTATCGACATACCTGTACGTTTAGTGGATTAGACTATAAAGAGTACATACATTTTCATAACATAAATAATAATTTCATACTATTTTAGTGCAGGTTATTAATTTACGCTATTTTACACACATACCTATGAACATGAAAATATTGAGTAATAGGAGCATTTACCTCTTTTTACCTACTCTGAATAATCCATAATGCTTTTGGTATGTATCAGTAACAGTAGTCATGCGTACGTTCAATGCAATCATACAGGTGTAAATGGAACATAATCAGTGTCTAAGAGTGAAACATTGTATGTCTAATCAGCCACACAGTATATGCATATCAATATGCTCAGGTGTAACAGGAATATAATAGCGAATAAACAATTGTGCGCTATATTATGATTGTGTATGAACCTAACCTCTAGAACCATTGCAATTATGCGTGCTTGTGAGATGAAGACGCATTTAAAAATGCCTTTGCAATGAAGGAAAGCGGATGTGTAGCCACTTTACATTGTTGTTGATTCATTGGTCCCTTCAAGGTACTGAAGGGTAATTCTTTACCGATTGCCTGTTCCAATCAAAGAAATTGTATGTACAAGAAAAACATAGTCAGGTATAAGACGAGACGAAAAAGAATGTTAGGGATTTGTATGGGAAAAATTAAAACTAGTCTTGAGTTAAATAAATATTTTTAGATATAGATAAATGGATATACTGTTGTAAAAACTGATTTTGGAGCCGATTAATGTTTATATTGTGATAAAATATAGTTGAAAAAATTCCAATGATAAAATACGTATTTAGCTGTGAAACGTATAATTATGTGGGCTATTTCATACTATTTACATCACATTTTCTCACAGAGCAAGTTACAATGTCTATAACATACACTTTTCTAGTTTTATTTGCACGATCATAATTATTTTCAGTAAATTACGAAATCATACATGAGCACCCGGGTTGATATGGGTTGATCATCGAAAATAACATTGACCACGACTAAAATGTCTATGCGTCTCATTCTCTCGCAAGTCATATTTCGTTTCCAGTCTAATTAGCGTAGCCAAATCCTAAGTGTACGGTTTCCATACAATACTGAAGGTTTATACCTCTGCAACATTTTGATCTTTCTGCCTTCGTATGTAAAAACCATTGACTTTTAAAGCGATTGCTTAATTTGACCATTTAAGTAATGTTTTGAAGACAAATTACCTATGCATTTGTACCTATACTTAGGTATATTTTATTTAAAGCCATTTTGCTTACATATTGTCAAACTTGACTAATCGCTCGGATATTCTGCGTACTAACCTAGTACTGTGGATGTCGTAAACCGCCGAATCGGTAACCAATAACGAATAAATCACGCGATAGATGCACGCCTGTTTTCTGTATGTCTTGATGCTATTTTTGTCGGCCCGCGGCGTCCAATCGTTTTTCTATCAAAACTCCGACAAGATGTACGAAAATATCTATACACCTTCGCTGAACACAAGACCACCACCGCTAGTGGGTACGAGTACCTCCATTTGTTACGTAGTTAAAAGGTCGATAAAATATTAATCACCTAAACATATCGTTGCTACTTGAGCGAAACTAGAAGTGGGAAAACCACAAATAACATTTTCTGAGAATGTCAGGATTTCAAATAAGCTGTCAGAATATTTACCGCGTGCATGCCTTTTGTCTATATTTTTGTAGTTTAGTAGAATATTTATTGTTATACATCTCATGATAACATTGAACATAACATGTAAGCAATAAGAACGTGATTGCTCAATTGAATATACCTACCAATAAAGGTACTCGTACAATTGAATCAATAAAAAGACTTTTACTTTGATGTAAGCTTGAACCGTATCTTCTTGTTCTTGAGACTTAATTTTGATTGCAGGTGTCTCGTCCACGATCGCTCACTCAAGGAGGTTGTGATGGGCCGAGCAACGAATGCACACATCACACCCAGGTTGAGTGAGTCACCGGGAACGAAAATTCTTCATTGCTCTTCATATTTCTTCGTAACCGAGACGTAGACTTATACTTATCTAATCTACATTATATAGGTGATTGGTAATTAGTAAACGATACTTAGACACATGATTGTACTCATGATAACAAACAACATTCCCAAAGTTTTTTATTTAAATTTACTTTTCACATTAGCCCATAATTTTAGTACCTAACAAGAATAAGAATACACCCTTAGCTTTTATTTATTTTGTTATTTATTCCTATTTGTTTCTTTTGGAAAGTTGTTTGTTATCATGAGTACAATCATGTGTCTAAGTATTGTTTACTAATTATCAGTCACCTATACTATATAGTAATACAAGTCTATAAATCTTAATTAATTCAATGTAAGAATATGCGATTAATCTTATTAACAACAATTAAAAAAGTTCAGGTACCTACACGAGCAGCATCACACACAATTCGGAAGCTAAGAAAATATATACGTCTAGAACGACCATCCCCATACTACATGACTTTTAAAAAGTGGCCAGCTTTGCTACCTCTTATGCTCGCGGTACGTCATTCTGCTTGTCATAGTGAAGTTTATAATGTTACCAGTTGTTGAAAAAATCCAATAAAATGGGGAAAAATATATTACGGTTTCGATATCTTTGTAAACTACGAAAATAAAAGTTGAATCGGGATAATACATGATAATATAAATAAGATTAATGGCGCCGGTATTAATTTAATACTTATTATTTTTACTTATCTTACTATCGAGTGAAATCGAGAGAAATCGAGTCAACACGAGTCAAATCAAGTTAAATTCAGACAAATCGAGTGAAATTGAGTCAAATCAAGTGAAATCGAGTCAAATCAAGTCAAACCGAGTCAAAACAAGTCAAATCAAGCAAATCAAGTCAAGTATTTTGGGGGTTCCCCAAACTTAGAACTGAAACTCAAAATTATTTTTTTCATCAAACCTATAAGTGTGGGGTGTCTATGGATAGGTCTTCAAAAATGATATTGAGGTTTCTAATATCATTTTTTTCTAAACTAACTTTCTAAAGTGGTAAAATGTGTGTAAATTTTAGAAGTTACTGGGGGGGGGGGGGCCCTGTAACTTCTAAAATAAGAGAATGATAAATCTATAAAAAATATATGATGTACATTACGGTGCAAACTTCCACCGAAAATTGGTTTGAACGAGATCTAGTAAGTAGTTTTTTTTTAATACGTCATAAATTGAAATTAATATCAAATACTCAGGTCTATACTACCATTTACTTATATACCTACAGGTTTTTACGGAACCCTCGGTGCGCGAGTCTGATTCGCACTTGGCCGGTTTTTTATATATAAGTATCTAAATACTCGTATTACATTTAGCTATTGACTGATATTACCATGGGAGTTTCGAGTTCATAAACTGGCAGGACAGGCAATACGTAAATATGGCGCTTACTCAAAATAATTTATTTTCGAAAAATTTCAATGGCTTATATTGCAGGAACTAATAGGAAATATTGTTACTTACTGATGATAGCTGAGTTTTTTATTTGATCTTGATCGACCTATGTAGTTTCTGCACACTTTTATCACACAAAAAGACATTTTGGAACAATACACTTTTGGTGAATTTGGTTGTGTCCCAGTGACGTCTCGACTGACACTGAGGGCGGGAAAATGATTTGCGCCCTAACAGTTAGAGGACATTTTTATCTACGCGTAAACAGCTTCGTTGTTCAGTCTTGATATATCATTAGTCAAAGTTCGGAAGATAAAAATTCTATGTCTACTCCAGGGTCAAACCTCGTCTGCTAATTTTTGAAATCGCTTCGGTAGCCGTGAAGACATAGCAAAGACAGATGGACTTATTTTCTCATTTATAATATTAGCAAGGGTTATTATTTATATCAAACCATTTAACCTATAAAAGAGGGTATCCTAGTTGTTACGGACAATGACGTCACATGATTTAAATTGTTAGGTTTAGGTATTTAGATTGATAAGAAATGAAATTTAGTAGCATAACATGATAAGGATCACTACGTACTGACAAGAGCTCAACGTTGCGAGTTCTATTTATAACCTCTGGGGGAGGAGCCTGCGCTCTGATTGGTCGGCGCGTTTCGTCGCCCGGAACTATTAGCGTTACCGGTACGAGAGCCGTTTGCTCGCTCGGAGCAGTAAATGGCCTTATGTACCTGGCTTCCCTAGGTCATAAATCATGTTTTTATCAATAGAATAGCCCTATATGTCATTGTTATGACTTTATATCTTTGTTAACAGATATATTTAGGTACCGAATCCGTATGAATGGCGCGTAAGGATTCACAGGTAAAAAAGTTATGGGCATTTGAAAATTATGTTGTTGGTATTACAAAATAAAGTGTATTTACATACCCTAGCCTATTGTGAAATAGTTAAATTGTCAATAAGTTATAAGTTATAAGCAAAAATGTAAACTTTTTGGAAATGTTGTAAATTTGACAAAATAACTTGTAATATTTTGATTATGGCACTCTGTTTTAAAGCCAGATCACTGTTATTATGTATGGAAATAGGTATTTTCACTATGTGAGACTTTACGTGTTTTTAGCACTGGATCACACTTGACCACTTTCTTTTACATTGTAAACTGTTGGTTAGGGACACCTACGCGGGAAAAAGAGGGATGTCATGACATTTTGACAAGGACGACTATATGGGTTAGAGGAGCATTTCTGGAACTGAGGATCAGGAGTAGCGACCTTGGAAAAAGTAACGACGACGCTCTTGGGGTCCAATAGCGTGTGGCCTAGGATCAGGTGATGTTTCCGGTTTCCTCTTATTGGTTAAAACAGCATTTTTTACTCTTTATCTTCGTAGATGGTCAAGATGTGCTAAAAACACCCAAGTACTAAGTCCTAATGTATGGACAATGTTCTCTGCAATTATCACAATTACCATAGCCTAAGTTCTGACTGTTTTTTAGTTGTAATCGACTCTGTAACTTTAATCTATGAATATACAGTCCATCTTGAGTTTTTTATTATTGGAAGGGGAGTTTTATTTGGCAATCGACGAGTAAACCCCACAGTTTTTGGTCCTTCGAGCCGGATTGAGGAACCAGTGAACCAAAACCCACAGTTTTGGTCCATCGACGCCGGATTGAGAAACCAGCGTGAAGCGGAGCGATTGGGGACCACATCCCATAGTTAGTGTGGTCCATCGCTAAGTACGAGAATTCAACGGCCTGGTGGCGGGCATTTGGGGTGTCGGGCAAGAAGTTGTGCTTGCACGGCACGACCACCACCGGTCCTGGCAGGGCTGCCGGGGCGGAACGAGTCTGCGAGTTCTACGTGAGAAGAACACCGAACGGTGCGACGACTGAAGAAGCGGTCGGCGTGGGAAGAACACCGAACGGTGCGACGACTGAAGAGGCAGTCGGCGTGGGGAGAGCGCTGTATAGTACAGCGCCTTAGGAGCGTCGGGCAACGAGGCACACGGCGTTTCAGTGATTGTGATAATTGTAGGGTTCCACAGTTCGGCGGGGCCGCCTAGTGGACTTTTGTGTGGCGGTTCCATCGAACTGTTTTCGTGCGTAGTTTTAGTACAAACACGGTTCCGTCCGTGGCTCTGGTACATTCGACCACCTCACGGTGCTAAACGGCCGGTGTCCAGAGTTAACGCCTGTCGTAAGGCGGTGTGGTGTGTGTGCAGCACCACCAGTCCAGTTGTAGCGCTCCGGGCGCGGACTGAAATCGCACACTACGCCACTACGAGAGTAGCTCGGTGCGGGGGCCAGACTGTAGGCACTGCCAATGGGGTCGGACATTCCAGCCGACTTCCGAGCGCCCCGTATCCTTGTACTTTCCTCTGCTGGGTAGTTCCCCCTTATACCTATCCTTACATTTCCATCCCTGAAGGAGCACATCCCGGCTGGGTCCGGGCTCTCCTGACGGATTGATAGGGACAATTAGGGAGGTAGGGTAATTTGACCTATAATCGGACCCCATAGGAAAATAGGGTATTTTAGTCAAAATTTGGCCAAGTAGGGTAATTTAGCCGGGATTCGACCAAGTAGGGTAATTTCGCTGAATTTTGGCCAAGTAAGGTAATTTTGCTAAAATTGGGCCGATTAGGATTAAGTTAGGTTAAATTCGTGTTTCATAGGTTTTATCGGGTTTTTTATTTTTAATAATTTTAAATTATTTTTTTTTTTTTTTTAATTTTTTTTTTTTTTTTATTTTTCTTTTATTGTTGGTTAATTGTACATTATGACTACGCCGCGAAGTCCGATTCAGACGCGCCGTGCGGGTTCGAAAATGCAAAGGATCTTCGAGGATCCTCCCGCGTCTCCGTCCACATCCAACGCGCAATTTAGTTCGATTCGCGATTCCGTAACCATGTCAACCGCGATGACTACCGTACCTTCCGCAACCGTGCCTACCGTGACGGCACCCGCCGCGAGCGTACCTACCGCGACAATACCTTCCGCGACAACTGCGATTGATCCATTCGCGCCGCGTCCGACCGTCGCAAGGAGTACGCGCGCTCCGTCAGTACGATCGCATCAATCGAACGCGAGTACCATAGTCCGGATTAGGCAAGCGGAATTGGAAGCTGAGGAACGGTTAGCCGATATTCGCCGCGAAGAACTACAATTGCAAGCAATGCTTATTAAGAAGCGTCTTGCCGTCGATGTAGCGACAATTAGGGATGAAACGGACCGGGAAAGCATAGGCGCCGATGAAAATATGGAAACCACAGATAAGGTTCGCGACTGGTTACATGATAGTGCAATACGGGGGGAGTCGGAACAGCGTATTGACACTGAGTACCGCGCGCCGCCGCAACAGCAAGATAAAGAACCACTTCCTCGTTTGCCAGAACGTATAGAATATACGACGCCGCGACGTCCAAGGTCACCGACACCGCCGCGACGGCCAAGGTCACCGACCCCAGCGCGATCGAAAGAACGTGCGATAGATAGATTGGCCGAAGCATTTGAGCGTATGACCAGGGATCGTAGACCGCCTAGGCAAACACAAGATTTACCCATCTTCAGTGGGGCAGCGGGCGAGTGGTTACCTTTTAAAGCGGCAATGAAGGAATCTACAACCCTTCATGGTTTTACGGCAGTAGAAAACCTCGCGCGGCTCAGGAACTGCCTACGAGGCGAAGCCCGTAAAGCAGTTGTAGCGCTCCTCCATACGGCAACAGAACCAACGATAATTATGAACACACTCGAACAGTGTTACGGTCGCCCGGAATTGATTATCGATCAGGCACTTGATGACATTAAGAAACTACCACGATTGGGTACTTCTGCGGAAGAAATAAATAGTTTCGCCATCAAGATGCAGAACATAGTCGCGGTAATAGGGTGCGTTGATAAGAAAGGCTATTTACAGAACCCATTAATGGTAAGGCAAGTCCTAGAGAAGTTGAATACACACCTGCGCTTCAGGTGGAATGACTATGCCGAAAGCCATGGTTCTGGCACGGAGCCTGAGATCGTAACGCTGTCAAAGTTTCTTATGTGGGAAGCGGATAGGGCTATAAAGCATTCGTATGCGGTCAAGGGTACCGTCGGACCCATACATAGTGAAACGAAACGCGATAGTCCGTACCGTAAGAAAGAACCCCCAAAGAAAGCACCCGTGTATACGCTGACAGACACACCTGCAAAAAAGAAAGTGTGCTTCTGCTGCGGCTCGGAACATGACACGGTTAAGTGCATTAAATTAAAAGCTATGTCGGTACCCGAACGATGGACATGGGTTAAGGAAGCGGGTGTCTGTTTTCAATGTTTGAATAGCAAACATAGAAGGTTTGCGTGCAAAGCCAAACGATGTGGCATTGATGAGTGTCGTCGACCTCATCACCCGTATTTGCACTCAAAGGGAACAGACACACCCATGCAAACTGATGAACCGGCAATAACGGCATCAGCACACGCATCAGCGGAAGACCATCAGGTTTTTCTGAAAGTGTGTCCTATCGTAATTAAGACACATAATGGTCTTGACTTAAATACGTACGCATTATTCGATGAAGGGTCAACGATCTCGCTGATTGATGAAGAAACGGCTAACATTCTCGGGGCAAAAGGTCCAATACGGGCATTGCACATTCATGGAGCCACATCAAGTCAGCGGGAACCGAATAGTCAGGTTATTGACCTTCAATTGCGTGGTAAAAGTCAAAAGGACCTCCATACTGTCAAAGTTCGTACGGTCAAGAACTTAGTATTAGGAAGTCAAACGATAAGTCGCGATGTATTGAAACTACCACATCTTCGTAAATTAAAGCCAGAGGACGTGTGCTACGAATACGGTAGGCCACGAATCCTAATAGGTGCAGATAACTGGCATTTAATCGTAACGCGAAGGTTATTGGTAGGCGAGCGAAACCAACCAGCTGCATCGTTAACGCAACTGGGTTGGGTAATACACGGACTCGTACCTAGAAACGTTATTAGCGATCAAGATAACGTAGTGTTGCACGTGCGAACATCGCAAGAAATCCAACGTGAGCGAGATACCGAGCTAAACGAGCTGGTGAAAGTGCATTTCGATATAGATGCATTAGGTATCTCGAACAAAAGGAAACCTATCGCGAAAGATGAACGCGCTAAGGCGATATTTAATAACACGGCAACCCTAGTAAACGGTCGTTACGAAGTTGGACTGCCATGGAAAGATGACGATGTCGCATTACCACCGAGCTATGATATGGCTATGAGCCGGCTTCGAGGTATTGAAAAGAAAATGGACAAGTCACCTCAGTTCAAAGAAGCGTATACGACGCAGGTGAACAGCCTATTAAAGAAAGGCTATGCGGAAGAATGCCAGAAAGATCATACGAAAGATCAACGTCTGTGGTTCCTGCCTCATTTCGCCGTAACCAACCCAAACAAGCCGGGGAAAGTAAGAATGGTCTTTGACGCAGCTGCACGCACCAATGGAACGTGTTTAAACGATGCTCTGCTCGACGGTCCTGACTTGCTCCAATCACTGTATGGCGTGCTGTTTAGGTTCCGAGAGAAACCGGTCGCGATAACGGCGGACATTAGGGAAATGTTCTTACAAATAAAGATAAAGCCTCAAGATCGCGTGGCCCAACATTTTCTCTGGCGAGGAGACAACAGAACGGATCCACCAAAGAAATATGCGATGACGTCAATGATATTCGGTGCGCGTAGTTCGCCATTCATGGCACACAGCGTAAGAGATAAAAACGCGTCCGAACATAAAGAATCGCATCCATTGGCATTTCAAGCAATCACGCAGAACCATTATATGGATGACTGGTTGGACAGCTTCGAAACGGAACAAGAAGCCGCCCAAACGATGGCACAAGTTGTAGAAGTCCACAGCAAAGCAGGTTTCGAATTGGCGGGATGGAGCTCCAATCGTCCGCAGTTATTAGAATCTGTCCCCGACGATTGCCGAGCATGTTCTCCGAAAGAACTCGGTGCGAATGCACACGAATATGGAAAAACGTTAGGAGTTTTATGGGTCCAAGCAAGCGACGAACTAGCGTTTAATACCGCGATGCCCCGAGTACCTGAGGAGGTTAAGAACAAATGGAGAACGCCAACGAAGCGAGAAGCACTAGGGACTGTCATGTCAATTTTCGATCCGCTGGGATTACTTAGTCCGTATACGATCACAGCGAAAATAATGTTGCAAGAGTTATGGAAAAAGAAAATCGACTGGGACGAATCCCTACCCGAGGAGGAAGCTACGGTGTTTAACGAATGGCTCGACGATCTCGAGTACGTTAGCAACCTCCGCCTGCCACGATGCTATGGTGGGCTTAATCGCGAAAATGTAGAACTACATGTATTTTGCGATGCGAGCGAACAAGCGTATGCCGCGGTCGCGTATTGGCGTTATAGGGATCGCGATAAAAGCATAAGCGTGATAATGGTCGCGGGTAAGGCTAAAGTCGCTCCAATGAAAACTCAAAGTATACCGCGTATGGAATTACAAGCCAGCTTAATAGGCGCACGATTGGCATCGGCCATCATGAAACAGCATAACGTTAAAGCCAAAGTTGTCCTATGGAGCGATTCCAAAACGGTACTTCATTGGATTAGAAACGACTCGGCCAAGTACACGCCGTACGTGTCACATCGTTTGAGTGAAATCGCGGAATTAACAAGCATCGACCAATGGCGCTGGGTGCCAACGGCACACAATGTGGCCGACGATGCGACGCGGTCGGGTAACACTCGGTTGAAAAGTAAGGACAGGTGGTTTACAGGCCCACCCTTTTTGAGGGAACCTGAAGATTTGTGGCCACAAGAAACCTACCTAGAACTTACTCAAGACAATGAAATCGAAGCGCGTATAACACACGTAAATACGGAACCAGCCTTTGTCGAGTTCAAACGGTTCTCATCGTATGAACGATTGTTGAGAACAATGGCTGTCGTGTTAGCGTTCGTAGACAAGTGCAGACGGCGTGCGACCGGCGTAACCGCGAAGCACATTAGGGATGCTGAACGCGTGTTAGTCAAAGAAGCGCAAAAAGATAGTTTTGCAAGTGAATTGTACAAGCTTCATAAGGACAAACACGTCGATCGCTCAAGTCGCTTATACAAATTAGATCCCAAGGTTAACGAAAATGGGATTCTCGTTTTAAATGGTCGCATTAACGCAGCTACGGTGCCAGAATGTATGAAGGAACCGCCCATACTCGATGGTGCACATCCTTTGGCACAGCTGCTTATTAAACATGAACACACGAGCCAGAGTCACGTAGGTAGGGAACAGATCGTCAACACCCTGCGACAAAAATTTTGGGTATTGCGTTTACGACCCATGGTAAAGACGATCCTACGGCAGTGTGTTACATGTAAAATGCGTAGGGCAAATCCGGCAATACCAGTGAAAGGTAATCTACCGCAAGTCCGTCTTGGTACACACACGAGACCGTTCTCTCATTGCGGCATAGATTGTTTCGGCCCCATGTGGGTGGCAATAGGCCGACGTAGGGAGAAGCGTTGGGGTATGCTCTTCACTTGTTTGGTTACGAGAGCTATTCACGTAGAGTTAATTGCAAGCCTAAGTACCGATTCTGCCATAATGGCCTTGAGAAGAATGGCGGCACGCCGAGGATGGCCGCAGAAGTTCCTCTCGGATAACGGCACCAACTTCCATGGCGCTGAGGTAGAATTGGGCAAGGCCTACAAAGAATGGCTGCCAGAAATGCAGAACTACACTCTGGGCAAACAAGTGGAGTGGCGGTACATTGACCCGGGCGCACCGAACCAAGGCGGAGCGTGGGAACGCATGATTAAAACTGTTAAGTCAGCGTTGTATATGGTATTGCATGAGCGAGCTCCAAAAGAGGAAGTTTTGGCCACATTAATGGCAGAAATTGAGCACACAGTAAATTCGCGCCCACTCACACATGTCCCAGTAGAGCCAGATGACGCTGAGGCGTTGACGCCTAATCATTTTTTATTAGGCACAGCGACTGGACTACCGTTTGTAGGGGAATGTGAGGTGGCGAATAGACAGACATGGCGTGCTGCTCAAGCTCTGGCCAATATGTTTTGGGCTCGTTGGGTTAAGGAGTATTTGCCCACGTTAACGCCACGAGGCGATGTTAGGAAAGATCACGATAACGTCAAAATTGGTGATGTCGTTATCATTGCGGATGGATCATTGCCACGTAATGTTTGGCCCCGAGGCCTCGTCGAACAAGTGTACGTAGGACCCGATAACGTAGTTCGAAGCGTGGATGTGCGGACGCGCGGGGGGATCTTTCGGCGACCTGTTAGGCGTCTTATTGTCCTGCCCATTGATAAGGGCTGCGAGGTTCTTCGCCGGGGGGAGAATGTTACGGACAATGACGTCACATGATTTAAATTGTTAGGTTTAGGTATTTAGATTGATAAGAAATGAAATTTAGTAGCATAACATGATAAGGATCACTACGTACTGACAAGAGCTCAACGTTGCGAGTTCTATTTATAACCTCTGGGGGAGGAGCCTGCGCTCTGATTGGTCGGCGCGTTTCGTCGCCCGGAACTATTAGCGTTACCGGTACGAGAGCCGTTTGCTCGCTCGGAGCAGTAAATGGCCTTATGTACCTGGCTTCCCTAGGTCATAAATCATGTTTTTATCAATAGAATAGCCCTATATGTCATTGTTATGACTTTATATCTTTGTTAACAGATATATTTAGGTACCGAATCCGTATGAATGGCGCGTAAGGATTCACAGGTAAAAAAGTTATGGGCATTTGAAAATTATGTTGTTGGTATTACAAAATAAAGTGTATTTACATACCCTAGCCTATTGTGAAATAGTTAAATTGTCAATAAGTTATAAGTTATAAGCAAAAATGTAAACTTTTTGGAAATGTTGTAAATTTGACAAAATAACTTGTAATATTTTGATTATGGCACTCTGTTTTAAAGCCAGATCACTGTTATTATGTATGGAAATAGGTATTTTCACTATGTGAGACTTTACGTGTTTTTAGCACTGGATCACACTTGACCACTTTCTTTTACATTGTAAACTGTTGGTTAGGGACACCTACGCGGGAAAAAGAGGGATGTCATGACATTTTGACAAGGACGACTATATGGGTTAGAGGAGCATTTCTGGAACTGAGGATCAGGAGTAGCGACCTTGGAAAAAGTAACGACGACGCTCTTGGGGTCCAATAGCGTGTGGCCTAGGATCAGGTGATGTTTCCGGTTTCCTCTTATTGGTTAAAACAGCATTTTTTACTCTTTATCTTCGTAGATGGTCAAGATGTGCTAAAAACACCCAAGTACTAAGTCCTAATGTATGGACAATGTTCTCTGCAATTATCACAATTACCATAGCCTAAGTTCTGACTGTTTTTTAGTTGTAATCGACTCTGTAACTTTAATCTATGAATATACAGTCCATCTTGAGTTTTTTATTATTGGAAGGGGAGTTTTATTTGGCAATCGACGAGTAAACCCCACACTAGTACAGGCACTAGTCTCTCATAACATAAAGGACTAGCTTTAATAAACTGTCAAATTACTTTAGTATAATAGTTGTTTGTTTCTCTACCTACTATGATTGTTAAGAACTGTTGTGTAGAGAAAAAAAATATTTTTATTTTGGATTTCATGGCCCGCGGACCAGTGTTTATAGTCGACTTAAAAAAAAGGAGATTATCAATTCGACACGTATGTATGTAATATTATTGGAACTGCATTATATTAACATATGATAATCTATTTGTCCACGCATATCTCCGAAGATATTAATCGGATTGTAACCATTCTTTTTTATTGGTTTACATTTACTTCAATTTCGGGAACAGTGCAGGTTTCATCGATATCTGTTCTGTAGTTTTCAAGATATGGAAAAATATGTGTGACGGCCTGGCTTACTGATACGAGCTACGGGTGTGGTGTCAAAGGAAATTATCTCAAAACCTTGGTCAAATTATAGTGCATTTAAGAAAAACTAAAAATGACGAAATAAAAATGTAATTTAAAAAAAAAACATTCGACTTCAAAATACACTGTAGGGATCTAAAAAAAGTAATTCGACTTCAAAATACACTAAAAAGTATGAACTCTAATCTGACACTGATTTGAAGTCAGCGAAAGAGCACGACGAATTCCATTGAAAATATTTCGCTTTTTAGTGTATTTTGAAGTCGAATTACTTTTTTTAGATCCCTACAGTGTATTTTGAAGTTCACTTCGTAGATGCCCCTTTACGATACGTTAGTGTGACGGGCAGGATAGGTACCTATAGCGAACTGAGATGAGTTTTTGGAGCTTTAACTTGTCGGACTGATTCTAGGTTATCACAACATTCTAAAATGTTTGTATAATTTTTGCAAGATTTAGGACCACTTTTGGAGAACCAACAACAACTACAGAAAAAAAACAACAAGAAAAACTGAAAATGTACACTTTTATAATCTCAAACAAGCATCACATTAGAGTCGATTATTTTTGAAGCATTTAAATCCAACACTGGCATTCGAATTAGGCTCAAATGATTGCATAAATCCATAAGAGCGATATCGGGGGCTTGTTTGATGGAGCGATGAAAATAGACCGCTGCTGTAAAGCTTCGCTTGTAAACCGATCGAACGTCTTACTCTATTTAGGCTGCTTTGAGTGGAATGTGATGTTTCCACAATAAACACGCTTATAGCTTTCACCTTCGATTCTTGACCACGGCTTGTTATTAATTAGGTAGAAATTTTTAATTTATAACTTTCTGTTACTTGCACACTTCGTTAATTCTACATGACATACATAAATATGTATATTTACTTAACTGAAGCCATCTGATGACGAAGAAAATCGTATTGTTAAAGGGGTGCGGTTGGAAGCAAGCTCCATCTATTATTTACCGAACGAACTGTGCCCGGTCTACCCTCGTTTACATCACAATTAATTTAATTTGCTTTTTCACAGGCTTCTTCCATTCCTTTATTGTGATGTGGAGGGCAGAGGGCGTGAATTTTCTCGTGATTTGCTAACGGAGGCGGTAATTAGTCCAATTGTGAGGTTTCCCCATTTGTTTTAACGGTTTATTACTGCGCGTGGTTGTTTTGAATGTTGCCAGAATTAGCCAAAGCTTGATATTGCTGTTAGTTTATTAATTTATATAATTAAGGGAAACTAACAGCTTTATTAAAACAGTTTTTTTATGAAATTAAAATTATGTTTTTAGCTACTAATATGTTACCGCAACTGGATATAAGGATATTATTCAGATTTAGAACAAATTACATTTGAAAGTAACATTTTGATATTATTTCCAAGGTTTTGTGGTAGGCCGATCAACTGTAAGCCGATATCGTTAGGGTATGAAACATGATACGTATCGCGCGGCGAGAACTGCTGCCGTCGCCGCCGCTAGATTGTATCGTGTTTCGCCGGACATGCGCACGCGCCGACGGAAGACGCCCACTGGCTCACTTCCGTCCACAATAAGTCCGGATGCCTGCCTGTTCAGATACGATAAGGTTTCCCGATACGAAGCTCCGCTATTACTCTTTATCTATTTATTGTCCAAGTAATGCTCCGCTGTAAAATAGTATGTAATGTATGGCATGGCATATAATAGTTAACTAGATACAGTGCCAAGTAGTTGTAAATCTTCATCTAAGTGAGCGTAGATACAGTTTAAGCACGCGCTCGCGTCGTCGCCTTCAATCTAAGTTTGGTCCGACCGTCTCGCCTGTCCGCTACACTCCTGCATAATGAAATGGGGACCTTCCTAGAATTCACAAAGTTGCTTCCTCGATTCTCGTAATAATTACATCGATAGCATTCTATGTCGATGTTCAATAACCTTAACTATATCTTAAGTGCACTTTTGGCGCGATATTTTCTTGGCCTTTTTATGCGCTCCGCCCTTATCTAACGCGTAGCAACATTTATCTGGTATCTGTCACTTAAAGCCTTTGCTCTCGTGTAAACGGGCGACCTTATTTTTTGCTAAAGCTATCAGTCGGTCCCACGACACAATATTACCCTGCATGGCGATATATCGCTTTCGAATCACGTCATCGTTCACCCGCTGGCAGGGCGTGGCTGCTGAAGGATAAGTTTGCTGCCCTAAAAACTTTACTATTCAAAAATAATCGTCTTCAATTTCCGGGATAGAAATGTATTGTTAGTCAAACATTCAAGAAGTTATTATATTGTTTAAAACTATTCTAGTTGTATTCATTACTGAATAAGTTTCGACCTAAATAAATGTAGAGTCATGCATGAGGAACTAAAAGCTCCTACATCTACTCTACCTACCTCTATACGTACGTGTTTCCGCTCTGTCATCGACTACACAAACTTGGTAATACTCATGAATGTAACGTAACGTGAATTAATACTGACACAGTCTCCAACTAAGCCCAGTGTGATATTCGCATTATAACAACACATCTGTTATGGTACATGGGACATCTGCACTGAGTGGGACCGTTATGAATCCGGAGGTGATGGATGGAGCGGCTACTGCCATATCTTTGCAATCGTTGTTTATTTGTTCTCTTATTGGAAACCAACAGCGCCACAAAATAATACAAACTTTTAGGTTTTTCGGTGTTTTTAAAAATATTATATTGCTTGAACATACAAATGAGTAAGTATTTCTATACATATACAACGACTGTTACGCTAGAATAGTATTACGACAAGGAATTTCGGTACGTGATAGAATATTCAACTGTAAACTTTAAAAGCATTTGTAAAGTAAATTAAGCGTACCAGTGAAGCAATTTGTCGAACGTTTCTTCTCACCCTTTTCTGTGGAGTGACCTAGAAAAATAGGCTCTATCTCTCCCGGAATGGTTGCGAAATTAAGTAAAGTTTGAAGACAAGCTGTCACTTTCACGTTAAAGCTGATGTTGTAAGATGAAAACGATGAGTACCTAACCTACAAAAGTGTCTTCGCAATTTTCATTTGCCACTTTTGAATTGTGTTGCTTTAATTCACTGAGATGTTTTATATTTCGCGCGGCGGAATAAAGCCTAAAACATCGAGTAAGATGTTTTACTTATACAAAGCAAATATTTGATATTTCAAACATTAGATAAACCTTTCTGGGAAGAAAATATCTGTTTATTGAAATTGAGTATTATTTTTTTAGTAAATTGACTTGCCACCTATAATGACGTCATCGCCATTCTAATATGTAAGACGCATGCATATCCATTATAATATAATTATATAAGAATG
Source organism: Achlya flavicornis (assembly GCA_947623365.1). NCBI lineage: Eukaryota > Metazoa > Arthropoda > Insecta > Lepidoptera > Drepanidae > Achlya > Achlya flavicornis. The sequence goes on from OX392467.1 coordinate 10,372,444, forward strand.
TAAAAACCTATCATTTTTGATAGACAATATAGTCTACTATGTAAAAGATTATTTAGTCAGGCAATAATGAAGTTTCTCCCGAAGATTCGAGATGGCTTATATTGGATAGAGCGAAAATAAATATAGCTATCGTCACTCATGTTACATACTTTCCACGTGTATCTAATGGTGGTACATATATAATGGCGTACGTATAAGCAACACCACGACAGAGCACTTAGCGGAGCAACGTTCGAGGCGGGGTCGCATCAATCACAACACAATTTTATATCAAATGTCGCTCTCAATCAATTTGTGCCAGTATCGTATTCCTCACTACACTACCAACTAGTGACGTGACGCTCACCTCTCCGCACTTTTGTGTGGTGTGGTGACAAGGGATAATACACTTTCGAATATTCCGAAGGTAGTGTTTTGTTCACTTACGTCCTCGATAGACATTTGTTACGTCTCATCCATTATAGATGCTATGAAGTTGTGAGGTTCTTGTGCGACAACTTAGCTGTGGATAAATTTTAATAACAAGCAAGCGTGACCAATCAACATCCGTAGAATTAGTCAACGAGACGACATGAGCCTTAAAAATATCGTGACTACATATATAATGAATAACCGATAAAATAGATACCTAAAGTCGTATAAATATGAAGCACTGTACAAACACATTATTTGTTTCGGTTTTCCTCAAAACTATAATATGACTAATACTGGATGACAGGGTAACGTATCATGGTCCACGCGAGGTGTTTCGGAGGCAGCCCTCGAACAGTAACTTTCCTAATAGATAGCGTAGGTAGTTTTGAGGAAACCACTTAAGACAATTAGAGAGTTGGACGCACACGACTGTTCTTAATTTATCAAGACACTATAACTTGCTTGAAATCTTAAATATCAAATTATATTTGCTCATCTCTCTATTTTCATTTATTGGATTAATTCCCGAGTATGTTATGGTAGCTGTATTTTGAGAAATTTGAAATTCAAATGTATATCAATTTCTTACGTCGACTCATTCTTGTTTTCAGTGAGTAATAATAAGGTATTACAATTCCCTATGATATGAGTAAATCGAGCGAGTTATGAGTAGCTACGAATGTGGCCACACAAAGGCGTTTGTTTATAAAACAAAACAGCCGCGTTCCTTGCTCTTGCAATACGTACCTATTGCTATTGAGAGAGAGACTATGAAAATAATGGTCCATTAAAGTGCTGCGTAGCGCCTTATGCCTAGAACTATTGTTCCATAGATAATAATATTCGCTCACGTAAATTAATGGTACACTGGTTATACCAGGAAAAATGGGGCAATTTTTTTTTGCTATATTCTACACTAACCACTTCTTATATTGTAAAACATTTATAAAATAATAAAAGCAAACGAAATATTCATTGGGATTCTGTGGTGAATTCGTAGGTACGTATAATTTTACCTAGGTACATACTTACGAAGGTTTTGTAGTATAGTGGAAGTGTTGGGTGTTATCAGCCTTTCATTAAGTTCATTTGGTGTGGAAGTAATATTGGCAGTGGGTGGACGAGATCTTATCAGCCGTTATCTAGTTAACGGGAAGCTCGTACAATCGATCATCGATACAATGGATATAGCTTCATAGAACAAAGTAAATAGTTTTTGTTTTAATATGTAATACTTTCTATAAAGATAATAATATAGTAATTTAACTATTTAATTTAATAGAATATGTAGCAGTTCATCAATTGCAATCTTGCTAGCGGCATAGACGTAGTTATGTAAGTCAAAATTTAGGTTTAAATATATTTTTCGAATCGTATGTTTACTATCAAAACAAAATTAAAGTAAAATATTAACCAACTTTTCTATTCACGCATTCAATTTGAGTAAAAGTAGAAGTAATACTCAACGTATAACATACATTAAATGCATACTTTTCACTGTTTCCAAAAACGTTTTGATCAAACTAGTACATATAAAGAAATCATATTCATATACGTTCCAACACTGCGCTCATGGACTGTAGTCTTTGGATGGTTTAATAGACGTTTTTTGATTGGGTTACAATACGTGCAAGAGACGATGGTGCGCCCCTAGAGAAACTGCTATTACCAATAAATCTATTGAGTATATTCTTTATCTAATATCATAAATGCGAAAGTTTCACGATTTAAAGGTTGAAAAGATGTTTTTATAAAATATGGCACGTAGATTGATTATGTTTTTTCGGAAAAACATTGGGTCCATGCAAACGATCCACAATTAGGTCCGCGAGCCAGATGACTAGGGACTAGTGTAGAGATAAGGGCGTGCATATTCAGCGGTTATTTGAATAAACTATACATTATGCAGCCCTGCAATGCGATATATGGATAGAAATGAATTTAAATTTGATTAAAAAAGCTGTAAAATACTTTCGTAAATACATTATAAACTCACCATTTCGTTTCTCGTTTCCATTTTCACTTACGCACAAAAACCAATAAAAACAAGAATAACAACGTAAGAAATAATACAGCCCGCGTTGCTCGAGTGCAATTGCATTAGGAGACGCGAAATAAAAAAGAAAATAAAAGGCGGAGTAATAAAAACGGTGCGCGTTATCGCCGCGAGAACTTCAATTAATGGAATATTTGATTTGAATTTATTTGGTATATGGTGGCCGTGGTACGAGCGCGGCGTGTGAAGTCCGAGAGTGGTATGATGTGGTGTGTGGTAGGATGAGCGTCGTCGCGTCGCGTGGTACTCCCGCACGCGTGTCGACGTCGCCGCGTCGGCTCAGGCTGAGCTGAGCGCCGCCGGGCGGGCGGTTATAAGCGGGCAGAGCGGGGCGGCACCGATAAATAATACGATTATATCGCATTACATACCTATTAAAAGCTAAACTTTACATTCCAATTAAAAGATAAATATGAACATCTGTTAAAGGGCCTGGCCACTTATCTAATACCAGAGCTTACAATTCAAATAGTTTTGATTACATCATTATGTTAATAACTTTTCATAGATACCTATATGTATACACTATACAGTTAATGTAATACTAAGTAAAGTACTTATATTGTAATGTTATAGCATATGGCTATGTGATTAAAGCGTATATGACTAAGTATCGACTGAAGGCCCTAGATAAGGCTTCGGTGTTGTAAGTAGCACCAAATTGTGGCTTCATATCCGTCCGACAGGTCGTCAACCTGAAGATTAACGGGTGGGGTTGGTGAACAATGAGCTAGGTAGGTACATGCTTTCTAATATATTTAATTAAAGATCTTTTCAACATCAGTAATCACTATTTATAAAGTTTAAATGAAAACTTGCATAATTACGACACTGGAAGTTTCATTGGTCGAATCACTATAAACCTTATTGTTGTTTATGAAACAATGAATTTCCAAATTGTAGGTACGGACACGTTTACTAGTCAATATTCGTGTAGAGAGAGCTTGAGGGTTACTTCCGGCCAAAGAGATTCAATAATACCCCTAACAACAGTTTACCTTCGTGAAATGTCAAACTGGGCTAACTTGCTGCTAACAACAACAGAACACAGGCTTGTTTTAACATAACAGAGGTTATAAAACAATTATATTATACTAAAGCAACATTTACTTATGAAAATGAAATGAAATTAGGTAAAAAATAGCAGTCTTTTAAATAAATACAGGAAATAAAATGAGACACAAATTTACATGCATTTAAGGCGTTCTTAAGGACTGTGTTCAATCATTTTAGGTCTGTTACTTCGAAACACATACTTAGTTGATGTTGAGATTCCTAATACAGTTAAGTTATGAGATGTCATATTCATAATACCCTAGTACGAGGATATATAACTTCGTCATATAAACAGGCGAGACGCTTAAATTGTAATTTCACGGCTCGTCGGAAATTTTCATTGGCGATTAATTGTTGCTCGTGATTTCAGCTTGCGAGGTATAGGGAATAGCCGCGGGGAATCTAACAGTTTGTGTCATTTACATCATTTATACAGACCCTCGGTGTCAACGCACTACCTTTTGCAACAATCATTCTAATTATTTCGGTATTTATGTAAATATTATTTAATAAGTAGTTTTTTTTATCAATAACAGGTCCTTCTTATACATAAGTATATATTAAAGAACAAATCAGGAATGATAATGAGATCAACGCAGAGCCTAAAAACCAGTTTAAACATGTGTTACACAGAATCATGTTATTTGAAGGATATAGCTTTTTCTTACAAGAGGTTTACTAAAAAAAGGTTTTTGAAATTCGGACACAAAGGCGATAAAATAGATGATCGCGGGTGAAACTGCGGGATTAAGAGAAAACTATATTTTACTTCAAATATTTGAGTTAATAATTTATTGAGATGACTGATCCTTAGCGGGACTCAAATACAGAAGTATTCGTAAATGTGCTCGGTCATTGGCAAAATAAGGGTAGTGCCAACCGCAGAATGCGACTAATTGTGTTATTGAAATTTATTTATGGCAGTTTTGAGACCTAATTGGATGCGGAGAGTCGTCACCCATGTTCCCCGAGTGACGTCATGTGCTCTAATGACATTTATTACGGTTTCATTGGTGCCGCTCATCTCCGCAAAACGCAGTTCCATATTCGCAATACAAAAATAATTTTCGAGAGAATTTCAGTTCAGAAAGCCGACACCTAATGTAGAAGTAGAATCTGTTTGTACTCACGATTGGTACAGACTACTTACTTGCAGATATGTTATTGCACTACTACTTACATTTGTCGCCATACTTTAGAAGTAGGTACATACCTGTAACAAAGACGAATTACATTAGCTTATTTTACAATTAGTGTAGGTTAGGCAGTACAATATTTTTATAATCCTACTTCTGGGTCAGTCGGGTAAAAAGCAAAATCAGTAGGTACCTACAATATGTCCAGTGTTTACGTCAGCGTAAATTCAGACCCAACACCCAATATTAAGTATCAAATAAATCGAGAGGCGCTATTACACAGGTGGCAATGTTTTTTGCCACAGCAACGTTGTGAAGATTGCGTCTATAAATAACTGCAGTGGCATGTTAGACGGGACGTCCACTCAACACGGCTGCACGTGAGTGATTGCAAGTTAGGTGACGTATAAAAGCCAATAGATGACGTTGATTAAGTAATTAATCAAGTGGCTAAGCTATGTATGCTATATATTTAGTACTTTTCGATTACCTACTTGTAACATCGAATAGGTACTAACAATTTATTTTTTAACCATTTTTATGGTGTATACTAGTGTATAGTCACTTTATGAATGTTCACTTATGACTTACTGACTGACTGAAAGAAAATGCGCAGCCTTAGCCCCTGGTCATAGAACTATGAAATGAGGAGAGATTTTCTAACGTAGCGTAGGGGAATGAAAATATTTGGAAATTCACTTCTAAAGGAGGAAATTAAGCTAGTACCTGTACCTACCTATATATTATTATAACCATTAGTTTTAAGAGAGGCACATGAAATTATTCAGCCTTTTTCCGAATTCAAATCTTTAATTTAAACAGACTTCAGATGATTCAATATTTTTTATATAGATACCATGAATAATCAAATAATTTTAGGTGATAATATACTGTATAGTATCTGAAAAAAATATTGAACTACATTAGTAGGTACCTATTAATTTTTATCTCAGATTTTAGGTTTTAATAGTAATGTGATTTTACTCCAGATGGTATCTGGAGTACCTAAATAGGGAACTTGAATAGTCGCACACAAGTGTCTAAACTCACCATTCTATTGTACACTTACAATAGTTCGCAACGCAATTGTTGTGAATTGCCACATCATTTCTTAAAAACGGGAAAAGTTTATATCCTCGTGACATCCAATACCGTCGCTGTCTCCCATTGTAGTCGTCAAAACTGTTTACTTGCTAGTCTGAAAATGAACGCTACTATTGCATGAAAATACTTTATTAAAGTTTAATAATAATAAAGTTTACTTTTATTAGGTCTTCTTAAAATAGCGTTATATTTTGCTCTTCGATATATCAAATGCGTGGGTGGAGTGGATGAGTATTAAACTGAAAACGTGCGAAAAACATTGGCGAAGAGGAGTCGCTTTCAAACCTGTCAAATGTGACAGAGAAAAGGGCGGGAAAATGTCACCATAATGGATGTGTCACCGGCACCGGCATCGTGGCAAAACGCGACCCGTTGCTTGGCGAGCACGGGACCTAGATACACTCCCTGTGGATTAGTAATACCATTTTTTTTAATCAAAATTCTCATTTATGACAATAAATCTATTTCAATAATATACTGTTGTTTTCTCATTATTATTCGATGCAATTTGTATTTTTAATTTTAACCGTAACCGACGCTGTGATCTGGAAATATCAATGGTAACAGTAGTAGGTAAAAATATTCGTATGCCGTAATCAGAATAATGAATGTGATCGCTCAGTACGATAGTCAATAAATACGGGTCGGAAAACATGTCCAAATATGATGGATGTTGAAAATGTCGATGTGATGGAAGATAGATATCTGTTAAGTCTTGTATTCATGAAAATCTATGTAAGTCGTTTTGATTTTGAATATAATTTCGTCATTATATCAAAATAGTTTCTTTTTACTTTGATGATGTGGCCGTGGTACATATACGGGAATTCCTGGTAGGTGACACCACAGAAAACTAAATACTTATGTACCTATGTATACAGGGTGGAAATTTTAGATAGGACAGTAAGGGCAGCTACCTTAAAGGTTGGAGGTACGCGAATATAGTCTTAAGTGACTGTCCTTTAATTTTGGATTAAATACAATCGTAATATACAGATTTTTTAAAAAAGTTACAGTCAGCGAGAAAACTGCGATTTTTGAAAAAAAAAATATTAGCTTTATCGATCCTGAAAAAAAATATCTTTTCCTATACGTAAAGAAATTTAAAGAAAAAAGAAGTTGTTAAGAAATTAATCTAGCATACTGTAGTGACAGTAGAAAGTAAATAAAGAAAACATCAAATGTAATTTATAAATGTTTTTTTAATAAGAACAATCTAAATTAAAAAAAAAGGAACAATAGAAATAATAAAGCAAGGTACCTAGGTTTGGAAGTACCTACACAACGATCGCGATATTGAGTGATGTTCGAAATTTTCTCCATTTTGTGCATTACAAAGATAGCTATTCTCCGTAATGATTTTGTAGCAGCTAATAAAGTACTAGGATGAATTTAAAATTCGTAACGTGTTTGTTTGTTGGGCAGTTTGCATTACTATATTTACTATGTTACAATAAATTTTCCTAACAAAATGTATGCGAAAAGATTTTATCAATTTCTGACATTTCTAGTACCCTAACCTAACTTGGTGTCATAGATCTTTTTGATCCTTGTCGGAGACAGGATCGAATAAGCTAATAGAAATATTTTTCAAAAATCGCCGTTTTCTTTCTGAATGTACCTTTTTTCAAAAGTCTGTAAATTCGGATTGTAATAAATCAAAAAATAAAGGACAGTCACTTCAGACCATATTCGCGTGGCTCCAACCCTTAAGGTAGCTGCCCTTACTGACCCGTCTAAAATTTCCATCCTGTATTCTAAAACCTACTTGATCCGTTTTTATAATAACCGTTTCGCAATAAATATCTATTGCAGGTATAATCAACGATTAATTTAGTAGGTACAGCTACATTAACTAATTTACAATTGGAATAAAATCCATTGAGGTAGACCAAACGAACGACCAAGTCTGTGGAAACGATATGATCGGGTTGACATTTGCCATCGGCCATATTGGTCGTTATCTGTCAACGCCCCCCGTGATCCGTTTCACTTGCAACCCGATAGGGGGCGACGCCGGGCGGCGCGACTATTCGCCTCTTAATGGCTACCACGGCCCCTTTTTTATTACTGACCCGCTAGTAAACAGATCATTCGGGTTTGTGGTGTTATAAAAACGAAATTAACTCTGGCCGGTAGATGTCCAGCAGATATCCTCAATGCTCAGTGCCCTACTATTACCATAAACTGGCATGTCACGCACATTCTGCCGTTTAAAGCGTCTCCAAAACGTTAACTAGTACCGGTATTACTCGGTAATAAAGTATAAACACCGCACTAACTTCGAAATGCTCAATTTCAGCTGAAGTCCGTTATATTCCAGCGTTTGATATTAGGTTAATGTAGTGAATTTTTACGATGCCACACAAACTTTATAATTCGTCCCAATTTTTGTACGTATCTATATCGAGATAATAAAACAGTAACTAGTATGTACTGACTACGTTATTTTGGTATTAACTCAATTATATCCGTTTTATATCCTGGGACCTTTACTGCCCGATTTGATCTATCTCTTTTTAATATATCTAGGTACTTAATAAATGTATGTAGGTACATACGTATTAACTAGACCACACCTTGTCGTGGTTTTATTAAGATTTCATAAAGATGACGTAGAATATCACTGCATTCTTGTTATTTTTACAATGTATTGAGACATTTTTAGAAGCTTTCAGTTCAAACCTTATGTTTTACTTTCTATACATCTTGGTAGCAGTTAAAACATCAATAAGCTAAAAACCACAATAAAATGTTCGTCACAAACTATAGCGTCAACGAAATAGGTTAGGTTTAGTGGTCGGTGGAATGAAGAGCATCGCCGAGTGGAGCTTTTGTGCAGTCGGATATTGTGTTAATAAATTAATCCAATCAAAATATTAATTCCACAACGCAACTCGTTCGTACGTAGGTACTATTTACATTTCTCTCGCGTGATTTATTCGTTGAATTTGAGATGAATTTCATCGACGATAGTGTTTTATTGACGCTATTAGGAATCATTCCGGTATCACCTGATTCAGTCTGATTTTTAATATAATTTATATTATTCTTATTATCAGAAAAGAATTAACCGTAGATAAATAGAATATACTGAAATATCTTAATAATTTATTGGCAGCAAAGAGATTGCGCGACCGCAACTTGAGTCCGTAATGCGAGCCTATGAGAGGGTTTGCTTGGGATCGGTCGCTTAAATCAGCGATTTCAATTTAAATAAGGTTTGATATGTGGTAGAAATTAAGTACTTATTAAGTAACAGCGTAATAATTTAGGTTTGGAAATACGCAAACAAAATGATTGTAATAAATCAAACGTTATCAAAACATGATTACGTTATTTGTTTTCGTAGATGTGCGTTTCGTACACCTGCTTTCCCATTCCACTGTTCGCATTGAGAGTATTTCTAAATATTAACGCAAATTGTAAATTATCCAGAGGAAGTCTGGCGGCGCGTGCTCTCCCCAACCCGCTCGGGATTAGAGTCCCAGTTGTGCGTTTGTGCTGTTGTTCCAGAATTCACGTTTAATATCCCTCTATTGTTTCTACTAGAAAAACCTTTTGATATTTCGTTTAAAAGCGAAGCGAAAACAGTAAAATTCTAGTCATAATCCGTTTCTAGTCAGATAGTTATACAAACCTACGTTATTTTAAAAGTAGATAGGTAGGAGCTACTGAATTGATTCAAATGAGACTCAAAAAAGATGCCGAATAGTTAGTGAGCTTTACCACGAGACAATTGACTTCACATGGGACGGCAATAGCGGGGTTAGCGGGGACAAAATGAGTCGGGGTCACTACGGGCTCTCAAGACTCAACATTTGCACCGCAATACAACCTTTATTGCCGAAATCACCTCGCTCGTACCGAATATTAATATCCTAAACATTATTAAATAGTTTTTGTTAAAATTGATTTCAGAATGTATTGTTAAAACCGTTATGAAAGAATAATATTCAAGACTTAAGATAAATGTGTTTTAAAACGAAGTATGACGATTTTTCTTTTGCTATTATGTGGATAAGCTTGTCAGATATTAGAGCATCACGAAGATGACATGTACAGTAGAAGTTCGCAATAATACGACAGCTGCTTCTCTTTATTTGATTTTCAAGCATGCATAGAAAGTTTTATATCAACTCTGCAACAAATTGGGATATTTCGGAAGAATATTCGTTATACAACTATTTTTTATTTGTTTTCTTTCAGCTAAGTGACTCAGGTGATGCCAACCTTATTTTGCAGTACTGTGTCACTGAGCCATCATCCAAACTAAATTGTTTGGAGATACGTATAAACACTAAAACCTTTGTTCAACAAACGTGGGTCGTGAATGACGTGCGTGAGCAATATCGTTTGGGACAGATGGCGAAGGGCGGGGGCTGTTTGCGTCTGTGCCTCGCTCGGACCACCTCGGACGGTCAACAGCGACGACAAACACGCGTGCGAAACGCTCATGTGTCACTGCGATGCGATGCGCCGATCGAACGCTTGTTGCTATTTTAATTTTTTATGTACATTAAAATCTAGAATCGTTTACAATGACACTACACATTAAATCTAACTGTGTACACTTCTATCTAATATCAATGACTGTGAAATTTGCTATAGTGACTTTGTTATTTTGGGCAAAGATGCTGAAACTTACGAACTGTAAGATAGTAGGTATATTAGAAATACAAGATTAGTATCGGAAGGTATCAGAGACTTATCTAAACTATTTCAATTTTGAAAACTTTATGTCAACTCGTCATGTCGTCTTATGGTACCGCTTGAGCTACTAATACTGTGAATGACTATGTAGTTGAAAAATGTAGTACCAACTTTGCATGGTTTTTGATAAGCGGCATGCAAACTATCGCCCGTCCGGCTCCACGACTATGCATTTATCATCGTCGGGTTCAAAGTTCGAATACAATACATATTGTTGGTAACAAGAGTGACACTTTTTCATTGTCACAGATAATGTACTGGCAAAAATAAATAAATAAAATCAACAATTCAGTGTAATATGTATATTTATAATGCTGCATACACATACCATAACATATTTTTTTTAAATGTATTTTGCAAACATTAAAATTTTTATATGACTTTAAAATGTAAAATTGTAACAGTTTTTTAAAATCGCATAGTTACTTTGAGCAATTAATTAAATTAATAGTTTTCTAGTGACTTGTAGATGTTTTTGCTTTGAATTATTATTCGATTAATCATCATGAGCAAACCACAAATTCCATACATTATAATGTTTTATGCAATAAGTAGGTATCAGTAGGTACCGGATGAGTTCAAACCGGATGCTAGTTATCGGTTAGTTAGGTTATTTTATTATTATTTATCGTTACCTAAAATGATGACACGCTAATCGTATGTAATATACAAAAAAAAACGGAGGTCTCAGGACTTCGGTTTTTTTACAATAATTATCGTGTCTTTTCGTTCTTTTGTATGTTACATACGATTAGCGATTGAAGAGTTAGGTATGAGAATTGTACACATGACATTTTATTGAATAGTCTAACTGAAGTAATAGCGGTACACTGACTAACTTGTAATCTCATATAATAAAAAGACCGTGAAGGAGGGAGATAACTGTAATTCTCTTTTTCAAATTGCAGCAGCGCAGCGCCACGAAGCGCTGATGGAGATTCATTGACCTAGGGCGTCATTTATCAACTCAACATTTCTTACTCAGTTTTATACAGAGCGTTCCCTAGATTTAAGCTAGATTCCACTTAGTCGTTAAGCTTTAAACAGCATGGTTGCAAACTTATTTTTGGAACTTTTTGTGAGCACTCTTATTTTACAAAACAAGGAATAAAATTTATGTGTTTCATAAGAATATTACATTTTCTGTTTCAGCTTTCTGATGTTTTCATTTTGTTTTATAGATCTCAGAGACGAATGTTAGTGAACATATAGTTTAGTTGTCTCATGTTATAGGTGTATAGTCCCAACGAGATGTGCCGCAGAAATAGCCAATACGTCGCAACGCAATAGTGATGCTTGCAGAGTTGACGTTGATGACAGTTGTTTGTTTTATATCCTCGAGCTCGTCTAGTAGGCGGATGAGAAAAACTTTTAGAATTCCTACACGCACGCCGATTTGAGGAAATTTACTTTTGGAGTGACATCTGCCAACATCCTTCCACTGCAGAAGATCATTAGATAGATACCTACTTAGCGATAAGACCGGCTGTAGTATTCTATTCCTTTATTTGTTTTGTGAGGGCTTCTCACTCTGTGTGTGTATAATCTATATTCTTTCGTTTCTACATTTATGTTATACATATATATAACTACCTTTCCGGCTCGCGGTTTCACCCGCGCCGCACCCCTTACTTTACCCGCTTATGCTACAAAAGGAGCCAATTTATACAAATTTTTGAGTTACTAAAGACACGCAGTGAAATTCTCCCCTTAAAACATACCCCTTTTTGCCTAGTTAGGGGTTAATTTTCCAGAAACCCAAAACTCAAGATTCTTTATTTTTCTTTCAAGTAAATAAATATGCAATAAATGATTGAGTATTGAGTTTTGAAAATCGGATCGCACGTTAGGTTGAGTTAATTGAAGCATTGTTTTGAAAAATTAATAATTAAAAACTTTACTATTAATTTGAGTAAGTAAGGTAAGTAATTGCAAAGTTTCAATTTATAAACCCAAGGAATCAAATGTTTCACACAAACAAAACTCCCTCTATTCACTTCCTTAAAAGTAGACATTCCAAAAAAACCCCTACTTAGAGCTCGCCCATATTATAAATGAAGCCTAGTGCAAAATTTCATGTTCCTAGTCCCAGTAGTTTGGGCTGTGCGTTGTTTGTTCGTCAGTCAGTCAGTTTATATATAGATAGTTGTAGAAATATACGAGTAAGGTCACCTCCTAGTCGCAGTAGTTTGAGTTGTGCGTCGATAGATATGTCGTACATCGCAAAAAAAAAATACAGCTTTTCATACATGCCGAGGAGACAAAAGGTACAATTTTGTATGAAAAGCAGTTCTTTTTGCGATTTCGATGTTGGTCCCATAGTAAAAGTTGATCGTATACATGATTACTTTACGTGGTTTCATTTAATGGCGTATTGTCGTATCCACCCCGTAAAGATAGATAGATGTAGAGACATACGAGTAAGGTCACCTCCTAGTCCCATTAGTTTGAGCTGTGCGTTGATTGTCATGTCAGTCAGTCAGTTTATATATAGATTATTATAGATAGATAGATAGATGTAGAGACATACGAATAAGGTCACCTCTTAGTCCCAGTAGTTTGGGCTGTGTGTTGTTTGTTTGTCAGACAGTCAGTTTATATATAGATAGATACGAGTAAGGTCACCTCCTAGTCCCAGTAGTTTGATCTGTGCGTTGATTGTCATGTCAGTCAGTCAGTTTATATATAGATTATTATAGATAGAAAGATGTAAGGACATACGAATAAGGTCACCTCCTAGTCCCAGTAGTTTGGGCTGTGTGTTGTTTGTTTGTCAGTCAGTCAGTTTATATATAGATAGATGTAGAGACATACGAGTAAGGTCACCTCCTAGTCCCAGTAGTTTGATCTGTGCGTTGATTGTCATGTCAGTCAGTCAGTTTATATATAGATTATTATAGATAGACAGATGTAGAGACATACGAATAAGGTCACCTCCTAGTCCCAGTAGTTTGGGCTGTGTGTTGTTTGTTTGTCAGTCAGTCAGTTTATATATAGATAGATGTAGAGACATACGAGAAGGTCACCTCCTAGTACCAGTAGTTTGAGCTGTGCGTTGATTGTCATGTCAGTCAGTCAGTTTATATATAGATTATTATAGATAGATAGATGTAGAGAAATACGAATAAGTTCACCTCTTAGTCCCAGTAGTTTGGGCTGTGTGTTGTTTGTTTGTTAGTCAGTCAGTTTATATATAGATAGATGTAGAGACATACGAGTAAGTTCACCTCCAGTTATGTAAGAACTGAATAGTGTTGCATGGAACAATAAGTATTAGTTATTTATGATTCCAAGCTTAGGACATTACCTTGGACTACCTTTAAATATATTTTTACTACATTTCATAACAAAGAACATAAAGAATAAGCTTTATGAAAAATATGCAGGTACTTTATTTTCTTTTTTTGTTTCAGAATTGAGTATTATTAAGGGTAATAAAGTATTTCATGAAAGAAAGTGTAAGAATTTATAAAAGTTACGAAAAATTTTACATTAGGCAAATATGTTATTTTAAAAGATTTATTGCACAATGAAAAAGATCCGTCGGAAACTTTCGTGTTTGCGTTTTGTTCTCTCAACAATATTAAAACAGCGATATATAACTGAGAAGTATTGAAAAATCTGAGGCGGAAACATCAGTTCACGAAACATAAAACCAGGACTCGAAAGAAGTTGGTCCGAAGTGGCCGCAGGCGCTTCGCCAGCCAGCAGTGCTACCAACTTTGCACAGCGCTCTCGTATCCTCCAACTGCTGCGGGGCGTGTCCTAGCGGCTATGTCAAGCATGTACAACTTTCACCTATTTAGTTTTATTTCCCCCCAATTTATACCAAGTAGCAATCTAAACGTGATAAACGTAGAGTTCGCTAATAGCTTTAATTTTAACTTATATTTTGTTCCAAATAATATTACCTACTCAGTTTTGTCCCCAAAAAAAGCTTGCAGACGACTTTAATAAGTAGTAATATCGTAAAGATAAAATCATAAAGATGCAATATTGGTTGTAACATAAAAACCGTGGTTGATGTCCAAAAAACCTTAAAAGTAGTATCAATCCAATTTCCCTATTGGGGTTCAGAGTGTCACCGCATAAAATAAAAATACCTACGAAACAGCCTCTCCCCAACCTCGGGAAGTTCGGTGGGTGGTAGTCATAAAAAAATCGTTAATAGCTTTATTTGCTGTATATTAGTGCATGTATACTCTCTTGTACGTATTTTGTGCTAACGTCTATGACGTAAATACATGCTAACTTCGGAAAATAAAATAAAATTTATTATCACAATCATCATCTAACCATTTTAATAACTTCTAGCTTCTGCATATCTATGTCCTAAGCTTACGATATGTCAAACAAAAAGGAATACAATGAAAAATTCAAGTTACTGACCAAGATTTAAAAGATTTTGATTTTCGTTACTGACAAAATAAAAATAATATATGATCAAGCACCCGCGAGTGTCATGAGTATGTTCTGCAGATGACGGATGGCTGATAGTTCTTAATGGATTCACATATATGTAGCACTCCACATTTGTACAAGGACATGACATTATGCCATGTCATCATTTAATTTATATGTAAACGTTACTCATACATTCCAAGTAAAATTATTATATAGTAGGTAGATTAAATATAACCAGTAGGTACGTATCTGGTTACATTATTTTAGCGTTGAAGCCATTTTAAGTAAGTATTAAGTGATTCTCCTCTGTTTACTGGTTTATGTTATAGGTACCTATAAATCAAATGTATTGTTTTTATTATATTAAGTAAGTACCTACATATGTATACAATCTTGTACATAATGCTTGTTTAGATTAGTTACGTGAGCGAAACAACGCAGGTGTTCAGATGCTGCCAGCATCTGAACAGATGGAAATCTTACTTTTGTCGACTCAGTGGATATACCCAGAGCCAAATCCATTTGCTAAATTTATTTCGCTAAGTATTATAACAGTATCTTACCTGTTTCTTTTTCTACCTCAACAGAATGATACCGCTGTAATTTTTGAATACATAATTTCTTCCTCCAAAATATAATTTGTTGGTGAGGCCAAACGAAAAAACCAACCATTAATGTACTTAATTCAGCAATTAAAATTTAATTTCATTGCGGGCGGCGCGCGGCCTGCGGTGTGTATAGCTGGCTACACCTGCAGGCGAATGAAGTAAAATGAAGTAATTCGACTCGTTGCGGCACGTCCCCGGCATTACTTACCATCTAGCAACAATTTGTTTTTACCCACCCTCGAGAGAAACTCGAGCAAGCGCCCTGCTTTTTAGTCCCAATTTATTCTTCCAATAAACTTTTCCGCTTGCTTTTTGCACGGGAAATGTGCTTAAAATATTTAAACAGTTTATGTTTTTGCTCACATCCTTATGCTATTGCTTATGACCTTAATATTCGCATTATGCTGTTTCCGCTGTCAGCTCCGTTGTCAGAGGGCTTAATATGTAACAGATTATGAGGCTAGCAATGTATTAAATATTAACAATATATTTATGCAAAATTAAAGAAGTAATTTTTCTTTGCAAATCCTTAATGCGGTTGTTTAACAAAATAATTGTTGTATTCTGGTTCAAATAAAACCTCCGGCAAGGAATATAAAAAAGAGAAATGATTCTGTGACAATCAGTACTTGAGAAGCTATGCGAAGGGCGGCTGTACGCCCAGTGGCTCGCGACTCTAACGGTCCGTGACAATCGCTTCCATGCTAAATGTCATGGTAGCCATTGTTCCACATAGGCCTCCTCATTCCCCTCGAGTTTCCCGCACCACCCTAACTTTCCCTACAAAATGCTCTGGTATTTACTCCCCACACCCTTACCTGCGTTAATGAAAAATGTAGGGATCGGGTTATTGATTATAGTTTTTACTTGTGTTAGCAGAGGTAAAATACTTTTCTAGCTCAATACAACTAAAGTTTCGCAATTAAAAACTTTTGTGGTTTTAGTATAAGACCAAAGTAAAATTATAATGATGCTGTCATTAAAAACCTTTATAATTTATAATGTAGCGTTAAGTTAGTTATGATTGAATTAAGTTAGTGTATAGTAGTAAAAGTGGGAAGAGGAGGATGCTAACTTAATATGGTGAGGGCATCACGGCAATTTGTTCGAGACGAACCTCTAGCCTAGCTAAGTGCTGGCAGACTTCAGGGCTGTCCCTTGTAACGATTCCCTAACAACTCAATATATTTGTGAGATGCATGATATTCTGAAATCTAATTTTGTTAATTTCAATCAATAAATAATTGATTCATTTATACACAGTGCAAATAGATATCTATAAATTATTATTATAAACGACGTTACTGCAGATAGGTATTCTTTTTTAAATTAAATTAGTTTCTTTTTAAAACGGTCGTTTTGTTTTTCTCTATTTTGTCTATATGATACAGTTCTACTTCTAAACTACTAAACTTCAGCGGCAGCCCTGTGTCAATTTTACACTTGCAACTTCTCATGATTATGGATCGGTAAGACCTTTAGATGGAAACCTGCATACCGCAAATATACCCATTTTATAATATGACGAGCTTTATACAAACAAAAGTTACAGTAGCGTTCACGACACGCGCCCTCACACTCGCGACATAACTTTATTAGGAAGCCATAAGTCGATGCAAAGAGGCATCGCGGTACAAAGGTTGCATTGGTATGGTCTAGTAAACTTCCATATAAAATAATAATAAAAAAAAAAACTGCATTTTAACTATGTTAATGTTTTTTTAGTGTCTACCTATCCGTTCTATCTAATTGGTTTTCTGTAGCTAGCTACAGAAAACGTATTTTACTTGCGAAAATGTTATGTACGAATTTTATGCCATGGTTGTGAGTGTTCATAAAACGTACTAAGGGCGGACCCCATTTGTTTCACTATTTGCATACGATACAAACGTCCGTCGGTCGAAGACAATGATGTCCTCTACAAAGATCGTTGGCCGTCGACAATAAAAGAGTATTTGCGAAGAAATTTAATAAAGCGGAAGTGGACTGCCATTACGGCGCGCCCCTACAAGCCTTCGAAATAGTGGTAGCGTTCCGTAGGTGAGACGGCCTCCTCGCGGCCTTGTTATATCACCCTATGGTAATTCATTTTTATTTGACGCGTGAAGCGATCGATTGCGGTCTCCGTATAATTGAGGACATATTTTTGTAAACACACATAAATATTGCATTTTTTAATATGATTGAATAATAACTGAGAATAAGATGGTAGTCACCAGCATTGACGACTAATTTGTAATCGGAATAAACATTTTGATTTAGAACAAATTTAGCTCAAGGGGTGGTTGTGCACTTCAGTGGTTTCATGGTAGGCTTCATACACACACAAAAACAGTAGGGCATATTGACTCATCCATATTTAAAAGCTTGCGCTTCGTAGTTTTAGTAGCGTAAAAGATGTATTTTGAAAAATCTTTTCATAGTTCACCCTACACTGTTCTTTGAATAACAAGGAACCCCTTCCCATATTTTTACGTCTTTTGGCTTAGATCAGTGAATGCCGAAACAGATTTGTGTATAATTTTCATTTTATCGTGTTTTGTTCTGAAAATACCTACATTATTTTACTGAATGAACAACACACAAAAGTTGATTTGTATTTCACAAAGTAGCTGCTGCTTTATTTGATATCTTTGTTCTTATTTATTGAGTTTTTAAAATACATCATTACATTTTTCAAAGAATGAAGATTTAAGTGGGATTTTAAATTCCCTCGGATTATCTATTTAGGCGTATCGTAAGCTGCTCGCTACGCATAAACGAGCCTGAAGGGTAGAGAACACTATACCTGTTGTGGATTTAATCCAATAAAGAACCAGCCAAGTGCGAGTCAGACTGGCGCATGGAGGGTTCTGTTCAATAATACCAAACAAACACCAACTTGATTTTTTGGTATGACATTGGCAGTGAGCAAAAACGATATTCTTTTAGTTACATAGCCATAACTTTACATACTTTTTTTATTATTGTTATTAATAATATTATACTCAAATAACAGCTTCAATACTGAGACATTGAGACAGAAGGACAAATGGACTATGTTGCCACTGCAACTTTCTGTTGAAAACCACTGGCTACGGAACCTTAAAGGGCAAATTAATATTATAGCTTCACATAATATATGTTCATACCATACCTACTTTCATTATTTGAGAATAGTGTATTAATAGTATGTCATATTTTAATTACAATATGTGTATGTAGTAAAGGTGTCTTTAAATCAATAGACAAACACTGAGTTATGTCGTAGCACTCTCGTAGCACCAACCGGTAGCGTAGCATTCGTAGATGTGACGATTGCGACAATCTATAGAGGTACGTGTGTCTATCAAAAATAAATCTAAATTATGCAATTACGTATTACATCTTACATTAATCTGTTTAGATTTTACTAAAAGCTATTAATACATCCAATTTAACATTTTGAAGTCAATTTAAATATTGTTAGTAACAGTAACACAAAAGAATACTCGGTAGAATTACAGAATAATTTACAGATAGGTGCAGTTCTTTAGTAACTAAACGATTAAGATCTCTCAATGATAGTGGCTAAGGGTTAGAGTGTATGTTAGGCATGCGTGCACCGCTATAGGTGCGGAGGCGCGGCGCCGACGCGTCGCCCTACTTGTTGCTCGACGCGACGCCACCCAGTTCACTATTTACGCGCCAGTTAAACAATATCGACTATTTTACGGTGAGTTCTCGATTTTATGTGCGTCTACGTAATTACCTTACGAAGGTATGAAGTTTATTTATACATTTAACTGACGTTTTATTCCCCATTCTAATTAATTTAGTAATTGATTGTATGTCAGTAGCGTGTAAGTCCATAACTTCTCTATGAAAGGTTCATACTGCCTTAATATATTCTGAATAGTCTCAACGATAAGGCATTCTCCCAAATTCGAGATTGAGCGTTCGTAGTACGGGTAATAAAAGACGGACGGTCGTGTGTAATTTGCGCCTTTGCTCAGCTCATCACGACCAGATTGAAATTCCTTTCGTAGCCCCACGTCGGTCGGCGCGGGCGGCTGGCGGCCGGCGGGTGGCGGCTGCCTGGCGCCTGCCTTCACTTGTTGAACGCAATGAAACGTCATAACTACCCTTACGTGGTGCTATTATCCGATACTTTATTTTATTTGCCCCCGCCTGATCAGTTCCGATATTCATAATACATACTGAGACATGAAACCGTCTTTATTAACATTTATTACAATATGGTTGTTTAAATTTAAAATGTTATAATATATACGAATGAGTCCAATTGTATGTAGAATAACTTAAATACACGCGTCTGAATGAATTTCAACGAGCGCTGTATTCACTATTATAATATATAGCATGCATGGAACAGTAAATAAGCAATGTCCGTACAAATGTAAAGCTGTAATTTAAGCGGAAACTTGGTATATGTATACGGAGAGAAGTTGGCTGGGAATCCTTTCAAATGGCATTTCTGAAGCGGCACCGGCAGCGCCCTGCGTCGCAGTCTTGCAACCTCTAATACCGCAGTGCCGCTATAATCAAACACCATCGAAACACTCATACCAAACTTATTCTTATATAGCAACTAGATCTTTGGAAGTGAGAACTAATAGCAAATTATTATCTGTTATAATTATAATGCACGTACCGTATCGTAAAAACTAATTGCTTTCGTATATATCTGTCTGGTGTCCGGTGGATTTCCGGCTTTTCTCCTGTACAGGTCGCATTTCTCAACCGATCGTCGAGAAATTTTGTGAGCAGGCATCGATAATTATATAGGTTTTATTTCAAAATGGAGGAGATATGGGGTTGAAAACTTATTATATTTCAGCCATTTTGAAAAAAGCTTGCAAAGAGAGACTCGCGAGTTCTAAAGATCACATATCTACTAGTAGTATTATTGTTATAGATTGAGATCCGTCGATGTCTATTGCGAAGGCAACATCGTAGTTCTAAGAAAAAAGGATGGTAAAATAAATCATTCGTCTTGAGAAACCATTCAGAGTCGTATGCAAATTGGCGGAGTAGGAAGTAAATGAACTCACAATTAATAAAATCAATTTGCGTCACTGAAGGTTCAACTTGATGCATTCGAAGCCGTACTCTAGAATTGCTCTGTCTATTGTTTTGGTCACAGTCATGGTAACGTAACCATTTCAGTTCTGATTAATGGCCAAATGTTCATATGTTATTAATTAATTATACTGCAAATTAATAATGTAAGGCTTGCAGTTGACGCGACGTTGTAGAGACGTCGCTTACATGCGTGTTTGTAGCCGTGATTGCGCTTTTCGTAATTTCGCTGCAGTTTAATTAAAGAAGACTTACAGTAACTTACCACATGAAATAAGATGATGTCGATATGATGTTTGAGAGAAGCCTACGCTATGAAATATGTGGAAAACTGGAAAAGTTGTTGAACGAACTCATTAAAACTGTTTGATAGATTGCTGGTTATACAACTTTCTACGAAATAAGGTATGAGGTACGAGTTACATAATGTTGGTAATATTACTACTACTTATTAGAGGCACTAAATGTGTTTAGTTACTGTCCGTTTTGGTAAAATATATATTTTAAAGTATAATATTTAAAAAAAAAAACCGGCCATGTGCGAGTCAGACTCGCGCACCGAGGGTTCCGTACAAACCTGTAGGTATATAATTAAATGGTAGTATAGACCTGAGTATTTGATAAGAATTTTAATTTATGACGTATTAAAAAAAACTACTTACTAGATCTCGTTCAAACCAATTTTCGGTGGAAGTTTGCATGGTAATGTACATCATATATGTTTTTTAGTTGTATCATTCTCTTATTTTAGAAGTTACAGGGGGTGGGGACACATTTTACCACTTCGGAAGTGTCTCTCTAGAAAAAAAATATATTAGAAACCTCAATATCATTTTTGAAGACCTATCCATAGACCTATCCACGTATGGGTTTTATTTTAAAAAAAAAAGAGTTTCAGTTCTAAGTATGGGGAACCCCCAAATTTATTGTTTTTTTTCTAGTTTTGTGTGAAAATCTTAATGCGGTTTACAGAATACATCTACTTACCAAGTTTCAACAGTCTAGTTCTTATAGTTTTGGAAAAAAGTGGCTGTGACATACGGACGGACAGACAGACAGACATGACGAATCCATAAGGGTTCCGTTTTTTGCCATTTGGCTACGGAACCCTAAAAATAAAACAGGGTGTATCACTAAAAGGTCTAATAAAAAGGAAAAATGTTGAACTCCTATATCGTAAAGATGGAAAACTCCGCGTACATGAAAGAAAACACACATTTTTGAGAGCAACGGAGCCTCGGGCGGGCACTTAGCTTTGGTTATTAAGGGCGCTGTGACCGCTAGCGCGACGAAACGACGAAAACTATAAAACCGTTAAAGCAACGTTTCAGCAGCCGTAAAGAGCGTCGCAAGATCTGTTGACAATGTCGCCCCAACCAGCCATAAAACGTATGCACCCGGCGAAGCAGTAAAACTTAACGGCACTCTGATTAAACTTATCTCTAAGTCGGCTAGGAATTCAAGGCCTCTCCTAATAAGCGACCGTTCATTCAGCAAATCATGCATTTTTATTGTTTGCATTGTATTGAAGTGGCATGAGGGTTGATGGTTGATGATGTGGGTTGTCTGCGAATATGTCAAGAGTAGGGCTTCTTGAAGCGCTCGTGGTTTAGCATGATTATCCGTTCTCAATAGATCGGCAAAGTTAAGCTACCACCGTCGTGGTCGGTACTTGGATGGGTGACCGCCTAGTGGTATTTCAAATTGAGCGTACCGTGCTTCGAAAGGCACGTAAAGCCTTTGGTCCCAGTTATCACTTAATTGTGATAGTCGTTAAGCTAGTTGGAGGCCTACTAGGCGGCTTGAAAACTCCCAACAGTATAGGTTGACCAACTAACCTGCCTCCAGGACTATTGCCCATTCCCTTTCACCTTTATTTGTGAAAGGAGGCCTGTGCTCAGCAGTGGGACATTATAGGCTGATGATGATGAGGGCTTCTTGGCACACCGCCCGAGCGGGCGACTCGCCTTTCGCCGTCATTGGCAAGTTATTAGTACCTCTTTATCATTACTTGATGCCACGTAACATTTTCTAACGGAGTTGTGATCTTACTGAGACATCAAAAAAAGGCAAATAGTGCAGGATAGAAGGTATAAGGTCATATAAAACTCCAAAGACTCTCAAAACGCTTTACAAGTGCTGGAAGGATGTTATAAAGGTTTTACGATCGCGTTCCGTCAGTGAACGTTGCATTGGCCTTAATGGACGACCTAAGTGCATAGAGACATTCATGACAGTGGTTAAGCTGTAAGAAAACGTTTGTGATACGAATGGTAATACCACTAACGGCTCATTAACCGGCTCGTAGGCGCCGGGATCCTTGTTAACACGACAACTGTTATGACTCCAGCAAAACCTATGGAAATTTTTATTGCTGATTATTATCATACTTTTAGAATATGTTGTAGCATAGAAAATATTTAAAACTTCAGTATAAGATTTCAGAGATTATTTGATATAAGGATAACTCAAGTGCTGAGAAGTAAACCGGAAGACAAATGGAGTCAAAATATACGCTCTACCAAATTGCTATTAACGGATGCGGAATAATGTTTTATTGAGTTTCCATACTTCGTGAAAAACGTTGCATTACTGCAAACATTTCATCAGACGTTAACAATATTAACGATCAGTGTTCACATTACCAGCTGAAATAAAATGCAAAATAAATAGTAAGCTTTCAAAACATAGCGCTCGAGAGTTTCATTTACTTTGCGTCGAAACGTTTATCTACGATGATTCATCACGTTGGACAATAATGAGGGAGATTCAGTTTGGAAGTTAAACAAATCTC
This sequence comes from Achlya flavicornis, assembly GCA_947623365.1. Lineage (NCBI taxonomy): Eukaryota > Metazoa > Arthropoda > Insecta > Lepidoptera > Drepanidae > Achlya > Achlya flavicornis. The sequence continues at coordinate 10,395,790 of OX392467.1, forward strand.
ACGTCATCGATTAGTAATTCGAGACTATTTAGGGTTTGTTGGGAAATGATCTGTGTAACGTGACTGTTGTGTGGAATGTTAATCAATGCAGATATTATTTCAGTTATTTTTAATTGAAAGTCGTGTTCTGAATGACTGAGCACTGTGTGTGCCACGAGTTACTTGTAACTATGCCCTTTCCAATCCAATTCCATAAAACACAGCGCTATTTCATATTTCAATCAATATGTCCCGGAATCGTTTTACTGGGTCATTGTACCAGGAACACAGACAGCAGCAGGTGATATAGGCTTTATATAGGGCGTGCTAGGCAATGGCTAGACAGACATTGGCGTCGAGCTTGTTTTAGCAGCTGATCGATACCTTCGCCCAGCCCACTGCGCCCTGCGTTCTTTTGAATACATGAATTCCTTTATGAGAAGCAGCACTGCGATTATTTTACTTCAGATCTGTACGATTGAATACTTAATTTCATGGAGTTGGAAGAAACAGTAATGGGGGATGTTATATTTAATAAATAATTCAGCGTCTACAAAGAATGGAATGTTTCGATAAAATTCCAATACGTGTTGTGAAAATAACTGTAAACCAACTCGAGCGTTGGACTACAGATGTAAATACTTAATAGAGGTTCTGTTTGAGAAAACGGAAGAATGTATTCAAAGAAGTAGGTACAAAGAAAACAACGAGGGCAAATGAGGCAAAAAAACTCAAATCCAAGAGATAATTATAAGAATTGAACCCCCGAATATCGGACCTCATTACGAACTATGAACCCAGGGCCTCGCTCGTTCGCATTTTTGGAATACTTGGACGAGTATAGTTTAGAAAGTGTCATTCGAATATGTATGGTAAAATGTCAGATCCTGATAAATGAACTATACGCAGTTCGACAATAGACGTGATGCCAAAGGCCATGTGAATATATAAAAGTATCGACAATATGAACAATTTCATTATTTTCTTTGAACTGATTCCGAATAAATGAGTGAAGGGATATACATACGAGTAAACAAACACATAGCAGATAAAGTTTGATACCAGTTCCACATTTACTTATTCATTGTTTTATGACCTTCTTAATGTTTTGTTAGTACTGAATTTATAAAAGTTATTTTTGTTTGGTTTTTTAAACGGGCCTCTGGAACTGCAAGTAGGATTCGAAAAATTCTTTCACCAATAGGAAGCTAAATTATCTCCGAGTATTAACTGCTACTTTTTATCCGGGGAACATGGGTGATACTGCGGGAAACAGCTAGTATATAAAAAAAAAAGATACAATTCGTAGAAAGGGAAATGTAACCTTTATGAGTTAAAATGACATTATTAGTCGGCAAATGCAGTTGTGTCATTATAGAATCATAAGTCGTCTCTGCCAATGTTAGTGTGCAGTGTTTCTGGTTGCTAGCGTAAAAGGTTTTCCTTTACAAGTAAAACTTTTATAATTAAAGGACATCAAAGAACCACCCGCGATGGGGTTACACTTTGGATCGTTATTCAAAGCGGTTGTAACCGAGATAAGGGATCTTTTAGCGCCTTTTCAATGGAAGTTTATTTTATGAACTGTGACAAGAACATAAATTTATCATTAAACTTATTAAATAAATATGAAGCGAGTTTCATTATTTTATTTATTCTTTCTGCGAAGTATGAGTCAATATTATCTAGCACATACATTTTATTTAAAACACTTTGCTTTATAGATACTTTTAAACAAGCGTGTCACGACAGATTTTTCATTAGTTTTTTAGTTCGCAAATAAATTCATAATTCATTTTTCACTTTATCATGAATTATTTTTGTGGATATCTAAGATTATAATTGTAATGGTAATCGTACACTGATGCATTTGGACGGTATCTTTAAGTGTTCATCAGTAGTGGAGCAGTAATCAACTCCCCACTGGCGACTGCCATGTAATTGATTGGTCTCAGACGCAGACAACAAAAGATAATGCCACGTCCCGTGGTAAATGGATTTGTCAACTGCTGCGCTAGTAATTAAATAAATATACTGGTTCTTATACGAGTTTAGTTCCTATGCGCTGATGAGTTTTATCAGTTTCCATGTGTTTTTTGTCTTCAAAAGGTGTACAATTATATTCTAGGATATAACCAGCTTAAAACTGGACCTTAGTAACTGTATGAGTGTTGAAAACATGAGTATTATATTACTATAGTTCCCCTAAAGGTTGGATGGGGGAAGGAGCATCAATCACGTGAAGCTTTTTGTCAAGTTGCCACTTCGACACGTTTCTCCAATGTTAAGGTTAATTCAAGCCAGAATAGAAAACCAACGAATTTCAGTATGTTTGTATTGTTGAGATTTGTGAAGATTAAGTAGGTAAAGAAAACTTTTTTGAACTGGACAATGAGAAATTATTTGTAGTAATACTAGAACTGATAACATCGCAACTGTTGCATTTTGTGGTACGTGTTGTGAAAGGGCTTCTTAATGTCAAATAAAAAAATACTAACTAAATATAACGTCACCTTACTGTCATTGTTAATTTAATGTGACATTATCTAAGTGACCATTTAATCAGTATATTAGGGTGTTAACCAGCCAGGCGGGTTTTACAAAGTACGTTAGCACCGCGCAATGGTTTCCTCACGATGTTTTCCTTCACCGAAAGCTCAAGCTCATTGTAGGATTCCAACCCACAATTCCCAAACACATATTCTGCTTAGGACAATAGACGATCAATTTATAGTAGCAGCCTTCAATAAGTACCTATTTCAGTAAGTAACTATTAGTTGTCTGTTGAGTATGTGAGAATAATTAGTATTTACACGTCGGAAATGTAGAATGAGTGAATACAATACGAATATAAAAGTATAGGGGTAAAATTAGTCGTTGGTTTTTTAATCGTTTATGCAAATGACTCGGCCGATGTAACTGTAAGTAGTAACCACCTGATCCCTTTGTATGTATTTTTTATGTGCTTTTAACTTTACAAAAAGACTCTCTGTCTCCCAACAAACAATTTAACAGTGTAACTTCGTTGAATAGACTTTTCTGAGGAGATTTGTTATTCACTCAAAAGTTTTAAGTGGCTGTGAAACATCGTTGTCAAAGAATTAAATTACTATTCGTTTTAACGATTTCATACTTTACAGTTTTAGTCGTAAGGTGGATAATTGTGTGTAGTGAGCGTAGCTTCCGACTGAACAGTTGTTAGTCGACACGTCGATCTCGGAAGTTTTGCCGTCAGGTTGCGGTGAACAGACTGTATTTCAATTCACGGAATGTAGACGTCGATACTTGCCAGGGATTGGGTTAAACTAACTTTAATAGCTTTTTATTCCGATAATTCTTTTTATGACGGTTAAAATTCAATAAAAGTTTTAGTTATATAATTTTCTGTTTAAAATGTTTCATACACGGACTAAGTGTTTGTTAAGTGGCTCATAGTTAAATATAAACTAGACTAAGAACAATTCCATAATATATTATATAGTAGATAATGTGTAGGTTAGGTTACTGGTTTTGATTTGAGTGTATAACGGGATTTTGGACTTCATTGACGCATCACGGGAATGCACTTATCATCGATATTTTGTCTTTAACGTAATAATTATTTATATATCGTAGAAAGAGGTAATAAAAGTATCAAAGTACAAGCTTATTTGTTAATAACAATCGAATAAAGAGTTATTGGTACTGTTATAAGCTTCGTCTTGTGCAAGAGTAGCACGAAATCCTTTCTAAAATTGTATCGTCGACTGTAATAGAGGAAAGGCTAAATCCTTCGTTATTAAGAAAGTCTTAGCTTTCGATAAAAGCAATGTGTGTAATAGCCCCCCGGGTAGCCAGGCCCCTCCATTAGGCGATCGTGTCGCCTGCGGAACCCTGCGATGCTCAGCGTGGCGTCAGTACACCACCCTTCTCGGCTTCCAACTGCTACCTACTTTTTAAGACAGTCTTGGTAAATTAACTGAATGTAACCGTCTACGAAACATAGTGCGAGTCACTAATGTAGTAGGGTTGTGGTGATTATCTTTACTTATTTAATAAAATGAAAGGTTCATTCACCACGAGAGCTCTTTTCTGTGTTTAATCAGTGTACATCCTCCTTGGTGGAAATGGGAAATAAAAAAACTATTACTGCAATAACATTATGACAAAAAACAAAACAAAATGTAAAGACAAAAATCCTTTTTTTAATTCCATTAAATGTAAACGTTACCTAGTCGTAGCTCGTTAGTTTATCCCGGACATGGGATAATTGTGATAACCGCATTTATCCGTGTCCGTAGAACACTTGAATGTAAAACTTAATTGAGTTATTTTTCGCCGCACCCGATCCGCTCCGCTACCCGATGCGACGTGTGCTCTTTTACAAGCTTTTTATTAACTTGCAATTTATGTATCTTCGGGTCAAATCTTGCAAGTCGAATTCCACCCAGTTCCAGTGGTTGGATTGACTTGATGTTTAGTATACATTACTTTTATATATTGGGAAAAAATGCTTATGGTTATTATTAATACATTATTATTATATCGATTACTACCCGGTGACCATCGCACCACAATTTTTTGTTTTGTGTTTTCCCATTTCTCACCACCCCTTTATTAAACCCCTGTTTTAAAAAACAAAAATATAAAACGCTCTAATTAATTAGAGCGAAGAAAACCAAAAAATATTCAAATCGGTCAAGCCATTTTTGAGTGTTAGCTAGACTAATGAACTTTATATTAAATGAATGATTTTTATATTATAGATTGTAAAATTAAGATAGTAGTTTTATATCTTTGCGTTAAAATGTATCTTAAGTGTGTAAAAATGTATCATGTAGATACTAAATGGAATTTATTTTTTATGCAATGGGTAGATTCTATAATGTCTTGTGCAGTCGTTAGGTCTACTGGATACTTTCCCACTCTGTGTGTCATCTAATTACAAACGCTGAGCGAAACTTTTTGTTCAACCAGATTGTCGCGCTACCATAGTTATACAATAAATATTTGAAATGGAATATTCGATTGCATTAGTGTACCAAAAATTATTAATTTATTGAATTTTCTGACACTCACCTACTATACTTACAAAGTTGGTTCAAAATAAAGCAACAGCATTGAAATTGCAATGAATTTACACAAGGTTTTTGCCATATTTACATAGGTAATTGAGATAATATAATAAAACAGTTGGAGGCCAGTCGATAGAAGAAATATATTAAAGTTTGAGATATTCGTATTTCGGGAATATGACTGCATAATCCGCAGCTTTCTATTTTGTAGCGGCTGCATAGCGGAATAATGTGAGGTATTCGCTGGGCTTCGTCAGCGCTTGGCTCTCGAGGCACTCGAGGCGAGCTCAAGGCTCGAGGTGGCTTGCGCTAGCGGCCTGAGAGTGCTGGCGCGGCGGAAGCGGGCCCTTACGTGCTTGTCGTCACGACACGCCGCCTTTGTCCACCCACTAGGCTTATTTGCTGAACAATGAAAAAGACGAAAGCCTCCGACGATTTCTGCAAAGCTTCTACGATGACTCGAAGAAAAAGTATTTATCGCGTAAAAAATATGCTATGATCTGAAAATAATAGAGGCTACCCGTCAGTTTCGAATTTCATTGTATTGATTGATGAAAAGGCTATTATGAGATTCCGCCAGATTTTGCAAATTTTTCATTTTCATTAAAACGCGACTTTGCAATAAATCGATTTCGAGCCTAATTTATCAAACTCTCTTAATACTCACCTCGGTGAGTCGTATCTGCGAAGTGAAGAGGAACATCGTTCGTAAATGCCAAAAAATATTTTAACATTCTTACCGCATGACGATAGACGAGGACGTCAATTAAATTTAAAGAGGGTGCGAGTTTTAGGTGGGTTCGTAGCAAAATGCTGTTAAGGTAAAGCCTTGATTTAATTTTCAAGAGCTAAAGTACCGACATATCTATTTGTAATTAGATAATAATATTGGGAGCAATCTACATGGGTATAGCACCGATGAAATTTTTTGTAATGAACGCGTTTCACTTTCTCAATACAGTCGGTTCGTCAGAGCTCATGATGCGCCCTTAGATTTTTTGTGACATTTTCCTCCTACTCTCATGACCTATTTTTATATAACTAATACTAGGAAAACGTACTATAATGTATTGAAAGTTGTTTAAAAATCTGTTCAAATACTGATTTGACTTTATGCAGATGAAAACAAAGGACTTTTATGTTTTAGTATGAGTACCTTTCAAGATGTATTATATTATTGGAATAAAATAAAGTAACAAATTATTTCCATAGCTAAAATGGCTTACGTTTGTTGGCATACAAACATTGATATTAAATTGAATTTCCTGAACGGTCTTCCGAATCTTATAAAGAGGCGCGTAAATAACGTTTATTGATTTTGAATTATAACTATTTGATATTAAATATAATATGTACCTATATACCTTTATTTCTATATTATACATATAATGAACATAATGGGGAACAAAAGGTTTGATATTTTTTATTTGCTATAATAATATATTTAAACTTTGAATCAACAAAGAAATCATAACATATTGAAAACAGTATAGTTAATAAGTTTAAATCAAACATATACCTACCTACACGCTGCACCGAATTGGGACAATATTATATAAGTAAATCTTCGATCAAGAAGTACATAAATAAGATTACAAAAAACATGACTATTTTTCGCAAACATGGCTGTCGACCGTACCCCGCTATCAGCATTTAAAAATCATGCCAAATCAAGCGATTTTAGTATGGAGGATCGTCGTAGAGGGCACTCGAAGCGGCCGGAGGGTCCCGAGTGCACTTCTGGCGAGCCCGTCACATTATTCGACCTACTTAGCGGTGGCAATAGAAGAGACGAGCCCGAGGTGTCGTTTCTAGGCACCTACTTGATATTGTCGTGCTTATGAACGACTCGCCATTGAGACATATTTCATAAAGCTTTTATGAGTGAGGACCGTGAATTTATTTTCACAAAGGTTTTACAATAGCTACCTGGCTTAGATCTTTCTTCGGTTTGTCAGTCGAAGTGACAGGGCTTGTTTCACTGCGAATATCAATATAAGTAATATATATTTACTAAATGACTTACAGAATTAAAAGTGTAAAACTTTGAGCAAGGTTAATGAAGCAACATGTACGATGATCAGAAAATTAGAAAATACCTGTAAAGTAATTGCATTCAAAAAAATCCCTCACTGAAACCGCATGCTAGATTCATATAGCTCGCGGTGAGGGCGAGCGTGTGACCCAAACTCTGTAGGACGTAACAGTAAACAAACCATTTTTATTCTCTTTTACGTAAAATCTGTGCAAGTATATCTCGTTAGATGATATGAGCGTGGCTCGATATCGGTGAGCGAGTGACAGCGGCCGCCATATTGGTCGCATAAATCAAGTTGGGCGGCGAAGTGACACCACGCGCCGTAAGCGATCGAGTGTCAGCCTGTCCAGAAATAAAAGCAAGAAAATTTTTCACTAGTTGAGTGGTTTACTTCGAGGCATGCCTTGAAATTTGTCTCGTCTGGTACCCACTTCTTGGCTTCTTTGTTTACTCATATAATTTCCCAGAACTTCTTGCACGAGGAAAGTCTAATTACAAAATAGTTCCTATTCTTCTTCGCTCATAGGTAAGAGAGTAAGTTGGCTAAAATAAGTGGTTTTCATTTTGTTTTACCCTACGTATTCAAAGCATAACGTATTTTTCTTAAAGTATCTATTCATAGATTGTCGGAGTTGCAAAATAATTGATTTATAAACTGAGCCTAGTGCTTGCGATGGGAAAAGACATCGATACTATCCTGGGTATCGGCATCGAGTTTCGCGCGGTTAGATCGCAGCTCAGCCACAAGTTATGCATTCCCGCGTACCTATACCAGCTTATTCCTGTTACAAATCAACTCACTTGGGAAGCAATCATAGTGCTTCTTATACCTATATAATAATATTCTAGATACTTTCAGAGGAATTCTTGTGGAATACCTCAATTTGCTAAAAACAAAGCAAATGCTTTGCATTTTTGTACGCATGTTGTAAACATGGCATAACAAATTTCTAGAAGACTAGAAACTCTACATTATAACGAAAACTAGATGGAAAGACAATATTTTGAAATATGTTTGATTTAGGCTGAGTGAGAGCATATTTATCATTGTCACTATCGATATTACCCAATATTTTTCTTTAACGTCAAACCAATTTATTTCGAGGTCTAAATCAAAATAAACTCAATAAGTCCTTTACACATAGGCCGATCCGGTAGTTCGATCCAAGAATATGGTAAAGTTTTGAATAATAAAAACAACTCCACCGTACTTGATATCCAATATTTCAATAAACCTCTAACTTTTGGGTACAGAAAATGGAGAGGCGAAAAATTACATTACGAAGGTCCTAAAGAAATTGAGGTTCTCTCTTATCTGACGAACACGTATTGACATGCGGGTAGCTGCGGAGGTCGTAGATCACATACTTGCATGAATGAATAAAGTTGTAAAAGGGTCTGGAATCATACATCTTATAAACATACTCATAATAAAACTGTAGAACCAGTGAGTCGGTTCAAAGAATATATTTACCAAAAACTGATTGAAAAACATGATGAAATGAAACCAGTTGTATGTCTATCTGTCACCCAACACAAGTAAATTAAGCGTAGCTTAGGGCTACATATCGCCTTAACTTATGAAGTTAGCACGAACGAAGGCGCTATCGAAAAGCTAAGTGTACCAATAGTTTTTCGAACAAATATTAGGTAAGAAGCACTGCGTGTAACCTCATAAATGACTAAGAATTTTAAAAGATATTGAAATTATTATTATCACAGCTTTAGTTATCAAAAAAAATAAAACTATGTAGATTTAATGCACAATAAAATATGAAAACGCTTGTATTCAAGTAAAGCCCTATATTCATTTACAATAGCTTCTGAGTATGTGGGGACTACATAATTTGCGAAACATATTTTGATGAAGACGTACTCTTTTCATCTATTATCTTATTGAATATTGTAAAAGCCCTCGCGTAATTCGTAAAATATTCCACTCGCAGTTCCCTAAACGTTTAATATTGGATAAAATACACCCTAACGTTCTTCTGTATTCCCCCGTTGTTCATATCGGCATGTTATTCAGATTATACACGAATATTTCAATGCTTTCTACTAAATTACAGCTCACGGAACTCTTTTACTTAATGTCGTACGTCGACTGAAGCGTACCTTCATGAACGATTGCAGGTTATAAGCGATAGCGGACTATCTAAATAATCGTATACTTATTATTATCTAAAAAAAGTTGTTGTTAGTAATTATTATTATCAGTCTTATTTGTACATATATCTTAAATAAACGTCGTAACGTACGTAAAAAGATTAAACTGAAAAAAAAGCATAGGTACTCTAGACTCTAGTAATCTTATTTTAAAATTAATTACTAAAGATATGGTACGCATGTTCTTCCCTCAACTACTTTACTTAATAGAAGTAAAGTTTTATTACATTTTATATGTATTTTGTTAGAGAAATTACTGACTACTCACTGTTCTAGATTGTTTGGCAAGTAAATTCTCTTTCTTGAATATAGTTGAGTCGGGGAGTTCTATGTCTGTATAAAATTTGCATACTGTTATTATAGACGAAAAATTCCAACACATTAGACGGCTTCGTCTTAAATTGTTAGAGAATAGATTTCCCGGAGCAAATACGCCCGTTTCGTTATTCTAAGCAACGAATAAATTTACCAAGGGAAAACAAAACAATTGTATTCATTTTGAGCGACTGCGGTTGCTGCATTACTTGATCAAATTATTCATTAACTTCTTTTTCCCTTTCTCTTTGGTTCTGACATTATTGTGGCTCAATGTTTTTCAGTTAACTTTTGCAAACAAACAAACCCATTAGATGATGCTATTGAAGCGGCCCTGTAAAAATGCGTCAAATGGCAACTGTCAGCATTTTGGATGGAAACGGTGCCCTTTAATTAGATTCGAACCGAGTATAACCGGCTTACTCCAGCTTAAGCCGTGTCCCGGTGAACACGGCCATGCCACTGCAAAAATGACCAACTAATTGGCTTAGAACATTGTATGTTACGCATTTCAGTATCCAATATTCCGTTTAATGGTATTTCATAAAAGACCAAAGCGGTTGTGTGTCGTTAACGGGGGTTTTAATTTTTTTTTTCTCCAATTAGTACCAACACTGTAAAAGTCTCGTATCAATCGTTTGGGAATATTAAAATATCGTGTGGTACTGTGTAGCTTTGTCTCGAACGACCATTAAGCTGAAATGGCAAAGGTTCTGAGGAACACGGCAAGATGGTATGTTGGCGTGATTGTCGCGGTGAGCCGACTTCCGCTTGCCGGTGCTTGTGCGCCGGATGCGTTACGTCTCCCGCAGCTACCGGCTGTTCCCAACTCATCCTGCTGCTTTGTTTGTATGTATGTTTGCCACGACATCCATATTTTAGGCTCAAGTATTTTCTTCTCTGCTACTAATAGGCATTGCGGTTAGTCGGATGTAAACCTTTCTCAGTTTTAACTTATACAATATTTTTATTTCTTGCTCAGTTAGAGTTTTTGTATTACAAAGGAGATTAAACAAATCTAAAATTATTAATTTGGAAAATTTGAAACATACAAACAGTATAATAATTATAATTTAGCCAAAACTTGGCTCGAAATGTGTGTTTGTATCTCAAGGAAACTCTGTCTGGTCGGTATGTTAATTTAACGAGCGTTTATTAAGCAAATAGCCGAGAGTTGTGAAACACAAATGAAAGTGTTGTTAGGTCGTTCTGGGCCCGGGATGTGCACCTTCTGTTAGTCACACTTCGTTGGGCTCCGTCGCAACGACTACCGGGGATTTAGGTTTAAATATTTTTCACGTGTGTAAACAAAAACGGTTCTTAAGGACCAACATTTTCCTTGCTTGATTTACTTTCAATTAAATGCCTTTAGACTGGCCCTTTGACTACCTTATAAAATTTACACACACGAGTGACGACCAAAAGGAAGTATCTTGCGATGGGTTGCTTTTGCGACATGTACTTATCTAATATATATGTGTTGTGTGTAATTATGTGGATATATATAAATCACTTTCCTCTTGTTTTTAGAGTTCCGTAAATGGCAAAACGGAAACCTAGTGCTAGGGTCGCCAGCTCGTTATCGAACTGAGTTACAGACACAACATTATGATATTTTATGTATTGTGTAGTACCAAAACCAAATATTAAATTAGAAATTCAATTAATTTATTGATCCTAACATTTGTTTTCTTATCAACCCTTTGACAACCCAAATGCACTGGCATTTGGGTTGTGAAAGAGTTTAAAGAATACATATATATTTTTATCATTTTGATCTTTAAGAATAAATAAATTTATGGATGGCATTCAAAGTTGTCGGTTTTAGACTATTTTTGTTACGGAGGTTTATCTTAAAATTTAAATGAGTTTGTAAATTTTGTTAATGCATATTATTTGCTACATTCATAATGCAGTGTGTACCTACGCTATGACTAAAAACAAGTAGTTTTCTATGATATCTAGAAGAAACGCTGCCAGCCTGCTGGGAACCTTGGCGTAAATCGTATTTGATTTTAAATAATTATCTAGTTAAAAAAATCCGCGTATGTAAACCTAATAGAGCGAGTCCTGGATCACATTTGATCAGTTTTTAGTCTATTACTTAGATAAAAAATGTACCTTGAATATAAGTTAAAGTACCTATGACAACACGTTGCAAGTAAGAGCAGGTAAAGCTTCAACTCCACAACATCATTGTTTCAAGCACGTTGAAAATAGAAAAGTAGGAGTGCGGCGAGTGTCCCACTTATTCCGGGAGCTACTATTTCAGACTTCCACAACTACACACCAACTTAGTTTAGTCGAGTCACCTCAAGAAAGCTTTCGCGTGTATTAAGCCTATAACAAACTGTGAACTTCCACTACACAGACTCAGCAATAAATTTTGGCGTTTTATCGAGTAATTTTTTTGGGTGTCTTTATGTGAAGACAGCGTATACCCTGTGTTGAGGAACATTCGACTTTTAATAAATGATGAGTTTTGTCAATAGCGGTTAGACAGGCTCGTAAACTTTACAATAATGGTGAATGAAAAATGTTTGACAATAAATAATAGGCTGTGTTTGTAAGGTAACTAAATTAGTCTAGTCAGTAGGCAGTATATATCACTGTTTTACCTATTCGTGTGTGGTTTGATATATGGACCAGCGTCATGGCCATGTGTCGACACTAGGGCATGTAATATCGGAATATTTTTCAATTCCGATATTGATTTCCGATATTGGATCTCAATATCGGAATTCCGATATTAATATCGGAATTAGACATTTTTATAAAAAATTCCACATATTCCTTATAAATAGCACATATTCCTTATAAACTTCACATAATTATCTATCTATACTAACATTATAAAGGGGAAGACTTTTTTTTGGTTAAACTGGCTAATCTGTGGAACTGCCGGTCAGATTCGTTTTTTTTTTCACTTATAGGAAGCTACATTCTTCCCGAGTATTATAGGCCGAGAACGCGGGTGAAACCTCGGGGACAACTAGTTCGTTATAAAGTTGGATTGAAAACATCTTCTGCTCAGTCGAGCACTCCTGTGAAAGTGGTCGTGGTTGCAATAGATAGTGTACATGGTGGTGATCTTCAATGTTCTCCTTGACTAGGGTTACAGCTTTCGTAGCGTTGTGGAGTACACTCTCCCACCCTGGACAATAAGACTCTTCATCGAGTGTTCGTTTCTGCACATGTAACCAAATAACTTCATAATTCGAAGCGGCATAGTCGATGAAAGACTATCTGTTATTCTAAGCTCCTGCAGGATTGAGTTATTGGTGTGAAAACCGTCAACGGTATTTTCAATAAGCGTCCTCAGCACCACATCTCCAGTGCGTTAATTTTCCGGCGATATTGTAGGCTTAAGGACCAGCTCCTTACAGAAAGATCGGAAAGACCAGGCATCTCATAAGTCGAATCTTTGTTTTCCTGGTTATCCTACTGTCTTTCCAAATCTTCCTACTGATGATCTTGTCATTGCGCATAGTCTTCTGATTTCATCTTCACAGTCTCCTATGTTGGAAGTGGTAGAGCCGAGGTAGATGTATCTTTTTCGCAGTACGTCCATTCTATTAAGTTAGGCCCGGTCTATTATTAACATTTTCATCTAGTGTGTTGATTGCAAGTCCGAATTGGAGACAAGTGGTTTCATAATGAGCCAAGAGATCCTCCATGCTATTATTGGAAAATCTCCTCGTCTATTAGTGGAAAAAAAAAGAATCCGACTGGTAGTTCCATAGATAAATGCATTAAAACAAACGAACTAAAAATCTTCAGTTTCATTATATTAAAACTAGCTGTCCCCCGCGGTTTCACCGTTTAAACAAACAAAAAACCCTTTATCATCATATCAGCCCATGGATGTCCACTGCTGAACATAGGCCTCCCCCATTGATTTCCACTTCGAACGGTTCTGGGCCGCTTGCATCCAGCGGCGTCCAGCGGTCGCCACTCGAGAACCTTCCTTCCTCATCGGTTATCGGCTCTTCGAGCGATGTGGCCTGCCCATTGCCACTTCAGCTTACTAACTCTACGAGCTATGTCCGTCGTTTTTGTTCTCCTACGAATGTCCTCATTTCGGACCCTGTCACGTAGAGAAATTCCGAGCATAGCTCGTTCCATAGCTCGCTGAGTGACTCTTAGCTTATTTATGCGGCCAGCAGTGAAAGACCACGTCTCTGTCCCGTATGTCATCATTGTAACACGCACTGATTGAAGACCTTTGTCTTCAGACTCTGAGGTAGTTTGGACGTGAAGATATGGCGCAGCTTCCCGAACGCTGCCCAGCCTAGTTGGATTCTTCGATTGACCTCTTTGTCGAAGTTGGACCTACATAATTGGACAATTTGTCCTAGGTAAACATACTCGTCTACAACTTCGAGAACAGTGCTCCCAACAATCACCGGCATTGGCGGAATATGAACATTAGATATAATTTTTGTCTTGTCCATATTAATTTTTAGGCCTACCTGTTGGGAAACTCTGTTGAGGTCATTGAGCAGGATGTTCAAAGCTTCCAGCGATTCCGTTATTATGACTATATCGTCGGCAAATCGAAGGTGAGTGATATGTTCGCCATTGATGTCGATGCCTTCCAGTCCAAGAGCTTGAATACATCCTCCATTACAGTGGTGAAGAGTTTTGGGGAAATTACGTCACCCTGTCTTACACCCTTCTGCAACTGGATTGGTACCGTACTCTCGTCCTGGAGTCGGATTGACATGGTGGCTTTGCTGTACAAACACTTCAACACTTCGATATAGCGATAGTCAATTTGGCATCGCTGTAGACTCTGTAACACCGCCCATGTCTCGACTGAATCAAAGGCTTTCTCATAGTCCACATACGCCAGGCATAATGGCCAATTATACTCCTCAGTCTTCTGTATAATCTGGCGGAGTGTATGTATGTGGTCTATGGTACTAAAGCCTTTACGGAAACCGGCTTGTTCGGGAGGCTGTCGTCAAACTTACGTGCTCGCTTGCAACACTGGTCGGCAAAATTGATGTACGATACGTTAATTTTATAGCTCTAGGTGAACATACCTTGTGGCGCGCTTAAAAGCTTTATTTAAAACCTCAAATAGATAAAATATCCGATTCCGATATTACGATATTGGATCACTCAATTCCGATATTGTAATATCGGAAAAAACGGTCCGAGATTCCGATATTACGAGATTCCGAGATTCCGAGATTCATGCCCTAGTCGACACTACTGTGCTAAGCCTCAACTATTATTTCTCGCAAGTGATATTCAATGAATAGCTATTGTGTTTCTTGATTAATAGTTTAGCTTAAAAAGCTCTCAATCCATAGGTGAATATTTGAATATGCTTAAGTTACAATTGAGGGGTAAGTAAGTAGACTAGACATAAAATAAGTAAATCGAGTTTCCTTGGTTACAATGGTACTTTGTTTGTTGTTTAAATAGAACACAAAGCATCGCGTACGATGCACGCTAGCCTGTCGGGCCTAGTCGCGTCGGCGCCTTACGCTTTAAATCTTTAATTACTGCGACGTTTTATTGTATGACCCGCTTTTCAGCATTTTAAAATTATTTTATTTATTGTTGATAGTTTAAATAAAAGAAAACAATGGTCAATTCATATATATACAAGATATTATTTCTAACCTACCTTGGATTCAAAATTCTATAGTTTTTATTAGGGATTTTCTATCCCGCGAACATACAAAACTCTCCCTAAAACATAGTGAAACTGTAAGATTATGAAATAATTAACAAAAATCTATATTCAAATATTTTGATAAAATTTTACAACTATGGCCACAGCGGTGAGGTTTATATCAAAATATATCACAAAATAGTATTAGATGCATAGTTTAAGTTATTGTAGTCAAAATTTAGTAACAGTAGCGGCTCTAACTGAGCGGAGCGGAGCGGAGCGGAGCGGAGCGGAGCGGAGCGGAGTGCGAGTGTGGGTCGGGCGGGTGGCGCTCCGCGTATCGCTAGCACAATAATTTACTCGATTACCCGAAGCGCGTCGCGTGCCCACTACCACTACAAATAATTCATACGACCCGTCTCGTAATGGCCTTTTAGCGGCCCGTCTAACTTAAAATGTAGTTAGGCCGATGCGGTTACAAACTATTGATATTAAAGTAACCACTAAAACTATCAATTTATACTGACCCAAAGATTATGCCCACATGTTGCTTTTAATAAATTATTTAATGCTAAGGGAAACTAGAATGAGAGAATTCTACATTCTTTTCATTTTAATAATGTGCGTAATTTCAAAATATTAATGTTACTATTTAGTTCACGAATACGTAACTACGTAATCAATATTAATTCGTAGCAAGTGCTACGAATTAATTTTGATTGTAAGAAATTAATTTAATGACGACATTAAATCTTATTTCGCCGATTCGACGTTTGTATAGGTAGTTTTCCCCAAAGACGTCAATACTAATCAACGTTTTCATAACTAAAAGCCGTCAATTATTAAATGTAATGTAGTCGTCGGGAGGCCTCTACAATGATTTTAGGGCGACTGTAATTTGGTCCCGACTGTAGTCGTCAAGTTCCCTGTTTGGGGCATGTTTAACTTCATTAAGCATAATACGCGACGCTCACAACATACTCGTTTAAGTCCAATCTAAGTTGTGAGAGAGGACGAGTTTACATGTGAATAAATTATTATCTTGCAGTCGGCAGAGAGTTTGGTGTGAAACCTCGGCGACGCTGTAAACTAGATGCACGGAATGCCTTTGAATTTGAGTTGCTATTTTAGATACTTATTTGGCACCTCCCACTTACTGAAACTAGTATCAAGCACTTTGTTCTCGAATCTCCATTTTAGTAATGCGAACATATCAAAAGTAACTTTTTCTCGTTAAATAGTCTAACAAAAAATCACATACCCATTCAACTTGCTTAACTAAGCTTAGCCAAGAAAGTATCTGAAGAGACTCTTTAGGGAGTTATTCATCCAATAAAAGAATATTCTTCGGGTATTTAACAATTGAGAAATCCATTATGTAACGAAATAGTCTAGTTTATCAGGGTGGCGCGAAACTTTTTAGTCGGACTAAAAGGCTGTCGCTTACAGATATTAATTGGTGTGCTAATGGAATGGTTTTTCTTACTATTCTCTGATTTAATTAAAGTAAATTCAAACCATATAATCATGTGTTTGTGATAAAGCGTCTACAAATACTATTGTTCTCTGTTTTTAGTGTTATATTAAACAGTTTCAATAGTTACTTTAGACAACTTATAATTAAATTAATAATAGTTTTATCTAACTACTTATGGCTGGTGGAAATGGAATGAAGATCGCAATATCAGCGTGGAACATACGCTTGCTCATTCTGCCTGAAGTTTTCCGGCTACTGAATAATTAACTCGCTAATGGCCAGATCGCAAATAGAGTCCAAATTATTGTACTACAACTTTGTCTGTTCGTTAAAACTATGAAACATGAATGCGTTTAGCGTAACTACACTACGCTCCGGTTGTTAGTACTTTTTTAATAGCTTTGAAACGTTGTTGGAACATTGAGTGGAATTCTCGTCATCAATGTATAATTATGCTGATCGCTGTTATGAACATAAATAGTATTTTTAACTTTATTGTGAAAGTTTTATATTACTTTAATTCTTGCTACACTTACAAATGTCGTGAATATGATAAAAACTACTAAGGGTGTTTAATTCAGTAGCAGTCAATTATTAGGAGGTGTAAGCAATGCGTAGACAGGCATTGGTTCCTAAATTACAAAAAGTGAGAATTCTCCCAAACTTTTATCTATAAGATATATTTTAACAGTTTAAAGAAAAGTGATAACTCTCGTAGCAGTGCTACGCCGTAGCAACATCGGACTGGCTCCAAAGTAAAAGAAACGGTTACAAATTTTATCAATAATATTTTATTATAATATCTCATCTAAATATATGCATTATGAATCTGTGCTATATACATATATGTTTTTGGGCTCGACAGAATATTTTTATTACTCGAGGACCAGTAACGTGACATTTAATGCATAATATTGGTATTAAACATGACATTATATCAATTATTATCAATAAACGCTAACAATGGTACCGCAATATCGGACCTGCATTGATGTTTACACGTAAGATGCAATCTCTGTACATATTATCTATTAGCTTATAGCCCCGCAGTGGCCGCACAATGTTCCAATATCATCGCATAATACCTCCAATTGAGATTGTTCCACCGCAGACGATTTACATAAACTGTGGCCTCGGGAGAACGTGCTACTAAAACTGCACTGATTGCTGTGTACTCACAGACTATAAAAGTTTTATTGGATCGCATATTGATCGGAAGTGTTTTACACTTGCACGGCATACTAAACCGCCAATTTGTTTCTGAGATCGGAAACTTTGAAAGACGTGCAAACTACTTAGCGTTTTTAAATTCTTTAAGGTAAAAACTACTAAGGTATGCAGTGAAAATTTTTTATAAAATCTCTACATCTGCAATTCAATTAGGAATCTTGGATTCCACTTTTAAATATATGTTTTTCTTCAGACACATTTCCTTATGATATTTTTCTTCTTTGAAAAATTTTCAAGGATTCCAACTCGTGATATTTTTTCAAATAACGTCTGGAAGAAATGTTTTCGTTCAAATCATGCGATTTTATTCGTTTTCTTTTGTAGAAAAAAATCGGTGCTGAGGTCAAAATTCCCGTTATGTGTGAACGAAAGCTTCAAGATTATTTCCATTGACATGTGTAGGTCCCCACGGAATGCCATTCCAAACGATATTATCGTTAAATCAACAAGACAAGTATAATATTGATGCGACTATATTATTTACTGATAGCAATTTTCGATAAATTCTATTATCACAGATAATACCTATAGACATAGTTCATATAAGAACAATAATTTTATGTCATCCCAATACATTTTTGAAGATTAGTCAGATGGCCAATGTAAAAACAAATACGCTACACTTTTTGCAGTACCTACTATAATTGTAGACTAAGGTATTAGTATTTATTCATAAATTTATGAACGAGTAACCCTTGTAAACGCGTCAGGTTAAATATTATTATGCACTCATGTTTTATACCGTTCTCTAACGTTCTAATTAAACAATCTAATTGGGTCGGGCCGTTTCCCAATAAAATGGCCGGACCATGCGCCGCAGCCACATTTGGGAAATGAATGTACTCGTTTTGTAGACACTGCCTGTTTGTATCATCTGACATTTGCCTGGTATTGTGCTCTCTGAATTTAACTTAAATTTTAATTAACTGGTATGTAAAATAGGTAAAATATCACGGGTAAAACCGTGTGACGGAAAGTTAGTCTTAAATGTTCAGAAAAAACAGGAAATGGAAATGATTTTAGTGCCAAAAATAGGCAGCTCGTAGACATAGCCAGCCTGGGTAATGACCGAAGTTCGACTAAGCCCGGGGAAGCCCCACGACGTGTGAGGAATGCGGCTCTATCCCGCCTTATTACATACGTGATTCTTATTTATATTATATTCGAAGGCAGGCGGCGAGCGGAACGCGTTTCCGATATCGGAAGTGGGATTAACGCATTGCCGCCTTTTAGTGCCCTCAGTGCTTCACAACTTAGTAAGTAGGTACCTTAGTACCTTACAAAGTTATTTAGTGCTATTATAAAACATTTCCCCTTCTTATTAAGTGCCTGTATTTTATTTTGTTATTTAGGTAGTATTGTAGCTACACTTGGTTTAAGAGTCGTTAATGAGATTGGTTACACATATTGTTTTTACTATTTCCTTCAATTCTGTCAATATATCGACTAGTGAATCATGATTAGTAATTTTACCAAGTCAATGTCAATATCATTTATTCAGTTAGGCCTTCGGATATACCTACTGATTACCAGTGCGACGTCCGTATTTTTAGGTATTTAAAAATACATAACTTTACATTTCCTTTTACTCTTATGACAAATCAATATGAAGCATCCGGTGGCAATCTATCAAGTGTGTGCGAGGGACCTTTATAAAGTATTTTGGGAGTGTCCTGCGGGCATGTTCGAGTTGTAAGAAAATACGGGACTCCCGGGACCGGATGCACCGTTTCCGCCCCATCCTACAGTGACAACTGTTTGCCAGAATATTTCCTTTAAACGATATTATAGTGAGTTAATAAAAGGGACATTATTTCATACTTCAAGAGATTATTAATAACTGAGTCAAAAAATAATTGAGTTATTTATTTCAAATAATACCGTTTATTTTCTTCTTCATTGTTTATTTTTATATAAATTTCGCCACAGAGTCACCCTTAAAGGGTAACGAAGAGTATTAGTAGTAAGAGTAGAATAAAGTCTATGTAGCAAATTAAAATTAATAAGCCTCCCGAGTCTGCAATTTTTCAATAATATAAGCGTAATCACTCTTACCCAAATATAAGTAGAATAGCAAGAACAACTAGGGAACATACCTGAAACAAACAACACGAACAAATATTAGAACATTTTACTTGGGTACCGATTAAATTGCACCAAAGAAATTTGATTCATTTCCGTTGTAATTAAGGCGGATTTCCATTACGAAATTTTCGCTCAAGGTAGGTAATATATCAAAATAATAATTATAAATTACTCTACCCTATTAATTTTCATGTTATTATCCATATATCGTAATATAACTCGCATTTATACCAATTAAGAGTGGACGTAGATACATGTGGTAGGAAAAATATAAAAAATAACATAAATATAATTTAAGCTGTAAGTTATATCAGCCTAAATTGTAACAGAGCGCAATTACTCAAAATTAATGGTGAAATTAATACTTTGACCGTTCATGTTAATTAAGAGCTTTATTTACTGCCAAATTTATGTTGGTGATGTTTTAATTACATTTATAAACGCTTTTTGTTTTGTATCATGGACATTTGGTGTAAATCAATGATACGAGTGCCATGTGGCGAAGGCAAAATATTCCCCACTTGTATGTAGGGGAACCTTTTAAAATCTCCGAAATTTTTATAGTTTGGACGACTCGAGTAATTATTTCAACAACCTTAAAACAGCCTGAGTACTGTAAGAATCTCGGAAATCATATAGCTTACATGCATAATTTACAGCTTGGTTTATTATTTCTATGGATAAAAGCTTGCTAGATAATAGTGAAATTATTATAATTATATACGCTGAAATTTTGATGGTCTTAAGGGCATTAATTCTATCGCTGTAATAAAAATACGTGGCATCATTTTTTCTTTTTAAATCAAAATAAAATAAAATAATTATGCTCCTGATAAAAGTACTTCTGCTACTTTTGTAACAAGCCAATATAAGTGATTTTTTGTTTTAGTAACAAAAAATGAAAACCTCGTAATAGCTTTTATGAATTTCGTTCAGAACGAAACAAAATTGTCTTTTCCATACAATACATATAAATTAGACAGAGGCCATAAATACATATAGTGTTTTGAAAAAATAAAACATTTGGGTAACCCTCTTGCGTTTTATATGCATATATTTATTATAGGTATGAACCGTGGTTTTGACTGGTATCTAACAAGTATCGATATTGTATCGGAGATACAGAAGTAAATAGAATTTACCATTTGGAAAATCCTTGACGGATACTGTCCGTTAATAGGAACACTGTATGAATGCGTAAAAAGTCGACTTTTGCATTACCGCGGCGTTTCACACGAACCGAAATATTCCGAACGAGTATTACAATTTACATAAACTCGAGCGTCATTCGAGATGTATTAAGGAAATGTTATTTTATGATTTTGATATGCGGTAGCAATGCAACCGAGTTGTGTGTGCTGAATAAAAACTATTATTCAAAATTTAAGATGATATATCGCTTTGAAGTAAGTATATTTTTGAACAAGGCATTTTTTTAAAATATACTATCTAAATGATGTTAACACAAATGCAGTATAGCAATAATGCATTTGTGTTAACATAATTTAGAATTATTTACGTATGTAAAAACAAATGTCCTTCATGTTGTTTTATTTACTTATTCAGATGTGTTTTCGTGTGCTTACTTTGGTCAAATTTATATGATACCGTAGATTGTGGTTAAATACGTGCCTAACCATACAAGCAAACAATAACATTTATAATATTTTTAAGAATTGTAGAAAGTATTCAGGTAACTTAGCCCACGAACTTATAAAAGAACATATGTACAAATTACTTATAGATAAAAATTTAGTTTATCGAGTTAGATCTATCGCCCATCCCATGACTGACATCAAACAAACCGCAGTCTTTTGAGTCCGGTAATGCGATAGTTTCTTTGACATGATAACGACCCGCCTTCGCCCGCTCATATCCACTGAATACATTATATTCTATTGACGCACGCTCCCAACTACAGGGGAAACGGGAAATATTGAAAATATCAAGCTGCGATTCTCTTACATAAAATGTATTGTATATCCTTACATAAAATTATGATATGAGAGAAGGGAATAAAAGAAATATACAGTACCTTACTACATACTACATTATTTAAGCAATATGGTGATAAAAATATATATTTAAATTCGCGATAGACTCTTCAGCTGCCTGCTAAACCGAACCTAAGCTGCAAATCAGATAAAAACTTTTAATTGGAATTTTTGGAAGATTAAAGCAATTATTACTTACTAAGGATTTAGTCAGAAATAACGCCTACGAAAAACAGAAAGAATATACGCTAAATATTGGCTATAATATATATGAAATATATTTAGTAAAATAGTAAAAGTTTTTTCAACACACTCGCTCGTAAATTGACATTTATTGCACCGTTTTTAGTATCTTAATGCAGCTTATTACGCACTAGTGCTTTTTACTTTACATTACCGCACAGTTTTATAATAGGTATAATCCCGATTATGATAAGTTTGTACCTTACTGCAAGTGATATGTGTGTAGACCAAGCATTCTTAATTTAAACGGGTAAAATAGATTAACAGCTCACCTCTGTCAAAAAAAAACTTGCGCGCCATATTTGTTAACGTTCTCATTGTGTGGTTGATTATTATCAAAAAATATACTTAAAAAAATACAAGTCTGTTTTTTCCTCGCAAGTTTGTTGAAAAACGTCGTATGACACGCGTGTGCATTGATTATTGTTTTGTTTATAACCAACTTTGCACACATGTATCATAATGTACTATTAATGTTGATGCTATTTACTCATTCCTTCTTTCACACTCATTCAACCTATGTTTTTTTAAATAAAATATGTGAAGTCACCGGCCACCCTATTTTTACAATGCGACTAACGATTCCACGAAACTAAAACCCCTGTGTAAATATCGTTAGCTAAAAAACGGTCATACAGGTCAAAATTGTATATACAATTCATGAAGCTTTATTCGACTATATCGGTAGTGTTTAATATAGCGCAGCGGCACATTGTTCGCCCGAATACGTCGTTCTGAGCTTGCGCTAATCCTGATTATAACGTTAATCAAAACCAGATACAGCGTAAGCTTCTCCCCAGGCAGACAGACCGTCGAAAGGAATTATATTCAGTATTATGTTTGAATAGTGGTGCTCAATTCTAACCAATTTAAAAACGAAAAATGAGAGTCATGGCGGAATCTTATTTAAAGTGAACGAATCTTTAATCCTTAAGCAAATATCTCGGAGGGGGAAACTGACGCATTAGCCGCGTCAGTCATCAGCAGAATGAATCATTACTTGAAGAGTGCGCCAGTGGCTCGTGTCAAAGAGCTTGTAGCTCAAAGGTCCTCGTGCCCTGCGAGCGCGCCCCGCGCCCCGCGCCGCGCGCCCCCTGCGCCCCGCACGAACCCGCAACCAAGGGCTGATTGAAGGGCCACTCTAAAACCTCGGCCACCCGCTCGTTCGCTCGTATTCAAGGGTCGAATCTGGATTATAGGGCGCTAAAGTCTGCACCTTCATCAGATATGTATAAATTTGTTTGCAGCTCGGCAATTGGAGAGCCGAAAATTTTAGTCTCTTGTGCAATTTTAGTCTATTCAAACTCCGAAACGAATATTATGAATCGAAATTACGTTTTCATGAACCACCTTCACCAAATATAAATAATTAATTTATTTTAGTAAATATAAAATTAATTTATTTAAAATTACACGTCTCCGTTGCCATCCCAGCGCTCCTGTTACTGTTCTCGTTTGCTACGTTGGAGTAAGCACGTTACGTTTCGTAGGTCCCTACACACATATTCGTACCTTAAGGCGAAGTTGCCGTGTAAGTTATTATAAGAGAGGTGCGCCGAGGGAAATGAATGTCGAGTAGGTCGACCCGTTGTCATTCATATTAGCTGCGACGGCTTAAATTTGTAATCACACTGCGCCAATTCATGGGCGTTGCGCGGCATATCGCTGTGATGAAAATAGGGAAAGAAAAAGTAAGCACTGGTAGTAAAAAGTAAATACTCGTGCTGATAAAATTGAACCGGAAATAAGGAAGGAAGTGATGCGACTCGCGGGTCGCCGTAACTCCACTATAAAATAAAAATTGATCGACACTGACGCAATTTTAATAGCACAATATTCTTGGACTGAACAATTACTCGTTAAATAAAGAGTGAGGTTCCAAAGTGTTAATGTCAGTATAAATCCGGCAGTCGGCGCGCTACTCAGCGATCTCATACATTGTACGCTTTAAAATCGCGTACGATAAATAAAAGCTTAGTACGCGGGGACAGAACGCCTTAATAACACTTACAAGCGGCGAAGTCCGTCGTAACACAAAATGATTACACACGTAAAGAACGTTATCTCTTTACATTCTGCACCGGTATTAACCGGCTACAGTTGAGAGTAGCCGTTTCGCGACCACTCGAAAGTTTACGCGAGTTTTACGCACCAATCTCGTCGCCACCCTAACTCTTCGCTAGAAATTGAAAACGAAATTATGATGAAATAAAAATGGCGTACAAAATTTCCCGATTCCTAAAACGAATCTAGGCGCGCTCCCTCTGTCGGGCGGGCGGTGCAGCTCGCTGACTAGACAGCAGGAAATGTACGATGTGCCGCCGGATATCGGCGAATGTGTTCGAATTTTAAGTCACCTAACGAAAATTGATTCTGTTCAATTTTACGTAAACATGACGAAGCTTTGATTGAGCTCAATCTGAATTGAATTCGCGCCGCGTTCGTCCAACTGTTGACTCTGTTCGTAGCCATCAGTCTACGAGACACTGCGCCCGCGTCGTAGCTTTGTTGCTACAAGCGCGAGCGTCCCTCTCGCGAGGCTACTCTACGATAATAGTACATACTGTACATAAATTTGTTATAGTCTCTTGTATAGAGTAATATGAAATAAAATGACGATATTTAAAAGTAGAACTATAATTATGTAATTTATTAAATTGTTTGCCTTATCCTCTACAATATTTATTTACATTATTTAATGAATAATGCATTTCAACTATACAAATAACAATGGAAAAGGAATAAGAAGGAACATTCCTGAAAGCTCAACAATATTCCGAGTGTGATTTTGTAAAGTGTCGAGTTGAGAGACGGCTATGTTACAATGACCTTGCATAATAAGGCGCGCGGCGCGGCGGCGCGGCGTTGGCTCGGGAGGGCAGAAATATCTCGAAATGCACGGACTTCGTGCAGTGCAAGCCACCGCAGACGCATTCATACCATTTCGTGCGATCATTTTGAATCATATACCGAGAGTACAAATGACATATACATCAATCGATATAATATACCTACTACCTATTTGAAATACGAATAGGTAGGTTAGGTACTAAATATTTGAATGAGATTTGGGTAATCTTTCGTTGTAAATGCGTAAATAAATCTATTTTTTCTAATTATTTGATACGAATTAACACTAAACCACGGATCATATTTTCAAAAACTCCATGATGACTTGAATAGTATTTTCTACAAGATATTATTACTATTATTACTCGTATTAGGTCATCGCCCATCTGGAAAGCGAGTGAAATTGCTGTTTTACGATATTTACCTACGTCAAAACCAATATGAGTGAGTTAACGAAGTACCTAAGTATGAAAACAGCATGAATATGACTATAGTTACCCGATACAACAAACTGTGTCTTTAGATTTATGACCAGGAAGACTCAGCATAGGGAAAAATTAATCTGAATGTTTCAACATTTTAAGTTGGCTACAAAATAATTGGACTGTTTTACAAAAAACTTAAACCGACTTCAAAGTACACTAAGAAGTAATCAAATCCTGATCGGATGACAATGGGACCAAACGGGAAGTGTACCCTTCCAGACAAAAAAAGAATTTTCCAAATCGGTTCATAAATGACGGAGATATGAGGCAACAAACATAAAAAAAAAACACAACCGAATTGAGAACCTCCTCCTTTTATTGAAATAGGTAAAAAAAATAAACATACAACCGAATTGAGAACCTCCTCCTTTTTTTGAAGTCGGTTAAAAACATTCCGTTTACTTACTAAGTAAGAAACTAAAAGGCTTCCTAATGAAGCAGTGGTTAAAGAAGAGTTGAATAGGATAGCAAAAGAAGGTAATTTTTTTACAGTTTTGAGTCAATGTTTCATTTTTTAAATGTTTTGGTGTTATACCAATTATGTACTCACTGTCATTATATTCAAACATTACTGATTGATTATATGATTTTAAATGTTAATTAAGTAAGTAAAGCGCACCCTGACAGTTGCAGATATTCTGATTGTGTTTCATCAAACAAATTGTATGAAAATCGCGGTGAAAATGCGTTTTTAATTATCATGAGAAGGGTTGAATATGAATGTAATTTGATTCGCAAACGTAGCGTTTTAGCCATTATGCCTGCTCTCAGTATTTAAATAGAACAATTAAAAGCGGTCAAGCGTTCTACGTAAACATTTTTACGTCCGCAGTTGCTAACGTGAACTGTGAATTTGCATTTTGCAGCGAGTCGCTCCTTCGGCTACACTTCATTGTGCAACCGGGCAATTAGCTAGGAATCGTTCCTCTGACTATATTGATATAAAAGTGTCTTAATTAATGGCGACAATTATTCCTTTTCTATTAATTCTTGTTTACGATTTACCTATATCTATAACTATAATTCAATGCAATAACTACTTCTTCTCCCGACTATTGTTATTACGGTTTTATGCCTTTTTTTGAATTCTGTGAAACCTTTGCTCAGAGGATGCCTACGTAATATAAGAAACGCTTGTGCAAAATATCAAGTTTTTGGTCCTTGTGGCTTGAAAAAGAAAAAACAAAATATGACCTAAACCTAGAGATATATACCTAGTGTAGTTATATTGACTTGTGTAGTTTAAATCCCGCATTTATAACTATGACAAGAGGTGCTACGCGTAACAGTGACATTATTGGAATGCACCATCGGTATAAATTCTCGTGCGGTCAGCAAAAGCTTTATCCAATTGCAGAGTGTATGTAACGTGTCAGTTGTTTTTAAATCGACAGTTACCTGACTAGAGGCTGCAAATAGGACTCTTCAAATACTTGCTCTTTTTGGCCAGAAACAAAGGATTTGCAGGCAAATAAATCAAAATGTTATTTCGAAATGTTTTACAATTGTTTGCAATAAAGATTGAAGATTAAACTTAATTAAACTTACTCGTACCTCATTGATTGATGTAATACCTAGTAGGTATGTAATATTTCGCATGTATTTACCTACTTATTTATTTTTTCAACTAACTGTACAGATATTTGGATTAATTTTAAAATAAAAAGATTTGGATATTAAGATTTTTTGTATTTATACCTAATTGCTGATGTATGTTGTCCATTTATTTGCGACTGTTTATAAAGTAAGTTACCTACTGCGACATTTTTATTAGCATAGTTTGAAGACGTTTCGTTAGACTGGCATTGCTTTGGATAGAAGCGTCTGTCCGGGCTTCACCGACGTGAATAGTTAATGTAGATCGACAGTAGGGGCTAAAATATTGGACTGGTTCACTTTGCCGGTAAACATTTTTGATTGAGCCGGTACCAACAACATACCTTCGAAGGCAGAAAGAATTTCTGAACATTTGCATTCCGCTTTGTTCTAAAAATAAATAGAATCGATTTTTCTTTTGGTATTTCTTTTTGCATGAGATGAAAAATGGATGTAGTAAATTTAATATTTATGACTATTTAATTTAAATTGTAGCTACAAACAACAATTTATTACAATTTATCTCATCTTTTACCGAAATATCTTTTCTGTATTGTTCTAGGTAGGTAAAGTTGATGAATTCAAAATACATTTCGTTGCATTGAAGTGAAAACAAAATCTTTTCTATTCGTTATTACCGACTGTTATTATGTTGCTCTTTAAATAAATATTTTGTATTACAGATATGAGAGAATTGCCAGTGAAATGGAACGAAACCCGAAGTAAATTGCAACGTAGAGGAAATTTTAATAATTGAAAGGAAACTGTTATCCATTATTTATCGTGGAGTTTTATTCTGTAATTTTGCCCAATTTTTGTTGTCGAGTATTTAAACTGCAATTCACTATGCCGAGTGGTAGTCGTAGGTGACGACTACCACTCGGCATAGTGAATGAAATAATGGCTCGCGTTAAATTCCATTGTAATTAAATATACCTTATTTACATGGGTATAAATGCTAGGTTTATAAATCCACTATTTTTAGAATGTTCAAATATTTAAAATAAATATGTAAGAATTGGAGATTTACAGTGGTTATATATAGCAGTATTAAAAAAATTATCAAATCTGTAATATTGAGTTTAACAAATACCACATCCGTCACGTTACTTTCGTAGCAAATTCGTGGCGAAACCGAAATTTAGTATCATAGCAATTAAATAAAACATTAAAGGAGAAACGAAGAAACCTCCACCTTTAATTACGGCGGCTGGTTTCTTTCCTTATCGCAATTTTATTACAATGACAATACGCAAGAGTACGCCTATTAAATTATTTGTGCGCGAAACCCAGAGCTTCGTGCCGGCGTTAAGCCAAAATTACTTATTGTACAAAAAAATATTCTCGCTAAATGGTGTCACATCATCCTTGTTTACTGTTATACGTCGCTGGAGCCTGGGGAGGTTCTCGGGCATAAATCATAATATTTGTAACGAGAGTAAGACGTGATGCAAACCTTCGCTTACGGTTCCCTCTATAGCCCTCGTGTTGTTTTACGAATTTAACTTATATTTCATATATTTTATGGTTCGTCCATGCTACGCGAAGCGAGCACGAGCCTCGCACGAACAGGATTCGTTCGTTGCTTGCGATTTCAAGCGTGGACGTACTTAACGAGCCTTCAGCGAGCCTGCAACGAGCGCGATGCGAATCCCTGTGTACGTGAAAAAACTGACAATCGGGCGGAGCGCAGTCGGGCACCCAACGAATGCTCGTTCGAGGCTCGCAAGCCCGTCCACGCTCGCGAATCGTGCTCGCAGTGTGCTCGTTCGTGGCTCGACTCGTGCTCGGATCGCCAAGCATGGACGCACTATTAAATTTCAAACTATACTTTTATTTTCGCGATAAGTTTGTATTGAATGATCAATTAAACAAGAAAAAAAACGCAGGGTTGCTCGGTGAGTACTGGCCACAGTGTTCGGCTGATATTACATAGTATATGTGGTTACATATATGTTTTCCACGGTAACACATATCTAAAATTCATGCTCTAAATACAGAGCTCCGCGGTTGAGCACACAGTTGGTGGGCTTTTATTGCAAACCTCACGAAAGCAATCTTGAGCAACGCCGGGTATAGGAAAACATTTTTTGTTCAATACCTGGATTTCGGAAAACTATTAGCGTACCTAGTGAAGTGCGCGCGGTACCACTCGCGTTCGACTCTATTGGCTTACGAATATATTCCCGCAATGCGAATGAATCTTAGGATAAGTTCATCCAGTACAATATGTACGATGAGCCGCTAAACGTGAGGAAATAACAAATATACGTACGTTCCGCTTTTAGTATATTTGCAGGGATTTTGCCAAAGAAATGTATAAACCTAAACATAACGCAGTTAAATTTTATTATTTAAGTGAATAAATAAATAAACGATGTTCGTAAAGAATTTTGTTAAGATTGAGCATGAGCAGTAGTCAATAAGGAGTCTAATGTTTTATGACCGTTTAATTTAAATGAACATCTTAACGGCAAATAAGGAATCGTTCGGAACAGACGCGAAACGTTTTAAAACAATGCGGATCATTCAAATATCCCATTAAATCGTGCGATTTAGCTCGCAGGAGCGGGTTCGGGTAAATTAAGCAAATTAAGACCCCGCTCCTGAGACAGTAATTACTGCGCGTCTATACTTGGCCACCGACCAAGTAACGTACCTACTTAGTTATCCTACGTACAGCCTCGCGCGATTTATGAGAGAGACGATTTTCCGATTTTCGAACGTAACTCAATTGGTGCGAACCCCGTGGGTTCGCTATGGATTATGAATGTTATCGTAGTTTAGTGCAACATCGGCGGGCGTGAACATTTTTTGTTCGCACTTGACTGCTCTACGTTATGAACGAGGACGTATTTTGGAATGCCGGCCGTTACTTAATATACTGTCATATTGAAAATATTGGATTTATGTCGCTTCCGATAACCATTTCGCTTGGTTCAATACTTTTGACGTGCGAAACTATATTTTGAAATATTGAAGATGAATTCTGTGGCTTTTTAACTTTACCAACCCGTGTATAAGCGCATGAAATACATAAATACTAGTGTGTATTATATGAAATAATATATTAAAGAAACTTAAAATGTTAAGTTTAACGAAATCATATAAATACATCATACAGAAAAACTGAAAAGAAAATAGGTAGTTAATAAGAAATGCACGGAAATGAAGAAAAATATGTGAAATTATAAGATTAACGTTAAAACGACACGTTATCAAGTAAAACAGCTGTAGTTGTGGCGCGTGGGCGGGCGGCGCGCTCGTCAGGCCTATCGACTCGCTCGCCCTCGCGCCTGCACTCACTCACCTCAAGGTCACCGCGGCCTCGACCACCCGCCTCGCCGTACCGAGCCCTACGCGACCCCTTGATTCAGCCCTTACATTTCAAATGCCCACTTTAAAAATTTAAGTATAACCCTCGTCTTTCCGCCGCATTTCCCGGGAAGGCGTCCGGCGCCCGGGGCGTCCCTTAGGAAACTGACGGACGTCGCCGCTCCTCGATGGGTTTTATAAGCCTCGGCGGGGTGGGGCGTCGGCGCGAGTTGCGCCGTCGATTCGCGAACTCGATAAATAAATTAATTAAAAGTGCAAGTGAGTGATCGTCCGCGTGCAGCCGACCTGCGAACTCGTCTAGAGCTTCCCCTTAATTGGAATTTCAGACCCATCGGATACTTGGCCGAGCCTCGGATTGTTTTCCATTACACTATTTAAACGAGTCACCCATGAACATCAGGAGGTCACCAAACTATCATTACTATAGTTGTATTAGCATGTTTAAATATTCCGACTTCTTTTAGATTAGTTTATACACTTTGAGGGATTTTTTGGTACAATTGATATAAACGTACCTAGATCATGCTCGTTACAGTGGAAGGAATCACCATCGCCAACAACAGCTATAAAGACTTCAACCAACATAATTAATACAAAAAATCAAAAGCACGACTGTCGTCACAAAAAGTGAACTAACTGGATCAAACTGTTTGCTGTCATTACAAAACATCGAACAATTAACCCAAAGAAGCGCAATGACGTTCATTTTGTTTGAAATCTATTCAACCAATTCTCCACCATGAATAATGCGTTCTGATTGGCTAAGGCAAGGACACGCTAAACATTTAGATGCAGTGATTGGTCGGTACTGTAATTAATCAGTGCAAAATACTAGTTGCGGAATTGGATTGCTCGTTATTCTACTCTAAAGGGATTTTTCCTCGATGTTACAAAATTACTTATATATTCTGCTTTACGGCTGACTGCCGACCTGGAAGTAACGTCAGTAGCTTCGACCATCATAAGGCCGAAACTGAATAAATGGCTTCGACTTTGAGATCGTATTTTGTGTTATTTTCTTAGTGTAGGTTCCCTATCACCCGGAATGACATTGTATTGTAACAGTTGATACCACATCGCTTCAAGCTTTTAGAAGCTATCTGTATGTATACTAATATAATAAAGCGGAAGAGTTTTTTAGTTGTTCCGTTTTTTACCATTTGGCTACGGAAGTAAATGGTAAAATACGGAACCCTTATGGATTCGTCATGACTGTCTGTCCGAAACTATAAGAACTTTACTGTTGAAACTTGGTAATTAGACGTATTCTGTGAACCGCATTAAGATTTTAACACAAAAATAGAAAAAAAACAATAAATTTTGGGGGTTCCCCATACTTAGAACTGAAACTCATTTTTTTTTTAATAAAACCCATTCGTCTGTGGTGTCTATGGATAGGTCTTTAAAAATTATATTAAGGTTTCTTATATAATTTTTTTACTTATATGTTTTTTTGTTTAAACGGACTAATCTCTGGAACTACCAGTCGGATTCGAAATACTTTCACTAATAGGAAGCTAGTCCCCGAGTAGTATAGGCTACTTTTTAGCCCGGGAACGCGAGTAAAACCGCGGGGGACAGGTATATGGAATAAAGAAACGGACAAACATACATACATATCTACATACATGAACCTGAAAACATTACACTATTTTCAGTTACTCATGTTTAAATGGGACGTAGTCTGTACGACCGCAGATATAGAAGCGTACCTACCGATTTTTTTGGTATGTCTCTACGTGAAACCATCCCTAAGTGATATTTAAGGAGAGAGATAGGTATATAAAAAGGATATGAGTTTATAAGAACTCTTCCCTATTTAGTCGTTGGTATAGACCTACTATAGTCTGGCCTAACCTAACCTAAACCTAAAGAAATACTTACTTTTTTTTTTTACTTACTAGTAGTAAGATAAGAAGATGGCCTTGTACGATTGTTTGTAAGCGTTTGAATCACTTACTTGCACTTTAAATTATCCAGTAAATTAGTCAGTGTATTTTTTGTTTCTAAGGTAATTTTACTGAAACCCATCTTGACACATAGATATACACTTTGAAAAGAAAAGTGTAGAAAGTGCTAAATTTTTTTGAGTTTCATATACGTTTTCAATACCTCTCAAGATTACAGTTAAAATATGCGGCTTGGCCGATTCGCTACTAAAATAACTATTGTATTAAAGAATACAATTAACAGTGAATACTTTTTTAACAGTGAGTAATTGGCAGTGACGGTAGCGAAACGGCCAAGCCGCATATTTTGACTCGGATGTGTAGAGTTTGTGAAGTTAGGGCTTGTAGAGTTAGGGCGTTTAGAGTTATAAGCTTGGCTCTACATGAGATCTGATAACTTTACTTTAACTGATTCTGATAAATGTACTTCGTCACTTCCCAATAATGGCATGCAATACACAACATCGTATTATGGACGCGGGGACAAACCACAAATACAGAGAAATTCGGATTTCGCATCAAGAAAAACACCCAGCACATACATAGGCAATGTTGGAACATAAATAAAATTGTGTTTGTGTGCGTTGAACGTCCGCGTAACAAAGTTAATCATGACGTTACAGGTCCAGTAACGCGAACCCTACAACTTCCAAGAAAGGCTGATTGTGTCTTGAAGGCTGGCCTGGCGACGTCATTGCGGACCGCCATATACCGGTGCGGTAAAGAAAACATAATGTCATATTATCACAGGCGAGTCTGGAGACGCAGCATTTTACATAAATGATTTTGATTACCTAACATCTGTGTGTAATATGTATAGCTGCGAGTCGAGTATGTTATAGCAAAGAGTAGGTACCCAGTAAGTGTATAAACAAATCATTACATGGTGGTTGATTTGTGTAAGGCGCACTTACTGTGTATCTCTCTCTGTATATCTCGTATACAAAAATGAATCCCTATTTCCCTCGGTCACGCCATAACTTGAGAACGACTTTACCGATATCATCCATCTTTTTTTTAAGTTTCATTACTCTGGAGAAGGTTCTTACGGAAAAAAATACTGAAAAAGTTGCGTAGAAAATAAGAACATTTAACAAAACTTAACGGTAGGGTAGAATATCTAGGGACAGCTAGTTTTCTATAAATATAAAATGATTTCTCCTGACTCTCTGACAAACTAGGTCAGTAAGCTATAGATTTTGTATCATATTTAAATAAAGATGAAGGCCTCTTAACTTATTAATACATGTGAGTAGAGAATTAGAATTTAAAAAAAACTCGTAAAATTAAAACTATACAAAGGTATAAAATCAAGAGAAGAAACAAGCTTAACAACATAAGAAAAGAATAGCGGAACTTGTGGTTCAGTTGAAAAGAAAAGAAAAGGAAAGAGCAAGCAAGTGGAGAAGGTTTAGCCGGTAAAGCGTTTCAGTACAGATGTCCATTGTCGGCACAGGGGTGCCGGGGCTGGGCCACTATGCTAAGTGAAAAAAGGATTACACCTATATAACTTTGAAATATTACTTGTTTTTTAACATTGAAATTTTGATTTTATAACAGGAAAAACTGACTATACCTACTATATCCCATTCAAACTTAAACCGTGAATATCTCGGAAACCATGGTGCAAGTGGGGGGTAACAGTGGACACCCTACATAATCGATATGCCCAAACCAAACATCGCCAAGCAAATCCCTATTGTAAAGAAGTTGTTTAGCGGCGAGCTGTTAATGATAATTTAATCACATTACGGGGTCACGTGATCCCCCTGCCGCTCGCCGGCCTCCCCCCTCGCCCCGCGCCTGCCCACATCTCGATGTGGCATGGATGGATCCGCAACCATACCTAAACATGATTAAGGTAGGTACCTACTACCTCCTAAAAAAGCCCATATTTAAAACGACGCAAATATAAATAGGTATGTAAGTGTAGTACCACCTATAAAAGTAGGATAAAAAATAATAAAAATTGCAACCACAATTATTTTCGAACGCGTGACTAGGTATTTTGACTGGTAACACTAGGTTATTCTTATACTATTTGCGCCCCGCGGTATCACCCGCGTACCAGGAATATCCTACTCTAAACCGTTAGTTGACTTAAATTTTCTAATTTTCTACGCAACCTCTTTTTTTTTTTGTAAGAAACCTCCAGAATTTTAGAAAATTTTAAAAAAAAGATGGTAAGGTTGTTCTCAAGTTATGGCGTGACCAAGAGAAATCGGGATTCATTTTTATATATAAGTAGAGATTATTTATTATAGTATTTAGAGAGTAGAGAAAAAAACCTCCCTCAGTCACAGTCTTAATATTATCAGAAGACCTTAGGAAATTTAATAATAATTAATTTTTAACAGCGATTTTACTAAAATTCTTCTGTGAGCTAAAAGGATATCAAAACTGGAATGTTCTATGTAACACGTAGATAACACTACATAATTTCATCTAGCCTTGCATAAGCCCGGATAGCTCAGTCGGTAGAGCATTGGACTTTTAATCCAAGGGTCCAGGGTTCAAGTCCCTGTTCGGGCGGCTCTTTTTTATGTTTTCAGCGGTTACTAGTGAATAACATTGTTTTTATTAATTTGTATTTTGTCGTAAGGTCTCTCAGACATTATTTAGAAATATTTCTCTTAATTATTACATACTGTTTGTATTATTGTAGTTGTGGATTTAGGAAAATAGTTTTAAGAATAAATTAAATAAATAAATATCCTGGGACATTCCTCACACACGGTCATCTGATCCTAAACTAAGCAGAGCTACTTTTTTACCACTTAACTTTTACTATGGAAACCAGATAACTGATATAATACATATACTACTTTTTGTTTCAGTCATGCGAAAGTGAGTTTGTTTGTTTGTTTGTTACGCCTTCACGCCTCAACTACTCAACGGATCAACATGAAATTTGGCATGCAGATAGCCTATGGTATGGAAAAGGAACGCGGGTGGAACCGCGGGGGACAGCTAGTTCTCAATAATCAGTCAGTCACTTTACCTAGTTGTGTCACTCCATTACGTTTTTCAGTCACATCACTTAACGCCAGAAATCAGCCGCCGTAACGGTGACCTCTGGAAATGCCATCCTACAACATCTATAGAACTACTCTCTAAATAGAAACCAAATTTTATTTATTTTTTATAGGGCCGACTTACTTACGAAGGACAGGTCCAAGGTACAAAATATTGCGTTCGTTGATAGTATAGACTTCAAGACATGCTTTATTCTCTTCGTCAAAAGTTGGTGACAAAACTCATTCAATAATTACCTTTTCTAATAAAAGGCATGTTATATAATAATATCTCATAATATTAAGTAAGTAAGGTAAATAGACAAATAAATTGTATAAGAATCGTGAAATTTAGTTATTTATAATTTCAACTTAGCTGTGCAAGCCCCTGTGGCCTAATGGATAAGGCATCGGCCTCCTAAGCCGGGGATTGTGGGTTCGAGTCCCACCAGGGGTACAAAGTCTATTTTTTTCAATACAATATTACTATTTAGTGTAAGGAATACGAGTTTTTTTTATGCAGATAATATATATCTGGAATCACATGCGATATTATCACGCTATTATAAACGCTATTCGCCGCTAGATGGCATAAAATTGTGCATGCGTATGCACTTACGTCAAAAGGCGCGGCAAACCTTTATACTGTGTTAAACTTTATGATCTGTTCTATTCCTATCCATTCGCGGTCGAGAGTGAGTGAATTGAAACTTTTATGGCGGACTGCAGTCTGTAGTAATAAACAGTTTCCCTTGTTTATTGTTTTGAAGATTATCTTAAAACAACCGAGAATGCGGGTTCTGTAATGACAGAAGATCGATAGGTAGGTTAAACTGTAAGGATATTTTTAATAAAATGATCCACAGATTCCTTGTCGGTTTACTACATTCAATATACGCATAATAAGCTCTTTATTACATCGTACAGTCGCAATAAAGAGCAATAGAAATTGTGAAATGCCTTCAATATTGAAATGTCGACCCAGTTCGCGTGGCCGCGGGGTGCCGGTGTGAAGGGGCGCGGGCGGGGCTAGGGGCGCGGGGTGGCTCACTAAGTCACTATAATTAATAATGGCTCGTCATAGTCGTCATGTTTTATTACCTAAACTAGCGCTTACTTTACCCCTTATTCTGTTCAATTACTTCCTTTACTGTTTCTTTTATACACCTTAAAACACGTAAGCATGCACGCAACAGCCAGGTTATTTCTATCTGTACCTTCATTTACTAGTGTCTCAGAGTATATAAATACTGCTAGTGTGTTGGATTCTTTTAAATAGAGGCAAATTAATTGTTAAAAATTCTTTGTTCTTTCTTTTCTTATAATACCTAATTTAATCAAATTATATTTTTACAACTAGTTCGACATATACATAATTATGTGCAATCATTTTTGTCACTTGATCCTCACTTATTATGCAAATTTAACCTGTTTGTTAATTTTAATTTTAAAATCACAAATAGAATTAAAAAAATAATAATACCAAATACCTAGGTAGGTACATTGCGTTTACTAATCTTAAAAATGGTTCGTAATTTATAAATTATATATTTTGAGGGCAAATAATTTTACAATTACATTTTTATTGTATTCATAAAATGGTAAGTCTAGTATGAATTTCATAATACTGCTAGTGTTGTCCTGAGTGGCGATGACAGCGCCGCGCGCGGCGGGTGGTGAAATGCGCCTGTCACTAACCTGTCAGGGACATAGCGAAAACAATACTGTTATTTTCCAAGTAATAACTTACTATCGTTATCGAATGTCTAAAACATTATAATGCCTGTTTATAATACTTTCATTGAATGCAACAAGTGAATTTGAATATAATTAATATTTTCAATAAATAAAAACGTTTTACCATCTTTAATCAAGTTTTCTCCGTTGTTGTACCTAATGCTTTTATTCAAGTGTTTGATTCTATACCAAATTAAACAATTAGATTTATTTATACGTACCTATTTCGCCAAAATAAAACATAAATTATTTTGAAGTTTAAGTGTATTTCGAACCGGTGGTAAATTCAACGTTCATAAGTGCTTTGCAGGGCCTAACCTGAATAAATGACTTTTTGATTTTGATTTTGAATTCCTAATCTGGCTTGTCATGAAGCTAAGTTCGTTTTAGTTGGTTGCATGAGATTCGATTAACTATATTTACATTGTTTTTTTTTGTAAGCTATTAAGTACATCGTGAACGTCATTCGTAGATGTACATCCACACCACACCCTACACCGGGCGGCGCCACGCTCTCGTAAACCCACCGCGAGATGGCACTGCTAGTTTTATTGCTTGTTTGCACAACAAGCTGTAATGGAGGACTACAATATTGACAGACCATTAATTCGACAGGAAATTGTGCTGAAGCAGCGGTCGGTCCAGCCAGGTGATTGTGAACTTTTCAAATTATCCGCGTGTTCCGCGCTTGTTTCCACTTCAAATAGACACGCGGGCGAGGCGGGCGGGCTATTGACTCTTGGGATATCAAGTTGAATAAACCGTGCAAGCTACAGCCTTCTAGGTAGCATGGCTGGCGAGGCGAGCACACGCTACGTTTATATAACATTAACTGTCCCCCACCGAAGGTACTATATCGATTTTTACAAACGTGTCGGTCTACAATATAGGTACTCTACTCGTATCACATTAGGTGGATTAATTGATTAAGTATATGCAGAATGCTAATGCATGAAAATAAGTATTTTTCTATGGATGCCATCAGTTAGCCGATT
Source organism: Achlya flavicornis (assembly GCA_947623365.1). Lineage (NCBI taxonomy): Eukaryota > Metazoa > Arthropoda > Insecta > Lepidoptera > Drepanidae > Achlya > Achlya flavicornis. The sequence goes on from OX392467.1 coordinate 10,433,962, forward strand.
ACTAAACTGACGTTACTGGAGTTAAGTAAAATGGGAGTATAAAAAATATCCTAGGACATTCTTTAAACGCAGCCATTATGATCCCAAATTAAGAAGAGCTGCTATGGAAACCAACCAGATAACTGATATGCTACTTTAACTATGGATTATGGCTATTTATGAACTAGTTTTCAGTTCATGTCTTAATTTAAGCTATAAGATGTCGACGATTCATTTAAGCTATAAGTCCGTCTCCATCCATATCATACTCATTCCATACCACAGACTATCTGTGAGCCTTTCATCGCGATAGAAGTTTAGTCGTGAAATGGTAAAAGACAGAGTGAGTTAGAGAGACATTTATAATAATAGTGTGATTAATATTCTTCTAACCTAAGTATATGTATTTTACGATGAAAATATACTTATTACAGATTTTATCTTTCAAATTATCATCATCAGTCGCCAGTAATTTTTTTATTCACCCGATTAATATTATCTCTTATAATATTAATGAGAATAGGTAGATTTTGAATAGGTTATCTCACTATCTCACTAATATTATAAATACGAAAGTTTGGATGTTTGTGAGTTTTGATGTTTGTACCACAATCATGCTTCAATAACTCCACGGATTTGGATGAAATTTGGCATACATATAGAATATGTTCTGGATGGCTTAGGCTACTTTTTTATCCTAGGAAGGCACTGGGAAGGATCGGATACGCGGGTGAAACCGCGGGTCACAACTAGTGTTTTTATAATTAAGAAAACTGTACTCATACTAAATTCCATTATATATACCTATATCAGAGCCAATATAATTATTGATGGTTACCTTAAAAGTAGCTACTTACTATACTTACGAAGGTATATACATACATAATTTAAATTAACCCAATCTATGAACCTACCACGCATCGCGCTAGTGGTAAAGAAAGGTATACACATACAACACACGATATTAAGTCAGTACGAGTAAGTTGTAAAGTTGGAAGATGCTAAGAGCTTTCCCTGTTTATCCAGAGCTCGAAATATGGCCGTCCTCGGCAGGCGTCAAAGAGACATATTCTTTTAATTAAGCCACGCGGAAAGCGTCGTAACTTTTACGAGGTTCGTGATTTAACTATTATTTGTCATCAATTTTATGTGGTATAAAAGCAAATAGTAGGTACATTCCGAACTGTTCGGCATAATAATGTGCCATTTACTGAGTTATATTGTGACAAGAACAACAGATTTAAACTTGCCAACATAGTATGGAGCGCAGTATGCTTGGTATCAAAAAGATTAATAAAATTATGCATGCAAGTATTAGAGGAAAAACCAAAGTTTCAGATGCTAAGCATAGGATAAGGAGGCTGAAATGGAAATGGGCAGGGCATATTTGTAGACTTAAAGACAATAGATAGACATATAAGAGTCACTATGTGGTATCCAAGAGAGGGTTAGAGATCCAAAGGAAGACAGTGAAAAACACCAGTTGATAAAACCAAATGGCGGTTACTGGAGGAGGCATTCGTCCAAAGGGCGAGCTGTTAAAAGAGCACAGTTAGCTAGTGTAGCTTTTAAGAAAAAAAATATCGTGTGTGTGTGCCCTAGTACTCGAATAGAGTAACATATTGTAAATATTGCAGCAATAAAGAGGCTTTATTATTATTATTATATTAGTCTTTTGTAAAATGTTGAAAAATTCAATAATTTTAACAAGGATAATCAAACCTAGAATTTTTTTTTTCTTTGTTGTCTTTATTGAAAAATTATAACACTATTGTTTGCTTGAAGCTCAGAGTATATAAAAATAAATACTACGTACAACTTGAAGTATTAAAATAATTATTATTATCCCGCCACAGACAACGCCATCTAACGGTGAATAAAAGAAAATACACTGGCAGCGCCATCTGTTATGGAGTAGATGCAGCATAGAGTGATCGGCCTTTTCAATTCGTTTACTTAGTAGGTACTAAGAAAGATAGATGGCGCTGTTTTATATTTCACTTTCTACTACTCAATACTAGGGAGCGCTTATTTTAAAAATATTAAGTTAATCAACAAAACGAACCATTTTAATAAATCAGCAATTAAATATAATATTACTTTCTTATTTATAATAGTACTACGAGACTTACCTCCATGTTAAGTTGGTGTGTTTCCACTTCTCCCCTTGAACTGCGAACCGTTTCCTTCGGTGAACGTTTTCATCCTCGCCAACTTCTCTGTCAGGTCGTCCGCACCTTTTCTGCTTCATTAGCTCTTTGGTTGCTTCATCTATGTCACCAGTTACTGGGATCCCACCGTATTCCTAAAAATATTTTTTATCAGTAGGTATTTTCAAGTCTCCACACACAACTCACAACCCTTTGAATTATTTTACTTCTAGAGTATTCATGATATTTTCCTGTCTGTGGGGTACGGGGATGGGCCCCGGGAATATAATATAATACAAGACAAAAAGATTTCATTATTCCGTATTTTAGATTTTAAAAAAATCTCCTTATTATATTGTTATTTTTGTTCCGTGATTTTTTGGATATACCTACAGTGTTAATTCGCTTTTATAATGTATGAAGAACTTGTAGCTCAACAAGGTAGCTCATTTTATTGAAGATATTTGGAAGTAGATGCACTCTGCACTGGTGTTATTTGTTCATACTTTAACCACAATCGGTTGTCTCTACAATTGATGGGCTGGGGAACAAAACCGGATTAGTCCGCGAATTAAAATTTGACAGGACGGCGAAAAACTAATACCTCAGCTAATACCTAATTTGATGAAATTATTAACATCATTGGTGTTGGACTAATCCGATTCGATTTTTATGAACTTTTAATACATACTTGTAATGTTTTGATAGCAATCCTGAAGTCATCCTCGTAATATTGTGCGGTGTCACCCATCAGCAAGTTGGCCGCTTCAGGCCCTTGCTTCAGATATCCGAATGCTTCCAGATAACTCCTCTGAAATATAAAGGAATTTATTTATTATCGTGCAATGCATAGGTAGATATATTATTAACACTATTTTAAATTTATTAATCTACTTGTAAAATTCTCGTGAAAACATATTCATATTCATTAATTCTGCAACTAAGTGTATTTATTAGTGTCTTATTAATAGTACAAACAGTGCTTAAAGAACTTAGTGACCAGTGGCGTGCATTCCATATAGGCAAATAAGCAATGCCTACCTCATAAGATTCAATACAATAATATTTTGATTCAATTAAACTACATAATCACTTTGAATAAAAATTCTAACCTAACATTCAATACGAAATTTCAAACTTTGCCGCGCAGGCACTCGCGAGTTCGCCTCTCAAATTCACGCACACTAAAACGATTTCGGCATATTCATACACACACACACACTTCTTTACGATAATACGACGAAAACATAAATCACGCTTTTGCTATGCGTAGCATACTGACATTTGACATTCGCGATTTATGGACCAAAAGTAACCTTACCTACTCTGTTGTAAGTAAGGTAACCCATCCAAATTAAAAAAACTACAGTTTACCAACATTAGAGCAACTCAAATATAACTTCGCAATTTATTTGTGTTGGTTTGTTTATGGTTTGGCTGGCATTGTAACGTCATTGTATGCAGTCTTGTTGTTATTTACTTATTGTGATTTTGCGAACTGTATCTGTGTGAAATGAAGAAATTTTGTGGTGAAGATGCAAAATGTATTGATTAATTAGTCCTTTAGTCAGTTTTCGTTTGTTGAAAATAGTAGGTAACTTGCTGTAGACCAACTCCAAAACATGGATTCAAAACAAAGGTAAAAATCTTAGACATTTTAACACAGAATATTATGTTTATTGAAAACACCTGGCTACCTGGGTGCTGTTATTCGAATCTATTATTATGTATTTTGTTTGCTAATGAATCATACCAAATGTGTGTGGCTGACCTAAACAATTTTACGAATCTGGTCAAAAAACATGATCTATCTAAGAGCCATATTTAGGCGTGTATGGCCAAGATTTCTTCTGCCTACCTAGTCCGAAAACCAATGCACGCCACTGTTAGTGACCTTTACAGGAATTGCTAAAGTATTGATTATTACATAATAATAATAATAGGGTATTTGACAGGGAGGAAAATAAATGATAAAACACTACTCAGTGTATAAAACATCAAAAAATAAAATCATCACATAGTATGTTGTATATTTTAAGGTTTTAATGATTTTTATTTTACCAGTTACACCAATAAAAGTGGGTCAGTGTCAACAAACAAAGTAATAGTAGTAGTAGTATCAACGAATGAAGTTACGCATGTGACAAGTCCCAGGATATTATTTAGTTTAATCTTCTATTTAATTTTGAATTCTAAAAGGTATTGTACTAATATTACCTGAGACAGGGGATAAAAAAACGTCGTTATATAACCCTAAACCAATTCTATTTCCGAGATCAAATATCCTCTTTTTAATTTTAATTAAAAACCACTATTCCTCGTTAACAACGGCGCTGATAATAAACAATATTATACCTATCATCGTTAACAATGGTGTTAGGAATAATTAAACAACTGTGTTTTATATAGTATGATTACATTATAATCTGGAACTTTTCTTTACATAGAAGTGTAACGATATGTCATAATAATTAATTTCTATATCATAATATTTGGATATAGCTATATAAATTTTGAATATCTTGTGTAGGTAATTAGCAGGACCGAATTCTTGTCAAACAGGCCTAAAATCTGGTAAAAAGTTGCATGGGCTGACGTATAATAATATGAATGGCACGATGGTACGGTTAAACTATGGAGTTTTAATCAATTTTAAGTTACTATATGTCTAAGTAAATAAATGCCACCCTAGAATTATCTAAGTAAGATATCTTATAAAATTACGTAATCGCTATCCACTTCATAGCTTGGGGCTAAACAAAGTTTGTTTAAACCGAGGATGCCCCTAACTTTATAGCTGACAATAAAGACTTTGTTAAGCAATCTGTAGTCTATTATTCAGTCCCTTAACTTATCTCAGCTCGTAAATGCTTCGGTGGGACTGTTTATTTGCATATACCTGTGTTTGAGAAGGGCTCAAAGTTACTTCGCGTTCAACATGAAAAATTTAAGCCAAATTAAGGGCATTGCAGTAATTTTTATGACAGGAAAGCATGTGGGCGGTAGATGTTCCATTACAGAGAATTGTGAAAAGATTGTGAAAACCTATCATACCAGTACATAACTTGTATAGCCTTATATGTTGGGTGTTGAATGAACTTGCTATCAATATTCTGACGTTGATTGAATTATTACAAAGAGTAATTTGTTTTAACAGCTTTTCTGTAGAGTGCCAATAGTCTCAGGTATAAATCATTGGTATGGGTGGGTAACGAACCCATAAAACAATGCAGAACAATTAGGTTAATTTTGTTGCCTGCCACCTGATTCGGAACCGTGTCAATAGATTGCCATTATTTCGTTATTTAGTGCCAATCGTTTTGTCTTTGAATTTTTTATTGGCGTTGGTATGAGATTTTGGCTTTTATATCTCGTATGGGCAGAGTGAAACGAGATTGTCTGTAATTTTAAATCTTTGGCCGTGTCGAGGTTTCGCTTAGGCCTTAGGCCTATGCTGTTTTTTTCCAGAGTTATTGTGTTAGTTCTCCCGGTGATTATAAACCCGGATATTAATAAATAATAACATACCATACAACAAATTTGGAGATAGTGATTTATGGCAATCAAACGTGGAATAAGATTATTTAAACGTGTTTTTACAGAATTTGAAATGATTCGTCATATTTTTTCGTTCCATTATCTTTGTGATACGTTTTATAAAAGTTGTCTCACGAACTGTTGGATTCAATTATTAGGTGTTTTAAAGTGTGCACAGGTAATTCTTGGAAACCGTCAGAATGGTCAGTTTGATTGTCATTAGAATGCAGTTGGTGATCAATCATGGGTCTCGGTCCCTAGTGCTTTATAACAAAGGTCTGACACGTCCTGGAAATGTATGAACCGGGGCCCAAGAAGATTTAAATAAAAACGTGCAAAATAGTAGTTTTTTGTGTGATATGCAATACTTTAAACTTGTAACTGATTTATTTATTAGACTGAATAAACGATGAGATTTTTTACAGTTACGCTTCAATAGGTCTAGAAAATGGTCAACTGGTAAACTAACTACGATTTTGCGTGCCTCGATCGATCCTTGTAATCGATGGTGATCTGTAAGCAACCACTTGAGGACAGAAATGGGGATAAATAGGGACCGCGTGCCAAATGTAGGGCGCCTGTGAGTGCCTCTGAATCACCTTATTAAACCTTGCGTGACGCCATCTATTTTGTCCTCTAATTAATTGACAAATCTCTGTCATTAGCCTGTGCTACTTCCGTTTCATTTATTTTTACTTTATCACTAAGGATTTGATGGTACCTACCCTAGTGTAATCTAAACTGCATTCGTATCAATAAAATAACAATTGATTAAATTGCTTGTGAGCCTCATTTATATATTATATACTATATATTTGTATATTTCTTGACTGCATTTATATATGTTAGTAGGTAGCTTCAAAATCGGCTTATACTGGGTTGATAATGTCAATCTAACTTTTAGCTTTTTAGAGGGTCTCGCCTCTATAAAGTTTGAGAAACGATGCCCTAGTCTACGCAGAACTTAATTAATTTCTATCACTATACCAGCCGAATAATTACCATAGTCATTTTCGTGCACAGAACGTCATTACAGTGGTGCAGTGCAGGCCCACACGTCGCTCGGCTGTCATCGTGGCCTAATCAAGCATCGAGGGTGGGACTCGGGAAGGGTGGCCCCGCGTACACTGCACCATTGTACATTGTAGGTACCTATTGACTGATGTCTGCTGTCACCTAGACAGCCCCCTTGCTAATTATGGATATAAATGATGTTGGCGTAAAATTATTTTAAAATTGGTGGCTAATGGAACGATGCATATAAAATGAAAGTTGCGGTATCGCGTAGGTATATGAAATTATTAATTTATGTTCATGAAAATAAAAATATATTAATTCGCTGTAACACCTGTGATTTACATTATGTGATACCATCAGCAAAGCTTATCACATAATGTCTAAATTAAATCACATTAACACACACACTTAATTTGACGGGCTAGTTGGCGCAGTTGGTTATGATTCCATCTATTGCGCCGCAGGTCGTAGGTTCGATTCCCACATAGGACATGCATGAACATGTCTACCTTTCCTCAGTCTGGGTGTAATTTATGTATATTAAGTATGTATTTACAAACAAAAAAGTACTATCAGTTATCTGGGTTCCATAGTGCTCTGCTTAGTTTGGGATCAGTTGACCGTGTGCGAGGAATGTCCCAGGATATTATATTATTATTATATTACATCACAGGATATTATATTAACTTAATAGTTAAGTACCTATATTGCGTGTAAACGTCTTAATTTGCAATTGTTATTGTTATATAAAAGTAAACTGTCGATCTCAAGATAATGAGAATTAAAGAGACGAGGCGAACGGTAGCAAATATGATATAACGAATGAGGTATCTGAGTCAAGCATAGTTCATAATTATAGAAGCCGAGTTAATGACAGTTAATAGGTCAAATTTGTTCATCATTCATCAGCAATATGAACATCTGTTCCGTAGACATTAACTATAATAATGTGCTTCGGGATGCGTGGGAGTTCTTCGCGTGTTATTTTAGTTAAAAGCTCTTCCCTGTTCCAACAATAGAAGGCACGCTTCGCACCTATAGTGTGATATAGAGTGTCTTATAAGTTCATAAAAGAACACTCGAGTGAAGTCAGATTGATACAATAATAAATTGTGATGTTTATAAATCTGAGTGTCGCTCCTCTAAACGAGACTGTTGGATTGCCTATTTGTTGTAGAAAACTGATGTTCTATTACATTGAATTGTTAATAAATATTTATCATGCTTTTGTCTTGCTTCTTATTTGTATGTTAAACATTTTTAATATTACCACCAAAATAACCTGGCGTGCTAAAGCAACTAACTTACATAATTAAGTCAATGAATACTGAATAGGTAATTTGAATGGTAGTACGGCACAATATGTATCGGTATCACGGCGCGCACTGAGCGAGACGAACACCCAAATCTGTGTACGGATTTTGGGAGACAATGAGGGATAAATTTGAATTTCAAATAATGCCGGTGACACATGAAATTGAATGAAATTGCATTTGGTGAAACAATAGGGCCGAATTATTAGTTTAAGCTTGTTCCGGTGGTAGTGACGTTAATGCACCGTAAATCGATTCTCAGAAATCCTTACACGATTTTCCTGTTCGTCCAAACTGCGTCTGCATGGATGAAGATATCCGTAACGCGTGTCAATAATACCTAATTGTGTCTTTATACATATTTTAATAATATGAGAAGTGAGACAAAGTTCAATTTAATATTCTCGGTAATGTTACGAGTATGTCATTCACGATAAAATAGGTAGTACCGATTATTTGAATGGAATTTATATTAATAATAGAATATAATTGGATGTTATTATTACATTAATAAACTATCTTCTACGTGAAACTGATTGACAGCTCAAATCAGGTTCTATAACGTAGAAATAACAACAATAGTAATATGTAGGTAACGTTTTCAAAAATATTAACCCTTAGGTGACTGTGGGTATAGCCGTGGGGTGGAAACACGGAAAAGAGAATACACTTCTTTTCTCTGTGGGTGGAAAGATAGTTAGACCTGTGTTTGACAACTCACAATCTCACCATGGTAAGTCGTGATGTAGCTGAAGGTGGTAAGCACACAGCCTAGAAAAGAAATGAACTGGCTCTAAAGTGTAGCGTCTGTACATACCGCAAGGTGCTTGGCGACAATTTATACTTTATTTACTTTTGAGAGAGGTAGAGCATAGCGTTTATTCGCTCAAAGAGCAGCTCGACTGGGGAAGTACCTCCACCTTACAGAATACCGCAGCCAAATAACTTTATGTTGTGTAAAGTTGTGTTCCTGCGCATGAGTAAGGTCGCCAGAGCTCATAGGGGAGGGGGAAAGGTTGGTAACGCGTGAGCGATGCTTCGTGTGTTGCAAGCGTCCATATGGCTACGGTAACCGCTTACCATCAGGCGGGCCGTATGCCGGGCAGTTACCGACTTAGTCGTATAAAAAAAAATAACAAAATAAATCGTAGCAGCACCTTATCAGTCTTTAGCCTATGTCTCAGTCTTCTGCAGTTGATGTTCATAAAAAAATCTAATTTGTATACTTCAACAGCATGTCATACACGTGTTTACCGAAGACATCAACGTGCTTCGACCACTTTATGGGGCTTTTAAAGTAGAAGCCATGTTTTATAGTTTTGTTTAACTATTGTCGACCGAACAATAACCATCGCAGGTGTGGCCGGGGTGACTCTGAATATACATGTTCAAATTATACCATCGTATTTTAACACGTTTCTTTTAAAAGCAAAATTTTGGTTCCAAAGTATTTTGTTACCCTTTTTTATGTGGGAAATAAGTTTTTATTTAATAATAAAAGTGCTCTACATCCAAGATTTACATGTTTAATTAGTATAAAATTTTCCAACGACTTACAGAAGGTTGCTAACCAGTGTCTAGACTAGACGCAAGCTATTAGAGACATTTAAACTTTCAAATTGTACCGAAAGGACTTCTTAAAAAGTTTACAACTACTCTGGTAGACATAATTTCTTGTCAAGTATCAAACGATAAAATTTCAACCGAGACTTTTAATTATAATGCATTATAATTGTTTCTTGACGTAATTATCACCAAATTCCCCGAAGAGTTTATAAAAATAAAATCTAAAAGTGCTCTTTGTTACCTGACTTTTGGCCTGAAGCCAGTTTATACTCGTATTAGGGTGACGATAAATTACACATAGTCATGAGATCGTTGTACTAGCCTCGTAAAAATGATAATCCAGACACCTATCTAAGGCCATTGTGCGTAAAGTAGGCACTTTATACATTACCATCTCACACTTATGATTGTTTTGCATATTAATTGCTATCTTGAACACCAAATATGTACGTACCATAAGGTCGAACCGATAATGAACTATTTAGATGTGATATGGGTAATATTTGTCATGTCCTTAGTATGCAGTGAGGTTTTCTGATCTGGCTAAGCTAGACGTGAACACAGATGCATTTTATATCATAAGTTTCCTGGCTACTCTTTAATTTCGATATTGATAGAGATTTGCCCTAAATTATAGAGTTACATAAACTCGCTTGCGGTATTTGTTTCTACTTTAATTTTTAGGGTTCCGTACTCTAAGGGTGCCAAACGGGACCCTATTCATAAGACTCCGCTGTCCGTCCGTCCGTCAGTCGGTCCGTCAATGGGCTGTATCTCATGAACCGTAATAGATAGACACTTAAAATTTTCACAGAATATGTATTTCTATTGCCGCTGTAACAACAAATAATAAAAATGAAGTAAAATTTAAGGGAGTACATACAAGAACACCCAATACATACAAGAACAACCCATACAAGAAACGTCTTCTTTAGGTGTTTTTATTTTGCGCTTACTATTAATTTCACAGTCAATTTGAGTACGGTAACATTATTATTATTATTGTACGGAAGCCTCCGTGTGCGAGTGTTTATTACTATTATATTATACTACAGTTTTTATTACTATTACATTAATATTTGAGTGACTATGTGCAGTAGCAAAGTAATGATAATTCACAATGAAGGCGATGTAAATTTGCTACCTACAGATTACTATCGCATCGAGCTGGACACCCTGTGAATGACAACTACAAGCATTCTAAATAGCACTCTAATGTATCTCGACTGCATTGTAAAGTAGCTTGACGCCTTGCGTTGCGACAACGAGAGCTTATTCAATGACATCGCTACTTAGGTACTTCTGAATAATGGTAAATTTTTCATCAAAACTTGCCTTACACCCCTTATGGTAAGCCGTTACCGTAAACATATGGACGCACACACGGGGCATCACTCACAAATTACCGATCCTTCCCCCTCCCCAATAAGCACTGGCGACCATGCTAAAGCGCAGGAACTCAAAGGTATTTGGCTGCGGTATTCTGTAAGTTGGAGGTATTTCCCCAGTCTCTATTAGCTGCTCTTTGAGTATCCTATACTTCTTAGTAACAGAAGTATATTATAGGAACCTAGTGGAGTAAGAGTTTCGGATTTATGGTATAGAAGTCTCCAGTTCCAGGAATGTTGCTTGGGATGGCTTAGCCACAACCTCCGTTGTATTCCGACGCGTGGTAGAGTCAACTATGTAAGATTATTAAGACTAGATACTTATTAAGACCTAAACTGAATGATATTTTGATTTGATTTGAACCTTATTGATAAAAATAATCTATACTTAAAACTATCACTATACTATTTATCTTAAGATACAGTCTATGAACTAATCTTAGTTTGGGTAAGGTAGCTATTTGGTGAAGTATTCAGTCATTAAACGTTTTATTTCTTTGCATTTTGGAAGCTTCACTTTTTCTGTTAAAATCAGGAAAAATAATGGTAGGAAATAATTGCCTAGTTCCAGTTAGACATTCGTGCATTACTTAACGAGCTCGTGAGGCGAGTTGTCAACAACGCCTCGTGAATGCATCGCCGCCCGGCGCATACGCAATACATTCGCGATGCGTGAGAAAAAGCTGGCGCCAGTCGCGATACGGCATTTATAAGTATGAACTGTATACTTAAAAAAATCGTGTTCAGTTATCGGTTACGTGTTCGGCCATTAGCCATAAATGTCAAGTAGTGATAATCATCATTATCTACCTGTGTTGGTCACAATTATTATAATAGTTATTAACATTCATCATAAATTATAGTAGCATTCTTCTGAAAAAGACGTAAATATTACCTTTTAAATTATTTGATTTTAAACAATGATTGAAACGGACTAACGCAAAATATTTACTCAGTAAAGTCAGTGTTTGAATATAAATTTATAGGAAAAAAAATCCTAACAATAACATTCCCGCTTTATAACAAAGAAAACATACACTTTTCTGAAATAGTGAGGTGAAAATCCTAAGCTGTGAGTGAACTCAAATAGCCCACGGGTAAAGCTCCAACTCAGTTATTGCCACTAAGTAAATACTAATATCGGTTTTCCGTGCTATAAACTAGCGATATTGCCCGACATTAAACGGACACTTTTTACGATTCTCAAAGAAACATTTTAAGTCACAAAATATTGTTATAAATTTCAAAGACATTATCGTTAATATTCAGTTCTTTATAGGTGCCTTTTCCTTATCAAGAAACATTCTTTTGACACAGCATAATCATATCAAAGCTTCTCCTTTTAGTATTCAACACTTTGTAACAAGCGAATATCATTATGATTATTTTAAATATTATAGATATTATAGATTCTTGATAAGAAAGTAGTACAATCTATCTCACTCTTAGAACGTTATAATGTATGCTTACAAACATAAAAGTTTTCTATCAAATAATTACATTATTATAGTAATTTGCTGGTGTTTTCCAATAACATTACGTCAAGGTGATTTAAATGAGATGGTATTTCCTTATTTACTCAATATTTCAATAATTAATTTAGCTATGCTTGAATCTTGTTTTATATATTGTCGTCAGACTATAACAAGAAGTGGTGATTCAACAGTCCAGCTGCACTGAGCCTGCACTGACTGTTATGGCAACAGCGACTCGACAACTTGCACAAAGAAGTATAGGTGTAAATTGTAACTATATTTTCATCTGACAATCGTTATCTTGATGACGCGGACAGTGTATCACTCAATATATCTTTAAATCATCAATGATGATTAACGGTTAATGTCGATTTAAATCGAGGATTAGTTGTCATTGATGGGTGTAAGCTTACATCCATCAAACGGAATCGAACAAATCATCGATGTAGTAATGTACTGATCGCAGCTACTTTGTGATGATTGATTCGATTGCTTAATTATCACCAGCACTTAAAACGCGTGACAATAATTTTATATGGATTGAAACGAAACATGATTAATTTTACGTATTGAATGTCTTATTGAAAATGACCAATAAAAACAAAAATATGTGAGCTTTGTTGAAAAGTCAAAATAAGCTTTGGTTAATTTTTAAATGAACTCGCAAAACATGGCAACTCCTAACAATCTGGTAAACCCACTTAAAAGCTTCACTTAATTAACACCACTTTGAAAATGTGCTTAAATAAGATAAGAGCTGTGAACTTTTGAAACACTTTAGGAATACATAAATTGGTTTGATGTTTTTTTGTTGAGAAAATTCTAAGTCTGCAGAACAAGTCGTTCTCGTTTGAGCCGCCCGCCATGATCCGGCTTGGTGGGATTTGTTTGTCTATTCTATTCCTTATGCCATCACGAAATATATCATTTATATGAGTGTAAAAATGTGTTCCAGCTTATCTTAAGATTTGTGTGTAAGTTCAACTGGTTCCATGCGATTGATTGAACGTGATTGCAAAGGTACCAATTGTTCCATCTATTAATTTCGTAAATGTGATCGTTTTAAACAAACATAGTTCAAAATTAATGTACGGCATCAAGACGGCATCGCTTTATTAAAATATGTATAAATGTAAAAGTTATTTAGAAATTTATGTGGGAAACCTTATCTTTATATATAAAATTCTACTGTACGTGTGTATGTCACTGAATTCCTCCTAAACGGCTGGACCGATTTGAATGTTTTTTTTTGTATGCGTTTGGGTGGCGCCCTGGATGGTTTTGATTCACAAATCAGCCCGGCAGATGGCGCTGAAGTCGATAACATAACCTAGATACCGACTGCAGCGCCATCTTAGGAGGAGGATTTTTTTGTATGCGTTTGGGTGACGCCCTGGATGGTTTAGATAGGGTAGGGTAGGGAAGGGTAGGGTAGGTTAGCACCACGCGAAAGAAGTCGCGCCGGGCAGCTAGTGTTCTATAAAATACAAAGTCTCAAAAACTTTCTTGAAATCTTTCTAGTTTTACCTTCAATGCTCAGTTAGCATTTTTATATAATATATCTATGATACTAATGATTATGTTAGCTCCTGATGCTCATCTCCTGCAGGTCTATTATTTACCTTCTGACAGCTGCAGTTGCAAACAGAGTTGAATTGCAATTCAGAATATTTTTGAACTCATATTGTTTCTATCGGTAAAAAAATCCTATCGAGAATACTATTTCCAAATAGGGCACCGGTCATTGTGAATAGTTCTTAGCTCGTCTTGTTATCGTCGCATTACCGAGCTCAACGTATTTCGTATAATTCATTACTAACAATATTTTTTAACTAATTATACCTACCTGGTAGGACAACTCCCAACCAAATTTTGTTTAACTGCGCTACGTACCTATTACGGAATTTGGATAAATGTATGTTAAGATAACTACTTGAATTATGTAGCTATTTAGTTGACTAGTAAACAATTGAAAAGCTGAAAATAGGACTACTCCAAACTCCAATAATTTTATGGAGCAGGATGAAGCATTTTTGGAATTGTTTGTTCAAAGGCATACCATACCAGGGGGTGGAGCGAGTTACTCATTTCGATAACCATTGCTAGCTCACGATCCAAAATCTAAGGTGCTGAGCTTTGTCATGTAACTCTAGTCACAGAAATTTTATGGCTGCTTTAAAAATCGTTTTTTTTTTTAAATATTTTTCGTCTACAACCTCGTTTTTCCACGTGTTATCATGAACCACTTTTTCAAAGATTTTACTTAGTTAATTATAAATGCTTTCCTACGGCGATTGTCTCATGATTAATTGTAATTTAACGCGAAATGACATTTCTTTAAAAAAAAACGATGTTTCGTGACATGGGAGTAAGGTGAAAAATGTATTCACTGTTCATTACTTTTTTGTTATACAATAGTTCTTCTAGTGAAACGGTCAAGACACATACTTTGACTACGGTGTGTAGAGTTTGTGAAGTTAGAGCTTGTAGAGTAAGGGCATGTAGAGTTATAAGCTTGGCTCTACATGAGATCTGATAACTTTTTACAGTGCGAGCCATATGTCTTGGCAACATTTGACATAAAAATGTTTTTGGTGGGATTTCACTTCTTTTAGATTTTTTATTTTGGAAATTTCCAAGTTTTAAAATGTGTTTGTTGATTGTGTACCAATGCAAGCTTACATACCAAATTTCAGCTTTCTAGGACTACAGTACCCTAAGAGTTTTGATGATCATCAGTGAGTCAGTGACGAAATCGAGGTTTTTTAGATATCAATAAAATCTAAAGTATAGAGCTATGTTATTGAAACTTAATATATTTAATAAATTCACTATTGACATCATATCCCGAGAATTTTGTTTATCTGGTATAATCCAAACCCAAGTTATGAGGTTTCAAAAACGACGAAGCGCTTCGAGAAAATTTAGGCCCTTGCGCTTCGCCCGGCTGTCTTGGCGGGGGGCACACCCGTGCACCCAGATTCATACAAATAAATACTTATATATGTAAAGATTGTGCAACATCATTAATCTTTTCAGTAATGCGGCGTATCATGACGTTAAGTCACGGTCTAATTAACTGTATATGTAAAGTTCATAATTAAACAATTTTAATAATTCAGCCACAGACATACATAATTAAGCACTGTACTGCCTGTATATGGGAGATCAAAGAATTGTGAGAAAGAACATGTTTTTATTAGAATACGAAACCGATTGACTCATCAATGTCAGTCTTATTAAATTGTGAGTGAACCAGTGAATTCGATTTTGCGCTTGAAAAACAAAACATCGAAGTACACACATAAAAATGTTTTATAATTAATTAACGTCCAGGATAACGCAACAAACATCAGCGGCGAAAGACAACCTCCTTTTTGTGAAGTCTGTAAACAGGATTCTTACAATTTAAATCCGAATTGGCTTATTTTAATGCACAACAAATACCAACGCCTTCGTTAACGGTGACGCCTAACTTCAGTAATCCAAGTACAGCAGCTATCTTGCATCTTTTATCTCGACTTACATCAAAATACGCTTCTACAAATAATAAATTAGGTCGGTCGGGGCGCGCGGCGTCTCGTTACACACACTGTATGAATTGATTATACAAACTTACGAGTCAATGACCGTTTGCGAATTCGTCGATCATATGGCTCGAGGTCGGCAAACTAAAATGGTAATAGCAAGGTCGTTGTGAAACCAACTAAAGGAGCTTCTAATATTGAAAACTCAACCTCCGCAGGTGAGTATACTCACCTGAATTTAACGACAAAATGTAATGTTTTATAACAATGCCACTCACATAAATAACGGATGAGTGTTTACATTATAAATTAGAGATACTTTCCCCTCTGTTGAGCGCTAACCTTAATTTACAGCTTCTTGCTATTTTATTAATGAAAATGTTCGCATGTTTTTCATTATTCAACGAATAATGAATCAGTTCAGTTGGGAATACTTTCAGTGTATAAAGGTGTTTCAGTGTACAACCTAATTCCTAGAAAAAAAAAACTTATTATAAATAATGTAAATGATGATCATTTACATCATTTTGAATTGTAGTTTTTGAAAATAGAATGAAATGATAGATTTTTACGAATAATTTAGCCATCCTTTGTTTATAGTTAATGCCTTAGTATCCAAACAAAGAGAGCTAATTTGTGTGGAACTAATTTTACACCATCGTCTGCTGAATGTGGGGTTACTCCCGGACGATATTCACGAAGCTATTTAAAATTTCCGTTATTGGATTGAAGATTGAATTTTCCGTTAGTTGTCTTCTCTATAGAAATCCCTTTAAATATATTTAAGGTAAAATGCTGTACCTATAATAATAATAATCTACCTATATTCTGTAATTCTGTATACTTAATCATTATTATTTTATGCGTACTTTTATATAGGTACACTAGCTGTCCCGCGCGGTTTCACCCGCATTCCTGAGGGATCGTATGTTTTTCCGGGATAAAGGTATCCAATGTGTTTATCCAGAACATATTCTATCTGTGTGTAAAATTTCATCCAAATCAGTTTAGTAGTTTTGGCGTGAAATATCAACAAACATACACATCCATACTCACAAACTTTCGCATTTTAGTAGGATGTCCCCGGTAATATGGAACAAATTGAACAGTTGGACAGGGGAGGTTACATTATTTTTCGGCCGAATCGCTTGGTTACAAAATCTTGAAAATCAAAAACTTGATTGGATTCTTGCTTCCGGGATAATCCTGGGACAATATATGCGTTTGTATATTTGCAGGGCAATTACTAAACCGAATAGGTGCGTTTTAGTATTGGCAAGCCTTTAAGTTTTCCTCTTATAGTAAACAGGAAATTTAGTAAGATATATACATTAATAAGGCTTATTTAGTATGAATTTTAAGTTTAATGCACGTTTCTATTATTATACTTACATAGCTATAACACCTATCTATATTGTACAAGCGATATTTGCACATTATGAAGATCTAATTAAAAGACAAGTAATGGAGCTACAAAGTGGTCTAATAATCCAAGTTTAATACTTGTAACCGCAGTTTATCTTAACTATTAATCTGACTGGACTTTGTCAGGGTATCGTAACAAATTGAAGTGGTCCTTGGACATATTAACGTCCCTTAGTTGTTGGCAATGAGCGTGATTAATTATTGTGGACAATACAGACAGACGGTCAAGCCAATTCGGGTTAACGCAAAGTTCACTGACTTGAAGTGAAAAGCCGCAAATGAGCAGCACCCTGTGCATTCGAATGTACTTATTACTTACTTGTATTCAATATTAGTTAGCAATATAAACTGTAAGTTCTTGAAAACATGAAATGTACCTATATGGTTTTGAATTGTCTTAAAGCACTTAAAACAATTACTAAGGTTATTGACAACTTATATTTGCCATTCAACTTTATTGATGTGATACCCACAATATGTGGAGTCATCTGCATGTGAAAGGTAGAGTCAAAGGGTACCGATCACAAAGTATTAGGGCACTTAACCCGATCCTCAGATTTCAAGTGGCTGTAACAATGTTATGTGTTGTAATTAACTAACCGTGTAAATTCCAATCGTAAGCAACATTTGCCACTTCACAACTGCAGACAGGTCATGCAGATTCAGTATTTATTACGTATACAGTAAGAGTTTTTAATACTGCAAATGATATATTTTAGGTGCACACATGTGGTTTAGATTTGTATTCCTTGGCCGCCCGCAGCGATGTCAAAACTGTATGGCCACACAGAAGCATTACTTATTCATCGACAAAATATTATTATATTTGCAATTCATCATTCGTATTCGTAATACAAGTGGACGAAGAATATATAAGCCGGAAACTTTCATTGTATCAATTTTGTGATGCAACATGCATATAGCGGTATTTTTAGAATATTCCAGAAATATATTTTAAGGTTGTTTGTCGTCATTAGCCCAATTCGATCCTCGAAGCTTATCGAGTAAACTAGAATCGATGGTCATTGATTTGCTTCGAAGTTTTTTTGCCATAAGTTTCATATCACTGAAAAGTATTTCGGGTTATTTAGATTATACTTAAGCCTTACAAACATTAAGTTACTCATGATGTTGACCGTAAATAAACATTTTGTTTATACAGACGACACACGGTCACGACATAAAATTTATGATAGCTAAAACGCACATCTAAATTATTACGTAGGTACAATTATTATGAAGATACAAGCGATCGTAAGTGTTAAAACTCTTAATTATATAATGATAAAGTACATTTTGCAGTGTCACTCAAGGAAGTATTAGTAAGGAGGTCGGGTGAGTCACGGCGTCATCCCGGCGCCTGCCATTTTCACGATCCCACGTCTTCCCGAGAACAGTCGGCCTACCCTAGGGAACCGACACAAACTATTTTCATTTCTAGATGTAGAAAAATATAAACAATTTTCCATTTGCTGATTTTCTTGGACTACTCAATTATACTTCTATAGCGATTTCATCAAATTGAGTAATCATCTGAATTATTTGAGATGACACTGTTCATAAAAAGCATAGCAGATAAGAAAACTATTACAACAAGTTGGTCCAATCGGAAATACAATTTTCTGTATTTGTTAATGGTTTCGTGGACCATTTTTATTAATATTTCATAGGCTTGTTTATTTTATGCGATAAATATTTCATACAAAGCAAATGACAAAAGTTAAAATGACAATATTGTTATTAACACAGCATTAATACCATAATACAATGGGGTGGAGGAATCTCCTTGCAAATAAGACTTAATTAATTTATTCGCTGTGAAGTTATGACGCGTGTTGCCGAATTCATTATGTAGATTTTAACGAAAACCCGGCTAAACGCGCCGCTTCATCTCAGTATAATTATGCCAAGTTTTGCGTGTGCCGGATAATGGATATTAAGATATAAAACTTCTGAATAATTGAATGGTAAATCTTTATTCTTGCTTTATCGTCTTTTTAATTTCTTTGGCATAACATAAATTTTCATCCACCTATCAAACGCATTTTAGAAGAACATTATTTAGGGCCGATTTCCAATCGCTAGATAAACTTCAGTTAAACTATTCCTCTGATATGTCTGAGTATAGAAAAACTGTTATAATTTCAAATTAATAGTCGGATACAGCTTATCTCGCCATTATTGATATTTAATTACTTTAAGCTAAATATAAACTTATCTATTACATCATGAGTTCTTTTTAAGCTTTCGCGAATTATATTCATGGATATAGTAATTTGTTTATCGGATATAGGTACTTATTCACGCAATGATAATTATCAATATAGCATTTTGATAAAATTCGACGTTTCGGTCAAGTTGCATTGATTGTTGATACGAGTGGACAGATGCATCGAGTTTAGTATAAATTATATTTAATTTCAGCGAATATAGACTCGATAGGATATGATAATGGCATATTTTTACTCTATAGAAAAGCTTTTGTAGCGCTTGATAGTCGTATAAAACTGGCTTCCGTGCGGAGATAAAATACATCTGCTTTACAAATACATTGTTTCCTTTTAATGTTTCAATCCTGAGTTGAAGTTGTGTGTTTTAATGTAATAAACATTAGATTCCTTCTGTCGGGCGTAACAATGTTCAATTCTTTGAGGTAAAATAAACTCATCATCATGATACATGTCTGTTGGCGCACCTACTAGCGCCATCTACAACCGAGCCGCTGAAGAAATCCCCACCTCGACAGACTGGCTTGTTAGAGGCGGGTGAAAGAAGACAACAAATTTGAAGACACTACTATATCAACCTCGACTAACGGCACGAATACTGTACACACGTTTAAATCTGTAATCTTGCAAATTAAATAGAATTTAACTATAAACGAATAAAATTTAATCATTGAAAGGAGCCCCGAAAACCCCCGTTACTGAACATGTCTTAGGACCATAGAGGGATATTCTTAAAATTTTCAGGTCTGAAAGTACTCATAACTTTTACAATGGGAAGAAATCTGAATGTGAAAATAGCTGCTGATTTTCATTTAAAAAAAAATCTTTTTAACAACCCTTAAAATTTAGTTAGTCATAAAAATATTCCTATGTAGGCATACTGTATAATTTCAACTCCCCTATTCCATGTAACTGGTAATTCCATTACTCATTGTTATGCTAATCATCCTCCTCCTCACTCCTCTCTACTCTGAGCAGATTTATTTTATAGACGACCCTATATTAGTGCATAAGCAGACCCCAGGAGACTAAAAAAACAGATATGTAGGTACGGTAAAATTTCGACCAACTATATATAGGCGACTACTATGGTATTTACATTCATGATTGATTCACTGCACTTGACAATGGAAGTCGAAGCCAGCCACACGTAAACAATAACATGTATATTTTTCCTATATTGCATTTAATTCTTGGAAACTCGTCTGAAATCCTCATTGACTCGTCATTCACTGACGTTACATAAAGAAAATTATGAATAAACTTTTTGAAAATATTGTGTGTATAATTGGAAATACCATGTAACTGTTTTTTTTTTTTTATTTTAACGGGTATTGACTGCAGTATGTGCCGCCCTATATATGTATGTATCCATAGTACACACGGCTACAGATCAAACTATATACATTTCCAGTTTAAGCTGATCTCGCTTGTATAGGATTTCCGTACAATGGGAGGTCAGCTTATACTAGAAATGTATAGCTTGATCTGTAGCCGTGTGTACAAGCTCTGCTTAGTTTGGGATCAGATGACTGTGTGTGAGGATCGTCCCGATATTAATATATAAAAAAAAAAGATTGATTTCTAAAATAGGACACGGAAAATCTCTACAAATTTATAAAACATCGTTGACACAAAACGTTTGTGAAATAAAAAACATAGAGATATTTCAAAATGTACCATCTCTTACCATTCAACTCTACTTTTCAAGCTATGTGATACTTACCTACATAATGTAGGTACTCGTATATCATACAGGTTCATAAGTAGGTGCTAAATTATTATTCACTTTGCAATTGGGTACCTACTTATCACAATGGGTAGGTTGACTCATTTATCGGCAACCATTTCGAATATTTTGATTGTGAAAATTGTTGATTATACATTTAAAATTTATTGAGGCGAGCCTTTAGCGGTAAGGCGCACTATAAATTCTGTTTCAACGTCACAACAGCCCGCAAATCCCTCACTAAAATCCCACCAAATGGTCTCTTTAAAATTATTTACTGCTCACATAATTCTTTTTTACATTTTTTTTCGTCATTGTTGCATTCAAAGCCGTCCGTGTCTGCTGCAAATGAAAGCGCAATTGTACCAAATACATTTTATACTTTAATTTAACATCAGAAAAGTGTTATTTGTTACCTATTATGTTTAATGGGTCAGTTTAATTGATAATATATAGAAAACAGGTCGACATCATTTTGATGCACTCATTCTCACTCACTCATCATTTGATGAACACATTACGATATTAGAGCTGTGTATTTTGAGATCCTGGTTGGACATTTATTACAAAAAGTGCATTGTTCCTACTGAATTAACATCATCCCTACGGATAGCATGTACCAAACGTTGGTCGTCCGGCCACGTCACCGCCCCGCGCTGCGCTGCAAGCTGCAACCGCAACGTCTGGCCGGCATCCTCCACGAAATACAATTACCTAATCTACATTTACCCATAGGTACATTCAGGATATTGAATACCTTTATTTAACCATATGGTTCGTGAACTGATGATTACGTATTTTTTTAAAGGGCCTAGGTCTGTGCGTAAATTGCTAAGAAAATAATAAATAAAAGTACCTCATAGAAGTAGGGCCAAATACGAGTATGATTAATTTATTGAACTAACAGTAAATTAAACCCAAAAAATTGGATACTTTCTTATTTATCAAATGGAGTACCTAATGATTAACGATTACTTATTTTTCTTCAGACATTTTTGAAGTATTTTATAAATAAGTAACAACTGTGAGTATATACAAGGTACATTAGTATATAGTTTTTGTTAAGGGTCGGAGTTAGTAGAATTTTTAAGCCACATTACATGCGACGCGGTCGTAAAGTTTTGTGAAACATAGCAATATATCATAATAAAGAAACATAAAAGTTATGTTAGGGCGCTCTTTAACTAAACGTTGGACAGAGTTGAGCCCAACTTCGTGGTCCCTCGTAAACTTGTAGTCGATAAAAATGGCGAGCATATCGGTGATCTTATAAAGTTCAAAAGTTAAAATGTGATAGATAGAGCGAACCATGGTTCACTTATCTTATGAGCTTCTTGTTAACTGTAATTCTGATGCGGGATATTTTTGTTTAATATAGGTATTTTAGTAGAAATAATTTGTATGCCTTTATTGCAAGGTAAAATTTTCGTTTACGATTTATGAAGTAGGACAGTTTCACGACGCGACGGCGTCAAGAATGGGTAGTTTAGATAAATATTTTGATTGTATCTGGATATATTAATTTTTTAAAGAATTTGATTAAAATTAAAATACAATACAAAACCTAAATTGTGCGTCCATGCTACGCAAAGCGAGCACGAGCCGAGCCACGAACGAACAGGATTCGTTCGTTGTTCGCGTAGCGTGGACGGACTTGCGAGCCTCGAACGAGCATTCGTCTCGCGCTCGACTGCGTTCCGCTGATTGTCAGTATTTGTCACGCACGAACACAGGGATTTGCATCGCGAACGTACGAATCCTGTTCGTTCGTGGCTCGGCTCGTGCTCGCTTCGCGTAGCATGGACGCATACATAACTACATATCGATCCAAATGTGTTAGGGGTAATGTGTCACTGCAATTGCATTTAACACTTGTAACAAAAGCCACATTTCATTTTTACACTCGCTACGACGCATGCTCGTATGAGTCAATCTTGTATAATTATAGCAAAGGTATAAAGCTTGTATCTTATTCAGGAGCTAATGCTCGCAATTGCGCACTCCTATAAAATATGAAGCACGTTGTGGAAAGGTACGAGGAACAAAAGGCACTGAATAATTAAACAAAAATATACTTTATGGTCAAATCAAGATACCTAAGTTATTAATGAACTGTGTGGGATAGAAACAATCTGAATTTATCAGGATCAAGCTCGGTGGCCATAAGTCGTATATCCAACAGACCATAAAGTTTAGTGCGGACATAAACTACACGCTGATATAGTAAGGTTATCTCGAAACAGATGCTTATACGAACTTCCTTTTATGCACAGAAATGTTTCTGAGGAATTTGTTCAGTTACCTATATCATAAATATACCTATGTTATATGGATCTAATAAACCAACACCTCACACAGCTCTACCATGCTCTGCAATTATCTTTATAGTTAATAATTTCAAATGTGTGTAAACCATAAACGTAAACATAGCCCCTCCCTATGCTACGAACAAAGATATTTATAGTTATGTTCTTAATGTCATCCTTTCCCTATACATACATCCATGAAGTATGCAAAATTGTATAAGTGAAGTACATTATAAAAGATGGCAATTGCGTTTAGACGTTGGTATATTGGAGTCCATAGTGACTGTGGTGATACATATACATCGCTTTAAAGTGTAGAGACAAATCCAATACCTTAGAGTTACGTCCCTACTAGATAGGGCTTGCCGATATAAAATGTGATTTATTTCTTAATTACTATTCTTTATTAATATTTTATTGCCAATACGGTTGTTGAGCACACAATTCCAGCTGCCAACTGGTTAAGATTCCACCTATCGCGCCGCAGGTCGTGGTATCGATTCCCACACAGATCATGCATTTGTGTGCATGAACATGTCTGTATGTATTTACAAACAAAAAGTAGTATATGTATTATATCAGTTATCTGGTCTCCATAGTATAAGCTCTGCTTAGTTTGGGATCAGATGACCGTGTGTGAGGAATATTATTATTAATTTATTGCTTATATGCAAGCTTGGTTGGCAAATGCTCAAGGAAAAGTATATAATAGTACAGTAAGTACAGACTAGAAGACCCTTTGTAATAATTTGTAAAACAATATTAATAAAACGGCTAACATCCCTAAAGTAACAGTAGCCATGAAACCCGCAAATGTGCGTTTCAGGGTGCTGTTAAAACTAAAATGCATTGATTGACGGATTGATGGAGACTATAAAAAGTTCTTTGAACCTGTAAAAAATTTAATATCTCTCTCGGATATTGTGAACGCATATTGCACCGCGTTTCGTGTCAATAATATTGTTATTAATGTTATCGTTGACTTCTATGATGACCTATCAATTCGGGACTTACAATGGAACATCGATGTGTTTGTGAATAACGCTTCCAAGTCTCGAATACCATCGCAAACAACGATCCGATCCGAATCGATTCGAATACTCAATTCGATGAATGTCTCGATTGTATGTATTGTTGCAGAGATAGCCATGCTTCGTCGAGGTTCGAATAGTTTCTGTGGGGGTGGGCGCATCACCTGCTTGTCTGACATGTAAATGTTCACTGAAGCAGATAAATAAGTTTGTCTGACCCTCTCAAAAAAAAGGGAAAAAAGTAAGAGATTTTGTTGTTATTTTTATTATCTGTTAGCGCAATGGCGTTCACTTCAACTAATGAGAAAATGTACTAAATTTTCACATTATTTCTCTAGACAGACAGCAATAATAATTTGCAAGTAAATAGCCTTCTCTTTTTTAAGGTATATACTCGCAGCACCTTGTTTTGTAGACATTGCCTTATCTTGCTCTAAGATCTTTGGTGTGTTTAGATCCTGAGATAATAGCTGTATTTACTTTGTAGCATGTCACACAATATCGTTGCACTTTCATTATATTTAATGGTTAATACATCTACGAAAGTAAAATATATTCATGATAATATTTGTTTTCGATCACATTAACTCAATTTATTTGTCATCGATGGTAGTGGGCGGGCAGTATGTTATTCTAATAGAAAGCCCTAATGGATAGCACTTTTATGGGCAATCATTCGCTCGCTACCCATAGACTTAAACTTTATGTTTATTGCTTTGACATGCAAGGGTTCCCCTAGGGACGCTGAGACGGCTTCCAATGTGGCTTATTTAAAACATTTGAGTATAAATACTCGAAGTTTAAAACTGTCTATTTATAATTGGACTTTCAGTCTCTATTGTAGAGCAACGACAATGGAAGTAATGAAACTACAAGCTATCATAAAGTGCAACATAATTTATATTCATTCATTTTCTGCTAGTCTCAAATTAATGTAATCATTAGTAATAACTGTTTTTATCCCCAGTCTCTCGACTCAATCTAATAATGACTAAAGGTCATTACTATACAACCCACAAGTTGCAGTGTTTGAATTTAAGCCTTACCAAATATCAAGTAAGATTTAAATTTCAATGATTAACGTTCGGATAGCTGGTTCAGAAAAGCTTCTCAATGGACGTGATGGGTTACATCCTGTGGTTTCAATTACATTGGTGCAATTTATAGTTTATTGATACGAATGTACCTTGTTGTGACTGCACTGTGAGAAATTGCTCGTAAACAATTGCACAGGATAACATACTGTTTGAACATTCGTAAAGTATCAATTTAACAGTCTACACTCATATAAATTATGAGTCGTTAGCTGATTTGAAAGTGAACAAAAAAGGCCTCATTATTACTTATCTCACATAATTTTGATCGGAATTTATTCAACCCCCAGCATGGAGTGCATAATGATATGAAATAATGATGATATTTGACAGATTAGTTCTATTAAAACATTATTACTTACAGTAAACAGTACAAAAGCAAATAAGCTTCACCTCTCCATGTACAACATCTGTATAAAGAATAGCGGTAGTCAAGTATAACTAAACCGCTAAAACAATATTCATAACTCTAATAAGGGTCAGTCGATTGAACACATTGGAATGAACAGTTGACAATCAATTTGACGAATGAAAACGATAACGATTACTGTTGTGATTCATGTGTGTCGTTTGGTTCATTTCGTTACATCGTACAAGACAAAAAGAGGAGTGCAAGCTACGGGCTCGGCCATTAAATACACGTGTTTGGAATCATTGTTCCCCAATATACCATATGAGACACACCTACTACACTACTTATACAAAATGTCAATCACCGTTCGAGCCTGACGTGAACTAACGACCCCTGTTTGATTGAACTGTGCTGTATGAATAAGCTTTTCTCACCTGGATGAACAGTAGAATATTTTGAAAACAGTTTACGATCTTTGATGCTATTCAGCGAATAGTTTGAAGAGAATATTAAACCATGAAAGCTAAAGTGTGTAAACTACGCATCAATGAAGTTATTAAAATATAATAACAATAAAGTAGATGCAGAGACCACATGTGTCTGTACACTTTGATAGTTGCAGACTAGATTAAGCACGTACCTAAGTAAAGTGTTGGGTGTCAGAGACAAGTTTCTAAGATTAAGTTAGTTTAGTGGCCGAGATCGATTGCCCCCAGAAGCGACCATACCCGTCTGGATCCACAAAACTTTGTATCTATTAACCTTTGAAATATGTGCGCCCGTGCGGTTAAAATGAACTTTTTGTGTCAATAACACGTACTAGGGCTTCTTTGTAAATCCCACCACATATCCAGTTGAAAATTTAATAAAGCGAAGATAATAAAAGTGAGTTTTTATTAGAATGTTCAGTGAGTTTCACCACTCAATCCAATATAATCTTGGCAAAGTACATAAAATGGAATCAATTATTGAAGAATCTTTTATAAAAAAATCATTTCAGTCCTAATATAATCTATTTAAGAGTATGAGATTTGATTCTTTTTATTTTACGAAGACGATACGAAACTTTATACGATACTATAAATAATAAATGAATGGAATTCTAGCAATAGGTGTAAATTTTTCTTGAACTTGAACACGATCAAATAAAATAAACCGGCCAAGTGCGAGTCAGCCTCGCACACGGAGGGTTCCGTACAATATTTAATAACTCAACCTTGCCATGAAAAAAACGTAACAAAAAAGACGTTTCTTATATGGACGCCCCCATAAATTTTTAATTTTATTTAATTTTTATTATTTTTTGCTATAGCAGCCATAGAAATACATATTCTCTGAAAATTTCAGCTGTCTTATTGCCGTTCATGAGATACAGCTCACTGACAGACAGACCGATCGACGGACGGACGGACTGACAGCGGAGTCTTAGTAATACGGTCCCGTATGGAACCGTTCGGGTACGGAACCCTAAAAAGTATCTGAACTTCAAACAACATGATTACTAGACCATAAAACATTATTAAGACCATGATAAGAAGATGACAATGAGTTTTGTAAGTTTCTACGGTACTTAAATAAAATGCGCTTTAAACGCTAAGCAGATCAAAAAGACAGCATTAAACATAAGTTTCATATGCGCCGGCGCCAGTTATGATTATGATCGAGCACACGTGCCCGCCTATGTCCAATAAAATAGCAATAAAGCCGCTTACACACCAGAGACTGATCGAATTATCCTTAATAAAGTCTAATGCTTACTCTCAACGTGTGTAATAAAAACTTCAACAAGAAACTCCTTAGGTACTCTTAGTATGAATGATTGCTGACTTCACAAACATCTTTTGTAAATAAACTTAAGCGTTTGAGTTCTAAATAAATCTTTTTGATGTTATGTGATACAGTTTAAAGAAAGGCCGCAGCTCTAAAAAAAATAAAAATAAATTCAATTTTTGAGATTTAAGTAATGTGTGTAAATATTTTCTCGGAATATCCTGAAATTAGGTATACTCAATGTACACTCATGAAATTCATTACGATTCTTGGCATTTCACATATCAGTTATCTCTTTTTGATTATTCTTACATTGGCGAAAAACATTACCAAATCTTATTATTATTACATTATTAATTTATATTTCATGTTTTTTTTTTCTTCATATTTTTATCCAACTAAACACATCGATCAATTAAAAGTGGGCTAGGCAGCGCATGGAAAACGACTTATTACTTCGTTTATAATAAGTACTAATCTAGTACATCAGACTCAAATGTCTAACGGAAGACTACAAAGAGCGTTATCATAATGACTTACGGAATAGAGGTGTAGAAAATCAATTATATTACGTGGCAGGGTCCATTATGTTTGTATGTACACCGCTTGCAGAATCAGTTAGCTAATGTGGCAATCGACAGGCCGGAGGCCACAACGCAATAATCCAAAGGGATAGAAAGACCCATTATACTAACTGTTTAGGTATAAAGTTATTTTCTACTATAAACGCACAAATTAGGGAATAAAAATAAATCATAAACTGTCATTTGGTGACTGATATTAAAATTAATCAATGTCATTAAATTCCCTGATCGATTAAATGACATAATGTCAAGTTAATAAACAAGTCATTCACCTATCACAATGAAAGCTGGCCCAATGGCCGTCACTGATTTGTCCAGCGTTTCATACGAGACGCGATGACAGCCTACGAAGTGATTGATGTCTATTGATGATAAAACAACGACCCCCGGCTTCGTTATAATAACAACATGTCGATAAAATATGCACTCATAACGTACTCCAACCCCACGTCTCTTCCAAAACAAAGTATTACGTAATTTGTAATTCCTTCTTTAGTTTGAATCGACACGTTTCGATACTCTATTATTATATTTTTTAATGGTCTGGTTATATCACATCATCAACGTATTAAAAATATCATTCACTTACTTAATTGATGAAACCGAAAAAAGAAGCGCTACGGTTGAGATATTCGAAAAAAAAAAAACTTATTCAAACTCTATTTAATCGATTGAAATGTGTTGGCTTATATCTTACAAAGATTAATTCATTAGCATAGTATAGGCGGCCAACGATTCATTCAAACTACAACTGAATTAACTCAGTATTATTAAAGTATGTCAATTTATTAGAAAATATAAAATGTAGCAAATAACAAACAAATGGAACCATTTGTGATGGAACGGCCTCGTTTGAATTTGTATATCTATATATTCATTTTAAAAGGAAAAGTCCTAAATAGTTGTAATTCTATAAAACTTATCTATTAAAGTAAGCGTTAGAACAATACAACGTGAAATCAAAACATGATTTATGGCACTATAAATATCAATAAACAACTCAGCAAAGCAAGGAGTATGAACTTTCAACGACCTACATTTATGCAACAGTTTTTACAATCTTCAAAGATGAATCATCGTTACTTCACAACCTTTTATCGAGTTCATAAAGAGGTGAGTATGAATTTTATAGAGGCTATACCGTAAGCAATCGAACTTTATTTGGATACGTTTTAGTTACTGTAAATTTACGATGTAAAGATACGTCAACTTTACAGCAGCGGGTACTAATACTAATGACATAAATAAATGGTACTTGGTACGAACTCTACTGCGATGTTCTGCTTCATGTTAATGACCGTGAACAATGATCTATATACCTTATTTGACCTTAAACATGCCATACAGAGTCATATCATAAAGAGACAAATCAATCGTTGGATATGAATAATCAAATACCTATAAACCAATAGAGGGATTCACTAAAAAATATTAATGACACACATGTCACCAATAAGAAACTGGAGTACAAATCATATAAGTGATTCCATTCATATAACAAAAGCTTCGGAACAGCTTTATTATACGCACCACTGGCTACGAGCCAAAAGCATTGCATTTAATTCTTTCCACCGTTCCGCTGACTGATTGGTCACATTTGCCTGCTTTCAACAACCACAAAATACTTCAATTACTAAATGGGATATTTTATAAACGTTAATTATTTGCTTTTGAGAAACAATAGATACAAAACAAGGAAATTTTGGTATCTTTCAGCGCGTAAACATCACTAATTTAAAAATAAAACGTTAAAGGTGACAGTATTAATCCCTGCAGGGCCTTAAGACATGCAAATATATCAGTGTGCTTTTGTTTTTTTTATCCGTCTCCTCTCCATCTGATTTCGTATTACACGTCCTACTACATGGTCTTTGTTTGTATCTGAGCATCCAACTATTATAGTTATATATTTACTGACTGGCTTTATATTATAGTCAGTATGAATTCATATTTTTTAGTAAATTATGTTATAAATTAGAACCTACTGACTCAATGTACTGTATCCAATTAGCTATTGATTTCTTGTTATTGTTGTGTATTCACTTAATTTCTAACATTCAAAAATTTGCACGACCGATAGGTTGAATATAGTGAATCTTGTATCTGATAACATCTAATGTACCTACCTATGTTCTCGCAAATAAACCATTCATTCATTCAATGATGTATGACAAGCTTGGACATTTAACTCATTGGCTCGCGGTTAAAAATATAAAAATGACATCAATTGGCATAATAGGACGCGCGTCCCTCGCGAGAACAGATTAAATAATATATTTTTTTGGTAAAATAATTATGGTATTTTTAATGACATACTTAATAATATTAATAATGTTCGATCAGCTGAGTCGTTCAAAGGTCAGTTCCCGTGTCGTTGACCCCTGCAATCGATTGCGCTTCCCGCCATGGAGTATTGTGCCGACTTCCATTGAATAATATGTACCATCGCCATATAAAGTATTTGAAATGGATTATTACACATATATTACGTTAGGTTATTAATCACCTTCGCGGTTATAAGAGGCTTAATTAAACTTCATACAGTGTCTTAGTAAGTTAAATACGTACTTAAAAGACCTGTTGAAAATTACGTTTTTGTATAGGAATTATAATTGTTTTTCTCGCCTAAATGTAATTATATATCGAGAAAGTTCTCGTAAAAGATATCAAAGGCTTTCAAGATCTTTAAAAAAAAATATTACTACCTACCAAATTTTTTTGCTGATACTCTAAAGAACAGTACTATCCATAAATCATATAGAAAATATCATAATTATTGTATTCATTCGGTATTTTAGTATTTATTATATTTTCGTTTATGTATATTGCTATAAAACTATGATAGGTGGCCTTTTTTATATAGTTGGTTGATGTAGCTTATAATACAGAATTATCAAAACTCGTTGTACGAATTTCGTTTTTTTTTATGTCAGAAATAATTTAACATTTTTCAACTCGAGTGTACACTCGGGTACCTACCTACATTAACGTGCACGATCGTGCGTTCATTATATTCTTTTATCTCTCTGTTCTCAGTTACGATAGGAATATCTACTGGGTCTTACTCGAACGTGTTTGAATAGGTACTTCACTTTTTATTTCAGCCTATTCCTTTTTAAAACGCTCTAGGCTTTTTACTGCCTTTGTTTTCTGCGGTTTACGTGCAGCTACCTACGTACTCGTAGGTACTATAGCTACTGGAAGCTTTTTGTTTGATTGTTAGCCTAAAATATTAAACCCTTACTAGTAGTAGTAGAGTTTGTGTACACATACATATATAGCTATTAAATAAAATGATAATTATCAATCGAAGTTCATACATTTAATTAATATACTTAAGCCTATTTCAGTTAAGAAAAGCTTTACTACAAGTAACTTTAAGGATATGTATAAGTAGAGGAAAACGCAAAGAAAACTCTAGTTCATTTGATAGTAATCCTTAACGCGGAAAATGCTCCAGATAACATAAAAGATAATTAAAAATACCTCCTTGCACTATCTCCACAGGAAGCGGGCACGTTCGGAATCCGATATCTTGATATATTACTGTGGGGTGTCTCTGGTACGTTTTTACAACCCCCAGGGGCGCCTATCTATTTATAAGGGCGTGGGGCACCGACGGCCTTTACAAATACAGCTTTAGCCGATATGCTCTACAAACTGTCGCCATAAAAGTCGTGTTCGATGGAAATCATGACGCTCCAAACAGGTGTGTTTACATCATTTTATACTATTTGATGCTGGATTATCTTTTAATTTAACTTAATTGCTACTGTATAGCAAGAAAGTGGTAGCAGCCAGTATTGTATAGTCACTTGACATCAAAGATCAAAGTCCGTTACTTTGTTTTGTACTGCGTATCAATTAATATTTATTTATGTACGTATTTAATGATCGGAGGTGTACATTAACGCAGATAACATCTATATGAATTATACAACATAGGTGCTTGATAAATATGTTGAATAGATTATTGATAATTTGCTCCCATTTGCCAATATATCAGCTGATGGGCGCGGGTCACGCCCTCGCGAAGCAGTGAAAGTAGTCGGTTACATTTATAGTTCGGCGCGGGCGCAGGTAGCCCCCTTCGCGCCACCCATCTATACTTAGAGATCTAGCGAATGAGCATGCTATAAAAGAGGAAGCGATTCTCTACGACTGAAAAACTTAACCTATATATTTGAGCATTAAACACTTTTGGCAGGATACATTTTTTCTTTAAAAGCAAACAGAAATTAGGCATCTGCTAAGTTGTAAAGTAAGATATTAAAGATTCAATTCTACTTATTTAGATTTTTTTAAACTTAATCTGTCGCTTATGTACTGTAACCGCAACCTTAGGCTATATTAAACGGCAGCGCACGCGCCGCCCGTACACCGCCCTCACTGTCTGCATGCATTAATATTTGTATTTCAACTGCATATTGAGTTGCATTCATCGTTTATTTCATGGGTTCTGATTATGGTGCGGGCGGTAGACGGTCTGTTTGCCGACATAGAATAAGAGTAGGAGTTTTTAACAGATTTGTGCAATAACAATGATTTTATAACAATAGTTCGGATTTACAAATCATTAATGTCACATAAATATTTGCTTCATATTTTCGTGCTATTTATCATACGATATATCTGGCGATAAATCGACCGCACAAAATTGACAATTAAACAGCTGCAAATATAAATCAATCGTGATTTAAACCGAAATGCGATGTTACTACAATAAAAAATATCTGCACTGTAACAAAGACATTGTTACCTTGAGTTTCCGTTCATGCAATTATAAATAAAATAATATAATAATAATAATATCCTGGGACATTCCTCACACACGGTCATCTGATCCCAAACTAAGCAAAGCTTGTACTATGGAAACCAGATAACTGATATAATACATATACTACTTTTTGTTTGTAAATACATACTTAATATACATAATTACACCCAGACTCAGGACATACAGACATGTTCATGCACACAAATGCATGTCCTGTGTGGGAATCGAACCCACGACCTGCGGAGCTATAGGTTAAGACCATAAAATATTTACATAACTACAGAATCTCGAAGAAATTAACGTGATGGTGTCCATTAGGGATTTAATTAATTATGAATTATTTAACACAACCGTCGTAATCGAAGGTTCATTCCATTTAAGAAAAAATCTTATGATAAACGTTGACCAATCATTCAAATAGCATCAATAGCATACTAATTATAATTTCTACAACTCCATTCAAGTTGTACAACAAAGTAATTAAAGTGTGCATAAACTATACGGTCAGTTGACAAACCTATTAATAAATTATGATAAAAACAACTTTGCATATTATGGACTTGCGGGTCACGTAGCGAGCGCGCCATCTTATCATAGGATAGGCCTGCCTGCAAGGGTGGCACTGTTCAGAATAATAAGGGATGATTATTAACATCAGACAACCCATAAGTTGAAAATCTGTCGCCAAGGCCCTACTGGTACCTATATTCCAGCTTAACCTTGAGAGCGAGTTCCCCTCTAGACCTTGTGTGCTTACCACCTTCGGCCACAATGATGGAGTTGTGTGTTATTGTTTTGTATGGATTATGCACTAAAATTGATCTATATACATAACTGACTGGCAGATCAACACCACAGGTTCTAGAACTTGACATTTTACTAACAGGTTCCTTAGGGTTTTCAAAGGCCGTAAAAGAAGTGGGAGAAACCGCGAGGCGGAAAGCTAGTGTAGCTATATCCTTTGACTGTTTAGCGATCCGCGCGGGTGAGGAAAACAATAGAAATCAATTGTTATTTTTTAACCGCAAGTCAAAGGATCGGTAACTACGAGTATAAGTATAATCTTTGAAATAAGTTCAGTTCGTATATTTCGATTCTTTCGGGTAGAACTGTATCGTTCTTGGCATTAGGGCTCATAAAGATTGTGGAGTACTTAATAGATAAGATACGAGTGTTTGAAGTTATGTTAAGCGCATGGCTTCAAGTCGTAAAGTCTATGTAAATAAACATTTTTAACAAAGAATGCGTTTAGATCTATTAGAAGAATGTAGCAAGGTATCTTTAAAGTTAATGAGTCTACTATAGGGACGTCCTTATTATTATTTAAGTACGTATAGATAGATAACTCTTTATATTGTACACTGAGTGAGATGCAGTTAACCAAAAACAAGAAATACTTTATATCAATGCTTGTACTACAGCTTTTTGTATGTAGGTACATACATTTGGATATCCTATTGCTATTGCATATAAATAACTTCCCACGTAGGAAAAAAAGTAAACTAGAATGACTTTGTCTTTGTTATCAGTTTCCATGGATATTATAAAATACCATACATTTGATCATTAGAGTACGAGACGTGTAGTGTATCCAAGAAATAAACTTGACCATATAAAAAGGGCGGTCAACGAGAATGTTGTATTCACTTTTAAGGCTGCGGGGCTGCAGAGCAAGTACACTCGCCCACGCAACTGGCACATCATATATCAAAATTATCTACGCTATGTTCTTTTTTTTTATAACACTTTCTTTACATGGTATGAATTATACTCTATTTCTGAAATGTATTAACTCATTGTCACGGTCATTCATGAGTTTTATGCCATATTAATTCGTGACAAAAATGATCACAAATAGCATTAAGTGCATTTTTTATCATAATGGTGCGTCCACTCTACGCGAACCGAGCACGAGCCGAGGCTATATTCTTCGGTTGCTCGCGATGTCAAGCGTGGACGTACAACGAGCCTACAATATGAGTGAGTTGCGAATCCCTGTATTCGTGAAAAAACTGAAAATCGGTGGAGAGCAGTAGAGCACAAGCCGAACGCTCGTTCGAGGCTCAGAAGTCCGTCCACGCTAAGCGAATCAGTGTTCCAAGTATACTAGGCTCGTGCTCGATTCGCGTAGCATATATAATCATTGTATTATCAAAATAAAACAGAAAGAATAAAAAACCTAGAAGCTTTATTAACTGTGGTCACAGTTTCATACGACGATTTCGTGCTGCAGAGCAAAATATTACAATAGTACTTAGTGAGGCGAAACGTTTGCAGCTTTATTACATTTAATATTTGAATATTTTATTATTTGGAATATGTTATGAAAAATTTCATATTGTTCTCTTTATACAAACATAGTGAAGGAGTAAATGATAAATTTAAGATACGTGCTAGATACTTCCCTCACTCAAATGGTAAAAACTCAGCAAATTTAAATGATTGACTTTAAATTCGGTACAGCTGCAGAATTTGTTTGCACGGATATTATAAAAAATATGTTTTTTTTTTGTATTCTAACAGGGATTCAGATATAAGACTGAAAGTGTACTTATAACGGTGGCTTGACATAATAACGTGCATGTGGTAAATATAATATAATATCATCTGATTCCGATAGCAACCAACTGATTCGTTCGGTTCACATAATAAATTTACCTAAAGTAAGTAGATGATAAACGTTTCATACAAAATAATCATGAAAAATAAATCGCTTTAAAAACTTAAGTGCAAACATTAATTTGATTATTCATTGCCTCGTACCATACGTACAAACTAAATATCAAAAATTAACTCTTGAATTAATGAACACCTTCTGCGAAGTAAGTTTTATCGTTGTTGAGAATCGACTGAATTTTGAGTCACATCCAGTGCTATAATTTCTTTTTCATTATAAATACGGCCAACATTTTCGATGTTTGTGTCTGCATTACTTAAAAATATCATGAAAATGAGTCACTCTTTCAAGAAAAACCCAGGAAACAGATTTTTTTTATGTAATGTGAAACTATGTTTATAATTTAAGAGCTCGACTGAACTGAATAATACCAGTCTGTAATACCTTTTCATTATATCAATCAGGATATAATAAGTACTTCCTATTTATACTCGTATATGTCGTTGGTAATATAAGGCTGACTCTACTAATGGACATAAGAATGCTCTACCAATGCATAATTATTTTGACTAACGTTCATCGAGTCTTGAGTCAATATTTATCATGGCTCTAACAGTTCTCAAACATAATATTCTTTAAGATTTTTGGTTAAGTCACATCGAAGTAATTTAAACAAAGATGTAGGTCATCTACAAAAATCCTATGACGTCACGCCATAAAGTTAAAAGAACCGTCTAAAAATAAATCAGAAAAACATATTTAGAATAACAATAGAAGAGCGGTATTGAACGGAAAACCACTTCCTTTCAGATGCATCCAGCGTGACTCGTAATGCAAGGAGTGCAAGGTTTGTTATCGACTGCACAAAATGGATGGCACGCTGGCAAAACGGAACGGATATAGAGTGAGTCACCGGAACATTGCGCCGAATTGTTCGGATCTCACCTGGGTAGTCAATGGAGAACGAGCGATGAATACTGATATACTACATAAATTACTACATAAATTAGAACTGTTGTCGCTATGATGTAAAATGATATTAGAACAATTGTTTAGATTATATGTATAAAAGCTAGGTATATTAAATACTTAAATATATTTTTGTAAAATTCTACTTTTTGATCACTTAGCATAATAATATGGTATTATACGAAGTATTGACATCTCGCTGCTACAAAGTA
The DNA here is from genome assembly GCA_947623365.1 of Achlya flavicornis. Lineage (NCBI taxonomy): Eukaryota > Metazoa > Arthropoda > Insecta > Lepidoptera > Drepanidae > Achlya > Achlya flavicornis. Next base: position 10,471,008 of record OX392467.1, read on the forward strand.
AAAATAAATTCATTATGTAAACTAAATTATTTTATATATTTTTTTTTACTATTATTTTATTTTAAGGATTGGGGTAGAGTTTATCACAGGAAAATAGTGGCTAGTAAGAAATGTATAATTATATTAATTTATAAGATATTTTTTACTCGATATTTTTATATGATTTCTATAAGATTTACACACAAGTTATCATTTTCTGGAGTCATAGCAACCAAAAGATTCTTAATAGAAAATCAATGATGTAGACTAGAAACTAGATAGAGATAACACAACTACAATATTTGATGGCATTGTTAAATAAGTAGAAACTTATCAAACGCAAAAAAATTACTCTCAGAATCAAAAGGATACAATCAGGACAAAAATTACTCCACTATCAGCTTGTAACCCAATTACCATTAATTCGTGTGTAAATAGTGCAGGCCTATTTGTAGAGATGAATAACTGACATATATTTATCTCTTTCTGGCACAATGTTTGGGCATTGCGTGTTGGTATATCCGTCACTGTCTGTTGTCTATATTTATCTGGAGAGACGATGTTTCCGGTTCGAACAAACCACATATTCGGAGGCTGACGGAATACCATTGCACAATGCACGTACGTAAATACATTTTTGAGGGAAACTGCACACACTTCATTGTTTTGAAGGTTTGAATATATGTATAAATAAGTATCGATACTTATTTCTTTGGAGTGCACAACAAGATGAAAACAACTGACTTATAATTTCACGGGAAACAAAAAAACGTAATTTTGACATTTATAAACTCGAATACCTATGATGTTTCTTAGAATATCTTCTTATTGTAAGACCTACCAACTAATAAACTCAGAAGTTGCCTTGAAAATAAGAATTTGATAACCGAATTAACCAGGTCGCTCCACGGAGGTAAGTACCTATTTGACTCACTAGTATCCTTTAACTCTTCACGAGGGATTAAAATTGCAAATATTATCACATCGCAGGAGATAAGACTTTAACTTGCTGGTTTATTAATCATGGATTCAAGCAAAAATACTGCCGATTCTTAAATTTACTAATAACTAGTACTGTCGCCCGCGGTTTCACCCGCATTTCCGAGGTATCGTATGTTTTTCCAGTATAAATATATCCTTTATGTTATTCCGGAGTATAATCTATCTAAGAGCCACATTTCATCCAAATCTGTTCAGTAGTTGTTACGTGAAAGTTTAAGAAACACCTTCACATCCTTACAAATGCTCATATTTATAATAGTAGTTACGATATATGAAACGGTGAAGAATTTGTGAATATCTTTATATATGTTTTAAGGCGATGATAGCTCAGTGGTAGTGACGTCGGATACTGAGACGAAGGTCCCGGGTTCGAATCCTACAATGTGCTTGAGCTTTCGGTGAAGGAAAACATCGTGAGGAAACCATAGCACGGTGGTAGGGTACTTTGTAGTACCCGTCTGGCTGGCTACCACCCTCAAGTTGACAATCTGTCGCCAAGCACCTATCGGTGTGTTCCGATAGCTGCACTTGAGAGCCAGTTCCTTCTAGACTTTGTGTGCTTACCACCTTAGACCACATCATCACTTAACATGGTGAGATTGTGGTCAAACACAGGCTTAAACACCGTAAAAATAAAAATAAAACCAGTATAATTATAAAGGTAAACGCACACTTATCCGAGTCGAACGCGTCGAAAGCATCGAACGAATCGAATTTTAGAATTCTGTATAAGACATTTTATGAAAGCTCGCACACTCGTTCGCGTCGAATCTGGATAAGATTTCAAATTCGTTTCATTCGATGCGTTCGGCTCGGATAAGTGTGCGTTCACCTCAAATGTAATATGAGTTCTTTCTTTTTTTCTGTCTATATGAGAAAAAGTAGTATGTATCTAAAAAGTTTGTCTTACTTCTTTTGTTTCTTTTTGACCGTGCATGCGTCTGTTTGCAAATCTTATCTGCCATCATGATTACTATAAAACGCTTATTCCAAGAAGGTGGCTCCACCATGATAAAGCGTGCAACTATTGTTTGATATTTTAATTTCTTATTTATTAGAGTTAATTGGTTGGAAATAGTTAGAATAATATTTCAGGAACAGTGACGCTTTCAAATATATAAATACTCGTACCACGATATTTTTAGTCGGACCCGATAAGGTGAAAATGGTGTAAAGTATGAAAATTGCAAATTTTGATCAGTTATGCTTTATTTATTTGCTTACGAACTAAGAATGAAACGGGATCTGTAGACTAATTAGCTATTCGTTTTTTTTTACAGGTGGCTTGTAAATTATTACAAAGCAAACCTTACAACATGTGTACGTGGTACATGAATTAAACATACATATTATAAAAACTATAATGTTTTTTTTTCGTGGAATGGCACTCCTTATCACCGTCTGCAATCCAGTTGACTAACGTTTATTCAGATTTCCGTGAAACTGAAAACATGAAATAATTTATAATACTTCATTAATAACACTGACATATTTCTAAAGCTAATGCCCCAGATAGGTATATATATTAATTATTTTTGTGTTTTTACTCGACAATTTTGTTAAAAATTCTAATTTTGATGGATTTGTTAGGTACGTGTGACTGGAATTATATATTGTTCAGTTTTAGATTCTCGTAGAATTATTTCAACTAAAGTTAGGGACGTTTTTATGTTATATTGAAAATGGACCAAAATTACAATTAAGAGACAAATAAATCGATGGATAATTAATTTGCTCTCCGTCTCAATTAATCTTCGTCATCAACATCATACTTAAGTCCGTATCTTCTGGTTAGTATTACCACAGTAGGTATTACCCTCTATCTTTTAAGAGCGAATACTGCAATTTTCTTAATAATCTCCACCCATCTGGCCACTACAGAAATTAGCCTGTAATACGCGTAGTCTTTATGCATTCTTCTTTAGGTATATTATTATATAATGTAAACGTAAATGTATTGGAATGTGTAATATTAATGAGATATCCATTTCATTGCCCTCGATAGCGCCATGTGATAATTAACAAAGGTAGAAGCACACTCGACCGTTTCATGGCAATTTTGAAATGCAAATTCTAATTGCAAATACAGTCAAACCCCTACATGAGGAGGTAATTTTGAAAATTATTTACATAGTATAAACGATTGGATATCGTTGGCATTTTTTTCCAATTTAAATAACGCACTCACGTACAAGTTTAACGCGAGCTTATTTACTGAAAAGTCAAAGATTGTGGCCAAGAACACATTAAAATGTTCGTTTAGTAACAAATCTAGTTGGATACATCATCAGCCTATATTATGTATACACTGCTGAGCACAGGCCACACCACTAAACGATAGTATCGTTCAATACTATTATATTAGAATTAACTAAATTGTGAATCATGTGTCAAATAGGATGCTTTAGATAGACATTGTGAATATTTGGGTCAATAGCGATGGCCTCCAGCGCTGTTTCAATTTAACGATTGCACACACATTTTCACTTCAACAGTGTTCAAATATAATTGTGATAAACGACATAATACTTTAAAAAGGTGGAGTTATCAATGGTATTATACTATAGTTGATAGACCCCAATATAATCGAGTTCTACGCATTGGTAACGTTTGAATAAAAACTACAATACACCACATTATATTTTTACGGTAATACCGTAATATTATTGCTAATTCTGTGACATTACTGAGATAAATGTAACATGAATAAGTATCATATTTATCTCAGGAAATTTAACAGCCCGGCTAGCTCAGTCGGTAGAGCATGAGACTCTTAATCTCAGGGTCGTGGGTTCGAGCCCCACGTTGGGCGTCAACTCTTTTATAGTTTTTTATATTGTTTCCTAATATTGTTCCTTATTTATTGAGTTAAGTTAATCAGTAGCCATACTCATTTGGGCGACGACATTGCTGAAATCTTCCTACTTCCTATTTTTTGTATATTACATAAATAAATATCCAGGGACATTCCTCACACACGGTCATCTGATTCCAAACTGGAATACCAGAGATAATGGAAACCAGATAATTGATATAATACATATACCTACTACTTTTTGTTTGTAAATACATACTTAATATACTTAATTACACCCAGACTCAGGGGAGTGGCTCTAGAGAGAAGTTAGTATGCATAATGTTAGGACCGAATTCCACTATATTGGAATTTCGCGAGAATAGCTCAGAGATTAATAATATGGGTGGGAATTGTTGGTTGTTTTTAACCGACTTCAAAAAAAGGAGGAGGTTCTCAATTCGGTTGTATGTTTTTTAACCGACTTCAAAAAAAGGAGGAGGTTCTTAATTCGGTTGTATGTTTTTTTTTTCATGTTTGTTACCTCATAACTCCGCCATTTATTAACCGATTTGGAAAATTCTTTTTTTTTCTGGAAGGGTACACTTCCCGTTTGGTCCCATCGTCATCAGATCAGGATTTGATTACGTCTTAGTGTACTTTGAAGTCGGTTTAAGTTTTTTGTAAAACAGTCCAATTATATTGGTCCATTTTTTACCCTCTCACCTCTTTATTTGTAAAGAGAATCGACGAAGTGTATGCTATGAAATCAAAAAGCACCTATGCCTGGGCTGTGCATGACAAAACATAGAAGATCAGTGACTTAATTTCTTACCATACGTCCATGGGAGTGTTTATGCAAACGACCGCGGAACAGCCAAGCCACACATTTTGACCAAGATGTAGGGTTTGTAGAGTTAGGGCACTAGGGGCTTGGCTCTATAGATAACTTTTTAACAGTGAAAGTGTTATGAGCTTGTGGGTCTTGGCAATCAATTTTTACCCGACTGACCCGGAAGGAGGGTTATGTTTTTCGAGTGTATGTATGTATGTCTATTTCTTTGGCACGCTCACTTTCAAAAGAGAAAAACAAGCTTTTTAATCTATAGAATTTAGAATATAACTTGAATGTTATAAGGTATTGCAGTCGGGGATAAACAAATATTAAAAAAAAACACATACTTACGTTATTGGTTTGTCCCCGACTGCAATACCTTATAACATTCAAGTCATATTCCAAATTCTATAGATTAAAAAGCTTGTTTTCCTCTTTTCATATAATATTTGTTTTACGCAGTCGGGTTTTTGTTTCTTTCAATACATGAAATATTTAAGGAGTAGAGAGATGTCAAGAACTAGTGTGATTTTTGCAGCAACGTGCTAGCGATACCCCTGGAGTTGCAATCGTCAATAGGTTACGGTGACCGCTTATCAGGTGGGCTGTATGCTTGTTTGCTACCTTAGTCGTATATTTTAGGTGTTTTGTTAATGCGCCATTAAATATACATTTGATTGTTGCTTTTCACTTCATATTTCTGGATTCATATAGTGATATATTTGTACGTAGTATTTATATACTCTGAGGTGATATTCTGTAAAGGTACCAGAGTCGAGTTTATAGAAAAACCAAATAAGATATAATAACCGTTTCAGTAATCTATATATATAAAATGCTTTGTCCTGAATGACTGAGAATCAACGCACAGCCTAAACCGCTGATCGTAGAGATCCGAAACTTGAAGGGTGTGTTCTTTGTATGACGTAGGCATCCGATAAGAAAGGATTTTCCGAAATTCTACCCCTAAGGGGGTGAAAAACGGGTGCAAAGTTTGTATGGGACAACGTGATTCCTTGGTCCGATCTATTTCAAATTTTGCATAAACACTTCTTAACAGAATTGATGGAAAACGTGTTTCGTATTTTATTGAAAGTCATCCCCTAACGGGGTCAAAAAGGGGTAGAAAGTTATTTTAGGGGTGATTTGCATCGAAGTTGATATCGATACTCCTTAGTACTTTTGATTTAAATAACTTTTTTTATTTTGACACATGTTTGAAATCTCAATCCGATTTTCACAGATTACAGAATAAGGCAGATGGAACGAACGGAACGCGGGAGTGAGGCCAAAAAAGCAAATACAAATTTCAATCATTTTCGAAATGAAAAAAATATTGCGGTTTTCTGATATCTTTTTTACGTTCTGATAACCGCAAATACAAACAGTGGTTCATTAGAAATGGAACCATTTCCGATTTTATAATATTTCTACCGATTCAGAGGTTATTTCAATCGGAATTTCATTGCAATAAAGTTACGTAATCCACGTACTGGTTTTCGCTTTTGAATATGTATTTGCTTTGTTTAAAAATCTTTATTTAACGAAAACACTTTCTTTTTAATAAATTAGCACACAGCAGTTTTTAAACATAGCAAATAAAAATTCAAAACCGAATACCAGTAATATGTTTTTCAATTTGTACCTAATTGCTTTTTTTGGCCTCACTCCCGTGTTTCGCGCGCTCTATCTGCCTTTTGTTCTGGAAACTGAAATGCTCTTTAAAATTGGAATGTCAAATATTAAAGAATATTTAAATCGGATTATGATTCGAAATTTGTTTGGAAGTTAATTTTCTCGGACTTTTTGGCGGGAACTTGCAGAGTGACGTTGCGTTTTCGTGTATTTTGAGTTTTGGACGGTGACTGACTGCATGAGGACTATGTGAAAGTGATTTATTGTGACTAGAACTTATATAATATAACTGGAAATTGGCAAAATACACACCCGTGTGACGCCAATGAAAAAAAAATAATTCATTTTCTCTATTTCAATAGAATATTTTGATTGTAGTTAATTTAATTTCTGTCTCATTTGTTGTTATAATAATTAAATAAGATTCTTTGAGTTTGATTTTTTACTGTAGATATAATATAGGTTTTTAGTTTTAATTGTAAAAATATCTGTGTTTGGTTTGTTGTGTCTAATAATCAATGGCGTGCATTGGTTTTCGAAGGAGAAAATTCAAACCGTACGCGGGTGAAACCGCGGGGGGTCTGCTAGTCGTATAATATTATAGGTATATTTATTTCAATTTAAAGTTACGATAACACAAAATAAATGAGATTATAGATAGCTTACCAATTAATTATTTTGTTTAGCTCACGGGCTAAACCTATTACTATTATCAGTTTGGTTAACAGATTATAATTTATAGCGCTGATGTGATGTTTTTTCCTCATCTCCTGTTCGCATTAAATAATTATATTAGGGTTGCGAACCAAAAAGGTAAAAAGTAACCCTCATGGTGCCACTCCGTCCGTCTATCCGGAAATTTCACTCGAGCGACGCCGGGCACGAACAGCTAGGTTTTAATAAATTAAACGCGTGTATTTAAGCAAAAAGTTCAGTGTGTTTTTTTTATACCAATAAGTCGGTAAACAAGCATACGGCCCGCCTGATAGTAAGCGGTCACCGTAGCCATATGGACGCTTGCAACACAAGAAGCATCGCTCACGCGTTACCGACCTTTCCCCCCTCCCCTATGATAGCTCAGTGGTAGTGACGTCGGATATCGAGACGAAGGTCCCGGGTTCGAATCCTACAATGAGCTTGAGCTTTCGGTGAAGGAAAACATCGTGAGGAAACCATAGCACGGTGGTAGGGTACCTTGTAGTACCCGTCTGGCTGGCTACCACCCTCAAGTTGAAAATCTGTCGCCAAGCACCTATCGGTGTGTTCCGGCAGCTACACTTGAGAGCCAGCTCCTTCTAGGCTTTGTGTGCTTACCACCTTCGACCAAATCATCACTGACCATAGTGAGATTGTGGTCAAACACAGGCCTATAAACAGTAAAAAAAAAGCTCTAGCGACCTTGCTCACGCGCAGGAACACAACTACACAATATAAAGTTATTTGGCTGCGGTATTCTGTAAGGTGGAGGTATACTTCCCCAGTCGAGCTGCTCTTTGAGCGAATAAACGCTTTGCTCTACCTCTCTCAAAATTATTGTACATACCTATCAAAACGTTTGTTTGTGGACATAAACTTAGAGCTCCAACGGTTATAGAACAGATTATGCAATCCATTGAGAAATACTGCATATAATTACCGACGACGCCCGAGCTTGTAGTAGAACTACATAGTATTTTTGTAGGTAACTATAATTATTCCTTTTCATTCATATATGTACGTCAGCAAAGAACATTTACGTATTTTATTAAAATCTTTCAAACTTTTGTACAAAATGGTTATGTGAACGTTATATGGCTGCACTCGGAGCGTATAATATTTAATATGCATTTATTTACATTGTGCAATACTAGTACAGTATAGTTCGCCGACAGTAGGACGTCGGGAGACAATGCATATCTCTTGCAGTTTGCAGGATATTTACCCGGAGTACTTGGTACCCACTGTTCCAGACACCTTTTGTTCCTCGATACGTACTATGTTACACCATACGTGGACATTACTGATAGGAATTTCTTTTTCTTTATGCGACAGCAATAGGGCTTCTTTGGAGCCATTTGTCACCTTTATCCACTAAAGGATAAATAATTCGATTATGTCTCGAAGGCATTTGTGCTACACACACAGTAGGCACTTACTTAAATCGTATATTTTAACATTTTGCTGAATAATTCATCGAAAATTTTGTCAGTAAAAATATATTGTAGCCGTCAAGAATTTAAGGGGTTTAAGTGCATCACTTTTATCTGCACCTATTGCACTCAGGATTTTTATCTTAGCTCACTTTATATCAGAATAATCCTTTGATACATAGTGAGCAAAATATAAACCACCACGATTGCATACCTGCGCTACCACCTACGCGAATAATAAATATCGAAATGGTTCGTAAATGTGTCGTGATTGCACTTTATAAACTACGTGTTGCGTCTGCTAAAAACCGTGGCTAAAAAACACCGCTATGACTTTTATTTATTCGTAGACCGCTATTCTTTCTTTATTATATGTATATTCCTTTCCCGGGATAAAAAGTACCCTATGTATTAATCGAGAACATATTTTATCAGCGTGCCAAATTTCATCCAAATCCGTTTAGTTGTTGAAGCGTGATTGACTAACAAACATCCATCCAAACTGTGAGGTAGTGATATGAGTGAGATGTAGATTTAAATCATAGGAATATTATTACTTAGTGTAACACGCGTGTGTAACGATTCAAATAATTTAGTTGAGCATTATTGATATTACTAGCTGTTTCCCGTGGTTTCACTCACGTTCCCAGAATAAAATGTAGCGTATAATATTCGGGGATAATGTAGCTTTCTATTTTGAAAGAATTTTTCGAATCCGACTGGTAGTTCCGGATATAAGCTCGTTTAAACAAACAAAAAAAAATCTTCCGCTTTATTATATTATTAAAATAGATTTGTACTGCCGTATTTTATGTACCTAGAATAGTTTGTCTAAAGTTACCGTACGAAGTTTGAAGCACGATGAGAACCACGGTTACAGGTAACCGCAAATAATATTAACTGAATGGCGCGAATTGAAGGAATAAGTAATTGTAATCAAAATCTATTGGATATGCATGAATCAGAATAACTGTGAAGGTTTTATCTCGCTTCGTAAATAGCTCTAGGTGTAAGTGTTTCCACACCAGTTCCCTAGCAAGTGTACTCAATAAATTAACTCTACCAATTCTTGCTTTTGGTTCAGCCGAGGGCCACTGCAGAGTTGCAATACAGACTACAGTGAACCAGTTATCACTTACATAAACTAAGTTTAACACAAACAAGACGTACTTGCGTGTGCACAGGAAGCGGCTAACCATCGCGGTCACGCCGTGTTTAAACTGCAATTAAAGTGGGTTCAAATCTGATTCAATACATCCCGGCTCGGCCGACAAGCAAGTCTAATTAATCTAATTTTATTTTATTATTATTATTACTATTGATCAGCATAAGTGTTAATATTGAGGATATAGAAAGTTGTGAAAATATTAGTTCAACCTCAGAATATATAAATACTACGTACAAGTTCAACTAATAGCTTACCTCCAGCTATCAGTTGAACTAAATAAATCAGAAATATTATTCAATGTGGAATAAATAACAAGTAGGTTAGGTAACTCTCCCTAAATTAAAATTAGTCGGATTTTTCACTATTTGTAACGGTCCACAAAATAAATGAGCGGAGATGTCTTCCCGAGCCGCGGAGGACGCTAAAGGAACGCCTCCCACTCGTCACTTAGCCCATTAATCTCCTCCCAAACGGTCCGTCCGTCTGTCACTGCCAGTAATCTAATACGACACGCCAGCTTTTTGTCCCCATATTACTTGCACTTGGTGGAAATACGCCTTAAAATGGCCGTTAATCCGTCAGTGGATAACGGTCCCTTTTAAGGGAGAATCAAACATTCCCCGGATAAAAGGGAGACATTCATTGCACGACAGCGACATTATACATCTCTTTGAATATTTTATTATACTTAATATTAATAATATAATATGCTTCAAATAGAAGAAAGTAGGTAGGATACTTTAATCTGATGTACCTACAACTACTTATCTATATAAATTATGACACTGGATATAGTTTTTCATAGCATCATAGCACATTTGAAAAGCAAAAAGAACATAACAAATCTCAACTCGTAGAATAAAAAACCGTGTGTTGTGAACAAAGCCCATTTAATAAAAGGACTGTACCAACAGCTTTTGTTTTGTATGAAAAGATCTCAAACAAATCTGTGAGAGGGCTCGGAGAAAAATGGAACCTACGTATAGAAAGACATTGTCTGCCATATCAGACAGATTCAGATAACCCAGACAATGGCCAGTATAATAAGAAGCCAGTTTCCGGCGAGCCTCAGACGAAACAAAAATTTACAAGTTGTCCAGGATATCTCTTACACTGTTTAGTATGCACGAGACACACCGTTCCGCCAGGACTCTTACATATGAATTATGGCGTACGACAGGTACGCCCACGTTGTATTAAAGGTAAGATCAACATTTCACAAAACTTTATATAAATTGTTAAAACACTTACCGCTGAGTGATGGTTACTCCGCGTGGGTCGAGTCTTCGCGGGCGCCGCAGCACACGTCACGAACATCGACAGGAACAACCCCATAATAGCTATGGTACGTAAACGAACGCCCATTGTCCTTCTGATCGCTTCCATGCACTTGGTTGCATCCCGAATGCATTTGAATTTTAAATTAGCGGCCTGCCTTGTACCGCCATGTACGTCAACCTCAACCCTCTTTGTGATAATCGATTCTTTTCCGTATATGACTTCTTTCTTATGCAACTCGTTTTCGTTTTCTCTATTCGTTATCTGACATCGTTTCTCGTTCTCGTGTTGATATTCGTATTCTTTATTCGGTATTCTACACCTATCTAAATCAGTCAATTCGTGAAATTTGTCTAAATTATTATCATTGGAATGGTTATCAGATATCATATTCCTAGTGATATTTGCTATGACACAAATGTTCCGTGTCTTCGTATTACTAGAGCCTTTCCATGTAACTATGGAAGGTGCCTGGTTGGACTCCATATTTGGTTGTAATACGGCTGGCTCGTAATGTTTGTTAGATTCTCTGCAAGTGTGGGCTGCAGCAGGCGAGGAGCCAGGCGACATTGTGGTAACTATACTGCGGAGTTCGCAGGTGTCAGCTAAGCATATTAGATTGTCAGCAGCGTGGAGTGGTTCTCTCATGAACAGCGTAACTACAACGTATGACACTTTATCGGCATGTTTCCTGTTACCGTGTTCCAGATTAATTTCTCTGTGGACGGGATGCTGCGTTATCTCGCTACGTGGGCGGTGCGCCTGTTTGTTCTATACTTAAAATATTCTTGCATGCACAAGGTATCGGAACGATTTCTGTAACAAAACAAAGATAATGTTTGATCTCGGCACTGATATGGAGACACATAAAGTCATTCCTCAAAAATAATAATATTAAGACGTACATGGTTTCATTAAGGTCATCAACACTCGCAATGCTTTCAATGGATAGGTTATTTAACGCGCAGTTCGTACAAACTATGAATAAAAAGAGATTACAGTTCGAAAAAAGATATTATACAAATTCAAAAAGGACTGCGAAACCTTTAAAAAAAACCTCCTTCAAGCTACGTAATATACGTAGTTTTGGTCACTGATTTATTTAATTCTTGTTTTGGTTAGGTTAGGTTTGGGTGTAATCTTTTATTTTTTCAATAAGTTACTTATTTTATAAATAAATAAATAATACATATTTTATATTCCTGGGACATTCCTCACACACGGTGATCTGATCCCAAACTAAGCAGAGCATGTTTTATATGATTTGTTCTTTTTTAACTATAATACTTAATGTTACAGTTTTTGGAGGACAGAGAACTCATATAGTAGTATCCTTCACCATAGTTTTCAGTTATAGTTTCCTTCACCGAAGCTCAAGCAGGTTTTAAAAAAAAAACTACATCTAACGGTCTACCTCTGACCTTTTATTTTTGCTTTTTATGCACATTTTATCACGATATTTTCCATTTCAGAAACGGCCAAGCCACATCTTTTGACTAAGGTGTAGAGTGTCTGAAGCTAGGGCTTGTAGAATTTGAGCGTGTAGAGTTATAAGCTTGGCTCTACATGAGATCTGATAACTTTTTGACAGTACGAGCCATATGGGCTCGACTTGGCAACATTTTACATGAAAATGATTTTGGTGGGATCAATATCTTATATAGAATACTTCCTTGTTATTAAAAAATATAATATCATTTAATCGTAATCAATTAATAACATTATGATGATGATAAACCTCATTGTTTATAACATTAAAACAGGAAGTCCAAATAATGAAAGCTCTCACAGGCCGATGACGAAATATGACTAACTTGGCTCGAACATTGTCAATAATTGATAGCATAATAAATACGCTTATTAAATTATACTAGTGAGATAACTCAGGTGGCTTTCACATAAATCTTTGTTCATTATTTAATAGCATCCGAGATCACTTTCAATGTTGACAGTGCATACAAAGGAAGCTTGGAAAAAGATCTATCATTTGATTGTGCAATGAACTCTGGGAGTATACATAATAAATTATGTATAGAAATTATATTAATATACCTATGTATCTTTATTAATACAGCAAATAGTAATTAAATTTACAAGCTTTTATTTAATTTCACCTCTCCCAATGTCAGTCTGTCTGTAATCAATTAAATATGACCCATTTCTCGGTTTCCGAATGAGCTGACATTTTTCATGCATATGCAATGCAATGCAATATTATTATGACATGGAGCTGATCTGATGATGGAGCAGAAAGGTGGCGATGGGAACTCTGTCATAAAACGACGCAACCCCATCTAGCTTGGGCTCATATGATTCAACTTGACAAGGACTCTGGTTCTAGGTTTGATGATTAAGTTGGTGGGCTATTATATAAAAAAGCTTGTTTTGTTAGTAACTATAAGTATAATTGCCTATTTCTTGTAATAAAACCCAAACTAAAGTCATTAATTAATAATAATTGTCACATGTTTATTATTTTAGTGCTTTTTGGGTTTTGTACCCAAAGGATGCCAACGGGACCCTATTACTAAGCAATCTATGCCCAGTCTGTCTGTCTATCACAGTAGGTAGCATTCGGAATAAAATAATACGTATTCTACCACGTGCAATTCAAAGACACGACATGTATGACAGTGTGCCATTTATGAAGTTCAAATCTTGTGTAGGTAGCCTATCTACCTCCTTACTTATAATATCATCGCATGCAATAGTTTATATTGCGGTAAATAAATAAATAAGCCAAAAAACAAGGAGTGAGAAACTTCGAAATAATTGCATTTGTACAAAGTTTTTTGTGCTCTATCTTTAAAACGCTAATAAGACGAATAGAGTGCAAATCTATATTGTGTTGCGCCTACTCTGACTATCAATATGTCTTAAGTTCTTAACATTATTTTTACAGCTACAAAATTATAAGAAATTATTAAGGTTATTTATATTAGATATGTACTCATATTACAAACAATAATTTTGTAGTATTATAAGATAAGTTATCTGTTTACCATCGTACAAGCTCTGTTTAGATTGGAAACAGGTAGCCGTGTGTGTAGGATGTCCCAGGATATTTATTTATTTCCCATTTTATGTACTTGAAATAAACTACATTTCAATGGGATTGAAATTTAAATTTGAAAAAATAGAATTGAGCTAAGTATATTATCTTAATATTAAAATTCAAAAAGAAACCGTTGATCTAGAAATCTCGTCAGCAGAAAATACCTATCCAATAATTAAAAAGCTTAGGAATGCCTACTCAGGATTTGCAACCATGTAAGCCAGTTCACCTTCAACAAAACCTTCAGACAAATAACTAAAAATATATATACATATATGTAGCTCATGTTGACAAACATCAATATTTTGCAAGTCTTTAATAACTACTCACAAATAAGTTCATCGTGCACTTAAAAAGCTAATAAGGGTCACCTAAGTTTGAACATAAAGCTAAACTATACTTGAATTTTATCCACTATCAAAAAAAAAACAGTAAGTGTGTCTCTAGCAAAAATAACGGTTGATTTATTAGATGTACGTAAAACTAATATTGACTCTATGGTTCATAATAATAACATGCTTTCTATTCTAACCTTAACCTAACTGGAATGATCCAAGCCAACCAAGAAATGAATTCAGCTGTAAATAATCTGGTAGTGGAAGATAGCTATGGGCAAGTAAGATGCAAGTAAACACTAAGTGGAGACTATTTATAACTGAACTCAGTCTAATTGGTGCCGTCCACATGACCAAGAGTCGCCTACAAACGAATTACAAAATACAAATGGATAATTCATTTTGATATACAATGAATACTGGGTACTATACATTATTTATTGAATATGATAAACGAATGTTTTATCTGTAGATGTAACAAACAGTCCAGAAATTCTAATAAGAATTAATTTTATAAGGTAGAATAAATTAATTTAAAATAAATCAGAATAAAGTTTTCGAATTCATAATTAAATAAATACTTGATAATACTACTAAATAAACTAAAAAAATAAATAAAACTTACTTTTTGTTAATCCGCTCTACAAGCAGCAAAAAAAACCATGAAAACAAAACAACGCTCTCTGTGCAATCTGGCGTTCCTTTCCCTTTCTACGCTACAGAAAGGGACAGCGAATGAGCTTACACAGCTGACACTGAAAGCACTTAAAACTTTTCAGAAATCCACACAATAATATTATATACGATGAATTTATAATAGAAAATGTTACAGCTAACTAATTCTTTCAGGTTTTGGAAAAATCAATGAGTGTAATATGAAAATACACACGGGCACATAGTCATAAATGAAAAATATTATTTGTATCTTGTAGAATAAATGCACTGGATCTCCGAATTAAGTCCGAGTATTTCGTAAATCAAAACAAACAGTGTCCATGAGCACAACGCTCGGCGCGCGTTCACCGCGTCTACGCGCGACCTAACAACTAACTTCGGGTGAACGGAACACTACGGCCCGTTATGCCGCCCATACACATGCCTCGACGTGGGGCATGACATGTTTTGTCTCTTTCGTTTCAGACGTTATGATATGAAAAGAAAGTGCGAGCGCAGTTGTGACGATGTGTCATTTCATGTGTAATACCACCATCACAGACTGGAACTTTAGTGCATGCGCCCGCCATTTAATTAGCCCATATGGGCTTGGGTTGCCATATTCGGCAGTTTGGTTTTCGTGGTTTTGTTCAGATGAAAATAATATTGTTTATCCAAAAAAAAAAATAAGGAAAATGTATCCGTCATATGGGGTTGTGCATGAATGCCGAGGCGGATTTGCTTCTAAATATTGAGTCCCTGATACATTACTGTTAAACCTGCATGGCAGCCCTGTGTTCGTTCGTCTGCTTGTAAAATATCCTCAAACAAATGCGGGTATAAAGCTTTGTGGGTTATTATTGTCGACTAACAATGAAGTGCGTACAAGGAGCAATTCCGTTTGATTAAAATTTCTTTTGGTTTTTGCGTGGCTGCCTTTGTTTTGTGCCCGTCCAATGCTTCTATAAGGTCTTTGTGTAAGATGAATTAGGGGAACTTACATATTAGTCGGCAATTGGATGTTTCGATGCAGAGGTACAATTAACACCAACAAAGGGCCGCTGATATTATGTGGACTGAACTCTTTGTTTCTTTTTTATGACATATTAGTGTGGAATATCTATAGGTATAGTGTGAAGAGAGCAGAACTACAATTTTCCGAAATTGGCTAGCGTCTGACCCTTTCCTCATATCTTTACCGAAATAGGGCTCCGTTGTTAGTCCCCTGGAGCGACGTCTAGACTTGAAGCAACTACACTTGAGACCAGATTCCTTTTCAAACATAACATCTGCTAGATATGAGGTGGTTTAAATATTTACATACGCAGATCTCGTAAACAATAAAACATTATAGGTATATTAATAGCCCATAACCTACTTTTGGGTGCTGTGCTGAATCAAACTAAAATTAAATTGATGTCTTCACCTCGTTGGTACCAGATGAAAACATTTAAATACTTGTTTCACCTATTAAGTTCCAGTAGTGTATCGAAATTCAGTCAAGAAGAACATAATTATTTTCTCAGACAATGCTTTCAGAAATATAGGAGAGATGATTCAGACAGATGAATATGCCAATCTACCAATCAGGGTTGGGACCACATGAGCTTATTGCCCTCCTAGTTGATGATGATGAAATTAATGGGGCATTTTTCATACAATATTACCATCGAAAGTATTCCATATTGATTCAGACGCAACGCTACTATGACTAGTAGATAGTTGTGTTTGTTAACATTACTCGTAGCCGTAGCTTATCTAAATCGGCGTGTAATATCATCCTCATTTCTTGCAATAAGCAATCATATTTCCGTTGATCAGTAGTCTTGATATAATTGTTTACTATGTTGGAATCAATAGTGATATAGACTGATAATTTTAAATTGATTGACTTTAAATAATATAGAGCATAACGTTGAAGGCTTTTAAACAAAAAATAAGAACACATGATACAGTTTCTTTGACGCCATACAAATTATCATCTAAAATTACTTACCACTAGTTAAGACTATAAATAAGACGACTACTCTCTGAAGAATAAAACCAATTTAAAAACCTATATTCGTTGCGCTCTGGGGTAAATAAAAAGGTTCGACAGAAATAAAGTCGTAAGGTACCTGCAGTCACATTGGTAAAGACTATTTGGAATAGATGGCCTAGCTAGACTACGCACATGAGTAAGTCTCCGTGGTAGGCAAAAGAATGAAATGTCTAAAATGTCATGAAGATGGTCTTTGTCATGCAAGATATTGAAAATTGCAGGTAGGAAAATAAAAAAAGGAATAACAAATATTAAGAAAGACATGAAACAAAGTGCGGTTTGGATGATATAAAGAGTTAAGAAACCACCTTCAAAACGCATTGATATGCAGTAGCTAAGCCTATTAACTACGTTTGGTAAAACAGGTAGATGACCAGCAATAAATTGCAATAATTGCAATGCAATAATTCCTATATTGTATTGTAATCAACTGACTTCAATTTATTATGTAGAGTCCTGAGTGAAGCTAGGGGTTCATTCCGCCCTAGACGAAGGTTTTATCCTCGAGGTGAATACTATTCTTTATAAAAGAAGGTGTTTGGTTGTCTCGCAGAGGGTGCGAGACAACCAAACACCTTCTTTTGTTTCACATTCTTTACAATCGCGCCTTTTTTATTTTAGATTTGTGTTTTACTCGTGGTGGCCAGTAAAATTTTCGAACAATTAATATTTTTGTTCATCTACGGCAACTAAAACCTTCATAGTTTTAGTGAAGGCTTCATAGGTGAGAACGCTTTGGTCGATATGTACTTTAATAGAAAAAAAACAGTAAAAGTTTTCATTCAAATTTAGTTGACGTTCCATATTCAAATCACATTATGCACCGCGGGTCATAATGAAATTCAGTACAATATTATTGTCGGGCTAGACCCCAGGGCTCTAATTACTTACTTAAGGTAGGTTTGCATGTTATATAATTTGTCGTGATCGAGCAGGTGGTGTGAAAAATTTCTTTTCTAACTGGCCACCACGAGTAGAACACAAATAAAAAATAAAAAAGGCGCGTATGTAAAGAACGTATTTTAGGGTCGGCAACGCGCGAGTGATACCCCTGGTGTTGCAAGCGTCCATAGGCTACGGTAACTGCTTACTATCAGGCGGGCCGTAAGCTTGTTTGCCACCTCAGTGGTATAAAAAAAAATGTGAAACAAAACACGGTGTTTGGGTTGTCTCGCAGAGGGTATGAAAAGTAACGAAGATAAAGCCTGTCTTCGTCTTGGGCGGCTTGAACCCCTCGCTTCACTCAGGACTCATACATACATAACTCCCTCGCTTCGCGCGGGTTTTAAGTTTAAAATCCCTCGCTACGCTCGGAAGTTAACTCTAGAGTTCATCGTTACGCTCAGTGTTCAATATGCCGCCCGTGACGTAAGAAAGACATTGCTGTATCTCCTTGATCTACTATTTCTTACTATAATTTGCCACGGTATAGAAGGTAGTCATTTGGCTGTGCTGCTATCGTTTGGACTTTAGCAATGCTTTTAAAATTATTAACTTCGAGGTTCTTTTAAGAGAGGGGGTTTTTTATCCCCTTTTATTGAAGTAATCCCATTTGCGCACCGATTTTTTGAGCACCTATCCTATTCCCTTTTCAGCACCGATGCATATTTTGGATCGGTGCTCAAATGGGAACAAAAATTAAATTCGAAATCATCCCCTTTTGAGCACCGACGGTTTTGCAGCTTCTAGTGTTGTGCTGTTGAATAAAACGTCGATACAAATTAACAGTTTTATTATAAAAAGTAAAAAGTATTATCGTTAGAGCACCAATTTTTAGAGCATTAAAACTATTCCGCTTTGAGCACTGATCAATTATGTTGGGTTGGTTGAAAAGGGAATAGGATCGGTGCTCAAAAAATCGATGCGCAAATGGGAATACTTCCTTTTATTGTAGCTATGCTAGATTTATTACATAGTTATTTGTATAAGAGAAAGATCTTCCAACGCCTGAAACTATACACAAATACCTGGATCGTATAAAAATTTAGAGAAAACGCTTCCTTAGGTTCTTCTTGTTATAATTATTCCTTACGAAAATTATAATATATATCCGGATAATTATTTCTCACACGTTTCTACTATGAAATCTAGATAACTCATAAACCATAACTATGAACACAGGTAATAAACCTACTGCTTGTGAATCTACCTGTTTTCTTATTTTATATTAACACTCAGATTCGGAACAAACATAAAGCAAACAAATGTTTGTTCTAAGTAGAAAATGAACTTATCACCTAACCTTCACGCCAACCAGCTCGTGGAAACTTCTTACGAGTAATGTATAAAATGGTGAGCGTCTGTAGTGCCACACAGTGTCCGTCAAACTTGTCGGATATGGAATCGTACGTGCTTTGAGCGCTTGGATCGACCAAACGTAGAGACGCGTTAGACGCCGGCGCCGGCTCCGGCAACGTGACTTTGACCCACGATCGCCTGCTGTTAATGCTATATCATAATGCCACACATGTTTTAGGATACAAAAATTGTCTACACATATGTTTTCTATACCTATAACGATAGCATGACGCTTCCGTTCGGGTGAATAAAGAATATGTTGATTAGATTTCTATTTACCTCTGGGCTCGACTAATGGCAAGCATTGAGAGGTATGAATAGGCATTTAACATTATTATACTCCGATTACATACAGAATAATTCTCAAATCTGTATACATCTCTATTATAGATAATTATTTCAAGGAATTATTTCATTGAAGGAACACCGTGCAGTCGTGGTTTTCTTATTCCCGGTTTCTATAAACAAAAACGAATCGTTTTGCTTACCAATGGTAGGTTTTTTATTGCCAAACTGGGCATATAGATCATTTTGTAAGCTAATTTTACCTGTGATAGCTACTTCCAAAGCTTTGAGGTCTTTGCTTCATTATTAGTAAAGATATATTCCGGTCCGTAAATTATAGGAATCGGCCATTAATCGTAAACAAACACTTACCTCTACATCTAAACATAAGAAAGTATAATTTAATATAGTGCTTAGACATTGCAGTTTATTATTATTACTCGGGTCGACGTGTGTTGTGTCCCACCCCTCCCCAGTGTCCGTAGCTCGAAGTGTCAGTGATGAGTAACACCAGCGACGTATTCACTAATTTCCGAGTACTTGACCCAGATATTGTCTACCGTTGCTGGCACATGAACATTAATATACCGACTAACCGACTTGTTTAAAAGGATGTTAAATTTTAATCGATAAATAATAATGAATATTTCCTTATTGGTTTCCTGGATTAATTCGATACAAATCCTTTTGTTTTGGTATTGGGAACCATTGCTCAGTCATATATTATTATCCATATTGCAGCTTAACAAGGAAATCATTAGGGCGAGTATAATGATGATAATCATAATTTCCTTCCAGTGTTGGCGCTATGTATACTAGAATTCATCAGGAATGGCAATGTCTTTACAAAAAGTCATGAATAATTAGTGAAAATCCGCGATGTAAAGCTCGCAAATAGTAAACGTTCAGTTTGATTATTCTAGAGACCTCAATCTACACTAGTGCCTCTCGCGGCAAATCCAAGCACGACAGCCTTCATTACGATCTTTTATTGCACCTCTAGCTGTACCCTGTTTTGAGAGAGGTAGAGCATAGCGTTTATTAGCTCAAAGAGCAGCTCGACTGGGGAAGTACCTCCACCTTACAGAATACTGCAGCCAAATAACTTTATGTTGTGTAAAGTTGTATTCCTGCGCGTGAGTAAGGTCGCCAGAGCTCATAGGGGAGGGGGGAAAGGTCGGTAACGCGTGAGCGATGCTTCTTGTGTTGCAAGCGTCCATATGGCTACGGTAACCGCTTACCATCAGGTGGGCCGTATGCTTGTTTACCGACTAAGTTGTATAAAAAAAAAACCCGGGATTTACTCCCGTTAGCATAATGTGATATAGCCCTATAACCTTCCTCAATAAATGGGCTATCTAACAGAGAAATAATTTATCATATCGGATTGATAGTTTAAACTTACAGACAGACAAACTTATGAGATTTATAATATTACTAGCTACCTTCCGCATCCCGGGAAGTTCTGAATTTATTTTCTAAGAGGAAGTTCTTATTAGTGTTTTTTTTTTGTGAAAATTAGCGCCTTCAAACAAACTGTTCAGCTTTATTGTATTATAGAATAGATAGTATAGGTTATTGCTGACAAATGCATTGAATAAAATACGTACGTATTGATTGATGCCATCAAAATACGAGTTACTTCGTAGCCTACTTATTATTTTCACCGTAGCATAATGACTAGTCGATACCTACATACAATAAAACGTAATTTGCATTTTGTTTAGACTGTTTCCCGTTAGTAGTAACAAGGTAATTTTTACGTTTTACTTTTTATTCACACGTATGACTAAAGGTATAACTATTATATAAAAATAATATTTTTCCTGATAAATAATAAAATAATTAAAAAAATGTTCTGGTACAAACATAAGTAAGCAAATAGGTACTATAGGTACCATCTATAATAATACAACACTGAAAATCCTCATAAAATATATTCATTATACGTGTATGAAACTTGTGATACATATATATATTCTGTCTACTGTCAGATTTACGAATCTTGATCTGAGTAAAAGTGTTGTAAAGATAGAGTTGGTAACGCGCGAGTACTATAAGTCTGTAGTCTGAAGGGGCTCTCTCCTTTCCCTCCAGTCAACCACATAATTTCATATGAGCATAGTAATAGAATCTTCCTAAACCAATTACTCATAGAAATAAGACCATTTAGCAATGTAATTTCAGCTGACAAATAACCATTATAAACTTAACCACTTTAAATAATTTTCGTAGTTAAATAAATAGCAGTTTTGAGCTTTATGCAAAACTGAACAATTATAACTGTAGGACCATACAGGTTATGAAGAGTGGAGCTTCAGATAACCTTTTAGATGCCTATTAGTTTTAAACCCGTTGTTAATTATTAAATTCCAAAGATGTTCACAAAATAACCTTTGTTGTTAGACCTACCTTATATTCTTAGAAGTAAGCAAAACAATGATTTCATAAAAAAAAAGCTAGATAAAATGATCATCGAACCACAGACTTTGGATTTCGTGAAGAATGAATCATTTTAAAGTGTTGATATATTTGATTATGAATTAAGGATACCTACTTCTAAAGCACAAGAAAATTTGAAGTTAAGGATTAATAGCTTCCAGATTTAGCGGTATCATCGCAATCGTTACCAAAGTCAAAGTCATTTATTTAGTTTAGGCCCTAGTAGAAAAGGCAATGCGATGATAGCTCAGTGGTAGTGACGTCGGATGCCGAGACGAAGGTTCCATGTTCGAATCTTACAAAGAGTTTTCTTCTTCAAAAAGGGTGTGAAGAGATTTCTGCAGGGTCGGCAACGCGCGAGTAACACCCCTGATGATGCAAGCGTCCATAGGCTGCGGTAACCACTTACCATCAGGCGGGCCGTATGCTAGTTTGCTACCTAAGTAGTAAAAAAAAAAAAACTTGAGGAAACCATAGCACGGTGGTAGGGTACTTTGTAATACCCATCTGGTTGGCTACCAGTAGAAAATTTGTCGCCAACCAGCTATCGGTGTGTTCCGACAGCTGCACTTGAGAGCTAGTTTCTTCTAGGCTTTACCACCTTCAGCCACATCATCCATGGAGAGAATGCGGTCAAACACAGGCCTATACACGTAAAAAAAAAAGTAGGGCACTTATGGAGGTCTAAGCTACTGAAGTTACTACCGGTTCAGTGGCAGCCTTCCGCAACCGCAATCTCGCCATGGATGGTGTGGCTGAAGGTGGTAACCACACACAGACCGATAAGAAACTCCGCGTAGGTATTTGAACAATCTGACTATGTTAGCTATTTGCATTCCAAATACATAACAATAAAAAAAAACACAAAAAATAGAAAAGCCATTGTATGACACTAAAGAATTCAGGTTTAGTTGTGGCATCGATATTTTGGCTTTATCCAAGCAATACAACTATTATTAATATTTATATGTAATTCAACTAAATAAGCAAACACAATTGTAATAAACAGAATCAGAACACAATTTGTAACAATTAGTTGCGGTCTGTCAGAACGTCGACCCGGCGAGCTCGACATCCTGCCATACGATAAATGTTATGATCTACTATATAACTAAACTAGAACACATTTGAAGACATGCTATATCTATGTACATTATTCTGATACCTGTAACACTGACTGACTGACAGATAAATGCAAAATTTTAACCGGAGGATCGAGATATTTGAAATTTTAAAGAAATGTTTATTGAGTGTGCACTTCGAATGGATTTCCTGTTAATATAACTGACGAGGTCAAATAGGTGTGGTATTATCTAGCTATAAGCTAGCTAAATTTCAATAACAACACAACGATTTACAGAAACACAAGAATCCAGGCACTGAAAAATAAATTCCCATCACAGTCCAGAAATAAATAAATAAAAGCCGGCTGGAAACTGAGAGTCGGCGTCTGACTCACGCACAGAGGGTTCCGTATTAGACGTATAATTTCTTGGCTTGGTCTATAACTGTAGAAAAAACCGAACCGCATTTTCGGTCCCCCATTACGTCCCCTTCATCAAATAAACTAAAATGATTTATTAAAATTTGATATGTTTAGTTGTGTTACCCAATATAATAAGATACAATTGATAACTGAAATATAACAAACAGGCAGACAGAGTTACATTCGCATAATATTAGTAGGTACATAGGTAAATAAGGACACAATTTTCCTATAATTATGTAACTTAAGTACTGATTATTACTATTATACAGGTAAATATATAAAAATCTATAATTATGTGTAACATAACGGAAAATTAAAACCGCACCACCGTTATTATAATGTTGATTGTGAAACTCATTTCTCGGTGACAATTCAGTGAGTCAACCGTGGGGAAGGACCATTCAATGGCAAATACGTCAATAGACAAGCTATAATGCTAATAAGGGCTTCGTGCACGTCTAATACAAGGAAAAATAATAATTCTTATTTATTTACAGGAATACTGAAGTGTATTAAGGGATATTCCATGAAGCTCCTTTATTAGCAATCAATTGGCATGTTGTCAAGTGCCTACTTTTCTTTTAAATTGTAATAAATAATATGTCAATTATTCTAGTGATAAAGAAAGGAAAGCTTTATCTGAAATGACGAGTAAATACTAGGTATCAACTGTTTTACCTAGGGTTGGGTTTCTTCCCGGGAATAAACCCAACTTCGAGTAAATTTCCAATTTAGTGGGAAAGAACCCGGGAATTTTCCCATTGGGTGGGAAAATACTCAAATGGTCATATTTAGTAGATTTTGCGTATATAGCGAGAAATACCTTTACCAAATCGTTTAAATAACATTTAACATGATTTCTATTAGGGTCATACTCATATCATACAATAAAAAAACAATAAAAAAATTTTTTTGCGTTGTTTTTAAAAAAAGGGACTTTTTGGGGTGTAAGGGTTGTGGTGGACAGTCGGTGGACAGTCGGACAGACGGTCTCGTGCAGAAAGAGCACGTGCACATGTACGACGCTTATATAGCCCGTCCCGGGTCCCGAGGGAGGTGTTGCAAGCGTCCATAGGATACGGTAACCGCTTACCATCAGGCGGGCCGTATGCTTGTTTGCTACCTAGGTAGTATAAAAAAAATGTGTGATAACTTCCTCCAAGGTCCGCGTATGTCCGCGCGTAGTTGATGTAGGTACGTACAACAGCGAGTATGATTAAAATAACAATCAAAAACATCAACAAATATGTTTTTGAGGAACATAAAGCCATTTGAGTATTTTCCCGCCGTTTGGGAATTTTCCCGTATTTTTCCATTCTTTTCCGTATTTTCCCGTATTTTTCTTTTCTTCCCAATATTTTTCTTTCCCTGCCCATCCCTAGTTTTACCAGGAACCTACTTATGGTGATTTGCACCAAAAGTTCTCCGCTCGGAAAGTATTTCCGATCGAAGCTTACCTCGTAGATGCTTGGTAATGACATCTTCCATTTCACTATTCTTGTTTTTAGAAAGAAACAAATTTATTTGTGATATGTTAAAAATAACACAGAAAAAAAAAACAGTTTACATAAAAAAGAAGTAAATATTGCCACAAATCGGTCCTCCAACTCAGCAAGCTTCCTCGTAGATGCTCGGTAGTGACTATAGGTATGGAAATATTCTATTACACTATTCTTATTTTTAGAAAGAAAGAAAGAAAAGCAGATAAAGGATGGGACGCATTATCCTAATAAATTCACCTCTAATAACGTAGAATATACTGACGGGCTCAACATTAGTAAGGCATTTAACAATTTTTTTGAAAGTGTTTTTATTAATTCTTCTCAAATGCCAAACGATTTAAGCGACTTGAATCCCACACAAGTTAATAATCACACGAGTAGCGAGTCTTTATCATCCATCACGGTCACTAAAGATATTGTGCACAAGTTATTACGCTCTTTGGACACAAGCAAAGGTTCAGGTTCAGACGGACTACCGCCTATGTTTCTGTCTTCATGCGCTGATGGCTTGGCACTACCTATTTTTATACTTTTTCGTAGGTCCTTGAGAGAGTGCGTCTTTCCCGCTGTTTGGAAAATGGCCCAAGTCATTCCGGTTCACAAAAAGGGTTCCAAAAGCGTTATTCAAAATTATCGGCCTATCTCAATTTTAAATTGCATAAGTAAAATTTTTGAAAAACTAGTATATAACAGTATCTATCCATTACTATCCAAAGGTATCCCTCACTCACAGCACGGTTTTATGAAAGGACGTTCTACAGTCTCTAACCTCACTTTATTCACTGACTATGTCGTCCAAAAAATGGAAAAAGGTGGTCAAGTGGACGTCATATATACGGACTTCGAAAAGGCCTTCGACCGTGTGGATCATTTCATACTGATTACAAAACTCCAATCTCTTGGAATTCATGGTGATTTGCTAAGGTGGGTGCGCTCATATCTAACAAATCGTTCGCAGGCTGTCATTGTTGGTGGATACAGATCTGATTTCATATCCATATCCTCTGGGGTACCACAGGGTTCCCACCTGGGTCCTTTATTTTATAACGCGTACATTTATGATATAAGTGATTGTATTGTTAACTCTATGCATCTTTTATATGCGGACGACAAAAAAATCTATACTCAAATGAAAACTTTTGCTGATTGTGAACTGTTACAACATGATCTTAATGCTCTTTTTTCTTACTATGAACGTAACAGGATCAAAGTTAGCATTAGTAAATGTCAAAGCATTAGTTTTACGCGTAAAAAGAAGCCGATTAAATATGCATACCACTTCGATTACACGGTAATTAAAAGAGTCAGCCTTGTGCGTGATCTCGGGGTCTATATGGACGAAAAAATGCTTATGTCTCACCACGTTGATATAATTACTAATAAGGCATACCGTAATCTTGGCTTTGTAATGCGTACTTGTAAGCCATTTAAAGCGCCTCTTAGTGTAAAGGTAGTTTATTATTCTTATGTACGCAGTGTTCTCGAATACGCTAGTCCCATTTGGTATCCGGTTTATGAAAAGTATAAAAAAAATATTGAAAGAATTCAATTTAATTTCTTAAACACCTTAATTTTAAATGCCGTAGTTCGATAACTACCTACAACGAGAATTATCGCAGACATAACCTACTAACACTAGAGGAACGCCGAGTAATGGCGGACATGGGCTTACTTTATGACGTATTGAATGGACGGATTGATTCCCCTGACATGGTACAGCGCATTACATTCAACACTCCCAAACGCCGCACCAGGAATACATCACTTTTTCAAGTCCCTCTTCACGCGACTAACTATGGGCAAAACGCTGTATTCACTAGACTACTTAAAACTTACAATACTCGATTCAATGATATTGATATTTTTAACATGAGTAAACATTCGTTCAAGGAGAATGTCAAATCCAAAATTACTGGCCATACTTGTCATAATTAGGTATACCTGTACCTAATTATAACATATTTTTTTTTTTTTTATTGTGTATTTACTTGCCCGACGGAAACACACTAATTATATAACTAACACTTAAAATTATTCGTTTTTTATATACCGATGTCAGGACTCAAGGCACGCCTCTAGGCTTTTGTGTGCTTACCACCATTCAATTTCAAGGTTAAACTATGATCAAGTACAAGCTCATTTCAAAGTATCATATTATATAAAGTATATACGTAAATAAACCTATATGATTTTACTTTTACAATATATTATTCTCGCATACACAGACTCCGCATCACACTACACACACACCCCACAACCACACCACACACCCACACCACACACACACCCCACTCATTTTATATACCTAATTATAAATTCTGTTGCTATTACTTGTACGCTGCTTCCTTCTGACGAGTGTCATGTTATTATAAAAATTTGTAATATTTATATTTTAGTATGTGGATAGCTGTAATTGGCCTTACATTTTTAAGTACAACAATGTAATTTATTTTGTTTGAGGCTGTTGCTTTCCCTAATAAAAAAAAATAAAAAAAAAATAAAGAAACAAATTTGTTAGTGATAAGTTAAAAATAACAGAAAAGAAACAGTTTACATAAAAAAGATATAAATATTGCCACAACTCGGTCCTCCAACTCAGCATGTTATTAGCTATACATACCTGCTTTGCTTGCAGTAATGATCGAACGTAGACTTGATCGATTCGCACATAATTTTAACGTAGACATATCTAGCTTATCTTCCGCTTATGAAGAATTGGAAATTCAAACTGGAACTCGGTGTACATAAGGTCAAAGGCCAAATGCTTATAAGCTATGTTAACAGTTTTAATCAGGTCAGGAGGGCTACTCCATAATTCCATATTACACAGCGTGAACTTTCCTTCCATCCAGAAGTGAAGTTCAGACTGGAGCAGGAGAAGGAGGCCGAGGCGGATTCGTTACAGGATCTGTTATGCCGCACCCTGATCGTCTACTTCTCAGTCGGGCACTCTTGTCGGGTGGTCGTGGTTGCAAAAGATGGTGTACTTCGAGGGTCTTCAACGCCAATGTTCTCCTTGACTAGGGTTACTGCGTTTGCAATGCTTCTCAATTTTTGGCGGTTCGTAGCGTTGCGAGTACACTGTACCATGGTAGATTGGGTTACCCATAGAGTTACAATCAAGGGTTACCGTCTTGATAAGATCAGTCCAACGAGTAGGTGGGCGGCCACGAGATCGTTTGCCTTCAACCTGACCCTGGACAACAAATCTCTCCATCGAGTGTTCGTTTCTGGAGATGTGACCAAAGAACTTGAGAATTCAAAGTTGCACAGTCGATGAAAGCCTATCTGTAATTCGAAGCTCCTTGACGATCGAGTTATTGGTACGAAAGGCCATCCATGGAATTTTCAGGACCACATCTCCAGTGCTTCGATTTTCCGGCGATCTTGCAGTCTTAGGGACCAAGTTTCAACTCCATAGAGAAAGATTGGAAAGACAAGGCATCGCATTAGTCGAACCTTTGTTTTCTTGGTTATCCTTCTGTCTTTCCAGATCTTTCCCAGTCTTTGCACCCTGATCAGTAGACTTGAAAGATGTAGATCCAGAGAATTAATTTTGAAAAAAATACACAATTCGTACGTTCATATCCAATAATAAACTTGATAAGAAAAAAAGTCATCAATCAATCTCTCTCGCAACGTCGCTTCTTGTTAATATTAACATTACTATGTTTATACAATGAGTCATGAGTTTGTGCAACGCTTGCAGTCTTGCGCCCGCGCCGCGCTTCTTGCCGTTGTTCACTTAGCGAAATTAATGGAGATTTTAATTTCTTTATTTATCAGCATATTCAATTAATCGTTTTAAGCTACAGATTTCCCTTTAAATAAAATCACATAAAACAGGTGGAAGATTGAATAAATTTAGATTTGGAATGATGCTAGATGAAAGTGAAGTTTTTGTTTATGTCTGGATATACCTACTACAGGTTCTGCTATTGATTGTGGCCGTTCACCGGAATACTTTGTTCTGAATCGGAGCGCCAAATTAAATCAGCTGAACTTCTAACTATAATTGTTTGTTTCAGCTACGCAACGCGTTCTAAAGTTTTTATTTTATTTATGAAGCCTAGGATAAAAATATCGTCTTATTTAAATAAAAGCTGTTCAGATGCTATATCAAGCTAAACAGAGTTGATAATATCCAACAACTCGAATTCATTTGCGCTTTAATAAAATAATATACCCCACATTTACTGAAATCCAGTAGCAAAGTGTTGATAAAAACCGAAACAAGGGACACATTTGTTAGAGACACGAGAGACAGACCAGCGACCCTCGTCACAACGGCACCATTTCATTCCGAGCTTTTATTAACAGCACAAAACAACAATGTTAACCGAAGTGAAATCAATGCGCATCACATCATAACTTGCAATATACCTACTAAATTAATTACAATAAACAGTGAACATCTTGCTCATTACCCGGCCCATAAAACCGTCGGGATTCGCTCGTAAATGCAGGGGTGAACGGTTCGATATGTCGGCATATTGTCCGCGTACCGAGAAATGAACCTAACGACACCCAAATTAACCTTTATTATTGCCTTTGATTTGATAAATTGAAGTGACGCTGCGATTGTACAGGTATTTTTTTGTTTGTGTAAGTACAGAATTTAATCTTATGGAAAGATAATGACAAGCATAATATGCTCGAATGCTTTCGATAAAAATGATTTAATATACGACTTGTGTACCTAATGTATGTTGAATGAGAATTTTTGATCACCCGCTTTGAAATACGGTAAACTCATTTTACTTCTTTCCATGTCCAAGTGACAGTCCCTTGGGTAGGTAAATGAGGAAAAATACAACACTAACTTTGAGTACTGCTGTCCGTAGCGTTGGCAACTACTATTCAGTTGGGAGTTTTAGAAACTGCATAAGGGCACACCGTAACTACATAGTTTCTAATTTCCTTGTCTAGCAACCCTCCTAGTAGTACCTAACTGACAAGTCGGAGCGACGGAGCAGCGGGTTAAAACCGCGTTTTTCCCAAATATCTAATGCCTATAGTCGCCGAGATATTGAAGTTGTGTCAACTTACATTTGTGTTAACTTACCTCGGTCACCCCTACCTAATTCTGGGTATTACTGCGATTGATCTTCTCTGGATAAATGCATATTTACATACATAATTTTTAGGAAGAGAATGAATGACGTGTAACAACAGTTATATTAGTCATTGCCCAGTGGCACAGAATAAGGTAAAGTAGAAACGTATCAGAGTTCAGAAAGCTTACTGTTATTTGTAGAGTTAAATGCAACACATAATTATAATTAATTAATTATCCGGAATATTATTTAAATATTATTAATTAATTATATTTAAATTATTACGGAGTAATTACCCCGATTCTATTCATTCTAACCACAGATATTATTAGGTCTACTGACAGATTTCACAGTAACAAATACATATAAGCAGGGTTAATATTCAATAACAGTTAAGATAATATAACTATAAAAATAATTACAATTGCAGTAAAACTAAAGAAGACACCATAGCACATTTTAATTTGAAAATGTGTAGAGTTACAGAAAGCATATCTAAACTATGAGTTATTATACTTATTATGCGCTAGGTAGGTAAGTACCTATATGATATTATCTAATAAGACGTTATATTTGAGGGACCGTTTGAACACAAATAATTACAATTATTACACTAAAATTTCTGTCCTATATGACACATGTAGTAAATCCACGTAGAACAAACATGAAACTTCAACCCTATCTAAGTAGTCCAAAAGCTTTTTCATCCTAATTTCTCTGACGTTAACGAGTGATGAATCACAGGGGAAACCATTCACAAACCTGCCATGTCATGGACCTCGGTACTGTAAAACAACCACAAAGTAAATAATTTCTCAACCGCCAAAGATCGCGGTTTAGGAAGTTATAACTTGTAGGTCAATTAATATAAACTTGAAAAGATGAGTCAAGGCGGGAATCCGGACGTTTACCATTTACTGAGTATTACGTAAATCTTCAATAAATAGATAAGTACAATGCATCAAGTAAATTTCTAGGCGAAGGCCTAGTAATAGTATGCGGAAAACTCGTGATGGGATATTTCCAAAACAGAAAATTATTCCTATATATGTATTTCCTATATTTAGTTTCAGAAATAAGCTTGCGGTTGACTTTGAGTTTGTATTTAGTTGCTTTGCACGAGGTATTTTCCTTTTATTAAAGACGATGGCACCAATACCCATACCAATACAATAATAGGGAGTTTTTGAGAACATATAATTTATCAATACTAACTAAGCAACATTTCATAGGTAAACACAGTAACTTTCGACGTTACATTATTTTTTAGTATTGTTAAGTCTACAATCATAAAGCTATTCACTATAAAATATAGTTCATATTATTTTGACAATTTTAATTAGTGACCTAATAAAGCGGTAATCGATAAAGTATCGAGAGATGTACATTTTGTGTGGTCCGTGTGCGCTAAGCTTAGGTCATCGGCGTCGCCAAGTAAAAGCACCAGCTAACTGTCGACGTGTGCCACTTCCTCTAGTAATCGCTTCTAGAATACTGATTAATTTGTAAAGTTGGCTACATAAGTTTATTGACTTTTGTATTTTATTGCACTGTAAAATTACGATTTTCCTTATTATGCTTGGCGGTTTTTATGCGATGTAAAGCTTCTATAAATGAGTTCTTCCTTTGGGTATTTATTTGGGTATTTTTTAAAGATAAAATTTTATTGTTATTGAGAAAGTGAAAGAGGTTTTTTTTTACTAAAATATTTTACACACATTCAAACCGAGGGAAATAAACTATTTTCGTAGTTATAATATTGATATAGAACCTGCCAAAGGTATTAAATAATAAAATGCTTAGTTATTATTTAGGGTTCCGTAAAAGGAAAGGATCAACACTACGTAGGCTTTACAAACTATGCGTTTTGCATACTTTAAAATATTATACCAATGTTCGTAACCACATCGTAATAACTACGAAACCCTATACTACGCGTGTTCCAACACGCTCTTTTCAAGGTGTTATAGTTACTGGTTTCAGGGGATATCTATAGGTATATGTTAATAATTATATCGAGCACGATGCCGATAATTATTTCACTCGAGTGAAATAATTACATATTTTAATCGACCGGTGTTAGCAGACACAAATCCTTTAAATAAATATTCCTCACCATCCAACCCTGTCAAAAATTTAAAAAGACAATGCGGAAAATACATTACGGAAAATTACGAAATAAATTAATGCAATCAACTGTACTATCGAATCCATTTGTGGCGTGGTGGCGCCAGCGGTTCCATTGCTCATTTGACAATGTAATTTTGTCCAATAATATCATAATTTAGTTTTCTTAAATGAAGTTAAATAGGTTGGTGATAATGTACATCGATAAAGTGGGTCAACAATTCCATATACAGCACAGCTACGAATAATTGCTGTGGGAAACTATTGTGTGGTTACTTTTACGATTAGAAGAAGAATAGATTGCAATAATAATAGGGAATACCTACTACTGCTACTACGATACTACGATGAAAATAATAATAATTCATAAAGTAATAATAAATATTAAAATTGCGATATATATTTTCTCTACGGCGATATACACGTCGTGGATATATTACGATGATTTTAAGAAAATTACAGAGAAAAATTCATCCTTTTTAGATCAATCCCATTTTTTTGACGTAAATTACAGTCGGTACAGGGGAATAGCTTTGCAATACCTAAGCGCATCGTTGAGTAGTCGTATTGTAGCATTTATTTTCAGTTACAGGAAGAATCTGAAAAGATATCGACCTCAATGGTCAATTTCGGACCCTCGGTATAAGCCCGGCTAGCTCAGTCGGTAGAGCATGAGACTCTTAATCTCAGGGTCGTGGGTTCGAGCCCCACGTTGGGCGCACAATTTTGTTTGTCAAATATGACTTTTAATATTATGTAGGTACACAATATAGTTACGTAGTATTTATATACTCTTATAGTTCATAGTATCTATATCTATCAACGGGACGTAGGCAGACATTGTTAACGTTTGGGGTTCCGCAGATGCTAAAGCTGTGACTAAAGGCAAGAATTAAATTGCCGTTATGTGAGTCATACTTTTGAATTTGGTAGTCTGGCTTCTATTTGATGTTATAAATTGATGCTCCTGATTTTTTCTTATAAATAAAGTAAATACTCATTATGTAGGTCTACTACTTATGTACCTAGTTACCTACAAAATTGTACATAAGTTAAGAAAGATTTCAGAAGTACCTACTAGTACGCCTAACGTTTATTCAATAAACTAACGATATATTTAAATAAATCCTACGTTTACATACCAATCTAGTCTTGTTTATTTATAAGTCTTGACCGGATGTTGAAGGTTTCTCTCATTTATATTAATTCGATTAACAACAACTAGTCATGTTGTAACTTATCTTTATAAAAAGGAAGAGATTGAGCTCTATTAAAAAAATAGAATCATAATATTTTGACGGGCCAGTTGGCGCGGGAGTCCACCTACCGCGCCGCAAGTCGTGGGTTCGATTCCCACATAGGACATGCATTTGTGTGCATGCACATGTCTGTATGTTTTGAGTTTGGGTGTAATTATGTATATTAAGTATTAGTCAATTGAAATGAAAAATTTTTTTGGGCTTAGCGTGCATTTGTCAGAGTACGAACTTTTTTTTTTTTGAAATCAAGGGATGGTCAGTTTAAAGTTAAATCCAAGTTTGCGGGGTTGAAAACCTTGTCCCACGGCCACCATCTTGAAAAAAAAACCGGCCAAGTGCGAGTCAGACTCGCGCACCGAGGGTTCCGTACAAACCTGTAGGTATATAAGTAAATGGTAGTATAGACCTGAGTATTTGATATTAATTTCAATTTATGACCTATTAAAAAAAAACTACTTACTAGATCTCGTCCAAACCAATTTTCAGTGGAAGTTTGCACCGTAATGTACATCATATATTTTTTATAGATTTATCATTCTCTTATTTTAGAAGTTACAGGGGGGGGGACACACATTTTACCACTTTGGAAGTGTCTCTCGCGCAAACTATTCAGTTTAGAAAAAAATGATATTAGAAACCTCAATATCATTTTTGAAGACCTATCCATAGACACCCCACACTTATGGGTTTGATGAAAAAAAAAAATTTGAGTTTCAGTTCTAAGTATGGGGAACCCCCAAAATATATTGTTTTTTTTCTATTTTTGTGTAAAAATCTTAATGCGGTTCACAGAATACATCTACTTACCAAGTTTCAAAATTATAGTTCTTATAGTTTCGGAAATAAATGGCTGTGACATACACGGACAGACAGACAGACAGACAGACAGACAGACAGACAGACAGACATGACGAATCTATAAGGGTTCCGTTTTTTGCCATTTGGCTACGGAACCCTAAAAAGGGTTCAAAGTTTTTATGGTTTATCTGACGAACTATAATAGGTCTCACAAATAAAATTAGTTAGCATTTTTTGTTACAAATAAGATTATCTACAACTTTTGTCAAGAAACTTGTAGTCGTATAACCAAAAATAAAAACGTTATAAGAAAATCCATGAAAATTTACATTATAAACTTTTCAAATTATTTTCATTATTTTACAGCGCTGCGAAACGAATACTATTCTTCAGTATTCATAACCATACATAAATATTAATGTTTTGCTCTAATTTTTAATCATCTTTAATTTTTTTTTATGAAAATCTTTTTAATTATTGATAATGCAATATTGTTATTAATTAATTAGGATATATTCGCTTCAAGATCTTTGTTGAAACCATTAACACTAACATACTTAACATTTATGTTTCCCCGTGGTTTCTCTCGTATAACAACGCGGCAACGTAAAGTATCCGGTTATATGTCGAAGTTTTCTTGAAAATTTTGTTTGAAAAGCCAAACTTCGTGAAAATAGAACTTCTAGACGGATAGACACGCACTCTTTCGCAAAAAGGGATAATAACATTAAAAATCAGTAATTTTTTATTATTTAATACATATTTACAACAAATAAATAAATAAATATCCTGGGACATTCCTCACACACGGTCATCTGATCCCAAACTAAGCTTGTACTATGGAAACCAGGTAACTGATATAATACATATACTACTTTTTGTTTGTAAATACATACTTAATATACATAATTACACCCAGACTCAGGACATACAGACATGTTCATGCACACAAATGCATGTCCTGTGTGGGAATCGAGCCCACGACCTGCGGCGCTATAAGTTAAGACTCCACGTCTTAACCAACTGCGCCAACTGGCCCGTCTATCTCCGAGGATGCTACTGCTTCCGATCATCAGCAATGTTCCCAGGCTGGCAGCAGCGTTTCCTCTTCGCATGGCCAAGCTAATGCGTTGGCGGAAAAAACCACGGTCTCCCAAGGCCTCAATGTACGTTTTGACGACAATGTGCGAACGAATCTTGACCGCATAAACCATAAACTGACAGTTTTGTTCAATAGATGCGCAGCTGCCCTTTCATAACAAGTCGTCAAAGTGAAATGGTATCAACACAATAGTGGCAGCCCACACCAGCGACCTATCGACACTCATCTAAGAAATACCAACCTTATAATTCCTGTGTTTTATTATCGGGAACCCTTCGAAATCAACCGTACATCACACGTTCACATTCTATCAGTATTTTTTCATATTGTGACAATCTATAGCATACCTAACTGATGAATGTGTCACAAGAACTGACTCATCACCGACATTGTCGTCTGCAACTTATATCTATTGCACTGATAACTCACATTATTCATATAACAGTACATAAGTAGGTATATAAAGGACATGATTATATTAGACCTCAATTATCAATTGTCAAGTCGATGATCTCAATCACAAAAACTATACTAACCCGGTTCTTCATTAAAGTTATGGAATATAGAGTCCAAATTAAAGGCAGAACACATGCACTTCGAAATCTGTTCAGTTCCAAAAGTTACCCACAAAATAGTTTCAGGTATTTTTGTGGAATTTTCATCGAAGGAAGTTCTTCTATGAACCCGGTTTCTAATAGGTAGCACTAGCTCCTTATTTTACTGTCTTCTGTGCTCTACTCGTAATAATCGGGCTAAAGTCATACACAAAATATAAATCACCGAGAAGTATTTTAGCTTATTATTAAATAGGTACCTATATTTTGAATTGGATCTTTCACTCTCTTTTATCTATCGATATTGAAAGTATATCTGGCCACAAAATTAATTAAAATTGATGAAAAAATTGAGTTAAAAAGTAATTAGGAATAGGAAATAAGTTTTTTCCGTCATCTAGCTAGATGACGGTTACAGCTATATAAAAAAAAACATCGTATTCATGGAGAAGTGAAAGATTTGGTTAGGTACGTAATATAGTTAATGTTTATTTGGAGACCGAGTGCAGAAATCTTAAATTTATCTTCTATCTCTATTTAATTTATTCAAACTTTTGATTGGACAAGTAAATTAAAGGATACAAAAAGATTTTCAGTTGATTCCAACCAATCGACATGTTGAAACTGAAATAAATTTAAATTTAGAACGTCGCATGAAATGAAATAAAAACAGTTAAATTGTACTGTGTATTTTAGTTCCCGCTTACCCCAAATCCCCGGAGGACGCATTCCCAAACGAGCGCGTTTGTAAGTCGTAACTTTTTTTAAAGCAAAAATTTAATCTTCTTTGTTATGCGACGGTCTGTGTCCAATTATCCTGTAATCCACGCCCACTGCCTTATACTTTGTACTCTAATTGTGTACACTCTAAATCGGATTTGTTGGCAAGTTATGAGATATTATTGCATAAACCGCTGCTAAAATATCCTTAATGCTATAAATACTCAATAAAAGCTTCTGAAACAGTTAGCTTATTGCCAACATTAAAATAACCATAATATCATCCAAACGAGTGTTATAATTGTTTTACTAAATTTCATTAGTTATGCAATTCCTTTGCTTTTTCAATCCTTTCCTTACTCATCAAACAACCACATTCTACTCAATTCGTGGTATCCTCATTAGTTTTAAGTTTGGTTATCAAATCCTAATAAAATTAATAATTATTAATAAATAAGGTATGTTGGCATACCTAGGTTTCAAATATATCCGTCACTTTCTAATGTCATATAAGTAAC
Organism: Achlya flavicornis; assembly: GCA_947623365.1. Taxonomy (NCBI): domain Eukaryota; kingdom Metazoa; phylum Arthropoda; class Insecta; order Lepidoptera; family Drepanidae; genus Achlya; species Achlya flavicornis. Next base: position 10,508,064 of record OX392467.1, read on the forward strand.
AAAAAGGGCTGGGGCTATCTTAATACCTACCTGGGTTTTACAAGAATTACTTAAACCTTATTATATATAAAACCTTATTTATTATGTCTGAGTTCATGGGTGCTCAGCAGCCAAAAAATTTGCTTTCTTGGGTGCTGGAGCCCCGGGCAACCAAGGAGTCGGCGCGGCGCGCCCCTAGTACAAAATGATTTTTTAGCATCACACGGCATGTGTATTTTGCAAATGTCGAGTTACATTATAAGTTCTAGTCACGATAAATCCGCTCTGTCGTCACCGTTCATAAAACTCATGTTTTAGTAAAATTGTGGGTATTGTACTAAAACGTTTCACGGAATTTTTCAGACAACCTGAAGTCACGATTGACGTAACTCATTTCATTTCACATCACTTGTGCACATATATTGGAGCCTCACAGTATATAAATGGGAACTAATTTTTTGAGCTGTTATTTAAATATTCATTTGCCAGAAAGTTTAAAGGACCTACCAAATGTTAAATTTAAGAACTGTTTGAAGAAATGGCTTTATGAAAATGTATTTTATAACTTAAATGAATTTTTTAATACTAAATAATGTATATGTATAGAAAATTGACATTAATTTTATGATTTAATATTCATCTGTAAAATGTAATTCACTTTGTATCCTATTGTATGCCCGACATGGGTAGACACTGTAACTATTTGCTGTGTACAATAAAGTTCTATTCTATTCTATTCTAGATGTTATTATGATCAGTTGAAAAACATATTGACCAGTTATTTAATTGAATGGCGGTTGATTAATTATTGCGGCAGTAAAACATGGACAGTAATAAAACATCAATTAGTCGGTTATTTTATCATACAATGTCAATTCTACAAATAATTGAGCAGTTCAATAACTGAATGAGCGGTAAAAATGATGGAATGAGCGGTTCGATAAATAGTTCGGCAGATCATAGCGAGCGGTGACACCCGAACTCAAATTCATTGAAAAGAGAGGTATATTTTCGTTAGTTGGGCGGAGCTTATTAGCGCGGGTGGCGGAAGCGACCAATCACGTAATCGTTTAAATTACGAATAAAAGTTCCTATTATTATTATACAATTTGTTTTATTTAATTCCTTCAGTCAAAGCAAAAGTAATTTAATTTTTCATTACTATTTAAGTACTGTTTTTAGGGTTCCGTACCAAAAAGGTAAAAAGGAACTCTTATGGTGCGACTTCGTCCGTCTGTCCGTCCGTCCGTCACACCGCTATATCTCGAAAACTACTTTACCACCTCATTGTTTATAGAATTGCTTAGAATGAGATTTCTTACCGACAAATTCCGATTTATTACTGCCCACACGTAACCGCTCGTTCAATAATTTTTACCGCCATTTAATTATTTCCTGCTCAATTATATATTCACTGATCCATTTCATTATTTTTTATTACTCATTTTTGTTTACTTTACTGCTTAGTTTTAATTGCTGAACTAGTTATTAAACGTGCCATTTATAATTTTTAACTTACCAAAACCGCTATTTACAACTGCCTCTTTAAATCAGTGCCTATATAAATACTAGTTGGAGCAAATGGAAGGGATGTGAGTAAATTCCACTGGTTTGACCGATTCGATTTTAGTATCCTATAAATTCAATGATATTGAAAAAGCATAGTGTCCTATCCTTGACACGATACTGAAGCATTACCTGGCATCTACAGTATACCCAACTCTGAGGAGTTGATAATAAAATTTCATAGGAGCCCGAAAAATATCTCCTAAAAAACATTGTTAACTGTTTTTGCAATAGTTTTGTTTTATTTGTTTCGTGGTTCATCCATCATCCATAACGTCATCTGTTGAGAGTTACTGAACAAAGTGATAAGTACCATCTAGTGTCAAGTAGCGAAACCACGATCAAACGTAGATGCGTTGTTTATGTGCAAAGGAAGTGTTTCATATTATTTTATATAGATGGCGTGATATTTTCTATATTTAGAATTTTAATTATAAATATGTATAAATACAGCTTTATAAGCGAGAAAATAATTGTAATAACCAGCGTTTTAAAATATATATCGTAAAGGTAGTATTTATATACTCTGAGGTAAAGGTAAAGCCCAAACGTAAAAGACATCAATATGTGTATAAATTTTATTTAACAATTTTATACACATAATTAATTTATATTATCATAATTAAAACTAAAATTAACTAACTAACAAAAAATAATGGAAAAAGTAATAATACAAATTAAAAAGAAAAATATATACTCATAAAAGATTATAAATAAAACACAGAATTTAGGTCGCTGTCTATGGGTAGGGTGCCCAAAAGACTGGCTACGTTACCTCGCTGGATAGCGAGGCTTATCCTCTGACTGAGGTACGAGCCAGCCCTTTGGTCTACGGATGTCTCTATTAGGCGCGTCGATAGGTCTTTGAACAATTTATGGGCCTCTGGGCCCCACGGTCCGAGAGTTTCTACGCCAAACGGCGCAAATATGTAGCCGTCACCAATGGCCGCATACTTGCGCCGTTTTAAGCTCTCCGCGGCAGTCGCCGCTGCGCCCGCCACCCTGGATGTCGACTCTAGGTGGGACTGTGCTACAGTATCGACGCATGTGGCGTCCCACACTAGAGGTTTTCCATGACGCCAGGGTAACAACGTCATTCCGTCTGGCCTCTTACCATCGTCATGTGCTATACCGTTCGGCTCTAAGATGGCCGGCACGTGAACAGTAGCGAAAGCCCGACGGATGACGTCGTTGATTGCCGCATGTCGTGACAATCGACCGGCACTGCGGCGACATGACAGTGACAGACCATGATGACAAATTAAATACTTTCGAAATGTTACATAATTTTAGATATTCACGTATCGCCGAAATAGCTCAGTTGGGAGAGCGTTAGACTGAAGATCTAAAGGTCCCCGGTTCAATCCCGGGTTTCGGCAAGACCTTTTTTACATTTCAGCAACGTAATTTATTCGATTTGGTATGTGATAGGTATTTATTATTTAACCTTTACTTTAAACTATACGGCCAGTGATAGTGTCTTGAACTCTGGTTAAACAAATAAGTACCTATATAAAAGTAGTGAGAATAATTAATGCATATTCATGATTTTATTATTACCTCAGAGTATATAAATACTACATACGTACAATTATTACGTATTAAGTCCAAAAAAAGAAGCTAAATCTATCAGTCAGTTCATTAAAAAAATAGGTACGAGTTCTGAGATGGATTTCTTAGTTAGAGGCAAATTATAATCGTAGGGCATTTACGAGTTATATCGAATTCTGTTAATAATCTTACCGTAATAACTTGGTAAGATCAATAAAAAATATAATTCTGCATCGGCCGGGAATCGAACCCGGGCCGCCCGCGTGGCAGGCGAGCATTCTACCACTGAACCACCGATGCTTGTAAATAACGACCAAAACATTGTATTACAATACCCAGAAATTAGCTAATAGCGGTTGAATGAATTGTACCACAGGAAAAGAAATAAATGTATTCGTCTTCCGTGAATTGTACTAAGCAGATCAAGACAATATTCCCGTCTTCATTGTTTTTTTTTTGTAAGGTTCCGTACTCAAAGGGTGCCAACGGGGCCCCTCCGTTGGCACCCGAGTACGTAGTATTTATATACTCTGAGGTACTTATTACTAAGCCTCCGCTATCCGTGCGTCCGTCCGTCCCTCAGTTTGTCTGTCAGTGGGCTGTATCTCATAAAATTCTACTGTATAATTTATGAATATGAATATTGCCGCTATAACAACAAATAATAAAAGGGTTCCCCGGTCCCCCATACAAGAAAGGTCTTTATGGAACCCTCCGACTTGCACTTGTCCGGTGGATAGGCTTGCTTTTCACCATGATGTGACCGAAGTTGGTAAGTAAACGGAGCCGAGAAAGAAATTGTCTCTAAAGTGTAGCCTCAAACCTGTGTATCTGACATAAATAACTGATAGGTTACTCATTACTCTTACTCAAACGCATTTCCTACGTTCTATATATTCCTCTTTGGTTTTATCCACGGAAAAGAGCATTTCTCTGTGGTTTTATCTATCATAATCGAGGTCGGGATTCTGCCTTTTTCTATGGATACGAGGGCACTCCTGTCGTTGTACTTTTCACTCAAATCTGGAACAAATAACGTGCAGATACATACTAAAGTAGGTAGGTACTACGTCTTTATTGTTCCATGAAATCGTTCCGATACTGTATCATAAAATTGTATGTCTCAACTCACGAATTGTAATGCTGTCAATACACGCTTTATGAGAACCCGAACCGTTAAGTTTTATTCGTCAGTTCACGGAATAGGTGTTCTTCATAACGTGAAATAAACAAGGTGGAAGGAATTTAATTATTGCCAAGCTCTAGATGGCTATTTACCGCACTAAATAGACGACATTCCTACTGTTCCTCTTACTGCTTGGTGGGAGGTCCCAGTAGTTTGTAGGTATCTTATTACATGTCTCTAATATTTCTATGTCTCTAATATATTGGCTTTGTTTATAACAATCACGTCATCATTTTATTCAAAAAATAATTTATAACGTAGCAACTTTAAAAAAGATGTTCAGTGTCCACTCATTTAATCGATATGATTGAGTAATGCGACTGTTGAACTTGTTATAAAAACAGAACGATTATTTATCTTCCAATTTAAATATTGTAAGCATATTGTAAGAGTCATTTGTTCATATTTTTTGCGAGATCACTATTCGATACTACAACTCTCTAGGCTAGGTTATGCGATCGTTAACCCAATGATTAATTTTGATTCGATATTTTTGTATTTGATTTAAGGAAATCAAATTGATTTAAGGAATTTGCACGGTGGTAGGGTACTTTGTAGTACCCGTCTGGCTGGCTACCACCCTCAAGTTGAAAATCTGTCGCCAAGCACCTATCGGTGTGTTCCGTCAGCTGCACTTGAGAGCCAGTTCCTTCTAGGCTTTGTGTGCTTACCACCTTCGACCACATCATCACTTACCATAGTGAGATTGTGGTCAAACACAGGCCTATACCAGGCCATATACATAGGCCAGTAAAAAAAAAAAAAAAAAATCAACAATAAATCTCCCGACATTATGAAAAATTATACCTATAACCGGCGCGCGGGGCGCTGACTAATCAGCGCTGTGTCAAAGTAAAAAGGAATCCTTTCACCCACCCTCATTTGTGAAAGGAGGCCTGTGCTCAGCAGTGGGACATTATAGGCTGATGATGATGATGAATGATGCTGATATTAATGAACTACTTAAAATACAGGATGTCCCAACAAGTAGTGTCAATCGGAAGTCCGGAGGTAGAGTAGCTTCAGAGGTACCTGAATCACCCCTATATATGCCCCTATTATATGTTCCGTTTTTTATAACCAATCTCTAACATTTTTGATCATAGTGACTTGAATAGTTCAGTGTGATACATTGATGAGACATGATTTATTTTTAAATCAGCTGAATAGTGAAATAGCAGAGACATACATATTAGCTATAATTGCATTGCGTTTAAAAAAACATTGAACTGTTACAAATTTCTACTCCAGATTATTTTCTAATTAGAAAGACCAGCATGATTACAGTTTAAGTTCTAGCTTCCACACTAGGTTATCCTGTGTTGTGGAAGTTAGTCTCTTTCGTCCATTACAGATATAGGGAAAATATAACATAGTTAGTTCAAATTGCTAGTTTTAAATAGAAAAACAATCAATCTTAGGTAAAGTATCATTACCTTTCATATAAAAATAAAACATAATTAGCATCTAAGATACAGGCTCGGCCTAGTTTAGATGCTAGTAATAATAAATCATTGTTAACATACATTGTGTAAGTAAACTTAATTAATTACCTTTTGTTACATATTGTTGTTATATTTTTGTTTGGTGTCAATAAATTATTATTATTATTATTATTATTAATTGGCGGTACACCACCAAAGTTATTGGTAGCTAAAGGCTTAGCCCCGCCTTCTGCGGTATGTCACAAGTTCACAACCGGAATATCAGCAATAGAATCAGCATCGATTCATGCGGATGCTGATATTGAAAAGAATGCTGATAATCAGCTGATGCTCAATCTGATGCTGATATTCGCAAGATCTCTGTTAGGAAGTACGGGCAAATATAAAATTTTTCATTCCTTAGGTATTATCTAGATGCCAATTATAATTATGTAGCAAAATCTACTATGTATTAAACATGTATTAAAAATAATATCGATTCTTAGACGATTCAAAGTAAAAGCTGTGTATATTCAATTTTGGCCCCAGTAGGGAACTTATGAAGGTCAAGATACTGAAGTTTCCACTGGTTCGAAAGTCAGCCGTCAACTGAGAAGAACCGGCAGGAAACTCATTCAATTTAGTTGCTACTCGCTGCTGCTCTTACCTGACTTGTGATATGTAAACAAATGTAGTAATTAAGTTATAATATGTACCTATGTGTTGCAAAATTTTCCTGTTGCGAATCAATTACTGATTTGAATGGTAATCATGAATTAGTAAGGTTTCATTTAATCAAAATATAAAATATCATAACAATAAAAATTAAGGTTTTTCAACTGTGTAGATTGATTTTCCTCACCGACATGTTAATCGGTACCTAATATACTTTGTTATTTTCCTGCAGTACCTAATTGTACATAATTAAGGATACTAGGTACCTATCTACAACTACTGCTTCTCTAGCTACGTCTGGTGCTGGTACTTACTTCTACTTCATTTACTCAATCGACTTTTTTTTATACTGCGACTAAACTTTTACTTGCCTACTCAAATTCAAAGATTTTTTCATAGTCGCTTAGGTACATGTGGTAGTACTTAGGTAGAACATAGTAGGTACTCACGTAGTACCTAGGTACCTACGGCCGCATCATCATGGAACTGATCGGCCACGGTTGGTAAGAGGGACTAGAAGGAACTGGCTCTCAAGTGCAGCTACTCTGCTACTAGAACACATCGCCTGTTATTTTATTTCACATGTTTTTCTCATTAGAAAATGTACGTGCTTATTTATTTATGTGTATTCATGGTGTATTCTTATGTGATGTAGGCTACAGCTTGGCTACAGCAAAGCCTGTACCACCTGCCATATTGTTTTGTACCTATCCTATTACCAAAAGGGTTTTCTATAAATATTTCTTTAGCGATAAGATCACTCACATTGTAATCACTTTCATCTTCATTGTCATGTTGTGTACAAATAAACTTATTATTCTTTTGTAGATTTTGAAACTAATTCATGTCGGTCGGCCACAGTTTTTGTCTTAAAGATTTTACTATCAGTTTTAACCGCTTTCAAAAAAAGGAGGAGTTTCTCAATTCCATTGTATTTTTTTTATGTTTGTTACCTCTTATGTCTGTCATTTATAAACCGATTTGGAAAATTATTTTTTTGTTTGGAAGGGTACACTTCCCGTTTGGGCCTATTGTCATCAGATCAGGATTTGATTACTTCTTAGTGTACTTTCGTCGGTACAGTCGGTTTAAGTTTTTTGTAAACCTGTTTCCAATTATTTGAAGATTCTTACTGATTACAAACTAGTCCAATAATTGACGTACCTACGTACGGTACGAGTATAGTCGTAGATCAAATATTACACCTATCTATCGCTATCACAGGAAGCCGGACGGACAGACATTGGCAGTAGTTCCGAAATCCGATACATAAAATACATACCTACATATTTTAATAAAACAACACTCAACTCAGATTTTTATAGTAACAAACAAACCTAATTATTGTTGGAGGCTGTATGTGTATAGGTTTGATACTGGCATAGTGATAATCTGTTCCATATTTAAGCAAGGGTTTATAGAAATGTCTATCTATAAATGTACACTGATACTGTAATAGTACATTATGATACATGTGTGCAAAGTTGGTTATTAACACTCCAGGCGGTATAAATCGATAGTGATAAAATAATTGAGCCGAGAGTGTAATAATCAATGCACACGCGTGTCATACGACGTTTTTCAACACACTTGCGAGGAAAAAAACAGATTTGTATTTTTTTAAGTAGATTTTTTGATATAAGTCAACCACTCAATGAGAACGTTAACAAAATATATGGCGCGTAAGTTTTTTTTTTGACAGCAGTGAGCTGTCAAACTATTTTACCCGTTTAAAGTAAGAATGCTTGGTCTACACACATATCACTTGTCGTGAGGTACAAACTTATCATAATCGGGATTATACCTTTCATAAAACTGTGGGGTAATGTAAAGTAAAAGCACTTGTGCGTAATAAGCTGCATTATAAGATACTAAAAACGGTGCAATAAATGTCACTTAGCGAGCGAGTGTGTTGAAAAAAGTATCGTGAAAATACAAGTTGATAATCTGCTGGAAATTGTCTTTTAATTAAATTTCCATTAATAATTTGGGATGAAACCCTAAAAATATTCATCATCGGTCCTAAAAGGACCACGTGCCTAAAATATATCAATCAACAACGTCGATCCTCTTTTCATAATCCTTATCCCCGCAGATGACCTTTTTATCTCAGCCTCATGTATACATTGTAATTTTCTATCCCAAGTGTCAAGTACTGTCATATCGGACGAGGTAACTGTGACAAGGTCATAGGCCTGTGTAACCGAGGTCGAGCCAAGCCCAATTCCTTATTGTCCCGACTCAAATGTCAATCTGGGATCGGCTGGATAGATATCAGTCATTCTTATTCTGCACGAGTTATGCAATGTATTCGATATTGCTATATGACTATCTTGAGTTGTATATTTATTTATTCTTTAAAACAGCACAACAATAATTGTGATTAAGTACTAAGCCTATTTTATTTATTTAAGCCTTTTTCTAATTACTTAGTGCGTTTCTTCGATTTTTAGACAACTATATCAATAATAGCCAGCCTAGGTAAATAGTTTTAGAAATACCTAAGCCATTTTATTTGAATTTTCAATCATTGCACTTGCACACGTACATTTTATTCGCAGATATGTGTGTTATTAAATGTAGTTACGACTGTAATTGTAACTTTTTGATTTTAATTTGAGGCAGAGATCGTTATAGTAAAGGCTCAAGGTGTGATCGCTGAGGCACAGGGTTCAATCTCTAATTTTGAGAAATAAGACATAACTCACATAACAAAATACATTCGTTTTAAATTGATGCAAAGAGATCAACCTGGATCCTGTTCGATTTCCACCTGGGGGCCTACCACAGAGATAAGAAATTCTCTTTTCCGTGGGGCTCTTAAAACATGGTTAAAATAACCTTATTTGTCTTGTCCCTCTTTGACATCCGGCATCAAAACAGGACAAAAGACAAATAAGGTTATAATCAATAATATTGTTTTAAGAGCTTGTGGTTGGCCCCCTGGCTGGCTCGTTAAATAGGTATAGGTATAATGCTAGGTAAGGTAATCGATGCCAAGCATAGCTCTACACTACAAACTATTTATAATATAATATTTGTATTAGCTATGTATCCTCGATGATATTTTTAATTGCTTTATTGTAACTTTTTATCATTTTTTGCGGCTTTGTTACGGCCATAGTAATTTCAGATTTTATAATTAACCCACGGATAGACTGCATAATATGAAAATATAAAATTCCAGGAACTGCGTTAACTGATTAATAAAATAATACGATTACAACCTTGATATACCTACTTCCCAGGAAATCTCGAAGAAATCCCGATTTCGCCAACGACGTATTTCCCAGGAAGTCCCGATTCTCTGGTTCCCGGAACGAAACCCTTCAACAATGTCATAAATTATGTTAAAGGCATAAATCAAAATAATATAGGTAGGTACCTACGGGTACCTACCCTATAATAACAAATGCCCGTCATATATGTGATAAATACCAAGTACAAGTGTATTTATTGTTTTTTGTTATAGAGCATATTATATTATGTTATGAACGAACATGTTCGAGCAATGTTGGTGCATACCTACCTAGAACAAAAAGAACTGATTTCAAAATTCATCATCACCTATCTAATCTTTTATTTTTATACGACTTAGTCGTTAAACAAGCATACGGCCCGTCTGATGGTAAGCGGTTACCGTAGCCATATGGACGCTTGCAACACACGAAGCATCGCTCACGCGTTACCGACCTTTCCCCCCTTCCCAATGAGCTCTGGCGACGTTACTCACGCGCAGGAACACAATTTTACACAACATAAAGTTATTTGGCTGCGGTATTCTGTAAGGTGGAGGTACTTCCCCAGTCGAGCTGCTCTTTGAGCGAATAAACGCTATGCTCTACCTCTCTTGTTAACGCGTGGATGGACTGGTTTTAATACTAACAACGCGTCTAATAGAGGTCCGGTCGTCCAGTATAAAAGTAAACGAATTGATTATTTTAAAAGGGTTAAGTATCTATAAGATTAAGGTAAAACCAGTTTTGCAGTTCAATGTCAACATACCTATTTGTGGTTTGACATCAAAGGTCAAGGTAGGATTGATGAACTATTCCATCAAAGAAAAGATTCGTTAAATGACAACTTCTGTTTTTCTTTAGTAGGTATACCTATTTCCTAATATTTTTTTAAAGACAGAATGTCTAGTATTTACATAAATAATGTTATGTTTTAGTCATGTTTTGGTATTGATAACTAGGTGTAGTAGATGTAGGATTCATAAGACGGGGCAGCGAGCTAGGCATTCCTAGCACGCGCTCAGTCGCCTTTTGCATGAAAAATATGATTCAGGAACTGCTATTCAAATGTAGACAATATTTTAAGGATATACCTATGTGTGTGTTGCAATGATTATTTAAGGTATTATAAAGTTGATTACCAAGATAAATAAAATAACGCTTAGCTAAATTAGTACTACTTATACATATAAGTTGAACGTCGTTTCTTGAGAAGTCTTATGGTGCGTCCATGCTTGGCGAAACGAGCACGAGCCGAGCCTCGAACGAGCACACTGCGAGCACGATTCGCGTAGCGTGGACGGGCTTGCGAGCCTCGAACGAGCGCGATTGACAGTTTTTTCACGAACAAAGGGATTCGCATCGTCGCCGCGTCGTAGGCTCGTCGTATACTCCAGTATAATTAGCTCAAAATTAAGCAACATTTTACATTAATTGTGGTAGGTACTAATGATTTTTGGCATATCGATAGAGTTATGTATGGATATGATTACCTTAAATTCGCAACCGATTTGGAAGTACGGAAAATGGTGAAAATTGAGAAAAACTTTGATATTGAATAATTCCTAAACAAAAATTGTGGTACTAGTTGCGACAATACCATGTCTTTAGAGAACCATTACCTACCTTCTCGCGACATACGAAACATAGGTAGGTACCTACCTAAACTTAAAATAGTGATTTTTGCCTTTATCTCCTAGGAAAAATGTGTGGTACTAGTTGAGAACTCATTGGTAACTGGTATTAGCCTTTTACACTTAGTTTTAAGTTTGCAGCCGGTTGCGATCTACGGAACCCTAAGAAAATACTTTTTGCTAAATTCTACTTCTAGCAATATTAGCGTATTCTGTATTATTGCTTATATCATATTCGTAGGTCAACTTCTACCTACTTTGTGATCGCAACTGAAGAGAACATTACGGAACATAGTTTTTGTTGCAAGTAAAATGTGCGCGTATTCGCGTGTTACGAAACTTCATAATACGACCCCAGCTCAGACTCTGTGCCCAGACTGCAGGAATCATTGACCTCGCCTAACTGACGTCACTCACACATCTAGTGTAATACCTACACATTAAATCATTAAAAACCAGCTGTACTGATTATCGCCAGTCTCATCTTAGACGAGTCTTTCTCATACTAATTACCCATTATGAATCGTTATTATAATCGTACCTATATGGTGTATAGGATGGGACATACTGAATCCATCATAAATTCAAATTCAAAAAGTATTTATTCAATTTAGGCCCTGATAAGGCACTTATGAACGTTAACAAATGACTCTACACCGGTTCCAAATACAACTAATAATAATAATAATAATTTTTGATGGACCTTTATATTATTATCATTAGCTATCAGACAACGATTTCGAGTATATTTGCAATATCGGTAGGTTTATGGGGTTTTTTTAGGAGCGAAATATCGATCAATTTAGGATCGTCTCTGGGAAAACGCGTTCATTCCGAGTTTTCATGCAAAGCTCAGTCGCTCAGGTACTAGAATGCTTATACATACATTTATTTATTTATTGACTTACGTAACATCTATATGTCGGAGAATGAGATAGTTAGTCGTACTCAGTTGGATTATGATATTATCGTGGTACAAGGGTTGGGTGAAATAGTAGCAACACTGATTTGACTTTAACGTAAATAACAGACTTAATGAGGGTATTTGTAAAAAGTAAGAATACTGATTTGAATATAACGTGAATAACAAAGTTAATAAGGGGATGCATATTGCTTTTGAGACAGTTAGTTGATCACAAGCTCTCGAGCTGTACACATCTCAGTGCAATCGTTGTTACACCCGGTTCTTAAGCCTATACTTATTTAAGAATGTACAATTGTGTGAAGTGAAGTGGAGTGATTATTTAATTGTAATATTACGACAATAAACACATTGGGCCCGTAAGGAGTTTGTTGCGTCGCTTCTTCTCCTCATACGGGACTTTTACGAAGCGATGGTATAAGGTTGTTTTATTGCCTGCACTGCGCCCACTGAATCCTGATACCACTGAACCCTAATTTTGGTCTTTGTATCGCTTGGCTGTCGCTGACGCCGACATCAGGCGTGGGATAAAGACAGGCAATTAAAACCATACTTGAATTGTTTCTACATACTTTGAGGACTGCCACGTGCTTGAGAACCCCGAACACGTGTCAAATAGAGGCTTTTGCCAAGCGACGGATGACGTCAAGAAGGAAGACTGAATAAAGTTTGGTGGCATCGTTTCTATAGCCAGAAACAGCCAAGTAATCGTGTAACTAAATGAATCATGAGATGCGCGTGCTTATACGCGACATGATAATAGCTAGATGGTGGTCATTCCATGCTGCGCGGTTGTCTGCGGTGCTTCGAGTGTGGGAAAAACAGGTCATGTGATCGTTCCTTTACTTCTAACATTATTTTATTGTCTAAGCTGGAACCAAATGCTGTGTTGTGTTAAATGTTACAGATATGGTGATGCTGGCTACTTTGCGAATAACTGCCCTCGTGTCTGCAACTTCACTGCAGTCAAAAACAGTCGTGGCAACGGCAGCGCGGTTGGTAGCAACACCGGTGCAGTGAGCAACAGCAACAACCAGCGTCGGGTTGACCTGTGCTGCATTCGGCAACCCTACTGGATAGATGGCTATTTTCTGTGAGTCGATTTCATGTTGTTTACTAATGGATTACGAAGGTACCTGAGGTACAAGTACCCATTGTTGTTGAGAATATAGTTGGTTAGCGTTTTAATTGGATTTAAGTGCGTGTCCTCTTGAGTCTCAAATTATTATTTTGCGTTTTGGTCACGGAGATAATCACGGGTATAGTTATCGTTACGGAACTATTAGTGTTTAGCAGTCATAGAGATTATGGGAGCTAGATAATAGTCATAATCGGATAGTCAGATAAAATAGGCACCTAATGATTTGAGTTGTACTTGCTTATTAAAATACTAGCGTGATACTTAATAAGATGAGCCGCACCTAGGCTGCGTAGTTTAATATCCCAGTTTGTGTTGACGCGTTAACAAGATGTGTTGTTAGTGTGACGTGACGGTATGCTTTATTATTACCCTTGTTTAAGTTGTTACGCAAATGAGACTAGACTTTGATGCGGTACTCATCAATATTGTTTTAGCAAGATTATTGTAATTTATTTTATTATCGTGAAATTGCGTTTTGATTACGTGACGATTTCGGAATTGAAAAATGTAGGTAGAAATAAACTATGATGGTTAAAAGTATAGTGTAAGCAACTAACTAGGAGTTTAGTGAGTCCCTTGATAGCGATGTACTGTGCTGGTTCCATATGCGGTTGGCAATGTCCTTTGTTTATGTCCATGACATTTATTCTCATAGTGAAGGTCATGCAAGGTTATGTAATGACTCAATGTTTCTGGGTCGTTAAAATCACACAATATTTTAATTTCTTACGTCATATAATCTCACGATAGGTTTAAACTAATACCAATTAGGTAGTGTAGTTCATTTTGGAGTGAAATTCTATCAGCCGGTGTAAAGTTGACCTTACTATTAGCTATTATGTAGACATAGCCTGATAGAAATTGGTATCTCTTAAGTAAACTTAAGTTGTCCGTGAAGTGAATCGATTGGTTCGCTACAATAGTGTTCGTTATTTAACTTGTCTCTCTTTCACTATTATATTTTGCTGTCACTGGTCTATTGATAGATAGTGCAAAGTGCTGACGAAAACTCGATAAAGCAAGATTTGAAAGCAAAAGAAGGCTAATGTGACTTAAATCTCAATGTTGTGTTCACTGTTATGGTTTTATGTTAGGTGTCTGAACGGTGAAGTGGCCATTTATACGGTGTTGTCTAAATGAGGCGAGGTGGCCTTTTAGACGGTGTTATCTGACTAGACTAGGTGGCCATTTGGAAGGATAGGTGAAGAGATTTACGCAGAGTCGGCAGACGCGAGTGATACCCCTGGTGTTGCAAGTGTCCAAAGGCTGCGGTAACCGGCTAGCATCCGGGAGGCCGTATGCTTTTTGCCAGAATTTGTGGTGATCTAGAAGAGATTTCTGCAGAGTCGGTACGCACGCGTGTGATAACCCTGGTGTTACACGCGTCCAAGGGCTGCGGTAACCGGCTACCATCCGGGAGGCCGTATGCTCTTTGCCAGATTTAGTAGTAATCTAGAAGGCGTAAAGGCCTGTCTAAATGAAGCGAGGTGGTCATATAGACGGAGTTGTCCAGAAGGCGTGGTGGTTATCTGGAAGGCGTGGAGGCCATTGGCGGAGACTATAAACGGCGCGGTGGCTGTTTCCATAACACGATACAGTGCGGAGATCATAGATTTTCGTTAGTAGTCCGTGAATATTCTATAAGCAATGGCTTTGGGTGATGTAGTACAGTCTATTCTTGCATAGAAGACTATAAAGTTAAAACTGTCTCCCTTAGGTAAGTGCGTAGGTAACAAACGTGCTTGGTGGAGCAGTAGGGCTGTTGATCTTTTACCTGTGTTGACTTTAGTGTGTCTTGAATTGATGAGATAAGTTAAAAGATTGGAACTGTATCATTGGTTAGTATGAGTAAGCGTTAGTATAATGATTAAACTGAAGCAATTATTAGCAAAAATGGCTATCAAGTTTAGGCAGGAATGGCCGAGCGAAATTATCAGTTACTGTGCTGGACTTCTTTGGTTTCAGGTACATCTGGTAGAGTTTTTCACACGAGGACGTGTGATTCGCAGGATGGCCGTGTCGGAGAATGAGATAGTTAGTCGTACTCAGTTGGATTATGATATTATCGTGGTACAAGGGTTGGGTGAAATAGTAGCAACACTGATTTGACTTTAACGTAAATAACAGACTTAATGAGGGTATTTGTAAAAAGTAAGAATACTGATTTGAATATAACGTGAATAACAAAGTTAATAAGGGGATGCATATTGCTTTTGAGACAGTTAGTTGATCACAAGCTCTCGAGCTGTACACATCTCAGTGCAATCGTTGTTACACCCGGTTCTTAAGCCTATACTTATTTAAGAATGTACAATTGTGTGAAGTGAAGTGGAGTGATTATTTAATTGTAATATTACGACAATAAACACATTGGGCCCGTGAGGAGTTTGTTGCGTCGCTTCTTCTCCTCATACGGGACTTTTACGAAGCGATGGTATAAGGTTGTTTTATTGCCTGCACTGCGCCCACTGAATCCTGATACCACTGAACCCTAATTTTGGTCTTTGTATCGCTTGGCTGTCGCTGACGCCGACATATATATATATCGAACTTACCTATATATTATACCCAAACTAATTTCAATTATAATAACATTTCCGTGTAACATAATTTCGATTGCTATCCTTGTGAATTCACTCAGAGTACAGTGGAATATGTCGGTTTCCGCAGCAATGAGATTGAGGACGCGAAGAGCGCGCGTCACTTTATTCAAATTGTGTAAGAATACCCAATAAACCATGTCATATATTTCAATTTTATGGACGAAGCAATGATTTGTAAATCAGGCGCGCGCGACTCCATCGAGTACATTACATACTATAACATCGTATGAGTATCGCGTGAAGAGCAATTTACACAACAATAATATCGTTTCATCGCACAAATGGTGTGAAATATTACCAGATACAAATCATTCTCTGATACCAACTCGTAGGGAGTTCGTTGCATTTTCAATGTATTCCGTTTTGATTTATTCGCAACAATAAAGGAATGCTATTATGTAAGGAACGAATCCCTTAAGGCGTAATAGATTCAATCCCCGTTTAACGTGCCTAGGATTTATTTGAACCAGGAAACTGACCCGGCCATAAAAAAAAGAGTTTTAAATCTACTTAAAAAATACAATTCTGTTTTTTTCTTCGCAAGTGTGTTGAAAAACGTCGTTTGACACGCGTGTGCATTGATTATTACACTCTCGGCTCACTTATCGCATTCGCCTGCGGCTCACGCGCCCTCGAGTGCTATAACCAACTTTACACAAATGTATCATATCATAATGTACTATTACTTAAAATTATTAGCTTGTGACCACAGATACTTGTGACTTTGTCTATGCCTATGAATGCTTACATACCCAAACTTTTTTTAATCCAAATTCCACGCGGGTGAAGCTTAGAATTCGAATAGCAGGTTGTAAAATAAATAAGGAATTTAACTACTTACCAAATTAAACATTTACCTACCTACATCCTCATTTAGGTTAATTACATACGCGTTTGAAAGCAAACACGTCGTTCACTGATTTGTCCATTTTTAGCAATGAAGTATGTACCTATGTACGAATTGCTTCTAATTTTAAAAGGCTAATTATTTTCGAGGCGACTAACAAATTAAAGGGCGAGTGACTATTGGTTACAAAAAAATTACTTGGCAGCGATTAAATATTTTAGCAACAATTAAATTAGATGGACTACAAATTCCAAGGTATCATAAAAACTAAATAGTGGCGGCTTCTTTAAGGTAGCAAATATATTAAACAGGCACATAGAAACAATAGGTGGGGTACTATAAATAATGACTTGGCAACCAATATTAACAGTGGGATAACAAACATTGTATTATTGGCAACTAAGTATAGGCTTCCATATAAAAATACACTTTCGGGCTGCGATTTGGAAGCAGCTGTAAAAATTTAAACGGGTTTAGGGTTTCAGTATTGGGGTTTTAGAACCAGGGTCTTCTGGTTTCGGGACCGAAAACAGTGAACTTTGATCATGGATGGTTCTCAAGGTCTGATGATGGAGTAGGAGGGTAGGCAATGTAACTCCATAGCAGAGCATCATATCGTACCCGTGTTTGAGCTTTTTGGAATTGTCATGAGATGAACTTTGACCTTATATAGTTTTCAGGGTCTGATGATGGAGTAGGAGGGTAAGCACTGGAACTCCATACAGGCGCAGAACTTAAGTTAAGTTTACGTATTTTATTGTCTCGTTGGCTTTACTTTAGTCGCCGTCACCTAATTTGGCCAGACTCATTAGTTAATTTTTCTTTTTTTTTCATTTCCGTCTAATCTTCTTACTTACTTCTAACCATAGAATAATAATAAGCAATTAGAGTGAAAAGAAAAACTGAAAGCCAGCACCTATACATAGCAAAAAACTGAAAATTTAAAGCCAAAACGTGGCCAAGTTACTTGCCAAAGGGTACGCCCTTTGGCACGTAACTTGGCCACGTTTTGGTTTTGTGTGCTTATGTAATGTATGATATGAATAAAAATAAATTATAAAAAATAACAAACAGCAGTTTTATCAGGCCCTCCTAGTTAGCGCTGTTGGTGGGCTCAACATGAATTAATTATCGCCTGTGGTCTCAGAGTCCAGTTCCACATGCAATCGCGTTTTATCATTATTATGTTTTAGTTACATAATCTTTTGCCCACTTTGTTTTTATCGCTCCAGCCTGGAGCGCTGCAGCCACGCCAGGCTAGAAAGTGAAACAACTTACTAGCCAGTATAGGTACTATTGTAGTATTTGCAACTTACCAAACATGATAAGTTAGTAGCTGTGTTGTGTTTATTTCGATTCGGTTGTGTTGTGCCCAAAGACTGTTGTGCCGGTGCGTTCCGATCTGTGACAACGAATTTTTACATCCATTCATTCAGCCAGTCCGCCGACACGCGTCGGCCGGTAAACGCGTTTATATTCCGAATTTAAACAATCATCCGTATAAAAAAAACATCGCTGCGCTTTGTGAAAATATCGCTAAAACAATAAACGCGTATTTTTTTTTGTAATAAATAATGCATAAATAATTTCGCATTCAATATTCATTGCTTACTTATACGCGGGTGACTTCACAAACTGCAATTATTTTGATAGTTTTCAAGAAAAGAAAGTTTTGTGCGTAATGTAAGTAAATACTTAAATTATAAACATTATCCCATAAATAAAAGCTTCCATTAAATAGGTAGGTAGATTACATAAATTAACCAATTTACCAATAACCAATAAACGAAAAGAATACCCATAGCGAAGCTGATTACTAGGTATTATTTATAAGATAAAATCATAGAATTTTGATAAAATATATAAAATATTCGCAAGAAAAATTATTTCCTAATAAACATCCTGTCTGTCGCCGCCAGCCTTCTTGGTACGTTTGCACAGGGCAGCGATTTGGGACAAGTTTTCTATTTGTAATTTGTAATTTTTAATTTTAGTTAATTTAGATTTAAGTTGTTTCTTGTTTTTTACCAATACACTTGAGTACAGAAATAAAAAAATTAAAATTTCCTAATAAGTAAATGTAAACGTACCTATACAATTATTTATCTTGGTGAACTGTAGCATCAGCCGGTACACCTACAATATATTTATTTCGAACAAAGACTGACTGATAATAACGAAGAAGGTGTTCTTAGCATACAATAAAATATTTTACCAACTTATAGGTATTTTACGCGTTCTATAGCACTCGGGGATAATGTTACTTCCTATTTTTTGTGTACGACTTAGTCGGTAAACAAGCATAAGGCCCACCTGATGGTAAGCGGTAACGGTAGCCATATGGACGCTTGCAACTCACGAAGCATTGCTCACGCGTTACCGAACTTCCCCCCTCCCCTATTAGTGAAATAATTTTCATAATGGATTTAGTAGTAGTTTTTTTTTTATACGACTAGTAGTAGTTTCGCATATAAACTCCAATATCAAAACTAACAAACAAACTCTACCTCTTTATAATATTGGTAGTGTTATAATAAAAAAACCGGCCAAGCGCTAGTCTGGTAGCCTCTGACGGACAGACAGACAGGAGGCGCACGTAGGGGTTCCTTTTTACCTTTTAGTACGGAACACTCACAATGAAAAATCCGGCCAATGAAACAATACATAAATGGTTATTTTACTAAATACCACATTGAACCGTTTCTTTAGAGAGCTGTTCCAGTTGGTATTTAAAGAGCAAGGTAGCGTAATTTAATAGCCGAGGAATAAGAATTGGAAACCCAACAGTTTTGTAGAAAAATAGTACCTACATCACACTCTTTCATGTTCACCGCCCCTTAAACACAAACAAATTTGTTTGTTTGATCTCAGATACACTTGTTCCAGTTCGATACCTAGTACCTTAATTCACAAATTTATTTGTCTTGGTCGGGAATCGAATCCACGAGGTCGCGGCTTGTGCTCGCCAGACTAATAGTATTCTATGGGCTTGTGGCACCCCCACACCAATCAGCCAAAAAAAGTATTTACATATAATTTTAGTTATTTTAAGTAGTATTGGGATCAATCTAGAGCTACGACAATTTTGTAAAGTATTCTGGCTTTATCCGAAAACGGTAAAGCCAGAAATGCATATATTATCGGGTAGTTTGCATAATATTCCCTGAGCAATTTAGGCTGAGCATTTATATTTAATACTTTTTGAATTTGAATTTGAAAGGATTGTTGTGCAAGACGCCCTAACTGGTCGGGTTTATTAAGAAATAAAATTATAAGAACCGATGTATTTTTTTCATAAACAATTTATTAATACTTTTATTAGTTTATTTTGAATTTATAAGACGTGGAGTAATAAAATATTAATATTAATGCTCGATAATAAAGCTGCTTCATAATTCAAATAACTAAAGCCTACTTACCTACTTATTTACTGACAAAATGTATGTGATTATTAACAAACTATGTAAAGTCTAAACTACAGCAGACCCTAATTTATTTCCCACTTGATCAAACAGTACATTGAACACGATTATATCTATGATGAGTACTATTCCGATTTACCGCAATAGCTAATTTGGAGGCTGAAATTACAATGTGTAAGTAGGACTGTCACGATGTTCACGTCACGAAGCCCTCGGCATAATACATGTGCGACGTACAATTGACTTGTGTGTGTATCTACGTATACTTACTTAATACCCTGGATCACGTTGGGCCAACATACTGCACCATTACGCTGGTCCCACTCCCACATGAACAGGCAAAGGCTGAGCGTAGTTTTGGCGTGGGCCGCCAACGTTGGTTGACCAGTCAAGAGTTGACAGTTTTTCGAACACAGATCATAGGGATGCCACGATAATTATCAATAGCCCAACGTGTTAACGGTTTCATACATTGCTGTAATCATAGACTTAGGCTTCGTTCTAATTGGATATGATCGTACAACAAACGATGCGATTTCGTCACGCGATGAAAATAATCATGCTGTGATGATTTCGCGCGAAGACTTGCGAGCTTCAATTAAGACACTAAAGAAATTTGTATATTTAATCTCGTCGAGCGAAATCGTATCGTTTGCTCATACGATCATAGCCAATTTAGCCTACCCGCGCACTAGGCAGCCAGGCTGCGGTAGCCAGGCTGCGGCAGCCACTCGAACATTATGACGGCGTATGGGATCCCCGCACTAGGCAGCCACGAATACCCACGGCTACCTAGTGCGCGGGTAGGCTAAGACGACGCTTTAGGATTTCGCAACGCTTAGGGTGGAATACTGGCTCATGGCTCATATACATAACATGGTCCAGCATGCTGGTACAACGTGAACGATATCCGACCATACTTCAAGGATATTCACCTTCTCTTCAGGCTAACCTTAGTAAATTGACGCTATGTGTGGTTATGTGCTTTAACATTTTTCGGGAGCGTGTTGCCAATCAATGCTATGAAGGTACCTACCTACTATACTAACTAACAATAAATATAGATATCGTAAAAGAATTAGGTTGTATGTCAAAACAATTCTACAAAAATCTCATAAGGAGACAATAAATAGAGAACATGGAAATGTTAGTACCTACCCACGCTCTACTTGCAATTAGCTCGTAATATTTGTAATTCTACTATATTAAGAACTCATTGTATAAATTTATCGTTGTCAGAACAGAAAACTCATACAAGATATGGTTTAAAAAATAACATCTTTCATTTTAATTTTGATTCTCATACCTAAAGGTATATTTATGATACGTTTTTTAAATGTTTAACTGAGTTTAAACTAGAGTCGGCCGACTTGATATACCCACCTAGGTACCGACAGAAAATACTTCCTGCATTATTAATAAACGAACGTAGATTTCATATAATTTTAAAAGATGTAGATGTAGTGGGTGTGGGCCCACATACATTTACTTAATACTAGCGACTCGACCCGGTTTCACACGGGTGCAATGTAGGAACTAATGTAGTGTCAGTGGAGCGAGCTCGCCCGGCCGCCCGAGCACGGTACTTATCGCGAATGTTATTTTTTGGTAATTCTGTGATATATTGAGGAGTTAGCGGATTTACGGACCGATAGACAGACGCCGAAAGTGACTTTTTATACCATGTAGAGCAGAAGCTAAGTGGGGAATATTTAGCTTTTATTATTAGAAATCTGGTCGCTGCTTATTACTGCTGAAAATTATTTTATCAATATATTCCACTTATCTAATCATCATTAGTAAAATCTTCAAAATTAAACATCTATTACTCAAAGGTTGCCTGGAAGAGATCGCTTTAGCGATAAGGCCGCCTACGTTGTGTTCACCATTTTATTCTTTGTTAAATATAACATTTAATCTGTTTTTTCTTTAATTTTGTTCTTTCATGTAGTGTGCACAATAAAGTATTATCTATTATATTCTCTTCTATTAGTCTGTACGAAGAACGTAAATTACGACATACAATTGAATGCACATTCAATCTCAATAACTTTCACTAAGAATCACAAAAAAACGTGAAATAGATTACAAAGACTGGCACGTTGCGTGCGTTACTAGAATGATTGTTTATGAATGGGCTAAAAAGTAAGCCATAACATGTTCACTATGTTTCATTGGTGTGTCTCGTTATACAGACTGCATGTGTTGTTGTGGCTGTAATATTGTTTGTGTTCTCTAACTTGAAAAGATAAGTCGGCTGCAGAGTCAGCCCGTGTCGCGCATTTAGCTTTAGTATGCCCGACAGCAGTGCACGGACATGGTATATGAATATGACACTAACGGTGTGGGATAACAATATTAAGTTCCCACGAATAACAACTATACTAACGTGTGGCAACCTGTTACATGACCTGCATACAAATAGCGAAGTAAAAGTTAATAAACGATTAATTATTGCGCATGCAACTAAATATGCCATTAGTAAATAGTTTTATTAATTTTAAATTATTAGAATCAAATACCAATTAGAATCCAGCGAATAAAATTCCAAGAAACGGGTTATCAGCATCCGCTAGCAGTAGATCTCTTTTTATTTGGTCTAGATTTTCACAAAACAAAGAAAATTGTCTAAACGGCTAAACGTCCAATACTAATTAAATAAAATAAAAAAATTACAAAGCGTACAAAGGCATTCCTCCGAGTTTCTTAGGTCTTAACCTACTATAATTCTTGATAACGCACGGTAACACTGCAATAACCACAATACGATTGCTTTCGTCGAAAACTGGGTCATAATATTTTCTGGCCAAGTAAAACCTTTATATACTGACTGGGTGGAGATTTCGAGATGGCATATTTTCGAAACCTATGTTGGAATACTCATTCTGAACAACTTTTACTATGGGAATAATCATCACATATCACTGACCACGGTGAGATTCACTACAAAATCTATTTAATAATATTTAACAAATTTATGTAATGGCTTCAAATTTTCGCTATAGCACTTAAGTCCGGTAACTAATTTACCAAAGCAATATGTAAATTCACCTTTACAGCTTTATCAAGAGCTGCACCCAAATTCAAAATTCAAATTCAAAAAGTATTTATTGAATTTAGGCACTGATAAGGCACTTATGAACCTCGCGGGTTCAACCTAGTTTACCCCCTACACTTAGGGGTAGAATTTCTGGAAATCATCACTTACCATGGTGAGATTGTGGTCAAACACAGGCCTATACACACACCGTAAACATAAGGTAGTACTCAAATAATATTTTCTAATTTACAATCTCTAGGTCCACCGGTAGGCTTCGTGTTGTTAGTGATAAAGGTAGATAGCAAAATCAATATCAATCAAAAAACAATCCATAGTACAAGCTCTGCTTAGTTTGGGAACAGATGACCGTGTGTGAGGAATGTCCCAGGATATTTATTTACTAAAAGGAACTCATGTTGTCAACTTATTCTGAATATTTCATGTTTATCCTGTTACACAAGTCATTAGAAGTGTGAACTGTAAGCATATCTTATCGTATCTTCGTCCATATCAGTATTACATAATTTTGGACGGATATTACCGCTTTTGATAATAAACGCATTAGTTGAGCATGCTAGTAACGGAAGTGCCAGGCTTAAGTAATTATGCTCAATGCTCTAATGAGACATTTCACTGAACCGGGTCAGGCAACACACGTCATCATCGCAGTTGCTTTGAGAGCATCTGCGAACAAAGGACTGACTAATTACACTGGCCTTTTGCATTTTTAGCCCTTAAAAAGTCATTATTCGTATAGGTACCTACCTACTTAAAATATTTAGGCGTGTCGCGTGCTTAAACGTTACAAGTACCTACTTTATTTAATTAAGCATGTTTGCCACATTTTCCTGTTATACTACATACACCTTATCTTATTCATTACTTAGGTACCTATACCTACTTTGTTATATTGTATGCATCAAAATTATTAGGTGCCTATCATACGTTTTACACAAAGATTTTCATAGGGCATCGTGCCTCTACCCAGATGGATAATCCGCCTTACTAAAGCATGACATTTAATTTCACTCCGCTTGAGGGGCTCCCTGAGCAAATCGCTCTCAGTTCGTACTGCGCACGGCTGTCAAATACTGTCAATTCTGGCTTGTTTATTTCATGTTGCCATAGAGGCGACTATCCTTCTGGACGTTTTAAATTCTTTGGTTTTACATTAGTTCGCCGATACACTAGTAAATTCAAATTAATGTTAATAAAAGTTTCCAACTTACCTTTGCATTTATACACAACTACGCACACAGCATGAATGGGTAATTTATATGGCTCTTTGCCAAGTTTGCCAATGTTCCCGCAGGAATTGGTAGACCTATTTGCGTCTCTTACAATTCAAATTATAGGTACTTATTTAATAGAGCTATTGGTTAGTTAAAAGAACATAAGTGTTTTCTGTACCTAATAGATTATAATCATCAGACAGACGGTCGGCAGACATAAGACAAAACCCAGAAGTGCCTTTTAACATAAGTTAACATAGTTTAACATAAGTAAAGTTATTTATAACGTTTCAAGAAAAAGTACGCCACTTAGACTCTACTCGGTACGACAGAGTGAGACGTGGGTGGTTTAGTCCGCCCATGTATGAAATTAAATTGATGATATTATTTTTTGACTTTAGCGGGCCGACTCTAGTTTAAAGGAAGGAAACTTATTTTCAACACAGTTTCATTATATTCTCACAAATATGTAGGGATCAATCTGTATTTCAGTATTAAATACTAAAATCGATATGGCTCTAATTAATTTCGGTAAAAGTAATCTCTCTACTCTGATAATATAATTGAAGAGCTAATAAATTATAGATTCGAAAAATGTCACGGCCATCTCATCGCTGAATGTTTACGTTTCCTTATTTTTGTTTTCATGTGAGTAAATAGGAGAGAACTTATTACTTTACTTTGTAAACAACAACGGTATGTAATACCTGTTTAAGCATGTTAAAATGTTCAAGGAATTGACAGTAATTAGAATACGAACCATTTTTCTGTTTTACCGTCTTATAAGATGAGACAAACCTACATGAGCTTGAGCTTTCCACCTACCACCACCCAGGCTGGTCAAGTTGAAAATACCTCGCCAAGCATATCGGAGTGTTCCGAATTTCCGATAGCTGCACTTGAGACCCATTACCTTCTAAGGCTTTGTGTGCTTACCACCTTAGGCCACATCATCACCATGATGAGATTACGGTCAAACACATGCCTATACACAGTAAAAAAAGGGGAGCTGATGAAAGAGGGATGATGAAAATTAATAAAAATCCTTGGTATACATAACTACTTACCAAAATAACGTTCGACATTAAATATTTACATATTATTTTAAAACAAATCAACATGAAATGACTATTAGTAAAGCAGTTGATTTTATCTTAACAACAAACATTCATGTTTCACGATTTCCATCTGGCTGGCTCTTGGCGGTCTGTGAAACAAACGCCATAATGATCTTGTGATAAGTATGCTAAGTGATGCCAAGCTCTTACCTTGTACATTCGTTAACATACGAGTTGCTCTACAACATATATTTTAGAAGCTTATTTATCCTCGATAGATAAAAAACTTACGAAATTCCTTATTGTATTAAACATTAATTATAATTTTATTGCGGCCTTGTTACGTTCACAGTGATTGCATTCCTAATTTTTTAATTACTACTTAGTGCATTTTAAGATCACTATTTGTAGTTTTTAGTTTTTAACTAGCATCAATTCTGAATTAGATATAGGTAATATAGGGAATCTGAAACTTGGATGCTGCAATGCTATGAATTATTGCGTGTTGTTAATAACTAATAATAATCCTCGTCATTCAAGCACTTTTGATTCTACTAATACTATCAAAATATATCATGAATTGAACATTCCCGACGATGCACAATGCACCTATTTGTTTTTGGGTTTGTATGCGCTTGGAAATGCAATTACGGTATGTTCTAACATACGTGTAAACGGAATCAGTACAGTATGCAGACTAATTAACCTTTAATTTTACAAATAAGTTACAAATACTAAACCACATGCATTCGTGGTTGACCTGAACTCAACAGAGGAATCCAAAATCGATGGATCTGACATTAGCCATTGAGGAATATTTTAGTCCATCATCTCTCTGGATGGAAAACCCAGAGTAATCTTGTTCTAAAAAAAAATATTTTGTTACGCCATAATTTAGGGCCACTCCTTCCTTATCATCCATCTTAGGTTCGGGATCTTTGGAGTCGATTCTTGGCAGCTGAATTTATTAAAGCACAACAAAAGGTACAACGTCCAAGTTTCGCTACTACAAGAACTACTGTATAGGTAACAAAAAGTAATGAACAGTGAATAATTTTTTCACCTTACGCCGAGTTTTATTTTTTTTATTGTTTCGAACTGTGCGTTCTCAAAGGAGCTTCCTTCCGCGTACGCTCAGATTGTGGAATGAGCTCCCTGCCGTGGTTTTCCCAATGGAGTACAGCATGGGGTTCTTCAAAAAAGGTGTGAAGAGATTCCTGCAGGGTCGGCAACGCGCGAGTGACGCCCCTGGTGTTGCAAGCGTCCATAGGCTACGGTAACCGCTTACCATCAGGCGGACCGTATGCTTGTTTGCTAGCTAGGTAGTATAAAAAAATAAAAAAAGTTACGCCCATTTGACGTTAGGGAAACGGCCACATATTTTAAGTAAAGGGTAGAGTTTTGAAGTTAGGGCTTGTAGAGTTAAGACGTGTAGAGCCATAATCATGGAACATTGTACAAAAGCAAGTATATTTCCTACCGACATAATTATGAACTTGTTTGGGTTATATATTTTTTATTTATTTTATAAGTTGTTGGTATTTTGTGTTTTTATGCTTGCGTATTTTACTCCGTAAGTAAAAACCTGCCTTGGAAAAAATAGCCGATATAGTCAGATTATCAAAAAAACTAATTAAATAAGTTATTGTTAAAATATTCATTTTTAATACAAGCTTTTTTTGGTTACTGTACTTGCATTGTCTTCCAATATACTAATGTATACCACATATCAAGTCAATCCGACCACTGGAAATGGGTGAAATTTGACTTGCAAGATTCCACCCGAACAAATATATTTACATACATACGAGTACATTACAAGTTCTTCTCAGTTGAAGGTCGTCTTCCGAACTAGTGGTAACTTCTGTGGCTTTGAACTTAATAAGTGCTCTACAAGGGCCCAAATTGAATAAATGGCTTTGAATTTGACTTTGATTTGTGAGTTACCTATATCCGGCCGCACATATGGAGAGCAAATCCAAACTGGCTTTCAAAAAGGCTGAGTGAGTGTGCTAAATATGTATTTTTGCTGGAGTCTTCTCAGTTTAAGTGTATTCCGAACCGGTGTTAATTCCACTGTATGTAAAGTTCATAAGTGCCAGGGCCTAAACTGAATAAGAGACTTTTTGATTTTGATTTGCCATTTCATTGAACCTGAAGAAAATTCGGAAAATACTAATCACCTAGGATCATAGGAAACGGTGGTATTTCTGCATACAAAAAAATAAAATCTCGTATACCTTATCTATACTAATATTATAGAGAGGAAAGATTTGATTGTTTGTTTGTTTGTTTGCATTGAATAGGCTCCGAAACTATAGAACCGATTTATAAAATTCTTTCACTGTTGGGAAGCTACACTATCCCCGGGTGACATAGGCTACTTTTTACCACGGGAGAAAACCGCGAGACAGCTAGTTATCTTATATAACAGGTGGAGATTTCGAGATGGCATACATTCGAAACCTATGTTGGGTTAGTCATGCTAAATAACTTTTAATATGGGACCAATAGTGAATTCTCAAAAAAATATTTTAACTTTCCATAGTAATAGTAACCTTGCTCGATCATAAAGTATGAAAAGTAAAAAAAAAATTGCGAATTCAATGTTGGTCTCATAGTCTATCTTATATCCCTTTATTACAAAAGGTGATTTAAAGCAAGTTTAGTAAAACCAGTCACTAAGTCATTTTCTAAGGGGGATAAGTTTCTAAAGTTAGGTAGGTATGGCCTAAAGTAATATGTTAATCCATAAGGCTAAGGCTGATGAATTACATAAAACAATGTCATTGACCTTTATTAGAAGGAACATTTATTTTTAAATTAATGGGCATATAATTAATATTTCACATGATAGGTGACTTGTGTAGGCGGGCGAATTGTCAGTGGATTTGTTTTAAAGGTAAATGAACTTGTTTAGAAAAAGCTCTACTTGAATAAAGCCTTTAGAAACGCGTGACTACACTATGAGTTCATCTTTGTCCCGGTCCGGGGGCTCTACCGCGTAACTTTGGTGGTAATCGTAACGAACACCATTTAAGAATTTCATCCAATCAGGGCCCACGAATGGTCATCGTCGCGTCATACCGCGCGTCATTAGATGGTGTTCGTTACGATTACCACCAAAGATACGAATTAGCCCGGCGGAAATATCCACTGCTAGTGCTGCTGCGCCCCCTTGGATTTAACAAGTCTATCTATAAATCTGTATAATTACTTGTCCTGCCTGACTGACTGATTCATCAACACAGAGCCTTTGTTCAAAGTTTTTGGAAATTCAACCTTTAAGGAGGTGTAAAGGGGGGATTTTATTTGTATCAAAAATCTTATTCCTTAGGTGTATAAATTTGAAACTTAGCACGATTACTTAACCTAAAGAAATAATAAAGATTTTCATTGTTTTAACCTCTAAAAGGGGGTTTAATGTATGGATGAAACCTACCACCCGGTCCGATTTCAATTTACTTGAAACTCGGTTTTAATACTTCGAATAAAAAATAAAGAAATACGTATTTTTGGGTTTCTTGAAAATCGACCCAGAATGTCTTAAGGGGAGGGTTTTTTTTACTGCGTGACTCGATTTACTCAAAAATTATTAAGTTTTTACAAAAACATCACATGAATTAATGTTTATACAAAGTCAATTACGTCAGTGTTCATTAACAATTGTGTGATTCACAAAACATTTATGAGACTGTAAAGCACATCTGCCACATTCGAAAAGTAAAGAATTCAAATGTACCTATGTTTCTACGTTTAGATTGTAACTTGTTGATATATTATTTTATCTAGATTGTTTGTAAACTGGTCGGATATCAATTCTACCCCATATACCTACTTATTATTCATACTAGTTGTACGTAGTATTTATATACTCTGAGATACTAGGTATAGTTATCATCATTAAACTATATTCTATCTATACTAGCTGTCCTAGTCATAGTTTCACCCGTGCGCGTTCCCGGGATATTCCTTCTCCATACTATCTGCATGTCCCTTTCCATCACGTGATGATTGAACAAACATATATAAAAAAAAATATATATATATACAGACCTCCTCCTCCTCCTTGCATCGTATACCTCATTGCTGAGGGACGTGAACTTTGTGGGATATCTTTTCACGGACTATTGCACGCCATCTGGATCGATCTTCTGCTGTGTTGCGCGTATTTGATCAGATAATCAGACAAACATTTTAAAAGCACCTGTTTTGTGGTATCTTTTGTGTATTACCACATTTTATTACATACCACGTACTTTAATAGAAAAAACACTTTGGCTTTATTACGATTTTATTATATACTAGCTATTTCCCGCGGTTTCACCCGCGTTCCCAGAGTAAAAAGATTTCTATAAAACTCGGGGATCTCCGAAACCAGTCAATCCGTTCTCTATATATCATCAAAAATCCGTTCCATGGGAATATTAATTTTCATCATAATATTATTTTCGTGAATTATTCCAATAACTATTTTAATAGTTATTCTGCTATTCGAGATGGATATTATATAAGGTATATTAGATAGATATAGATAATATGCGTTAACTTGACTACACTATTCTAGTCAACAAAGGTGGCTTATGTTTGACCACAATCTCAGAATGGTGGTAGGGATGTCGTGGCCGAAACAGGTAAACATAAATAGAAAATCAAATATTTAAATAAAATAAGAATACTGGTCTGCAATGCAAATAAATCATACAACATCGCTTGATCGCAGCCGACCTTCAGTGTACCTGCAGGTTTGGCTGCATAAGCCCACATTGCAATAAAAATGCTAAAATGACAGAAATACCTTTACGTAATTTAATTTTATTTTGCACAATAGTTAGTGGTGTTTACCTCAGTGTATACCTAGAATTTAAATAGACCTGAATGCAAAATTCATCAGTAATTCAGAGCATATCACCTACCTATTGTTTATGCGTGCTCTAGAAAGCGGCTGGTTTTGTAACTAACGCATCAATGTGTACAGGTGAGTTTTTCGTTGTTATTATACAATACAGACATTATAAAACCACTGTTATACAGAATCTCAGAAACAACTTTATACAATCCGTCACGCATCCGGTCAATCACGTAAAAAACATTGTTGTGTATAAGCCTCTTTACTTATAATATCATTGTGTATAAGTTGTAGGTAGATCGGCGGGAATTTCAGATACACCAATTGACAGAGATCAAATACATTTAAATTTTCCTACATATTCCGATTTCTGTGTATTGAATAGTGTTAAGTATCTACATAGGTAAAACCAGTTTTTGCAACATATTTAACACTTCATTCAATGTCGATATATTTGTGGTGTGACATCACAGAGGTCAAGGTATTGATCAACGATTCAATGACTTCAAATATCAAAATACCTATAGCACAATTTCTACAAAGATCTATTATATAAACAACTCATTTCACACTTTTGTTTTTCCCATTATATTAAAAGAGATCTATTATAAACAACTCATTTCACACTTTTGTTTTTCCTATTATATTAAAAGACAAAGGCCGTTTATTCCTATTATTTTAATGTCAAATACATAAATATTTATGTATATACTTAAATGTCCCAGAATGCCTATTTATTGGATGAGGTAACGAGCTGAGTGCCTCTATCTCAAAGACAAAATATTTGCTGAAAACACCCCTTATTGTGTATGAAATTTCGAGCTAGGACCAAATTCTATTCCGGTGAGTTTAGTTTCAAGAAAAAACCATATAAAAAAATCTATATGCCAGATAACATTGAGACTGACAGAAAAAATACATTTTTATCAGACTTTTATTTTTATACAAATAATTAGATCTATAGCAATTTCACTATGATCATACATATCAATGACAGATTTTAGATAAAAAATTGATATAAATCTAAAACTTAAAAAAACGCTGAACATATATGGGGTACCTATGAAGGTCCTCTACATCGGGACTTCCGATTGACACAAGTTTTTGGGACATTCTGTATAATTAATAACATCATCGTCATGCAGAGCATCATTACGATTTAAAATGTAAAGAATTGTATTTTACCCAACATCTAAGTATAATTTTCACGATATAAATAATATTTATTGAATATTGACAAACGCAACACCTGATCGCCACCTTGCACTCCACTGCGGACGAAAGCTGGACGTCGGTTTTGATTGGCCTATTTATGTACCTATTGTTGCAAACAATAATTTTTATGTGCGACAATTAGTAATACTGATAATTTGACGCATAAAATAGACCAAACACGCAAAATAAACACTGAATTCTACACAATAGCTGTTGTTCTTAACTTTTATTCATGACACTTCTTTCTTTTACAGATAATGACTTCAAGAAAACCAAAGCTGTTTTTCCTTATTGCTACTCTAACTTTATCGATAACAAATGCTATTGTTCCTGGATCTGCCAGTGCCAACGAGATCAGCCAGTTACAAAAAAGAAAAATCGTGAATGCTGAAGGAATATTATACCCACAAGCAACCGAGACAAGAGATTTGAGAACGCTCGATGGCATATGGAATTTTAGGAAATCACCAACAGACCCCGAGTTTGGCTATCGAAATGACTGGTATAATCAGGATCTCTCCAAGGTAAATAATAAACAAGGTTAATTTGCAACTTAATTGGTAATTATGTGTTTGAGCCGTTTGGGGTTGAAACACTAGGGCCATGGGGTCCGAGTGCTACTAGAACTATTATTTCGGGATATCGCTAAGCGGTTGGTCGACTCTTCACGAGACCAGAGGGCTGGCCTTTTTTTTGGCCAAAGAATCAGCATTGCCATCCATCGTGGCAATGCTACCAGCCTTCTGGGCAGTTCTCCTGTTCACAGCGATGTGGACGAAGTTTTAACGCCTCGTAATACATATTTTTATTCTTATTTTAGTTTTAATATTAGTTTGTAAATTATGTACATAATTTATTTAGTGATATATTATAATTAAATAACTTATACTATCACTTATATTTTCAAATATCTTATACTAAGTGAACAATTTTTGTTAGTGACACAGAGTTAATAAATAATCAGTGTTCATTAGTTAGGAAGATTTTATTTTAATGAAAGCTTGCAAACAATCTGTTCTCCATAGGCCATTGACACAGCGGAAGTAAGAAGTTTTACTGTGCTACCCCTGTGACTGCCTCCGCTCTGCCGCGCATTCATTTTCTTTCTTTCTTTCTTTCTGAATGTACAGATAGGTGAAAAAGTATAAGTTAATTGGTGATAACAAGATTTTTGAAAGTAGCATACATTTTAGTTATGTATAAATTCAACTTTGCGGAGACACTAAGTTCTCAGTCTCCTCATAATTTAACGACTTTAGCCATTTCGTTGTTAACATTTCGCAAGAGGATTTAATTAGAGGGTAGATAGACAACTTTGCATTAAATTGATTTTAAATGTTTGCATTTAATTGATTATAAATTTAAGGCCCGAGGAAGGGAAAATGTTTTACTAAAATGATAATTTATGAAAATGATTTCCTGAAACTATGATTTGTCTGTCTAGACAGGTCCGGTGATCCCGATGCCAGTACCGTCGTCCTACAACGACGTCGGTGAAGATGGGACCCTACGAGATCACGTCGGGCTGGTGTGGTACGATCGGAGGTTCCATGTTCCTGCTTGGTGGTGCACAACTCACCAGCGGGTCTGGCTTAGATTCAGCAGCGTACATTATGCCGCAAATGTGGTAAGTTATTCCTACATTAGATGTCCAGTGCTAATTACCATGGAGCTTTTTCTTCTGTTTTTACTAGTTTTCAAGTATCCTCATTTGGTCAGCTCCCTTTCCATCTGCTGAGATTTATTTTAGTGGCCATTTTTACCAACCACTTTATACAAAACCGATTTATAAAAACTTCTCTATTCCTAGCACCTTGCTAAATGTTTGATGCGGCCAAAGCTATTGCTCTGGTACTCATGCAAACTGTTTGTGAATAAGTACTGAATGGTACCGGAGATGTTACAGTCACTCTCCACGCGGTCCGGCGGTTTTTATTCCTTCAGTAAAATCTGACTAAATACAACGATGACACACTGGTAAATTAAAAATACTTACGTTGTGTTAATCCAGTATTATATGCATATTATATATTTGTATTTGTACAAATTACAGTTCACGAGTCTTTGTATAGGTTCACATGATTATCATATCAACGGTTTTCGTGATCATTACATCATCTTTAGGTACCTCCTTTAAAAGCAGATGTGAATTTTAAACATGTCTTAAGATGTAAATGCAATGCACAATTTATCTTGGTATTGTTCTTTTATTTATTCTATCGCAATTGTATAGGTACCTTGGAAATCACGCGAATATACCTATCATATCAGAATTTCTAATCTGGTGAAATCGGGATGTCGTTGGTACCAGGAAGGGCATAGATCTTTTCTGGGTGTTAGAGGTGTCTCAGACCGTCGCTAGGCAATTGCTTCTGTAATTGAACAATTTGTCAAATGACTCCGTCTCGCCTCAGGTCTCGCGAGCCTGGCGAGTCTCAGGTCTCGTCTGACCTGACCATTAACATAGATTTGTACTCAAATCGTTTAACCTACCTGGAAATAACTTGTTAGATACTTGTTAATAGCATTTACAAACGCAATAACAAGTAGTACCTACCTCGATAGTAGGTTACTAGTTTATTAGTTTCATTTTGATTTCTGGACAACTGAATTTAATATTATTATCGTGTTTTTTTTTAACAATCTCTTATGTCACTCCTATACAAAGGTCGATTGTTTACTAACGATGACGAATGTCGACAACCATCTTGTCTAGGGGGGCTGATTTAATGTTGCCTTTTGTATCCGATGTTAATGTTTATGACTTTAATGAATAAAAATACTATGGAAACAATACATCGTTGATGTATAGTATGTAGTAGGTATTATACGTACAACAAATTGCACGAGACTAGAGGGCAAGATTCACTGACCTCGCTTAACTGACGTTACTCAATCAGCTTCCTACTGACACATCTCGTGTGTGATACTACATTATATCATTATAAACCAGATTTATCTGTTCATCTTTACGTAACCTAACTGATTACCTCGACATCCTTATTAATTTTGTATCCTTCAAGTTATCATCTATGGCCCAGTTTTTACCAGAATCTTTTACAGATTTATAAAATTACAATGAATGCCTATATGTATACCTATTTGCAGCGAACCAACTAGCAAGCAATAAACCATGTCAAATAATTTAATTTACGTCTATTTCAATTTTAAAAACAAGGTACCTTACGATAATTATATCAACAATGATTTGTAAATTAGGCGCGCGACTCTACCAAGTAATATAACTTCGTTTCGTGTGAAGAGCAATTTACACAAGAATAATGTCGTTTCATCGCACACATGGTGTGAAATATTACCAGATACAAACAAATCGTGAGTTCATTGTGTTTTTAATGTAAACTGTATTGATTTATTCGCAGTAGCCGCCACGGATTTATTTTATTTTCAGTAAAAATTATAGTATAGGTAAAAAGAATGCTAATATAAGGAATGACTTTTAACGTTTTGTTCTATGTTTATTACATACAAAAGTACAACAATAACACTGTATTTATTACAATGAATGACTTACGAGTAGTCCAACGAACGCCTTCAGACCTAGATGTTTAGATATTCTAATAATGGCAGATTTAGTTTGAATCAACTTTGGAAACTTTTCATGCGTGTTTCAAGGTTTTATTTTGTCTGTAGGTAGGTACACCACATCAAATTTAAACAAGGCCGCTAATTGCTTCTAAAAATGTTTCATTAAGTTCATTACAGCTGGGTTCATGACCCCTGTATATTTTGAGGGTAGGTTCTCAACATGTTAATATGACACGCAGTAGTTCATTATGCAGCAAAAATATGAATCAACTGAAGGCTTTATGAATATTCATAGTCCACGCCTTTTTTTCTTGGTCTAAGAGTTCACGTCACTAGTTTGCTTTTATAATCACCGTTTTATATCAGTCTCTGTTGTTTCGCATCACTGTATTTGATTGATGTGATACGCAAACCTTACCCTTTGTATCCAAATAAGTAGTGATAATTCTCCGCATTTAACCGCTGAAACGAGACTTTGACGATTCACTTTTATTTACCTGGGAGAATTCGTGGCAATCTCATAACAGATACCACAGATTACAGAACAAGGCAGATAAAGCGCGCGGAACATGGGAGTGAGGCCAAAAAAGCTTTTGAATTTGTATTTGCTTTGCAATATAAAAAGCCACTTGAAAAGTACCAAAGTCATAAAGACCTTTCTTCTTATATCATAAATTATATTTTTTTATTTCCATTTGGTGTAATTTTAATGCGTTATTAAATAAATTTTAATGTTGCTTTTCACTTCAAAAAGCTATCTTTGTTTTTTTAGGTTTCCGAACCAAAATGGTAAAAAATAACCATTATGGTGCCACTCCGTATGTCCGTCCGTCACAGACAGCGCTATATTTCAGCAACCACTAATACTATTGATTTGAAATTTGCAATAGTTATAAATACGACTTTTCCAGTTGCAAATGAAACATTTTATAAGAGCTTTTTGTTTCTTTGCAAAATGGGTCTGAATGGGGGACTGAAATTTCAAAGTAGGATTACATACAAGTTTAAATGGTATGTCATATGAAAGGGCTTAATTTATACGTTCCAAAATAGGTTTTATATGAATGTGTATTTCCATTGCCGCTATAACAATGATTTTAATTAAAAATAAAATGTACTAGTGTACGAGACTACGAGTCCAACTCACACTTTGCCTGTTTTTTCTTACAATCTGGTGCGTCCATGCTACGCGAACCTAGCACGAGTCGAGCCACGAATTAACCGAATTCGTTTGTTGCTCGCGATGTCAAGGGTGGACATAACAACGAGCCTACAATGAGCGCGTTACCACTACCTAAATGCGTTGTTTTTAAATCGAATCAATAGCATCAGTAAGTAGTTGCTGAAATATACCGCTGTGACAGACTGACAGAGCGGTACCATAATGTTCCGTTTTACCTTTTGGTTGCAGAACCCTAAACATGATCCTTTTGTATTCTGTTTCTCATCCCACATCACCCCTGATTGCCCACTTTTATAGTTTGGCTAACAAAGGTGGTCTGTAAGTTAATTTCTTTTTCGTGTCAAAGCGATACTACTTATCTCTTATTTTACCGACAAACGATAAGATAATTATTTACTTAACATGTAAATTACCTATTTACTCTCAGCTGGATATGTCTTTTGATAACCGGTATTGAGTAATGTATATGGGTACAAACAAAGATAGTAAAGTGGAAATTAAGCAATGCCATTTTACCTTTTGCTTTATCTGACTGATTATACACAAAAAAGTAGAACAGTTATAAATTACTTATTTATTTCTTTGACGCATTCATCTTGTTTTTTTATTCGATGAAGTCAGTAAACAAGCATACAGCCCGCCTGATGGTAAGCGGTTAACGTAGCCATATGAACGCTCAGCGCCGGACTTAGGGTAGAGCGACAGGAGCGGTCGCTCTAGACGCCAGGTGGCCAGGGAGCGCCAAAATGCCAAATGTGAAAAATAATGTCGGGCGTCTAATAAAATTTTGATGGCGCTTTTTGAGAAGCGTGGGTCTGCACGGAGCGGTGCGTCGACCATAGGGCGCCAAAATTAAGACAATGTCGCTCTACCTAGATCAAGGGCTGGGGCCGGCGCTGTGGATGCAGTACACGAGGTATCAATCATGCGTTACTGACCCCTCCCAAATGAACGTAATATGTATGGTAAATATTTCTCTCAATATGGCAGCTTTTGGCCACATTCATGATGCTGTTAAGCATACAAAGCCTAGAAGGAAAGTGGCTCTCTGCCGATTCCTATTGAAATGACATGACAGTTTAATTGTCACTTAGATAAAAATAAAAAGTTACTAGTTATTTCTTTTTAATTCAGCTAAGTAAAGCATTTTACACGGCTCTACATAGCCACCTTAACAAACTGGAGGTTTTGGGAATCAGGGGAATGATTGTACTTCCGGTAACTCATTGTGTAATATATTGGGGCCTAGTTTGTTCTTAGTATATAATTTTCTCAATCTCAAATCTAGAAATCAACAACATAATTTAGTTGTTTCTATAAGTATCCATCAAGATTTGATGGGTTCAAATTGTCATTCCTTTACAAATTGCTAAGAGAATGATAGCTTAATGTATCTTCTGTAAGGGGTTATAACAGTGTGACTAGCGAGATTATATGTATTTCGAAGATAAACGAATTATTATGGGTAATAGGTAAATGAGTATTTTATTTACAGTACGACAAAATAATATAAACATACTAACAAACATTTAAAAGTACCTACTCGAAAATAAGCTTATTTCTAAACTAAATTACAACCAGCTATAAGAATAATACCAATAACATTGTATACTCTAACATCTTCCACAGTGGCTGAACGGAATCTCAGTGGCCTTCCACGAGATAGGCCATCTTCCTTTTGAGGTGGAGATCACGGACTACGTCTATAGCAATAGAAGCAATCTGCTGACAGTGGTCGTTGACAACACTCTGTTCAGTGACACCGTACCACAGGGAAGTGTAAGAGATGTCATTTTTGGGTAAGCACTAATTTACTGCTCCTGATAATATCAGTGCTTATGCAGGGTCGGGCTGGCCGGCCATATAGTCGAGGTGGCGTTTGCCAGCCGGGCCCTCGCCTGCTCGAGTCTCGCGACACGGCCTCGGTAGGTAGGCTAGGGGGCCCGGCTCTTGCTACCTACATGTAATGTAGATAGTTCATACATACTAAGAGAGAGATGAAACAGAAAATATCAAAAAATATTTAGTGGACCCTGAGCAGAAGCCATTCCTAAAACTTGTTTTGACTTGTGGAGAGCCACCCGGGCCTTTATGGCCCAGTCCGATCCTGTGCTTATGTAGTTACAATGTACAGTGACAGAATAGATTACAATTTTGGGCACTGTTCAAAATCCTACCATGAAATGTGAAGATGGAGGTTATGCCTATTAGGTGAAGATTAGTTTGTTGGTTTGGTCTAATGCCATAACATTGCCTATGCCACAGTATGTATTTTATTGTATTGTATTGTATGTTATTGTAAAACTGTGCCTATGCCTGTAACTCGTAACTACCTAGGTACTAATTCAACTTTGGCTGATCTTCGGAAAGCATATAATAAAACAATTGAGGAAGTCAAATACTTACAATATTAAATATACTTCCTACATCCTCATTAAGGTTAATTACACAAAAGTTTAAAGCAAACATGTTCACTGATTGGTGCATTTTGAGCAATTAAATGTTTGTTTACATTGTGTCTAATTTTAAAACATATGAATGTAACTGGGAATAACTTACCGTTCCATTTGAGCGACTCTGACTGATCTTTGCAAACAAATAAATTATATTTTTATGCGCCTACGTAGGCTATGTGCTTCTTACCAAATTATGTTAATCCTGTGTGTGGGAAAACACGATTTTGGTCTTCATAATACTTTTTTCTTACAGGCCGAACAAAATCCGTCAAGAACAGACATACACCTTTGACTTTTTTAACTACGCGGGTATTCATCGCACCGTATTCCTTTACACGACACCGTCGCTTTACATAGATGATATCATCATTACTCATACCGACATTCAAGGGTTTACAGGTAAATATTCATTTGAGTAGTTGATTTTGTTCCAAATATACCTATACAAAACAGTAAAATGTAACAGTTGAACCTAAGATCTGCGAAGCATTCTAAACCGCTTACTTGAGATGCCAAAGATCAGTACCTCTACCATGAGTTTTCTAGCTAATGTAATCTACACACGCTAGCAACTATGGTGATACATTTTGTATGAAATGCTTCCAAAAGTGTCCACTAGAGGCGGTTTTATACGAAATATTGAGCAGAAATTTGTGCCTTTTTGGCCTTACACAGCTCTTCGTTATGAGTGCTTGTTTTTTAGTAAGACCAATAAAAAACCAAAAAAAAACTATTAGAAAGCGTTCCTATTATTTTCCAGGTTTCATAGCATATAACGTAACATATAAAGGACCAATCAATGGCGACGTCCTATGCCTGACTCAGTTGTTTGACAAGAACGATACACAAATCGTCGCATCACACGACTGTGCTGGTCTGCTTGAGATCGAAAATGCCCATTTCTGGTGGCCCCACCTTATGCACGAAGATCCTGGATATTTGTATACATTAAAGGTACATAACACGTTCATAAACAAAATAATATAAATAACAGAAGGCATTTTCTGTGAAACAACCCTCTTCAACTATACAACAAAATATGAAAGAATTAATAAAGAATAAAAGCTAATTGGTCTCCCAAAAAGAATGTTGAAACTGTACGATGAGACTTTGTTTGATCCAAAAACTTGACTCATAGATTGATAATACCTTGGAATAACAGATAGGATAAGTTTCATAATAAAACAACAATTGGTCCGCCGGGACCGCGAGTGAAACCTGGCGGCGAAACTAGTACACAAATTATAAAAACAGTGATCTTATTATACAATTTATATTATAATGTTTATTTTTTCTACTTCAGGCTTCGTTGCTCGACCCAAACGGAGGGATCATAGATACATACAGTCAGAAAGTTGGAATCAGAACTATTACATGGAGTAACACCACTATTTATATCAACGACAAACCATTATATCTTCGAGGATTTGGCATGCATGAAGATTCAGATGTAAGTATACTGATTGTATAAAAAGCTTTGTAAGTATAAGAAGTTTAAGTAAAATATTGTTTGTGTGAAATATTGTCTATATGAAAACAACCACAAAACTCTCATAAAGATTTTATTTTCATTTTACTTATTAGTTACGAGGCAAAGGTTGGGATCCAGTACTATGGGTGAAGAACTTCAATCTAATCAAATGGGTAGGCGCCAACGCGTTTCGTACGTCACACTACCCTTACGCTGAAGAAATATATCAACTAGCAGATGAACAGGGCATCATGATTATTGACGAGTGCCCTAGTGTAGATACCGAGTGAGTAAAATAATGTATAGAGATGCCATGCTTATTATCATCGTCAGCCTATAATGTCCCACTGCTGAGAACAGGCCTCCTTTAACAAATGAGGGTAAAAGGGACATGCTTATTATAATGTATGGAAATATTTTACATATTTATGTTGCAACAAAGTCTCACGTTGGGTGTCAAGTCAAGTTTCTCTCGGTTGGCGCCCAACGTGGGACCTTATACCTTATGTTACTTTTATTTGTCAAGTAGTAATTCTTTTATTTTAATTACAAATAATAAAAAACATGTGTTTATCAGTTTTTTTACAGATACTCTGCTTAAAAAACACAAGCAGTCATTAACTGAGCTCATTCGACGCGATAAAAACCATCCAAGTGTCATTATGTGGTCAATTTCCAATGAACCTAGGTCCTCAAACAAGTTGGCCGATGTATATTTTGGGTAAGTATTGTATAAACTTTAATTAGCTATTTTTTTTTTTTTATAATTTAATTTTTTCACATTTTGTGTGTCTAATGTTAGTTACATCACATGAGACGAGACCGCAACCACAGTATTACTATCTACAACTGACATTGACTATGTGAAAACATATTTAATCGTGTCCTGTTTATATATGCTTCTTGAGTTTTTTTTCTTGCCTCCAAGAACACCTTTAGTTGGAGATGAAGATAGATTGAAAAAACAAAATTGTCAAATTGTTGTTTAGTAGGTACAAAGATAATCATACCTAAACCAGATAATTCTTTGAATGCTCATCATTGATCATATTAAGACGTCAATAATAATTTCAGGGAAGTGGCAAGACATGTGAAGACAATGGATACCTCAAGACCAGTCACTATTGCCCTGGCTCAAGGCTACACCACTGATAAAGCTGTAAGTAAAACGTGTCGTATTTGTTTTTCACACGATATACATTGTATTAATTAGTTTGTCACTATCACAAACATTATAAAGGAAATGTCGATAAGTATATGTGTTTATAGAGCGAATAAATATGCTAATCTATTAAGTACACAATTTAAAACTAGTTATTTCTATGCATTTGTGTTATCTAATGAATTGAACATAAATTTCATATGCAAATAACACAGCATACGATTTATAAAATATTATTAATAAAAATAGTTTAGACTTTAAATCTAGACGATCAGTCATGGTAGTGGACTAAAAATATTTTGAATTCAGTCCACCAATTATTGGTTAGCATAAGATAAATCAGATGTCAAAGATTCACCTTTCTACATATGTAGTAGTATAAAGGACAGGTGGATCACCATCCTTAGACGTTATCAGAAAAGGGTATGTTAAAAGAATTACCTTAAAATAATATGTACCTTATCTGTCGATCTGTTTAAAATGTGTGTAGTGAGTACACAATTAACTTTATCGTTTATGGTAATTTATTGTCCAGTTTGTCTCGATTCTTGAACCCAGTATGGGTTCAAGAATCGAGAGACATTTACATTTGAATATCAAAAGCGTAATTTGATTAAAAAGAATTGAAGGATATCTTATATAAGTAACATAACATTTTTAAGAGAGGCAGAGCATTGCGTATTTTTGCTCCTGACAAAATGCCACAGCCAAATAACTTAATGTTGTGTTCCTGCGCATGACTAACGTCGCCAGAGTTTATATAATACAAAACACTTACCTCCTTATTCATAATGAAGTTATCAAACGTTGATTAGCTAAAATTCTGAAGTCTTTATCTGACACGTGACATTTGGTGATCGAAAGAGTGAGACGGAGGACACTATTACACTGATTTAGTTAAAAAGCGATTATGAATAAGGGGGTTAGAGCATATTATTATGAATAATTATGAGCAATATGAATTCCAATAACACACAAAAAGGTGAAGGTTATATTTTATTTGAGCATTTTAAATTAAACTTATTTAACTAATAAAACTATCAATAGGTAATAAATATGGAGCTGCAGGCATTGATTTAGGTTGTATGTCAAATGCTGAAGGCCATAGATTTAAAGATTTCAATCAAATGCCTATGTTTTTGAGGCGGTAAATGACCCAGATCGCCGCAGATGCTCAATTTAACATAATGTCTTTGAGCAAATAGACAAATAAGGCGACTCTACCACTTTGTTCATATCGACATAAAACCTCACAGCTAAAACTAATCAGTAACAAACAATCACTATACAGGGCCAGCATTTAGACGTGATATGTTTCAACCGGTACAACGGCTGGTACGCCAACCCCGGCGTGTTGTCGACCATCGCGGACTACGTGTTCGACGAAGCTTCCGCCTGGCACCGCAAGCACAACAAGCCAGTTATCATGAGCGAGTATGGGGCTGACACGA
The DNA here is from genome assembly GCA_947623365.1 of Achlya flavicornis. Lineage (NCBI taxonomy): Eukaryota > Metazoa > Arthropoda > Insecta > Lepidoptera > Drepanidae > Achlya > Achlya flavicornis. The sequence continues at coordinate 10,550,913 of OX392467.1, forward strand.
TCGCTGGGCTGCACTTGGTAAGCATGTCAGGGATATAAGTGTGCACATGAGAAGGCTTCGTATTGAATTCATCAGGATATTAAACCATTATTAAACACATGCTGGTATCGCTAGACTGTTAACCGTACGTGACTGCTTAGATGGTTAAGTGCGGCCACCGTCACCTACACCATCACCAACGTGTTGGCGGCCTTTAAGGTGAAGCAGCGATAAAGAATGATTCGTCGTTGTCAGTGGTCTGTTGGGTACTTCGGACTGTGCTAAGGGGTCTCAATTGCCATCACACACTGAATAGTACTAATGAATGATTTTCGACTTGAGTGTACCGCCTGGACCTAGCCGTTTTTGAATTAATTATATTTGTATTATCGTATACTAATAACGTTATTTGTTATTTTTAGGTACCGGAATACGTTTGGTCTGAAGAATATCAAGTAGCTCTGCTGTCTGAACACTTCAAAGCATTTGATAGACTGAGGCATGCCGGTTTCTTCGCTGGCGAGCTTATTTGGAACTTCGCTGATTTTAAGACTGCACAAAGTGAGTAGTCCGAACCTATTGATTTTATTAAATTAGGAGAACAATACAATAGGCACCATGTACCCATTTTAGATACATACCTATCTGTGCATCAGGTCATTATCTAGATCTTGCTTAAGCTTCTGAAAAAACTGCTTTAGTGCTAAGGGTTGCCTAGCGAAGGATGTATTTCAGCCCGCCAATAGGATTGCTTCGTTTTCATAGCTTAGCACGTGTTAGCTCTTATCACATAGGATGCCAATAAATACAAATACAAACAAATAAATCAAGATATTCTCTGAATAAACAGACTCAAAACTGAATCTTATAGTTCTTCAGGTTCTTCACAACTGATTCTGATCTGATAGATAGTAAGACCACGTAGAACTGTAAATCTAGTTGCACTTGGAAGATTAATTTCTTACTCTGAAAATAACATGAATTTTCTTTGGCAACGGCTAAACCTACCTATATACGTACTTAATACTAGGTAATTTGTAAGGCGGAAAAGGTGTTAAAGATGTAGCAAAGCCAACCTAGTTAGTATTTAATTACGTAAATGGAGATCATCAAATTAAAATAGTGTATGCTCCTCCAAACAGCGGTAGGACGCGCAGGGGGCAACAAGAAGGGTATATTCACGAGGTCGCGGCAGCCCAAGGCGTCGGCGCACCACCTGCGCGCGCGCTACCTCGCGGTGGCCGCCGCGGACGCGGGCGCGCCGCCGCCGCACACCGGCTACTACGTCGCCGACAACCAGCCCGCCAAGCACGAAGAGTTCTAGTCTATATTGATTGACATGCCATTATTAACGCACCAAATAAATAGATACTTACTTATAAGTAGTAGGTTTACTGTGGACTTACCTTTGCCACGGTTAGTGAAAAGTTCACTTAAGGCATGAGGTTTGCTTTAAATTAGTTTGATTTAGACAGCCTAAACTATGTATAAATATTAGGCTAAAAGAACGAAAAAACGTTCATAACGCTCTTTAAATTCATAACGGTGGTATCAGTAACAATAGCCACAACGTGTTGTGACGTACCTACTCAAAAGACCACAAAGCTAAAGCCGCGTCAAGGCTTACCGACATGATAATCTGGCCACTACGCGTCGGGGTGACTAATCGCGTTCTGGTAATACAAGCTGATACAGCTGTACCAAACAACTATCTACGTTGTTTCGTGCTTATAGCCTAATATGTACAATAACACGTCTCAAAAGGACAATAAAAACGTATACCTATTGTGTGTGTGTGACAGGTATGTAAACATCTTTGACTTGCGGTTTTGAGGACTAAACTTACTCCAAAAAAGTTTATTTGGGACTTTTCCTGAATTAGGAATCTCGTAGGGCTTCAAACCACGGATTCTACCGTAGGAATGACTCTAATAATATAACTCTTTGAACCACCGGCTCTACGTCGATTTGTTGATCACCAGTACCCTGAGTGTAACGCTTCCAAAGACGCGTTTGCGTATTTCTAAGAGAACTTGTACTAAAAACGCAAACGCGTTAGTTACGTTAATTCTTTGCAAGCTTAACACTCGGGGTACAGTTGTGAGATTGTATAATTGTAACTATGGATTGTATGTTTGACTGAAAATATTATTCCTTTTTGTTATAATTAGAATCAGAAATAAAGATAATGTAACAAGTAAGATTAGACCCTACATTATTTTATTGCACTTCATTCGTTTGGATACCTATAGAATGAAATGTTAAATTAAGAAATCTAGGTCGACTACCGAGTACTATTATTCCGTTCTAAATCGTGTGGTGATCATGTATATCAAAGACAGGTAATTCCATGGCCAGAGGATTGGGAAATATAGAGAGGTAGGTACTTTAAATATAATTAACGTTAGACAATAATTTCGTTATACGCTTTATATAGGTAAATAAAACTTTTTGCATTTATTAAAATGAATTACATGAATGAATTCTATTCATTTTATACAATTATGAGAGTTTATATAGTTAAAGAAGTTTTAGCTAGTTAAATAGTTACTTACACTTATTTCGCAAAATGTTGACCAGGGTGGGTGGTCGACATTTTGCGCAATTTTTAAGTATTTCCCTCTATTTTTGTTGACCCTCCACTGCTCCACTATGTTCCTTGATAATACCACAGTCTATAAAACCATACAGTCGTTCGTATGACAAAGACAGGGCAATCGTGCGGGGTGTGAGGGCCGAGCCCGACCTGCGAACAAAACGATGTTAGTAGCTCAGGACACAGCATACTTTATATGGCCGCGCGGCCGTCGCGATACTGTCTAGACGTTGTCGGCATTTTCCACGAGATCAAAGAAGTCGGACGACTGTATGGTTGTATAGAATGTGATAAATAAATAATAAATAAATAATTTTACAACGGAAAGTAAATTATGGAACTCTAGGTGCTAACTGCTACCACTTAGTGCAAACAACAGTTATATTTCTCGATAAATGTTAGGTAGGTCCCCGGCCGTCTGAAGCCATGCCCTCAAACAAGAATTTGGGGCCCCGTTGGAAAGTAAAAAGAGAATAACAAATATCATTTTCCTGTTGATTTTTACGATGGTTAAAATTAAAAAATGATCGGGTGTCCGATTAACATTTTAATTTTGAATGTTGAAGGTTTCATAGGTACCTACTATCTATCTAAAATTGAAAAAATAAGTTTTTGTAGTATAAGCGAATAAATCGGCCATTCGAGGCCCTCGTGAGCGTAGGGCCGTCTTTACCATAAGGGCCCCTTGTAGTTAGGTAGGTCATATAATTACTATGTCACTTGTGTACCTAATAAAGTATTGAACGCACAGTTTGGATGCCCTACATTTGTTAGCATAGCCCTGTGAATATACAGATAAACTAATGTTTAATAATTATAACAAGAAAAATATATCAACTTGTTAGCATTGGTTCGATGTGATGAATTAATTAAATTTTATATATTTTTTTAAATAATACCGTGCCTGCCTTCTGTGACGATTTGAGAGTTGATGTGTAAATATTTATTCTAGTGTGAATAAAGTACAAAAGTGTACCTATTTGGTTTTGTTTCCGATTCTCCTTGACCATAAGGCGCTGCACAAAGGTGGACCCTTTTGTATCTTGTGTCGGATACAAGCTACCAATGAATATTTGATTTCTATAGAACCAGTATGCAATCAATTAGTATCATCTGAATTCAATCATCTGAAGAATTGTTTAAGATGATGCCCACGGCTACTTTCTACCATCGCAACTCTCGCCATCGACGGGGAGTCCATCCTCACATATTGAAACCTGAATTGTTTCGTACTGTGCGGGCTCAAAGGAGCTTCCTTCCGCGGACGCTCAGACTGTGGAATGAGCTCCCCGCCGTGGTTTTCCCAATGGAGTACAGCATGGGGTTCTTCAAAAAGGGTGTGAAGAGATTTCTGCAGGGTCGGCAACGCGCGCGTGATACCCCTGGTGTTGCAAGCGTCCATAGGCTACGGTAACCGCTTACCATCAGGCGGGCCGTATGCTTGTTTGCCACCTAAGTGGTATAAAAAAAAAAAAAAAAAAAAAAAAATCAAACACTCCCTGCGCAGACGTAAACTGTGTCCGATCGCCGCTACAGGTAGGACACAGCAACTAAGTTTTCCTGTGATGGTGTGCCGTGTCGGTTACAAAGTGTCTACGTTTGTGCAGCCCCTACCACACGTGATGACTTAACTAAGATAATTATTATAGCAAATTCCTTTCTGGGATACGCTTAGTTCTACGACAGTTAAAACTGTTTCCAATATATTTGCTAATGAACAGGTAAAGGTTAAGCTGACGTATTAATACATGGGTTACAATCAGAAATATTCGTAATGCAAGCTTCTCATGGCTTTAGTGAATTTCTAGTTTACTGTTCAAGTCTAATGTTTTTTACCTTATCACTGTAAAAAAATATATAAACCCAAAAAGATGGTTGAATCAACCCTGTTTGAGAAATCGTTACAAAACTAAAATTCTTCTGTACCGGGATGTTTATTGAAAAAAAGCCTATACTGGGTGGAAATTTCGAGATGGCATATTTTCGAAACCTATGTAGGATTAGTCCTTCTGAACAACTTTTACAATGGGACCAACACTGAATTCTCAATTTTTTTTCTCTCATTGTTTATGAGAAAGAAGTACACCAACTGGTCAATAACATTCAAAGAATTAGAGATAATTGAGGATAATCAATAAAAGATCATATCCAAACCGAAATAAATTTTCTGAACCGTGTCATAAAAGTGTTGAACATGTTCAATATCCTGATGGTTTTGTTCTTTAAATTGTTCGATAAAAAGTAGCCTATGTCCTTCTCCATACCATAAGGCTATCTCTATCAAAAATATGGATGAAATCGGTAAATTCGTTCTCAAGTTATGGCGTGACCAAGGGAAATAGGGATTCATTTTTATATATAATGATAGATAAGTATATAAATATAGTATGGATATAGTGTAAGTAAGATATTACGCAACATGGGACCTTTGTAAATAGTGCACGCTCATTATGTACGCGCTGCAATGCAATTCATTGTTTTGCATTTCTGCGATTTGGAAGCGGATGATTTGATAAGGAAGGGGGCGCACGACATTATTATTTCAAAATAGGTCATAATTTGGCAAACACTTATATTGGGACAGCTTTCAGACTAAACATGATATTGGATTGGTCATGACATTTGCGACTTTCCTGTTCATGAGTTTGCTGCAATTTTTTTTTTTGTTATTTTGGTGAGCTCTTAAATGGAATCTGTAAGTGAAGGAAATACATTAACAATAAAAATACATTAAAATGGGATGCTTTCAAAATAAATAAAATTCTCTTGAATCATCTCTCAAATACCATGTAGAGCATATGTAGAGTCACACACAGCTAATGGTTACGCTGAAGTAAATTTTACGGCGTTTATGGTGGTAAATTTGTGCTTTTACTTCTCACACGTTTTAAATTGGAACGAAAACCACTTGAAGTTTATATTGATTAATTTTTACTCCTGGCACGATGCCCTATGAAAATCTTTGCTCCTAAGGTATTTTGAAGTACCTACATGTGTTTTTAGGTAGGTAATACCCTTAGGTAATACCACATATTAGCTAGATAACGTTTTATGAGTAAGGGGGCAAGAATCTTATTATATTTTTGCCGAAAACACAATAATTAACCGTCACTTTTGACAGCGCTCACGGGATATCAGTTTAGGCATAGTTTAGGGCATGGTCGGCCAGATAAGCGCCTTTGCACATTAAAAATAAATTTCTTGTGTCTTAGGTATCAGATATGTCTTATAACTTATAAGACATATCTGATAAGACACAAGAAATTTATCAATACAATCAGTGCGATTAATATTAAGACAATCAGTGCGATTGAATGTCTTATAAGTTATAAGACATTCAATCGCACTGATTGTTATATGAGACCGTGTATATAACAAGAAATGTCTGATTAGACACGCCCATACATTTTATGTCTTGTGTCTGATCAGACACAAGAAATTTTCTTATAATGTGCAAAGGGACTCACTGTGTTAAATGGGGTGACACGGCGCGGCGAACGTCTAGCGGTTATAGGTTAGAATGCGGTGCGGTGTTCTCCAAGGGGGGCTCACTTCTCCGGATCAACGTTTACATCAATGGTTACATGAATATTTTTGTTGGTAAAAAACAAGAAACTACTTAAATCTAAACTAAAAATTAACTAAAATTTAAAATTACAAGTAGAAAACTTGCCCCAAATCGCTGCCCTGTGCAAACATACCAAGAAGGCTGGCGGCATTGCCACGTTGGATGGCAATGCTTATTCGTTGACCTAGATAAACGCCAGCCCTCTTGACACGTGAGGTCTCAACTTGACGATGTGAGACCTCGTTGAACGAATGGTGAGCATATATCCGGCCCCCACGGCCTCAGCGTTTCAACCCCGAACGCCGCAAATAATGTAGGTACCCATCACCAAGGGTATCATATTTGCGGCGCTTGAGACCTTCTTGCTGGGCGGCGGCACCGGCCGTGACTGAGGTAGCTGGAAGGTGAGACGGAGCCAAGGTGTCGACGCATGTAGCGTCCCACACCAATGGTCGTCCCACTTTCCAAGGTACCAAAGTCATTCCAAAAGTCAGTCTTAGTCCAGTTGAATGGTTTGATTAAGGAGCTGAGGAAGACCGGCATTGGTTGTCATATAGGGGGGGGATTTGTGACAATAATCTCAGCTATTCAGATGATATGATGTTGCTCAGTCCCTCAATCAAAGGTCTGAGAAAGTTGCTTTCAGTGTGTGAGCATTATGTTAAAATGCGCATGGACTAAAGTATAATGTTAAAAAGACTGAAGCGATGGTAATTTAATCGGGAAGGGGTCCGGAGAATGTTCCCGAAGTGAAATTGGACGGCGCGGTATTTCGGGTAGTGGAGCAGTTCAGATATTCTGAGCCATGAACTCACATCTGACCTTAAAGTATGACCAAGATATCGAGCGAGAAAGACGGGCAATCTCGATATAAGGAGTCCTAGCGCATTGTTAATTCAGATTTTAATTAAATTCTCAAATGTTCTGTTTTGAATCCTGTGAACGCGTTCACGAGCGTTCTGCATTGTTGACAGTTCTCAGCTGTCATTAACGTGATATATAACTCGGTACCCAAATTATTGCTGTGAGCACTATGAGCAATTTTATCCAATTCGGAATGTAGCTTATATTAATACAACTCGAGAAAACTGAAATAAGATAAGGCTGTATGGCTTAGACCTTTGCCTGCCTTTTGGCGAATAAGAAAGACAACGACGAGTCAAAAGTCAAAGTCACAGATTAGTTACTTACTAGTTACTCCGTAGCAGCGTTGCCAGACCTCCTGATTTACCAGGAGATTTCCTGGTTTGTTTGAGATTCTCCTGATCTACTGATTTTATTAATAAATCTCCTGATATTTGTGTTTTGAAATAAATGCATACACCTACGTACGTACATAAGTCTACAGTGTATGAACTATACGTGAAAAGGAACGTATGAGTCTTAAGACTACTACTAATTTCTAATAAAATAAGTTTATGGAATAAACACTCTATATCATACTCTAACCCAATTCAATAAGTGTGATATTGCAATAAGCCTTTATTTTTCAACAATTCTTTAACATCGTGTTGATTATTGCGCATGCGTAAGGGAAAGAACCTATAGCCCAAGCCACGCGCCAAGGCTACGCGACTAAACTAAATAGGTAACTTTTATGGTACTATTTGATATGTTCTAAAAGACATTTTAATTTTGCATGTATAGCTGTCGTTTGACATTTGTTCTTTTGTTATTGTTACGGTTCGGAGCGAGTGGAGACTAAAAAGACGTTTTACAATTAACTAGCTACTAATATAGTAATCTGTGTTTACAAATTGAGCACCAGAGTTATTGCAGGAATTTACTAAAAATAAAAAAACTGACTAAAAATGTACTGAAAAATAAAAATTGTTTTGATTTTGAAATAAGCGATAAGATGACAACAAAAATAAATAGTAAAATGTATGAAAATAACCAATATTAATTATTGTTTATGAATATTGTATAATTAAATAAATATTTTATTGATTTCCTGATTTATCATATCGGTCTCCTGGTTTTTACCATTATTTCCTGGATTTTGAAATTTTGGTCTGGCAACACTGCTCCGTAGTCAAAGTCAACGAACGACGTGCTGTGCTCAGTGATGCCAACTTAGCTACTTTATAGCTAGATCTAGCTATTTTTGGTGTTAGGCAGCTACAATTTAATGAAACTTGTAGCTAAATTTATTTAGCTACTTTTTCTAGCTACTTTTCAATACTTTCGAAAGTTCGTAATAGGGCACTGGGCCTCGATAGAAAAAGACTAAACGCGACGCTATTGGCCTAGATGTGGGTATAGGTCGGTGGCCGGGAATAAGGAGTTTTCTTATGATACCTCTGTCTGAAAATACCTGTCAAAATGTTGATATTTGGGTCCAATTTGAACCTTAAGTACACGATTTGACAGGTATTTTGACCATGGAGGTATCATAAGAAATCGCCTCATTTAAAACTAATGCTCGCAGTTTGATATATTGTGAAAATTAATTACCTTTGAAAAAAATACCTATTTGATATACTGGTTTCTAATTCTCTTTAACAATGTTTTTGTTATCTACCTACTTAGAAACATTTAGCTACTTCTAGCAACTTTTTTGGGTATCAAAATCTGGAAATCTAGCTACTTTTGCAAGATGTCTAGCTACTTAGTAAAGCTAGCAGTTGGCAACACTGGCTAGAGGTGTGTAACTCATCAAAAATACGCGAACTGCAGAACAGCTCACGGCTCAGGTGTGTGAGCCGGTTCAATGACTCAGCTCGCAGATCAGCTCAATGTACCTATAGTCCACGATACGCGCGCACGCTCACTGCGTACCGCGCGTCGAATTGAGCCGACTGAGCCGCTGTGATACATTCGACTCCGCCGAGCGACTCTTTTCATACTTTAGAGTTGTTTTTTTTTTACATGATCTGATCTTAGAGTTATGTTACATAGGTATTTAATTATTGAATGTAATTGTTATTTAAATGTTTTAGAACGAAATAATAATTCGTAGATTAGAATTACAAGAATATAATCTATGGACGGAGTCGCAGATACAATAGGAGTTGGATTGAGCCGTGAGCTAGTCATTATGTTGTTGAGCTGTAGCTCAGCGGCTCAAACCCGAGTGATCTGATTCATTGAGCTGGTTCAGAGCTGAGTTACACACCTCTAACACTGGCTGTGCTGTGCCAGTGCAGTGTGCCATAGCGTAGCGTTATATTCTCTTTGGTGTGCCACTATATTTTTTTGTTTGTTTTTGGATTAATTTTACAATTTTATTGTTAACACTTTCAATTCAAATGAAAATATAACGCTAAGTGTAAAGTGTAACCCTACAGAACGTCTATGATCGCCGCACGGTTTACTTAGCTCGGCAAACAATAAAATAGCCACATTTTACTCATAGCACAGCACTCGCAGAAGAGTTCTTTCATAGCAATTAATTTATTCTTTTAAAGAACGGAGAAACAATGACATGTATAGAGTGTGAACAGGAGTCAAAATATAAATGTCCTCTTTGCAGACAACCATAGTAAGTAATTATTTACAGCTTGTCAATCGAAAGATGCTAATAGGTACAGTCGAGGTCAAAGACATGTTTACATTTGAAGTTACAAAAATATGTATCCATTTAAATAACTAACGTTATGCATATCATTGTATCGTTAGTTATTTAAATGGATACATATTTGTGTTAGTTCAATGTAAACATATCTTTGACCTCGACTGTACCATGCCCTTAGCAGCGATAAGACCATTGTATCAATATGCTGTTGCTGGTCAATGGTCTTTTGTGATTGCATTAAATGATCAATCAAACAAGCCGACTATTGTGGAATTTAACCTTACCCAGCCACATTTATTATAGCTGTTCAGTTGGCTGTTATAAACAACACAAGCTCAAACCATGCTGTGCTCCTTCAGTACCACCAAAAGAAATAGAGGATTCAAAAGAGAATAATAGAGAATATGAATACCCAACAGAAGATACAGTATCCTTAGACAAATTAAAATTATTGGGTAAGAGCAACACATTTTGATGGCATGAAGTGATATACCTTATACATGAATTTTTGTAATACTAATTTATCTGATATTTTATTCATGAAATATCTAGCAACTTTTCTTTCTTTATCACCATACAACTATTTGCAAATTATCACTTCTGATCCTCTACTTGAAGTGAATTTGATAATAACATTAATCAATTTGTTTCAGAACAATCATCGGACCTAAAGAAGTGTTTAGAAAATCCACATGTCAGGGATATAATAGAGCTGCTAGATAAATCTCCTCATCCAGACCAAATGATGCAAGAGTATATGCTTGAGCCAATATTTACAGAATTTGTAGATGCATGCTTGAAAGTAGTTCAGCAACAAAGTAATAATTAAATAATAATAAATAAGGTATAGTAGGTATACCATATAAAACAAAAAAAAACTGAATTTTTCAATTATATTTAAATAAATCATTTAATATTAACCTATTGATAGATAGACAAAAGATGTAGTAGATGTATACTTATAGATCATAAGCGACCAACGAATATTTGTGTATCTTAAAACTACCTACAAAAAAGTCCGCGATAGTGTATACCTATCTACATCTACATCATAAACTTCTTATAGGTTTTCCTGCAATCTACTAGTAAAGAACTAAGTATATAGGTACTGTAATTTTATCATTTTTTTTGGCATGCACTTCATAGACAGATTAAGCATGTTGTTTGAACATCATAAACTTCTGTAATCTACAAGCACAGAGGATTGAAGGGAACAGAGTACACAGAGTGCAAGGGAGTTCTAAGGAGTGTTCAAAAATTATACCTATTTTGGTAGGGTTAGCACAGGAGAATATAATTAAATACCTACCTACATAAAAATGTTTACCTATCAGCTTTTTCGTGATGATAGAATATTTCTATTCAAAAATTACATTATTACAGATTATTACGAAAGGGTACCTACTAAAATGCAAATCTAGTTTTGACGCTGACCATACCTGGGTGACTAAGATTTGCTCGCAAACGCAGCAGATTGCGTTGTCCCAGAGATGAAATCTAGCTAGATCACTTTTTCGCCCCCAAAAACCCCCATATAGCAAATTTTATCGAAATCGTTAAAGCCGTTTTCTGAAAACGTATATGCTCGTTAAATAGGATAGGTAGGTAGGTACAGTATGAGGCACGAATGGTGAGCACAGATAGGCAGTAGTGGGGGCAAGCTCGCGCATGTACCACACTTTTAGAAGAATTCAATAGAAGACGAGCATCGATTACCGTAGCCTATGTATGTACGCTTGCAATAGCGGGGGATAACCAGCGCGTTACCGACCCTGAAGAAATCTTTTCACACCCTCTTTGAAGAATCCCATGCTATAATCTATTTGGAAAACCACGACGGGGAAGTAATTCCACAGTCTGAGCATCTGCAGAAGGAAACACCTTTGAGACCTCACGGTACGAAACCATTCTGGTCGTTGCTAGAAAAAACGTCGCTGAACTGAGTCTCTTTAGACTCAGTTCAGCGATTTTTCTCCACCCATAGATGACAGCAGTACTACATATGAGGCCGGACTTATTACCCTTTTTGGGCACTGGGGGCACGCCCACGTGCCCCCAGTGCCCAAAAAGGGTCATAAAGTCTTCCACGAAGACGGGACTGAAAATTCCTTGAACATCAGTAAAATAATCAGGATCCTTAGCGTCGACATTTCTAGCGACGTCTTGTTCCGAAGTCGTTTGAAAGACAAGGTTAAGCTGGCATCCAAAAAGCTTGGAGTGCTGAAACAGAGCGAGGCAGTACTTCACACTGGGGCAATGGCTGCAACTTTATAAGTCAAAGGTCCGGCCTCATATGGAGTAGGTACTGCTGTCATCTATGGGCGGGAGTACCTGGATACCAGCTTAGGCCCTTAGACTCGGTTCAGCGACGTGCCATCAGAATTGTTGACGATCCCGAGCTCACAAGCGGTTTAGAGCCCCTCATTCAATGCCACTTTTCGTGGTAATTTTATAACTCAAGAACGGGCTCACCTATCCGAACAAAATGTTAAGGCTTTGTTCGGACTATTTAGTAGATGGTTTATGTGAAGTTTGTACAAAATCGGTCGAGCGGTTCTTCATTTATCACATTTTTTGTAAAAAATGAATTCATTAAATGGCGGATCATTTTGTTTGTAGGGTAGCACCACGCGAACGAAGTCGCGCCGGGCAGCTAGTTTATTATATATATTTGGACCCATAATATTTAGTACCTAACAAGAATAAGAATACACCATCAGCTTTAATTTAATTTGTTATTTATTCCTATTTGTTTCTTTGAAAAAGTTGTTTGCTATCATGGGTACAATCATGTGTCGTTCGTATCGTTTACTAATTACCAGTCGCCAGTCACTCTATATATTTTTTACTGTGTATAGGTATAGGCCTGTGTTTGACCGCAAACTCACCATGATAAGTGGCCGAAGGTGGTAAGAAGCACCAATAGGTGATTGGCGACAGATTTTCAACTTGAGCGTGGTAGCCAGCCAGGTTGATACTCAGGGCCGTCTTTACACGCACTTGCACGCGGGCGCAGGGTATCAGGGGGCGCGCCGAGCGCCGCTCGCGACGCATCCAAAAAGCGTCGCTCTCAAAGACCCTGCGCCCGTATTATGGGCGACGCCGGATAGCTCGGGCCCGGGTAACAAGGCGCGTAGCTCCTTTTAAATGATGGACCTAAATAATCCACCTTATTTAGGTCTTTAAATTCAAAAGGCTCTAAATATACATTAATCCTAAGGATGACCTAGTCGCATCGACTTGTACATAAGTGCGACATAAACATGAAATGAAATCACTGGCGGTTTTACCAGCAGGCTGAGGAGTAGGCTTGAGCCTAGAGCGGCAGATTTTGGGGGTGGCATTTAGTCAGAACTATATCCAAAAAAAATCTTATGCAATTCCAACCAAACTCATCCCCGAACTTTGACGTGCTTATCTTTGTAATTTTTTTTATTATTTGGTAAAGCAAAGAATACATGCCCAATATTTTTTGATAATTTAACTGACGGACTAACTAAAATTATTATTTTTTCTACCCAGGAATCATCCTGTGCCCTATAGGAGATAAGGGCGGCAAAAATTAACAGCCTTAGGAAGTCTGCAAACACACAACTGAACGAAATGATTTAAATATTTATGAGATATTACGTATTAATATTTATTATGAAATTTTGCCGTATCTAAAAGTGAGTTGAAAATGCGGTAAAATATATATGGCATTCCCTTTTGTTTACGCGCCTACTAGGGGGCGCCAGGGTATTGATTGTACACGGGCGCTGCATGGGCTAGAGACGGCCCTGTGAGTACTACCTCAGGTACTACAATATACCCCTATCACCGTGCTTCGTGTCTGCATCCAACGCCACTACTACCACACTATGAAAAAGAAAACTTAACACTAAATCAAAATCAATCTCTTTTATTTTAAAACAACATGCTAGGTACAGTTGAGGACATAAAATATGTGTTCACTTAGTGAAATTCAACCACTATTTTCTCTAAAACTATTGATTTAAATTAGATATTATACAGGCAGAATCATTTAATATATGCTATTATGATTTGTGTAATATTGCAACATTTGAATCTATACAGTGCAAGTAAATTGCTTTTAAAGTGTATACACTTTTATGTCCTCGACTGTTCTTAATTTATATAAAAATTCCATTCAGCAAAAATTAACATTAAACATCAGAGAGTGCTGCCCTCAACATATTTTCAAATTCAATTGATTTAATTCTTTCTTCTTCAATTTGCTTTTCTATCTGTTCAACAGAATTATTACACTCGTTATATAAAGATATGCTCCGATCCGCTGCTTTTAAATTATCTTCAACCATTGAGCAATCTTTATCTTGTATCATGAGGTGATCCATTGAGTCCATGGCTATCTTACGTCTTTTCGCTTCAATTATTATATCTAAATCATCCTCGTATTCTAAAGCCTTGTGCTTCATTTCAGATAATACATTTGTTTCATATAACCAATTGAGGCTACGGTACTCTTCTAAAACTGATCTTTCATAAACAGCTAATCGATTATCAAAGTTATTGAGTCTATTTATCTTTTCATATATAATTACATTTAAGAAGTGTGTTACATCATAGTGAGCCAAATACTTAGAAAAATCTTCACAGGACATGCTTAAATCTGATAATTCGTTGGGTAAAACTGCAACAACTTTGCATACCACTTCTTCTGGGTTGTCAAACCAGCCAATTTGATTGCAGTAAGAACGTATTTGCTGCTGCATGTTCAAAACACTCAGTGGATTGAAATCTGTTGAAGGCTGAGGTAGTTTCAGTTGCTTCATTTTTTCCCTAATTGCATAAATATTTTCTGCATTCCTTACACTGCTAGGTATAAATTCAAAAGGTTTTGGATACGGGGATGAATTATCTAGATATGTTTTAAATTCTAAAGGAAATGAGGAGTAATTAAATAAGTCCTCATTTGTAATAGCTTCTGTTAATTTATCAACAGCTATATTGTAACATCTAACTAATTTGTAAAGGTCTTTGAGAATGTAATGCATTCTTCCATCCCTCTCAGTCTTAAAGCGGCACCATATTTCATTTCCAAGATACCTTTGACAAATTGATTTTAAATAATCTATTTCTATTGGTGGGTTTTGTGGATATTTTCTAGCCATCCACTTTACTGCACTCTTTGTAGATTCATTCAATGATGCCAATATATTTTCAGGGTCTATGGTATATATTTTATATGCTGATATATAATTTTGTTTGACATATTCAGTAAGAAGTGCATCTATAGTATTATTCATAGTAGCATCTTTAGTTTTCGGAAGCATAACTGTTACTGGTAGAACTTGGTATGGAAATTTTTGCTTCAAAGTTTCTTCTATCGTTTGAATAAAAGTATGATCGTCTTCAATAGCATAAAATAGAACACCATTAGCACCATCAATCGCTTCACCACAATCAAATTTTCTATCTTTATTAGTTAAGCTTATAGATATAGCAAAATCCATCAAATGTTTCCACGATTGCTTTCCAACATGAATTAATGTTTCAGATGACTCATGTTTCTTCTTGTCGCCAAAAACATTTAAAAGCCACTTTTCAATATCGACCTTTCTATACAGCCATTTCATTGCTCCCGACGAAACCAAAGTGACTTTCCAAAAAAAGCACTTATCATAAGGATAGTTTATCTGTTTCATCCTTTTTAATAAAGGTGATCTGATTAAATCCATTAAATTATATGGTTCTAAAGGCGGCGACTGTCTTAGCTCACCTGTAAATTTATATCCTCTATGAAAAGCATTCATATTCCTTAACGTATCATTTTCAACTAACCGCCTTAATTGTTCCGCTTCTTCTACAGGAGTATACTCAGTCAACCAAACAGGAGTATCTTCAAGAAGTCCTCGTCTTTTCACATTTCTAATATACTGTCTTCTCCAAGCATGATACCATTTACGCTTTAATTTTTCAGTCCAGTATTGTTCAGCTTTTATTTCTGAATAACATATTTCATTACTTAAATCTGTAAATATTTCTTCGGTTATATCATTAGCATATTTCACTAAGCTTCGCAAACTCTCCACTTCTTCTTTCGTAATATCGTTAACAGTTTCTGCTGTTATTTCATCAGTAAACTCTTCGATAAGTTCTCCAGATTCTTTATAAACTTTCTCCTTAAATTGTCTTTCCTTTTCTTCCAGCTTTCTTTTTAATTCTGCTTTCTTTTCTGCATCGAGCTTTTTCTTCAACTCTTCCTGTTTACGTGCTTCCTCTATTTTCCGCTTTTCTTCAAGCTGTCTTAATTCTTCCTGTCTCCTTGTCGCCTCTTCCTTTCGTCTTTCTTCTTCTTGGCGACGCAGGAGCTGATGTTTTTCTTCTTCTATTCTTATTTTCTCTTGCATTTTTCTTTCTTCTTCATTAATCCTCTCCCGAAGAAGTCTCTGTTCATTTAATTGGTCTTGTTCTTCGTTTTGCACGAAGTTGTACACAATATCGCTTTCTCTGTCCGTAACATTGATTGAATTTAATATATTATCAGCCACCGATTGCGCTTTATTTTTGCTTTGAAATATTGCGTACTCTTGAGCATTTGAGCCGTTTGGAGGATTGACTGCACTCTTAAATAAACTGCCAGGTGACATTTTGCTATTTTGAGTATTTGTGGTTTCTCCATTTGGAGTAAAAAATATATTTTTTTTGGCTTCAATAACATCTGGTTTATTGATATGGCTACTTTCCGAAGGTTTATTGAAAGATCCAAATATGTTAGTCGGCCGTTTTGTGTCTACGCCTTCAACAGCTGGTTTTGAAAAAATGTTGCCACCTTTTTCGACATTATTTGCTACACTTTCAGGTTTGGAGAAAATATTTGCACTAGCATTCGAAAATATATTTTTGCTTGCAAACGTACTTTTACTTTGAATATCTTCATCCTCTTTCGTGGTAAAAACATTTTTATTTATATTAGTTCCAAAACTATTTATATGTGTATCTTCTTTGTTATTAGCATTACTTTTATCAAAAATAGACTTGGCCACTTCAGATTGTTTGAAAACGTTTTCGTCTGTTTTCGAACTTTTAAATATATCGTGAGTGGCCTGAAAGGGATTTTTATCCTCATTGCTTGATATTCCAAAAATATTTTGTGTAGGCTTTGATTCAAACATTTTTTTTCCAACTGTAGCCGCAAATACGTTATCTTTTGGCAATGGTTTAGACTGAAACAAACTGTTGCTAACTGGAGGTGCCAATACATTCTCTTTTGGTTTTGAATTAAATAAGTTTTTACCCGCTGATGGTGCAAAAACATTTTCTGTAGTTTTGGCAGCTAGGAAATTATTGGGAACTAAAGATTCTTGAGGTTTAGAAAACGTAAATATACTTTTGACATTACCATCAAATTCAATTTCGGATGAATGTTCTATTTCCTCAGTAGGTGCAACAGGTATAGCAGGGTTAAATGAAAACACATTCTTTCCGCTGTCCCTGGGGCCAACAATTGTGGCAATTGATTTAGAACTCAATGATTTTGATTCAGGTCTAATGAGAGATCTGGGTTCCGATATCATCTCTGTGTTCCCATAATTTTTTCCAGATTGCGATGATAGCCTTTGGGTTTCAGCTTTTAAACCTTGAAGATCTTTGTTACTATCATTGATGGTGTTATATCCCTGATCCTCAGCAGTTAATGCAGATTCCTTTAATCTTCCATCTTTATTGAAACTAGTATAAAGTAATTGCTTGCCGAAATCTGCTTTTGGTAATTGACCGCCAGCAATAAGTTCTCCAACGGTGCTGTTTCTTTTGGACTCAATTAGGTAAATTTCTCTAGCCATAGGGTAAGGATCACTGTCTTCTATAAACTGATTTCTATCGAGGATAATTGTTGGCTCTATATCGTCTACCTTTGCGCATCTCAGACCATAATGATTGATGAAGGAATTCAAGGTTTCGAGGGATTCAAACGCCAAGGCATTCATTAAATCTTCTGCCGGATAGCGGGAGCCACCTCTAGGCGCGAATGCCTTTACAATTCTAGCTAGTGCCCGAGCGCGGACATCGTTGAAGTATCGCAATAGTATACAGGCTTGGAGATAAGTCGCATTCTCTTGTACAAGGCGGAAAAACCGGACGTAATTATTATTGTCTAACGCATTAAATATTTTCATGGCAAATGTTATTGGTTCTGATTTTTGCATTTCTAATGGGAGTTGTTTGATCTGTAACAAATAAATAATAATATTTATTGTTCAATAATAAAACCATTTTATATAGATTGTTGGTCCCCAAACCACATTGAGGTAAAAACCCTTTAAAATTTAGTATACCAAGCAATCCAATTCCACAACTAGTAAGTGCTTTTCCACTGATTAATAACAGTACCCGTCAATCACTGCATCTAAACGTTTAGTGCGTCCTTCACTTGGCCAATCAGACAGAGCGCATTGTTGGTGGTGGGGCATTGACGGTATAGATTCCAAGCAAAATGAATTGCGCTTCTTTGGGTTGATTGTTCGATGACAAACTAGAATATTCTTCTGTAAAACCTGTATCTTGCGAACCTCCTTCCTAACCGTCCGTGTAACATTTTAAAAAGATAAATAAAATTAAGAAAGTTGCAACTATAAATTGACTTGTTTAACATCACATTTGTGTTAATAAATTAATGGATTGATAACTTGAACCTAGCTAAATAGATAACAAAATTATTACTAACCTCCCACCAAAAATTGGCATCACCAAGATTGAGCAGTGCTATATACCCTCTGAATTCAGCTTCTCTAGGTTTTTCTTCCGGCCCCACGTCAGCATACATATGCTTGAGAGTTTGTAGACATTTAGTGAGATTATCGGTGTTTAGCTTTTGATCAAATTGGGTATGTTCTAGATCTGCCAAGCGGGCGGCACAGTGTGCGTGAAAACGAGCGCACATTTCCACCAAACAGATGGATTCTGAAAATTCATTAGAGCAAGTTGTTGGTTTTCATCTAAACAAGCTGTATACAAGCATATTTTTATTTTATAGAAAAGTAGAAATACTAACCTGAACAACACAGAGCCTGCTGTGTTATATCTTTACGGATTCCCCGAAGCCGATCCCACATGAAATGGAACCAATCAGCCAATGATACCTGCAACATATTTTGGTAGTAATTATAGCTTGCCCGTTGTCGCAGTGCCGCACCTTGGGTAGCTGCGCGGCGAGACGGTGTCGAGTTGTGTCGAGCGCGCACAAAATTCATTTTCAGTAATGTGTCATTTTATAATGACAAGATGAAATTAGTTGATGCTTGCCGCGAGCCGTCTACTTTTTTATCTTGTCATTATAAAATTTACTTAAACGCATATGATTTAAAGCCTCACTTTGATGGCAAGTTCTTGCTGAGGCTAAGTAGTGCTGTAATAGTGAGTGAGGGTGACCTGTAGTGTAAACAATTTTAAGCGCGTTCATCATTTTATCCACCAGATAGGGATATCATACTTAGGGAAAGAGGTATCATCCACCCTCAGTGCTCACCAAAGGTATCTAGGTAAGGATCTACGTAAGGGTGTAATATCACTTGGGAATAGCTATATCGCCGTTATTTTTATGTTACTATTGGGAAGCACAAGCTCAGACTGTCAGAATTCTTTCGTTTCCTTTTCGATACCTGTCTAAGATATGTAATAAGACGTTATCAATACAATACTAACTTGTCGCGTAGTGTCAGCGACTTCATGCAGCAAATAGGCGCAAGTACGCATGAGTACTGAAGCGGGACGAAGTTCGTAGCACATGGGTATCTCCTGGTCGGCGGAACTGCGACTGTACTGTTTGACGGCGCGCCACGGCTCCAGCTGCCCGTCCGACTCCGGAGTTGTTTCTAACGTCATCACCTACGGATATTCAAATTGGAGCTTAGGTTGCATTCGCGCTATAATCGATGGGAGCACGCTAAACCTTGTTCCAAATAAACGTTAGCTTGACGTACACTTTCCGTGAATCGTCAGATGACGTCATTAAAAGCGCTTTCTTACGGTTACGCCGGCCATGCTTTAAACTGATATCACCATGAGCGCAGCTCTCAGAGTGATAGTTATTTGTTTGTGTTTATAATGAAATTACTATTTAAGATTTTATGTAAGGAAAGGAAAAGGATTTTTTATGGTCGGCAACGCGCGAGTGATACCCCTGGTGTTGCAAGCGTCCATACCATCAGGCGGGCCGTATGCATGTTTGCCACCGTAGTGGTATAAAAAAAAATGAAATAAATAAAAATATCATATATTCATATGAGCGAGTCAACCTATAAAAGATATAAGAAATTCATTGTTTAATTACATTCTCTGATGTTTTGAATACTGTGAGTGTGATGTTCACGAGCTTTGCTTAATTTGGGATTAGATGACGGTGTGTGAAGAAAGTTCCAGGATTTAATTATTATTAAAATTCCATGATAGCGGATGGTTCCGTAAGCGCAGGACACGTTTTCAGCTAACTGACCTGATACTCAGACTGTCGGTGCAACATCTCTTTTTCTGGGCACATATCTGGACAAGTGCCGATGGTAGCACCGCCTACTTTCACTCGCGACCCAGCACCACCCCAAGCCCTCAGTATTCTGAAAAGATATTTAACAATTAATCATATCACCGCAGAACAGCACTGCATATGTCTCCCCTATTAACTTCCACATCAAACGGTGTTGGGCCGCTTGCATTCTTCCAGCGGCGACCAAAATCAAAATCGTTTATTTCAAATAGACCTTCGCAGGTACTTATCAATAGTCTGACTTTAATACCGTTTCGGAAGGTTGCATTTGCAATTGTAGACTCTGTAACAACGCCCATATCTCAACTGAATCGAAGGCTTTCGCATAGTCCAAATTCGACTGGCATAAAGGCCGATTATACTCCTCAGTTTTCTGTATAATCTGCCAGATTGTATGTATGTGTACTTTACGGAAACCGACTTATTCCGGAGCCTGGAAGTCGTCAAACCTACCTGCGAAACGACATAGAACACACAGGTTGCATTCCAAATTGAGCTGTAATCGATTTGAGCGTGCTTAAACGGACGGGCGTTCTAAACTAGCGTGATCGCGCTAACGATGTCCCGTGAAACGTCACAAATTACGTCATGACATGCGCCATATTACGGTCACACCGGCCATGCTCTAAGCTGATATCACCGTGAGCGCTGTCAAAAATGACGAATATTCCAAGTCAACTTATAAAAGATATAAAGGAGTCCTAGCGCATTGTTAATTCGATTTTTTATAAAATTATCAAATGTTATGTTTTGAATACTGTGAGGGCGTTCACGAGCGTTCCGAATTGTTGACAGTTCTCAGCTGTCATAGACGTGATATCTAAATCGGAAATTAATAATGTGCCTGAAAGCCTGTATCTCTCCGAAAGCTGAGAGGTTCCAAACCACCAGTGAGTTCGGGATTGCCAATTATACCAGTACAGCGCAGAAGATACATTTTCAAAGCGCGGGAAATGCTATGTGTGCGGAGGTGTGTCTCACTCACAAGTCACGCCGACTTGTGAGTGAGACGGAACTAACAGCGGCAGTGTATTATGAACCTTATAGTAGTGATCTAAGGTTGTTTGTAAGTTTTAAGCATTCTTTCGTTAATCTTCGGGCCATACTTTCTTTTCCGTGCGAACTAAGGTTCACGACGCGCCTTATCAGTTGGGTACTACTGTAGCTGCCTTTGCACCGAGGCAAGTTGATCAAGCTGGTAAACGGGTGCGCCTGCCCAGAGGTGAGAGCAGTACTCCGCATGTGGCCTAACCTGCGCTTTATATAGCTGCAGCCGCTGGAGTGGTCTAAAGTACCATGTAGAGAGTAAGACAGTAGACATGCAGGTGAGGGGAGTAACTTCGAACTTTGTTGCTACTAAAAAAGGGTATTTTCGCAGAGAACGCGCAGACCTGTATCTTCGTAGGGTTAAGTCGGACTAAATTAAGTCTTCCCCATTCCGAGACCCGCTCCAAGGAGGTCTAGACTTCAGACACATGTTTTTTTCGGCTTTCCTCCTCCTTAATTAAAACATATACTTAGGAAAAAAAATAGCCAGTACAGACATAGCAGTGAATGCTTAGAATTTCCAGCGAACCTATCATTGATATTTAGGATGAACAGTGTAGGTAGGCGATAGCACTCAGCCTTGTGGTACGCTAGCATTAAAATTCTTGATCAACAAGAAAGCTGGTCACCCAAATTAGGAGTAGATCCAAATTCCAGTTCCAATAAATCATAATAATAGAAAAAATATAAACATACCTATCCCTAGCATCCAAAGTTCTCCATTGTTCATCTGGTGTCAGAGATACCTTTGAACGCAACTGTATGAGTTCTGCTGCTGCCTCAGACGTACTGAGACTATTTTGTGTTGTTGCAACTAAGACAGGTGTAGCAATACCACTTATTGTTTGTGATCTGCAAGAAATAAATTTGATTAATTAAAACACAAGACAACATTATCTGTATCTATACTCGTAAAAGAAAAATCCTTTTGGAGTTGTGTAATCTTAGTCTCTACCGATTTTTGTCTATGCCACTGATTTTATATTTAGAGTATTCATGGTTACTATGATTACATACTTCAAAAGTAACTTGTATGACAATTCTGTGAAATAATGTATTATAACGAGTATTACCCGCGCTCGCCTGGTCGCGAAACGCGGTCGGCGGTATTGGTCGAGGTAGGTAGTCATCGGCAAAACTGCGCGCGGCTAGTTCATAATATTTAACATCTTAATGATAATGATAGCCTTTATAAACAATCATATTATTTATTAATTATATTTTATATTTTATTAATAATCATTTTACATCTTAGTATCTATTAATTCCACTGCCATACTCTAACCCCCTTATTAATAAATAAGGTGTAAGTCAGTCTTTTAACACCCAGGGTGACCCAGGTATTAGGGGCGGGGCTGGGTCTATGCTTTTAAAATTGCAACACGCTTAGCTTGGTAGTATAGATGCAGGCCTACCTTGCCTTACTCCTTCTGAGTTGGCAAGGTGGCGTGGTCTTGAGGGAGAGCGCTACGGTCGTGTAGATCCTCAAGGCAAGTGCGGTGATGTTCCTTCTCGAGGTTGCCGCCCCGTTATTGGTCTAATTCCTTATGAAATAGACGTAACAGAAATCACCGGGCTACTTAACACAGGGGTGGCGAGGTCATGCCCCTGGGTGTCCACCATCGAACAAAATCAGATGTTGGATAGCAATGACCTCCCGCGTGTTCGTGCCGTGCGCGGGGACCCGTACGGGAGGATGATGGGATCCTGGTGGCTGAGCCGATGAGCGTAGGCGGTTTAACGTCTCTGAGGCAACACTCCACTTTGGCCCGGATTTCTCTTTACACGGGAGGCCGCAGCTTAGCCAGCTGCGGTCAATCGGCTGCGGGGTCCGGTCAGACGGCCCCCAGGCGAGTTCACTCCCATTGGGGGCTTGCAGACGGCGGCGCTCGCTCGCATCGCTAGTGGTAGCGGCGTGAGTTAGTGCTGTGCAGTCTCGTGAGTAACCAATGGGGGGGGGGGACTATATCCCTCGACTAATCCCTGGTGCTACCGTAGCATCGCCACTTGAGCACTCCATGGCGGGTGGGGATAGTTGAGGGACGAAGTAGTTTATTCGGGATTTTTAATGGATTTTAAACATAAAAAAAACCACAATGCGGGACCGGCGAAAGCTGGGACTGCAAACCAGAGGGCGGGACCGGCGCAAGCCGGGACTGCACACCAGACGGCGGGACCGGCGCAAGCCGGGACTGCACCACTTTCAGCAGGACCGCCCAGGGGTGGGACTGCAGCGGGATCGTCTCGAGGTGGGACTGCGGCGGGACCGTCAAAAGATGGGACTGCTGCGGCACTATCGAGGTCCGGCACTGCTGCGGGACCACCGTTGGGCGGCACTGCAACTAAAACCACCGGGCATAAAGGTACTGCCAAAGCTGGCGCGAAACGGGAGCCCTGTGTTAGAGGTCAAACGACCTCGGACCTTCCGGCCTCGGACGCGTCTGGCAAAGGCAGCACCTCTTCGTCACCCGGCGGCCGGCATGAGTCAGGCTGGCGCCAGGGGGGACGATCTGGGGCGCAAAGAAGAAAGCGCCATAAGCTGAGACAGCAGGCGGCTCTAGAAGGGACTCCTACGGGAGGACCATCAAAGAGGCCGCGTGCTAATCTCAGCAGCGACAGCGGGGACATGGCGGCCAAGAGGATGAAGACCCAAGGTCCATCGTCCTCGACCGTATCCTTTAGGGATGCGGTGGCGGCTGTGAAACTCGCTGTCGTTACAGTCAAGTACCCGGAGGAGTACTTGAAGGCGGAGGATCTGATGCCAATCCAGGAACTCATAATTGAGAAACTGGAGGAAGCGCCGGATCCTCTACCTGTCGTCACAGTTGCTCCCGGAGTTGTCGCAGGTGCAGTGCATGTATCCTGCGACAACTCTGAAGCAGCTAGCTGGTTTCGGGGTGCCATCCACAACGTGGAACTTGGCTCCCTGAAACTCCAGGTCGTCAACGCCAAGGACCTTCCAAAGCCAGTTAAAATGGCATGGAAGTGTCGCAACTTGGCGTTGCAAGACTCTGTTCGGGCCATCCGGTTGCTCCAGCGGCTTAACCCTGCCTTGAGGACGGACGACTGGAAAGTCGTGAACACTGTCACTGAGCAGACCGGCATCCGTCGTATCGTCCTCATGGACGGGGTGTCCGCTGGAGTCATCAAGGCCGCGGGCTACTGTCTTCCAGGAGGAATTGAACGATACTCGTTCAAGCTCCTGGAAGAAGACAAGGGAGAGGCACCCACTGCGGAAGCAGGAGTGGAGCCCTCCGAAGATGGACCACCGCAGTGTGAGGAGGCCATCGAAGAGGTCCCTGCTCACGACGGAGCGCAGGAGGCAGCGATCAAGACTGGGGCGTCAGAGGCGGACTTCGAGGATGACATACTCGAGGGCCTCGACACCCTGGGGATTGCGTCGCCAACTGCTCTCGAGGAGAGTCAGGCGATGGAGGAGGGGCCTCAAAACTGAGGCACTCCCATAACAGCAAACCCATCAATACATCAAAGATGGAGGGACTAAGGTGTGTACAAATCAATTTGCATCATTGCAGAGCCGCTACTGCCCTTCTGGCTCGGCAATTGAAGCTTAACACGTACGACGTTGCCTTGATACAGGAACCATATTTGTATAAAGGGACCATAAAAGGCTTAGGTGGGACAGGGGGCATAGTGCTCTATGACTGTCCAACTAATGACGCGAGGACTTGCATCTATATCAGGGGCGGTATAGAGGCAATGCCCTTACGTACTTTCTGTTACAGGGATCTAACAACAACTTTGATCCAAGTGGGGACGGGAACGGAGAAAAGGAGAATTATCCTTGCCTCTGCCTATCTCCCATATGAACAAAAGGAACCAGTAACACCACTAATCAGAAGACTGGTTGACTACGGCACCCAAGAGAATCTCGATCTGATACTTGGCTGCGATGCGAATGCACACCACGTCGTTTGGGGCAGTTCAGATGTCAACAAACGAGGGGAGGATTTGTTGGACTTTGTGGTAAGCTCTTCTTTACAAATCCTCAAC
The DNA here is from genome assembly GCA_947623365.1 of Achlya flavicornis. Taxonomy (NCBI): domain Eukaryota; kingdom Metazoa; phylum Arthropoda; class Insecta; order Lepidoptera; family Drepanidae; genus Achlya; species Achlya flavicornis. The sequence continues at coordinate 10,576,138 of OX392467.1, forward strand.
GCAGGCAATAAACCTACTTTCAGGACCTCTGCGAGAACTGAAGTTATTGACCTGACACTGGCTTCAAACAGAGCCAGTGCTCATATTGAAAATTGGCATGTATCGGACGAAATCTCTCTGTCTGACCATAATTATATATGCTTTAGGTTTAGGACGGCAGGAGAAGCCGAAACTAGACGAAGGAGAAACCCAAGGCACACAAATTGGGACTCGTACAGGAGGGACCTTAAAGTAAATCTAGGGAGCCCTAAAGGTAAGCTTAATTCCATACTAGACATAGAATTTGAAGCGGACAGAATTAAGGCGGGCACCATCGGTGCATGGGAAGATAATTGCCCAGAGAAAAAGGCCTTTTGTAAAAAGGTACCATGGTGGACTCCTGAACTATCTAAAATACGTCAGGAAACACGACAGGCCTTCAATGATGCAAAAGCCAGGGAAGATTTTTCTGGCTATTCTAGCATGCTGACAAGGTATAGCACGGCGGTACGCAAGGCCAAAAGAGCCAATTGGCGACAGCACTGCTCCTCTATCGAAGCTCTACCGAGTGGAATGAGGTTGTGCAAAGCTATGTCCATGACTAAGACAAACCCACTATCATCTGTAAAGGATGAAAATGGGCGTGTCACGGAAACTGGACAGGACACTCTGGGCGTGATGTTTAGGACTCACTGCCCGGAATGTATACTGCGCGAAAGCGATGAAGAGGAACCAGTTACAAGTGACGAGCTCAAAAGGCACACGTCCAAAGATAACTGGCTCACGGCAAAGAAAGTGGTAGATGAGAACAAACTGAAGCTTGCCATAGCGGGCTTCCAGCCTCTCAAATCCCCTGGTCCAGATGGCATCTACCCAATACTATTGCAAGAAGGGGCATCTATTTTGATACCCCATTTAAGCAAGCTCTACAGAGCCTGCATTGCCTTTGGGTACGTACCCAAGGCATGGAGGGAGGTCAAAGTCACCTTTATACCGAAGGTGGGTAGACCGACCTACGAAGAAGCTAAAGCTTACAGGCCCATCAGTCTATCATCTTTTCTCACCCCCGGCGCGTCGTTTACACAGCCCCTGTGTATAAGGAATTCCGGCCGCAAGCGCCTTATTGGGCATTTTTTTGTATTTTTTCTGAACCTTAACGTCATAGACATAAAGTTCATTATTGTGTGTCATTTAGTTGCCCTTTCAAAGCGATATTCGAATGACAATACTGCCAACCAACGGAATAAAGAAAAAATAAAATCTACACTCGACGCGCGCAGTCAGTTGGTCTCCGCCATATTCGGCGCTATAACGTGTTTTGACGCGCGCGGTGTTTTTTATTGTGAAGTGTAATAAAATAAAAATTTAGTGTTTGTATTGATATTCTTATACCAAATTACTAGAAATATAGTGTATTATCCGTCTATAAGTGTTGTTGTAGGTATTTCGTAAAATATCTTTATAAAAAAGTGTTCAACTTTTGATGACGCAATAAAAATGAATTTTTTTATGGCCGTTTGCCAATGTTTATGATTGTGATATTTATAAATGTGTCATTGTGTTCATGAAACATATATAAGTTGCTGCAAAATATATCCAGGAATGGATTTATAGTATCAGGTATGTCATTTACTGTATATTTTTACTAAAATAGTGTTCGAAATAGAATATTTCGGTAAAAATTTAGGTTATATAACACCGTATCATATTTACTTATGTTTTCGGTTGTAATATGTGTTTATTCTCATCAATCAATTGTGAAATATAGGTAAATTAATCCAGGAATTCGTTTATAATATCAGTTTAGTCATAACAATAAAAAAATAGTTCGTTCTAAAAATAGATGTAAACAAACTGCGGGTGGCGGCCGGTAGGTACGGCAATGAGTCATGGCGGGGCACTTGACGCCCGGTTTTTATGGCATAAACAAAGCTGTTTTATGAAGTGCTTGAGTGATTTATGTTATTACATTGTGAATGTTATCGACGCGTAAACTAATGGATGTTCAGATTAGTGATAAAGAATGATGTTTAGGGAAAGTTATTTTACATATATCGGTAGTTTATTGTGCAAGGTACGTTTTTTTGCAAAAAAAAAAAAAAAACAACGGGATTTCTAAATTTTCAGAAATTACAGGTCTTTACAGTAGGTTTTATATGATAGCATATCTCATTACCATTCTTAGGGAGTTCTTCGTTTCTTATATAATTATAGGAAATACGAGTTATAATTTTTTTTTCTCACCAAGGTCGATAAAAAAAAACGCTTTACCAATTTTTAACACCCGGAGGGTTAAAAGCTCTGGAGAAACTGGTAGACAGGTACCTAAGAGAGGGACCACTTAAGGTATTCCCTCTACATAAACTACAGTGCGCCTACAGCCCTGGCAAATCTACGGAAACGGCATTGCACTATGTTGCGAGTCGAGCCGAGGCTGCGCTAGAGGGACAAGAGATCTGCGTCGGGGCGTTCCTCGACATAGAGGGAGCCTTCGACAAGACAACATTTGAGTCCATACGCATTGCTGCAAAGGAACATGGCATCAATGATACCACGTGCAACTGGATTGACTATATGCTGAGAAGCAGGACAGTCAGATCGGAACTGATGGGAGACAGACTTAGTGCAAAAACAACAAGAGGTTGTCCGCAAGGCGGAGTGCTGTCACCATTATTGTGGTGCTTGGTAGTAGACTCGCTACTCACCAAACTCAATAACGGACCATTCTACACAGTAGGCTATGCAGATGATATAGCTATAATGGTCAATGGTAAATTCCCGAACATAGTCTCTGGATTATTACAACAGGCATTGAGGATGACAGAGCAATGGTGTACAAAGAACCACCTCTCTATCAACCCAAGCAAAGCGGTCATTATTCCATTCACGAGGAAGAGACAACTAGGTAACCTAGGAGAGCCCTCCCTCAATGGAATAAAGCTGCCCTGGTCCACTGAAGTTAAATATTTGGGTGTAACGCTTGATAAAGAACTCAGGTGGAAAACTCACGTGGAAAATATTACGACAAAGGCCCTACGAGTGTTCGGCATGTGTCGTTCCACCTACGGTAAAACTTGGGGGCTAAAGCCCAAAGTTTTACGATGGCTGTACCGGACAATGATAATACCTATTATTACATACGGCAGCATAGTGTGGTGGCCAAGAACAAAGCTTGCCTCGTGCAAAGCGCCACTCACTAGGTTACAAAGAACAGTGTGTCTTGGAATCACGGGTGCTTTCAGGACAACACCCACGGCAGCGATTGAGAGATACCTAAATATCCCTCCTCTGCATATGATGGTCGAATTGGAGGCAAGGAAGGCATTACATCGTCTTGCTGTTGCTGGACTATGGGATGCCTCCAAGCCAAAGACAAACCATACAAGGTTCGATGAAAATGAAGGCCTGGATCGGGTAACAAGCATGATATCCGACAAAATTCAAACTATGTTTGTGTTTGAAAGGTCTTTCAAGGTCCAAATCCCTACAATAGAGGACTGGACGAAGGGACTCGATCCACCAGAACAAGAAAGTCTGGTTTGGTACACTGATGGATCCAAAATGGAATCAGGTACAGGAGCGGGAATATACGCAAAAGGTTACAAATGTAGCAAAAGCTTAGGGAAGATGGCAACTGTATTTCAAGCAGAAACATACGCCATAATAACCTGTGCTCAGGAGAATATAGATAGAGGAACCAGAGGTAAATCCATATATATTCTTAGTGACAGTCAGGCTGCAATCAAAGCCATGGCATCCTACAAAGTGGACTCCGGACTTGTTCTGGATGCTGTCCAAACCCTAAACAGGCTTGGGAAGCATAACAGAGTAAGACTGATGTGGGTCCCTGGGCACAAAGGAATCCATGGTAACGAAGTGGCAGATGAACTGGCAAGAGAGGGCTCAGCAAATGATTTTGTGGGTCCAGAACCATGTGTAGGCATTTCGACGTGTGTCGTAAAAGCCACATTTAGGGAGTTTGCTGATCGCAGACAACAAACACATTGGCTGTCTAACACCGGTCTACAACACTCCAAGAAGTTTCTAGGCTCTACGTTCAAAGCCCGGGAATATATTTGGAATAAGAGCAGGGGGCAAATCCGCTACCTGCTTGGGGCCTTTACTGGGCACTTTGGAACCAACGACATGCTCATGAAGATGGGTCTGACCGCGACACCCATGTGCAGGTTGTGTGGGGAGCATACGGAACGCATGGAGCACCTTCTGTGCACATGCGATGCACTGGCTGGTAAGCGAATGAGTCTCCTAGGGATCGGATATCCAAAACCAGAAGACTATAGGCTCATATCTCCTAGCCTCGTTGTAAAACTCATGAAAGGAGTTTTCCACGAGACTGGGAAGGAGTAATTTATCTAGGGGACCACAATAGATCCCAATGGGTCGAAGTGTCCGAGTTATTTCTCGGCCCCTGCACAAGATATGATATATATGATGACCCAGGTATTAAGATAGCCTCAGCCCTTTTTGTTTATATGACATTAGAAAGTGGCGGATATACTTAAACCCTAGGTATAACTACACTTGACTTACACCTTATTTATTAATAAGGGGGTAAGGGTCTGTTGACACAGACCGGCTCGGACAGAAGAGCATATTTTTATATGTGTTTAAAAATAGACTAGGATCATTGAAATAAAGTTTATTTTTACATTGAATGCTGGAGAGCAGACCTAACGCGCTAAGAAAAGAAATGAAATATAAAAATAAACCTTATTTCAATTACCCTCAACTCTATTTTAAAACGCATATCAAAATATGCTCTTTTCTTCGACCCGGTCTATATGAACTGACCCTAACTCCTATATTTAAAAATCTCACCAATATATAGGTTGGTAATTATATTTTGTTACATGAGCGAAAAATTTATAGTATCATTATAAACATGTAAAACTTACGGAATAGCTGGTTTTTCACGGACTGGAACTTTATTACGCACTTGTTGCACAACTGGTTGCTTAATCACCCTTTTCAAAGTTGTGGGTTTGTTTATTTCAGTATCCATAGCTTTAAAATAACAATGTTATTAATCAATTCTTAGTAATGGTAGTTGTAAAAAATTTATTATATTGGGTATTGTAAAAACTTTTTTAGATTAGAATAAGGAAATAATATGAAATCGAGTTACTACATAACAGATCAAGGCAATATGTCCTGACTGCAGGGGTAAGTCCCATAAAACCCACCACACTGAATTTAATTACATGCAGTTCCAGGTTTTTTTTTCATTGTAGTTATGTTAGTTGTTTGGATACATGTCCCATCTGAGAACCAACAGGTTAACAAACTCTATTGGTGGCTAGCTGATTATGGCTAAATAATCAACTTCAAAAATTGAGATTATTAATTCGACACATACATAATGTAGGTATGAAATATTATTTGAACTGCAATATATATTCCCATATGATAATCTATTAGGGTTTCCAAACAAATATACAAAATTTTATAGGTGTATGTATGTTTGTCCATGCATTTCTCCAAAACTAATAATCAGATTATGACCATCCTTTTTTATTGGCCTACATTTACTTCAACTTAGGGAACAAGTTTCAAGTAGTTTTCAAGATATACCTATAAGTAAGTGACAGAAGACATCTAAAATCTTGGGAATGTTCTAGGACATGTAAAAACAGTAAAAATTACGAAATAAAAAGTAATTAACAAAAGATTTCAAAATTCACCAAAAAAATTGAAATAACTCAATCTGACGCCGTTTTGAAGTCAGTGAAAGAACATGATGTATTCCATTGGTATTTTTATAGTTTGTAGTGTTTTTTCAAAAAAGTATTTTTAACTTATTTTTATTGTAGAGAAGTACATAGTTGTCTTAGAGCCACTGGCATCAACCTGGGTAATCTGAATAACTCAATGTTAGTTACTTACCTGGTTTTTTAACATTAATATTATATAATATATCACTTCAGGTAAGCAACCAACTTGGAGTTATTTAGATAACCCAGGTTGATGCTAGTGGGTAATTCCCCAAATCAATTTATCGCTTATCAATGGGCAAGGGTAGGATAGAAATCCACTCAGTAAGCTGAATTGATTCATAATTCAGATAACATAACCACTCCACAGGAGGGATATTTCTCATCAATAACTAGAATTACCTTTCTGTCTTGGCGTCCTGTAAATGGGGGTACCACCCATAGCATTCAGTTCCTCTTCTACATCTGAATCTGGGACCCAGTCTGGATCATCATCTTTCTTGCTACGTCTCCTTCTACATATTAGAACATTGTGAAAAGTTTTTTTAGAAAAAGAACATTATTATAAAAGTGATGCCTCTAAATGTATTTAAACAATAAATCAGTGCAACCAACAAACACTGTTAGATAGTAAACCATTTAGGAAATATACTACATAGATGAAATGATAGATATAAATGACAGTAAATGCAAGTACACTTACACTCTAGCCTTAGTGCGGGTAACATCAAACATGAAGCCATCAAAGGCACCAGCATTGAGCACTGCTCTCTCAACAGAAGTGGGCTGATCATATTCTATAATGCACATCTGCCGTTTTGGGAACAACCTTATCTTCTGTACACGGCCAAACTTGCTGAAATGCTTTTTAGCCGTAGTTGCATCAAACAAGCTCTCTGGCACATTTGAACATCTGAAATAGCAATAGATACAAATGTCAACAGTGATATGACAGAATTTTATATAACATCTTGACAAATTTTGACTGACAAATGTTGACTATAATGCCACCTGCCAAGTGGAATGATAATGGCTATAGAAATAAATATCAGTTGTACTGTTTCATGCTACTAGAGGAGTTTTCAGGAATTCCCAAATTCAAAGCGAAGGATCAAATTACGAGGAAATAAGTAGGTTGAATTTGAATTGTTTTAAAACGCGGGTAAAACAAGCTACTCACGTCACCGATGTTTTCGTGTTGACAGGCCCATCCTGCATGGGACTTCTAAATTTCTTTCTAGGACTGCTTGCTGGCAGCATGATGAAGGTTTGAAATAAATAATATCGTCTCAACTAGAACACATAAATAGTACGCCACTAAAAACTTCACGAGGTCATATTGTGTACCCACTAAAATAAAAAAAAAATCGTTATAATATTTAAATCTAAGGAATCACACTAATAAAAGATATAGCATCAATACAACTATATTTTTTAAATAGGTATGTACAGCAATTATTTATTAGATAATCTCATTTCATAATTCCATCAAAAAAAATCAAAATTGACTTGTTGTTGTTTATAATATTCGTCAAAAAGCAGGCAAAGGTTTGAGCCATACAGCCTTGTCTTATTTGAGTTTTCTCAAGTTATATTTCTTCTTCTTCTTATTTTTAATTTTGGCAACCAAGCCCAAATTAGGGCTCATTTCTGCCAGTGTCGAGTTATATTATAGTTTCCAGTCACAATAAATCACTTCACATTATAGATAGTCCTCAGTCAGTCACCGTCCATAAAAGTCATGTTTTACTACAATGGTGGTCATTGTACTAAAACTCTTCTCGGACATTTTGAGACAACTTGAAAAGTCACGATACACATAATTCATTTCATTTCACTTCACTGGTGGACATGGATGATCTTTATTGGGTAAAATACCACCAAAAATACACAATAAAACTCAAAATACACAAATTTATGAAAATAAAAATGAAAATGCTTCGGCACTCTGCAAGTTCCCGCCAAAAAGTCCCAAGTTATATTTAGAGTCACCAAATAAATCACTTTCATATGGTCCGCACTGTCAGTCACCCACCTCTATGAAAGCCATATTTGAGTACAATAATTTTACACTGACTTTTTAACACAACTTGAAAAGTCAAGATATACCGATTCTTTAAATTTCTGTGCGATTCGATATACATATTTCATTTGATTTCACTTCACTGGTGCACATAAAAAAACATGACAAGCGGACCACACATTGCTAAGAAGAGTTTTAGTACAATGAGTACAATGACCACCATTGTGGTAAAACATGACTTTTATGGACGTGACTGTGACTGGAAACTATAATTGCGTTGCGTGTTTTCATTTTTATTTTCATAAATTCGTGTATTTTAAGTTTTATTGCATATGATCGGTGGTATTTTATCCAAGAAAGATCAATCCATGTGCACCAATGAAGTGAAATGAAATGAATTCTCTATCGTGACTTTTCAAGTTGTCTCAAGAAGTTCTTTATTATTTTTTATTTATTTTGTATGTTGGTTTATTTTTGTTTTTTTTTTATGTTTATTCGTTTTGATGATTGTGTATTTTATTTTGTAAAATAAAAAGTATGTACCTATGTATACCTACAAAACCAAAATGTTTTGGAAAAAATAGCCAATATATAGTCAGATTGTAAAAAAAAAAAAAAAAATATTTAAAAAATGTAACCTTGCTGAGTTTCTTGCCTGTTCTTCTCAGTTGAAGGCCGACTTACGAACTGGCGGTAACTTCAGTAGCTTTGACCTTCATAGGTGCCCTTCTAGGGCCTAAATTGAATAAATGGCTTTGACTTGACTTGACTTGTTCGTGAAAAAGTTTTTGTACAATTTACCACCATTGTACTAAAACATGACTTCTAAGGACAGTGCGGACTATATGAAGTGCGTTATTTTGCTATAATATTAATACAACTCGAGAAAACTGAAATAAGACAAAGCTGTATGGCTGAGACCTTTGCCTGCCTTTTGGCGAATAAGACAAACAAAAACAACAATCAAACAAACTGACAGATAGCCAGAGGACTTTTTGGCGGAAACTTACAGAGTGACGTTGCGTTTTCATTTTTATTTTCATAAATATTTGTATTTTTGAGTTTTATTGTGTATTTTTGGTGGTATTTTACCCAATAAAGATCATCCATGTACACCAGTGAAATGAAATGAAATGAATTATGTGTATCGTGAATTTTCAAGTTGACTCAAAAAGTCAGTGAAGAGTATTAGTCAAAGAAATTGAATATGCTAGTCTTTATTCTATGGTATTAGTACAATGCTTTGGTACAATGACCACCATTGTAGTAAAACATGACTTTTATGGACGGTGACTGACTGAGAAATTTAATGTGAAGTGATATATTTATTATGTCTGTGGAAGTGATTTATTGTGATGGAAACTATAATATTACTCGACACTGGCAGAAATGAGCCCTAATTTGGGCTTGGTTGCCAAACTTAAAAATAAGAAGAAGAAGAAGATAGCCACCCACAGTCGCGCGGTGGGCGATGTGTTAAAGTATAAGCGGGAGCGGGAGCGAGCCGTTTTGTAACTTTGTCACATAGAAATAAATATAACCAATCAAAGCTTCGTCATTTGTTGATAGATTTTAATAATATAAATTAGTCAATGAAAAGTATTTTACTTGTGCTAGCTATACCACGAGCGCTTCATGAACATCTACATAAATAATAATAATAAATAAATATCCTGGGACATACCTCACTCACGGTCAACTGATCCCAAACTAAGCAGAGCTTGTACTATGGAAACCAGATAACTGATATAATACATGTACTTACTACTTTTTGTTTGTAAATACATACTTAATATACATAATTACACCCAGACTCAGGACATACAGACATGTTCATGCACACAAATGCATGTCCTGTGCGGGAATCGAACCCACGACCTGCGGCGCAATAGGTGGAATCTTTACCAGAGTCTTAACCAACTGCGCCAACTGGCTCGTCAACTACACACATGTTTACATGAACTATGTAAACACATAAATACTAATGATTAGTTGATACGGGGGGTGAAAAGGTCCTCGGCAAAAAGCTGCACTGCACATAAAGCATTGTCAACTATAGGTACAGTCGCAGTGCACCAACACTACGATTCACTGACTTAGAGAATTGAACCAACTTAACTGGCCAAACGACAAGGAACAACGAAGCGCTCGTGGTGTAGCATGATAAAACGTTCTTAATCGATCGGCAAGTTAAGCTACTACCGTCGTGGTCGGTACCTGGATGGGTGACCGCCTAGTGGTATTTCAAATCGAGCGTTTCCGTGCTTCGGAAGGCATGTAAAGTCGTTGGTCCCGGTTATCACTTAATTGTGATAATCGTTAAGCTAGTTGGAGGCCTTCTAGGCGGCTAGAAAACTCCAACAGTAGGTTGACCACGAGCCTACCTCCACCGATCCGCAGTGGGCACGCGTGGTGGAGTATCTGCCTATTCCCTTTCACCCTAATTTGTGAAAGGAGGCCTGTGCTCAGCAGTGGGACATTATAGGCTGATGATGAACTGGCCAAACGCTAGAAATGATGACAGTCAGTGATTTATACGGCCGAAGATAGTAAGGACACCTAGAACCGGCTCTCAAGCAGCAACAGTCGAAATACACTGGTATGCTTGGTGTTAGAAGGCGCCAAACACCCTCATGTTAAGCTTAAGGGTATTTGGCGTTAGATTTTCTACCAGCCAGTCTGGAAGAGAGAGTGTCTTCTATATATTGGGCATCTAATTCACTGGTTTTATAATAGAGTTAAGCAGAAGAGTTTAGTCACTTTTTAACGTCATATTTTATAACAAAAAGAGAAGAGGTTATTTTAAAACCTGGGTTTGCGTTAAACCATGATTTGTGATAAGGTGGTATGGGATTGACAGTGTCGCTTGGCTCCATAAATTCCCCTAGTGAGTAGTAATAAAATCACTCTTACATTTTTAATCCATGACAGTCACAAACCGTAATGATAATCTGCTATATAAAAATAAGTCGGGTTTTCCTTCCTGACGCTATAACTCCAGAACGCACGAACCGATTTCCACGGTTTTGCATTCGTTGGAAAGGTCTCGGGCTCCGTGAGGTTTAAAGCAAAGAAAGTAGGGTAGGGTAGGGTAGGGTAGGGTAGCGTAGCGTAGGGTAGGGTAGGGTAGGATAGGGTAGGGTAGGGTAGGGTAGGGTAGGGTAGGGTAGGGTAGGGTAGGGTAGGGTAGGGTAGGGTAGGGTAGGGTAGGGTAGGGTAGGGTAGGGTAGGGTAGGGTAGGGTAGGGTAGGGTAGGGTAGGGTAGGGTAGGGTAGGGTAGGGTAGGGTAGGGTAGGGTAGGGTAGGGTAGGGTAGGGTAGGGTTTTTTTTTTTTTTTTTTTTAATAGCACCCGCCATCACAGGGTGTGTTTGCTTTATTGTCACTATTTTATTGTGACAATTTAACCAATTTTTTTTTTTTTTTAATTTTTTTTTTTTAAACTAAGATGTTATTTAATAGATTAACATTCATTTCATTCATAATAACATTAAAATTCATTACTTATTCATACACTTTAATATTAGAACATTAAAATAATTAATATTTTTTTTACTTTTTTACTTTTTTACTTTTTTTTTAGGTAGGGTAGGGTAGGGTAGGGTAGGGTAGGGTAATGTAATTTTGATTCATACTTTTTGTAATTTGTCTGTTTTTTTTTAAACAGTACCTAATTAATTTTTTGATTTACCGGCCTATTTGGGGAGGTAGATGTAAGGAGATTATATCCATAACTAGCATCAATACCTGGGTTATATATTTATATAAATATTTTTTTGGCATGTACGTATTTACCTCAATTGAAGCATTCACTAGCATTAAATTTACACAGTTGTTTGAACATGGTGACGACAATTTAAACGGTGATCGGATGATGTAACCGCATTCCGTCGCGCAAGACGTGCGGCGCAGTTCCGGAACGTGCCGGATGTACCTACCTACCTGTCACTTTCTAACTATGAGTAGGTAAACATTTCGGCAATTTCAGTTCACTTTACCACCGAGTCAGTTAAAGTGTTCTGTGCTCAGTAGCTACCCCTGCCATGATTTTGCTGCGGTAACGATATCGATAGGCTACTCGTTATACGCGACTACGGTAAACCTTTTGTATAGAGATTCGAACAGCCCCCCCTCTAGTGATTATTTTGGAATCACAGTATTTCATTTTAAGGCATACTCGTCACAAACAAAATGTCTTACAAACATTATGTGGTAGCTACAACTTGTAGTGCAACTGTGGAAAACGTCACATATTCTATTGCTTTCCTACTGCATCTCCTCCGCAAAGTCACTATTTATCTAAGTAGGGCTATATCTATCTTTACAATTGAATTGGATCCATTGCTTTATATCTACACTATATTTATTATACTTATTATAAAGAGCTAAAGCTTGTTTGGATGTAATCTCTGGAACTACTGATACCTGATCCGATTCTGAAATAAATCTTCACTAATAGGAAGCTACATAAACGCTGGTGAAACCGCGGTGGAAAGCTAGATTTAATGTTGATAAGCACCTTATGTATGCTGCATGTACCTATATAAGACCTCGACAATTACGTAATTAGGTAATCGTAAAATAAGAAATTTATAAGAATTACGAATCGTCTCGCACGTAGGTTTGACGACTTCCAGCCTCCCGAACAAGCCAGTTTCCGTGGCTTTAGTACCATAGACCACATACATACACTCCGCCAGATTATACAGAAGACTGAGGAGTATAATCGGCCATTATGCCTGGCGTATGTGGACTATTAGAAAGCCTTTGATTCAGTCGAGACCTGGGCGGTGTTACAGAGTCTACAGCGATGCCAAATTGACTATCGCTATATCGAAGTGTTGAAGTGTTTGTACAGCAAAGCCACCATGTCAATTCGAGTCCAGGACGAGAGTACGGTACCAATCCAGTTGCAGAAGGGTGTAAGACAGGGTGACGTAATTTCCCCGAAACTCTTCACCACTGTAATGGAGGATGTATTCAAGCTCTTGGACTGGAAGGGATATAGCATCAACATCAATGGCGAACATATCACTCACCTTCGATTTGCCGATGATATAGTCATAATGGCGGAATCGCTGGAAGCTTTGAACATCATGCTCAATGACCTCAACAGAGTTTCCCAACAGGTAGGCCTAAAAATGAATATGGACAAGACAAAAATTATGTCTAATGTTCATATTCTGCCAATGCCGGTGATTGTTGGGAGCACTGTTCTCGAAGTTGTAGACGAGTATGTTTCCCTAGGACAAATTGTCTAATTAGGTAGGTCCAACTTCGACAAAGAGGTCAACCGAAGAATCCAACTCGGCTGGGCAGCGTTCGGGAAGCTACGGCATATCTTCACGTCCAAAATACCTCAGAGTCTGAAGACAAAGGTCTTCAACCAGTGCGTGTTACCAGTGATGACATACGGGACAGAGACGTGGTCTTTCACTGCTGGCCGCATAAATAAGCTCAGAGTCACTCAGCGAGCTATGGAACGTGCTATGCTCGGAATCTCTCTACGTGACAGGGTCCGAAACGAGGACATTCGTAGGAGAACGAAAACTACCGATATAGCTCGTAGAGTTAGTAGGCTGAAGTGGCAATGGGCAGGCCACATCGCTCGAAGAACTGATAGCCGATGGGGAAGGAAGGTTCTCGAGTGGCGACCACGTACTGGAAAGCGCCGAGCGGGACGACCTCCCACCAGGTGGACCGACGACCTGGTCAGAGTCGCTGGGCGCCGCTGGATGCAAGCGGCCCAGAACCGTTCGAAGTGGAAATCAATGGGGGAGGCCTATGTTCAGCAGTGGACATCCATGGGCTGATATGATGATATGATGAAAATAAGAAATAGTTAAAAGTTATCATCATCAAGCTTTGCTTGTTCAATTACCATATCCTACCTACTATACTATCTTACTTATCCATTACCCTACTAGAATTATGCAAAAGTTTGTGAGAATGGAACGGCTGAACGGATATGGATGAAATTTGACACACAGATAGAATATGTTCTGGATTAACACATATGATAGGCTATTCATCCCGGGAAAACAATATATCCTTTCGGAACGCCGGGGAAACCGCGGGAAGGAAAGCTTACCTTCACGATAAGGGTGGAAGTTCTCGTGAATATGAGCTCCAATCCAACTAATGACAACATTTGTACCTACCTTAGGTACACATAATTGGACTGTTTTACAAAAAACTTAAACCGACTTCAAAGTACTCTAAGAAGTAATCAAATCCTGATCTGATGACAATGGGACCAAACGGGAAGTGTACTCTTCCAGACAAAAAAAGAATTTTCCAAATCGGTTGATAAATGTTATGTGGTAACAAACATAAAAAAAAAATACAACCGAATTGAGCTTTTTTTGAAGTCGGTTAAAAAATGTTATACCTACATACCTACTCGACAAAGATTTATTTTATGAAACATCTGTATTTTTCTCACAATTTCAGAGTCAGTCCTGAAAGATATTCATATTTACGAGTGGGTTCTTTTAACTCTGGAAGCTTGCTCAATCTGAATAAGCCAATTTAGTAAATGGAAAGGGGGCAGGCATCATTCACGTGTGCAGTGAGTCACCTCGGGGCATGACGTCATCGCTATAAATTCGGGTGTCGCATTCCGTTTGCGGGCGCATGCATGCGCATGGCAGCAGTTATATAAAAGAAAGTGGCGCGGCCGCGGTCGCGCGGCGACCTTGCTCGGTGAAAGGCGTGGCGCAAGTGGCACAGCCGGAACTCGCTCTTCCCACGGATCGATCCCGCGCCTCTCGCCCGCCAAGCCATGCCGTTATGCGCCCGCGCAACTTTCGGTAACCGGTTTGATTTTAGCGAAAAAAAATGCATTAGGCATATTTGAACTGGTGCTAGATAGAAGATTTAGAGCGGTGGACATTAAACAAGGAATGTTGCAAATTATCTGTATCGTTCAATATCTATTTTTTTTATACCACTATGGTGGCAAACAAGCATACGGCCTACCTGGTAAGCGGTTACCGTAGCCTATGTACGCTTCTTCCGGCAGATTGTTTTTCAAACAAACTTAGAAGGCAGGGGGGGAGGCATTTGATGACCTATGTAATTTTATAAGTGATCTACTGAGCTCACAGAGAAAATAATGTATTCTCTTTTCCGTGACTGAGCTGATTTAACTATGTAACAAATATCTTATTTATAACCTAGGCATAACCATTTCTATTTACTCATAGCTAGAAGCTCTTATGCAGCCACGTTAATAACTACAAATAAAGAAACATTTTCCACAATATGGAAAAGTGTATCTACGTACAATATCCAACATCCCCAAATCGATCCTCAGTTATCAAAAACTTTCAAAGACTAGGGATCTGGATAATGTCTTCTACAAGACAATTGTATAGGATTTTAGATGATGAATGTACTTGTATCATCCTGCCATTTTATTGAACTGAGACGGTCACGCGCTTTCGCTATTCGCCGTCAATAAATCTATTCAGGCAGATATCGTACCTTCGATCGAGGCCACTCGAGAGAATAATGAGGAGAGATTTAACGTCAATTCTATCTAATAGTGTCAGTCGTGAAACGATCTAATAAAAGCTTGCGACTAGACACGTACACATGCATTAGGGGCTCTCATACTAAGGAAAAGGATAAAAAATAAGGATAATACCAGACTTATTCATTCCTCATGTCATGTTCCACAGTTTACTTGTGCAAGTGAGATGGAATATAATGATGTTCGGAGTCGTGTTGGCCTAGAATTCAGACAATTTCCGATCGTCTGAATTCTGCGGTCTCTACGACCGGCGAAGGCGCAAGCGCAATGTAGCCTAGCAACAGCCACCGCGACCCGAACCACGCTACTTATATGGATAATTGTTTTTTTGTAAACATAGGAATAATAGATGCTCTTCTTGTGGGTTGAAGAATACAAGACAGAGCTTACGTGTTTCATTCATTCAGACAAGCCACCATGCGGTAGATTGGACATGATATTTCTTAGGAATACGAAACTGATGTAATTTGCTAAGTTATTGTTAGTTTAATTATACCAATAGTACCTAAACATGCCCAGAAGCCATAGACGACTCCAATTATTTTGCACTTCATCAACCGGTTTGCTCTAGGATCTTGCTCAGAACTCAAATGCATAAATTGTTTCACAATGGCCCAACAACCTTATATGAAGTGTCGTCGTCTAACCTAGTAGTCTAGTTATAGATAGAGTTTTTCGATATTCAAGTAAGCAGGTACCTAACAACTATGGGCTTTGGGAGAACCTAATTCTACTGGATACTTTTATTTAATGAATGGCACAATTGCACAAAATCGTGCATGGCTTCAAATTGAGTTTTTTAGCAACAGTGAAAGGTTTTGCCAACTGTCCGTCCACCTGCCTCAAGCGCGAGCGGTAAGCTATGGACGGACAATACAGAGCGGGCGGCGCGGCGCGGTGCTGGCGCGCGTGCGGCGGCCGCGAACCCGGATGCGGCCGTCTGACGTAACGCAGCCTTCGCCCCCTCTTTCCTCCCACTCCTGCCATCCCCCGCGGCGTCTGTGCCCCCTCCCTCCATACTGTACTGCACGTCTTGGCGTCTGGGCGACTGTCTGTTCCGCCGCTTTGATCTCAATGTTATCTTGTCTTGTCATTGCCTGTTCTTGGTTAATTAAACCCTTATACGGCCCTATGCAGGGCACCGATAGTTGGTGCCTAGATGTGTACATCGGAATGGACATGAATTACAGTTACATTTCCTCTTATTATACTTCTCATTACCTACTTATCACTAAAGTTTACCGTATGAGATTATCTAATATTGTCAATAGTCAATTAGCCACTGAACATCCTATACTGAAGATAATTTAATACGGACTCTCTAAAATAGCTTAGCAAGTTATAAAAGAGCAGAACTAAACGGCGACTGCGGACCATAGAGAAATGAAGTAGTAATTGATGGAAATGTTCGCCACGAAAAAGCTATCAGCATTGTGAGTTGCCTAAATAGGGTAATTAGACATGACACTAATCGATGCTTGAAAACACTAATTTGTAATTAAAATGTGCACTTATTTATTTATAATGTTGATTTCAATTGGTAATTCTTGATAGTTCTTCAGTCTAAGGTGAAGCGTTAACTATTGATGTCTGATACGGGTATAAACCTAATTTGGACTGTACGACTCAATTGCCGCAGCTCTCTCTTTATCAGTTACTAAGCAAATTAAACCATTGCCCTGTAAAGGTATAGGTGTAGTATAAACAAAACCCACCATTCATCTATCTATGATATATCTACTTGAGAACGGCTCGACCCATTTGGTTTTTTTTTTTGCGTGGTGCGTAATAGTCAGGACAAGGTTAGCATTTTTTTTTTATTCGGTAATAACACTCGGGCGACTGAATTTATTCAGGCAGACGGACTGAGTTTGAATTTAGTGGCTATAAGAATTGTGTCAATTAAATAATCAAAACTCATTTATTTAAAGGGTTATTCAGTGTTTCTCATGAAGCGAACTTTAACTTATTTTATGATGACATAATATTTTACCTAGGTAAGTAGGTATTATTTGATTCAAATTGGGACATGCTGAACAGAGAAGATTAGATTCAACCGAATCGTCCTAAAAGCCAACCAAAAATGCTTATACAGGTCAAAGATGTCGTTATGTATGACCTAATTATATAGGGTGACTGGTAATTAGTTAACGATACTCAGACACATTATTGTACTCATGATAACAAACAACTTTCCCATTTTTTTTTAAGCTATTGCATAGCTTCTATCGCGGGCCTTGAGCGTGGAGACCGAATCCAGAAATTCCGTAACGAAAAACCTAACACCACCCACTCCGACCGGCACAGCGGTGATACTGTTTGCATTGAATAGGCTCCGAAAGTACTGAACCGAATTGAAAGCACTGTTGGGAAGCTATACTATCCCCGGTTGACATAGGCTATATTATATTTTCAAAAAAAATTGGGATCCTTACTAAAACTCCAATAATGTAACCTTAGGTGTAAAAAAAATACCTAAAATATTCATTACATCGCGTGCGCTGCGAAAACTATTGATGATAGAATAAAATAATGTACTACGTTTTTGTAGAACACATTATTATTTACAAAAAGTGTCGCGATACCATATGTCTAACTATTATAGTTATGCCAGAATAAGTGTTTATCTATTTTAAAAATTTAATTGAATTGCCGCCGCTAGAAAAGGCTCTTTATTTGTATTTTGGTATTAATCCTTCTCAAAATAAATTACTTCATATTCAAGACTGCTTCAATACATTTATATAACATTTTGAATTATTCAATTCGGACATTCCATTCAAAAGATATCACGTGTTTAAAAATATAAGTATTAGCAGAAAATTTACGTCACTGGGGTACGGGCCGTTCGGGAGTAATCTCTTTGCGTGGGGCTCAGTGTTTGTAAAAAACGGCTTGACCGATTCTTATGAAATTTTGTTTTTTTTTTCTTATGTAGGGTAGGATAGGGTAGGGTAGGTTTTAAATTCTCAATTTAGATTCTCAAATGCAATAGCTTTACCGCGGCAGTCTCCGAGTGCCACACGTATTTTTTTTTAATTTACTTAGCACATGAGCCCATACTATTTAGTACATACCAAGAATAAGAATACACAATCAGCTTTTATTTAATTTAGTTATTTATCCCTATTTGTTTATTTGGGAAAGTTGTTTGTTATCATGAGTACAATCATGTGTCTAAGTATCGTTTACTAATTACCAGTCACCCTATATATCCTACATGTATTGTGATTCATACGTACACCCGTATTTATAGGCATTTCTAAGTGATTGTTTTGACCTTCGTTTTCGGCTAAGTAATGTAACAACAATTTTATTTGTCGCCGAAGATTGCGCAATCTGTTCTTTCGCGACATTACAGTTTCGCGATATTTCAGACTACGACATATTAATTTCATTTATTTTAATTTTAGTATTACCAACAGAGCAGCAGAGCTACTCCCTTAGGGGTTGAATTTCATAGAAACCCCTACGGATCTACTAAGATAGGATATGCTGAGCTTGTTCGTATAGAAAACTATACGAAGATGCTCCAAATTTATTGGTTCTATAATGAGTAGTTTCGGGTCTGCGTTTCTCTACATAGTATAAAACAACGTCGCTTCCCGTGTGTCTGTCCTTCTGTACGCTTAGATCTTCTAAACTACGCAATGGATCTACATTACAATATCGTTTTTCCATACAAAAGTTATTATAGGTACCTATTCTAGAAAGTACAGTAACTAGATAAGACGTAAGGTTAAGTAACTTCGCAAGATAGAAACATAACACATAATTTATTTACTACCTTACAAAGAAATTACTTTGAAACGCCTTCAAATATGATAACATGTCATTATATAGCTTACATGATGAGAAGCGAGCAGGGGAGCTAATTCCGCAGCGTTCCGCACCAGCTTCATGTCTTAAATGAATAAAACAATGCTAAAACACCAATGTTTGTTCTATAGCAAAATATGTCACTGACTTCAAAACAGTGTGAGATAAGAGTTTTTTTAATCTATTTTATTATTTGGGATTTTTTTCCACACCGACATGTCAATCCCATCGTATCATGCACATCATATGCACATAGTTTCTTAAGATAAGAGTTATTTCATACTTTTTAGTGTACTTTGAAGGCAGTCTAATTTTTTTGTTAAAATAAAAAGTTTTTATTTTTCGATTTTGAGTTTCGTATATGCGTCTTCATACATTCAAAAAACATATATTCAGGGCAAAAATATCAAGTAAAGTTAAAAAGATATTTATTAAAACTTACGTTTGGAGCATAGCACTATATGGGTGTGAGACGTGGACAATGACGCAAAGGGATAGGGAAAGACTGGAAGCCTTTGAAATGTGGTGTTGGAGGAGAATGGAGAGGATTAGCTGGACGGAGATGGTGACGAATGAGGAAGTATTGAGTCTAGTAAAAGAGAAAAGGAACATTATGGAGACGATAGAGAATAGGAGGGGAAATATGTTTGGCCACCTTATACGACACGACGAATTTATCAAAAACATAATAGAAGGAAAGATAGAGAGAAAGCGAGGAAGAGGAAGACCAAGAATAAGTTACACAGATCAAATGAAGGCAAAAATAGGCGTCGGGTCATATAAGGAGGTGCAAAATGTGGCTAATGATAGAGCAGAGTGGAAGAAGCTACACCGACAAGAGCACAGCTCTTAAATACAGAAGAAGAAGAAGAATATGCGTTTTCAATAATTCTCAAGATTTGTCACTGACCGAATATGTGCATATCATTGATACAATTTCGACAATATTAAATAAAATGCTTCAATCGCGATGTTTCTGCTGTTTTCCGTTGAGGAACTCCAACTCCGTATGGGACCACCTCGGGATCTACCTTACAGTTTAAACGATCTAAATCGCATACCTAAGCCGTTTCGGACTAATCGGTGAACATACAAAAAATATATACATACAGTCGAACATAGAACCTCCTCCTTTATTGAAGAAGTTAAAAATAAATACGAAGCTGCCATTGTGGCAAATTAAAAGCCGTTCAGTTCAGTTCAGTTCGTTTAATACATGAGTGATAGGTATTATCTTAATCTTAATATATAAAATGATAAACTGATTGTTGATATATCAACGCACAGCCCAAACCGCTGGACCTAGAGATTTGAATTTTTGCACACAGATACCTTATACAGTGGAGGCATCCACTAAGGAAGGATTTTTGGAAATTCCACCCTTAAGAGGGTAAAATAGGGGATGACAGTTTGTATGCAAGTCCGTCAGTTTTGAAGTTAGGATCTTCAAATTTTGTGTTTAGGCTGACGATTGAAAATTAATGTATAGTTATCTCAGCGTTTGTGATAATTCCACCCCCGAAGGGAGGAAAAGGGGGATGAAGTTGGGTATGCAAGGCCTTCAATTTCAAAGTAAACTTCATGAAATGTATTATTATACGGTGTAGGCATCCACTATGGAAGGATATTCGGAAATTCCACCCCTAAGGGGGTAAAATGAGGGATGAAAGTTTGTATGCAAGTCCGTCAGTTTTGAAGTTAGGATCTTCAAATTTTGTGTTTAGGCTGACGATTGAAAATTAATGTTTAGTTATCTCAGCGTTTGTGATAATTCCACCACCGAAGGGAGGAAAAGGGGGATGATGTGGTTTATGCAAGTCCTTCAATTTCAAAGTTAACTTCACTAAATATATTATTATATAGTGTAGGCATCCACAAAAGAAGGATTTTTAAAAATTCCACCCCTATCAGGGTAAAATAAGGGATGAAAGTTTGTAAGCAATATATCAACGCATAGCCCAAATCGCTGGACCTGGAGATTTGAAATTTTGCACAAAGATACCTTATACAGTGTAGGCATCCACTAAGGAAGGATTTTTGGAAATTCCACCCCTAAGGGGGTAAAATAGGGGATGAAAGTTTGTATGCAAGTCCGTCAGTTTTGAAGTTAGGATCTTCAAATTTTGTGTTTAGGCTTACGATTGAAAATTAATGTTTAGTTATCTCAGCGTTTGTGATAATTCCACCACCGAAGGGAGGAAAAGGGGGATGAAGTTGTTAATGCAAGTCCTTCAATTTGAAAGTAAACTTCACTAAATGTATTATTATACGGTGTAGGCATCCATTAAGGAAGGATTTTTGGAAATTCCACCCCTAAGGGGGTCAAATAAAGGATGAAAGTTTGTATGCAAGTCCGTCAGTTTTAAAGTTAGGATCTTCAAATTTTGTGTTTACGCTGACGATTGAAAATTAATGTAAAGTTATCTCAGCATTTATGATAATTCCACCCCCGAAAGGGGAAAAAGGGGAATGAAGTTGGGTATACAAGGCCTTCAATTTCACGATAAACTTCACTAAATTTATTATTATACAGTGTACGTATCATATCAAGTAAAGAAGGATTTTTGGAAATTCCACCCCTAAGGGGGTAAAATAGGACTTGAAATTTTGTATGCAAGTCCGTCAGTTTTAAAGTTAGGATCTTCAAATTTTGTGTTTACGCTGACGATTGAAAATTAATGTAAAGTTATCTCAGCATTTATGATAATTCCACCCCCGAAAGGGGAAAAAGGGGAATGAAGTTGGGTATACAAGGCCTTCAATTTCACGATAAACTTCACTAAATTTATTATTATACAGTGTAGGTATCCAGTAAAGAAGGATTTTTGGAAATTCCACCCCTAAGGGGGTAAAATAGGACTTGAAATTTTGTATGGAAGTCCGTCAGTTTTGAAGTTAGGATCTTCAAATTTTGTGTTTAGGCTGACGATTGAAAATTAAAGAAAAGTTGTCACAGCGTTTGTGATAATTCCACCCCCGAAGAGGGAAAAGGGGGATTAAGTTGTATACGAAAATCTTTCATTTCCATAGTAAACATGCCACCATGGTCGATATGGATGAGTCGGTTAATTATCCTATTCAATTTTTTAACTCTCTTAATCCGCCGGGTAATCCGTTTCATGCATGTACCTGCTCCTGTCATATTGATTAGAAATATACGGCCTCCAAAATTGTGCTGTAGAACTTGACTACAAGCAACAGCTCTCCGCCGCAATGTTATTGAGGCCAAAATATTAATTGTTCTGCCAGAGGAGAAACAGTGTTCGTGCCACGTATACCATTGATCCCAAATCCTTCGTTTAATTTAAAAGTTTACAGTTCCTTATCAAGGTTTCGCGATGGCTATTAATAAATCACAGGGAAAAACTCTGAAATTTGCTAGAGTTTATTTACGGCAGGACTGTTTCAGTTTTATGTGGCATGCTCGCATGTAAGCTCTCAATCTACCTGAACTTTCGTCAAATATCACACGTAGTGGCGGGCAATAGCCATGAACAAAGCTCTATAGTGTTACAATGATTCATATCTAGAAAAAATAATTAATCTACGCGGACGAAGTCGCGGGCTAAAGCTAGTCTAATATAATCTGATAATACAGTTGTGCCCGCTGTTTTACCAGCTTAACAGGATGCTACACAAGCATATAACCATTCTCAATAAACGAGTAATATAACACAAAAATGTCTTAAAATCGGACTGGTAGTTCCTGAAATTACTACATTCAAAAGTTCAAACATACAATATACTCTTCAGCTTTATAATATTCATCATCATCAGCCTATAATGTCCCACTGCTGATAGGCCTCCTTTGACAAATGAGGGTCAAAGGAAATGGGCAAATACTCCACCATGCATACCCACTGCGGATCGGTGGAGGTAGGCTTAGTTGTCAACCTACTGTCGGAGTTTTCAAGGCGCCTAGGACGCCTCCAACTAGCTTAACGACTATCACAATTAAGTGATAACGGGATCAACGGCTTTACTTGCCTTCCAAAGCACGGAAAACTCGAGTTGAGTTAATCCCACTGCGCGGTCACCCATCCAGGTACCGGCCTCGCCATTAGTAGCTTAACTTTGGAACTGAAAATTATGCTACATTACGAACGCTAGTATCTAACGCTATTTCCACGTTATACTCGACAAGTAGGTACATACCACTTCTTATTACCTACATACTTATTTATTTACTTAAGTAACTTATCACTTTTCGGAAGATATAAATAACGACCAAAAACTTATTGTTAAAGAATTCAGATTGTAGCTCGCAAGGGCGCAACTATTTATCTCAACGTAGCTCAAACGTAACCCAATATATTACGAAGTAATGGTAGAGCATCAAGAAATTATACTGACTTTAATTAGTGAACATGCCACGAAATAATTATTATTTGAAATTTAAAATAATGCCGCTCACCGGTCACGGTCTGCGCTTAGGACGTTGACGCTCTCTTCTCCGTTTTAATTATTTTTTAGCTTTGATTTCGCTTTATGACCCCGCTGTATACCTATACTCGAGTATATATTTTATTACTCATGCACACATACAAATGTAGATAGCAAATAATAGCAATGCCATTATTTTGATATTCCACTTGAGTATCTACCGCGGTGTTATACCCTAATGATTAGTGAGACGATTATGTTATTTCTTTTTTACTCGGAAAATGCTACAAGAATACAGATACCATTTAGGTATAGGTATTTTATACTAAGGTACTTTAGAATCTGAAGTCGTATTGAGTTGCTTTCGAATTGAGTCTTTCTAGAATAATATATGTATATATAGTAAGAACTTGTCGTGCAATGACTACATAATGACAAACAACCCGAAATAAAAATAACCTTGTGCACGGATCAAAGTGAAATGGGCACATCACGCAACCGCACCGTTGTGATGTGAATCATAGCCGGCGGGCGGCGCGGCGGCGGCGGCGCGGTGCGCGGCGTACACAAAGTGAGCTGGTGACTCAAACTCCGCGAATTGCATCATTATCTACTGGCCACGAGTGCCACGAACGACTCAGTCACTCTCCCTCTGACAAACAAAACAAACTACATTAATTGTAACGTTAATCTAACGGCTATTTGGAAACGGGTCAATCTGTTTAGACAATCAAGAAAATTATTTACAGATATTTGATTAGAGTTATTATCGAATTGCTTATACCTAGCGGAAACAGTTTGTAAAAGTTGTGAAATTAATGTACTTGCAAAAAATCCGTTTTGGAGGTAAATAACGCACATTCTCACATCTACGAATATTTACTTACCAGCCCTAGACTAGAACCACTTAAATACTCAAATACATTACTGTCAACATGACTGTTTATGGAAAGTTTATTTTATATGGAAAAATTACATATAAACTAACTAAGCATAAAGTACGTGACTGCTGCATATAAAATCCCGAATTCCGCATGAGGAAAATGCAGCGTTAGCTTTTGTCTAGACTCTAGCTAGACCTACTGCTCCGTTCCGTCGTGTCGCGGGCTCGCGGGTAATAATAAGGTAAACAGAGTTTATCGTCGGTGATAGATCCATACAGCAACAATATGGGACAGGCAAACGGCCTAGATATCATATCACCTCGCTTGCTATCATTTTGTTGGCACACAAAAAAAGAAAGATTTATTCTTCTTTATTTTTTATTGGTTTATTGACAGCCCAAATTAAACAGAAAACAAAGGAAGAAACGTAGAATAAGATTTAAACCAGTCGGCTGGTCTAAGATCCGCGTTTTTGTTGTTGCTGTAATACATAAATGTTAAGTACTATCAGCGATTAGGTTTTTCGCACCGCAGCGATCACAGAAGGTGTGCTGCCAAAACAGAAATATCTCAGCATGTGCTACTGAAATCAACGCTGCGCAGATTTTCAGCTGGCACCTATAGTTAGTTATACCTGTGATGGAGACTAAAGAAGAGGACGTAGATATAATCGTACATATAAACTCTTCGGTACCTATTCGTTACTCTGTCCTGCCCTCCAAATCCAGCCCCTTCAGGCTTCTTGCAGAAATAAATGTTTCAAATAATAAGTTGATGATGAACCTGCATCTACTAACGAAGGTCATTAGGAAACCACGCTTAAATATTGTTTTTGAGTAAAACTAAAATTAATTGAATAAAAGCCAATTAATTTATAAAACTCAAGTTGACGGTGTCGGTAGAGACAGTCGCGATGAAACTCGTGATACGATCGTATCTCGTTGTGAAACCCCGGCTAAGGCGCGAATCTGCTCACACAATGTATGCGACGGCATTCCTCAAGGCCGGTCGTTACTTCCTCATAGATACCACGTAAGTGTACGTATTATATCGAACATTATATTGAATATAAATTAACACACGTTGATCGCTGTTTATTGGGCTTCAAAATACTTGGAATTGAATATAAAAGTTATATTAGCACGCAAGAAGTGTTGAGAATATTTTTTGTTGCGAATGTTGCGATGTTACAGGTTATCCCGCTTATGAAACCTATTATAATTTTTGTTAAATCCACGAGGTAATACACAACAGATGGGGGGGTTTTACTGCCTCTTTTAAAAAAAAATGAGTTGCGGGCAATTAAATGTTGTTAATATTTATTTCCAAAATAAGGTTTGGTTTATGTTAGTAGGTTTCCATTACTTACATTTATAAAGCTATGCTAATAAAAATTAAAAATAAGGTGGAGTGATAGTTTTCTGTGCACTGCAATTAGGTATTGAATAAAGAATCCTCAAAGTAGTAAAAGCATTGGTATTCAAATAAACTTGAAAACACGTTTGCCTTTTTAGTTTGTAGTGCCTACTTGAGAATACCGTGTGAACATGCAATATGTAGCTAAATTACTTTCAAGCCAATAAGCTTTGTAGTCGTAAAATATTCATATTCACTATCATAGCCAGAGGAATTTCATGCTATTATCTAGAGGTGGACTTTGCCTCCTTATATGTGTTCTACCGCAATGCATACTCACACATTGAAATCAGTATTGTTTCGAACTGTGCGAGCTCAAAGGAGCTTTCTTCCGCGGACGATCAGATTGTGGAATGAGCTCCCCGCCGTGGTAACTGTTTACCATCAGGCGGGCCGTATGCTGGTTTGCCACCGTAGACTATGGACGCTTACAACACCAGGGGTATCACTCGCGCGTTGCCGACCCTGAAGAAATCTCTTCACGCCCTTTTTGAAGAACCCCACGCTGTACTCCATTGGGAAAACCACGTCGGGGAGCTCATTCCACAACCTGAGCGTCCGCGGAAGAAAGCTCCTTTTAGCCCGCACATCTCGAAACAATTCTGATTTCAATGTGTGAAGATGGATTCCCCGTCGATGGCGTGAGTTGCGATTGTGGAAGGTAGCCGTGGGCAACAAGTCGAACAATTCCTTAGAACACTCTCCGTTGTACAAGCGATAGAACACACATAGGAGGCAAAGTCTCTTCTCAGACTAAGGGGCTCTAAACCGCTTGTGAGCTCGGGATCGTCAACAATTCTGATGGCACGTCGCAGAACCGAGTCTAAAGGCCCAAGCTGGTATCCAGGTGCTCCCCCCATAGATGACAACAGTACTCTATATGACGCCGGACCTGCGACTTATAAAGTTTTTAGTAGAGGTTGTTTAGGAGTTTTTCATTTCGTTTCATTTCATTTCATATTTCAATCGTGTGGTGTTAAATTGAGTTAATTAACACTGTATTTTACATGTACTTTTTTACAGGACTATTCATATTATGAGATTTTAATAGTGGAGTTTCATTGTTTTTATTTTTCCTCCTACTATTAAATGTAGTCAGTTTTCTCTGACTAAATTTAATACAAATAATAAATATTACATACCAATATCGATAAATCGAACTAGAGTTCTCTGGAATATTAATTGAGTGAGTAGGTAAATATTACATCCCAAGTTACAGCTAGAATTATATTATGGTAATGTCTAAAAGGGCCACTCCAATTGGACAAATCGTGCAAACCTCTGCAAATGCAGTATTGGGTGAATCGTGCTACTGAGGGTTGTCATTTACCTACATTGTTACGGATTAGAAGAGAATCTTTATGATGCAGTTTTCGCCCGCGGTCACTTGCGTTCCCGAGATTTAGTGGATAAAAGTATCCTGTATGCTATTTCGGTTCATGATCTACCTATACGTGTCTTTCATCAAGATTGGTTGTGTTGTTGTGGCGTCAAATGTTAACAAACAAACCCACAAATAAACTCACATTCACATTTACTATATTAGTAGGATAGTAGGATTTCACTCATATAGTATTTTCATTGCCTGTGGAGACGTCTAGACACATTTTTGGTGGTCAATGTTCCGCAATCATTATTATTTGTTCACGACTCTATAATTATGTCTATACACGTGTCGTCGAAACTTCTTATTGATTTTATCAGAGGTCTGCTATCTTATGACATATTTTCGGCTTCACATTGCGTTTATACTATTTATTATTTCTATGAATCCAAGGTTTTTTTTTTGTTTGTTAAAACCTTAGTTATATTTGCCTCTATCCGTTCCTAAATGGAAGAATCCGTAGTGTGGCTTTATCTCTAGCTGTTGCAACTGTGAGCCCAATTCCCTAAACACTTCTGCATTATTAACTTTGGGAACGGCTATGCGTTTATCAATGGCATTAGACAGCCCTAGAAGTATTTGCCAGTGTAATGGCAGAATGGCAGCAACGCAACGGTACCCAGCCTCGGCGGCGGTTAAGGGCGGGCCCTGAATGCAGTCCGTCTAGTTTCTCCTTTGTACAAGGAATGTCACCTACATGCATACATCTTAGGTGATTTAGTTTGTTATGTGCGAACTGATGCCATTTTACATTTGTATTGACTACATTTCCTGAATGCCGCATGCGCATGCTTATAGATGGTGAGTTCGATACCATCTGTTTGCGTCGCCGTCGTTTAATAGAAACATCCATTATGCGAGATAAAGCACCACAAAACTAATGTTTCACTATTGTTTTAAATCCAAAAGCAATGCTATAAAAGTTTTGTAATAAATCATTGCTTTACTATACTATTAGAGTGTGAAGTTAATATTTAATTCTATTCGAGCCCGAGCTGTTCTCGGATTTCAAAATTTTATTTAACAATACTGCTTAGACAAGTAACGGCTTATATGAAAGTACAGTATCCAACAAGAGGTCGATGAAATCCTTGATGAATCTGAGATTTGACAGACTCGTTGAGTATAAATAAGATAAGTAATAAATAGGTGTGAGAGAGGTTGAATTTTCGGTACGTACCTCGGCACACGCAGTAGAGAGAAATCAACATTTCGACAACTGTTGCTAAGCCGGCGCTCGCGCACATAATCTGATAAGTGCGCGCAATGGATATGCTATTATTGTTAGAAAATTATTTTAACTTGAGCATTGTAGGTGTAAAGATATTGTGAAAGTTATCTAATTACTTATTATACCTTAGGTGGGTATCATACATCACTTAGTAGGAAGCTAATGGAAAAATCAGTACTACTGCCGAGGAGACTGAAGTTTTAATGTTTTAAATTTAAAATGTCTGTATGTAATTAGGTGTTTTGAGTCGCTATTTTACACCTGAAACTACAGATTTGGACCTGGCATTGAGAACGTATGGTGATTTCAAACACCTAATTTGAATGATTGCTGTAGGTAAATTAAACTTCAATATTCTTACAGGCTTTTTAATGCTGTCATTAACAAACGCGACTGTATAATACACCGAAATACCTCATATCAATGTGTGGCGAATTAAAAAATAATTAACAAGCTTGCTGTGTTATGAAACTCGATTCTAGCTGTACTGGCAACTGGCAAACGAAAATGCTGATAGTGCAGGCAAGTTTGTGCAGAAGATATAATGCGCGCGCTCCGTGACGAATCCAAGATGGCGGATTGGCGCGGTTTGGCGGTCGTTCACCCGCACCCGGTCGAAGCATCGGGACGGGACTCTACCGCCGCCGCCGCCGTGTACCGCGTAAGTAAATGGTAATGAACTTCATAGAATTTGGGCTCCCATTTACTTTAATAATATTATACTATCGGGATGAACGGGCTTTGCTCGAAATAAAGGAAACATGTGATTTCCCAGATAGATGAGACCTAGCTAGATCGATTTTTCGCCCCCATAAACGCCTCATATGGCAAATTTCATACAAATATTGCTCGTTTTGTAGCTATGAACTAGCATTTCGGCCCTCGCCGGAGCATCAGACGATTTAACATGACTCTCAGTGCGTGCGATCCATAAATACAATCAATAAAAAATGGACGCTACACAATACTTCACTCATGGCCACTGATCCGAAACTAGCAGAGCTTATATTTAAGGAAACCAAATAACTGATATATTGGGTATACTTCTTGTATACATATATAAGTCACCCAGACTCAAAGACATATAATGCACACAAATATTCTGGGTGGGAATGTAACCCATGTGGCGTGTCAGTCTTATTACCATTTCGTTATGCGGTAGATAGAGCAACAGCATGCATCAACAACTCCGTACCACATTTCAACATTTTGGAGATATGGTTATGTGCAAGATAACAAAAAAAAACGTTTTTTTTTTTTTATATGTATCTGTGTTTTTTGTATGTAGTATAAGGACAAGCCTCTGATTTTTTTAAGGAACGAATCAAGTAAGAAAGCGATTCAGACTCAGGGTCAGACTCGCACTTAGCTGGTTTTATTTTAACCTACATTAAAAAAAACCTTTCAAATTATTTATGTACTTACTGACGGTTTCATACACATAATACATAATAAAATTGCACATAAATGCACAATAACTTGCATGATTTTCTTGGCATTTGAAATAAAAAAAAAACAGCCCATTAACCATTGAATTATGAATCTAAATATAGCCTGTAACCATGCTGTCAACGGTATTTTTTTCCATTGTTGCCACCCAAGTATAAATGATGTTACGATGTTACATATGAATTATGTTAAGTAGATTTAATCCAGCCAGTGTAATTGGACTTACAATAACTCTACTGCAGATATTACACTCTTAGATCTAGAATCATAGGTATATGAACTCTACGTATGGCTGAAATGTTTTCGCAAAACCTACAAAATATTCGTAATAAATTAATTACTTTAATATGTTGCAGTTTAGCCAAAGTATATTTTAAAACCCAGACAAATCTTGCCTAATTAAACCAGTCAAGTAGATGCAACACAACACCTATTCAAAACATATTTGAGTTCTTGGAAATTGAAATGCATGTGAGTAAACAAATATGAAGTCGTTATTTATTGTTTACACCGCAAGGATGGCAGAGCCACTCAGTGATTTGTAGCTTATAGATGTTTTGATCAGGTTGTAGTGGTGACGTCACCGGTCGGCTCGGCTGCTCAAGCGCATGTGAGTCACCTGTGAACGGCCGCTCGAGCGCGGTGCGACCGGCGGCGACGGCGGCGGCGGCGCTGACGCGGCCGCGCGGCGGATTTGAAAGTCGGACAGTGAAGGCTGTTCTAACAAATACGGTCCGATAGAAAAACGATCAGGCTGCTCCGACACCAATGTTATATTGATTTATAACAGAACAATTAAGTAGGTGCCTTTTATAATATCGCTCTCGAACATATCAGAATTGTCATTTATAGTAATGAGCATTTAATTATCAGTCCACTTGTGAAATTAGCCATATGAATATATCTATATATTTAAAAATGATTCCCTATTTCCCTTGGTCACGCCATAACTTGAAAACGACTTTATCGATTTTATCCATATTTTTTTAGAGATAGCCTATGGTATCGAGAAGGACATAGGCTACTTTTTATCCCGGGCACGCGGGTGAAACCGCGGAGGACAGCTAGTTATTAATAAAACTGAAATACGTATGTGAAATTATGTATGTATACAACATGAGCTTGGACCACGATAACTATTACATTCATACTTATAGGACACGCAGACATGTTCATGCACGCAAAAATGTGTTCTGGATGGGAGGGAATAAGGTACACGACCTTTGATTGACAAAATATAACAACATTTCTTTTCTATATACTTCTTCAATACACTCCAAGTGATATAAATAAAATTATGCGTGGAAATAATAAAGAATTACAAACATATTGCAATTTGCTTATCACATAACATATTTAAGTAAATTAAATAAATTATTGCTAATAAAAACTGAAACAGACTCTGATGATCGTGCTCATGGTAGAGTTTCATACAAAAGACATCAACGTCCTCAAAAACACGCTCAATATAATGCGTAGTACAATTATAGCAGAATCGATACCAGCAAGTTATTTCAAATATGTACTTTGTTTTGATCCTAGTATTTGTACCTAGTATTGTATAATTAGTTTTTTATTTATACCAATCTATATTCTAATATTATAAAGAGGTAAAGTTTGGGTGTAACAGGGGGCCTACCATTATAAGCTCTTAAAACAAGGTTAAAATAACCTTATTTGTCTTTTGTCCCTCTTTGACATCCGGCGATAAAACAGGACAAAAGACAAATAAGGTTTTAATAATATTGTTTTAAGAGCTTGTGGTTGGCCCCCAGGTAATCTCTGGAACACTGATCCGATTCTGGAAATTCTTTCATAATAGTAAGCTACATTATTCCTGAATGCTATGCTACTTTCATCCCCAAGACACGGGAAAGCAAGTGATATATAGATACAAGCACGGGTATACCATCGTCAAACAGTCACAGATACTAATGAACGAGCCGAGATGTGAAGGGTGTACCTACTGCCTCACATTTAGAGATATTTGTCGGCAATCCTGCTTGAGTGAGTTTTTAATCCTGGTTTTTGCCAAATGCATTTCGCACTGACTAAATTCCTTCAATCAACTAATATGGGCACGTTATTGGATACCAGCAAATCAGTTTTTTTTTAAATATTATACCTAGTATATTTAAAAATGTTTGTTTATATTGTCTTCATTTGTTTTACAATAAATTTTAATTATGTATTTATTATTAATAAAAGAATACTTTATTATAAATGCAAAAGTTTGAATATTTGTGGCTCAATCACGCATCAACGGCTGAACAGATTTGGATAGAATATGTTCTGTTTTTCTGGAAAACTTTCACATTTATAATATTATGTAAATATAAAACATATATCAAAATAATTAGATGTTTCAGAGTTGCGAAAATAGAAACCACAAACGTTTAAGGCGTTGATTAACGATCCTATATCAATACATTAGTCAAGTTATCCCAGCGTTGCCAGATTTTTTAGTATGTCACGCTTTTGACGGTAGAATCCCGCTTTTTTTACTCAAGAGGTTTCAAAATCCCGCTCTACCCGAAAACAAAACTGGCAACACTGCGTTATCCAGGTTGATAGGATACTTTATAGCACATGAAGTGAATAAGTTCCACCCTCATGTTTAAAATACTTAGTACCAACTGAGGGGTGTATTTCAGCATTGGGCCGGTACATTTATTTATTTGTTTTATCTTGATATGTGAAAAAAATAGTTTTTAACTATAATATTACCTATATTATAGTGTGTGCTTACCGATGAATAAATAAATTGGCGCATAAAAGAAAAGTCTGAGAAAGAGCCACTAAATAAATCATTGTCTCTTACAAATGATTAGTTTAATAAATTATAAGTCACCAACTACTAATCAAACAACCCGGCCTAAGCCACCTAAAAAGATTTCCACGTTCTATGTGTATATAGAATGGTTGTCATACCAATATTATGTTGATATCTACACATTGTTTAAGCAACATTACCGTTTTATTCCTTCTAGTTTATATGGTAGCACTTGACAACATACAATGTATACCAACATTATCAAGAAAGGTTGATAGTTATCTAAAAAAATAAGTGGATGTCTTTGAAACCAGATTTGCAGACACGTTTGCGTGGCAAGTAATGAGTCACCTATCGATACCTTTTAAATTCAAATTATAACAAGCCTACGAAATATAGAAACAACTTACATGTATATTTAAGTGGCATTCAAAACAGTGTATCGTGAAACTAAGATTTTAAGCTTGGGTAGTTCCTGAATGTCAGCCAAATTGCTTTATTTTTGCGAAGTACCTATGGATAATAAATGTCCTAAGTTTTTTTTTTACTTAATCTAAATTTTTTTCGAAATAAGGAATTTGTTTGAATATAACATTACCTTCATAATACGTTTAGATATTCACACTCCAAATAATCTATGTTTTAACATTTATCGTGTCACGTGTATTAAAAAATATTTAAAAAAACTGTCCGTCTTTACAACTCTGTTACTCGGTTACAATCGTCTCTACAGCACACGGCCCATATATGTATATTTTTTGTCAATCTACATTGATATTGAGTTATTGATCCTAAAGGCTTTTTCTTTGTTGCGCGAGCGCACCCGACGACGCCAGTGACTCAGAGGGGCGGTACCAAGGGCGCTACGCCCTGTCCCGCCCCCCGCTCCGCCCAGCCAGCCATGATTTTGCCGCGCTTTTTTTTTTCAATCAGGCCATGTCCGCGTCATACTTAATGTGTTGTCAAACAGTGCTGTAGTCACGTCAATGACTTGCCTAACTATCAAACAAACATTCATCATAATACGCCGTGTGTCGTGATACTTTTATTTGTTCGTGGTTTTTATCGCGTACCAGAAACACCAGTGTTCGATTGAGTAGCGTGTTTATCACCTTATGAGAAACGTATAATATACATCTGCTCAAGATTGTTAAATTGGAAGAGGACCTAATTCTTTAGTAAGTTGTTGGTTATTTCAATAAATATTCTAACACCGCAAGACATG
Source organism: Achlya flavicornis (assembly GCA_947623365.1). NCBI lineage: Eukaryota > Metazoa > Arthropoda > Insecta > Lepidoptera > Drepanidae > Achlya > Achlya flavicornis. Next base: position 10,609,971 of record OX392467.1, read on the forward strand.
TTACCTACGCTCATAGATGATTCTAAGGTCCAACCATCATACATGGATAGTCTTTAGTTCGATTAATAATATGCCTAGTCAGTCCCTGATGTCAGTCAGCATTTTGTGACATTTTAAACTTTGGTAGTTACATTATTTCTGTCTGCTAAACAGACATGTTAAAACACATATTTAATGGCGTAGGGTTTCGCTTAAAGAGCAGCTAGACTGGGGAAGAACCTCCACCGCAGCCAAATAACTTTATGTTGTGTAAAGTTGTGTTCCATCCAACGCATAAGCGATGCTTCGTGTGTTGCAAGCGTCCATATGGCTGCGGTAACCGCTTACCATCAGGCGGGCAGTAAGCTTGTTTATCAACTTAATAGAAAAAAAACAATTTTAATACATGTTTGACAACATATTAGTACTTTACTGTGGTATTATGGCCAATTAATGATATTGCAACGGTAAATATTAAACTTTATACATGAGCTCCTGTAAATTTACCCTGCAAATTATATTTTTGAAATACTATGTTAACCACTGTAATTATACCGACTGAATTATTAGCAGTATTAAAAAGATAAGTATCGAGAATGCTCTAACAAAGTTTCTAATAAAAGCTAACGAGTAGCTTGATATCAAAAGAAGACATAATCATTATTTTCATGTAGAGCTGTACCTACCTTCCGTTAGTTATCCAGATATGGAATTATAACAAGGTATTAATCATGAGAAGAATTGCACAGAATCATAAATAAAATTGCAGTATTTTTTGCTTATTTGGACCTAAAATAACTTACTTTTACTAACCACGACATCTACAAACTCTAACGTCGGTAATTTTCAGCAATTTTTTGTTTGTGCAGAGACGGAATTGATAAAATAAATAATAAATATCCTGGGACATTCCTTACACACGGTCATCTGATCCCAAACTAAGCAGAGCTTGTACTATGAAAACCAGATAACTGATATAATACATATACTACTTTTTTGTCCGTAAATACATACTTAATATAGATAATTACACCCAGACTCAGGACATACAGACATGTTCATGCACACAAATGCATGTCCTGTGTGGAAATCGAACCCACGACCAGCGGCGCGATAGGTGGAATCCAATCGCGCCAGCTGGCCCGTCAAATATCACTATTATATTTTGTAGATCATGGATATGAAGTGGAGTATAAGTCTATAATACAAAAACAAGATGTAATATATTGGTGTGGTGACTAATCAATTGATACAGAAATACAAATTCTGTGAAAATTTCAACTGCCTGCCCTTTACGGTTTATGAGATACAGCTCACTGACGGATAGACAACGCAGGCTTGGTAATGGGGCCTAAAAAATCACCTGTAGATAACGTGTTTCACAGGTAAAAATAACAAAACTTATTTTTGTAAAAAAAAATGTGTAGTACGCTGATACACTTTATCTCCGAAAATACTATAATTTATATGTAACTATATTTTTTTCAATAAATTTTAATGTCACTTTAATTTTCTTCTAAAACCTATAAAAAAATATCTGAAGTTCAGAAAAAACCTAGTTTTGGTCGCGAAATTTACCGATACAGAAAGTGTATGTTCGATGTCGGTGGATTTAGTCATTTGTTTTATGATTTTATGCACCATTTTCGTGTATTTAAAGGTTTTTCGTTAATGTTTCAAAACATTCAATCTAATAAAGGATTTCCTGGGAATCCCTGAAGTAAAAAAACTAAGTAAAACTAAGGAAAACCGCAAGAAAAATTCCGACTTCGGAAACGGCGTTTTTCCCGGGAATTCCCGATTCCCCGGTCCTGGGAACGAAACCTAGTCGGATGTATAAAGCTGTATATATCTGGTTATTGAAAAAATATGCAGATCTTTTTTCAGTTATGTTTCTGAAAAGAAAAACTAAAAGAAATACTGCCCTAGCTGCTACGAGGCCTACCTACGGGCAATAAATTATGTAGAATCTACATTTATTGTATAAATACCTATTATATTAATAATTATCATATTATTGTATGATATATTAAACTACAAAAAGGAGCTAAAGTTTAAAAGTGTAAATATTTAAAACACAAATATCTACCTATATTAATCACAACCTCTATGAAATTATTTCATCGAATATCTATAAAAAAGCATATTCTCAGCTATGCAAACTATTTATAAGTAAACTAAAAGTTTCTGAAACCGACTGAGGCTGAGTTTTTTCGGCTTTAAACTATGGAAAAACTATTTAAAAAAACATACTACGATAACTGCTACGAGGTCTACGAGATTAGTCCCTCCAATATTTATTTTATCCCAATAATATTATTAAAGAATCACACTCACTAAACACTCGGCAACGCATTTTTAATATGCCATATAATACTGTCTATGACTACTGCTACGAACTCTAAGGCCAATAATAATATTACAGAACGTGTAGGTATCAAAACTTAAGTCATAATTTGGTTTTGGCCGTTGCCACTATGTTTTGATTCTCTTGCTTATAATACGAGTTTTGACTAAAATAACAGACTTCTTAATCCACAATACCAAACTCTAATAAACCAAAATGAGTCATAGTAAAAATTAACTAATTAATTGCTACGAAGTCTACGAAACTTTCCCAAAAATCAAACTAATATAAATGAGATAAGTAGGTATAACCAAGTTTTTTATTATGAACTATTGATTACGACAGCTACGAGATTTAAAAAAATGGGTTGGCTATGCGCTATATCTTATCTCTTCGTGCTGAGGAGACACTGGTATTTTATTATGACATTGTTCTTGTCTGTGAAAATGGTTTTAATATCCAGAACAGGCTGGTGAAATGGCAGCAAAAGCTGGAGAGTGTGACTTGAAAATTAGTAGAACTAAAACTGAAAGCATGTTCTGCGATTTCGGAGGTAACTCCACTTTCCTATTTTACTTGATGGAGTTTCAGTGTCAGTCTGCTCCGAATTTCGGTACCTCGGTTCACAAAAGCAGAGCGATGGTAATGGACCATGATATAAAGCAGAGAATCGGTTGGATGAAACGACGACAGGCTAACGGAACAACATGTGATTCACAGATGCCTCTAAAGCTAAAGGGGAAAATCTAACCCCTTATTAATTAATAAGGTGTACCTAAGTCAGTCTTGGATCATCCAGGTATTAAGATAGCCTCATCTTTTTTGGTTTATATGACATTAGAAAGTGACGGATATATTTGAATCCTAGATATTATACTATACTTGACTTAAACCTTATATATTAATAAGGGGGTGTAAGTCCATCTATCTCTCTTAATTTATGGTTCAGACTATTGGGTGCTGTTGGTCAGTGAAGATGGATGCGAAGACGGATGAAAGGCAATTGCTTGCAGCTGAGACGAGGATATAATAATAATAAGAATAATTTTTATTAGACCACATTAAGATACACTCAATTAAATTGAAGTCTCTGACACTTAGGGTAGGCCTGTATACTAAGAGTCAGCTCCTTCCCTAGATATAGTTGACAAATTTAAAAGTGTGTAAATCAAGCAAATAAATGTATGAAAGAAAAATGACTTATATCTAAAATCTAAATGTCATGCATATTGAGATGGATGTGTGGAGTGGCAATAATGGATAAGATAAGGAATGAGTACATAAGGGGAAGCTTGTAAGTAGCGCCAGTCACTGAAAAGTTGAGTAGGAATGAATCACGTGACTAAAATGTTTATTTCAGGACAGAATGAAAGGGAGAAAGAAATATAGATCGAGTAAGCACTTTAGTTATTGTTAATTCGTTTAAAACATTCTCATATCTATATGTACCTATCAGGCTTCTTATGGTTTTATAAAATATCCATATCCATACTATATTAATTTTATAAATGCGAAAGTAAGTCTGTTTGTTTGTTAGGCTTTCAGTCCTTAACTACTCAACCGATCACAACGAAATTAGGCATGCATATAGACTATGGATAAGGGCATAGGCCACTTTTTATTATAAAACCGCGGGGGAAAGCTAGTATGGTATAAGGTGATAGTTGATGATAATTTTAATATAAATACATGCTCACTTCATTACCTATCGTCTTGCAAGTCGGTTTTGTTGTGGTTTATTATTTAAATATAAAATTAATTTAATTTATTCGATTATTGTTCAAATAAACATATCCATTGACTTTTTGGTTAGGTTTTGAACTGTAAGGTTAAATCGTTTAGATCAGTGTGCTTCGTCGACAACTTTCTCGGGCAGCTTCGTTCATGCCCAACACAGACTCCGAGGCGCCATCCATCCAGTTCTATGAATGAGAATTCTTTCATCAACCGTCATTCAAGTACTTTAAAACCACACTCCGAATAATTGTGTCCAGTTGATTACCAAGCAAAAACATGCCGAATTTAGAAAATAAAGTGGCATGCCGTTACACGTATGTATTATTTACCTAGGTTTAAGATAAAAGCAAATGTGGTTATTCGCAATTGGATAATGATATATATATTACAGGATGTGGGAGTAGATAATAATTAATTGTACAATATGTAGATATAAATGGTACATTATAACATTTTCATATCAAGGTCGACGGCTTATAATAATATAAAGATAAATAGTACCTATCTACTTTCTAGTTCTCTATTACTAAGTTCGGACGATATCGACAAACATGTAGAAAGAAAATAAAAAATCTAGTTCGACACTTACTGGATGTCAGATATGGAAAAAGAGAAGTGCTCTGTATGGTGTAGAACATTCATCAGTTGCTGCTAGGAAACCAAACGGCGAAGTCGCGAACCTGTGAAAGTGTGCGACTGCCGACCACCGAAAATTGGCGGCAAAAGAAGCGGCGCAGTGCGATTGGTGCACATCGAGAGGGGAAAACGCCCGCGTCGATGAAACATATTCGCGGAGACGCTAATTTTTCAGAGGCGAAGTGGCGAACGTGTGTCCCCCACCACCCACCACCGTATGACAGTGACCTAAATGGAACGCCGGCGCAGTCAGTTCCGTGAGCGAGTGCGCGCTGGTCTTGTCGACGTTCGTGTGCGCGCGCCTCTACTCAGACCAGTCCCGCGAGGTCCTTTTCGCTGTCGTTTTTGTGTGATTTCCAATCGGATAATTACTGTGCACAATGCAGTGTGTGAGCGCCGACCGAAGCGCGGATCAAATACCGCCTTGAGTGGATAATGATGACCTTTCGAAGGTAAGACGTGACGATATTAGCTGTTAACGGAAAATTAAATGCCCAACAAATTGCTGCCTAATGCTAATTACGAACCAACTACATAGAAAATGTGTGGCACTGGGCGCCGCGGCACGCAGCGGCGTCAGCGAACGGGGTGATGAGTCAGCCGCATCCACGCATCTCGAATTTTCCTTATGTACGATTAGTGGCATTGTCATAGAGGGGATGTTGGGTGGCACAGCGCAGTTGGCGATGGTAAGCGCGGCGGCACCACCGCGCCGCCGCCACCGCCGCGCCGCCGGCGCCGCCTGCGCTGCTCGGCGGACGGGCGCCCGGCAACAAGTATCTGAGCCTATCGGCCGCGCCGACGACGGCATAGGACGCAGCGTCCCTGGCTCTCTCGGTCTCGCGGGCGCTGCAAGCTAACGGAATCAGATTCCTCGCGGCCGAAATTCCGCTGCGGACGTTCACGTCGCGACCGACTGAAATAAATCGCTCGTTTAACACAAATAGCACGACATTGTCGCCGCATTGACAGACGGACGAGCATTTCCGCTTCTCTTTTTATCTGAGTCTCGCCTACTCGAGCCATTAAAAGAAGCGCTTCCTCTGACGTAAACCTGCCTTCCGTCATACATAATTCAATCGATATTATTATGGCACCGACTGATGCTATTCATCGATGTAAGTAATTATGATTCACATAATTATGCATACAGCCGCAAAATGACAAATGGAATTTGATTCTCATAAAAGGTAGGTGCCCTGATGTAGGTATTTATACCTAATTCATGACATAGTGCTGAACATACAGATACTACTTACGTTACGAGGACAACAATTGTGCAAAAGGAACGTCTATAAAACGACCTAGGTCTTACGTTCGTATGTGGGTTCATAAAATATTGCAATAGCATGATCAACATTACTAGCTTCGTAAAAGGTCATGATAAATAGGTTATCGCTTGACAACTATAATTATACCTACTATAGGTATCAACCAGGAGGCCAAGTACTGAGACTTTCCACAGAAACAATCGCCCGTGTTACACATGAACGATAAAGCACCTATCATGCGCGGCGCGTGACGTCAGGGCCGCGATTGCGCCCGCGCAGCCGCGCTCCGAACGCTGAACTTTGCGACATTGTCACTGATAACGGAAATTTATGGACTAATTCCAAAAACGGATAGTTGGATAAATTAAATATTTACAAAATATAAGAGGTATTTTCCTTATTAATTACGTAAGCAAAGAAGTTTTTATATAAACACAGTGTACCTTTAATATTTTTATCTGTATATCACGGTACAGCATCAATTATTGCTTAAAATTAAAATCAAAATTTATTTGTGAGTCACACACAGGTCAAATAATGGTGTATATCTTATAGATAGTTTCACTGAGACTTACCTAAATAGGCGTACAAAATAAAATCATTAAAAAAAATACTAAATTAAATTAGACAAATAATAATGAACCTTTATTTCTAAAAATACTTAAACATTTTTATACTAATTTTTAAGACTTGAGATCTACCTAAATTGCCTATCGGCAAAGGCCTCCTACTATTTTTCTAAACAACATTTGGAAAAATATACTTACACTACCAAACCAAAGATTCTCATAGGTACAAAGCGCAAATAATTCAGATAAGCAATATAACTATAACAAATTGCTTTATGGTAAATCTCTAAATAGTATAAAATCAAGTCTGTCTCCGCGTCTGTCGGTTTAGCCGCTAGCTAACTCCTTTTAAACCACGTAACGGATTTTGAAGCGGTTTTAACTATCAGTTAGATAATTGTTCAAGGAAGGTTTATATAAGTGTATATAGGTGTGTGAGGAATGTCCCAGGATATATTATATTTAATACATGCATGTTATAGGTATATACAAAACTTTAAAAAAGTCTATGTTTCCTCATATTAATAAATAAGGTGTAAGTCAGTCTTGGATCATCCAGGTATTAAGATAGCCTCATCCCTTTTTGTAAATATGACATTAGAAAGTGACGGATATATTTTAATCCTAGGTATTACGTGGTATTACTATACTTGACTTAAACCTTCTTTATTAATAAGGCGGATAGACTTTTTTGCGCTTTCATTACTAACGCTAAAATTTACAATATATATCAGAATTATGTACCTACTACGGAATTGTGTATATTAAAATTATCTACAAAAAGAACCGCGATATATATGTCTATATACTATGGATAAACCACAGTAACCATTTTTATGCGAATAAGTTTTTTTTTGTGGGTTATATTTCGAAATTATTTTGCCTAATATTATATTATAATAGTAATCCCTATCTAATTAAGTAAGTCTGTTACGACGGGCATTTAATGTAGATAAAGTTTGCTATTCAAAGAAAATCATTACCATTTATATTTTTAAAGATATCACAGATTTAAAATTAGCAAGAAACAGTATTCACGACACCGTGACTACCCCCAGTGTAGTCGCTTCACTAACACATGATGACATTGCATCCATGCGAAGCCGGGGGCGGGTCGCTAGTTTCTTTTAAAAATAAATAATCTAGTATAATTTATTTTTGTTTTTTTACCAGCTCATTATAATATCTTCTTATCGTACAAGTCTTTTTATGGTAATATCCTAGTTTATCCATTTGCTAAGATATTTGACAAACTATTTGTCAAATACGAAGCGTATGCGCACCGCGCCCCACATTCTCGTCGCGTCTTTATTGCATTTAATTATAATCCAAAATATGTACAAACAGAATAAAAGTTAAGTACCTACTTACCTTATTATATTTGCTAAGAATGGTATTGTAAAATAGCTTGTATAGCTGCTTATGCTTAGGTAGGTATCTAGGCAGGAATGTTATTTAAAAAAAATAGTGTACATTGTGTTATTGATTTGCTAAGCGATAGGATTACGTTTATAATAATAATTGTTTAACCTACTTGAACGGCACAAAACTCGTCTTTTTACATATTTAAGAAAGGTTATTTCAATTTGATTGATCCTAAAAAACTTATGTAATTTGGTAATCTAAATGATGAGCGTAGTAGTACCTAACAAATAATGCTATGAATATTCAAAAAAAGAAAATTTTATACCAACACAAAACAACTATCATATTAGGCATGATGTACCTATTAGGTTGACTGGAATAAAAAATCTTTTTATAGATGGTATAAGGTTATCGTGGGGTCCCGGTGGAGGGCAATTGCCTTCAAGCTTCAAGTCGAGACCTGTCGCGGTTGCGTATTTCCAAACAGTTACTCATCGCATGTGAATAAAAACAGGCTGATTCCAGTAATGTTTTGTTATATAATAATATTACCTATATTATTATGTAACCTATAAGCCTGTCCGCATATATTAACCACCCTTATTTACTGAAAAGAAGTTGGCTTAAACAAGCCAAATCTGTATTTACACCGTTGGTAAACTTGGTAATTACCACAAAATGCTTTAAAACACTTTCTCCAATGGCCGCCATTCTTCTTCTTCTTATTTTTAATTTTGGCAACCAAGCCCAATTTAGGGCTCATTTCTGCCAGTGTCGAGTTATATTATAGTTTCCAGTCACAATAAATCACTTCACATTATAGTCCTCAGTCAGTCACCGTCCATAAAAGTCATGTTTTACTACAATGGTGGTCATTGTACTAAAACTCTTCACGGACATTTTGAGACAACTTGAAAAGTCACGATACACATAATTCATTTAATTTCACTTCACTGGTGCACATGGATGATCTTTATTGGGTAAAATACCACCAAAAATACACAATAAAACTCAAAATACACAAATTTATGAAAATAAAATGAACGCTACGTCACTCTGCAAGTTCCCGCCAAAAAAGTCATGGCCGCCATTATTACAATTATATTTTTCTTGTGTTGCCATTCCTCGATATTCAAATACACACTATCAAAATAAACCGTTTTACTATTTCCAAATAAATAATGCTGACAATTAACTATAATTAATCAATATTCAATGGTATGAAATTAAATAATATAATGTTAATGCTAACACATACTAGAAGACATTTTTTGACGCCCGCTTACTCATAAATTTTACGACGACAGACACGTCAGAATTTTCTAAAGCATGCGGGGCCTAGAACAAAATGTATGAGCAAAGTGCCTTACGGCGCTAAATAAGTCTCTTTTGTTGTGTTTTGTTTTGATGTGAATTTTCATGTTTTTTAAAGAATTCTAATAGCTGAAATTATATTTCAAATTGTACATTATTATGTTATTACGTTTTAATGAGAATTATAATTTCGACTCATTAAAATAAGACTCCTTTTAAATCAATTTAGGCACTATGTGATATTGCTAAGCGATAGCTATAAAATATACAGTATTTTGAGCACTCAGCTCTGAATTCCAACTGGGGTTTGTAAAAACGATGCCGGGTCCTTCGACAATGAGTCACAGCCGGTTCCGATGGTTTTAACCAATGGACATTTGCCTTGCGCACATGACGCATACGTAGGTACCTACCTATCTGCAATAATAGACACACATAAGTCAGAAAATTAAAAATATAAAAAGTTCACCAAAACTGCTCAGTTTAACTATATAAATAATTTAGCTAATCAACAACCTTATACTTGTACGTAGTATTTATATACTCTGAGCTTATACCCTCAAATGTACTTGATGATTTACACCAAAAAATATTAAACTAAAAATAATCAACTAATTAGCAACTAACCTACCAATGTGCAAAATTAACTACTACTTACGCCCGCAAATCACTGAACGATTTAGACATATTGTTCTATGAAGATAAAAAACAATAAAAACTTGAAAAATTAAAATTTCTCGCCACATGCGGGCACATTACACTCAATGAGTAGAGCGAATTGATCAATTTAAACTGTTCGATGATCGACCGACTGATCATGGCGGTTGGCAGTTCATACTTATGTTGGTACTGCCAAAATATCCAAACACAATTATTATGCAATTTCTTGTTTGTTTTTGTCTGAAACATAGTATTGTTTTTTTAGCGCAGTGTTTTATTCTAGTCATTATTTTCGCACTCTGAAATAAATGCGTACTGGCAAATTTATAAAACGTTTCCCGCATAATCGCCTATTTTTATTGGGTGATCAATAAAATGATGCCTTTTTGACGAGGGTTTCTTTTCTTGTCGCACTATGTTTGTCTCTTTTTGACTAATCTATGTATATGTCCTGTCAAAACGGGCCTATTAGATGTCGCCAACTTTAGTAAATGAGACTCAAATAAAGAATCTATTGCAAAAATAAACAGCCAGCACCTTATTACAAAAGGAAAACCAGGTTTTAAAATAGCCTCGTCCCTTTTTATTATATGACGTTAGAAAGTGACCAAATGACAGTAAAACCTGGCTTTACTTTAAACCGTTTAAACCATGTTTTGTAATAAGGGGGCCAGTATCTGAAAGCCAAATCCAAGTTTATCTCTTGTTAAAAGTAGGTATACCTGTCATTGTCAATGACGTCTATAATGCAACAGTTTTGATTATAAATTAACTTTGATTTGGTTTTCAGAAACTGGCAGTCGTAGATATCGTAGAAATTGTTCATAAAGAATAAGTTACCGAAATTGTCCGCCTTCTTAACGTTTTCCTAGCGAATATTGTAGATTTGTGTTTGCATTAAACTTGCCAATGTCACGCCCGGCGCCTGACAGTCATATGGTAACAGATAAAAACAAGTAGATTGCTCATTCTTTTGTAAAGTAAAGTGACAATTATTTTATATGTAGGGAACGGGCGGGGTGGAGGCGGGAGCGGCCTAGCTGCGCGTGATTCAGTGGGTGCTGGCTGACGTGGGCAGCGCTGCGTCAGCGCACGTCACCACCACACGGCTATGAGCATCATCACTAATATATTTAGAACGGTTTGTGGAAACATGTTCCATACCCATCCTCCAGCCAGGCAAATTACTTCGCCTATAAGGTTCCGGATAATTTTGGCCTGTCCACAATACTTAACTACTGTCTAATTTTATGAACAAGTGCCTTTTCACATATTATTTACCGTTACAATCATTTATTCTAATATTAAATGATGTAGTTCAATGACTGGCGTAGAAGAATAATATAAACAAAACATATGATATTATATTACGGATTTCTTGATCCTACCTACGAAGCAGATGGCGAAAAAGAATAAAAGTGTATGGCTTCTAATATCTTCAGAAAATAGCATCTATAACCTAATGGTAACTGTAAAATGCCGCGATATTAAAGGGTATCGCAACATGTAGAATTAGATAGTACATTACGATGTCAAAGTTGGTTATTAACACTCGAGGCGGTAATTAATTTACATTTATTATTAATTTTGGAAGAGATCTGCAATTAACCAAGGGTTTCCATTACCAAATTCTAAGGGGTTTATTAATATTTCATAAACTAATAAGATAAACCAATAAATAAAAATAGATAATGTTTGTATAATAAATATTCTTTGTAAAATATTTACATTATGTTAGTATTGACAATAATACCTATGTTATTATGAGTTGACTGTTGGCGCCGCGCGCCGCGTGCAGGTTATACTCCAATGTAATTTGGGAGCACTCAATGTTGTTCTATTATTGTCACAATTCCGTTATAACAGACATGTTTACGGCTCAATCTCTCATAGATTTTATTTTCAAAAGATTATTAATAGATTGTACGTACAAGAAACTATTGACAGACAACACAATTACTTATCAAGCTTATGCGGTGTTGACTTTATTTAATCTCTCATGATACTTCCTCTTCCTTTGCACGTTAATTACATCTATAGCGAGATAAAAATGCACCATTATCCAAAATTATCCATTTGTATCAAAGGTCTTCAATTATTCTTAACTATATTTCATTGTAATGACTTTGAACAAACTTATATAAGAACGTTGATGCTATTTTTTAGGTAGATAGGTCATGAATGGTAATCGGTGCGTGCGTTACATCATGTATGGATGATTAGTTGCTATGACTTAGTCGTGAATTTATCATTTCATTGCATGGTTGCATGACATCATGCGTATTTATTCTTACGCGTGAATAAGGAATATTGTAAAAACTGGTTGATAATGGTATCCATCTATCTAGTCTCTTAATTTAGTAGCGTAGTTTATTAGTTGGGTTACACTAGGTTACACTATACCATTACCCTCTTTAGAGTTATTCTTAAGTTGAAAATTCGTCGATCACTTTGTCTCACATTCACATATTTGTGATCAAACGTAATCTTAGCTAAAATGAATACTCAGATTACAAGATTTATGTATATGATTTATTTATATATGTATGTATGTCCTAATTAGTGAATTCTTATCCACCCGAATAGGAGTATATATATATGAAACACTTTAATTTTGCCATGTGTAATAAATACGTCTATTAATCAAACATAATTAGTAATTATAAAATCAATACATGTAAACGCCCATTAATTACACGTTTATTGGGTAGACTTTAAATGTATCCATAATAAAACAAATGAATAGTTTCTGTATTTCTTTCATACCCAAATATTATATGTTATATGTGCATTGATAACAATACCTATGTAGGCAATCTCTATTTCTTTGACAAAACTTCTCAAAAGTTTCAAAATATCTAGAAAGAAAACTGAGATTCTAATTAACGATAATATTTTGCCACCTGGGCATTCATTTAAATATTATAATGTGGCCTTCCTACGAGTATGTGAGCCTGAGCTATTTAACTTTTTTCTCAGATAATTAGCTTTTTTATGTCAGTATGTTGGCACGAAGCGCTGGCGTTCCCTCAGGAATGCAGTATCAAACCTGTTTAACAGCTGTGCTGTGTGATGTAACGATAACCGTTGTATTATTTATTTGTGTCCACGTACGTCACTCATATCATGGACAAATATTTCAGCAGATAATGTCTACTCTTTTTTGTGGAAATATTTCAGATATTTTTATCGCATCAGAAACTTATTTTTATCAAACGCGTAGGTTCATTAAGAAAAAACGGTTGAGAAGTTTTTTTACTATTTTATAACAAACATTCGGATAATTTATTCAAAAACTTATCAAATTATCATTTGCTAATAAGGATGACTTTAGAGCGCTAGATTTCTATATGTCGCTCCAGCTGACATCGACGTCACTGGCCTCTTATCACCTCATTTAATCCGATAAAATAATATTATCTTCTGACATATAGACGCAGTTACTGCTATCAGATATATCTATCCTGTTGATTTCAGGAGCGCGCAAACGCCATAGAAATCAAACAGTGATTTGAACATGGTTTAAACTGTATTATACAACAAATTCCATGGTGTTATCATATAAGTTTGAAATGAAATGAAATAATTTATTCATTCAAATAGGCCTTCACAGGCACTTATGAATAGTCAAACTCTAATACTCTAATGCACGGTTCGGAAGGTTGCTTTTGCTAAGAAGAGCCGGCAATAAATCATGATCCGACCATGGGCTTTGAAGATATTATGGAATACCTCAGCGAAAACAAAACAAGTGTCGCGATTGGAGCATATTATTCAATCAGCCAATTTGCATATCCTCGGTAGTTCTTGAGAGATATTGAAAACGCATATAAAACTCAAAATTAAAAACATTTTTCAAACAATTAAATCGCGTTCAAAGTACACTAAAATGTGTGAAGATTACTTCACACATTTTAGTGTACTTTACTTTGTAAGTAGGAATTCACTGTTATGAAGTCAGCGAAAACATCTACTGTATTTAGTATTTTGATAGAATTGGATATTTTCTAGGGCACACGTCGTGTTATTTCGCTGACTTGAAAACAATGTCAGTTCCCATCCCAGCAAGCTGGCAGCCTTTTTCCTCCTTGGAAAATTAAAAGAAGTATTTGGAAAATATTTAGATATTTACTATTATATAAATAAAACTAATTATTATGTATTTCGGTCTGTCCTATAATTTCAATTTCTGTGCTTACGTTAGACGTGCGTGACGTGACTTTGTAATTTGTACCACAATTTAAAATTAAATGTGAAATTCGCAACCATAGCGTTATCAAATAACTATTGTTCGCGATCACCTTGCATTCTTTGTTTGATATCACATTTCAGTAAGATTATAATAACATTTTTTTAATTATTCAACTTAAACCTAATGTCTCTTTATTGCGCCCTGGTCCGCAGTAGACTCGAATATTGTAGTCAAGTCTGGAGCCCGACCTACCATGTGCACATAGATCGTCTGGAAAAAGTTCAACGTTCCTTCACAAGATTCTTGGTTCACAAAGTATCCAAGTATGGTAGTAGTATAAGCCGGAGGACGTATTATGATGGTAGACTTGACCATTTAAAAATGAACTCTTTGCAGCGAAGGATGTCATATCTAGACCTTAAATTCCTTTTCAATTTAGTCAAGGGTAATATCTCCGAGCCCAACTTGTTAGCAGATTTAAATTTTAATATCCCGAAAGTCAATAGCAGACCCAACCGCCGTAAAATTACTTTTCGTTCGCATCACATAAGGACTAACGTAAGAAAATTTATAGGCTCCAAAATAAATATAATGACTTCCAAAATTCTGCAGATGTCGATATAAATGCTGATACCATAACAAAGTGGCGGTGCCAGGTGCTACAGCCAGGCTCCATGTCGTCATCCCTTGACACATTGGACAAAAAATAAACAATTTAAAATTATCTGTTTTTGAAATAAGTAATTTTATTTGTATTATTTTCTAGCTTGGTCCTTTCTTTGTTTAATATCCGTATTTATATAAATTTTATGTTTAATCTTTATGTTATGCTAAGTACCGATATAAATGTTGTTTCACACCTATTATTGGTGAGTAGGCTTGTCTTAAACTGTATGTGATGTGTATATTGTATTATGTATAAGCTGTTGGTGTGCCATTAAAGTAAAATAACCCTGAATATAGATATACTTGAGTCACATATAATATTTAGATGACATCATGCAGTTTCCTCGAAATACACGAATTATTCATAAGGAAATACTAATTGTAGAATTATTAACGTCGTAACGTGACTGAAACGGTAATGTTAGAAAATATATAAATATACTAAAAACGTTATTTTTCTCTTTTCAGATTATCAGAAACAGTGAATAGATTAGTATTGGTAAGGCATATATCAATTATTTTAAGAAATTCCTACCGACTCTACATATTTTCAAACATTCAAACTTACCTACTTACTTAATTTACTCAACATTATTTTAACCTTATCTTTTAAAAACTAAAACACACGCGTTTTTATACATTACTGCATTACCACATTTCAGCTAAACTTATGGATTAGAAAATCTCAGAAAACGTAAAGCAGCTGAATTATGGCTAATAGTAGGATACAAAGAAAATATTAATGACTTGCGATGACTTCGTCAGAAACGCCCCCAATTACAGACCATACAGAAATAAGAGAAAAAAAGAGATGTCATAGACTTTTTGGCGGGAACTTGCAGAGTGACGTAGCATTTTCATTTTTATTTTCATAAATTTGTGTATTTTGAGTTTTATTGTGTATTTTTGGTGGTATTTTACCCAATAAAGATCATCTATGTGCATCAGTGAAGTGAAATGAAATGAATTATGTGTATCGTGATTTTTCAAGTTGTCTCAAAATGTCCGTGTAGAGTTTTAGTACAATGACCACCATTGTAGTAAAACATGACTTTTATGGACGGTGACTGACTGAGGACTATAATGTGAAGTGATTTATTGTGACTGAAAACTATAATATAACTCGACACTGGCAGAAATGAGCCCTAATTTGGGCTTGGTTGCCAAAATTAAAAATAAGAAGAAGAAGAAGAAGAGATGTCATATAATGTGGATGAGTTGAAGCACGAAAGTTATAATACTGTTGAAGTCTTGCGCATAAAATGATGGGCAATATAGCTGAAATATAAAGAAATAATCGCTTGTATGCCTGCGATTATATCCAGGAATAGACGAATATCACGAGTGCCGCTGAATCTGACTAAACTGTTACCTTGCAAGAGAAACCAATAAATTTCCAATATTCAGTTAAACAAGATGTTTTATAGAATAAAAAGTTTTAATTCTATCACATCACTCAAATAAAGGGACCATTATCGATACCCCGAATGGCTCGTACGTAACGTGTATTGAATACTGATTACACGAGCGGAAGGACACCATTGCTTAGGTCGAAAACCGAATTCTGAGAATGATTAGGACGAGGCTACATTATAATAGTCACAAGTACCTACCTCCGTCCAAGATAATAATAAATATCTATGTAGGCTAATACAAAGATAGTATAATCTACTGCTTATTAAATTAGGTAGTGATAAACTAAAGATGCATTCCTACTTTAGTCATTTTAATCTATCTATGCGCCATTCATTAGTTTTTCCGTGAAAGAGTAACAAACATCTTCATATCCTCACATCCTTACAAAATTTCATATAATTTATAATAGTAGTATGATTAATTATTCGTTAATCAGTTCATTAGTAATCTAATAATTATTATGTACGTATTTTGCAACAGCTTCATTTTTTTTCAACATCAGCAACCTTTGTCTCACCGCAGATAAATGTATAGGGACGCATACGTTTCAAATAGATATATATAAATAAATATAGATTTTTTAAAGATACCTACTAATCAAGAGCTCGCTACCTACCAACTTATAACCTTTACGTCAAACTGTAACGCATTCAATATTTTCGTGTAAGTTCATAGGTCACTAGGTAAATTGCTCTCGTTTAATTCTTTTCTATGAATCAATGCTTAATTCATACAAATGAAGTAGACCAATATTTATAAGGCTAATGTGCTTCCATGATTATGATTGTGATGTGAAAATCACAAATAACTGAATTGAAATTTTACCAATAGACGCACTTTAATAACCGATATTAATTCATAACAAGAGACGCTTGTCGAACTTATAATTTCCGTCTGACTCATATTATTCCCGGATGTAACGTTATAATATTAGTTTCTATGTTTCGTGGAATTACCGATAAATGTAATAATAATTCAAGTAATTTAAAATAAAGGGTAACAAAACAATGGTACCTATTTCAATTAGAAAGTGAAACCTGGCTTCTTGCCAGAATGACGCTACTGGGTGGAGAGGAGCAATAAATATTTTGAAAGGGACAGTGCATACTACCACGGTGCTATGTCTTGTGCTGGTCGACTCACCCATAATTTATAGGTATGAACTAAATAATGAGTGTACTAATTGTCTTGTCCTGTGTAACTTAAAGCTACGTATTTAAACATTTTGCCCCATTCGTTTCACCAATAAGTTATAATTATAGTCTTCCATGTGTATTTGTTATATCGAGCTTTACACCTCAACAGACAACAACCTTATTCATAGCCTAGCCCACCTAGCAGCCAGCTAAGCCACCCACAAGTTAAAACCTGTCCCCAAACACCTTCATTAACTCGGTCCATTTTTGCAGTAATAAATCTGTATATTTTGTAGGTAAATCGGCGGTTTCGAACCTTATTCTCAAAAGGAAACATTCTGGGGTCAATTGAAGAGCGCCGCCCGCCGCCGCTCCGCGCCGTGAATCGAGATGTGATAAAAAGTGGCGTAAAATGTAATGGCGGCGGACTAGGTATTGTGATGACGAGCATCGGGCGGGTTAACGACACCTGACTCACGTCCGCGCACTCCGCCCGCGCCGCACCGCGCAACACATTCGCTTTGTAAATGATAAGTGGCGATTATTTGAAATTTTCTTGCGTTAAAATATTTATCTTGTCTTGTATACGTTTCCCTAATGGCTACCTACTATTTTGCAATCTTATACATGTTATCATGGCGTATCTATAGTTATTTTTCAGGGGTCTGGCCCCTAAATAAACGATGGATGTGTTGATGCTGATGGAAACGTTACCTCCCTATATGTAACGCCATTTCATGTCATGGTTAAAATATTATAATTATGTTATATCTATGCAAAGTTGATATGTTTATGGTTGTGCATTCGACACCTTCATTTTTCAAGTAATTTTCTACATTAAATTAATATTAGAACAATTGTATAACATTTCAAAACTCATACTTATAAAGGCAAATTGAAGAACACAAGATACATTAATTTAGTATATTAAATATCTAATGCAACGAGTATATTATTAATTAAATCAAGCACCATAAATAACAACTATGCTATTCGTAGCTCCGTAGGCCCATAGCTCGTAGACTAGATATGTGTTTCTTAATTTTGGTATTAATAATAATGTATATTATAAACATAATTATCATCATGACTTGTATTCAAGGATAAAGAATAGGAGTAAAAATAATAAATATTACGAGGAGCCACCGACAGCTTGGCGAATGACTCATAGATACTTTATAAATCAGAACAAACCTGAATAGCAGCTTTCGTTTGAGAGGTCGTCTATATTTTTATTTTATCAACAAACTTGTCTCAACCTGATCATATAAATTCTTGAAACACAAATACTTATTTTTACCTAAACATATATCCCTTCCTCCTATAAATTTCCCTAAAATGATACGCGCTTGGTTTACTTATCATGATCGTCAATGTATTATTTATATAGTGTTTTTCATTATGCAGCAATCTCACGTTTCATTAAAATAAAAGATTAATGATATCCGTCACTAAACCTCGCCCCAGGGCTAAACATATAATTTCATGATGATCACCTTAATAATGAACATAATCGCATGCGGTTTATAAAAGCGTGCATGAGTCGACCAAAGACTCGAACTATATATGGTCCCTTGTTCCATAATGGTAAGCATTGACTACAAAAAAAAAGAATTAAGATTATGAAAACAATTAGATATGATGAAATTTCAGCAGTTGACAATTATTCTAAGATTTTGAGCATGTATAAGCGGAAAATGTTGTAACGTATTCAAGTACATCACTTTAATTAAAAATGTATACCTACATATTAATTTTATGCAATTTGTACAACTGTTCCCAAAATTATTTACCTAAATAAAAATAAATAGATCCTCGCAAGTAACTTTTACCACAGCTTTTACTCAAGCCTCAAGCGTATACTCCTGTGCTACGCCGTAGCTCTTGTCTACGAACTAAGGAAACGATCTTGGAGCGCTTTGTAATAAGATTTTTTTAATTATTTCACATTCAAGGTGAATATAGGATGCATTTTAAGGACAACTAAACGTCCGGTAGTTTCTAATTATAATTATGGATTCGCGTGGGGGTTCATCTACATCATTTTTCGGCAAGACCTGCACCATTCCACTCCCACACAATAATATCAGCACGTTTGAGCACTAAGATTAAAAAGGTACACAGTTTCGGAGATGTGGTATAAATAAAAATAGGCTTTCTATTCATTATAATATTTAGCAGAAAATCAGGAATAAAAGCAGGAATATTTGGATAAAACGCTATGTCTTATAGCTATGGTTGGAATAGCTACAGAGCTTATTAGCTCTATTCATATTATCTAAAAACTTGCAAGGCTATTAGGTACAATAAATGTTTAAAATTCTCACAATATGATAGCGAACGTACGGAATCGATGCGCCTTTTAACGAGTCGATCTCTATGATCATGAAATAAACATCGCCGTTTTCAATCAAATTTAAAAATAGTATTTACCTAATGCCTATCCTTTTTTCGTCTCTTCGTCATAAAGCTTTTCTTAGTAATCATAAATGTGTACATAACGCTGCCTGCTTACATAAACAAGCATGATCGTGTTATTTTTGTACGTCAAAGATGTTAATAAAATAATATTATGAGCTAAGTATTTTTGTCTCATTAGTTAGCCTGCGGATCACTAGAGCATGACCACATTACCATTTATCTATTCGCGGTAGACGCCAGACGGCTTCTTATATTACCACTTTAATTGAGTAATTGAAATGGGCGTTAACATTATACTTAATTATCAAACTGAACGTACATAATTGAGTTAGTTTCCTGTAAGCTTATTAGAGAAGACATGAATGCATGCCTTGAGGTCATTGAGATATAATGCGTTGGTAGAGTTGGTGGTACGATAAATCATGATTAAACCGTAATTTACCACAAAACTTTCAGTAAGGTACGATTTCAGTAAAATAAAGAAGTGTTATTAATTAACTACCTAAGTAAAAGGGAAGTTGATTGTGTACATTTTAGTGATGGAGCTATGTAAAATATTTAGTTCCACACGTATGCTTGTCATTCACAAGACTACGTCGTCGAAAGGTCGTCATGCTGAAATCGCGGTGTTGCTGACGCGATACTCGCGCCACACCGCGGCCTGCGGGGAACATTCAGAGTGGTTCAGACGAGTCGTTCCCGCCAAAACAGTCGCAGGCTGTGGCGCGAAGGCTGGTGATTGGTCGTTACGAGCGGCGGTGGCGGCGCGCGCGCAAGGCCGCCGGTTTTCCCGCGAACAATGCCAAATGGTGCATTTGTCAAGGTGAGTTCGTTCACCGCCGACGCCGGGCGCCGCGCGCTCCTCGGACGGGCATTCGCCACACCATTCGCTCGCCTCGCACCGATCGAAGGTCGACGGAAGGCAACCGACCACTTATTTCACTCCGTACTGAATTCACATTCATTAGCATCCGCTATTTCTTACAGGTGAATAATTATTCTGCTTATTTACTTTATTTTTATGTTTCCTTACAGATATTAGTGTAGGTATTGTGAGACTAAATATTGATAATGATGATTACTAGATCACGTGTTATTTTTCATTTACCGAGTAAATATATGGAATTGCTCATAGTGTTCGCTTACTTGGTTTCAAGTTTAATATTAGTAGATAATAAGCATTTATAAATACCCTTGTATTATTTTAAGTTAAATACTACTACGATGTGAATAATTGAACTAGCTAAGCAAGAGAAGAAAATACTCGAAGGAAGAAAGAAGAACAGTATCAAGTGCTACGCCCGGACGAACTTCCCAGTTCGGCCGATAAACACGGGTCGGTGGGATCTTCGTCCGTTTGTATCGCTTATACAAGTTTTCTACGTACATCGCTACTATGGAGCTACGGTGCTACGGACTACTACTAGAATAATTTGAGTGAATTAAAATGGAATCTGAATGACTATCAACATAATGCTAAGTAGTTATAATCACCTAGGGTGTATATGGTATTATTATACGAGTATATACCTACGTGTGATTATAGAAGCAAGTCCAAAGTTGGAGTTTGGAAGATATAACTACTTACATATTGATCGTCCTTATCATTAGACTGTTTTAATTAATAAGTTAGTATTCTTTATATCACTGATATTAAATAAAGCTTACTTACTTGTACGTTAATTTCATCTGAATGCATGTCAAGTTAGCAATAAATAAAATAATTGATAAAACATATCACAATTTGACATCCTTTTTGCGCTGGACTTTATAGGTATTTCAGGTTGGTTCTCTTGTGTGCTTCTCGTTAATAAAATTCTGTAGTTAGTAAACATTAGTGTGTATTTCCTTATAAAATATAACCCCGAGCAGAGAAAGATGACATATTTGCCATACATAGTACAGATAGTAGTTTATACAACTGCTGCATTAAATGGGTTATTAAAATACGAGTGTACGTTTAAAAAACCGAAACTAAACTAATAAATAATTAAAAATATTAACATTTATTCTTATTAAATTATTCACAATAAGTCATGTTATAAATTCGAAAATATTCTCTTTATTATATTTTTAACGATGTTTTTATGTTGATTTTGTTCGTCCTACTTGCTTCCACATGCACGCGCCTCGATGTCGCGGCGCGCGAATATGATACTGCGAGCCATGTTCCATATATGTATATATTTTTCCCTGCTAATGGCTCCCAATTTAACAACTTGTACCTAATAGGTGCCGGTTCGTAGCCGATCGCAGGCAGCAGCAGCAGGTGACAGTGTCGCGCTACTGTGACTACTGGTTCCTATGTATAGTAAGGAGCACGAGTCGTGAGCACAGATTGACACCTGCGCAGTAGTAAATTTTTCGGTCTGTTTGGCGGAATGAAGAGGGGGAGCGCCGAGCTGCACACGATTGGTTCGTTCGTCAGTCGATGCTCGTCGTGATTCTAGCGTGTCATTTGGCTACTGTGATTTGGCCAAAATTGTACATGCGCGAGCTTGCCCCCACTACTGCCTATCTTTGCTCACCACTCGTGCCTCATGCTATATTACTATGAAATACCTTCCATAGCTAGCGACACGTCGCGTGGCGTCGCCTCCATTATAATACATAGAAACCAAAGAGAAAGGTGTAATGTCGCGGCGACAGTGTCAACCTGCTGCTGTCTGCAGCCGGCTACGAACTTGCAACTTAATGATAAATCGCAAAAATTCTTCACATATGATGCTATTAGCTTACAATCATCTCATAAGAAATCTTCCTTACATATAATAAGTTGCATGCTACATAGGTATATTGTACCTGACGTCTTTAATACCATATGCAAATAAAATGTATCAACTATCATGCAACTATCATGTACGTATGTATGTAGGCTTTGTACGCCCAGAAGGGGTGCTATCTTTCATTTTCTCATACTTACCTAGTCATTATATTTGTTTGTTTATGCTACATGAATGTATTATTCTATAAAATTGCAAATTATTGTATTAATTTAATTTTCAACCTCTGCTTTCTATCTTTTTAATTAAGTAAGTGATCCAAACAAAAACATATATATTTTTAGCCATTATTGGCAGACAACTTCATAGCGGCCAACAATGGGTGCACTGTGTACTGGTAGGGGTCTGAAATCTACAGGTGTCTTATCTTTTAAGTATATACATTTAAATACCATATTTGAGACCGACAGAACATCGCGGATTTTATTGTTATGACCGCCTTATTTTAGCCAGAACTCGAAATTTTTTTATGTACATAAGGAGCCTGGTGCACTGCCTTCTGAATCTGGCCCTTGATCCAGCTGCCTAACGCGAGCCTCATGGAACGACTATCGAAAAAATTTTTGCCACGCCAACATCCCACATGTCGACAACCTCGTGAACTAGAAGAAATTTACTCTTTGTCTTTCTAAGTTTTAACGTCATGGGGGACAGCGTGTCGGCAAGTCGGCAATCACTGCACGGCGCTCTTGGCGATCTATCAATACAATGTCAGGTCTATGGCTGAAACAGGCATGTCAGTGATGTTAGATCATCGGTCCCAGTATAATGTGATATGGCCATTCTCTAGAACTAGTTCAGGTTCATATCTATAGTACGGTACGTCAAACGACACAAGGCGGAAAAAAGAGAAAATTGCTGGTGGATTAGGCCGTACCCCGAAGGTAAAGAATTGACGTTAGTAAACGCTTACGTGCGCTTACTAACGCGTTTGCGTTTACGAATTTTTTCTATAGAAATTCGCACAGCGCCTCTAGCGGTACTATAATCTCCCATACTAATTTATAGCAATACTAGCGGCCCGGTACCACAGAATATTTAATAGTACATAGTGCTTCGCTACGTATAAAGTGAAATAATAAAAATATGATAAATGAAGAACCGCTCGACCGATTTTGTGCAAACTTCACATAAACCATCTACTAAATAGTCCGAACAAAGCCTAAACATTGGGTTTGGATAGGTGAGCCCGTTCTTGAGTTATAAAATTACAACGAAAAGTGGCATTGATTTTTATATAATATATTGATTGATTATTCGTTAATTAACGTAATTTTTTTTTACGGGCCAGTTGGCGCAGTTGGTTAAGATTCACCTTACGGGCTGCAGGTTGTCGGTTCGATTCCCACACAGGACATGCATTTGTGTGCATGAACATGTCTTTATGTCCTGAGTCTGGGTGTCATTATGTATATTAAGTATGTATTTACAAACAAAAAGTAGTATATGTATAATATCAGTTATATATAGTACAAGCTCTGCTTAGTTTGGGATCAGATAACCGTGTGTGAGGAATTTCCCAGGATATTTATTTATTTATTTATAATTCTTTACACTCGGGGTACTGACCACTTGGTTGTGTCTGTGCAAGTACTCGCCATTTGCGAGACGCTAACAAGCGGAGATGATATGCCTGAGGGATTCACCAGGGTGATGACATGCCCGACATATGTCAATGGTAATATCCCTAAGAATATATCTCCGGTAGTTTTTCGTCATTACAACTTTGTCCTCAATTGAACCAATAAAACCTTCGGTAAAACCTATCACAAAAATAGCCAGGCTACGGACGCAGTGAAGTCTACATCAAGTCTATGAAAGGCCCGGTAGAACTTTCCATGTTGTTCCTTGCTCTTCCATACCACCCTACTGTCGTCTGCGGTGAGCACCAGCTGCGCAAGCTCTGTTAAGGCGGGGTTCTCCCAAAACCGGAGTATTGGTTCTCATTTCATTAGTAAATAGCAGTGATTAAAATTTTGAAAAAAATATATGTTATTTTAGACTATATAAGCTTCCTATTTCGGCCTTTCGATACACGATTACGAGCACTTTGCTGCATCGAATTAAATCGCAAAGACAGGTCTAAATGGTCTAATGGTTCTCATTTCATTTGAATTATATAAGTTTTTGGGTAATGAAACTTATACCATAAAAAAGTACATGAAAAATGCATTATATGACGGCCCTCATATTTTGAATTATGTAAAATTCCATCCTCCTAAATCCAAAAATAAGGTTTTTTCAAACGCTGTTCGCGCTACAACTCCCTCGCCGTGTCCCTCAGTCCCGAGCGGAACGTGTTGGAGGTCGGACGTATGTCAGTTTTTTCTAGATATACTCCACCCCCTGAGTGATGACTCAGGGATAGTCAACATTTGCCTAGACAGTCGTATTTATAATATTATTCATAATGAAAATAAAATATTTAAATTTTTAGTATCAAGATGTTCATTTGTCTTCATTTGATAACTTATTAAATTTCAATTGTTATCGAACATAAAATATGGCTTCATTACAAAAATCTAAAAAAATTAATTACTCTCTGATTCGTGAAGGTGATGAAGAATCGGAATCAGTAAACTCTTATTATAAACTGATATATATGTATAGGCTTATTCTTGTACACGTGCATGGTAGGCATTCATTATCATGAATTTTTCAGACGCAGACAAAGCTGTCCGTTGTCTCTTTTTAGGCGGTGATAGAATGTCTAAAAAACTAAAAACTCAACAATACACCGATAAATCGAAAAAAGAACATTCAATAACGACAACCTCCAGTATCTAAATGAACAAAAAAAAATGAAAATTAATTACCTTGTATTAAAAGACCCAAATGTTTAGAGCTTCTGCCTTATTGCCCAGTATTGCTTAGTATTATACAAAGAATTGCACAATCAGTTATATTTTATTCTTAGATCTCAAAACATGGCATATAAAATCTGAAAACTCTGTGCAATATTTAGTTTTACGTGCTTAGCATATGCGTACAATTTTAGCACGACATTTTAGTAGTTTTAGATTTTGCACGAAACAGAATATTTTATTTGGTCTAGCAACATGACCATAATACAAAAAGTGCCACAGTATAGAATTGTGACAGTATGACTATTCCATTTAATAAGTATTATCTAAATTATCTAAACTCTGTATATTACATATAATTTCCTAAAATCCCCTATTATACTAATATTATAAAGCGGAAGTTTGTTTTGTTTGTTTAAATATGGCCGCCCGCCGCTCCAAGATGGCGGATACATTTTCTTTTCAATTTTGAATATGTGAAATTTTGAAAAAGTGTCCGCCATGTTGAACTTTTTAGATAATGGTCAGATTGCTGTCAAAATCGATATTTGAGAGTCATGGGGGTCACAAAACAAGAATCTTTTCTCAAAATTTTGAAAAAGTATCCGCCATTTTGAACTTTTTAGTTACTTGTCCGATTGCTCTCAAAATCGATATCTGAGAGACCTTGGGGTCACAAAACAAGAATCTTTTCTCAAAATTTTGAAAAAGTGTCCGCCATTTTGAACTTTTTAGGTATTGGTACGATTGCTGTCAAAATCGATATTTGAGAGTCCTGGGGCTCACAAAACAAGAATCTTTTCTCAAAATTTTGAAAAAGTGTCCGCCATGTTGAACTTTTTAGTTACTTGTCCGATTGCTCTCAAAATCGATATCTGAGAGACCTTGGGGTCACAAAACAAGAATCTTTACTCAAAATTTTGAAAAAGTGTCCGCCAGTTTGAACTTTTTAGATAATGGTCCGATTGCGCTCAAAATCGATATCTGAGAGACATTGGGGTCACAAAACAAGAATCTTTTATCAAAATTTTTAAAAAGTGTCCGCCATGTTGAACTTTTTGGATAATGGTCCGATTGCGCTCAAAATCGATATCTGAGAGACGTTGGGGTCACAAAACAAGAATCTTTACTCAAAATTTTGTAAAAGTGTCCGCCATTTTGAACTTTTTAGATAATGGTCCGATTGCTGTCAAAATCGATATTTGAGAGTCCTGGGGGTCACAAAACAAGAATCTTTTCTCAAAATTTTGAAAAAGTATCCGCCATTTTGAACTTTTTAGTTACTTGTCTGATTGCTCTCAAAATCGATATCTGAGAGACCTTGGGGTCACAAAACAAGAATCTTTTCTCAAAATTTTGAAAAAGTGTCCGCCTTTTTGAACTTTTTAGGTAATGGTCCGATTGCTGTCAAAATCGATATTTGTGAGTCCTGGGGGTCACAAAACAAGAATCTTTTCTCAAAATTTTGAAAAAGTGTCCGCCATGTTGAACTTTTTAGTTACATGTCCGATTGCTCTCAAAATCGATATCTGAGAGACCTTGGGGTCACAAAACAAGAATCTTTTCTCAAAATTTTGAAAAAGTGTCCGCCATTTTGAACTTTTTAGATAATGGTCCGATTGCGCTCAAAATCGATATCTGAGAGACCTTGGGGTCACAAAACAAGAATCTTTTATCAAAATTTTGAAAAAGTGTCCGCCATGTTGAACTTTTTAGATAATGGTCCGATTGCTGTCAAAATCGATATTTGAGAGTCCTGGGGGTCACAAAACAAGAATCTTTTCTCAAAATTTTGAAAAAGTATCCGCCATGTTGAACTTTTTAGTTACTGGTTCGATTGCTCTCACAATCGATATCTGAGAGACCTTGGGGTCACAAAAGAAGAATCTTTTCTCAAATTTTTTAAAAAGTGTCCGCCCTGTTGAACTTTTTAGAAAATGGGCCGATTGCTGTCAAAATCGATATTTGAGAGTCCTGGGGTTCACAAAACAAGAATCTTTTCTCAAAATGTTGAAAAAGTGTCCGCCATGTTGAACTTTTTAGATAATGGTCCGATTGCGCTCAAAATCGATATCTGAGAGACCTTGGGGTCACAAAACAAGAATCTTTTATCAAAATTTTGAAAAAGTATCCGCCATTTTGAACTTTTTAGTTACTTGTCCGATTGCTCTCAAAATCGATATCTGAGAGACCTTGGGGTCACAAAACAAGAATCTCTACTCAAAATTTTTAAAAAGTGTCCGCCATTTTGAACTTTTTAGGTAATGGTCCGATTGCTGTCAAAATCGATATTTGAGAGTCCTGGGGGTCACAAAACAAGAATCTTTTCTCAAAATTTTGAAAAAGTGTCCGCCATGTTGACCTTTTTAGATAATGGTCCGATTGCGCTCAAAATCGATATCTGAGAGACCTTGGGGTCACAAAACCAGAATCTTTTATCAAAATTTTGGAAAAGTGTCCGCCATGTTGAACTTTTCAGATAATGGTCCGATTGCTGTCAAAATCGATATTTGAGAGTCCTGGGGGTCACAAAACAAGAATCTTTTCTCAAAATTTTGAAAAAGTGTCCGCCATGTTGAACTTTTTAGATAATGGTCCGATTGCGCTCAAAATCGATATCTGAGAGACCTTGGGGTCACAAAACAAGAATCTTTTATCAAAATTTTGAAAAAGTATCCGCCATTTTGAACTTTTTAGTTACTTGTCTGATTGCTCTCAAAATCGATATCTGAGATACCTTGGGGTCACAAAACAAGAATCTCTACTCAAAATTTTTAAAAAGTGTCCGCCATTTTGAACTTTTTAGGTAATGGTCCGATTGCTGTCAAAATCGATATTTGAGAGTCCTGGGGGTCACAAAACAAGAATCTTTTCTCAAAATTTTGAAAAAGTGTCCGCCATGTTGACCTTTTTAGATAATGGTCCGATTGCGCTCAAAATCGATATCTGAGAGACCTTGGGGTCACAAAACCAGAATCTTTTATCAAAATTTTGGAAAAGTGTCCGCCATGTTGAACTTTTCAGATAATGGTCCGATTGCTGTCAAAATCGATATTTGAGAGTCCTGGGGGTCACAAAACAAGAATCTTTTCTCAAAATTTTGAAAAAGTGTCCGCCATGTTGAACTTTTTAGTTACTTGTCCGATGGACACTTCCTTAAAGTTTGGCAAATGTTTCATATTTTGTGATCCCAAGGTGTCTCAAATATTAATTTTGAGAGCAATCGGACCAGTAACCAAATAGTTCAATATGGCGGTTTATTTATTTTTGTTTAAAGATTCTTGTTTTGTGATCCCAAGGTATCTTACATATCATACGATCGAACCAGTATCTAAAAAGTTCAAAATGGCGAACACTTTTTCAACACAAAAGTTTCATGTTTTGTGAACCCAAGATCTCTCAAATATCAATTTTGAGAGTAATCGAACCAGTAACTAAATAGTATAGTAGTCTAAATAGTATAGTAGTTTCTTTTCCGTAAGTAGTATGGGTTATGATGGGGTATTATGTGCAAAATACTGAGTTTTCTACCATTTAGATGAAGTGGATACATGGGTGTACCCAGCTTCTGACCCAGGGGGGCGGGGGGACATATCAGATTTTTCTAGGTTCCCCGCACTTGTTTTGCCTTACACAGGATATGAGGACACACATCATACGTCGCGCTTTAGGCGGGAGGCGGGACTAGGGATTACAAAATCCGGATTTTTTTCAAATCCGGATTCAAAGTTTATCATCACATATAAAGAAAGAAAGAAAGAAAAAAGATTTATTCTGGACAACACACAACATTACATTAAAGACTGTAGAAATTACAAAAAAACAAGAATTAAAAAAAAACAAACAGAACCAATTTAAAAACTACACAAAAATGCAATGTTGCGTGATGCCAGGGATAGGTCTCGAATTTGCTCAGGTTAGTAAGAAAGACTAAACCGCGCGCTGGTTTTCACTCTCGAGGCCCACGTCCATGACAAATCCGGATTATCGGGATTTTTCGAATTTTTGTATTTTTTTGCAATCTTTTGTAATTTTAAATTGTACGCGTAGTTTATGCTTAATTATTAGTAGTTTGAAGAGAGGTGTTCTATTTTATTGTATTTCCATTGCTTGCTTTTGAATAAAAATTCAATTAAACTGCACGTAATATTTAAAAAAAATGGGCTTGTATTTGGCCACTGAGCCGTCCATAAAATAAAATAAAATAAATAAAATGCATTTATTCTCAGACAACAGGGTCCATAGATTGTTAGTAAATAGATACACAAATCTTAAGAGCTATAAAGGATAATGACGAAGCCTAAGGTGGAGCACGCTAACCCAAATTAAACCTATTCATTCTGGCCGTGAAAGTCCCTAGATTCTAAAAGTCAGGAAATACAGTCGCCGGAAGCAAGTTCCACACCCTTGCTTTACGCATTATAATTAAGAATGCAAAAGAAATGTTTTCCCTGTGTCTTGTGGTTCGGAGTAAAAATAGGGATTGTGGTGGGAATAAGGTTGAGCAATTCCTGCACACACTCTCAAAAATATATCCTGTAGAAAACCGATAGGGCAAACAACCTTTCTTCGATGGTCGAGGCTCGTGAGTTTGGTCATAATTAATCTCATATTCGATGAGTCTTCTGGCTCGGCGGTTTATTGAGTCGAGGGCGAGAGCCTGGTGGAAAGGACTCCGTTTGGTGGTGAAAAGACACACTTGCGTCTTGGTGGCATTAAAAGTGACCAGATGGCATTGCCCTAATCGGAGACTGCCTGTAAAGTTACGTTCAAACGCTCTACCATGGCCTCTCGCAACAATTGGATCTAGTCACTGGTGGCTCGCGCGCTGGAAATATGACAACGGTGCTATCGTCTACGTACCCAAAGATACCGGGCTTCACCAGATCGTTAATATGCAGCAGAAATAAGGTTGCAGAGAGAACTGAACTCTGTAGCATTGATTACGAAAAGGTCCGACTAACACCCGTCTATGACTACATGAATAGACCGTTCGCTCAGGAAATTGGAAATCCAAGCGCACAGACCACCAGAGATTTCATATCAAGTAAGCTTGCTTAGAAGGCTGGTGTGTCAGACCCTTTCAAAAGTAAAAATTTTCTGAGATCAGCCGATGTACAAAATGCTTTCGGCGGTAACCCGACTAAATATAACTATCAGTCTTGATATTACCAGTCTATTAAACCATACAGTCGTCCGACGCCTTTGATCTAGTGAAAAATGCCGACAACGTCTAGACAGTATCGCGACGGCCAGGGTTGTCACAATTAAACAATATTTATAAAATTATTTATTTATTGCAGATAAAAATACAACATTGTTAGCATTATTATAATTTAAACAATATTATAATAACTACTCCATCATCAGACCCTGAAAACCATACATGGTCAAAGTTTATCTCACGACAATTCCAACAACCCCAAACATGGCTAGGATACGATGTTCGACTATTGAGTTCTAGTGCTTACCCTCCTACTCCATCATCAGACCCTGAAAACCATACATGGTCAAAGTTTATCTCACGACAATTCCAACAACCCCAAACACGGCTAGGATACGAAGTTCCACTATGGAGTTCCAGTGCTTACCCTCCTACTTCATCATCAGACCCTGAAACCATACATGGTCAAAGTTCATCTCACGACGATTCCAACAACCCCTAACACGGCTAGGATACGATGTTCCACTATGGAGTTCCAGTGCTTAACCTCCTACTCCATCATCAGACCTATTGAAAAAAAAAAAAGATTTCCAAATACTCATGCCCTGTGCCTGTTACCTATACCTGTGTACCTATTAGATATTTTTTACCGTCCGCCATTCGGCCATTTTGTTGGCGTTATTAGCAAGACACGACATGACAAATATAAAATTATTATTGTATGCACTCTACGATAACAAACCATGATTTATTTACCTTTCTTCTGTGTGTGGAAGCTGATGAAACCGCAGATCTTTATTTAAATAGGATGAAGACTTGCCCGTAAGTGTCTCTCACAGCACACGTCGTTTGCACCATTTTAAATAAACAAATTAATATAAAATAATTACAGACACAAACACGCGTTAGCCCTGAATGCTGTTTACCGAGCTACTAACATCGTTTTGTTCGCAGGTCGGTAACGGCTTTCCCGCGTCTCGCCTCTCACACCCCGCACGATTGCCCTGTCTAGACGGCTTCGTCGATCGACTGTATGGTTTAATAGACTGTGATATTATGTTGTGCAAAGAGTTGTTTTTTCGCGCCGCGGGCGCATCGCCTCCATCTAACACTCACTGGCCGACTTAGACCGAGCTATTAGCTAGATGGACGAGCGGTAGCAGCTAGCCGCTTGTGAGCCGAGCGGTGTATAGATTTCAGAGTAATACTGTCCTACATCTACTAGATATTAAACGAAAATTTTTAGTTAAATTATGACTAAAATTCGAAAAAACCGGATTTTATTATCAATATTCGGATTTATAATATCGAAGTATCCGGATTGCAATCCCTAGGCGGGACTATCCCGCTTTCAGGTTGTCTGCCCCACTGTCACCAGTGAGAGCAAAAATGTCCCGCTTTCGCAAACAGAACAAACGATAACATAATTTGCGGTAAGCGTCGAATGAGTTTTTTTTCTGTTATGAATAAAATATATATAAGAGACAGATCGCAGCAAGTGTGGCAGTAGGTACTGAAACCCTTTTTGATTACCAACATTAACAAATCTTGTAATGAGCACCATTCCTACTTGAAAACTAGACCCGATATTTTGAAACTGATTTGTTCTGCCGACAAATTCGAAAAATCACACGGACGTTAGAAGTCATGTTACTAAAGTTTAGTAACTTAGCTAATCATCATATCAGCCCATGGATGTCCACTGCTGAACTTAGCTAATATGTTTTGTATTACTTACGTAACCATACCGTATGGTTACGACAGCTATGACAGTCCCGCTTTCAGGCCCCGGTGAGGGAAAAATGTCTCGTTTTCAAAAACTTCGGTTTAGGTTATTTTCAATAGCTTAGGTGCCTAGATAGGTTCGGTTCGAAGAAGATTTTCCACTAATTAATAAAATATTTACAAAGACCAAACGCAGCATTGAAAGATTGAAAGTAATTTCAAACTAACAAATCATGTAAAGAAATAATGAGGTCCGTTCGTACTTTACTTTAAAACTAGACCCGAATTGACCCGTTATTTTGAAACTCATTTTTTCTGCATACAACCGCTTAGACGTTAGAATTCAGAAATCATGTCACAACGGCTAACGTATAATAAATAAGTACTTATAGCGTGAAAATGAAGAAATAGTTCTTAATTTTCCAAAATAATCTAGTAAAATCACTTTTTTAAAATAATTCAGCAGGCTTCCCGCTCAACGAAAAAAAATATAAGGTCACGTTATGCATGAATGCAATTTGACCGGACACGCAGCGTTTTTTAAAAAGTTTACGCATATCATAATATTGTAAAGTACGAAATCCAGGTGGGGGCAGCTGAATATGGACAAGATAAATATTATGTCTAATGTTCATATTCCGCCAATACCTATGATTGTTGGGAACACTATTCTCGAAGTTGTAGACGAGTATGTTTACCTAGGACAAATTGTCTAACTAGGAAGGTCCAACTTCGATAAAGAGGTCAATCGAAGAATCCAACTCGGCTTGGCAGCGTTCGGGAAGCTACGGCATATCTTCACGTCCAGAATACCTCAGAGTCTGAAGACAAAGGTCTTCAATCAGTGCGTGTTACCAGTTATGACACACGAAACAGACACGTGGTCATTTACTGCTGGCCGCATAAATAATCTCAGAGTCTCTCAGCGAGCTATGGAACGAGCTATGCTCGGAATTTCTCTACGTGACAGAGTCCGAAACGAGGACAAAAATCACCGATATAGCTCGTGGAGTTAGCAAGCTGTAGTGGCAATGGGCAGGCCACATCGCTCGAAGAATAGATAACCGATGGGGAAGGAAGGTTCTTAAGTGGCGACCACGTAGTGGAAAGCGCCGAGCGGGACGACCTCCCACCAGGTGGACCGACGAGCTGATCAGAGTCGCTGGGTGTCACTGCAAGCGGCCCAAAACCGTTCCAGGTCGAAGTTAATGGGGCCTATGTTCAGCAGTGGACATCGTTAGGCTGATATGATGATGTGAAAGGGAACCAGTTTGAAAATTCATCCAGCCAATGAAAAGAGCAAGACCACCAGGCGAAATCAGAAAAAGTTCATAATGTAGATATTGTTTGTCACAGGAACATTTTAATTTATTTAATTTAAAGTATTTCAAAAATATTTTACATAGGTTTTTTAAATATTTTAAATACTCATAACATTGCTATGCTATTGCTATCATATTACATTGTTTTGTTCCCAAAACCAACAATTACATTTATCATTGGTATAACCACAGACATTAATATCTAAATAGATACCGCCTGTCGCTCAATCTGTATGGAAACCAAGCGTGTAACTTTTTTACCACCTACTGTGACGTTACACAAACGTTTTAGTGATATGAATAACCCGTCCGCGCGAAACCGATTTACTCCGACTCGTCCGCCTATATACCGACTTATTAGGATCTTTTTAGCAGAGTAAGTAGGTAAAATATACGTTTTTTTATATACTCAATCAATCTTAAGTCGACTAACTTAATCATCAGATCAGAGTAGTCAAGATCCGAAGAATCAAACGAGTCCCAAATCGATGGGTTTGCGTCGTTTTATCACAAGGTTCAAATTTAATTTTCAATATTTCTGTACCTGTACCTGTTCACTATAGCGTATGGTCCCGCTAACTTTGTGTGAAGTTAGCAGTGCCGGCTTATTTCAGGAACTATGTTCGAGGAACAAAAATATAAGTTTTAGTTAAAAAAATATTTTTAATTAAAGCTTTTTTTGGTGACTGTACATTTTGTTGATTGTACATGCATTGTCTTCTAATATACCAAATATCAAGTCAATCCGACCACTGGAAGTAAGTGAAATTCGACTTGCAAGATTTGATTTGATTTGTATGAAGATACATACATACAAACATACATTGCAAGTTAGTAAAAAGATTGTAAAAAAAGGCCCACTAGGCGGTCACCCGTCTGGAACTCTGGATACCGTCCACACCGGTAATTACTTAACTTTGTTGATTGATGAAGAACGGCTAATCAAGCTACATCGCTTCAACAAATAAAATAAACAAATATTCCTACAGTCTTTCCATTCACAATATTATATTAGTATTGCAATAAAACCAAATCGATAATTAGAACCTTAATTATTATCTAAATACGTAAGTATCTACTGCTTTATTTTCTGTACTGTGGCAAAATAAAATCGGACGCCATAATGGAATTTCAAATGGTGCGCCGCGGTGAATTTTGGCGCGGATAGCTGCATCGTGCGTAGATGAATACGTAGCGCGCTCAAATGGCGGGGTAAGAGGTAGCGTAAAATACCTACAGCTCGTCGGAGAACCTCGCCTTAAGCTAAGGATAGAGGGGTAGGTATGTACAATATCCACGGCAGTCTAATAAAGACTCTATCTTTAGGGGCATCTTTCAGGGTGATAGTTTCGAGCCCACTGTGGTTTTGTCTGGCCTTGGCATTTGGGGCTCCCTCCCCCATCTATCAATATTCCATATTGGTTTAAAATTAAATGCAGTCTTAGTACAGAAGACATAATTTTTAATCGACTTTAATTACTTGAATAAACAACAAAATTACCCTGTCTATGTTACTCTAGAATAGAATCATAGTCAATTGAATGAATTATTTCTGACTCCACATTACAGAAAGTGAATTTAGCTTGTTCACTTCTATGGTAGATCTTAAGTAATTCTTTACTCTCTTTAACGCTGAAGACGACCATTCTGCAGAACAAAAATAGCATTCGCGCAATTCCTACGTTTGGATAAATATCCAAAAAGCCTTTTTCTAATAAATATTTGTAAAGCTTTAGTGAAGATAGCTCTGTAACTCGAATCAACACACCATACAACATTTTACAATGCACTATGCAAGGAAAAAAATCTGCCTGTATGCAAACTCCTTGGCTTAATCTGCAAATTAAAAAGTTACCGCACTCGTGCGGAAAAGTTGCTCCTAAATCCTTTGTCACACACGTACGGAAAAGAGACACTATCTGTTGCTGTGTACTTATAGCCACGTAAAGGAGTACTTTCTGAGCATGTGCATTGTAAAGATATGTGAAACCTACTAGGCTAAGCGAGGCACTACGCGCGTGCGAGTAGACAAGTGCAAAAGTTAGCCCACAATAAGACCACCAACTTTTAAATAGCTCGAATGAGCAATATCGTTTCAAGATTTTTAAGAATATCTATCAATTTTTTTGTTGTTGTTTGATGAAGTTTTTTGATAAGGCAAGCCAGGCTTTTGAGCTTGTGAGCAGGTCACGCCACTGGGCGTGGGGCCCCTAGGCTGGTTAGGCCCCTAGGCCAGGGCCTTGTAGGCCTACGAGGAAACTGCACTACTACTACGGCACTGGGCTTACTGGAGGTCACTGAAACCTTCAGCAATTTGAGAGTTTGGTGTGGATAAATGTGCGGTCATGCATACAAAACGGGGAAGGATAGTGTAATCTGGGGGCATTAAGGTTTCACATTTCACTCAACTGAGATCGCTCTCCGCGGTCGAGACTTACAACTACTTGGGTGTGTCACAGGGGTTAAGCATCAACCTGGCTGACATGAAACAATTGTTGCGGGAAAGCTTCCTGGAGCGCCTGTAAAAATTTCTGAAAAGACTTATCAGGCATATTTTTGCCGTATTTAATTAAATTCTTGTTGGTACCACTGTTGATTTCCCTAAGATTAAAATAAATAATAATAACTGTTAGAAAAAACCTGACAGCAGAACTAAATTTGTAAATTTTTGATAATTTCGAAAAACCTCTACTAGTTGGAAAAAAAAATCTATTTTTCCTGTAATATTTCCATCAATTTTATCATTTGATAAACATTGATGGAAATATTTTAGATTTTTCGCTTTGCAAACTTCGGTGATAAAGGGAGGATCGTATTTTTTATGTGAAAAACTACGCAATATAAAAGTAAATAAAAACCTGATTTGGAATATCCAAACGAATTCATATTTTTTTATACCACTAAGGTGGCAAACAAGCATACGGCCCGCCTGGTGGTACCTAAGCAGAAGTTACCCTAGCCTATGGACGCTTGCAACACCATCACGCGCGCGTTGCCGACCCTGCAGAAATCTCTTCACACCCCTTTTGAAGCTGCCCCATGCTGTCTCATTACAGATTTTACCTCCTTAGCGGATTTAAATCCTTTCTTAGTGGTATTGCGGAGTTCAACGAAATTAAAGGAATTTTACGCTCTAAGTTATAAAGGTTTTTAGGCGGCCTGCCAGAACGAACCCGTCCTTGCAAAAGCCACTTTGCAGCTCAAGAACTCGAGCACCTAGCGAAGATTTGTTTTTCAAAGAATCATGGCGAGATATGTACAAAAAAATAAAGATGTTTAGAGACGTGGGAATGACGTTATAATTGATCCTTGGTGCCTAAGAAGTGATTCAAACTCCTCCAAAATGTTTTATTTTTTTGTATAAATGAATGTATGGATCTCGCCATGACTATTTGGTTACCAAATATCAGATTTGTCTAGCACCTGGTTCAAAAGGTATCTTTTCTTAGGCGTTCGGGTCTCGGGTTCGTCCTGGCAGGGCCACCTTCTGAGTCGGGGACCGACATCTAAAAAAAAATATCTGTATCTCAGACCAAGAAAAAATTAAAGACGGAAAGGTCTGTGTTCTTAAGTGACGCAAGTAAAAGGAAGCCGGCATTCTTGTAAATACATGGCCTCACACACAATAAGGCTCAGTACCATTTGTGCCTGCTTGGGCCAGTAGGTACTGATTTTACTCACGCACACGTAGGAATTTTTTTGCTTCACTTTCTTATAAGGTGACACTCCGTCTTTATTTTTTATATGTCTATGATCTGTATATGTATTTGATGACTCTCAAAATTGCGACCGACTCTAATTTGAAATTCGTGATGGTGGGCTTGCCAGGAAATGCCACCCTCAAGATGATGTCTGTTTTAAATTTCATTAAATATCACAACAAGAATTGTTTCCAAATATAATATAAAATTCCAAATATTTATCACTTTATCTGTAAATTTGTAACCGAACCGTTGAATCGATGTTTGTCAAAACTTGAGCTCATAAAAACCTATATATCTCCAGAACTGGACCACCTAGAGAAACTGCCTCGACCTAGAGAAGATATGTTTACTCTCAGAATTTTTCGAAGTTTGACACCAAATATCAGATTTTACGCCTTCGGTGCCCCCTCATGCCTGGCACCGGGCACTGGGTAGGTACGTTCCCACTTTCCTAGCTTTTGTAGGGGACAGCAATCAACTGCAGGAAATTACAAGGAAACCTATCGGGCACAATGAGTCTTCTAGATCAGATTAATTAACATTGAGATCGAAAACATATTTTTGAATTTAAAATACTACGGTAGGTAAGTACCTACCGGTACGCATGTCCTACATGTACTTTGCCGGTTTTTAGGGTTCCGTAGCCAAATGGCAAAAAACGGAACCCTTATAGATTCGTCATGTCTGTCTGTCTGTCTGTCTGTCTGTCTGTCTGTCTGTCCGTCCGTATGTCACAGCCATTTATTTCCGAAACTATAAGAGCTATAATGTTGAAACTTGGTAAGTAGATGTATTCTGTAAACCGCATTAAGATTTTCACACAAAAATAGAAAAAAAACAATAAATTTTGGGGGTTCCCCATACTTAGAACTGAAACTCAAAAATTTTTTTTTCATCAAACCCATAAGTGTGGGGTGTCTTTGGATAGGTCTTCAAAAATGATATTGAGGTTTCTAATATCATTTTTTTCTAAACTGAATAGTTTGCGCGAGAGACACTTCCAAAGTGGTAAAATGTGTGTCCCCCCCCCTGTAACTTCTAAAATAAGAGAATGATAAATCTATAAAAAATATATGATGTACATTACGATGCAAACTACCAACGAAAATTGGTTTGAACGAGATCTAGTAAGTAGTTTTTTTTTAATACGTCATAAATTGAAATTCATATCAAATACTCAGGTCTATACTACCATTCACTTATATACCTACTGGTTTGTACGGAACCCTCGGTGCGCGAGTCTGACTCGCACTTGGCCGGTTTTTTTTATTGTTAGTGTTGCAGCCACAGCCAAGTATTGGATGGTCTTCTTCAAATGCTTCCTTCCGTATGAAGGTAGGTACCTAGTTAAATATAGATTGTATCGTAGTTACAGAATTACGTAGCTCGTTAGTCAGACTTATTTTTTCACGTCTGCGTCATATGCGCTAGACGTAGGTACGCCTATTGCTTTTTACACGTTTATGAGCAGTTACAGACTGATTTAAACTTATTGGCGGCTGTGATATTAGGCGCGGAACGCTGCGCAGTAGCGAAAACGAAGATACCTATGCGGTACATTCAAGTGGACTGTACCTGAGTAAAGCCGGCTCGCAGCGCACTTAACAGCCGCCATTAAGTTTGGTTCGGACAATGATTCTACTTAATATTGAATAGTATATTTTTGTATAGAGCCAGTCACTTACTACGCATATACGATAAGATATCTGTATCTGAGCGCATACCTATCTTTCAATATCGCTCCCCATGTTATTCAAGGAACACACACTTTTTTTTTTTTTTTTATATATCTTCTTTAATCAAATCATGAATCGCTATAAATGTAGCCTTGGATTTCTAAAATCTACATTGTTTTGTTATCTGACAGATCCACGTTAGGATTAAAGTCGCCTCGGTCCTTTTTAAGCTTTATATAACGTAAGATGCTAATGCAACACGTGCATCAAATTAAAAATCAGAATCCTCTTCTGACGAGCTGTCTATTAAATCGAGAAGCAATATACGCCAACTCATTATAGGTAACACTCTGTGTAAAAAATCCGCACCAAAGACAGGGGGCCTACCACAAGCTCTTAAAACAAGGTTAAAATAACCTTATTTGTCTTTTGTCCCTCTTTGACATCCGGCGTCAAAACAAGACAAAACACAAATAAGGTTATTTTAACCTTGTTTTAAGAGCTTGTGGTAGGCCCCCAGGTCTAGTAAGTTAGAAGGATTTCGATTGGCGGTATCAATTCTCAATATTATCGTATCTGCTTCGTGTGTGACTCGCTTATTTTTTTTTGTATTTTTGTAAGTCGACTACAACGATGACGTAAATGAATAGTAAGGTGCTCACCCTCCTCGCAGTCGTCACAGCGCGCGGATGTCTTAGATATAAAATAAAAAAAAACAATATTTAAACAAATCAATATTATTTTCAATTTATCAGTACATCCACATTGAATGCATATTAATTTTACTCCATAAAATACAACATAAAAGTCTTCGACGATATGAAACTAAACGAGTATAAGATATAATATATTTACAATAAGGTGGTTTAAACGCAAAATAAAACATTGAACATAACAAAAATCAGTGCAACAATAAAATAATAAATATTTATAGACAGTGGACTTCAACGTGGTAAAGTTATAATAATTCTAAGGATATAATTAATTAATCATTCGTTAGTTATACAAGTTTGTTACAAAAATTATCTATTGGCCTTCACATCACAGAGCTAAGCGATCTCGAGGGTCGACCAAAATTTGTCTTGCAGAGGACCACAACACTCGAGTGAATCGTGACATTATGTCTTCTATAAAATAAAAAAGATACTCTCTCATTCAAACATAAATCTCTAATGGTTATGTATCCAATAACTAAACAAGTAAAAGGCACTTAATTATATTGAAACCAAACCGCAAACTTGCATGCACAAAACTAAATCTCCTCCTAACCTCTGGATACCGCAACCGAAAAATGCTTACGATATTGTCAAAAAATCTATGCACAACGTTAGACGCGCGTAAACGCAACCGCAATCAGGAAAAGAAAGGATACGATAATGATCACCTAGACTACATTGTAAATAAGCTATAAATTGTAAAGAGCACTGAAGCGCAAAACATCGTGCAATAGAGTGTAAGTCGATTCTAAAGACTAGAAAATGCAAACGATTCTAAGAAACTTAAAGGTCCTAGTCCGTCGACGAGTAAATGCTCTACGCCGCGCCATGTTAACCTAACAATGATATGTTTAGCTCCCGAAAGCGATGCGTTAACAATGCGATAGCTCTGCTGCTGCGGCCTTGACGGTCCGTCTGTCTTTAGTCCCTACCTAATAAACAGATGAACACACTATGAAGTATCATTATCTAAATATTCAACAAGGAAAACCGGTCGATTCGAGTAGTAACCAAACATCGCTCCGTTGATAACTTCGATAGACCTCGACCAACAATAATTATCATAACTTAGGACAGTCGTTAGGCCTTAAGATATAAAATGTACAGTTTATTTATTATGGCAGATATCAACAATCAATTTATATACTATAAATACGATACTGACACTTTTTACAGAAACAATACTAGGTTATATACATCGACGCGATAACAACGTGTACCGACCCCCGCAGCGTCGCGACGCCTCCCTTTCGTAAATGGCACTTTCGAAACGAGCTCTCCCCAGCGGTTCATTCCTCATAATCGATTCGGACCCGCCTCCAGATAACGTAGGGCGTCAACCGAACCGAAGGCGTACAATAAAACAGCGTCTATAATATATTAATTCTAAATTACTCTAATCCATAAATATACCGAAACCGTCGGCCGGCGACAATAAACTAGGCGCGCATATTATAATATTCGAATCGAAAGATGTCCGGAGGCCGGCCCGAGTCGACCGAGATCACAGAGACTCGTTCAAATTTAGTCGAAGTCGTCACAAAAGATACAGGTATAGTGAGCAAAGAATCGGAACTGGAAAAACGTCCGCACTGTAGTCGGGCCGGTGCGGGCGCGGGCGCGTGTGCGTGTGCGTGCGCGTGTGCGGGCGCGTGTGCGCGCGCGGGCGGCTGGGGTGGCGCGCTACGCGTACCCGGGCGGGTCCCACGTGGCCGTGCATCAGGAGATGTAGGGCAGCAGCAGGCAGTAGAGGCACGCCAGCAGCACGGGCAGCGCGGCGAGCAGCGCGTGCGCCACGCTCGGCCGCGCCGGCTTGCCGCGCAGCGCCGCCAGCTGCGCCGCCAGCCGCGCACGCTCCTCGCACACCTCCGCCCACCGCTCCTTGGCGCGCACCAGCTCCTCCTCGAGCGCGTGCAGCGACCCGTTCGCGAGCGTCACCTGCACCCGCTCCTCGTCGTCTATCCGCACGTACTCGCTCGCTACCACCGCGGCCGAGTCGCCGGCGGGCGCGCCGTACTCGACGCACTCCTCGTCGCGGTTGATCTCGGTGGCGGCGGAGTCGGTCTCCTCGTCGTCGTCCTCGTAGTCGAGCCGGAACAGGTCGTCGATCTCGGCGGAGATCTTGCCGGCGTCGAGGGCGCGCTCGGCGGGCTCCTCGGGCTCGTCGAGCCGGCGCAGGTCGTCGAGCGAGCGGGAGGTGGCGACGCCCTTGTCGGCGGTCCCGCGGGGCGGGTCGCGCGCGGCGAGGAGGCGCTCGCACTGGTGCTCCTTGGCGAGCAGCTCCTCGCGCAGCTTGGCCACGACGGTGGTGAGGTCGTCGATGTCGGCGCGCGTCGGCCGGAACGCGAGCTCGGCCTGCATGTCGGCGCTGCTCGACGCCAGCCGCTGGATCTCGGCTAGGTTCGCCTCCTCGGCCACGTTGGAACGCGTGAGTTGGGCCTGAAATTGAATGTCGTCCAATCCAATCATGAAATCGATGGTTTAAAAAAAATATTTGCATTTGGTACTGGTCCAATACAAAAGCACTTTTTAAACAAGTAAATTCTAGTACTTTTTAAGCTTTCGCGAACTAAATTCATTGTAATATTAATTTATCGGGTCTATTCGCTCACAGAGTTCACTCGTGACCACGATCAATGCAACTTGGTCGAAACGTCGAGGTTAGTCAAAATTTAATTTTGATAATAATCTGTGCGCGAATAGACCCGATAAATTAATATTACAAGTAAATTCTATAAGACAAGTCAAGTGTCATGTTACGTAATCTCGAGGATATAAAATATGTTTTTACCTGCAGGTCAGCAATCTTGGCGCAGTACGCGGCGGCATCTTCGTGCTCCAAGGGCGGTGGTTCATCTCGGACATCAGGTTGCGCGGCCAGCAGTTCGTCGCGCAACACTCGCAGCTGCTCGTTCTCGGCGACACTCGCGGAGAGACGCTCGCGCAACACCTTGATCTCTTCGTTGAGACCTCCCATCACGCGCAGGATGTTCGCATATTCCACGCCCGCTTTGCTCTGTTAATAATATTAAAAACTATAAGTTACATATCTCATGTTGTGTTCTTAAATATTGTGGCAGAAATAATGAATTTTCAGAAATTAAATGGCCTTATGTTTAGCCAACAGTAATCCACGGGTCCGATCCACCGATCCGCAGTGGGCACGCGTGGTGGAGTATCTGCCCATTCCTTTTCACCCTGATTTGTGAAAGGAGGCCTGTGCTCAGCAGTGGGACATTATAGGCTGATGATGATGAATCCACGAGTG
Source organism: Achlya flavicornis (assembly GCA_947623365.1). Lineage (NCBI taxonomy): Eukaryota > Metazoa > Arthropoda > Insecta > Lepidoptera > Drepanidae > Achlya > Achlya flavicornis. Next base: position 10,652,842 of record OX392467.1, read on the forward strand.
ATATTGTAGGCTCTTCTTTCCACGAAGTAGTTGTATGCCGATCAAGTGGTTCCTTTTTGCGTCAAGATTCCATAGACTGAGCACACTTGTCCAGAAAACGACTATTCACTCTAGCCTCAAGGTTATATTTAGGTCTCCTTGATTAAAATGTATGTGTTATTTGAAATATATAACAATATAAATATTTTTTTTATATCATCTCTATAACAAAGGACCAGTAATTGAGATTATAAAAGTTATATGTTGATAAAGATAATAAAACAATTTCGTCAAGATAATGTAGCATTATTTCCGGACATGGTGTAAAAACAAGCATGCCTTGATCCTAAGTTATCCTGTAGACATCTATCCCAAAAATGTATGAACAACATCTATTGTTACAATGTAACAACATTTTACAATTAGATGGGCAACAAAATGATCCCTATTAGCACCACGCAACATTGAGGTTATGCACCTCAATCGAGGACGCGGGCGTCGCCGTCGTTTCCCGCCATCCGTCTAGAACGCAAGGTGAAGGTGGGGATGGTCAGTTGTGATTGGGTGGAGCGCGAGGCTCCGGCTGCGGCGCCGGCGCCCTTGTGCCGCCCCTCTGACTCACCGACTTCAACCCGACTCGAGTAATAAACAACAAAAGAAAGACGATATATGAACTTACCGTACCGTGAAATTGACCATATACATACGTAATAACATGTTTTCCATATATTATGTCCGTTTCAATTGCCAGCCTATGGTTGGAAATGAGACGTATGGAGTATTTATTTAACTTAAGGTAGTTTAGTAACAGATATTAATTAGACATGATGACCTGCGTGCCGCACCGCTTCTTTGTTTCAACATGTAGATACTTTTATTGGTCTTATAATCTAGTATAATCGTCTTGATAAACTAGTTTCTCGAAAATATTTAATCCAGCAAGTTTAAACATTGCGATTTACTACAGAACTTGTACATTTGAAACACAAAACAAATGAATTGTAATTAAATAAATAAATAAAATTCCTAGTGGAATAAGAGTAATAATGATAATTATATTAAGAGATATGCCACTCGTGTTTGTACAAATGTTATTAAAAGTCATATTGCAATATAAAGGTAGAAGTCATTGCTTTATGCATTTTTATCAGTTGCAGACACTTGCAGACACTTACATCATCGACACCAATAGCTATCCGCATATCTTATTTATTACTCATATAAAACATGGAAAGTAGGGCATATTGCGACGCCATTGGTCGATTTTGTACCTGCGTTTGGGTAGATGATGAAGATGAAGATGTAATACACTTAATTAAAACATGATGTATCTAAGTGTTTATTAACCTTCAGTTTTGGACTTTGCGAAATGGAATCCCTAACGAGTTTTGTGAAATACAGTCTTTAACAATCACGAACCTGTTTGTTAGGTTTAGTTGTCACGCTATAATAGAAATGCTGTATTGCGGATAGGATTGCTTTGAAGTGCAGAAGATATAATTGAAAAGAAGTGACGTTTACCAAAACTCGAACTAATCATGGCGAAGTTTGTAGACTCGTAAGGTTCTGCAAAGTATCCTTGCACCGTGCTATGGTTTCCGCACGATGTCTTAGTTCGTTTAGTGTAGGCCTAAACCTGCGACGTTAGTACCACTGAGCTATCATAGCTTTATGATGTTAAACAAATCATATCTTAGTCTCGAGTCCATAAACAATAAGCTACTTTCCACAAATATTACTCACATCCACAAAGCAGAGCTACAGCTGGACGTACGCTGAGCTAACGATTGTCGCTATAATTTAGAAAGGAAAGCACTTATCCAGGCATTGTTCAGTTTTTTAGACATTGTCTTGTTACTCTAGATCAGCTATGCTCGAACCGCGGACGCTACTACTTATAGCAGGGGCAAGAAATCGGTTCTTTCTAATCAACAATTTTTGTATGACTGACATAATAAAGGTAATGTAACTCACCGGGGACTCGTCCCGTGTGCTGGGCTCGGTGTAGGTAGAGTTGGCGTTGTTATCGGGTCGTAACTCTCCGTCCAGTGGACTAACACTTTCTACTTCGTTTGCTGGATCTATCGAACAAAACGTTGCAAGTATGAGTATCCTTGTAGTCTACTAATCTACTTAACTAGTGTTTCTGTGAGCTGTAGACCTCGCGAGTCTCGATAATTATATGGAATTCTCTTGTCGATTCAGATTTATGGATTTTTTCAAAATGGCCTAGCCATTTTCGATAATAAATTCCAAATAATAACCGAACCTGCTCACAAAATTTTATGAGAATCGGTTGAAAAATGCGACCCGTAGGGGAGAACAGCCGGACATCCGCCGGACATCTCGAAAAACATACGTAAGCATATTTGCCTAAGCTGAAACGGAGACGCTTCGCGCTCGCTGGGTCACTGACTGATTTATAGGAAAATAGTGCCTAATGGGGAGGGACAGGCAAAGCCAATCTCAGATGGCGCCACCCTCACTGGTAACTGTCATTGATATTGACTTGATGTATTCTGAGGATTTTCATGAGTTTCAATTAATTAAACCAACCAGTATACAGGCTTTCCTCATACAAATCGATAGGTTTGAAGTGATCACTGCATAATCTTGCCTATATGAGCTTGGTTTCCATTTCTTTTTTGTAAGGCTTTGATCCACAACATTCTTCTTTTCAATCGGTGTAAACCTTTATTTTTGCATTGAAATGCACTACATAAAGTCATTATAATTATTGAATAACTTATTTGATAACGAATACGTACAAAATTTATGGTGTTTGACAGATAGACGGCACCAGCGACTATACGACACCTAGCGGTATAAATTGTCAGTGTGCCTCCTCATTGGTGGGTTGCATGCACGCAAGCATGAAATTACAGCATGAAAGTACTGCTCAGGAGTTACTAAATACACTTGACTTTATACGGTTGATACGGTTGACTTGTAAATAATGGTCCAAATGAATATCTTCGAAGTTGAGATAATGACCTATCAGAAAAAGTATAATAATTCCAGAAAAGTGTCATGGTTTTAGAAACAATTTGTAATTTTGGTTATTTTAATGTTTTATGCAATTTCCAAGATTTAAGATAATTTAACGTCTATTTTTGCATTTTTATTTTTCATTTGGCATAAAATATATATCTCAGCTTTCGATGATCAGGGTCAGTTATCACCGAGTCGCACCGCGTTGCGTCTCGTCTCGGTGTGAGCTTTCCCTTATACTTTGAACCATTATTTACATCCTGTAAAACGTAGATAAGAAAGGAAGGAAGGAAATACAACCCCTAAAGGAAAATATAGGATCGCAGGTGTACCCGCGGGGAGAAAAGCTAGTGATATCATAAATTCAAATGTGTTTGTCAAGCAGGGTTACTCAATCCAAATTTACTGAATGGATTTGCCACATGAACCATTATTTTTCTCTGACGAAACAAACACTGTCGGAGAATAATCTAGAATTATAATTATATACCTATAATTTAATTACCAAGCAAAGTATTCATTTAAAACAATCGGATTCACTGATCGACAAAGGAAATTAGCATTCAAAAGTGCCTAAGACCTTCTCTTAGTGTAAATGGCTCTGACCTTGTGAAGTCATTATCTGGATGGCTAGTTATAATAAGCTTATCAATGAAATTGTATTTACCGTGATTCAGTCGTGATTGTTTTTCATCGTCAGTGCATAAGTCAGGCTCGCCAGTCTTTTCTTCGCCGCTGACGCCAACGCCGTCCTCATCGGTTTGCTGTTTTTCTGTAAATAAAATTTATTACGAATCTATATTAACGAAAGTATTCTACGAGTATATCCTATACAAGCCAGTTAAAAATCAGCAGTCATCTATCACAAAATATAATTTTCATATCACTTGCTCGACAATGTCCAATTATGCAATCATGCAACTCTACATAACTAGATTCCCTCGTTACGCTCAGGCCCAATATTCCGCCCATGACGTCAGACACTGCTAATAAAATAAAATTTATTACGAAACTATATTTACGAAAGTATTCTACGAGTATATCCTATACAAGCCAGTTAAAAATCAGCAAGTCATCTATCACAAAATTTAATTTTCATATCACTTGCTCGACAATGGTGCCGATTCTGTTGTAAATCGCACTAAACTAATTTTAGTCACATCTCATCTCTTTCTTACGAACATTATTGAAAAAGGATAGAATATATTTAAAGCTGTCAACTTAATCTTTGCCGTCTTATTTTGCGTGTATTTAGGCGTAACCGCGATAGATGGCGACTAAATTTATATTGAAAACAAGCATTGGACTAATTTGACAGGACTAAATTTCTTACATCCTTTTCTTATGTTCTTTGTTAGAAAGAGACATAGTGAGATTAAAATTAGTTTAGTTGTAAACAACAGAATCAGGGCCAATGTCCAATTATGCAATCATGCAACTCTACATAACTAGATTCCCTCGTTACGCTCAGGCCCAATATTCCGCCCATGACGTCAGACACAGCTATATCCCCTTGGTGCATAATCTACTTCTTCTTACTTCTAAATAATTCTTGGAGATTCTTAAAAAAGAATAATATTACCTACACCAAAAAGCTACTATGGACGAGATTCTCTCTTTGGCTATAAATATAAATGGAAATGGGCTGACAAATCTAGTTACATAACCTCTTCAAAAAGTTTTAGTGACTAGTGTAACCACACATTCGTAATCATATGGCAAAATATGTATTCATTACCTTTGCATTCGGAGTTGTAAATATTATTTTTCTTGAGGATTAATTCGAATTCTTTGGCAGATTTTCCTTCTGCAGAAATAGCTTTTATTCCAACCTGAAATTTAAACACTAAAATTACCAACGACTCGATGACGCACTTGCAACTTAATACATTTACCATAATCATTATGAAGTAAAGGAGAATGAATAAAAAAGAGGAAATAATAAGTCACCAAATATACTTTACTTTACTTTGGACATGTCTGCGGAAAGTGTAAAAATAGAATATTAATAACCAATGGAAGGGAAAATATAGTGAAAGAAAAAATATGGAGTCTGATTTTTTTTTACTAAAACGAAGAATTACATAACTCGTATATATAGTTTTAAGAAGGTCGCTGACGACCTATTGGACAGAGCATTAAGAGAAGAAAAACTATATGTAATGAATAAAGTCACCTTTAAATACTTATATGGTATGAACTACTCAACTGACTTCAGTGAATGATAGAATGATCGAAACTACACCAGGGGCTCCATTCTCACGTGCTCGACATCAATCTCTAATTCGACATTTGCCGGAAAACATGGCGGATATCTTGAAAATTCTATACATTTTGACAGAAGTGTTAAAATGTAATTTTTTTCCCAACATGTCTAATGCGAAATCAATGGCTAAAGTGCGAGTATCGGATGCCAAGCCTATCGAGAGGCGGCGCGGGACAGATGACATGAACTGACGCCTCGCCTCATCACGGACTGAGCCAAGCAGTAGGCCTACTAGTAACACTTCGCTGCATGGAGTAATAAGTGATTTCTTTTATTTTAGGGTTTTCAATTAACTATCATAATGCCCGATTTACACATTTACTGGTTAAATAGATATAGACGGAGAGTAATTTTCGATGGTGATGAACTTATCGAATAAGTGAGCTTGATAAAAATAACTGAATTCGCTACTTAAATAACGAATGTGTAAATAGGTGCATAGCCACATCACCATTTATCAAGTGCAAGCATATAAAATGTAACAAATAATGTACCTTGTTCAGCAAATGCTGAGGTAACAGTAGCTTGATGTAGTCGGGTAGAGCGCGAATGGCGTCTTCCAGTGAGCCGGCGCGCTTCGCTTCCTGCATCTTGTTGCTGTCCGTACATAGCACCAACATCTTAGCTTCCCCGTTTTGTACTGAGTACTGGAAAGTATATGAAATAATGTAAACTATATTATAAAGTAAAACATATGAAATTACTCCATATATCAGTTCTATATTTTATTGTTGTTATAATATGATACTAGTTGTCCCCCGCGCTTTAACCCGTGTTCCCGGGGTAAAAAATAGCCTATGTCCTTCTCCATACCATAGGCTATCTGTATTCGTTAGGATGTATACAACTGAAGTAAGGACTGCGAGACGAGATAAAGAATGTAAAAAAACTTTCAGGAGTTCATAACATTTTTATATTAAGAAATTTTATAAAAATTTAAAGTTCCTATTATAATCGTTATCGTCTGTGTTAGAAGAAGATGCACTGATAGCATAGATGTATTATTGGTTTTAGTCGAAAAATCAGACATAACTCTATGGGAAATACTTTTGATATTGATAAAAAACCCAATTTATTGATGTTTTAAATTTATCGGCAGCATGATTTGCCTCAGAAGAGTCCGAATCAGTCGTATTTATCACGAAACATATTATTATAATCAATAATTCATCCAAACAGGAATGAACATGTTAACAAAAGGGCGGATCAAAGTGTAGATAGCTGCTGTACCGACCGCTTTCCTGTACCACAAATCATACAACGACCGCCATTGTCGACCAACTGACGTAATTATTGCGTGCGAGAGATAATTATCGCTCGCTATCGTAATGTAGCTCAGTAGAGGTGAGATTATTTACATTCTTTATCTCGTCTCGTTGGGTTTACTTAATGGGTAATGTACTAACGGTGAGTGGTAGATGGTTGCGCACGATCTGCTCGCGCTCCTCGGCGGCGGCGATGGCGAGCCGCGCCGCGTACATCTTGCGCTCGCACCGCGCTGCCAGCTTCTACAACACATACATTACAACTGTTAAACCTTTGTGTCTCATTGAAATTTAATAAACACAACCATAGACAAAAAAAAAGTTAGTTCTTGTAAATACAAGCCTCACGCAAACCTAGTATGGCGATCGGTTATCATTGAGACGTCGTCGGTGACAATAAGTCTCCGTCTCACTTATCGTCACTTGTCGTCTGTGACAGCACTGATTTTACTCACATCTACGTAGGAAAGGTCTCTTCATGGTCGGCAACATATTGGCCCTCGTATTGAAAATGTCTTTTGGCGGCGATGACCACTTACCATCGTGTGGCTTTACTGTCTGCTTGTCAACGTTTTGCTGTGGTGTTTCAGCACGGCCGCCTCGCTCCAGCGTCTCCTCCAATGCCAGCCGCTGCTCATGCGGCACCTCCTCTCCTACATCACATCACATGTACCTGTAGCTCGGCGAGCGCGTTGTTGGCGGCGAGCCGTAGCGCACAGCTGTGGTGGTGCAGCGATGCCGCCTCGCGCTCGCGCCGCTCCAGCGTCTCCCTCAGTGCCAGCCGCTGCTCGTGCGGCACCTCCTCTCCTACATCACATCACATGTACCTGTAGCTCGGCGAGCGCGTTGTTGGCGGCGAGCCGTAGCGCACAGTTGTGGTGGTGCAGCGATGCCGCCTCGCGCCCGCGTCGCTCCAGCGTCTCCTCCAGTGCCAGCCGCTGCTCGTGAGCCGCGCGCAGGCTCTCTTGCGCCACTTCCTACAACACAATGCATTACTAAGTGTCAATAATAAACATAAGTACACGAGTCTTTTAGTGCACCTATAACATAGAACCTAAAAAATAAAAACAATATATAATATAAAGGTAGTTGTTTGTTTGACCTGATAGTTCCTCTTGTCGCTGAGCAGCTGCGCGACGAGGTGCGGCTCGGGCTGCTTGCCGACGGCGAGCATGGCCTCGAGCGTGTGCACGCGCATGAGCAGCCGCTGCTCGCCCACGAACAGCTCCCACGAGGCCTGCGCCTCGGCGCGCGTGCGCTCGACGCACTCGCGCAGCGTGCGCAGCCGCGTCTCGAGCGACGCCTCCCGCTGAATCGCTTCCTACATCACAAACTATTTTTAGGGTATCTTTTAATATTTGATGCAAAGCGGGGCCGCGAATTCAAACACTGTTATTCACTCACTATTACTCGTTGAGACTTCGTCACGATCACTATAAGAAATTCCCAACTAACACAAAATGTACACAAAATACGATATTCCTAATATACCAAAATAACATTATTAAAATCGTCACATAGTTTTTTATAAATTACTGAATATCTAAAATCAATGATCACTCCTTGCGAGTTGAATTATGACCTTTAGCTGCATTTGTTTTAGAATCGTTTTTGTACCGACTTATGGGAAGAAAAGCTTATCTAAAGTACATCTATCTTAAGTTTATCTAGCGATTGAAAAACCTGACCTTAGATTACTTTATTGTTTCAGACAAAATATTTACTTAAATATTAGTTCCATTATCTAAAATAGTGTAAAGAAATATAATATATGTATAATAAATATAAATAATTCGAATTATAACGCATACAATGGGTTCATTGTAAGCGTTATAATTCGAATTATTTATATAACAACTTTGATACAAATGTACATCATCTTTTATCAATAAATTTATTACTTCCTTCAATTAAAAGTTAATTCTCCCTATTCATTTGAAACTTGACAAACAATTAATATATCCCTATTTTGAGCCATAAATACATCAGAGATAGAATAATGTACACATTTTTTTTTTTTTTTTTATTAAATGATAATGGATATGCATTCGCCACTTGACTTGGCTTACATAAAGCCATTTTATAGTGAATGAATATTTTTTTACCTGAACAAAATTATTAAGCTGATACAATTCCTTGAGGTGCAGGGGGGTCGTCATGGTGGGGTTGAAGGAGAGCTTGGCCTCTTTGCCATCGGGGTGAAATAGCTTTAGGAGCGCCACCACTGGCGGAAACGTGTTCTGCTAAAAATACAATCGAGTAGTCTTATTAGTGTTTGAACGACAATCGCTGGTTAAATCATTTAATTAATAGAATGGAAATCATATTGATGACTAAAAATCTAGGATTGTAGAATGACAGAAAATATTGAATAAAATTATCAAGGTACAGTAGTACCCAACTGATAAGGCGCGTCGTGAATCTTCGTTCGCACAGAAAAGAAAGTATGGCCCGAAGATTAACGAAAGAATGCTTAAAACTTACAATCAACCTTAGATCACTACTATAAGGTTCATAATACAGTGCAGCTGTTAGTTCCGTCTCACTCGCAAGTGACGCCCCTCCGTACACATGGCGGCAGCTGCAGACCAATAGGTAGCATTTCCCGCGCTTTGAAAATGTATCTTCTGCGCAGGTACATCGGTAAGCCATATTAGTTGGGTACTACTGTAATATGTTCAAGGCTCAACTGAATCAAAAAACCCGAGTTACTACGGTAACATAACACCAAGTGCTTTACCTCAATAATTTTCAATTGTTTGATTTAATTATTTTATTTTGACGACTCTTAATTTGATGGAAAGAGACTTTTCCGAGATGGTCCTATTTAAATTTTGTTATGACTTGACCATGGACTTTGAACATATGACGCAATTCCTCAATTGTAAAGAGCACGAAAATCACGATATAAATTTGTGCATTATTGTCGACAATTCTTAATAATATGCAATGCTTCGTCAATGACAAATCTTGAGAGGTACAAAATAAAAACTACTACAAAATAGGCTTCGAACAAATAGCAAACAATTACGATGGTAGAAATAAGAACTCATATCTTCTTATTTATTTTAGAAGTTAAATAAAATTTTATAGACATATACAAATCAAGTTCGAAAAGATTTTGTTTTTAAAACCGATTTCATAGAAAATTAGATTAAAGTATGACCATATAGATATAATATTATTTAAATATGCTTTTGATTCGACAAAACATCCTCTGAACAATAAATTCAAACAGACATTATAATTTTGGTGAACAAAAAACAATAATATAAGCACATACCTTTTCCGAATTACTAGCATTCTCAACAACAGGAATGCCGAACTGGACCACGTCACCAGAAAAAACTTCGTGTGGCTCCTGCTCCTTGGATATCGAACACCGGTTGTTGTTGATAAACGTACCATTGCTACTCTGATTGTCCTGTCAACAAATAAACATTCGAGTATGCCATCATGTGTATACAAATGATCTAGAAATTATCGTTGCGTCATGCGTCATTTGGAACAGGTCTTGGGGCCTGTTCAAGAATGAGCATATTTTATGGATTATGAATTGAAAAAAATACGTTTTATTAATTCCTACTTAATATTATCAATACGAAAGTTACTATGTCTGTTTGTTACCTCCACGAATCATTTTCTGCACCGTTCGCGTTAAACTTGGAATGTCGATGGTCTATATGGTATGAAGAGGGACATAGGATAATTATACTGGGAAAGCGGATGAAACCGCAGGCTACAGCTGAAGAAGAATAAAATTAATGACTGATATATCAACGCACAATCTACACCAGTGTCTAAAACACAGGTTCCTTATATAACAATCATTTTTACATTATGTATATATGTAATCCGAGTTGTATCAAGTGTGTAATATATTATTAATTAATTATTTCAAAATGTTAAAATATAACACGATAATGACACAGATATTTTACAATCAATGAATAATTAAAACTATTATCCCCTTATTAATACGGTGTAAGTCAGTCTTGTAACACCCAGGTATAAAGATAGCTCCAGCCCTTTTTAACCGACTTCAGAAAAAGGAAAAGGTTCTCAATTCGCTTGTATGTTTTTTTTTTTATGTTTGTTACCTCATAACTCCGTCATTTATGAACCGATTTCGAAAATTCTTTTTTTGTCTGGATGGGTACACTTCCCGTTTGGTCCCATTGTCATCAGATCAGGATTTGATAACTTCTTAGTGTACTTTGAAGTCGGTTTAAGTTTTTTGTAAAACAGTCCAATTATTGTTTATATGACATTAGAAAGTGACGGATATATATAAAACCTAGGTATTACCAGTACTATACTTGACTTAAACTTTATTTATTAATATGGGGGTTTAAGTTTACGGTTGATAAAGCAAAAATGCAATAAGGGCTCATTAACACGACTAAATCAACATATACCTATAATATATCAATGATATACCTCACGGACTGTAATCCATAAGACATAAAGATCAATATGCATTATTGTGAAACCACATGTCAAACGCAGTAGTTTGCAACACCATCAGATGGTATTAAACACACGATACCCATCATATTGAAAGTTGTCAGTTATCTATGGAAGTAACCACTTACGGTGTGTAGTCGCATTGAGAATTGTAAAACAAACAATCACCGCAAGTTGTTAGTTGCCGCGTTTGAAACCTACATCCTGTATAGACTTTTACGACTATACGAATAACCTTAGCCGTACAATACAAACATAAGTAGGCAAACAACCTTTAAAAACCGGAGACGCAGTTTGGTAAACTAGAAATTAGCATGAACACAACGGGTGTACGATCAAAGAAATCGCCTGTGGGCGAAAACAGTGAGAGCCAAGAAGTCAACCCATTACTAGGCCTTAGCGCGCATAACCAGTCCAAGGTCTTCCATCATTTAAGTGTAGGATGAGTTAATGACTTAAAATTCGTATTAATGATGTATCTCAAAGCAATCGTTTGAACGATCATGTTACGTTATGATCTAACGGTCATTGTGCGAGTGAATTATCACACTATTGATAAAAGTGGATAAGGTTTCTTAACTTCTTGATAGGTTTATATTTCACTATAAACATATGGCTTACTATAAAGACAATGTAAGATAAGATAGACTACTACTAAACTACTAGCTAACCACTCGTCTGCAGACTTTTCTCAATCCTACCCACCAAAATAAAAGTTCAGTGGAGCTGTAACGATTATGATGAGGATGAAAGGTTTGTTTTAGAATAAATTTAGCGAAAATAATAGATACTGAGAAAACATACAAAGAGTAGACACGAATGTTAATAATACTGATAACACACAGACATTTGAAGATTCAACATCAATATAGTAGGTACGTACTCCTACTACTCGAAATAAACAGATATCGCTGTGAAATAAATTAAAACTAATCCTATTCGGAGATATTCTTCAGATATTTTATCTGTCACAAAAAAATATTTAGGTAAAGTTCGCCGAACGAACAGAAACGTACATATTTTAGTCCATAACTGGTTCCAAAGCAAAAATACCAAACAAGCTAGATTGATCTTCATAAAATAATATTATTAGCAAAATTTATGGTAATTTGTATCTATTTCTAAATTATAATTATTAGAAGTATGGCTTCAGATAATAAATATTATTTATTTATCTGATTTGAGAATATTATTCGATATTATATATTAAGTAATATCAAACAATATTTTATATTTGTTCCTAAATTTTGAATAAAAAATACTTGTTTTAACTGTTTTTTTTAATAATAAATAATATCCTGGGACATTCCTCACACACGGTCATCTGATCCCGAACTAAGCAAAGCTTGTACTATGGAAACCAGATAACTGATATAATACATAAACTACTTTTTGTTTGAGGCTATACTTAATTCGGGATCAGATGTGAAAACTATGTTTATAATTATCACGAGATTTTTAAGCGATTTACAGTCTTGCCTTGACGCGGTCCTTGCTATAAAACGCCTGTTTAATCGCACGTCTGCATTTGCTCATCAGTTATCTCGTAAAATCGTGGAGTTAAATTAGTATAAATATATTTCAATAAAGATATGCACTTACCACAAGATAAAAGTGGCCCTTGTCATAATATAGAGTGGCATGGTGTCGAGACAGCACCCGACATTCGAATATAGTGTTCGTAGTACTCGGAGTCGCTCTATACACATTGCGACCAATCTGTAACATAGCAACAATTGAATGAATGAAAGTAATAAGTACTGCTGTCTGCTCAGCAATTCCTCGTATGATTTGTTGATTCACACCCAGTTGCATTCCAAGGCGACCTTGTTTATAAGTTAACGATACAATCAACATCAACTGAACGGAAGCCGAGCCTGTATCATGGGATTCATGGGGAATAAGTAAAGTCAATTGTATTTTACTATCATTTATTCTTAGATATTTTGAATGAAAACCTAGTGTTGATTTTACTGGAGTTATAATAAAGTGTAATCTATGATCAAACGTAGTTTCACATCAGTTCACGTTTTTTTGTCAGAGTTCGGAAAATCTCTTGGCATTTTAAAATTCTAATTGTACGCTATAAGTTTTTCTTTTTTATACCTCTTTGGTGGCAAACAAGCATACGGCGCGCCTGATGGTAAGCAGTTACCGTAGCCTATGGACGCTTGCAACACCAGGGGTATCAATCGCGCGTTGCCGACCCTGAAGAAATCTCTTCACACCCTTTTTGAAGAACCCCATGCTGTACTCCATTGGGAAAACCACGGCGGGGAGCTCATTCCACAGTCCACCTCAGAACGAGGGATATTTGCCCGTGTATTGAGCGTCCCCTGTACAGTCGTCTGCATAGCAATGAATGTTGTCAATAGACATGAGAGATATGATAAGTTATTTAGTTACAATTTTACACATCTCCAAATACATAATTTTGGTTAATTTATTCAGTATTGAGTAATATGAGCTATTTGATAATATCCATCCGTATGTTATTATCTATTATAATAGTGAATTTATTCTGTGATTGCTATCGCAAGGGAGAAAGAATGCACGCGGTGTTACATGTCGGTGCTTTGTGCATGGATGACAGCATTGAATAACACCTTTGTTATTATTAAAATCATGTTTACATTAACTACGCTCAAAATTCTTGTAATACACTCATTATGGGTTCTTGATTTATCTGTGAATAGTAAGTATATGTATACAATATTACTGGTCTTGTGGTAAGAATGTTACTGAGGCTGAGGGCAGAATAAGTAGACTAACTTCCTATAAAGGACCCTATTTACGCAATTTATTATCTGTTTCAATAGCCCGCAAGAGTATTTACTAATAGTTGACGTTACTACTGTCCTACTGTGCTGTCCTAAAAGTTTTTCCAATACTAGAGAATGCTTTTGCTTCGATGAAGGAGGGTAAGTGTTTAGGATCTTTGTGAACCTAGGCATTGTCCAGTCAGTAATACTGATTGACAGACAGATGTACTCCCACATGCTTTAGAAAATTATTGTTATCAACAATCCTAGGTGATTCCTGACAAGGCTCTGACATGTTTGATAAGTCTTTTCCTCATCAAAGGATATCTAGATTTCTCAATGAACTACACAAATGTAAACATCACATCCCTAACAGAATCCAGAAGTTGTTTTTACATAAGTATAACCTTTTTTTTATTAAATCAATCTTAGTAATTAATACGATCCCAAACGAATAATTAATGTTAATAGATACGTATCTTATGCTACAATCGACACTGCTATTTCAGCCTTACATTAACTATTTATATGCTTCCTGTTTTATAAGTTATAACATAAAGCTGATAAGTATCAACTTCCTTACTATCATAGCGTGCTAGCAGATGCGTAGTCTAAAATAGCACAATTTAATCTCATTAAATTTAATTGCCAGTGCACAATTGTGGCCGTCTCGAGCACTTCGGGTCGCGCTGAGTCAGGCGTGCTCTGGCCGAGCACACCCTCCTTGACAGACAGCAACATGCCTGTATTGCATACAAAGTAACTTATGGAAAAACGCAGCTGTGCAACGCGATTGGAAAGGTTAAATAGGTATCTGTACATGTGACATTCCGTTTAATGCTACATTGCCGTGCTAATATCTACTAACTTCAAAATAATATCCTCAATAGTTTGAAAGGCACAGAGCAGTTAATAAATGAATATATATGAGTGCATAATTTTATCATATAATTTTTACCAAAGATATATGATAAATTATATGCAAAAATATAATCTTCATTCATTACTGAATATAATAGTTTGAGCTGCATATTTCCAGCACCTCCCAGCAAGCATAGAAAGATCTCTCGTCACTGAGCTACTGTCGTCTTCGTTACGCCGTAATAGTATTCTTTGGTAATGATTTACATAACAATAACAGTTTTAGGAAGATCATAAACAGGTTACTCAAGATTTTTTTACCATAAACCTCTGAGAAACAATGAAAGTTATTTAGTTATGAATATTGGTGAAAGGGTAATTAGTCCTGCTTTCATATCTACCCATGAAACATAATTGATCCTTATTTTTGAGTCTCTAAGGTTGAAGTTGATGTGGCGAGGTATACGTCATAAGAACTTTGAACCAATGCATCTTTGGAATTTATAAACATTTTTTTACTTACAGGTCGGTTAACGAAAGCTGGCACGTTCACAGTACTCATAAATTTGCAATCAGTCAAGTCTAATGGACGAATGCAAAAATAGACCACTCTATATTTATGAGCAGTAGCAAAAGCAAAACAATAACTGTCTCCTTCATACTCATAAGCTTGACTTTGCGCGAGAGAGACGGTGTAAATGTGTTGAAACGTGCCAGCTTTAGTTAACCGACCTGTACGTAGTAAACGTAGTTCGTGGGTTTGATTCCCGCGCAGAACAAACTTTTGTATGCATGATCATATCTGTTTTTTCCAAAGGATTTTAGTTCAATAATCAGTTTTAATTAATCAGTTAGTTTTAAATAATCAACGTATTAACCATAGTGCTTTCATTAACGATTTAATGCTTAATACAATACTATAATATATATTGTGCATGGCATGCCTATGAAACAATATAATCACCAAATCACCTGTTTTTTTACTTCTCTTAATAATATTTGTATGATATTAATAAACATTTTTATGCCTACTTATAAAAAATATAATGTAAGCAAATACATCAGATGTAGTTGCATATACTTACATAACAAAGACAGGTTCAATCGTAATTAAAAATCTTGTCACTCTCAACCTTGCAATCATGGTACCTATCTTAGGATCAATGATCATAGAATAATCGTAATAGGTATTACTACTCTAATAAATGATTGATGGATGTGTCATAGCAATTGAGATTTAGTCATTATATTCCATATAATTTTGTATTTTAAGTTGTACGTAAATTGTGAAAGACAGAATGGTGTGGTTAACAAAGATTGCCTTAAGATTGTCTGGCGTTGCGTTGAAGTCCTAGCACTAGTTTTGTGTACCTTACTGTAAATGCTGTGTACACCTATAATAGGTGCACACATCTGTACATTATAATTTTGTAATAATCATTAATATAAAGACTGTGTAAATTATTTCAATGTGTGTACTGTTGGTGTATCTAAACCTAAAAATAAATAAATAAAATAAGATGAATTACTAACTGCCCTGCAGTATTACCCACATTCTTCAGATTAAAAGTAGTCTATGTATCTACGTAACTTAGGCCAGTTGCATGTTAAATTTCATCCCAATCGGTTCAGAGGTTTAATCATAAAGGTTACAACAATAAAAAAATACAGACAAACAGTTAATATAATATTAGTCTGATAGTTAGGCTAATAAAATTGGGTTTTAGAATTAAGATGGCTTCAGCATAATTCTGATGGTGCACCACAATGTGCAAATTTTACTTGGTGACTCATTCTGTTATTGTTATTTATCCTTTAGTTCAAAAAAAATATTTAAAGGGAACATATCAGTCTTGTCATTGAAAATAGTTAGGTACTATTAAATTATTTTATACTAGCTGTGGATACGTTTTAAGAGTAAACATATTATGATAAATTCTATTTCAAACTATGTCTAGATTATTCTTATCATTGTAGGGTATGGGTGCAGCACATCAATTGACTTTGACTTGGCTAACACTGATCAAAAGAAGTGTATTTCAAACTCTAATGGTCAGCTCACACAGAGATGTGACGCGACGAGACGTGGCGCACACTTTTTAAAATAACAATAGAATATAGAAATCGATTTAGTAAACAAAAAGGTACACAATTCCGGTAGAATTCGGATACGCCTCGCAGCGACGCGAGTCACTTGTCACGAATTTTTCACTGAACCTTTTTGTGTAGTAAATAAACTTATATATCCTAATGCTATCTAAACTTGCCGCGTTACGTCGCGTCTGAACTGACCCTAAAGCCCATCACACACGTAGCTATATATATAAATATGCCGTGCTATAATATAAATTACAGTGCCGGTTGGTGATGTCAAAATATAATAGTTGCATGTGCAGTCAATCAAAGATTAGTATTGAAAATATATCATAATATGCCTTGCTATGATTCATATTAATATATGTATATTTTAGCTACGCCTGTGATGGGCTTTAGAGGAAAGGATGGCTGCAATAAATTCGAAACATAGGTTTTTAAGAGAACGCATCCCGCTATACTTTTCATACAAAAACTCTGTACTTATTATGGCATTGTTAAACATTTTTCGTTAGATGTTTTAAGCAAATATGTATCTTGTGCACTATATCTAGGCCTGTATATAGGCAAAAATAAATTTCATTTTGAAAAAAAAACAGAAAAACAGCACTTTTGTCTAAATTTTACCTAAACTTTGGCTATATCTAATGTACCTATAAATAAATTGTAAAAAGTAAATAAAACATCTTGATCAGGCATTGCAAATGTATTGGAAATTCAAAATAACAAACTTTTTCTTCACAAACTTGTCAGATTTTTTCACAAGAAGTATACTCCTGGAACAAGTTTTATGATATGCGAAATCATGAATGACGACCTAGCGAAGTGGCTGCAAGTGATCAGCGGAATTTATCGACTGATAACCGAGGGCTCTGATGCTGTCTCTTTTTTCACAGTCAAACATTATGTTGGATGAAAGTACAAGCTTTTAGGCTATGCTTGCGTTGAAGTTGTGTTGGCCATGAAGGGCCCCCTTAAGTATTTTACATGCAATAGTAGTATGTTACTTTGTATAATTATGTAAAAATTGTATAACTCACAAACTGACCCATATAGCATTTTACGGTTACATAGCTAGCCATGGAACTGCAAATGGAATGGCAAAAAAATAACCCCTTTGAATTTGTGTGTTTACTTACCACAGAAATATCTGTTTTTCAGTATGTTTGAGCAATACTATAAAATGCAAACATATATTTACTGGCCATAAAATGAATACTGTGCATGTGTAAATATTTTCATGTACTCATTATTAACATTTAACTTTATTAACAATGAACTTCCATCCCTACTATGCATCCATTCACAATGCATGTATTACATGCACTGTGCCTGATTTTTTATGTATGTATAGGGTTGTGTTTGACCAAAATCTGTGACATTCCAGTGGTAGTAAGTGGCTACTATTAACACCATAAAGTAGCAGCACCAATTATTACTTAAAAAATATACCTTTTAAGCAATATGTATATTACTTATAAATAGCGTTATTGAGGGTAAGTAATTCACATCAAATAGTAAAAATGAAATAATAAGACCATTACCTACCCTATAATATTTTTTTGAAGTAATTGTAAATGTCTAATTTTTTCACAACTTTTGTATAAGTAACAGGTGGAGATGGCATATATTTGGAACCTACTAACGTAAAACCCATAGTAAAAGTAGTTCAGCAGGACTAGTCCAACGTAGGTTTCGAAAATGTGCCATCTCGAAATCTAAATGTAACTTTATCATAAAACAACTGATCAAGCTGTCTTTTTGATGTTGTGGATTATGGATATATTTACCTTCACAGGTTGCTCCAAAGTTACGCGTCTCTCGTCAAATGGTAAAGAATTCGAATGAGGTATGAAGATTGCCCTTGGAGCACCAGCATCCTGGTTGTTGGGTGGTTCCGGCCCTGGCGCCCAGTTGTAATCCATATTCTTGATCGTGTTATTCATGATTGATGGTCGGAAAGATGAAGCCTTTGGTTTCACTTTCTTGCTCTTTGCTATCACCATCGCACACACCGCTCCGCAGAGTCAGCATCCGTGCCTCGTATAAAGGGTAACGAGTAACACATCGATGATTGAAACCAAATTCTATCAAAATCTATTCACTGACTGCAAGGTGAAAGGTCTGCACTGTCCGTCCACTGTCCTTTTGAGAGACAAATGTAGTCCCACAGTTAAAAAAGTATAATTGTACAACTGATTAGACGTTCTAAATTTCGGAGCAATTATGCAAACATCATTATTTATGAAACTTGATTCCATTCGTCTACGTAGGTATCGACGACATCAAAATTTATAAACAATATGTTACAAAATAAACCAATTTACAAGAATTGAATTTAAATATGCTGTTTATATTTTCCTAATAAAAGAAATCTATTATTTCCTGGGCGTTCTTCGAAATTTAATCGTTTGAGGAACTTACGAAATGGGCGCACGAATCGGACATTTGTTTTGTTTAGTGAGGTGGGTAGATGATCCAGTATATAAGTTACTCTATGGATAGATCGTAAAATATGTATTTGCTAAAGAATTGACTAATGATCAATCGATGTGTGTAAGTAAAGTAGAATCGACTAATATTTTAAGAATATTGAAAATATAGATAGATAAAGAACAGATTAGGACTTTTTGGCGGGAACTTGCAGAGTGACGTTGTGTTTTCATTTTTATTTTCATAAATTTGTGTATTTTGAGTTTTATTGTGTATTTTTGGTGGAATTTTACCCAATAAAGATCATCCGTGTGCACCACTGAAGTGAAATGAAATGAATTATGTGTATAGTGACTTTTCAAGTTGTCTCAAAATGTCCGTGTAGAGTTTTAGTACAATTACCACCATTGTAGTAAAACATGACGTTTATGCAAAGACTACTATTGTATCTTTTATGGATGGTGACCATGGACGAATGGTGACTGACTGAGGACTATAATGTGAAAGTGATTTATTGAGACTGGAAACTATAACTCGACACTGGCAGAAACGGTTTTCTGAAGAATTGTTTAAGATGATGCCCACGGCTACTTTCTACCATCGCAACTCTCGCCATCGACGGGGAGTCCATCCTCACATATTAAAACCTGAGTTGTTCCGTACTGTGCGGGCTCAAAGGAGCTTCCTTCCGCGGACGCTCAGACTGTGGAATGAGCTCCCCGCCGTGGTTTTCCCAATGGAGTACAGCATGGGGTTCTTCAAAAGGGGTGTGAAGAGATTTCTGCAGGGTCGGCAACGCGCGCGTGATACCCCTGGTGTTGCAAGCGTCCATAGGCTACGGTAACCGCTTACCATCAGGCGGGCCGTATGCTTGTTTGCCATCTAAGTGGTATAAAAAAAAAAAAAAAAAAAAAAACGATCCCTACTTTGGGCTTGGTTGCCAAACTTAAAAATAAGAAGAAGAAGAAAGAATAGATTGAAATCTTATTGAAATAAACCTTTAATATGTCAAAATAAGATGTCCTTTATTTTTAACAAAAAAAATAATTATATTCCAGAAAAAATTTAGTCTAAGATGCAATGTCTTACGTACCTAGTTATTGAATACTCTTTGATGCAATGAAGTCCCGATCGCCCTATATCAAATGCAGCTTATGCCGCTGCAGCCCGCTGCAAATGCAATTGCCCACATACTCCGAAAGGAAAGGGACTAGTGTGTTAGAAAAGCCAAACCCTAAACTAGAATCTCCGAGGAAACCGCAAATGTGGTGGCTTTATAGTGCGACATAAAAGAGTAGAAATTAATTAATCGGGTACTAACATGTTCATTCCGTGGCAACACCTATTTATCTGTCAATACCTATAATATGTATATAATAATTGTATATGAATATATAATAAATAGTGCGCCTGAAATATCTTGATCATTAGGACTCTGTCGAGCGAAATCAGCGCGCGGCAAATCGGTATTTACTGCGGGTTAGTGTTGTGTGCGGTCTGAGTGTGTGCGTCAACACGCACACAACAGTCAGTACTCTCGGCTCGGTCGGCCGTTTGCACCCGCATGACAAAAGTCAGTAAGTACATAATTTTAAAAAAAGCCTTGGGATTAAAACATGTTATTTTTTGCAAAATTTTCAAAAAATGTCCGCGCCTTGTAAAACTTTTTAGATACTGGCCCGATTTCTCTCGAAATCGATATTTGAGAGACCTCGGGATCACGAAACATGAAACTTTTGCCAAAATTTGAAAATGTGTCCGCCACGTTGGACTTCGACAAAATCGATATTTGTGAGTCCTTGGGGTCACAAAACAAGAATCTTTTCTCAAAATGTTGAAAAAGTGTCCGCCATGTTAAACTTTTTAGATACTGGTCCGATTGCTCTCAAAATCGATATTTGAGAGACCTTGGGGTCACAAAACAAGAATCTTTTCTCAAAATGTCGAAAAAGTGTCCGCCATGTTGAACTTTTTAGATACTGGTCCGATTGAGCTCAAATTCGATATTTGAGAGACCTTAGGGTCACAAAACAAGAATCTTTTCTCAAAATGTTGAAAAAGTGTCCGCCATGTTGAACTTTTTAGATACTGGTCCGATTGCTCTCAAAATCAATATTTGAGAGACGTTGGGGTCACAAAACAAGAATCTTTTCTCAAAATGTCGAAAAAGTGTCCGCCATGATGAAACTTTTAGATACTGGTGACCCCAAGGACTCTCAAATAAATGTCTCTCAAATATCGCTTTTGAGAGCAATCAGACAGGTATCTAAAAATTCTACATGGTGGACACTTTTTCAACATTATTAGAAAAGATTCTTGTTTTGTGATCCCAAGGACTCACAAATATCGATTTTGAGAGCAATCGGACCAGTACCTAAAAAGTTCAACATGGCGGACACTTTTTCGACATTTTGAGAAAAGATTCTTGTTTTGTGACCCCAAGGTCTCTCAAATATCGATTTTGAGAGCAATCGGACCATTATCTAAAAAGTTCAACATGGCGGACACTTTTTCAACATTTTGAGAAAAGATTCTTGTTTTGTGACCCCAAGGACTCACAAATATCGAATTTGAGAGCAATCGGACCAGTACCTAAAAATTTCAACATGGCGGACACCTTTTCAAAATTCTGAGAAAAGATTCTTGTTTTGTAACCCGAAGGACTCACAAATATCGATTTTGAGAGCAATTGGACCAGTATCTAAAAAGTTCAACATGGCGGACACTTTTTCGACATTTTGAGAAAAGATTCTTGTTTTGTGACCCGAAGGACTCACAAATATCGATTTTGAGGGCGATCGGACCAGTATCTAAAAAGTTCAACATGGCGGACACTTTTTCGACATTTTGAGAAAAATACTTCATCCGCCATCTTGTGGCGACGGCCATTTTAAAAGTATTACATTATTGAGTATTGCAAATTGTTTTGTCATTGGAACTAAAGGTGTATGCAAAATTTCAGCTCACTCGGCGTCCATATCGCTACGGTAACCGCTTACCACCAAGCGAGTCGTATGCCGAATACTAGTTTAACCACGTCTGAAAAAAATTTTGACCTAAGCAAACATTGCAAATGAAACAAAAGTAATATATATTATTTGACTGACTCAAAAAACGAAAAACAAAACTTATGTCGTTATGCTCTTTGAATTAGTGTCCGTACACGTTAGATCGCGATCGTGTGTTCCTAGGTAGTCGTTCCGCAAAGAGACGTGATCTCTCTCTGAGCTCCCGTGGTCGACTAAATTTTCGAGCGCGTATCTCACATCACATATATATTTAACGTCGCGCTGCCATAGTAAAAATGTATGGCGAATTCGGAGCTCATTTTTAATAAAATCATAATAAATCATCTAGACAATATAATGAAAATATCAGACGCAAAACTTCAAGATTACATATTAGAGAATTAACTGACTACATTTATACAGAATATTTCTAAGGAAAAATACACTAAATCTTCTGAATCACAGCACGCATTATTGTAGATTTTTGCTCAACTTCATATGAGTCCATTAAAAAACCTATACCATATTTCATATTTTTGTTTCGCAAACATTGTAAATACATTATCTGTGGTAATAATTATGTAGATGTTCAATGTGTAAATAAACTATTTTCGTTAATATCAACTTAACCGTAACTGTCCTTTTGTCACTTTTTGGTCGACTCCCTCTTAAAGCCGTAACGCACCATCCGACCGTCGGACTCCTCGGAGGCGGGGCGTCCTGCCGTCGGAGCGTGCGTAGCGCGGCAGGATCGACATAATTATTATTAATACCGGTCGCAAGCGGTAGGAACGTCCTACGCATCCGACGTAGGTATTTTTCGGCGGCGTCCTGTCAATAGGAGCGCTTTATAGGGCGGTCGGATGCTAGCGGTCGGAACGTTCGTAGGCCCGTCGGACTAGGACGTATAGACGTAGGTATAAAGTAGGTCTGCCCTGTAGCTGGGGCTTAGAATAACAGCTACGGTGTTCCCCTGCCTGTCGTAAATGGCGACTAAACGGGGCCTTTGGAGTCGTGGCCAATCAGGGCGGAGGCCTGTGCGCCCAGAATCCCAGCCACCTCAAGGAGGACGATGGGTCGATGTGGTCACGACTCATCGTACGATAGCACAACGAGGGTGCTGGAGGGTGCTGGGGGGAGGTATCACACTTCCCCCGGGACGAGCTATCTTAGCCGCGCGTGGAGGGGTGAGCAGGTACGCGTTCAACATGAGAGCCCGCCCCCCTCTACAGCGCAGATGGCGACCACCGTGGGGTTTTAGCTGGTACAAGTCCGGCATAACCTAACCGCTACCCCCGGGGCGGACGGGTATCCTACGAGGATTTCCCCACGAAACCAAAAAAAAAGGTATAAGTAGGTAGGTAAGTAGGAGTCCGAGGACGATCGGATGGTGCGTTACGGCTATAATAACAATGTTTTTATTAGTAAGGTGTTATTAGAATACATAGTACCTGTCGTTTTAATATTACGTACACACCTACCTCTCATTATCATAGCGTGTGGGCTGGTAGACCTACCAAGTAAACCCTGGAGTTTAATGTTCGTAACCGCCTTATGGCATTCTGATGTGGTTACATCTCGACTACTATCATCAGGGATAGTAGCTGAGACCAACTGCTAAACTTCGGCACACCAAAATAAAGTCATAATAATAATAATTATTATTTATTTCTTCATCAAAGTACTTTACAACTAAAAGTAAAATGAGACTCCTGTTAAGCATATAATGGCCCTGATTCTGTTGTTTACAACTAAACTAATTTTAATCTCACTATGTCTCTTTCTAACACAGAACATAAGAAAAGGATGTAAGAAATTTAGTCCTGTCAAATTAGTCCAATGCTCGTTTTCAATTTAAATTTACACGCAAAATAAGACGGCAAAGATTAATTTGACAACTTGAAACATGTTCTATCCTTTTTCAATAATGTTCGTAAGAAAGAGATGAGATGTGACTAAAATTAGTTTAGTGCGATTTACAACAGAATCGGCACCAATGCCAGGTATAGGAGACTCCGCCCTTCCATAACTATAGCTATGACTTTTTGGCGGGAACTTGCAGTGACGTTGCGTTTGCATTATTATTTTCATAAATTCGTGTATTTTAAGGTATTGCAATGATTGCATATTATCGGTGGTATTTTATCCAATATAGATCAATATATGTGCACCAGTGAAGTGAAATGAAACAAATTATGTGTATCGTGATTCGTGACTTTTCAAGTTGTCCGTGAAAAGTTTTAGTACAATGACCACCATTGTACTAAAACACTGTGACCACAGACATATGAATATGGACTGTGACTAAAACATGACTTTTATGGACGGTGACTGACCGAGGACTATGTGAAAGTGATTTATTGTGTCTAAAACTTATAATATAACTGGAAATTGGCAAAATACACAAGTCATGTGACGCCACCATCGAGGAAACTAGTCAGTGATTTGTCACTGATTTCGACAGTAAGGACCAATCACTGCATCGTGTGTTCTTGACTTGGTCAATCAGAGCGCATGAGTCCATGTCTTAGCCAATCAGAGCGCATTGTCGATGGTGGCAAATTGGCGTAATATATTGCAAGCAATATCGACGTCATTACGCTTCTTTGGGTTAATTATTCGACGGACGCCACTGAAGAAAAAAAAACTATAGTTATATCACAGACGTATGAGTAGTAGGTACCTACAAACAGACTAAGCATTCGCAAAAAAATTTGAAGCCAATAACACCTACAAAGAAAGTGTAGCTGTTACAGAGCCGAACTAAGGCCGGTAAAGATTTTTACGTCTATGAATGAGGGGCGGCGGTGGCGGGCGGAGATAATCCATACTTATATTATAAATGCCAAAGTAGCTCCGTTTGTTTGTTTGTTACGGTTTCACGCCTCAACTACTCAACCGATCATCATGAAATTTGGTGTACAGATAGCCTGGTATGGAGAAGGACGGTTTCAAGGTCAACCCGCGGGGGACATCTAGTAGTCTGTTTTGCACATATTTTCACGAAAATTACAGAAAAGTACAGGTCGGTTAACGAAAGCTGGCACGTTCACAGTACTCATAAATTTGCAATCAGTCAAGTCTAATGGACGAATGCAAAAATAGACCACTCTATATTTATGAGCAGTAGCAAAAGCAAAACAATAACTGTCTCCTTCATACTCATAAGCTTGACTTTGCGCGAGAGAGACGGTGTAAATGTGTTGAAACGTGCCAGCTTTAGTTAACCGACCTGTATAATTTAGTAAAGGTTTTATTGAAAGAAAATCAATTCACTCAAAAAATTCAATTCCCAAACATTTATTCCAGCGGTCGGCAACACGCGGCCCGCGGGCCGTCACCGGCCCGCGGACGTCTTACTTGCGGCCCGTGAAAGTTTTGTAAATAAGTTATAAATATCAAAATGAACGAACCGCGATCGACCGTATAGTGTAGATCTAGCAAAATCGAATTTTCAGCGACAAATTTTAACACATTACTAACAAATTATCCAAGTTAGCAGATCTTCGCAAGGTGTTCTGGTTAGTGTAACGAATTTGCCAGGACTAGCCTTGTCTAACAGGGCCATCTAAGAACCGTCATATCTTTTAAACCTACGACCAACTAAATTTGTTATTTTATTGGTATAATCTGATATTTGGCGATAAAATTTGACAAATAATAGTGACATTCTGGGAATAACCACCTGCACTTGGTGTTCAAGTTCTAGAGATTCAAAAGGAACCCTGACAAGAAGTCTTTATGACAAAATAGTGTCAGATATTGAATTCGAATCCGAGATAAGGGGGGGGGGGGGGGGCTCTGGTTGACCTCGACGGCCTAGGCTCAAGGGGGGGTCATGACCGCAAGACCCCCCCAAAGGATCCGCGCCTGCGTAGGTATCAGGTAGAATCTAGGGTTAATATCACAAGTGCGGCCCGCCTTTAGTTTATTTTGCCACCTTGTGGCCCTTGCCTGCCAAAAGGTTGCCGACCGCTGATTTATTCAAATAGACCTTCGCAGGCACGTATGAAAAGTCTGACTCTAATTCTCTAATACCGGTTCGGAAGGTTACATTTGCTGAGAAGAGCCGACAATAAGCTCAGCAATAACTCATATTAAACAAGCTTAGATTCATTACATAACATTTACATTCTAATCGCACTGACAACAATTGCGAGCCCCGGCGCGGCGGCAAAACTAAAAAGTAAACTAAATGAATTTAATAAGTAAATAAATAGTAAACTTAAGCAGACTAGCCCCCACAAACACCAGCAGTTCACAAGTATGACGCGTATGGCAGCCATAGCCCTCCTCGCTGTATTGCCCGCAGCACCAGAGCCGATGCAGAAGTGAATTTATGCCAAAAAAACCTCATCCTCATACCTCAACGATGAATATCACGGAAACCATGAGCTTGCTTCAAGTTTGGGGATACCGGGGGAAAGGGTATCCCCCCTCTACACCCCCCTTACCCGGTGTCCCACCTGAGTCGATGCAGAAGTGAATTTATGTCAAAAAACCTCATATATAACCTCAAACTTCAACCATGAATATCTCGGAAACCATGAGCTTGCTTCAAGTTTGGGGGGTACCGGGGGGAAGGGAATTCCCTCCCGCACCCCTCGCACACACCTCTTACCCCTGCCCTGTGTGACGTCTCCGAAAGTTTTACCCAAAATAAATTTAATTTACCAAATCCGTCCCCTCGGTACATTATATGTAAACAATATATAAATCTTTAGATTTCTTAAATTTTGTGTAGATTCCTTTACATACAACGTATGGCACATAATTTTAACATAATTGTTGATCATATTTTCAAATTATCGGCTACGAATGGTAATTATTTCTTTATAAAAACACCATAATAAATATATTGAATTTGTAATGAAATCAAAACTAACCGATGAAATGTTATTCCTGGTAATTCCTTATGACTTGAACTATCACACTTATAGGCACTAGACTTAACCATATTTAATCCTAGATTTTCGCCCTATTTCTACAAAAACAATTAATATTTTGCAATAAAACCAAATAAAAACATACAGTTGTTGACCCGTCCGATGATAATCCGTGTATCATGACAGATCAGATGACGGAAAATGACTTCAATTTATCTATTTTAATTAAAATTTGATATCACACACCAAACTATTCGGGCCGCTATGGGCTCTTTTTAACCGACTTCAAAAAAAAGGAGGAGGTTCTCAATTCGGCTGTATTTTTTATTTATTTTTTATGTTTGTTACCTCATAACTCTGTCATTTATTAACCGATTTGGAAAATTCTTTTTTTGTCTGGAAGGGTACACTTCCCGTTATGTCCCATTGTCATCAGATCAGGATTTGATCACTTCTTAGTGTACTTTGAAGTCGGTGTAAGTTTTTTGTAAAACAGGTCAATTATTCGAAATAAAATTAGGCTCACGTCAAAATTGTGTATGCATCTCTTTCTCTCTCGCAAATTGTTTGGATTGTGATATCTTTTTTCGACGCTTCGGAGGTCTCTGCTTAGCGTAGCGAAATCCTAATCTATGATTTTATAAATTTTTGTGACATTTGATGATTCTTAATAATATAATTCACATTGACAAAGTAAAGTGCAAACTAAAAAGCGTGAATTTGAAACCTTGTGAAGTGTCACGCGTGGGACAACCAAGTGCAACGTGCAACTTACTTTATTCATCTTTCGTGGGTTTTACTATTTCTATTTCTTACCATTATTAAAAAATCTTCGTAAACGCTTCCGTCAAGGTTTCTGAATCAGTGTCTGAAATCTAATCCGACAGTTTTAAAATAGCCCTGCAGGCAGATAGATACTTACGATCTTTAGGCGCCGATCCCACAGAAGAGTTCTAGAGTTCCGAGTTCTGAGTTCCGCGTTAGCTGTAATCTATGCGGCGCCTTTGATCATTACACACAGAAAACTCGTCGTTCAAGAGAACGCGAGTTCTGTCGGAGTTCCATTCTCTAAATCTGGCAGTTGAGGTGACACGTCTTAGCTATCACTGTCTTATTTACTTTACTGAGTGACACAAGGCAGTAAGGACAATGGGCATTCTGGCCCATGAGCGGCCACTAATGCAACTTAAGTAAGGCCAATGAGACGAGATCAAGAATGTAAACAAACTTTTCCTTGCTGTATGCTGTATGTATATAATTACACCTTTTGGTATGGGAAAGTGGAAATGGTATGGGAGTAGGAACCATAGAAATAACATTGTTATTTCTATGGTTCCTACTCCTCTTTTAAGGCTGCATTCCGAATTAATGCTATAATCGCTGTAATCGATTTGAGCGTGCTTATACCCGTACCGAATTTAATAATGACTGGTTACGATGTCCCGTGAAACGTCATAGATGACGTCAGGATATCCGCCATATTACGCTCACACCGACCATGCCCTAAACTGATATCACCGTGAGTGCTGTCGAAAGTGACGGTTAATTATTGTGTTTTCGGCAAAAAGTCTAATAAGATTCTTAGTTTTCTATTTGGCAAAGATACTTTTTATGATTTTATGAGAGAAAAATAATAAAAGACGCGAATATACCTTTTTGCGAGTGAAATTATAAAAGATATAAGGAGTCCTAGCGCATTGTTCATTTTTTAATTTTTCATTGTTAATTCAGATTTTAATTAAATTCTCAAATGTTTTGTTTTGAATACTGTGAGCGCGATAACGGGCGTTCCGGTTCTCAGCTGTCAATGTCGTGATATCTAACTCGGTACGCAAGTTATTGCTGTGCTAAGACGCATTGTAGCCTTCTTCTTATATGCCTGTGACTGTAGTCTTGTTTGTTTTGAGTCAACCGTATACCGTATGTAGCTCAGAACATTTACTTATTAACACAGGATTCTCCTGGCTTCCCGACAGTAAATGTCTGTGTGTGTTCCCGACCAACCCTAATCCTCTATCTACGCGACCAACCAAGCTCAGTCTGTGGCTTTGTGCACAGATAAAGTAATCATTACGTGAGACGGCATGATAGTCTGTGTTGCGGAACCATTTGGCAACATTGATCTTTAATGCCATTCATTCAATCATTTCCAACTAAACGAACGAAAGGAAGAAAGAAAACGGTTTTCTGCCTTGGGTCTTGTGTGAAGTGTGTTATAAAATAGTGTGTGGTATTTATTTCAGATATAAGTGCGATTTATAGTGTTACTTTTGTGTTTTTGTAAGTATGTATTGTAGAAATCTTTCGTTTCATCCCATAATCTTTAAGTAATTGGAAAAATATTGGTCAACGAGATTTTCGTCCCTGTACACGTTCAATATGGCCGTTCTTCTAAATTTTTGCAATATTTACTATAAGTAATTTGTAACGATTCCAACAGTTGAGATTACGTTGCTTCCTTGTCTTTTCAAAGCTGAAACTTGATATTAAATTACAATTTTCGTTGATGTGGCAACTGACAGTAACCCTATTGGTTTTTAAGTTTTGACATTTGATTTCTGAGTCATTTTCTTGCAATTCTTGTATTGCAGCATCAGCTGCGTATTTACCTAATTTGCGCATGATATAATTGGTTTTATATTATTATATGTAATATATATTTTTTTAATCATTACGCTATTTTACAATATCCTATTTCCAATAAGTAAGATTGATCCAATATTACATTTTGTAAAAATCTTTGGGACAATATAGATATAGGTACCTAGTTATTTAGCAGTCTAGCAGTCCCAACGTTCTGAAAGCTCCAGGTCTAATAATGCTAGTAATAGTTCCAATAGGTATAGACTTCAATTTACAGATAGGACTATATCATTCCAAAAAATACCAAACTAGATGATTACAATTTATAAATGATATTGACAAAATACACAATATTTGATGCATCAGTAAAATATTTTAAGTTACAATAAACAAGTACAACATTTTATTTATAAATTAATCAATTGTCTATTGAGTTGTTATGGCTTCATTTACGCAACTCACTCAAATAAAGTTAGATTTACCCTTGACATAGAAGCCATAAATATTATTTTGATTAGCTCAAATTATATGTGCATAACAATATTAGTAAGTACTTTAAAATGTTAATTTTGAGAAGATTTTGAAGTGATACTATAAAAGTTGGAATAAAATATGAACACACTGTTGTTTATTAATTTATGAATTAAATTATTATAAGGATGGTCAATAAAACAAACACCAAGGAAAACAATAGAATGACCTATTCATATTAAAATCATTAAATAAATAATTTTACTGTTTTCTTTTTCAACTTAGAACCACTCAGACTTTAAATGGCTCATACACATAGCCATAAACATCTTTAACCAATTGGCTAGCAAATGGGATGTGTTCCCTATCTACATAAGAAAAATACCAGAATTACAGAAATTAACAAATGAACAAATGATATATTTATTTGCCAGAATATAGGTAGTACATTTCACTAGTTTCAACCTTTTGGTTGTGCTAATTTTAGAAATTAAATTAATACAACAGGACATCAAAAGCTAATTGGGTAACCAAAAACTCAACAAATTAAATTAACAACAATCCATTAATTGATAGCAAAAAAGAAAAACAACATTTGTATGTCAAATTAATTTCATAATTTAAAATAATCATTAATGGAAAAAAAACATCTGTCACATAACCATATGAAAAGATTTTTTATTGAATTCTTAATTACTTAGACCATTACAGAATTCTTGCGGTAATTTATTATATATTTTAATCTGCCATAGTATAGCAATTTTTATGACACAAATGAAGTCTATTTTGTGGCAGAGTTAACACTTTTGTACAATTTTACACCTTAAAACAGCTCTTTCATCTTTCTTAAAGAGTGAAGGGTTATTTCTCACAAATATATTTAGGTATTTCAAATAGGTAGAGACGGAACTGTAAGTTGCTTTTGTTCTTTAAATATTGGTCACCAAGAATCTGTCCATTTGAGATTTAATATAGACCTAACACATTTTTTTGATCAAAACCTTCCAGGGCCAGTAGACAAGATGGTTGTTGACAATCGTTATCATTAGTAAACAATCAACCTTTGTATGGGATTGACATTTCATATCGAAATATCATGTGATTTTTAACAATCTCTTATGTCAATCCCATACAAAGGTTGATTGTTTAACTAACGTTAAAGATTGTCGACAACCATCTTTTCAAGGGGGCTGATTTGTTTTCTTTATTCAATTATTCCTTGTATAGTAGATTTCAAATAGCATGAGTTCGGTGACACATGGTATTTTATTAGATCTCAATGGTTAATGTTCATTTCAAAATAATAAAGGAGTAGGTACTATGATAGAGTGAGGTTTCATGAAATATTGTGAGTAGGTATGTGTCAGGCAAAATGAGAGGTAGTGAATGTTTTTATTTTCTAACCCCTCTTAATTTGCATGATGCATGAATTAGCAATTAAAACTGTTTTAATTTGTAAACATTCTCTATTAAATAGGGTGCTATTGTATAGTAAAAGCATTAAATTTTATGAGCATTTGGTCAAAAGAAAATTGTTTCATACAAAAAAACAATCAAGGGCGGATCCAGCCGGCCTTGGCCGTCTAGGTCAGCCAGAGGTTTAGGCGCGGCCCCTCTTTTCTGTAGGACTTAACCACTTGAACTAAAGGACCGATTTTCAAAATTCTTACAAATGTACTCTACTTCCATGTGAATCTGCGGGTAATAGCTATAGTATTATGTATTTTGAAACCCATCCAAGCTGGATATAAGTGTGTGACCCCCCCCTGACCTTAAGACTGGATCCGCCCTTGAAAACAATAACAATAGCTAGTATTATTGTTTGATACTTCACTTAAAAATAAAAAATCTGCTGTTCAAAAGGTCAAGATCAAGGGTTTACAGTAGTAATGTAAGATACTGAGTCAGTTATACTATGTTAATATTGTTATAAAGAAGAAATATATTATACTTAAAGACTGACCTCACAATATTATCCTTGCTCACTTCACCTTCTCAGTACAAGTTGATTTTTTGGTCTAGTGCCATAGCACTATGTGGTTTTTACCTTCTTTATTGATAATAATGCCTAGTTAGTTTCACTGTTCAATGCTATCATATCAATAAACAAAATCATCATAAGTAAGATCATCTTTACTTTGTTGTCAAATACATATAAAAGATGCTGAACAAAAGGTCTGAATAAAATTATAATTATATAATTTATGTATTATACATGTAAAAACCTATATTTTGTGTGTATAACATTTTGCCTCTTATACGGGTGTAAAAAGTGGTGTGAATCCATTATTATATAGGGTAAATCAATGAAAATTGGTATTCATACTTTTGATTGGATATTAAGAATTACGAGTTTGACTGAAATCTAAACAAGGGAATTTAGTACAATATTTTTTTAAATAAAATTCCTTAAAATTATATATATTATTTCTGTGATTATTTCGCTTTTTGAAAATCATAATAATTTGAGTTAGGTCCCTGGGGAACTAAAATAACCTTGCGGTTTTGCGGTGATATTAGCATAGCTCCATACGAGAAGAATGCTGCCATCGAAAAGTTACGGGACTATAAATAAATTGTAATGTGTACAGGTGTGATAATGGCAACGGCGCTCCTGCCGTCGCCCGCGTGAACAAGTGAGACTCTAGTGCAGTAAACCTCCCGGGCCCACCGCCTACAGCGTCACCCGACCACGATGAAAATGGTGTTGTCACAACGGCAACGAGAGGAGCTGTAAGTATTATGACTTTATTTATTTAAGCGATAGTTTTTAAAAAAACTGTTAAAGTAATATGACCTGTTTAAGGGTGGCTATCCACAGGCAGTTAAGCTGTGAATTATGTCTTTATTCACGCAAGCTAATTGGTGTAGATTACAACAACATCTCTGATGAAAAGCCGGCATTACAATGGTGGCATCCAGACGATGCACCAAATACCTAGAGCTGCCAAGTTGGTTAAAATTAGAACATACTGTAAAATCATTCTTGAGTCTAAAACAGTAAAAAATATAAAGCTGACTATGGAATATTTGACAAAATCAATATAGCTAAGTAGTTAAATTTGTTAAAGTTTACATTTTTTGTACCAGAAAAAGAGAAGAAGATAATGGAAAGTATAAAAGAGTGTTCTTAACTTTTTATTTTATTGCGAGTACACTCTACAGTTCAGTGCACCTGACTAATCATAGGTAGGTATATTAATTCAAATTAAATTAAATTAATTAAAGTTTCTAACATCTCAGTTACTAAATCTTCATTGTACTTCAATAGTAGAAAGGAATGTTTTGTTAATAACAAAATTGTAGGTATTTTGTATTCGAGAGTTTTGGGAACAACAGAATTAAGTTTAAATTAATTCGGTCAAGCAAAATTTGTTGCAGCAGCAACAAGGTCATGTTACGAGTACTAACGCAATACCTATACTCGAAACATTCTGAATTTAATATTCCTTATTTTTTTAGGCACCAAATAATATAAGTAGGTATCCTTAATTTAATAATCAAGGGTCAGATATTGAATATTCTGTGGTCAGATACAGAGAAGGTTCTGTACACGGTACGCATAGTTAGGAGGTTCCTCTCTCTGCGGCACTAACCACCGGTAGCCTGGGCCCTACCCCGCTGCCGGCGTGACACTAGAATTAGGTTTTTTATAACAATTACCGATTTTGTAGTATATTTTTTTTTAAAGAAATTACACCTCTAAAACTTAAAAAGAGAAAAATATTATGCATTTTATCTCACTCTATCATCCATCCATCTCACTCTTATCTTCAATCCAGTTGCTATATCACGACTTAAATTTCCAAAAAGGGTATTATACTAGTATTATATAATAGAACATCTTTTAGAAATAATTGTTTTTCATTGTTTTACCTACTAAGTTACGATTTAAGTAAATAAACTGTAGTGTAAACGAATGAACAAAATTTTGGTAACACTGTGACTGGGACAAGAGTGACAATATTTTTGGATAAACGACTTCTATAGGCATAGTTATTTTTCAGGTGATATAACTTTTTAAAATAAACATAGGTATCTACCACACGATTTCACTCGGAAATATACAAGTCACTGTATTTTTGTGAAAACCGCTAAATTATAATCTACCTAGCGAGATTGTAACCTTTCGATAAATTGTGAACTGTACCATACTGCTAACAATGTAACGTATTCATTTTCGACAGTTTATAAATCTATCGTTGTCAAACCGTCATATTGTGAACCGTCCCAGATTGGTCAGTCTTGGCGGTAGTTCGTTCTGTGTCCATAGAGTTAGAAAACAAACATAGGAGTTAAATAATAGAAAGGCACTTGTTTGAGATCAAAATTAAATATGTCAATCAATATTTTTCAAGAAACATTAATAACTATCAACTATGTATATTTCCCACGTTTGTCCCGAATTAGCTAACGTTGTCAATGAATCAGTCGGGTAAAAAGAAATATGTATGAGGTAATTGAGGTGATATTTTTGGTCTTCAGGAAGGCTATCTCCAGTTAAATATGTAAGCGTCTTGTTTTGAACATAAATTTAGTCGCCATATATCGCTGTTTCTTCTAAATGCCCGCAAATGAAAACGGCAAAACCAAATTGACAGCTTTCTTTTTCAATAATGTTTGTAAGCGTTGTGAAGCGCTCGTGGTGTAGCATAATTAGCCGTTCTTAATCGATCTGCATAGTTAAGCTACCACCGTCGTGGTCGGTACCTGGATGGGTGACCGCCTGGTGGTGTTTCAGATTGAGCGTTTCCGTGCTTCGGAAGGCACGTAAAGCAGTTGGTCTCGGTTATCACTTAATTGTGATAGTCGTTAAGTTAGTTGGAGGCCTCCAAGGCGGCTTGACAACTCCAACAGTAGGTTCACCACTAGCCTACCTTCACCGATCCGCAGTGGGCACGCGTGGTGGAGTATCTGCCCATTCCCTTTCATCCTAATTTGTGAAAGGAGGCCTGTACGCAGCAGTGGGCTATCATAGGCTGATAATGATGAATGTTTTGTAACAAATAGATGTAATGTGATTAAAATTTGTTTATTGCGATTTACAACAGAATCGGCATCGTGGGTACGATAAATTAGTATTTAATTCATAGCTTTAACCAAAAAAAAAAACGATATCCACAACCGTTCGGTCATGAATGTTATAGTACAGGATAGCAACAATTGAAAACCTTATTTCCACTCTATTTACAGGTTACACTTTACAGGTATATTGTTTCCTGTTGAGTGTAAGCATCACTAGCCACTAGCCTTGCCTAACACACATCCCATCCCCATTGCTCCGATATCAAGAATATCAATGCTGGCGTACCGCAAGGCTGTGTGCTATCACCCACACTGTTCATCCTGCATATCAATGATATGTTGAAAATCGCCAACATTCACTGCTATGCGGATGACAGCACTGGGGATGCCCAATATTCCGGCCGTGCTAACATCCCTCGGTCCACGGTGGAGGAAAGTCGAATACGACTTGTGTCTGAAGTCGAGACTTCGTTGGAGCGGGTCTCGGAATGGGGGAGACTTAATTTAGTCCATTTTAACCCCTCGAAGACACAAGTCTGCGCGTTCTCCGCGAAAAAAACCCCATTCGTAGTAGCACCAAAATTCGAAGACACTCCTCTCAACATCGCACAGAGTATCGGGATCCTTGGTGTCGATATTGCGAGTGATGTCCAGTTCCGAGGTCATTTAGAGAGCTAAGCCAAACTGGCTTCAAAAAAGTTGGGTGTGCTGAATAAGGCTAAGTGGTACTTCACGACACTCCAGCGGCTACAGCTTTATAAAGCGCAAGTAAGACCGCATATGGAGTACTGTTCGCACCTCTGGGCAGGCGCACCCGCTTATCAGCTTGATCCACTTGCGTCGGTGCAAAGGCCATTCGTATCGTTGACGATCCCTTACTCACTGGCGGTTTAGAACCTCTCAGCCTTCGGAGAGATATAGGCTCGCTCTGTGTGTTCTACCGTCTGTATAATGGGGAGTGTTCGCAAGAACTTTTTGACCTGGTGCCATCATCACATTTCTACCATCGCACCGCTCGCCGGCGATGTGGAGTTCATCCTCACATCCTCGAGCCGCCTCGATCGTCCACACAACGTTTTAGTCGGACGTTCTTATTGCGGACCATTAGGATGTGTTGATGTCTACAAGGTCGGCAACACATTGGCGATCCCCCTGGTATTGCAAATGTCCATAGGCGGCGGTGACCACTTACCATCAGGTGGCCCGTCTGCCTGCTTGTCAACCTATTGACATAAAAAAAAAAAAAAAAAAAAACCCCTACCCTGTCGATATTCTGGCATGTTGTTGGTGTAGTTGTGGGTCTACGTGTCAGGTCGACCTTTGAAAGTGACAGTTGTTCTCAGAACGTCATGTCGTTGACCCCGCCGCCGCCGGCGCCTTCCACCATTTAATGCTGGTGTACGGCTTTCATCAAGAACCAAGAAATCCCATCATTATTATACGATTATTGATGTTGAAATTGCGATAACGGTTTACCTTATTCCGCCATAGATTGCGGTATTCATAGAAACTATCAATCTGATATTAAATCTTTGTTTACATTGGTTGTGAGAGGACAATTAGGTAGTTTACTGAAGCCTCGCAACCTTATTTTCTTCTGATTCCTTACTTACTGTTTTCTCGACTTCTTTTAAGGTTTGATTTAATAACATATTTTCTTATGTATTCACCTAAGTTGAAGTTTCAGAAGAATCGTCTTAGTACCTATTCTGTGATCCCAGGATCTGATGCAGCTGGTACGAAGCAAACATGTATTGAAAAATAAAAACTCTTTCCGATACTCGGTGCAACCTCTCGTCATCCTAATAAACTATTTTTGTTCATTTCTTTTTATATCGAACGGCCGTGAACTCGTGACCTAAAAACCCTAACGTTCCTTATAGTGTACCCTTTAACTCCGCATGACTGGAAGTGAAAGGCGTTTGCGATTTACGATCTATTTCACAGGTACATCCAAACAAAGATGTGGTCACACTGTTCACACGCTATTGTTATGATGTTACAAGTGCAAACAGACAAGTTGTCCAAATTAAAAGTGTCCGTGTTACGTAAGCTTGTTATAGAATTGGGATTACGCTACTTTATTACGTTAAACGAATCACAGGCTCACAGCCACGTCATGTTATTCATTCTTTGTCGCATCACATCTCACAGTAACCAATTTACCAATATGTGAGACGTTATGTGTTTCATTTGATAAGATAATTATTTTGTTAACCAAATCACCGTTGGCACTTGTGAAGTAGGGACTAGAGTAGTGTCTTCCAGGCGATTGGCAATTACGATACTGCTGGACCATTCCGCGTTCCGTTCGAATTTACTGCGACGAATGGAGGTCGTTGAACGCGGCTCTTGATTAAAAATAACGATCACAAATGAAAATACCAGCAGCTATTGGAATTTCGACCCTCAATATGAGAGTATTGAAGGTATCGCAGTGATGGTGATAACAGCATTAAGGACGATTTTGTTGTTGTACCTTTATTACCTTTGGCACGATACAATTGAGTTTAGTCTTGAGTTGAATCTGGTTGAGTCGCAAGAGTTGGTGGTAGTAGCCCCTGGTCATTGGATTTCAGACAACTCATAATTTCGATATAAAGTTGGTCTTCATAATATGACTAACTTGGGATTATGTGTTGAAATATGTTCAGGGTTTAGAACACACTCATAACTGGATAAATCGCTCCTCTTGATCAGTTGTAGTGTGGAATCTTCCTAAACCAGCAATTGTAACAGCATAAGAGATTTCTTAATAGTAGTTTGTGAAAGTCTAGTTTAGAATGAATATTCAGCTGTTTTGGTCGAAGCTGCATCAATAGGGACACGTGACGCGCAATATGAAGTCTTCCTACCCACGCGGATTCGGTAAAGCATTTATCCTTCTTCTATTCTTTCTTCTTTTTCAGCCGACGTTTTAAGTCTTCACTGCTTCTTGTCATTTGTCATATAGAAGAAATTGCTAAATACTGTAATAAAAAATATTGAAAAGTATATTTTTTATCTCGATTTCGGCTGGTAGGAGTTTTATATAGGTACTTTGGGGGAAAAGTTATTGAGATATAGAATCGATTGATATATGCTGTTTTTTTTTTGAGAAATGTTTTTCTTGCTAATAAAGAAAATAAATTGGGCAAAATTTTCCTCAGACTAGAACTCTTCTAATTTAACTATATAACATAAAGGGCAGCCCTTAATGTTAAGGGGACCCTTTATGGCCACCGCAACGCAAGCATAGTCTAAAAGCTTTTACCTATTTTCATCCAACGTAATGTTTGAATGCGAAAAAAGAGAAACAGCATCAGAGCCGTCGGTTATCTATCAGTCGGTAAATTCATCACTTGCGGCCGCTTCGCTAGGTCTTCATTAATGATTTCGCATAACATAAAACTTGTTCCAGGAGTATACTTCTTGTGAAAAAACCTTACAAGTTTGTGAAGAAAAAGTTTGTTATTTTGAATCTCCAATACCATTCCGGATCAAGATATTTTATTTACTTTTTACAATTTATAGGTACATTAGATATGGCCAACGTTCAGGTAAAATTTGGGCAAAAGCATTGCTTTTCGGAGGCTTTTTCTGAATTTGTTTAAAAAAAAAATTTTTTTTTTGCCTATATATATACAGGCCTAGATATAGTGCACAAGATACATATTTGCTAAAAACATCTAACGAAAAATGTTTAACAACGCCATAATAAGTACAGAGTTTTTGTATGAAAAGTATAGCGGGATGCCTGCTCTTAACACATGATTTGAAAGTATATAAATACATAGTAACGGTAGGCGCTGCAGTATGGCAAATAGATCTCCCTGACTGGAATTAATTAATAGCCTTTAGCTTAAAATTAAAACTACACTTGAATGTACATATACAAAGAGCAGACGCCAAACGATGCTAATCATCTTAAAATTAAATAATTAAATCCGATCGGTATATAGGATAGACTTGTCGAGTAAGTAAATTACATTCTTGAAACTTACATCCTATAATATAAAATATTATTACAATTAGTGAAAGTGAATAGCAAAAGCATAATTCATTTTTCTCGAGTAATGTTATTCAAATGAGTTTAGTGATAACAATCTCGTTACAACGCCCGCTTTATGAGACCTCCTATTGGTTCTCAATGAACTAGGTCGAATCGAGAGTTGTCTTACATTTGAACACCCAAACAGAAAACCACTTGCGTCATACCTGGTTATTACCATAATCGATCAAGATCATAATCTGCCTTATGTAACTGGAGATAGGTACCAACCTATGACAAAGTGTTATTCATTTGTGTATTTAGTTGAAAAAAAATACCGTCCAATAATAACACACAGACACGTCTAATAGGTACGTCTCTAAAATATTATGAGATAGTTTTGTAGCTTTTTGTACTTTTTGGTTTCGAGGAAATAATCTCGAGAGATTAAGGGTGGATATCCACCGTCATTAGAGCTATAACCGCAAAATGAAGCGATCATATTGGTCAGCTTAAACACATTCCTCGCTACACTACTCGGTGGATATCCAACCTTAGATTTTAGCTTCATCAAGCTTTTATAAATATCAAAGCAATTTGCGTTGCATATTGTATCAGATACCTGGAAGACCCAAGTTTACAAAAGGAACCTTTATTATAGAGTTCGCAATAAAAATATAATTCAAGAATAATAATAGGTATGCTAAGTAAATAAATTAAGATGCTAAACATCTGACCAATGTCTACAATAAGTATATCTTTTTATTATAGTTAATGGTCGATCATACTCTCTTATAGATTATACCTAATTTAGCAGTTTTATTGTTATGGCCTTTGGACGTGACATTTTGAAATTTTGAATTCAATCATAAAGTAAAGCACGCTTTACTTTCGTTACGTTACAAACATACTAGCTACGTTATTATGCGTCTAACCTATGAACGAATGAATCATCGCACGTAATAGGTACGTCATCATGAGACGAACCTGCATCAATGTCAATTCTTAATGAAACATTGTTCAAACAGTGGAGGTTAACATTTTTTATTTTAAGATCCTTGCATTGGGTAGAGTTTGATGATCTGAAACTTTTATGAATGACTCGAAGCGTAGGCGTGTGTCGTCTAGACTCTATGTTATGAGAAACGTGAGGCGATCCCAATTTCAAATATTTTTTGAATAATGGTTAGACCGGAGGCGGAGGCCCGTTTAATGTAGCTACTCTGCGACTTTGCCCTCTTCAGCGGAATGTTTGAATGAATGTACGTACAAACACTTCGCAGACTAAAGTGTCAAACTCGGAAGAGTGAAGAGTGAGCGAGCGTTAACAATTCACATGTTTGCGAAATGTCAAAGATTAATCATAAAACAGTTTAACTTTTCACTCCGCCATATTTAAAAAGTGAATTGAAGGCAGCAGAGTGCAGACTCTCAGAGTAGCTACATATTTTTTTTTTTTATACCACTTAGGTGGCAAACAAGCATACGGCCCGCCTGATGGTAAGCGGTTACCGTAGCCTATGGGCGCTTGCAACACCAGGGGTATCACGCGCGCGTTGCTGACCCTGCAGAAATCTCTTCACACCCCTTTTGAAGAACCCCATGCTGTACTCCATTGGGAAAACCACGGCGGGAAGCTCATTCCACAGTCTGAGCGTCCGCGGAAGGAAGCTCCTTTGAGCCCGCACAGTACGAAACAATTCAGGTTTCAATATGTGAGGATGGACTCCCCGTCGATGGCGAGAGTTGCGATGGTAGAAAGTAGCCGTGGGCATCATTTTAAACAATTCTTCAGAACACCGTCCGTTGTACAAGCGGTAGAACACACATAAGGAGGCAAAGTCTCTCCTCAGACTTTGCCTCCTTATGTGCCCCAGTAATAATAATAATGGTAATGGGCCCCAGGTACGGCATTTTCATATCCGAAACCCTGGCCTGCGCTCAGCAACTCATCAAAGTTTCAGACGTTACAGACAAATATTTAATTTAATTTTATATTATAAAATTAACAGATACATACTTAATTGGTTTATAATATTTATAACTTTCATTGTCAAATATAAATTTCTGTCGATATAAATAGATTAACAGATCTCATATAGCAGTAGTTAATTTGTGTTTATAACCCATTGGTTTAATAAAGAAACGAGGTATGTAAGCCATTGTGAGGTTCAGGACCCGTTGTCCATCCGCTAAACGACTCATGTCGTGGATTGCATGGAATGCGGTCCTTGGCCGGTCGACGCTAGTTACTCTGCACTGCACTGCATACGACTTGCGAACCATGCTCACATCATAACTCCATTTAATCATAATAACCATTAATATCTTTGAATATAGGATACTCTAAGTAACCATTAAAAAATATAATTGGTCATTCTTACTGCCTTCATTAAAAAAAAACTATTTCTCACATTCTATTTTGATTCTATCTAGGTATGCTAATTTTCACACTTGATCGAACAAGCAATCTTTGATTATATTTTTTATCTCTCTTTAATGTTGCAATGATTTATTAAATAATTTAAATTCATCAATCAATTAAATTCTTATTGTGTTCAAATAACTTAAAATGCCTCTCGTAAACACATCAACTTTACGATCTCGGGAGAAATTTAAAATGTAAGTAATTAGATAGAACATTCACCGGTTCACTATAAAGGATTTAAACGTCCGGTCACGACACGAATGTAATTAAATTACCATGTAGAAACTTCCTGATGAACTTATATGTTGCTTTAAAACGTCGCTGTGAATAATATGACGTTGCCGTTGTCGTGAATTTCTTTTCGCGTCATAATATTAAATTGTCCTGTTGACTAACATCCCAAATGTTATAAATTAGCTTACTATACTTATAAATGGCTATTTTCGACAATGTCTCTGACCTTTCCCCTTAAAAAATGTCGGTTTTGATGGCATTTTCCCCTAAACTGATAGCTTTTCCGACATTTCATTTACCAGCCCTTTGTTTACTGCATGCAATGTAATCGATGTTTGCGTGTCATAGTCGCGGAGCGCGGTCTTAAGGCTGTAACAATGGTCAAACCTCTAAAATACGCTGGACTAAACGCATTTTGTTGACGAATCTATCCATCCATTTGTCCTGGAAAAAATATATGTTGTAAATTTGTTCATTACGCACAAGTTGTATTGATTACATTTTTTGTAAATATCTTCAAATTTTGTAAAAACACATATCCTTACAGGTATAATTTTAACCTAAATTGTAAATTGTTGACATAACGGCTCAACAGATTTATGCGAATCTTACACCAAAAAAAAGGTAATGCATTTTATAACAACTTGTATTGATTACTTTTCAAATTTCATTAATCATTTTCAAATAATCATTAAAAAACTAAATAGCGAAGCATAAATCACTCGCTCCCCACCAAATCCCACCCGCGGACGCCTGGAGCCGAGACTCGTCAGTGCCTTGATGGCTGCTGTCACGAGTGGACCTCGCACGAAAATTTTATACGACAAATTAACTAAATATTTAAATTTATGAATGATTTTTAAATCGATTTCTTCTGATAATAACTTAAATACAATTTTGAGCACAATTTATAAGTAAAAATAATATTTTTTAGAACATCAATAGTCGTCATAGACTAATCAGAAATGTGTTAGGTACAAATAGTTATATAGAATTTAGAGCAAGATATCGGTTTCCTTTATTCTTTTTATAATAAGATTTTATTGATCATGCAATGATTGTATGTACGTCTTTCCGTTATAAAATTTACAATTTATTTTTCAACCACTGAATCGCAGTCGTCGAATTGAAATGAAAGGTTTACTTTTATAAATTCGGTGTTAAGAGGCCGTCCTCAAAATCGAAACGGGCTGAATTAGGTATTTGACACGTTCACGCACACGCGGGAGCGCTCGGTCGCGTGTGTGCGCGAGTCCGGAATCATTGATGGTCAGTACGGCGACAGTATGTTTTTTCTATTGAAATAAAAAGTCATGGTGGTACATCAAATCAAAATCATTAATTTCATATAGACCTTCGCAGGTACTTATGAATAGTCTGACTCTAATACCCAGTGATTTATATAACCATGGATGCAGTCACCGGAACATTTTGCAAAAAAAATCTTCATACAAGTAAACAGTACCGCCATCTTTTTAAAATCGATTGAACTACGTAGTGCCGCGATGCATAGGCGTACGATG
Source organism: Achlya flavicornis (assembly GCA_947623365.1). NCBI lineage: Eukaryota > Metazoa > Arthropoda > Insecta > Lepidoptera > Drepanidae > Achlya > Achlya flavicornis. The sequence continues at coordinate 10,696,088 of OX392467.1, forward strand.
TAACTCATGTAACCTTGTATGTATGTGCGTACCATGCACATTTTTTTTTATTACATTTTTATTTAAGAGGCCGTACTCAAAATCGAAACGGGCTGAATTAGGTATTTGACACGTTCACGCACACGCGGGAGCGCTCGGTCGCGTGTGTGCGTGGGTCCGGAATCATTGATGGTCAGTACGGCGGTCAGATGGTTTTGATCCATTGATATTTTTTACGTGTCTTTTCTTTCGTGGTTTTTTCTATTGAAATAAATAGTCATGGTAGTAAATCAAATCAAAATCATTTATTTCAAATAGACCTTCGCAGGTACTTATGAATAGTCTGACTCTAATACCCAGTGATTTATATAATCATGGATGCGGTCACCGGAACATTTTGCAAAAAACTTCTTCATACAAGTAAACAGTACCGCCATCTGTTTAAAATCTATTGAACTACGTAGTGCCGCGATGCATAGGCGTGCGATGTAACTCATGTAACCTTGTATGTGCGTACCATGCACATTTTTTTAATTACATTTTTATTTAAGTCAGTTATTATTAAAATAAAAAAGGAGGTTATTCGACACGCGTGTGTGTAATATAATTGGAATTGCAAAATATTCACATTTTAAAATAGTGTCCGCCATATTGAACTATTAAGTTATTGGTCCGATTGCTCTCAAAATTGATATTACAGTAGAGAGTAGGGAATGCAAAACCGTGGCAAAATGAAAACCGTTTTTTTTTTCGGTTATTGAGAGGTAAAACCGGTTAACCGGTTTTAAAACCGTTTTTTTAAATGTACACTCGTTTTTTTTTCACGTTATTTCTATAGCTCAAATTATAGATAATAACCGTGCCTAAGATTAAAAAATCGCAAACTGAGGAATCATAGTCAGTTAAAGTTAATGAAGTGAGTATAAAAGTGCCTTGTTCCCAATCATTTGGGGTCGGCGCTATATGTACGCTTTTTCCATTCGTCTCTTCTATCCGTTATACCAACATTCACTCCTTTCTTACCAATATCATCTTTCACACAATCCATCCATCTCTTTTTCATCAAATTGGTGGAATGTTTATTGTACAATAAAGCTAACACTAATTTGAATATCAACCAGCTTAATCGCTACAACTGTAAAAAAGAAATAAGAAAATGGTTGTTGGCCCTTGACTATGACACTACTGAAGCCCTACTTAAGCCCAATTATAAGGAATAAAAAGATTATATTTACGCACTTATCACCTACATACAGGTTTATATCTATCGGCGGTACTACAACATTTCTTTGATTATAAGAATAATTTGATTGTTTTAATGAGTTCATAAGCCATTGTTTAATAACTTCAGGCTAATTACACTGTAAAATTAATTAACGACTACACCACGTACCTATATGACGGCTTACTATAAATGTAAAAATGTAAGAATCATACATATACATATATATATATATAAATATACGTATAAATCATTAAATATAAATTATAGGAATTGTATAAAATTATAAATTGTGTAAATCATTAAATATAAATTATTATTATTAATTATATAAATTATAGGAATTGTACTAAATCAATAAATTGAGTGATAACAATTTTATGCATCTTTTAGGGAATACATATTTTAGTTTTATCTAATGTGTACAAATTTATGATCGTGTCGGGTACATATTTATGTTTTCTATATTGTTTACATATTTTTGAGCATTTGGATGGGTACAATTTAATGGAGCTTTTTATGATTACTTATTTTTTATAATGATAAGTGTATACATATCTTTGTCTTCGACTGTACCTATTCATTATAAACACTAATAGTGAAAACTGGAACAACTTTTTTTACCACTTAGGTGGCAAACAAGCATACGGCCCGCCTGATGGTAAGCGGTTACCCTATGGACTATGGTTAGCCTATGGACGCTTGCAACACGCGCGCGTTGCCGACCATTTCTGTTACTAAGATCCAGTATGTATTTTTCTGATCATCATAAGACCCTTAAGATTCAGCTTGTAGTAAAACACATGTAATATTAGTCAACTATTGAAAATCTAGAACATTTTAGCCATTTCTATTACTGATATCTCGTTATTATTGACCTGTTCATCATCATACCCTGGGGATTTATCGTGTAGTAAAACACATGTGATATTAGATAACTATTGAAAACCATAACATCTTAGCTATTTCTATTACTGACATCCAGTATGTATTAACCTGATCATCATCAGACCCTTGATAGGTATGTATCATATAGCAGGTGAGTAAATTTAAACAGATTTATGTATTTTGTAAACTATAAATTCTGTTCCTCAGGACCTAGCAATCAACATTTTAGTTATAAATAATGGAAATAGGCAAAGTTATAAAAACGATACGACACATCTGCGCCGTTACCTTTTCTGTAATCGAGTTGATTGTAGTACCGCTACTCAACGTTAGGCGGCATTTCAAATGCCGCCCAGCGGTGAGTAGCACAGAATACTCGTTTAGAGGTCAAATCGTCAAGGTCATTGGGCTACGTAACACCCTTAAATATCCCTATTTGCTAAGTTCACGATACAATATCGTAATTAATCTGGCTTTGCCAATATTTTGACTACGGTGTGTAGAGTTTTTGAAGTTAGGGCTTGTAGAGTTATAAGCTTAGATCTACATGTGGATCTGATAACTTTTTGCCAGTACGAGCCATATGGTCCCGTCTTGGCAACATTTTACTTGAAAATGTTTTTGGTGGGATATTACAAATACAGCATACTTCATTTTTATGATGCTGATGGTAGTATTCTGTAAGTCCCCTATATTTAGGGATGAAGAGATAGGGTGTGATAAATTCTGCATTAATTATATTTTCTTTTAGCTCACCACCTCCATAAAAGTGAAAAATTGGAATAAGCATTGTAATCTGTATATACTTACACTTTCAATTGATTAATTAAATCGAATCAAACAGCTTTTCCGTTTTACTGAATAGTATAATTGATAGAGTAAAACATTTAGATACGGGGTTGTGAACCTCGAGAGAGGTTGGTTACTATTTAGAATAGGCTAGTGGAAAAGGGATTCGCAGTGACGCAGTCGGGCGCTGACGTAGCCATCGCTCGGCGCCTGGTGGGTGCGATCGATATGCCAAGTCGCGAGGGCCGCCTCCCCTTCATCCCTCCCACGCGGAAAATTGCTTTCAACCTTAACCCTGTCCACTCAAGACACAATTTCGATCGATAATAATGCAACAACTAAGTAGGTGCTATACCTTTTATGGCAAAAAACTATTCATCCAACTTATTTATTAGCCCCCTTACTCATAAAACGTTATTTAACTAATAATACTGTTTAAAGGGTCACGTAAATAACGTCACTATTGTCATGGTCAAATAATGTGACATTATTTACGTGACCATTTAATCAGTATATTAGTTAAATAGCGCTTTATGAGTAAGGGGGTAGATGTTTAGTTTTGTAATAACAAATTTATGAAGTCAGACTTCATAGTGTTTTTTTCTAACTCTTTATGTAAATTACGAAACATAATAATAGTAATATGCTAACTTGTTATTTAAAATAAAATACACCACAAAACAGAAATAAGTTGATATCCTCACATTGCAGCTGTATATTTATGAAACATATCATTTATACATTAACTTAGGTTATGAACTCTTTTTGGTAAAAGAAAGTGTGAAATGCACTCTATCAAATCTATAAATACATAATCTGGAATAAATTATGTTTTTATATACTAGCAGTAGGTAGTTATTTTTAGGACCCCTATAACAAAACCTTCATACTGCTATTTTAAATTAGTTTTGAGGAAAAATTAAGAAACATTTTTGCACGATATTACTTGAGTATAGCACTCGCTCTTGCAGGACACAATTTTGATTTAAATAATAAGATAATCAATCTTTGATTTGTCGACTATTCTCGGCGAAGTTAACCTTCCGATATACCTTATACCGAGATTTGACAATACATGAGCTACCTGTCAAGGCCTATTTGTATAAACATATATTATTTCATTTCATAAATAATACCTAATACCGAACAATTGTTTACAAAAATTTTATCGTCGTCAGAGTTTAATATCATCAAGGTTCGAAGGGTTATAAGTACTTGAGCTAATTTTAACCGCATCGTTAACATGCATTACACTTGCCCGGTTAAATTGAAATCAACGTGTTATCAATTTTACTAATAACCAACGATTTTATTTTTAGAGACACGTGCTTGGTTAGTTATATCGCCGTCACCGCGTACCTATACATTTAACAAAGACGTTTTCATGCTTGTTTACGAAACGGTATCTTAGAAATTGTAGAAAAAACTCAGACAAAATCCATTTATGCACATTTCTTCGTAATTTAACAGTAGCTTCAGCGTTTACGTTTCACGTCACGTGTGCCTATGCAAATTGTTGACGTTACGTGCTCCTCATACGGAAGCGCAATGGTTTCTTTCATCCACCATCTTCACATCGTCTTGCTCGGTTACATCTATCTAGTATTGTTATTCTGTTATTCGATGTGTTTATGATCTTTCATATCCAACATAAGATTGGACAATTGGAATTCCAGACTTTATAGCTGGTGATCCGCGAGCTAGTTTTCTTTAGCTAAGATTCAGGCGAATCCAAATCCTATAATATAGTTGAAACTTTGACTCCACTTATTTCACGTCGTATAAACTTGCTTTAAAACATCTCATGTAATAAGCGGGTAAAGGTCCAAGCAGGGCGCAACTCTTCGTTAAGTTCTTTAGTTGCTTAGATAGAAAACGATACAGATAAACCGAGTCTGAGTGGCCTAAGGTTTTGTTGGTTCTTAGGGTCGGTTATTGGTGCATTTTAGCTAACGTTGCAACCGGCGTCAACTTTAACTTTATTATAACCATTACCAAGCTTTGACCGAAGCAAATGTCAAGATGTATTTTGGGTTGCACATTGTAAATTTTAACTCTCGTCAATCGTACACCAAATAAATTAAGTAAAATTGATATTTCGGTAAAGTGAGTACCTATTTGCTTGCCTATGGTTGTATTATTCTTGATCATAGCATTCGTGTTATTTTCTTTTTCAAAACGATGTAGATTTTTTAAATTATGTGACTGATATTTGTGTATATTAGGTAACTCATATTTAACATCTTTTTAATTATGTTTTAGAGAACATTCGTCAAATTTTACAACCGCTGAAATAGAAAAGCTAAAAATGCTAAGAGATAAATTTAACTTAACGTTGACCGATCGCCTTCGGGCGGTTAAGGTTAAAATTTTAATTAAAAGTTAACTAACCCTGACATGTGCAACCCAGTTTGCATTCATCCGATGGTTAAATTTAACTTTAACCGTTTATTAACTTTAACCTAACTATAACCACGCATCATGCAACCGAACCTTAAAGTATCACAAGTAAGGAAGGGTATAATGGCATTTTAACATGGATCAATGAATGTTTTCAACATAAAATATGTTGAAGTTAAGGTCATTCGCATTAATATTATCATCTGTATTAATAATTGTTTTTATCGGTCGGTTCACGTTACGTAGGTGACTGTAGTTATAATTATGTGCTGGGGTTATTATCAATCTAACATAAAACCTTGAGAAATGTTCCCAAAATAATCATAAAAGTTTTATAATCAGTACCAGATGATAATGGTAATGTTGCATATGTAACAGATAAGAACAACGGCAATCACATCAAAGTTACTTTTGATTAAATATGTTTCTCGTAGTGTACGTACCTACATGCCTTGTGTTTTGATTTTAAATACCGATATAATTCAATCTGAACGATAAACTTACTGGATGCTTATTTGAATTGTTAATCGATGTCGATTGTCAGAATTTTAATGGCGATACGTCTTACTTGCTAAATCGTTTATTTTCCCGTTTGTATCCGTATTCATTCAGGAAATAATACATATATGACAATCTTATCTGGCTTGTTGATAAACGTATTGTATTATCTCATTAAGGTGATGTGTGCTCTCGTTGTACTACTTGTGTCGCCACTTGTCCTGCAATCAAAATCTTTATCGGAAATGTATCGTGAAAGTTATTTTCTCAGGCGACGCGGTCGCAGATCGGTCCGCGCCTCTAGCTCTACGCATGAAACCACTTTCGCTGCCCCAACATCGCTTGCTACCCAAGACTTCTACTGGCCAGAACCAAAACCAATCGCAATTTTTAAGTGCCAACGTCTTATTTATTAAAGGCCAATTATAAAAGTTTTTAGTTTCATCTATATTGATCTATGAATCATCTCAACGGTACATAATTTTATTTCAATGTATTCTTTTAATATTTAACAGATTACCACCTGTATCGCTAGACCTTTTCACTTGTTACAAAAAACAATATTACTTGATTGCTCCCACGCAAAACAATAGGGACACCCGCGAGACTGATTGTCTTTAGAATCGATTCGGTTTCACCGTTCAGATACCGAAGCCTGACATTTTAATCAAGCAAGAAGTAAGCTTAATTCAACGGAAACGTATACACAAACCGGTCTTCTCGCCACTTTATTATCCGACTTCAAAAAAAGGAGGAGGTTCTCAATTTGGTTGTTTTTTTTTTTTTTAATGTTTGTTACCTCATATCTCCGTCATTTCCGTCACCGATTTGGAAAATTCTTTTTTGTCTGGTACACTTCCCGTTTGGTCCCATTGTCATCAGATCAGGATTTGATTACTTCTTAGTGTAGGTACTTTGAAGTCGGTTTAAGTTTTTTGTAAAATAGTCCAATTATTCTTGATAATTTTGTTTTTCAAATTTATCTGTTGCATTAACGCAATAATCGAGTTACGTACTGACGCAGAAGTTGGACGTTACTGAATAGAATAAGCAACGTAGTCGTTTATAGAATACTTTAAATGACGTAATGTGAGGTTGTGTGACGTCCACAGTCTGCTTTACAAATTAAAGCAGTCGCTGTCTTAGTCCTTATTTAGAATATGCCATCTCACCGGAAAAACATTTGAAACCTACTCAGGACATCGCAATGTTTTTTTTTTATTTATATAGGTAGTATTCTCACCATTTTCCGTTTTCTTAACTACGGAGAATGTACAATGTAATTGGATTTGAAAAATTAAACTAATTTCGTTTCAATAATTGCTATTATGCGCGCAGAAAATTGTTCAAATCACATTGTTATAATAAGAAACTGCATTCTCACATTTCAATTGTGATCTGTACAATGTATTGTATAGATAGATACCTACTTATTTCATTAGCGGTCTTGGACTCTTTTCTTTAAAAAATAAAATTTTCTCTTTGTTGTACAGCTTGCTATTTATATCGTCATATTGATGGATATGACGTTTTCGATTGCTTCTACTACCTACGCTTATTGTTCATGTTATTTTAGTAATTGACATACTTATGTTATGACGGAGCAAGTTATCATCAATATGATAAGTAGTACATACCTATTTTCGTATTTTAGGTTCCGTCGACGTAACAACATTATCTATAGGTGGGTAACAGATGCAGGTTCAACATACAAAGTAATTCAGTATCAGTAAACTTGCAACAAATCATTTCTCTTAGAAAGTAGGGAGTGGGCCGACAGAACAATCCCTTTAGCATTGAATTATTACGCTTAGAAGCGAAGTATCGAACAAAATTCCTCGCGACACGTAAGCCACTTGACAACCAATGTATGCGTGAGTACCATACAATTACACTCGCTGACACGCACACAAGCGCACGAGTAATGTTGCAAGCTAAACGAAATTTTTCGGTAAAATTAACCTTCCGATTTCGCCTACTAGTGAAATTGGAAGTAAGTATTCATAAAAATAATTAAATAGTTTAAAAAGTTCTGCGTCTTAGATAATTTATTATAAATTCAAATTCAAATTCAAAACTTTATTGCATACATGTGGATAGAAGATTACAAATATATTTAATGTACAACATGAAACCCTGTTAGGGCACAGCAAATAAATAAAATAAAATATAAACTTATAAAAACTAAAATTATTAGGTACCATATATACACATATACATATAACAATATTTAACTTGTTTCCTACGTTATTACATTACATTATTTAATTAATTACAAAAAAACTTATAACATTTTATGAAATATTTAATATATTATATAATTTAATATAGACAAAGGCCTGTTATTTATTTATTACTAGTTGTTTCATAGTACTTATTTCGGGTATTTTAACATAATAAACCAAGATAATGTGCAGTGCTATGAACGATCGTACAATTTGTAGCTTTCCTTGGTAATGATAGGTTTCAGATATGATAGGTTGTATAGAAAAAGAAGATTAAGTAGTATCTAGGTATTTCATTTTCATTAACAAAATTGAAATTTTAAAAGCCTGTTAGTTGAATTTGTTTCCGGAACAACTGCCGCTTTGACAATATTTTCCTAGCTATATTCTCTTTTTTCTACCAGTCTGATTCGAAATTATTTCACTAATATGAAGCTACATTATCCCAAGTATTATAAACTACTTATCCCAAGAACGCAGGTGAAACCGCGAGGGACAGCTAGTCGGTTATAATAGCTATAAGTAAAAGAAACAACTAATCGGACTCAATTACTTTATTAATAACAAAATCAGTATCAATTACGTAAAACAACGCAAATTCGCACAAAAAACAGCTGGCAACACTTTGCTCGAAATCTGAGTGAAGTATTTTTATTTTTGAATTTTGTTATTTTAGATGAATTACACAATAAAATTAGTGGCTTGCCTGTGGAATGTTACATCAGAATTCTTATCTTTCTTCCCTCGTGAATTATGACACAATTTTACTAAACAAACCGTCATATTTATTATTTTTCTCAGAGCTGCACTCACTAAAACGTCACTCAGTACACTGACAGCGCGGCGGTCATTTGGAGCCATTATGGCTCCAATTGAATGGATTGTTTTTCGCGCGTGTACTTTGCTTCTATGTGTAATAGTTCAATGCCCTTTAGATACATTTTATACGGCGACTTGGTATTTAGTACCAGCCAGTAACTTGCTTGGATAAGCCATGTAAGCTGTTAATTAAAAAGTGTATTGTAATAGGGTTACAGTGCGACCGTCGAGAGAAAAGTATCTGACCCCTGTTTGTTAATATTGAGTTGTTCTCGGAAATTGCTAATCCTGTTGCGATTGGACTGTCATAGGATGGTTCAGTATTTTTTTATGAAGTCCCATCTTAATCAGATCAGCCGTTGACTAACAGGTGTCAGAAACACATTCTCTCGGCGTCTGCACTGTAGTACTAATCCTAGTTGAAACCAAATGAAATAGCTGTGAGGATATGTCTATTTAGAATTTACACATTAATTATTTTGAAACTTAAATAAGTAATAAATAAGTAACTTAAATAATTAACAACGTTATTTCTAACCAGTTACACTTTGTTTCTACAAAGAAACTGTGTGTAGAACTTAAAAATTATAACAATTAATAATAATTAACTAAAGCACAGAATATTTAATAGTACTACGTACAGAAAACCCACTTCAAAAACGACATTTAAACAAAAATCGACTCTTGGAACGACAGAATAAAGCGCAATCCAGTTCGCGCAGCGCTGCGCGCCTAAAATTATATTCACCTACAACTTCCCTCCCTTTCTATCGTATAACTCTATCCTGTATGACGCGGCACGTGTTACGGTAGGGTTGTCTAATGAGGTATTATGAATCTTCAATATTTCCTTATCGCCTATGTATGTCCTATTACTATTCTCTGTGTTTATTTTATTTCTATGCTATTCTCCTTTCGTGAACAATGACATTTAAAATATCCTAGCTAACTAGTATTAGATCAGAAAGTTATTTTAAAATGTCTACATACTTTAATCTAAGTTGTTAGACCTATACGTACTTTGTATACTGAATGTGTATTCTGTCTACGAAACTGAATACAACTATTTTGGGGAAGGGTTTTAGTAACATACATGCTTATCAAATCTGGAATTACTGACGACGCGACAAGAAACGGCACGATTACCTAGTCCAGTAGCCGTCAGCCGAAATTCACAATATTTGTTCTTAATAATCTTCATGTTGATTAAAGAAGTTTGTTATATAAAAATTAATAAAGAATTAACCAAAAAAAGGATATATTGAGTTACTTGTGTGTGTGGTGTAGAGTCATTTGTAAACCTTCACAAGTGCCCTATAAGGGCCAAAATTGAATAAATGAATTTTGATTTGATTTGATTTGACTTCCCTACATAACAATAAGAATTGTTAAATTTTTCTGAATATTGTTCTACTGATTTTTGAAATAGTGGTATGTTAAATCTTAGTTATTCTAAGAGTTGTAAGGTAGAATTACTGTATATTTAAAGAGAGAAATCTCTCTATTCTGGAACTACTAACAGTTTCTAAAAAAAAAAACGTCAAAATCGGTTCATAAACGACGAAGTTATCCGCGAACACACATAAAAATAATTAGACTGTTTTACAAAAAACTTAAACCGACTTCAAAGTACACTAAGAAGTAATCAAATCCTGATCTGATGACAATGGGACCAAACGGGAAGTGTACCCTTCCAGACAAAAAAAGAATTTTCCAAATCGGTTAATAAACGACGGAGTTATGAGGTAACAAACATAAAAAAAAAAAAAAAAAAAAAAAAAAAAAAAAAAAAAAAAAAAAACATACAACCGAATTGAGAACCTCCTCCTTTTTTTGAAGTCGGTTAAAAAATATACGGTCGAATTGAGAAACCTCCTCCTTTTTTTGAAGTGGGTTAAAAATCATTCACATGAGTTTTAAAGTTCTAAGAGGCCCGTTTATACAAGAGGGTCTCTTCTGGTCGCTCTATCTTTGTCTCTTTTTAACACACTGGTATGTTATCAAAACGGGCCTATTATTATAATAAGGACTTTAGGACAATACAATGAAACAACAACAAAATATCTAGAACTATAAAAACAACGATATCTACACAAGATAGTGTTAAAAAAAGAACAGTAAACACTTTATATAGGTAGTAGTACAGTCGAGGACATAAATATGTATACAATTAGTAAAATTCAACAACGGTTTCCTCTTAAACTACTGATTGAAATTATGAGATATTATAAAGGCAGAATCTTCTAACATATACTATTATGATTTGTTTAATAGTTTAACACTTAAACGTTAAACATGCGAGAAAATCGCCTTTGAATTTCAAAAAGTGTATACATATTTATGTCCTCGACTGTACGTAGGTATTTATACCCACACGCGTCTTGCGCTGCGTGCGCGTTGTAACCGACTAGCGTTGTTCCGGTAGTCCGCGTGCGCGCGATCGTACCTAAACATGGGAGTGGGACAGGCCTGACTAAAGTTATGAATCCTTATGAATGATTTGCATGAAATAAAGTGTGGTTAAAAAACTTAACAAGTTTTTTTTTACTGTTTACCTACTATTTATTTTTGCCAATTTGCAGGTAAGATAATAACGTCGCTTATCAAAAAAATCTTTCTTGTAATAAGTAATATACAATTAAAAAAACTGTACTTTCATTATTTATTTGCCACGTGTTTGTCGCTCGTAGAAAGTCATATTATTAATCGAAGGGTTTCGACTTCAACTTGGTCGAAATAAATACTTGATGTAAGTAATTTTGTGTATATAAACATTGAATCTTGGTGATTTTTGTCAGTGTTACATATCTTAGCATATATTATACGCATGACCTCATCTTGTGATGTGTCATGCAAAATTATGCCAAATTCAAATTCTTGTGGTACAAGAATTGTGACGACAGCCTAAAGCTATTCAATGTAATCCTTTTCAAGTAAATCAAGTCTTAATTTATTGAAACTATCATAAATGGCAATCTTTTATACAACACTTCTCTTAGCTCCCCAGAATCTTTGCAAGCTCTGAATTTATTATATTATACCTCGGTTTGCGAGATGTGGATGTCCGGTATTGTATCTATTAAGGCTGTTGCAAAGTTTATTCCTGGCGATTTTAAACCAGCGTCCAGGCATGATTGCCTCGTTAATAGAGATGTCAACAAATCCCGGCCCACTGTTTGTCAGTTGTGACTCAGTAATCCATAAAGCTTGCAGGAGATGTTAGTTTCGATCGATTTGGCAAAGGGCCAGAAATCTTTACGCTTAGAAAGGTATTATGACAGTTTCTTTTTCTCTCCGGCCAATATGCTAGGTGTTTGGCGACTTTTTGTATATGATGCTGAAACATCGCTGTATTCAATGCTTATTTTGTCGAAAACGAGAATTGTCAACAGCTGTGTAATTTGTGGAGCTACTAGTGAAAATATAGATTCCGCCATAGAATTAAATTTATTTATGTACATCGTAGTGCCGGTTTCTCACTGGTAGGAGTAGGAAGTAATAATTTACATGCATAGAAATTTCTTTGCAGACGGGATACAGTTTGTTGTCACGATAATTACGGATATGGGTGATTATACCTGCCGCAAGGGCGTCTTATCAAATTGGGACAAGTTCGATGTCTGCTACTTACTACATGCCTATGCTCACAGAATTTCCGTTTACGACATTTGACTGGTAATATTTTTGACTACATAGGTAAGTAATTTGTTTGTTAGTGTTGGTAGCTATGAATAGTTTATGTAGGTATATAATGAAATTTTATCATTTTATTTATTTAGGAACTCAAATAAAATATATATTACAATCTTAATAATAATTACACATGACTTAAATTCTATATGTACCTATGTTACATATCAGTGGCGTGCATTGGTTTTCAGACTAGCTAGGCAGAATAAATCATGGCCATACACGCCTAAATATGCCTCTTAGATATATCATGTTTTTTGACCAGATTCGTAAAATTGTTTAGGTCAGCGTATCATTCCACACACATTTGGTATGATTCATTAGCAAACAAAATAGATAATAACAGAATAATAGATTCGAATAACAGATAACAGATAGCCAGGTGTATAATAAACATAATATTCTGTGTTAAAATGTCTAAGATTTTTACCTTTGTTTTGAATCCATGAATGTTTTGGAGTTGGTCTACAGCAAGTTACCTACTATTTTCAACAAACGAAAACTGACTAAAGGACTAATTTATCAATACATTTTGCATCTTCACCACAAAATTTCTTCATTTCACACAGATAGATACACTTCGCAAAATCACAATAAGTAAATAACAACAACATTGCAAACAATGGTGCCGATTCTGGTGTACATCAAACTAAACTAAACTAAATTAAAATTTTACTTATTTTAATTAAGGATTTTCTAAACGCTATTCTGTTGTCACATCGAACTAAATTTAAATTTAGAAATGACAGGATTAATTTTGATTTTGACAGCTCCTAAATTGAATTGATAGGTGCTACCATCAAATAAAAATAATGAACGAATGATATACATTTTAATGGAAAAATAATTAAAAATAAACATTTAGTTCATAAATATCATTAAAAAATATATAATTATGGCCAGAAATGAGTATATATTTATGTTCTTTTCCAATAACGCGTAATAAAGTCAGTTGAATATCTTGATTACCTGTGGTATATACAGGCATAATTTGGGCATAATAAATATATTTTTAACCTGGCGAGTTTAGTACCTAGTATAGTAGTTTTTAAATCCTTAAAATGATAGGCAAGGGTTATTCAACCATACAGCCTTTTCATATGATGTTATTTCTTTGAATATTCGGTCTTGTCGATTTCGACCGTATGGTGGTTGAGTTTTAGTTGTTTCTTCTTCTTAGTTTTAAGTTTGGCAACCAAATCCAAATTAGGAATTATTTCTGCCAGTGTCGAGTTATATTATAAAGTAAGTTATAAGTCCATTTTTTTTGCCCATGCTTTGTGAATTTGTGATGTCATTGAAACCCATTTTACAATCTACTTATAGTCCTACAAACTTATCTGACCCGGTGGTCAAAAGACGAATTTATCAGTCATTTCGAAATGTCAATCGCCATTGATCAAAGAGAATATGAACTCTACGTTCATTAGTTTTTTGCTCCACCAATTTCGATAACAGCGACTCTCACCGGGCCAAATAAGCTTGTGGCACTATATTGGTATATCATTGGAAGTGAAAACAAATAAAATAAAACTACGGTTTTCACATAATTTTGTAGTTCAGTGTACGTATAACTTGCTTGTCCGCAAATATTTAGAATTATGAATAATACAGATAAAAATATCCACTTTCCAACACTATTTCTATAGGACTAAATTTAATCCACATCTAATTAGGTGACGACTAATTTTAGTTTGACATTTCTAATTTTAGACATAATTTGACGTAAAACGTGACCAACAGAATAGAAAAATTGCACACTTAACTAAATTGAGTAACTAAAACGATATTAGTGCTGTCAAACTAAAATTTAGTTTAATCGTACGCCAACTGAATAGGAAACGTCGATTTGACAGGACTTAACTAAATTTTAGTTAAGAATAGTTTAGTTTGTGCCAACAGAATCGGCACCATTGGTGCCGATTCTGTTGGCAGCCAAACCATAAACAAATAAATTGCGAAGTTATATTTGAGTTGCTCTAATGTTGGTAAACTGTAGTTTTTTTATTGGGTTACTTTACTTACAACAGAGTAGGTAAGGTTACTTTTGGTCCATAAATCGCGAATGTCAAATGTCAGGATGCTACGCATAGCAAAAGCGTGATTTATGCTTTCGTCGTATTATCTTAAAGAAGTGTGTGTGTGTGTATGAATATGCCGAAATCGTTTTAGTGTGCGTGAATTTGAGAGGCGAACTTGCGAGTGCCTGCGCGGCAAAGTTTGAAATTTCGTATTGAATGTTAGGTTAGAATTTTTATGTATTTTAATTGAATCAAACTATTATTGTATTGAATCTTATGAGGTAGGCATTGCTTATTTGCCTATATGGAAAGCACGCCACTGTTACATATTTAAATCGACACTTAAGTTTACAATATATTTATCATAATAATATCATCATATCAAGGAAGTTAGAGGATTGAGCATACATAAAACAACAAAACAAAATTACCATACTACTCGTATTATCGAGCACACGAGTCATTGAGTAAATTTTTAAAGACTTAATTGTAGTTTTTTTCACACTTTTAGTATTAGTACCTATATTTTCTCGAAACGGTAATGTTTGACCCACGAAGGCCAATCTATAGGCTTTTTCTTGTTCTTTTTCATCTCGTAACATACACATTTTTAGTTCCCTTTAATTTGCTACGTAATTTGTAGGTTTTTCGAACATTTTCATCGCATAAAATTATTGGTTCCGTATTTAATTCTTATTGAGTACTGTTCCGGACAAAAAACAAGCATCGCATTCTTCAAACATGACCAGCTTCAAAAGATACTCTCATTAGCCATACACGTTGTGCCCGTAAATGCCACGAGATAGTTTATTAACTAACATCATCAGACTCTAATGCCCATTCAATTACCTACATAGTTTGTATTTCCATTACTTCCTGCGGTGAAGGTGCATCTAACCTTGCAACTGCGCTGTTTGAATGTTAAATGTTAATTTAATACCTCTATAAGGAGTTCCCTTTTAAAAAAAAGTCTTTTATTCTCTGCCCTTGAAATTGTTTACAAAATATAAATAACTCATAAATCACGAACCAGAAATAGCCTAGTATCTCATTTGCCTTTTTGTTGATAAGTAGTTAAAGTTCTTACGGTGATACTTGGGAAGCGCGCGCATCCACAGGACGGAAGCTGGTTGCGAGTTTTTTTTTTTTATAAAAAAAAATCTTCGTATACACTTAAAAACAAAACAAAAACTCTACATAACATGTTAACCAAAATAGATTCGATTTCCTTTAACACAGCACTCAAGGAACTGCGCTCTTGTGATCTTCAGCTGTTAGTTTTTTGTCAAAGGATTTTACTTACACACTTTTTTTTTCATACATTTATACATTTCTATACGCATAATGGAACGCTAAGTCTTAATGGTTATTTCGTTTTCATAATTATTTCCTTTTTTATGGCGCCAATCCCACAGAGTTTTAATCTCGAGTTCTGCGTTTCGCGTTCACTGTACCCAACTGTACCTAATCTATGCGGCGCCTTTAAAAGTAAAAACAGTGTACGACGTGTGATCGGTAGCGAATATTGCAGAACTCTTGAGTGTTTGCTGTGTGCACAATAGTGAATGCGGAACGCAGAACTCTAGAAACTCAAGGTGGGATCGGTGCCCAAGTGCTTATTCATTAGGGTTCCGAACCAAAAAGGTAATAAACAACAAATAAATATTCTATTCTATAAAAAACTAAAAAAACACACTTTAAAAACCCTGCACTAAAAAGTGATAAAAAATAAATTTTACCTATATTCTCTGTCTTTCCCAAAGACTATCTAAATAATTGAAATTGTTGACAACTAAAAATATGATTGATCTCTCTGTACTTTGTAACTTGTATTCGGCGTCATAGCTACATTGACGTAACCACATCCGTTTTATGAGCTCTGATATGCTTTAACTTTTCTTTTTAATGTACGGAACTTTCCAGCTTTTACCTTTTGTCCTGTTTCATAATCTCTTTAAAGGACCATGACTCATGAACTTAATATTTAGTGTATGTTATGTAGACTTCATGTGCGTTTACTTCCACGGCTTCCCTCCGACTTATTTGTGTACTTCTTATCTTTTACGTACTACACCTTTTAAATACCTTTAAGCGTTTAAAGACTATCACACATCTAAAGACAATCTATCACATTTTTTTGAATCTACTTCTGATTTAATTATAAAAAAATATTTTTTTCGACCAAGATCCCCGTCTCAGTAGGTACCTACTGCGTACAGTAAACCCATAACCTACTGCTAAATTTAAACTCAACATTCTCAAGTACATTCCTATAATAAAGCAAATAAGAGGAAAATATTTATGCCAATCCCACTCTCACCTCTAGGACTAACTCCTAGAATCGAATCCCTAGAACTTTGCCAGCGGTTGACGCTCTAAACAGAACTGAATAACCACAGTTCATCAACCTAAACAATTCTATTTGTGTTAAGTCAAAACTAATCATGTTTTGTTTGATATTGTTACAGTAACAAAGCGATCGCCGACTATTTAGGTAGCAATGGCTACACGGACGCGCTGGAAGCGTTCAAGAAGGAGGCCGACATGACCGGTGAAATGGATCGCAAGTTCGGCGGCCTCCTCGAGAAGAAATGGACTTCGGTCATCAGGCTGCAGAAAAAGGTAAAAAAGGGAAACAACATTATCCTTTTGCAATTTGATCCCCCCTATGCAAGTCTACCATTGCGTCGAAATAGTTACACATTTTCTTGCATTTGATGTTGTGATAAACTAATAGGCAGCAATAATAAGTCTACACAGTCATTTCATGTCTCTACAAACGGACTTTAGCGAACGCATAGTGACCTTAGTACCTGACGCATAGTACAGTCTGAGTTTTTACATCGTAGTGTACATTTATAACTGTTATATTTAGCTCGGCATAATCACTTTCATCTGTTCCTATTTTTTATTTTTTTTAAAGTTATTTGTTAATCATCTCGAGTAGTTCTATGTTGAATGATTATGAACTGGCACGTATTAGGAAAGGTCTGATCTGATGTGACGTCAGAAGATTTCAGAATGTCAATTCCAATATGCTTTAACCCCCTTATTAATAAATAAGGTTTAAGTCAAGTATAGTAATACCTAGGATTAAAATATATCCGCCACTTTCTAATGTCATATAAACAAAAAAGGATGAAGCTATCTTAATACCTGGGTATTACAAGACTGACTTACACCTTATTTATTCAAAAGGGGGAAGTCTAGTGGACTAACTTACATGTGTTATTATGCAATACAGCGACCGCTGTTGTTCACTTATGAATCCACATATGAAAAGGATAGTGTTGAGTAATACCACGCGAATATTACACCAGAATGGAATATTATGGAGAGATTCTTTCAATTTACACTGATGACTTTTATTGTATTATCTAAGAGCTTTAGAAAGATATTGTAATAATAAAGTTGTGTAACACTATTTAATACTTGATTGCATGTAATTGATTTATGAACGCGCAGATGATCACGGCTAGTAATGTTCCCAAACAAACACATTCCCCTTCGTTCATAATTAATTATTTGGTTACATAAGACTCATTTGTTTTCCAGACATTCGAATGGTATTGTTAAACTCTCGTAACTATCGAGAGTTTAGACTAATTCATTGTTAAAACTTGATATGTGACATGTAGTTTGTGAAGCAACGACAATTCGGCCTAGGTAATGTACCCCATCGATCTGTTAGTCGTGGACGTTTCTAGGTCGCTACTACGATTTTCTAAGGAGCCGGTCGTTCGATTCAGACTGCGTCGTCATAGAATATAAAATAATACTAAAGTATCATTGTATGTATACCTCTTAAACATGTGGCACGATTTATCCAACAAACTATCATAACAATAATGTTGTGAGGTCTTAACAACCAGAACTGAAGGTGATGGTAATTGGTTCACTGCGCTCATTTGAGCCTGAACCTTGATCTATTAAAAGCCAAGAATGTTTATAAATCGGAATCGGGGATCTCTTAACGTAGACGTAGTATAAAATTAGCACCATTATTATTATGTATTTCACGGCCTGTCAGTACAAGATAAGTTGGAGGTATGTCAGACATCTATGACGACATAACAGTGTCAAAAATTGGCACACGCAATTTTGATATAAAACATAAATATGTAACATTAATATATCTTCTTAAGAGGACTGCGGAGGATGAATTGCCCATACAAACGTATTACCAAAATCATTTGAAATTCGAGTAAATTTCCACCATATTATACTATTATTCGGGTTTGGATAGTATTTATCTAGGTTCATGAGTATATTTTATTCAAAAACCGTGAAACCATGTTGCATCCTTAGTTGCGTACTCTCATCAACAAAACCCCAATGAAATATCAAATGGTACAGCTGTTATATAAGAAGGATATCGAGCCTACAATAAGCTACGGAGTTTATCTGTTTGTTATCTGTAGTGGTATACCTATCCGCTAAGAAACCTAGTTTGATCGCTCGATCCTGTTTTTTTTTATGATTTTTAAATTTTGGGTTACAAAACTGGATTTTCCTCTTCAGGTGATGGAATTGGAGTCAAAGCTGTCGGAAGCTCAGAAGGAATTCATCGAGGGTGCGCCGACGCGCGCCAAGCGCACTCCAGCCGAGTGGATTCCACGCCCACCGGAGAAGTTCTGTCTAACCGGTCATCGGGCAACCATTACTAAGGTAAGTCAAAATAAAACTTAATAATAATGACCTTAATTTACTAGACGGGCACATTACATTATTAGACGGGCCAGTTGGCGTAGTTGTTTAATACTCCACGTATCGCGCCGTAGGTCATGGGTTCGATTCCCACAGAGGACATGCATTTGATGAACATGTCTGTATGTACTGAGTCTGGGTGTAATTATGTATATTAAGTATGTATTTACAAACAAAAAGTAGTATATGTAGTATATCAGTTATCTGGTGTCCATAGTACAAGCTCTGCTTGGTTTGGGCTCAGATGACAGAGGAATGTCCCAGGATATTTATTTATGTACTGCCTGATCCAGGTCTGTATAATATCATTACCATCAACCTATTGATATCCAATGAAGGCCGCAAGTAATTCCCAATAGCTGTCACATCTTCCGGTCTTTCGTTCTTCACTTTCCGCATTCACACGTCGTTTGCCAGATTTGCAGTTGATCGGTCCACTGAGCGGAGGGGGTGAAGGGCGTAATTCATATCAAATACTGCATGACATTACTAAATACAAATACTTTAAACTTCCCTATTCAATTGTTAATAATGTTGTATCATACAAACTCACAACTGTACTTCTAGAGACATGTACTCTTCATCCAATCTTTGCTAAGGGTCTTGTTTGTTATTGTTTTACTTCTTGCTGAACGTTTACTTCTCGCGATCAAGTACACAATCAATATCATTCACAGCTTTCCACGAACACTGGTAATATATCTTTCCCGTTATGTAATATGTTCATTTTATTTCTCATTGTTAAGTACCCTGTATAGGTATTTTGAAATTTATTGGGAACTAGCTTAGCGTAGCGTATTTTTACTACCTGTCACTGCACTGCCTCCCTGATATTCTTGCGTACCTTGTGTGCATCCAGGATTTTTTTGCAACCAGTGTAATTATGTTTATCTTATTTGGTTGTAGATATACCTACACCTAAATTATCTTTCGTTCTATCCAGGTAATATTCCACCCAGTATTCAGTTTGATGGTGTCCTCGAGCGAGGATGCGACCATCAAAGTGTGGGATTTTGAGAGCGGCGAATACGAACGAACCCTGAAGGGACACACTGATTCCGTTCAGGACATCGCCTTCGACCATCATGGGAAATTACTTGGTAAGTTAACTGTCTTTTATAAAAGACCCTTAATATAAATTTTTATAACAAATTGAATTCATGTCAATCGCTAAATATGAAATACTAGCTGTTCCCCGCGGTTTCACTAGCGTTCCCGCGATATTAAGTAGCCTATAATACTCGGGGATAATGTAGTTTCCTATTAGTGAAAGATTTTTTCGAATCCGAATTCCAGAGTTTAGCCCGTTTAAACAAACATAAAAACTCTTCCGCTTTATAATATTATTATTATTAGTATAAATTTAATTCCATTCATGGGATAAAAAGTAAGCCTGGTAACAAATCAAATCAATATATTCCCAGAGTCGTTTCGACACCCCAGCCACCTCATATACAGTATGTTTTATATATCTGGTCCAAATTATATACATGGGGAAAACGTAAACCAAAGGGTATACAGGAAACTTTTATAAAGAAATTTTATTTTGGCATTTAAAGCCTACCTATGTTTCCTTTATTTAAAGATTTCTCCACTGCACCGGCAAAATAAAATACATTATAAAATGATATTTGGGTTACACTAATAAGTTAATTTTAGACATCTGTACATCCATGACAAGTATAAAAAGAACAAGAACATATAAAAGGATTATAGTTTTTTGAGGTCATTGACGTTTAAAGTAAAAGGCTAATGCCACTCGGTAAGTGTGCCGCACTAGATTGAGTGGGTAATATATTGATTTAGTTTTAGGGCCAATTAACTAAATGAAATCTAGACCACCGAATCGGTATTGAGGTCGAAATTATATGAAGTTTTTGATGATTTATGACATTTTGTTTTAATACGTTTTTTTATACTACATGGTAGAAAACTAGCCCGTCTGATGGTAAACGGTTCCGTTGCCAATAGACACTTGCAAAATCATCGGGTTTTGCCTACCCTCTCTTTCGCCCTTCTTGAATAGGAGAAAGGATAGGTGCTAAGGGGAGTCGCTGTGCTGGCAGCTAATACTAAAATTTCACTTATTAAATTCAATCCATTCCAACGAAAACACTATCGTTTCTTGTTTCGATATAACAATGGGTCCAGTTATCCAGTTAAAAAACCTGAGGCATCTCGTCCCACGGGACAAGATTAATGTGGCTCGAGTTTGCATAAAGACCCGAATACATGATCTGTGTTAGGTTCAAGCCTTTTTATACTATTTCCATACCCTAACATGGTAACCTGCCAAACAAAACTATTGTAGTCTTATATTTATACTTCGGTAACAAGATTCTTTTTCGTTTGACGGGTTGTAGGTCACAGTAGAATACATCTTGACGTTCTAGTGCGGCGTCAGAGTTCAGCGCGCTAAGACTCCTTGATGCGTCCATTTTTAACAGGCCTTAAATAATGTTATTTTAACTTCACCTGTGCAATGTGTGATCCTGTGGGACAATATATTCCTAGATCACAACATCATTTAAATCAGTGGTGATCACATGATCCAGATACTTGAACCATATTAGTAACTCGATGTTATTTATTAATTGAACAAAAATGATTGTTTCCAGTATCCTGCAGTGCCGACATGTCAATCAAGTTGTGGGACTTCAATCAAACATTCGAGTGCATGAAGACGATGCACGGCCACGATCACAACGTGTCCTCGGTCGCGTTCTCACCGAGTGGCGACATCGTCTACTCGGCCAGTCGCGACAAGACTATCAAAGCTTGGGAGGTGGCAACTGGGTATGGAACAACTTCGATATTGTTACGGCTAATGACTTAACTAGAAACTCATTTTCTGGGGTTCACCAGAAGAATCGTCGTCTATGTGACTTGTATGAAACAGTTTCAAGTGAATTTTGAGTTGGACAGGAAGAAATAGTTTATTATAGAGGTGATATATCACAAGCTTTTGATTGTGTTGATCGTCAAATCTCTTACATTAACTGAATTATTATGGAGATTACGGTGCAGCATTTGATCTCATGTAGTTATAGATAAAAAGAAAGATCCACCGAAAAAAAAGCCTTGCTGATTTTCTTGCGCGAGTATTCTCAGTTTAAGTGTATACCGAACCGTTGGTAAATTCAACTGTACGTACCTACTCCTTAACGTTCATAAGTGCCTTAACAGGGCCTAAACTGAATAAATTACTTTTTTATTTTGATACCATAGGGAGAGAACTCGGTGCTGATGTCAATAGAGTTCAAAATCATCTGCTTTCTCCTGGGTGTACTGCAGGCTATATTCTAGGCCCGTTATTATTTTTGTATACAGTGTGATAGGGGCACAACTTCTACAACTTTAGATAAAGAAAGTGTTACATGGTAGCTAAAGAACCCAACCAAATAACTAGTAACTTAACGTTTCATCATACGGATTGAACGATTAGAAAAAGCAAAGATTGTTCTGATTTCTATATAAAAATATGAGACTAATTTTAGATTTCCCCATTTTACGAAAAAAAGACCTATTAAACAACTACTTTATTTGATCTCATTTAATAGTATTTGAGTTTACTTAAGTTGTGACCATAACTCGGAAAACCTAAAAGCCGTCATTTTTTTAGTAGAGGCCCTGCTGCTTTCGTAAAGGCCGACGCATGACTGACGTATAGAAAAAAGGTTAATAAATAATTGGACTGTTTTACAAAAAACTTAAACCGACATCAAAGTACACTAAGAAGTAATCAAATCCTGACCTGATGACAATGGGACCAAACGGGAAGTATACCCTTCCAGACAAAAAAAGAATTTTTCAAATCGGTTAATAAATGACGGAGTTATGAGGTAACAAACATAAAAAAAAACATACAACCGAATTGAGAACCTCCTCCTTTTTTTGAAGTCGGTTAATAAAATTAACCCTCATATGAGATTTTTTATCGATAAACTTAGATGTATGATTTGGCATTACCAATTACATTGTATATAAAATTAATCTTACATCAATAATACCAGCGAGGAATTGTTATGTTTACTGACGATAAACCTCGCCAATTCCTTTAATAAATTCTTGAAGAAATTGAAATATGTGTATGTGTCCAAAATTTGAAGGTATTTGTTGTAGTTATTGCATCAAGACATACAAAGGGCATCGCGAGTGGGTGCGCATGGTGCGCGTGTCGCCGGACGGCTCCTTGCTCGCCTCCTGCTCCAACGACCAGACTGTGCGGATCTGGAACGCCGATACTAATGAATGCAAGGTCATACATCTATTATTTTACTACCATTATTTAAAGTATCTTAACAAATATATTTGTTACATACACATACATACAAAACATTTGGACTAGAGATTAAATTTAACAAAAACCAAAACAGACTTAAACCTTCAATATTTACTTCAGAATTTTTATTTAGATATCAAACGAACTACCAGGTATAGCGCATAACTGAGTAGGATACTGCGGTAGTGGAGCCGTGCGGGAGGGGTTGATATGTGACGTATCAGAACTGTCTCGCTATACAATTGACTTAATTTTAGTTCTCTTTTGACATTTGACGCAATGAAAACACCCTCCCGCACCGCTCCACTACCGTAGGAACCTACTCAGGTCTGCGCTATGCCTATAATTTAAAGCCAAAAATGAATAAATAAGCAAGTTATAAGTTTACTTCAAGCAGTTAAATTCAATTGCTAATTCATTTTTGTATACTTTTAAGCGACCCATTGAGTAGTTATGACCTTTAGCAAAGAAAAGCTTTATTCAGTAAGATGTAAGAAGCAGCCAAAATCTAAATGTTCAAAAAAATCAAAATCAAAAATATATTTATTCCAAAAAAATAAATGGTGGTATTTTGGCAGTGCTCCGACATTAGGTCACCCTGTCCTGTGTCGTGGGAGACACGCTCCTCCTGTGAACAGTTGCGTTAATCTAAATGAATGTAAATGTTGTATGTACAGTCGAGGACATAAATATGTATACAATTAGTAAAATTCAACAACGGTTTCCTCTTAAACTACTGATTGAAATTATGAGATATTATAAAGGCAGAATACTTCTAACATATACTATTATGATTTGTGTAATAGCTTAACACTTAAATGTTAAACATGCGAGAAAATCGCTTTTGAATTTCAAAAAGTGTATACATATTTATGTCGTCGACTGTACGTATGTATGTTGTTGTCAGATGGAGGTCCGCGAGCACGAGCACGTGGTGGAGTGCGTGTCGTGGGCGCCCGAGGCGGCCGCCGCCGCCGTCAACGAGGCCGCCGGCGCCGACAACCGGCGCGCCACACACGCCGGCCCCTTCCTCGCCAGCGGCTCCAGGGACAAGTCACTCAAGGTGACAACGGGCTTTGATTAAGGATACATCCAGATAGAGTGTTGCAGCTGTGCACGCGTCGATAAAAATAGCCTCTAACTGTTAGAGGCTAAATCAAATAAAAATTAATAAAAATGCAAAATAATGTTCAATATTTAACTTTCTCCCGATTTTAATTGGAATATTTCAACAACTATTATTATTATGAACGTCACTATGACAAGCAGAATGACGCAGAGGGAGCGTAAAACGTAGCTGTTACGCGCAGCAGCCTATAAAAGTTGGCCTGTTTTATATATTCGTGTAGTATGGCAACGTTCTTTCTATGTATATTTATTACTATGACAACGGCCTACACTCACCAATCATTTATTTTGACAACAGTGCAACATACGATCAACTTCAACTTGTTCGGTTTGTTCATATCAGGCTGCCGAGCATGATCGTCGATAATTTTAAAACATCGATAAAGTAGGTTTTTTTATCAATATCAAATGCCATATATATCAGGCTCTCCATACCATAGGCTATATGCATGCATGCCAAATTTTATGATGAGTAGTTGAGGCGTGAAGGCGTAACAAACAAACAAACTCACTTTCGCATTTATAATAAACTAGCTGTCCCCCACGGTTTCACCCGCGTTCCCGGGATAAAAAGAATATGTCCTCCATACTATAGGCTATCTGCATGCCAAATTTCATGATGATCCTATGAGTAGTTGAGTCGTGAAGGCGTAACAAACCAACAAACACACTTTGGCCTTTATGATCATTGGCATTTATAATATTAGTAAGGATAAAACAAAAACAGGGTAGGAATTAGAACAAAATACGTAGTTTTAGTAGGTATTTCAGTTTATACAAAAAAATATGTTTTCCTGATATTTCAAATGACGGGCCAGTTGGCGCAGTTGGTTAAGACGTGGAGTCTTAAACTATAGCGCCGCAAGTCGTGGGTTCGATTCCCACACAGGACATACATTTGTGTGCATGAACATGTCTGTATGTCCTGAGGCTGGGTGTAATTATGTATATTAAGTATGTATTTACAAAAAAAAAGTAGTATATGTATTATATCAGTTATCTGGTTTCCATAGTACAAGCTCTGCTTAGTTTGGGATCAGGTGACCGTGTGTGAGGAATGTCCCAGGATATTTATTTATTTAATGTTTATAATCAGTCATCACCTCCCTGTACGCCTCAACTCCACTATTTTTTTGGACGTTGTACCTCCTAGAAGGCTTCGAGCGGGCACGAGCGGGTCGTTAACGGGCACTGTAAGCGTTACATATATATGTATTGTTATTGCAGATCTGGGACGTGAGCACGGGCCAGTGCCTGGCGACGCTGGTGGGGCACGACAACTGGGTGCGCGGCGCGGCGTGGCACCCCGGCGGCCGCTACCTGCTCACCGCCTCCGACGACAAGACCCTGCGCGTCTGGGACGTCGCGCACAAGCGCTGCCTCAAGACGCTCTACGCGCACCAACACTTCGCCACCAGTCTCGGTCGGTACACTACCATAACACCACTACAACTACAACTACAACTACAAATACACTACACTACATACAAACACATATCAAATTACAGTTCTAGGAGCCATACAAATAAAAGAAACATATTATGACCGTCTGTCGCAAAAAAAATATGAATGGATGAAATATGGATATACGGGAAGAGGGAGACCGAAAAAGAGTTGATTGTCTGAAAGATGATATTGGTAAGAAAGGAGTGAATGCTGGTATGACACATAGAAGAGACGAATGGAAGAAGAGTTCATATTGCGCCGACCCCAAATGATTGGTAACAGGGCAGGCAGATGTTGATTGTGTGTGACCATCTGTGTAGCGGGTATCTAAATGAGGGAGACTTCATTTAATCCGTTCCAACTCCTTGAAGACACAGTTCTACATATTCTCCGCGAATTACAATTGTATACCCAAAACATAGCTTCTAACTTAATGGCATTATCGAAAAGTGCCATAGCAAAATGTTATTGCTCTGGAGCCAAAAATTACATTTAATATTGTATAAATAATATTTAGAATACTCCTAAAGGGTTGAGTTAGTGAGACGGTAGAACTGTGCTGCCAGAGCGATAGGGTTCCGTTACGTACGGGAACATTAAAAACAAAATTGATAACAATAGGACAGAACATTTGAATGAACATAGAATAAGTAGTACATACATAAGGTTCCATCCGTAGTATCCATATATTTCAATATTAACTAAATATTCTCTGTTTCAGATTTCCACAGGAGCTTGCCATACGTGATATCCGGCAGCGTTGATCAGACCGTCAAAGTTTGGGAGTGTCGCTAGGAGCGTTGCCATTTTAGTAACTTAAACTCACCGATGGTATCTTTATCATTATTATTTCACATTTAATAGCTGCAATGAGAGAGCATTATGAGTTGCTATGCCAATGGTTGCTTCATTTTGAAACGAAGATATAGTTTAATTACTTCGTCCCGCTCATTGTGGCATTTGATGTACACTTGACGATGCTATGTCTCTCTATTTCTAAATTGGCAGTGTCAGTCGGCCGGCTCACATTGGGTGTTCACGTACTTCGGTTTAGATTCACACATTCCATTAAACTATAATGGTTTATAGATACTTAGTTTCTGTATTTAGTTTATTTGATTTTTCCGAGTTTTGAAAAGATTTGGGAAACATTCGCCAATTAAAAAGTGACGTAGCATTCGTCATGTACCCGATCGGAACGATGGAGTGAGGAGTAAAAGCTGTGTTATTATTTAACATTTCATTATTCTGTTTTATTTTATAGTTATTGTTTATTCATAAGAACATTTAGATATAAATTTTATTTGGTATGAATAGTTGATATGGTTTCTTACGTGTCCACTCTAGAAAACTTGTACCTTGATTTGTTAATTGATAATTTTAGTTTTATTGAATTTGATATTGATGGTTATTCATGACAATCATCCAGGATTAAGTCATTTTTTATGTATGTCACACTCTGAATTCATTTATAATCTCACATCAGCATTATGTACATAATCGGCTTTCGATGTTCGTCTCAGCTCGATACGATATTCATTATGTTTGTTTGCAATAGCGCCAACAACATTAATGGAAATCTATGTAGACAACTAAATTGGATTTGATAATTTTATCTTTATTATACGATACAGCAGGGTTGTTGGAAGTGCGCGCTTTTTATAAAGATATGCAGTTTCATTTGGACTTATTTTAAGTTTTGGCGATTCAAAACTTTAACTATAAGTTAGAGAGTTACTTAAAAAATATATTTATATATCTTCGCTGTTTAATTTCATGTCTCAAACAAAATTCCTGTTAATTTATAAGCATAGATATGCGATTATCACGCTCGCAATCCACATTTTGCAAATCATTATTAATCTGATTATGATGTAAGTGGTTTCCATTCATATGACACGACAATTCTACATAAATCAAAGTGTGTGATATAATTGTTTTTAAATTCAATCGCATTGCGGTAGCTAGATGCAAAGATAATTATTAATAGGTCAATAGGAGCCTATTACGTTCGATATGTTAGTTATTTATTGCGGTATTGAAGAATTTGGTTGCCCGGTATTTCAAATAGAAGATAGTGCGTAGTCGTAGTCTTATTTAGTATGGTAATATTGTTAGAAGCTTTGCCGTGTAAGTGCATGATATGTACATTGCTTACAAACTGTGACGGTCGACAGCGTTAGCGATGCGATACCATACTGAGAGAGCTAGCTAATCTCTATAATTATACTAATATGTAACGTATACATGTACGATACATCTTTGTCGCTTGCGTATTTCAAACTAAAGATGTATGTATGTGCTTGTGTGAATCTGTGTCTGTCGAATTATTTACTAAACATGGTACCGAGTTTCATTATTATACAATAATACGCTTAATCAGTGTAAATTCGTAAATACACGATAATGGAGATTATAATAATAATACCTTCTCGCAACTAGAGGGAACACTCAATAAAAAAACCTACAAGACTATTCTTAATGTATGCCTTATTTATTACTTAATTATTTTAAAACGTAAATGTGGGTATTATTACACTTTGGAATTAGTGGCGTTATTTGTAAGTTTTTATTTTATAATATTACATCACAATATGACATTTTCTAGTCATTCCTACCCTTGCACATAGTTTTCTCTTGGATAATAAAATATTGATTGGAGTCTTCATATTTGATTATTGTACGACAGTTGACGGCAGCAGTTAATAAATAAAATTTAAACTCAAGAACTCTGGTTTATTTAAAAATTGTCAGGGAATGTTTAATTGAGTTGTTCCTTCTGGTGTGATTTATTATCTTTGCATAGTAATATAATCTCTGACATACTTGCTGTCTCTTAAAGCTTTGAAATGTATTACTTAAATAAGAAGTTTATATTACAATTATCGAGTAAAGTAGGTATCTGCACCGATGTCAACATATATGCTTACCATAAGGATAACTATCGAAATATGTATACCCGTATTAGCAAAGTTCTCTGGTACATTAAAAAGATATCATATACTGTATCACACTGAACAAGAGAATTTTGTATTTACATACATAATAACCAGGGGCGTAGCTACCGCCGTATCAAAGATACGGCCCCCCCGGCTACAGGGGCCCCGAACGTGTGTAAGCAAAAATTCGTAAAAATCTTTACCCTCCATTTGGGTTTCGCCGCAGTCAGGAGAAGGCCCCCCCAACAAACTTTGATACAGGGCCTGTCCAGGGCAAGCTACGCCACTGATAATAACCGCTGTAATTTGTCTAAATTTATATAGAAAATTAATTACCAAAACTAATAGAATTTGGTTTAATATTTTCTGTAAATAAAACGATTAAATACCTAATTTATTTTATTTAGTGTTTTGTCATTTTCCTTTTCCATTCTATATAATCCTAAGTTCTATAATGAAATAATGATGAACGACACAGATAATTCCCCAGAGTTAAAGGGCGTTCTTTTACAATGGTGCATCTATTCATATTATTATATCAAGATTTTTCCAGTTCAATATTTATTTATGCAGTGATTTTCAGTTCCTCGCTTTCTACAGCAAAGAGAATACTAAGATTCCGGAGGCTAGATTATACGTCATCGGACTTATTTTTTTTAGGGTACCGTAGCGTAGCCTATTTAGCGTAGCGTGGAGACAGCTTTGCTTCGCATCAGATGATCCTGACACCTGTGCAGCTGCCGTCGCTGACGCGATACTAGCGGGAATGGAATGTTATATCCCAAACCGGCTAGTGGCTGCAGGGGTGAAGAAACGACCGTGGTTTAATTGGCCCTGCAAAGATGCTAGACAAAATAAGCAGGCTTTGAGGCTTGGACCACGTCCCGAACTAATCAGGACCCTAAGGCAGTGGTCCCACCAACGGCGAGTAAACGATTAACTATCGACTATTTTCTCGCTCAAGAAACGTACAATAGATATAACATTCCGTGTAAATAAAAGAGATGCATATACAAATAGTTGATCGCTGACTGTTCACACTGCCGGCGACGACTCGCTTTACTAGTTTTACCGCTAAGCGACGAGCTTTCAAAAATAAACTCACTCAGCAATACTCGTTCAGCGATACTCGCCCGCTTCATCATTTCTATACAGTGCGGCATTGAAAGTAGACGTGCGATGGATACCAAGAAATCATTGCTACTCTCATTTTTGTCTAGCTCAGACGACGACGATGATGTATTTTACGATAGTGTTTTTGTAGTGGCAGTGGCAATACAGAGAAAACGCAAGAAATCGAGAGAGAAAAAAAGACGATTTTGGATGGAAAATTTTAATTATTTAAGAAAACAGTATAGTGAGTTCAGACTTTTTTATGAATTGCAAGATAATCAATTTCGTTCATATTTTAGAATGACAAGAGATGAGTTTGAATATTTGCACAGTTTAATAGAATGTGACATAAAGAAAAAAGATACAAATTATAGAGAAGCTATTAGTACAAGAGAGCGTCTTGCTATTACATTAAGGTAAGTTTGTCTTAAATTAATCAACAACAATTTCGAGCAACAAAACCTAATTATTATTTGTTGCATCGCTTGGAGTGGTTTGAGTGGCAGGCATTAAATCTTGGATAACTATTTCTTGTTGAGTTTGCTGCACACCAGAAACGCTGGGTTCAGTTTGCTGCCCAGCGGAAACGCTGGGTTCAGTTTGCTGCACACCAGAAACGCTAGGTCCAGGTGAGTATATAGAACCGTCTTCTGATACATAATTTGTCTGATTTGTAGAAGGAGTATTGTAACCATAATTATGTGAGTAGTAACCAGAATAGTTTGTATTGGCAATATTTTCTTCTGCATCCATTACCGATTGAAACAACTTTCTTTTTATTGCTCTTTGATGAAACTCCGGCATCTGTTTTGTACTTTGGTACATTGAATCGAAAAATGCTTTCAACGGATCACCTGATGTAAGTACTTCTTTACGTAAGTCGTCCCTCTGAGCAGTTCGTTTGTCTCGATTTTCATTAATTTCTTTTAAAAAATTGAGCAAAGAATCTTCTTCATCATGGACTATTTCATCAGTCTTCCTTTTTTTGGTACTTGTCTCTACTAGTGAATAGTCTCTACTATCTTCTGTACTAGCTGTTTCCTCCAAACTTATAGAAATATCAGGATTTGGTGAAACATTTGTATCCCTTTCCGTATTTGTCATATATGGAAGCAGAAATTCCATGTGACTCATGTATTTCCAGGGTTTTATGGTTTTTTGCGACTGTCCAGTTGTTGTCTTGCTAATTTTTTTAAGTTTTTCACGGTGAGTGTCTCGCAAATGTTTCCATTTTGTCTTTGCCAGTGAAACTGTAAATAAAACAAATTATTTTAAAAGTAATAATATAATCAAACAGTGTTATTCTATATCAGGTGTACAAAACGATGTAGGCTGAAACTAGGGTCAATTTAAATTTTTTTATGTATATTTTTAGTATTTTTGCATTTACAATGCTATTTTTACTTGAATTATTTAAATAATAGAAAAAAGCGACACACCTCCCAACTAGCTCAGGCTGGATGTTTTTTTATGTTTTTTATATGTTTTTTTATGTATTTAAAATTGACCTTCGTTTCAGCCCGTTTGTACACTTAATCAAGAATCACACTGTATGTTAATTTCATGTGTTTAACTATTAATAAAATACGTTTTTTCGGTAATTCTTACGTAAGCATTTACATTATTTTAATTTAACTAGGTATCGTTTCGGCCAGTGGTCGCAGCAGGCCGAAACATCAGCTAAAAAGGAAAAATAAATTAATATACGTCAGAATAACCGAAAAAACAGGTATGTCTCGTGAAAACTACAGATCTAAAATACATACATAGGTATTCATAAATATTTTTATTTGTTTTCAGATTTCTCATAACCGGAACTACATATAATGCACTGGCAAAAAGCTATAGAGTAGGCCGTTCTACGCTCTCGCAAATAATACCAGAAGTATGTGAATCGATATGGACCAGGTTACAGCCAAAAGTAATGAAGATTCCTACTGAATCTGAGTGGAAAGTTATAGCGAAAGACTTCGATGATTTGTGGAATTTTAAAAATTGCCTTGGTGCTATTGATGGCAAGCACGTGGTAATATTTTCACCCCCTAAATCAGGATCACAGTATTTTAACTACAAACACACATTTTCGATTGTACTGTTGGCAGTTGCTGATGCTCATGGGAGATTTATAATGATCGACGTTGGATCAATGGGCAGGTTCAGTGACGGAGGAATATTCACAGATAGTAACTTCTATAGTAAGTTGCAAAACAATGGATTGAGATTGCCCCTTGATGAACCTCTATACGAAGGAGGTTTGCCTCAGCCTTATGTTTTTATTGGTGACTGTGCATTTCCTTTGATGACACACTTATTAAAACCATACCCTGATCATGAAAGGTTAGATAATGACCAGACAGTATTCAATTATAGATTGAGCAGAGCACGCCGAATGATAGAATCTGCGTTTGGTATGTTGGTGCATAAGTGGCGTATCTTTTTTAGGCCATTAAATTTTAAAATATGTACAGCAAAAATAATTGTGAAGGCTGCGTGCGTTTTACATAATTATGTAATACATAATAAATTACAAAACAGCCTTCAAGAAATCGACAACGTACAGTCAGAATTTCCTTATAATTTTTCAAGTAATGGCTCAGAACAGTCCCCAGCTGATCTAGAAAATGCCTTTTTCGTGAGAGAATATTTCAAGGAATACTTTAATTCCGTTGGAACGGTTTCGTGGCAGAATAATCGTGTGCAACATATATTGGACTCTGATCGTATAACACACGGAATACTTTAATTCCGTTGGAACGGTTTCGTGGCAGAATAATCGTGTGCAACATATATTGGACTCTGATCGTATAACACACAGAATTCTAAACTAATAATTCAACGTTGAAAAGACAATGTAAAAGTAAACGAATATATATTGCTACAATGCAATGGGTGTGCGTTTCGATCGCTCGGCAACTAAAATAAAATGACTAGTTTAAAAAAATACAATTTTAACGCTCAAAAGCAAAAAATTGTAGGTACGTATGGTATAACGTGACCGCGCCGGTTTTAGTTGTGTCTGAGCAATCGAAATGCACACATACAACTGTCAATATGATTAAATAAAAAACTTACCACTCGCCATGTTCGTTTTTTTTAAAATCTCTTTCCACGCTTTGTCCTTCACATCTAATTGTTTATAAGAACTTAGTTTTGTGTCCCATAGACAAGGATATTGTCGGACACATTCAATAAAAAACTCCTCCATAGTGTCTTGGAACTTGCAACTAAAGTTGTTTCTAAACACGTGTGACGCGTACGCAGGTTTGCACAGGACTGAGCAAGCGAGTGGCGCGAGTAATCGCTCGTCGCACTTACACACTCGCTTATAGCCCGGCGACAAAACTATCGAAACTACACTCGCTTCCCGCTAATCGCCAACTCGTTTATAGTTTCTAGTTCTACTCGTTTCTCGTTCATCGTCGCCAGTCGGACCACTGCCTAACATCTCTGATGCGAAACGCCACAAAAAATTCAAAATCATTTGTTCAAATAGACCTTCGCAGGCACTTATGAAAAGTCTGACTCTAATACCGGTTCAGAAGGTTGCATTTGCAGAGAATAGCCGGCAATAAACTCAGCAATTACTCTTTTCAAAACAACCTCGACGTTCAGTAAGCGAATGATTAAGCCAGGGCTATGTTCGATTTCGTCGGCAGGTTTGGTGAGAGGCTGACTAGCCTTCCCGCTGGAAGTTGCGCTTTCTGGTCTCTTGGCAAAGCTGCTGAAGGGAACTTATGCCAGTCCTTGCCACCACTCCGTAAGCCGGATGGAAACTTGGCCCATAGTGCAAAGGAGAAAGCTGATCTTTTGGACTCCCTCTTTGCCTCGAACTCGACTTTGGATGACGGGGGCGCCACACCGCCTACCAACCCGCATTGTACCAGCTCACTGCCGGAGATAAGCATTACCCAACGGGAGGTCCGGCGGGAACTGCTTTCTCTGGACATCCATAAGTCGAGTGGGCCAGAGGGCATACCGGCATTGGTGCTGAAGCGGTGTGCTTCTGAATTGTGTCCAGTATTAACGCGTCTTTTCGCACTTTCCTGCGCCAAAAAGGTAGTCTCGTCTTCGTGGAAGACTGCCCACGTGTACCCAGTGTACGGGCGTACAAGAAAATACTGTTTTTTTGACACAATTTTATTTATATGGAAATCAATGATAAAAAATGATGCGTACACAACGCTGAAGTCTGAGGTAATGGCCGGGCCGTTGGTTCCTCCGTCCCCGCCTTGCATACCCCTTTCTCGTCTTGAGCGGCAGCGCGGACATCCTCCGGGCCCCAAAAAAGTTAAAGGACGTCCTCTTCAAGAATCCTCATCTGGAAGGAGTAGGCAAATCCTATTTAATGCGCGTCTGATAACCCCTTTTGCAGTGGAGATATCAGCGACGCGAGGCACGCCGTCAGCTCCAGGGTAGACCTTGATGACACGGCCCAGTCGCCAATAGAGTGGGGGTGTGCCGTCTTCTTTAATAACAACAAGGTTGCCCTCCTTAAGATCCTTACCACGAACACGCCATTTTATTCGTTCTTGCAATTCTGAAATGTATTCTGATGCCCAGCGTTTCCAAAAATGTTGTCTAGTCTGTTCCATACGTTGAAAACGGTCTAGTCTGGATGCGTTGACGTCTTCCAGTGAAGGTGAAGGCAATGATGTCAGCGGCCTGCCGATTAGAAAATGCCCTGGGGTTAAGGGAGAGTAGTCATCTGGAGAGGAGGACATAGGATAGAGGGGTCTACTGTTGAGGATAGCCTCAACCTGAGCAAATAAGGTTGCCAATTCCTCAAATGTGAAATGCGTAGTGCCCATTATTCTTTTTATATGAAATTTTGCAGATTTTATACCGGCCTCTGCGTAACCATTGAAATTAGGAGCGTAAGCTGGAGAAAATGTGAATTTAATGCCTTGATCAGCTGCAAACTCTATGAGGGGATCAGTATTCGTTTGTAAGAAGTCATTAATTTCTTTAGCAGCTGCTACAAAATTTGTGCCATTGTCACAGAAAATTTCTTTTGCTTTACCCCTACGTGAGAAAAACCTACGCAGTGCAAGGATGAATGAGTCTTTAGACAGTTCACTTACCGCTTCGAGATGGACACATTTAAATCTAAAACAAATAAATAAACATAAGTAACATTTAGTGATTTTACAGCCTCTACCTCGGCGGTCAGTTATCATAAAGGGTCCCGCAAAGTCCAAGGCTGCTGTGGAGAACGGGTAGTCTGGAGTCAGCCGTTGTGAAGGTAAGTTACCCATTATATTTTTCATGACTCGACCCCTCATTCGTCTACATGTAGTACAATTCCGGGCCGTGCGTCGCGCCAGTTCCCTACCGCCTAGAGGCCAGATGCGCTCTCTAATCGACGCGAGTAGCAGCTGAGGACCTGCGTGCATTAAGGTAATGTGTTCCTGCCTAAATATTATCGTTGTTAGATGATGCTTAGTGCTGAGCAAAATCGGATGTATTTTGCCATAATCATAGCTCGATGCTTGAAGGCGGCCGCCTACTCTAAGTAGTCCCTGCGAATCAATATATGGAGCAAGCGACGCTATGTTTGATTTAGGTTTGAGTTGTTTATTTTGCTGAAGAATTCCTAACTCTTGAGGAAACGATTCTTTCTGAGCAAGTTTCATGAGGCTAGATAGTGCAGTGTCGCGTTCATCTGCACTTAATGGACCTGTTAATTTAACAAAATCTTTAAATTTATGTTTCATTGCATTATGAACAAATCTATGCATATAAGCAATGACTCGTTGCAAAAATCTAATACTAGAATATTCATGAAATTCTATTACACCCAAGGACTGACATGTAACGGTGGTAGAGTGTGACTTTAACTCTGCTGCAGTCTCTAGAGATTCTGCTGTAATGGACTTGACCTCTGGTAATGTATGTGTGGGTTCATTATGATTGTTGGGTAAAGTAGGCCAGTTCGACTCTGGTTCAAGAAGGTATTCGGGGCCTTGCCACCACAGCGAGCAATTTGGAACATGTTGGGGGTCTACACCTCGAGAAGCAAGATCTGCTGGATTATGCGAAGTAGGTACATAACGCCAGGATGAGCTTTCTGAATGTTCATTGATGATTGCTACTCTATTAGCAACAAATGATTTTAATTTGCCTTTGTCTGTGCTTAACCACCCTAAAACTACACTGGAATCTGTCCAGTATATATAGCGTGATATTGGCCTCCTAAGAGCGGAACTGACGGCAGAGCTCAAGCGTGCAGCAAGTAATGCTCCGCAGAGCTCTAATCTAGGTATGGTGGTTGTCTTGATTGGAGCTACACGTGCCTTGGCACATAATAAATGTACGTGAGGTTTACCTGACTGGTCTACAGATTTGACGTATACGCAGGCAGAGAAGGCAAGCTGTGATGCATCAGAGAATGTGTGGATTTCCACTGAAACAGGTAATTCACATATAACATTTCTAATAAGTGAGAGGGAACTAATGTGATGCAAATTACTGCTGAAACGCAACCATGCTCGTTGAATGTCAGCAGGAACTAGGTCGTCCCAAGACAGCTTTGCTGTCCATAGTTTCTGTATGAGTATTTTAGGGTGTATTGTACATAAACTAAGTAGTCCAAGGGGATCGAATATTTTAAAAGTTGAAGACAAGATAGAGCGTTTTGTGATTGGTTTTGATGTGTTTGTCTGTATGTAAACAGAAAAGTGTAGCATGTCAGACCCAGGATTCCACCCAAGCCCTAGGGTGTCACATGATTGGCTCAAAGCTAAAGTATCATGAACATTAATGCTATCAGAACTAAGTAATGCTTCTGAATTGGAACGATATTTTCTCAAATTGAGACAGCCTGACGCTAGTTTCTTGGATACTGTGGCTTGAATGTAATGTAAATTTTCTTCACTATCAGCCCCTGTCAGTAAATCATCGCAATAAAAATCCTTTTGAATTATATCCTTAATTAGTGGGTCTGCACACTCTTCACCCAACTGCCATAAGCACCTAGCAGCCAAGAAACTAGCACTAGCAAAGCCATATGTGACTGTATTTAATTTAAATGTCTTTAGGGGACTACTTTCATTCTCACGCCATAAAATTAATTGCAAATTGCGATCTAGTTCATTTAAAAGTATCTGCCTGTATTGTTTTTCAATGTCCCCTGAAAGAACATACTTGTAATTTCTAAATCTGATTAAAATATTAAACAGAGACTCCTGAATGTTAGGGCCTATAAATTGCAAGTCATTTATTGATAAGCCTGACGATGTGCGAGCTGAAGCATCAAATACTACTCTAAGTTTCGTGGATTCGCTTTTTTCTCTTAAGACTGCATGATGTGGGAGAAAATAAGCATCATTTGGCCTATGAACCTCGGACTCTGATAGATGTCCTAGGTCTGCGTATTCCTTGATGAAATCTGAGTACATTTGCTGAACATGAGGCTGCCTTTTAAAACGCTTTTCTAAATTAAGGAATCTTTTATAGGCAGTACGATATGAATCGCCGAGGCAGTCTGAAGTATCCTTAAGTGGAAGTCTAACACAGAACCTACCGTTGGCTAACCGATAAGTGTTGTCTATAAAATGCTTTTCGCAAACATTCCCTTCATCTATAGCTGTTGTATTGTCGCACGGCAGGTCCTCAAGCTCCCAGAACCTGGAGAGACTGTGCTCTAAGCGCTCTGTAGCTGAAAAGTTGCAGAAAATAGATACATTAGCCCTTTTATTGTAGGGTTGTGTAATGATGTTAGTTATAGGGCCTGCAAGTAACCATCCTAATTTAGAATTATGAAGTGAAGGCTGATTGGGGCCTAATGAATGATGCTCAGTTCCTATGAGATCCCAAAATAAGTCAGCTCCAATTAACATATCTACATTAGACGGTATATTAAAATTAGGATCAGCTAAATTAAAATAAGTGGGTATGTTGAATTGCTTGATGTCATAAAAATGCTTAGGAAGCCTGTCAGTGATTTGAGGCAACACTAGACAAGAAAAAATAATGTTGTATGAGCTTCGTTTTGATTTCAAGTGGATATCACATCGCTTGGGAATTATATTCAAAGATGTATTACCTATACCTTGTATGCTAAGAGTGTTCATTGGCTGAGAAGTCAGTTGAAGTCTATTCTGCAAAGATTCAGTAATAAATGAAGACTGGCTTCCGCTATCAAGCAGCACTCGAATTGTTTCTGATTTATTATTGCATGGATTGACGATGTCAACTAAAGCGGTGGATAGCAGTACCTCATGCGAAGAGATAGCTGACATGGCTACAGATGAAGTTGAATTATTATTATTATTTGTGCTTGTATTTGCTGATGTATCTGTGTTTGTGTTTGTTGTATGTATATTTACTGTGTCTGTATGTGCATTTAATGTATCTGTATTTTTATGAAGTATTGTATTGTGTCTACGTCTACATATTCTACAACCACCTAACCTGCATTGGCGAGTGTCGTGGCCACTTCGTAAGCAGTTGATGCAGAGCTTGAGATCGGTAGCTAGTTGTGTTCTATCATCCGGGGACTTTGCAATAAATGTGTGGCAGTCAAATATACGATGATTACCCTGACATACAACGCAGGGCCGGTTAGGAATATGTTGAGCTGAAACTGCAAAAGATTTTGTGAATTTTTCATTTTTGGGTGAGTTTGAACTATAGGAAACAGGACCACTCTTTATCTGCCTGTCTCTCTTTGACTGACTGACAGTCTCTAGGACATCTGCACGACCCTTTAAGAACCTGTTAAAATCATCTAGTGTGGGTAACTCATGTAAATTGTTGCGAAATTCCTCCCACTTAATGCTAGTGAAGTGATCTAGTTTCTTAGTCATGTGGTATATAACAATAGTGTCCCACTTGTCGGTGGGCTGCCCTAAAGTTTTCAAAGCACGAAGGTTTTTAGTTACATGGTCAATCAAGAAGCGAAGTGACCTGTCAGACTCACGCTGCAAAGAATCAAAATTAAATAAAGAGTTGAGATGAGTGTTTATCAATATCCTTTTGTTATCATATCTCTCACATAAGAGTTTCCAAGCTATAGAATAATTCGAATCAGAAACCTCCAAATTACTGATCACTCTGGCAGCTTCCCCTTGCAAGTTTTGGTTGAGATAACGAAATTTAAGTGCAATTAATAATCGTTTATTGTTGTGAACTAATGCTTGAAAAAGATCGCGAAATTCTAACCATTTACTATATGAACCGTCAAACTTGGGCAGGTCTATAGGAGCCAGGCGCAGACCAAGCACATTCTGACACTCATCATTGTTGTCAACTTGGTTCTGAGTAGAATGAGCTGATGGAGTGTTTGGGTGCGAGAATGTACTATTTTTGGAAGGTGATTTTCTTTCCAGAATATCCTGACCTGTGGCAATGGCAAGATGAAGCTCGTCTTCTATAGTCTCACGTTCAATTAGCTCACTTTTTAAGTTACTTGAATTAGTTACCTCAATATTAGTTTGCAGCTCCTCAAATTGCGTTAAAAGTACTTGAAATGAGCTTAATTTTATGTTTAATTCGTTAATTTGTACGGAAGAAAATGAATCTAGATCTTTTATTTTGTCTAAATAATTTTTGAACTTTGTTATTCTGCCTTTAATCGAACTACGCTTACCGTGAAGCGTTTTAAGTTCCTCGTTATCAACCATTGTAACACAATAACACTAATTATATGCACTGCTCACTAAATAGAATAGAATTAATTACCTTTTCTGATCCATAAAACAGATAAAACTTGTAATAGCAGAGTATAGGTTATATTATTCGCCGGTCGATAACAATTCGATAAACAAGATGGCTTACGCTCCTTTGTTCTCAACGCGGTGCCGGTCGACCGCGTAGCGCATGCACAGCATGAAATGTACTAGGCTGTATATCTGAACTCGTCACACGCACGCGGAAGCGGAGTGTTTCTCTGTCTACGCGGAAGCGCGCTATAGACACCACACTCCTCAGTCGCACACTCTGGAACGTGCCGTAACAATGAATGCAATTTGAAAGCAAATTATTATGTTGAGAAAAATATGTCGGTTGGAAATATAATTATGTACATAAGAAATAAATCTTACAGTAGGGAAATATATTTGTGTTTTGCAAAAATTACTATGATGTTTCAGAGAAATTAATAGATTTACGTTTTATTATGCACATGTTATGCACTAGGAAAATTACGATTTAGTTACTTAGTAGGTTAGGTCGGTAAGTACCTAACCTAGTATTTCGACTTTGATGAAAATGAATGGATGGGTTACTAGCACATTTAGCATAAGAAAAACGGACTTCCAAACATGAACAGATTGAAAGATGGATAGAAAGAAGTATGTGGAAAGGATAGGGCTCACGATACTGCGGGCAAGCAAGCGGCGAGGCGTTGATGTATGATGGCCGCCTTCCTCTCCTTCCTTGTTTTAGCTTCTTGTTGATGATAGCTACAGTGCGGGCGAATTCCCTGCTGACTGTAGTCCCCGTGGGTCCCTCTGTCAACCAATCTGCGGCGGATGCGATGTATGATGCTGGATACTTGATGGATCTCGAACTTTTCGGCCGGAGGTTAGGCAAAGGGCAATGACGTGCTGCGGGCGTGGCAAATTTCTTCTCTGAAAATGCGGTCCGTGTCCTGTTCGGTCGCCAATTCATGTACGGGCGTACAAGAAAATACTGTTTTTTTGACACAATTTTATTTATATGGAAATCAATGATAAAAAATGATGCGTACACAACGCTGAAGTCTGAGGTAATGGCCGGGCCGTTGGTTCCTCCGTCCCCGCCTTGCATACCCCTTTCTCGTCTTGAGCGGCAGCGCGGACACCCAGTGCCCAAAAAGGGCTACAGATCAGACCCGACGAATTACAGGCCTATCGCTATCACCTCCCTTCTCTCCCAAAGTCATGGAGCGTGTGATCAACACGCAGCTTTTGAGACACCAAGACGATCACGAGTTGCTTAGCGACCGACAATATGGCTTCCGCCACAGTCGCTCAGCCGGTGACCTTGTGTATCTCACGCACCGTTGGTCACTCGCCATCGAGAGTCAAGGTAAGGCATTGGCAGTGAGCCTAGAAGTGGCGAAGGCGTTCGATCGGGTCTGGCACAGGGGTCTTCTAACGAAGTTACCAGCATACGGGCTTCCCGAGCTACGCATAATCCTGCATGAGTTGCCAGCTTTTTGTCCAGCAGATGCATAAGAGCCGTCATCGACGGTAGCTGCTCCGATAGCATGGACATAAATTCCGGCGTCCCGCAAGGCTCTGTGCTGTCCCCAACACTGGTTATTCTGCATATCAATGATATGCTGTCTATTGACGGCATTCATTGCTATGCGGACAGTACAGGGGACACCCATTACACGGGCCTTACAAATATCCCTCGTTCCGAGGTGGAGGAATCGAACGGCTGGTATCTGAAATCGAGAGTACACTTGTGTCTCCGAATGGGGTCGACCTAACCTAGTCCATTTCAACCCCACTATATTATATATACGGTATTTGTCTTCTTCTTCTTCTTATTTTTAATTTTGGCAACCAAGCCCAAATTAGGGCTCATTTCTGCCAGTGTCGAGTTATATTATAGTTTCCAGTCACAATAAATCACTTCACATTAAAGTCCTCAGTCAGTCACCGTCCATAAAAGTCATGTTTTAGTACAATGGTGGTCATTGTACTAAAACTCTTCACGGACATTTTGAGACAACTTGAAAAGTCGCGATACACATAATTCATTTCATTTCACTTCACTGGTGCACATGGATGATCTTTATTGGGTAAAATACCACCAAAAATACACAATAAAACTCTAAATACACAAATTTATGAAAATAAAAATGAAAATGCTACGTCACTCTGCAAGTTCCCGCCAAAAAGTCCGGTATTTGTCTTTTTATTTAATGCAATAAAGAAATTATTATTATAATATTCGCCAAAAGGCAGGCAAAGGTCTGAGCCATACAGCCTAGTCTTATTTTCATTTGTTCATAACTGTCAATAAATATTAAAGCAGTCGTGGTTGGATTTTTAGTGTGTTGCCAGATTATAAAAATATATCAAAATATAATGTTGTTATAACGCCCACCTTTATTCATTATCACGTATCGCTACGTTCGCAACACTGACTTGCTGTCAAGTGAGTGTCAAACAAAACTGTCAGAGGAACGGCACGGCACGGTTGGGCAGTCTGACGCAAGTAGGAACAGATGGTTTGATGTATGGAATTGAAGCAGCAATTTATGGTGTATACTGCCATCTCTCTCTCTCAATGCTTTCCTACTCTTTTTTGACAATATTTGAAGCGGCGCCATTGTTGTCATTTATTGTTAATTTGTTGGAGTTTAAAAATTTCAGTTTGGTGATAATTCGTATTTTCCGTGAGTGGAAGGATAATAGTGAGTTACAAAGTCGCCAATTATCTTTGGTCACTAAATCATTTGCATTCAAAATGCCACCGGTCCGGTCTTTTAGAAAATGTGAGATATGTGGAGTACGTGGGAATGTTAAAGAAAAAAGAAAATTTACGGCACGACTTCCCTTGGATGAAACCCGGTAAGCATGTTATTTGTTAATAATAGGTTTATAAGTTTAAACATATGTTATAAACTTAAATATACGTAATTTCAATGTTGTCTACTAGTGCTGACCGGTGACTTGTCGATAGTTTTGAGACCTGTTATCAATGTTACAGTTATTCGAAAATAGCAGTTCCAAATATCTGTTGTTTAGTAACAGCTGGTATTTTTGTGACAATGAGTATGATATTTTCATTTTTTTACTTTATTTCATAATAACTTGTACTTAAGTCTTATATTAATTTTATCTATTATAATCGCCAAACTACGAACGCAGTGTGTAGTTGTAGGTATTTGAGAGATCCTTGGACCACATAACATGAATCTTATATCCAAATTTAAAAATGATTCCGCCATATTGAACTTTTTACTGATTTCACTAATTGCTCTCAGTAATTAAGGTTAGTACCATTACAATTTTTTTTACAATTGCAGACATTGGGTGAAAATAATTGGTAACGAGGATCTGGCCTGTGCTTCAATTGAGAAATTGCACCATTTAAA
Organism: Achlya flavicornis; assembly: GCA_947623365.1. Lineage (NCBI taxonomy): Eukaryota > Metazoa > Arthropoda > Insecta > Lepidoptera > Drepanidae > Achlya > Achlya flavicornis. The sequence goes on from OX392467.1 coordinate 10,739,270, forward strand.
ATATGTTTGTGGTGATTACTTTCAACACAAAGATTTCAACCGCAAGAAAAGTTGACTTAAGAGATGGTATGTTGATATAATGTGTAAATAATATTGTGTACAAATGTCAGGGCTATACTATCAGTGGGCATTCGTATGGAAACATTATCAGACGATTTACTTGAGCAATTTCCATATCATCATACCTATCATCTACATTTTGTACTAAATAAATAATAATTAAAAAAAACTGTGCCTCCTTATGATATAGGTATTTTTTTATTTTTAACTTATCTCACTTTCATTCACATTTATAATCACCAATTTCTTTCTTTCCCTCCGTGTGACATAGCCGTAAGTTTGTTGCCAGTCTTGTTTTAAAATTGATTTTAATTACAGTATCTTCAACATCGACTCTAATATCTGTACTGTACCAGTAAAAGAAAGTAAAACATCACCCAATCTTGGTAAGGTTCTTTTTAATTTTAATAATCACAAATATGCAGTAGCATACCTGTTATTATCCATATTTCATATGTTTCAGACGCATCAAAACTTCAACTCGGAAGAAAAAACTAGTAAAGAAATTAGAAAAAAAGTTAAATTAAAATTAATATCCTTCAAAAAATAGTGGCACAGATTGACAAAATAAATTCACCAGTATTATAAAACCTAATACACGCGACAATTAGAAATCAACGCTGGAAAGCGCATGTTAAAAGGCGGACAAAATCAGACAAAAGTATAGCTCTTGCCATCTACAAAAAATCTCCAAAAGTATATAGATATTTGAACTATCTGTTCACAATGCCAAGTCTGAGATCACGACAAAAAAAATTGCAAAACGTTGGGATGAATCCAGGTGTATACCCTTCCGTAATGGCTCATCTAAAAAAAGAAGGAGAAAAATTAATAGAAGTAAACAAAATATGCGTTCTAATGTTTAATGAAATAGCACTTAAAAGAAGACTAATTTATAATATTGTTTCCGACAAAGTTGATGGTTACGTAGATTTTGGAGATGAAGAAGGTAGGATAAACGAAACGGCTGACCATGCCTTGGTTTTTATGCTTCAAGGTATATGATAAAAGTTCAAGCAACCAGCAAATTACTTCGAAAAAGGTACTATTTCGACACAAAAATTCAATAGCAGTGATTATAAAAAAAAATATTCGGTCGGTAAGAATTGTTATACTGTCGGATAACCTATGTTTTTATGAACTTACTGGCGAACAAAATATTATTAGATATTGTGTGTATTATATTAGGTATTTATTTACTTTTATTTACTAGTGCCAAACACAAGATCTCAAAGAATAATACATTATGTAGTCTTAAGAATATTGTATACACAATTTAAATACTCAATAAGTGAGTCTATACTTTATATCTGTATGTTGTTTTTTGACATACTTTCATGTTTAATTGATAATAAATCATAAATCCATAGTTTTGGTACATACTTCAATGAAGAGTTTTCTTAGTTCCTCTATTCTCAAAATATCTATCAAACTGTTGACAATTCGTACCAATTTGAACCTTAAGAACAATATTTGTTTAAAAATATTTACTAACAATAAAATTCAGTTTTGTTTAGAAAATATATTAGATTTCTTTATACAATACAAATATATTTTTTTTGTGTTAATGTTATTGTGTAATATGTAATAAAAGAGGTGTGATGATAAATGTATGTTTTTCATTTCAATTGCCCTTTTAAATCTAATAAAAATACTGTCAGGTGTGCAAGCATGCGCTGACGTCATACATTTTATCGATATCGATAAAACAACCCCATACTTGCCAACACCACTATTTTCTCCGTTTGCTCTGTTACGTTGGTATTAGGTACTTTTGACAGTGAAATGACTCTTGACAGTGTCGTTGCCTAAAAATGCAGCTTAAATAAATTCCATTCAGTTCATTCAGTTCTTAGGGAGTCCCGCCTCTTCTTAGCGTAGCGTTATATTCTCTTTGCGGTTGGGCTTAGGAAAAACGGGAAATGGATTTCAACGATTTCAAACAATAGTTTTTCATTTAATTTGTAATAAATATTTTCTACAATGCTCTCAAATACTGGTAATCCCGTTGAGGAGTGTTTGAAGGAGTGGGAAGATTTAGTTGCAGATTATAAGCGCTTGGAGGTATGTTTCGTAAATGGTTGCTTGCTGTAGAAAAAAATGTATTTCTATGCAACATGTAGCATAATTTTATCCCACTTATTTTCTCTTCCACGGAGTATTATAAAATTATTTCGATTTACGAACATTTCTGACATACAAATACTTAAAATATTTTTCAAAAACCTTATTATGTATTTCAAATTCATACCTAGCGACTAACACTTACTTTCGATATACTGTATCTCAGTTAACTCTTATACCCATTGTCCTTTTCAATTTAACATATATAATAACTACTTATATATAATTATATATTTGAGAATCAAAAGAATTGTTTTGTGCAAAACATAATGCCTATAAACCTATTTAAAGACAATGATAACTCAGTGGCAGTGACTTGGATGCCAAGACGAAGATCCCGGGTACAAATCCTCCAATGAGCATGAGGTTTTGTTTCAGGAAAATATTGTGAGTAAACCATAGCACGGTGGTAGGTTACTATATAGTACCCAGCTGGCTGGCTACCACCCTCATGTTGAAAATCTGTTGCCAGGAACCTGTCAGTGTTCTGACAGCTGCATTTGAGAGCAAATTCCTTCCAGACTTTGTATCCTTCGGCCTCATAATCACTTACCATCATGAGATTGTGGACAAACACAGGCCTATACACAGAAAAAAAATGGGGCTAATGAGTCTCTCAGTGATTTGAGCCATATACTAAATATGATATATGTTTAATTTGACCTTTTCCAGACAATAAGTAAGGATTACACAGCTAAATTGGAAGAGGTGGGTGAACTTCAAGCAGCATGCATGAAGGAGATTGGTCATCAGAAGTATCGCATGTCGATTATCACAAGTGCATTGAAAAGGTCAGGATGATAATTACTAACATTTCCGTATGTACAATGTGCAACTGATAATATTAACTTATTAGGACTGCTTGTCAATTTTATAGGAAATAATATTATGTAATATTATGTGTTATTAAATATCTATGATTCTATTTGTCTATTCTCACTAGTGCACATGGTGAGCCAAAGCATGATTTTCAATGTCTACCTTTTATTTTAAAACTGCATTGTTGTAATTTTTTTATAAATTATGGAGATTCTACAGTAATAATATCCATTTATTCCGAAACTTTGGGTACATTATTTGATCACGAATTGTTTGGAACGAAAGACAATTATAGAATGTCCCGCAGTTCGGTGTGCCTCTTGGCATAGGCCTCCTCCAACTCTCTCCATTGCACTCTGTCGTTCTCAACTCTAGTCCAGTACGGCCCCAAAGTGGTGCGAATATCATCTTCCCATCTGGTTTTAGGATGACCCTGTTTTCTTTTTCCGTCTCTGGGGTACCGTAGGGTCACCTGCTTGTTCCATTTATTTTCTATTAGTATTGATTCTACAGTAGAATCCCTTAAAATAAATCCAGTATTGGATATTTATAGAATATAAAAATAACTTATCATATCCAGGTTGGAAAAGGGAGTTTTGAATCATGTATTTTTAGACACCCTAAAGATTTTATCACTTTCACCAAGACAGGTCAGGTCCTTGTTGATGTCATTTCAGATGTGTGTAGGCAATAGTATTTTACTAATCATGTAAATTCTAAGATGTATAATTTAACATCAGAGAGGAAGGGCATAACTGGTTGTCCCATTCGAAATTTGGAGTAGCCCGACTGGGGAAGTACAATGAAGTACTCCACCTTACAGAAGATCACAGCCAAATAATGCTACTTTAATGTGGTGTTGTGTTCCTGCAATGAGTAAGGTCGCCAGAGCTCCATGAGAAAGCGCTGTGCTGGCAGTGTGTGGTGCCCCAGTGGTGTCGCACCACCATTGTGTTGTGCAGGCGAGACATGTTGTTGCGGCGGTCAGCTGTCCGCTGGCTGCCCGTAGGTTGTAGGGGTCAGGGATATAGGGAGGCTCATTACACGGGCCGTGCAAATATCCCTCGTTCCGAGGTAGAGGAAAGCCGTGAACGGCTGGTGTCTGACATCGAGAGTACACTAACTAGTGTCTCCGATTGGGGTCGACTAAACCTAGTCCATTTCAACCCCACCAAGACTCAAGCCTGTAAAACCACATGGTCTGTGGCTCCACAATTCCAGAACTTCACTCAAAGAATCGGGATCCTTGGCGTCGACATTTTTAGCGACGTTTTGTTCCGAAGTCACTTGGAAGACAAGGTTAAGCTGGAATCCAAAAAACTTGAAGTGCTCAACAGAGCGAGGCAGTACTTCACATCGGGGCAAAGGCTACAACTTTATAAGTCGCAGGTCCGGCCTCATATGTAGTACTGCTGTCATCTATGGGCGGGAGCACCTGGATACCAGCTTCGGCCTTTAGACTCGGTTCAGCGACGTGCCGTCAGAATTGTTGACAATCCCGAGCTCACAAGCGGTTTAGAGCCCCTCAGTCTAAGGAGAGACTTTGCCTCCTTATGTGTGTTCTCCCGTTTTTACAACGGAGTGTTCTAAAGAATTTTTCGACTTGATGCCCACGGCTACCTTTCACCATCGCGACTCAGTATAAGAAAAAAAAATCTTAGTTTGAAAATCTTTAACTTATTCTTAAAAATAGATTTAAATGAAAAATCTACTAAGATGGTGACAATTATATCTTCATAAATAATCACTCTTAATCAGTGGGGGATATAAACCAACTTGTGATAATAGAAATACAGATAATGCTGGTCCGTTTTGTTTATAAATTTAATGATAGCTAATCTATAAGGTTATTTGTAATCCATAAAATTATACTTATCCAACTGTAATAAATAAATACTTTTTTTCCAAGGAGTTTTTACCAAGAGTGGAAAAATATTATTAATGTGTGGAATCAAGTGGAATGGAATGGTGATTTGGTATAACCACACAGTAGGTAGAGTCTTTGACTCACCAAAACCTAGTAATTTTTAAGCCCACTGCCATTGTTCAGCCAGTTGCACATGATCATTGAGGAAACATCCCTTTAGAGTAGTAATAGCGAGCAATCCAATTCCGCAACAAGTAAGTGCTTTTGCACTGATTATTAACAGTACCGACCAATTGCTGCATAATAAATGTTTAGTGTATCCTTGACTTAGCCAATCAGAGCGCATGTAGGGTGGGGAATTGGCAGAATAGATTTCAAACAAAGTTAATGGCTTTAGGTAAATTGTTTGATGCAGATAATAGTTCTCATCTAGGTATCATGCGCTCAGTTTTGTCTGCACTATCACACACCATGGTGAGATTGCTATATCGAGCCTATCCATTGTAATTTCAAATAATGGATATTTAATAAATTTTACGTTGATTATTTTTGATGATAGGTTAGAAAAGAAAGGCGTAACAAAAGATGAACGCGTGGCGAACCTTGAAAAGGAGATTATGAAAAGGAAAGCTATGTTACATGAGATCAAAGCAACACTACCCAAACAGAACAGTCTCTACTTGCGAATCATACTGGGCAATGTTAATGTGTCTATATTGAACAAAAATGACAAGTAAGTCTGCATGTCCCATTACATTACTTTAAAAAATATGTTTAAAAGAGCTATTAATCCAGTAGTGTGTTTTTTTTTCAATCAGAGTAACAACATCGTTACATATCCTTAAAACTTAATCTTTTAAAATTAGCTGCATACCTCCAAGACTACTATGAGGTATATTACTAAAAATAAATATAATTATTATGTAATTTATGAATAAATCATTAATCAAGATAAAGAATATTTTTCAACTAAACATTAATTATTATCGATTTAATTATACAATAGTATTAAGATATTATAATCTTGTTTGCAGGTTTAAGTACAAAGATGAATATGAGAAATTCAAGTTGATCCTCAGTGCAATAGCTTTTGTCCTTGCCGTGGGAAATCTATGTATAGATTTCAGGTGTGTATTCAAAGTACCTACTCAATTAACATAACATCATATTTAATTTATTAAGGTGTTTGAATAGCAACGTGATGGAATTCAATTGTCAAGAAGCTACATTTAACACATATTAATTAGCTAACTAAAAAGTAACATTCTTCGGCCCAATTTTACCAACGTCGCGTCGGATAGCATTTATCAACATGTTAAATATGGCTGTGAAATAATTTGTATTGAGAATCTGTCAAACTGTCATATAATAAATATGGATAAAAACTACTAGAAGTCGGTAAAATTAAGCTTTTTCAGAAATTATCTACATGAATGTGTTCGTTCACACAGCATTTCCCTCCCCTATATACGTATGGAACGATATATGCATGTTTTTAATATGAATACAGACATCACACTAATATAGAAAAATTAACCTTAACCCCTTTGATTAATAAATAAGGTTTAAGTCAAGTATAGTAATTAATACCTAGGTTTAAAATATATCCGATCCGTCACATTCTAATGTCATATAAACAAAAAGCGATGAGGCTATCTTAATACCTGGGTATTAGAAGACTGACTTACACCTTATTTATTAATAAGGGGGTAATGGTATATGGGGTGGATACCGATTCACCGCAAAAACCCAGCAGTTTCATACAAAAGGTCAATGTCTCCTCGGCTAAAATGTACGAAACAGCTTGTTTTTTTGCGATTTTTTAGTTTGTCCTATAGAAAAAGTTGTTCGTATTTATAAGTACTTAACGTGGTATCATGTATTGTCGCATTGCCGTATTACAACCATCAGCATGTGTTCCATGTTTTTGAATTATTGTGTTATTATAGGCCACTGCAATTGATTCTGATATTCCTCCTGGTTTGGTACTACTGTACCCTGACGATTCGCGAGAGTATCCTCAAAGTGAACGGGTCACGAATCAAGGGGTGGTGGCGGTTACATCACTTCGTATCTACAGTTGTTGCTGGCATATTACTCATCTGGCCCCAGAATGAACCTTGGAATGAGTTCAGGCACACATTTATGTGGTTTATTGCTTATATCAGTAAGTATATTTTACTTTGAACTTTGCTCATAATAACACACGTCCAATTATAAACTAACGATGTCGCGTGAAAAATCACGCATGAAGTGAGGAAGTGAGACATTATCTATAGGTACCCTGAGTGTACCTAAATAATTGACGTAAGTAAACGCGTCAATTCTTTACTCTGATGGTATTCGTCAAACATAGACGTGTAATAGCGACAAAAAATTGCTTAAGCTTGATAGTCAAAGCAACGGAGACAGATATTTTCCATTACTTATGTTATACTAGCTTTCGCCCGTCGGTTGACCCGCGCCCTCTATTTTACCCTCTTAGGAGTATAGTTTCAAAATCCTTTCTTAGCCTACGTCATGAAAGGATCCTAAATACCAACTTTTGAGTTAAACAAGCCACGCCTTCAAATCCTCCCATTGAGGATCAGTTCACACCGAGACGCGACGCTACGCGGCAAGCTTAGATAGCAATAGAATATAGAACTTTATACGTAAACATAAACACATTTCAGGGAGAGAATTCTATGCGAGTAATATGTCACAAATTCACTGAAATGTGCACCTATTTGTTTACTAAATAAAGCTCTATATTCAATTATTATTTTAAAAAGTGCGCGCCATGTCGCGTCGCGTCACGTCTCGGTGTGAGCTGACCCTAAACTTTAATTACCCCCAAAATAATTAATACCGACATTCAAGGTCGCGTTCATATTATTCCATATAAACTTGTGCTAGGTTTCAAGTTTATCAACCCAAGGAATATGATTTCCAAGCGCGCAGTTCACAGACACATACTTAGACCATGTCGATAGAAACCGATTCAAATTCAAATTGAAAAAGATAGTTAAACTCATTGCTATACATTTAAAATTTTCAGTAGTTAATTGATATAATTTTATGGATAAACTTTATATTAAAGAAATAATGTCTATTGTTCTATGATATTCTGAAACGTCATATAGGATATTTTATTATAAACAGATTTTAAGATGTATTTTTTCCTTGAATGTCACTTATGATCATCTTTTTGTAATTGTACAATATTATTGTTGTAACCTTATGTGCTCTTATAAATATACTCAAGTAACAGAAATAAAAACAACATTGTTAAGTGGGTATATCAGGTGTCATCACTACATATTATTATAAAGTAAAGCCTTCGCTGCCTTTTTCTGTCTGTATAGGCTAATCTCAGACACTACAATAGGAATTTTGATATGGTTTTTACTATTCACACTACACGCTGCGATGACGCGTCTCTGGAAACAAGTTCATAAATCGCCCGTGTGCTACGTGGCTGCCCATTTAAGTTTTGCTAAGTGATTTTGATCCTTATCCAGTTAAATATGTTCGTTAGCTTATGCATTTAATGTAGATTAAATGTGCCCTTTACACTATCACAGATTTAAAATTACGCGCAACCAAAAAGAGATGTTTGCGTGACGAGCGAAACTTACGATAGCGACTAATCTCTGGAATTACCAGTCGGATTCGAATAATTATTTCACTAATAGGAAGCTACATCATGCCCAAGTATTATAGGCTACTTTATATCCTGGGAACGCGGCTGTAGCCGCGGGTAACAGCTAGTACCCTATTAAAGTAAATGAAAAACTGCGACAATACATCGCTACTTTAATTTTTTTCCAGGTGTAGTACAATACATGCAATTCAGGTATCAAAGCGGAGTGCTTTACAGGCTTAAAGCCTTGGGAGCTAGGCATAATATGGACATTACAATTGAAGGGTTCCATTCATGGATGTGGCGAGGACTGTCCTATCTATTACCATTCCTCTTCGGTGGCTACGTGTTCCAATTGTACATTGCGTATACGTTGTATCACATCAGCTATCTTCCGGAAGCCACATGGCAGGTACGTAAAAATCAACAATTTCATATTATTTCAAAGAATTTAAAAAAAAATAACAGTTCAATGCCAGTCACTTATGTCAGTACAAAATAGAATTTCAGTAGGTATTGATTGTATATTTTTAAAGTTGAGGAAGGTTAAACTAACGCTTAAAGATTTGAAGGTTACCACATCACATTGCCCTTATCATGTCTCTTCGCCGAAACATCTTTTATCGATTTTCATTAAAATAAAATAATTCGATATTCTTAGGCATTTTTTATACACGGCGATCTGATCCCAAACCAAGCGGACCTGATAATATAATGGTCGTTAGGTAATTAATACACACTATACACGTTAATATGAGTTATCTGATCTCCATTCTACAAGCTTTGCTTAGTTTAGGATCAGACGGCCGTGGTAGCAGAAATAAGGATATTATGTAATAATATCCTTATATTAGTTCTGCTTTCCTGTTATCCAACCATATTGCCAGGTATAATGAACAAACTGTTGTTATTTCATACTTTAAATTCAAAACTTTCTCGTGGTAAACATTAGTATCGCGAATGATTAAAAAAAAAGTATTATTTCTTGGAATATAAAATACATTTCCCTATGACGAATCAAATACAGGTCCCAGCATTAAGTATGTCTTTTCTGCTGCTCGGCATCGGTAATACGGCGACGACACTGATGGTAATTCCGCAGAAACTCAACGAACAGGTAGAGTGGGAATAAGAAATGTAACAAGGAACCAACATGCAATGTGCTATGATTGTGTGACGCACGCCCGCTCTGTGAAGTAGTGTAATAAGTAGATAATGGTGCCTATTCTGTTGTAAATCACACTAAACTAATTTTAATCACTTAACATCTCTTTCTTACAAACATTATTGAAAAAGGATAGAACATATTTAAAGTTGTAAAAGTCTTTGTCGTTTTCATTTGCGGGTAAATAGACATAACCAAGTTTGATGGCGACTTAATATACGTTGAAAACAAGCATTGGAGTAATTTGACAGGACTGAATTTCTAACATCCTTTTCTTATATTCTGCGTTAGAAAGAGATACTAAATGAGTGAGACTAAATTAATTTGGTTCTGAACAACAGAATCAACACCACTGTCGCTCTAATAAGTAATTGTAATTTACTATTGTAACCGATATACATTATTGTCACAAATATTAATTTGTAATTCATTGAATTACCGCGATGATAAATAATAGACATGAATTCCAAAAATATGTATGTAGCTCACAAGAAACTAGTAGCTAATAAAAAAAGGGCATCTGCCGTTTCCGATGTTCAGATTAGATTAAGTCATAAAAACCAAAAGTAGCTCTAAAATAGTTTACTTATTAGAGTGACAAAATGCGGATTCATAACGAATTCAAATTAGATAATTTATTAGCATCTCATGATTGTGTGGACCAATTTTGTTCCATATAGATTGTAGTTTGTAGTATTAGCTATTATTTATTACTATGTAACATGCTTGTACAGGTTGTAGGTAGTTATTTCTGACAACAATTGTTTTATCTATGTAAAAACGCGTGTTTGTTTCGTGTTCCCTATAAACACTACCATATTAAAATACAATGTACTTTTCATGCAAATTGCAGCTCTATATGAGAGATAATTTAGAGCTGCAACTTGAATTTAGCGGACTTCACGAGACAATCGACTTATACGACGAAACTTTCTTTTATTGGGTTTAGTAACCTATGTAACGGGATCTGCGTAGCTATTTGTGGTCACTAGTTAAAATTTTATACTACTGTTTTTTTACCTTTCACGAATTAAGCAAGTTAAACTAGTTGGCGAAACTTTACCAGATCAGTAAAACTGGTAGTGATAACAGAATTATATCGATGTCCATAATTAGTATCGGAAATTAAATGTTAGTTATGTTCAAATATTTTATATTTATTACACAGAAAATAATGGACCTGAATTAAATTTTATGCCACGGAATCTCTTACAAAACATGGCGTCTTTCCGGCCAGGCGCTCTACCGCGTAACTTTGGTGGTAATCGGAACTAACACCATTCATGAATTTCATCCAATCAGGGCCCACGAATGGTCATCGTCGCGTCATACCGCGTGCGCGTCATTGGATGAAATAATAATTAGCGATTGCAAAGTTACGCTAATTAATTTAACTTTATACTTAGGTAATCATTGGTGTTCTTTCTGTTGCAAATCGCACTACTTTTAGTTTTGTATTTGTACTGTTGTGTTAATTTTCGGGGTTGTAATGTACCTATAAATGTTTTAAATATAATCATCTCTAGGATTATTGTAAACATTATGTTCATTAAAACATATTTTATTTTATAATAATACTACAAAATTTTACTTGGATGGGCTGTGTATAGCTTCTCACGCATTTTTTATATACATGAGTGATGTGGGCATTATTATTATTATAAAGATATTGTTTTTATATCAAAAACTATGTATTTATCTACAGAGAATAAAAAAAATTGCATGATAATAATTTTCGTATGCATGCTCTGAATGTGTAAACTAGTAGTCGCGCATTTAAAAAAAAATAAAACCATGTATTTTGAATATTGCAGAAATATTCATAAGGCATTTAACACCAATTAAGTAGTTACAGGATCATGACAGGATTTGTATTTGCAAAAAATATGTATTTAAAGAAGTTGGAATGGCATTACAAGTTGACCCTGAATGGGTGCTTAGATATCACATGACACTTTTAAAAACATGAACACCGGTAAAAAACTCAAAGACAAAGCCATTTATTCAATTTAGGCCCTAGTTAGTAGTACTTATGAAGGTCAAAGCTACTGAAGCTACTACGGGTTCAGAAGTCTGCCTTCAACTGAGAAGAATCCGGCAAGATACTCAGCAAGGTTACATTTTTTTATAAATATTTTATGGACAATCTTGTATATTGGATATTGTTTTCAAATGTAATTTTTTATTGTAATTAATATTATTATGTGACATACCTATATCTTTTATGCGGAGTTTTTATTTTATATTGTAAAGGTATATCTACGGTATTGTAGTCTAATCATTCGAAGACTTAAAAACCACAGAAGTTTCCTTCAGTACAAAAAGTATACATTAATCTTGACATGATTATTTGTGCTGAATGGATACCACATCTTTATTAATAAGGCAAATTGCACATTATACCAGATATGCATAACCGCGAGCCAATGAGTTAATATTTGTATATTTATTTGAGAAATCAAAAGCGATACGTACCTATGCAATCTTGTTTATTGTCAAATATTTGTCATGTGAAAAATTTTCCTGCTCACTATCTCGTATAACCAAGGAAGCGTTTATTATATTTCCGAAATAGCGAATGATATTGCGATTAGTTCATAATAATTATTTTAGTCGGAAATTTACTTTGATCCTAAGGCCTACTAACAAATAAATGCACAATTTTTACTAATGTGTTACAATATACCTAGATTCTTGCTCGACAACATCCAACATTAATATTAAAAACAATATTGAATGTCTTAGCTTTAATATAACGCCTCATCGGGCTTCTGATTTGTACTAATTATCTGTACTTATTGTATAATATCGACATCACACTTGTTTAACTTCATTTAGTCCATTGTGGGTTATTTAATGATAGGTAGATATAATCAAACTAGTAATGCTCTGTAATACCAAACTTTTTTAAAGGATTTCTCTAAAAGTTTCACTGCGTCAAGTTCACAACCAAGTTGAAAGATTTTCCCAATGGATTTTAAAACAAAAATATGTAACTTTAAATAAATGGTTCTTAAAGCTAGTGTGTAGTCACTATAAGAATAATTCTAAATCTCCCTGCTACTGAAAATCATGATTAAATTATAAATATTGTACATGAGTTAGTGCAGAGAGTTGTTAAGCTTCTAACAGGACTAGTCATAATCTTATGTGGTTGACTTTATATTTTCAACCTTGAGTATAATGTTTAGGTACAGTAGTACCCAACTGATATGGCTTACCGATGTACCTGCGCAGAAGATACATTTTCAAAGCGCGGGAAATGCTATTGGTCGGCAGCTGCCGTCATGCGTGCGGAGGGGCGTCACTTGCGAGTGAGACGGAACTAACAGCTGCAGTGTATTATGAACCTCATATTAGTGATCTAAGGTTGATTGGAAGTTTCAAGCATTCTTTCGTTAATCTTCGGTCCATACTTTCATTCTCAGTAATTACTTTCAATAATATTGTGATGATGATATTGTACTTACAATGATTTGTATATTGTGGTTAATTTATGGAGAATATTGTAATTTCTTTACAAATATCAGAAGTTTGTAAATAGTGTTATTTATTATTGCATTGCTGAATTAATAAATTATCTTTCAGTGGCACGCGCTTTTTTCTATTATTTTTATTTATTTTGGGAAATTCTACAGGTGTCTTACTTGGCGGCTTTGTTCCTTCTGTTGCACTGTTGCAATATGTATACGATACTGAAGACTTTGCACAAGAAAACAAAAGGTGGCTTGGAACTGCGATACAAATTGCGAGCAATTGCCTACCGTCTATCCAATGAAATCGCTGTTTTGGTATGTGTACGATATGTCACACTTTTCTAATATACATATTTGGATACATATATTGAATTAATCAGTCCTATTTGGATACTACATTCAAAATAGTGTTAAAAAAATATAAAAATATTTAGTTACCTACTTTGTAGTTTTGTGTGGTTTTATGAGAGGAAACTTGGGTTATCCGTCAGTTGTTAGACATTTTGTGTCGTGTCGTCGCACTGCGCGCTGGGAAAATGTGCACCTAGTGGGCCGTACATAAATCATAAAAAAAGTTTCAAAATTATCATTTTTTGCTTTCTGCACTCCACATAAACTTCAATTATGCCAAATTTCGGTGCTACTCATCCGTATGCGCAATATGCTTAAGAAAGAGATTTTAAGATTTCTCTTGGCGTATTTATATACAGGATGTTTTTTTTCCAGCCAGTGAGGAACGTGAAAACATTATTTTAATGGCATTTTTATTTTATTCAAAATTCAGCTCGGGGTTCCTTTCAGCGTTTTTCTCTATGACCTGTAGTTCAGAAGTTGCCCATACTGGCTTGAAAAAAAAACTGAATACTTATATGTCGCAGCTTAACAGCCTAGCCTTTTTACTAAACGTCGCCGTCCAACTAGCAGCCTGAATGATGTTCAGCCGTAGTGTCTATAGGTAAACGCACACTCCGAGGCGAACGAAACAAATTTTACAATTCTGTATATAAAATCTTATCCAGATTCGGACGATTCGACGCGGGCAAGTGTGCGAACTTTCAAAAGATTTCATATACTTACAGAATTGTAAAATTCGTTTCGTTCGATGCGTTTGGCTCGGATAAGTGTGCGTTCACCTTTATACAACACTAGCTGTTCCCCGCGGTTTCACCCGCGTACTCGGGATAAAAATGACCCCATAATACTCGGGGATAATGTTCTTGATATTAGCACATTTAAACAAACAAAAAATTCTACCGCTTTATTATATAAGTATAGTTTATAGATATGCTTAGGTTTAGCAGGGCACTAATGAAGGTCAAAGCTACTTTAAGTTACCACCAGTTCGGAAATCGGCTTTCAAGTGAGAAGAACCGACAAGAAACTTAGCAAGGTTACATTTTAAAAATATTTTTTGGACAAGACCTACTTATTAGCGCGTTACTGATTCCAATTTCCAGTTACAGCTAAATTCATATTTTTTTTTTCACTAGGTACACTCTTCCAAGTCTTCCATTGTTCCATTATTTTGCATAAACACAATCGGTCTTATTACAAAACGTGGACTAAATTTCGTACCTGGATTAAACATGGTAATAAACCATGTACTAAAATATTTCGTATTACAAAACGTAGACTATCTCAAATTCGTGGAATAATTATGGTACTAAAGATAAACCAACAGCACCCCTAGTTTGTCTTTGGACTATCGCACGACAGAGGACTAAAGTCACTAGCAAATGTCAAATTGCACAGTGAGGTTAAGTTTTATTGTTTTACTTTTGTTTTCTGATTACAAGAAGAATGGATAATATTGATTTAATTTATTGATCTAGATGATATGGACGATTTAGATTGATTAGGGGTGCCCCGGCGACCTTTAAGACTTCGTTATTGGCTGAACCCTTTTGTTGAGTTGTGTGACGAAGAATTTCGATATAAAGACACGTTCACGAAGCGTTTCGGCTTAAAAATAGTGGACCTGGTAAAAGCTGAAATATCCCAGGATCCCCGAGAATGCCGAATACCCCCTGAAATTCAAGTGGCTTGCCCATAACGGAGCTGGGCTCGCATTGCTCGCAATGAAGTAAGTGCTTTATAAACCTTGTCTAATAATAGCAAAACAATATGCAATATAACTTTCTAATGTATTATTATTGTTTTACTCATAGATTCAAGACAACACAGCCGATTTGCACGGTGTGTCTCAGCCAGTTGTCAGCCAAATATATGTAAGAAAGTAGCAGGAACCATTGCACAGATGTCACACAGGTTCATCACGCATCAAAAAGATAGATGCTGATGGGGGCAGTTATATATTAACAGAAAAGGATATCCATCTATAAATGTGCAGGTATATAATTTGAAATTTCAACTTTCTTGAATCATTTTGTAATGTGAAATAAAACAAGCATTTGTTTTTAGGTGGTCTGTGATGCTGATCTCAGAATAATGGATGTAGTAACCAGGTGGCATGGCAGTGTATGTACATGATTCCAGAATATTCCGGGAATGTAGACTGAAACAGTGATTTGCAAATAAAAGTAGCGGCTGGTGCTTTCTCTGGAATATTACTGGGTGACAGTGGCTATCCTTGCACCCCATATTTATTTACACCAGTTCTGAACCCTACAACACCTGCAGAAGAAAGGTATAACCAGTCTCACATGCGTACAAGGAACACAGTGGAGAGATGTTACGGGTTATGGAAAAAATGTTTCCGCTGCCTACTAAGAGGCATGTGTTGTGATATTTAAAGTGCCAAAAAAACTATAGTAGCATGTGCAGTTCTTCATAATATAGCCATTGACATGAGAGAGGAGATATTTTCTGGTTAAAATGATAGCAGCCTGACACCATCCGCTAGAGAAACATTTTCACAATCAAGAGTTGAAAACACAGTTCGTGGAAGGCAGTTCATTGAAACTTATATTCATTGATTATATTTATTTATTTATAAAATTAAGTTACAGTACTTAGCACTTTTATTATTTTCAATTTTGAAATTTATATACTAATATAATTTCTAACATTCTCACATTATGTTTTGTAAAATTAAGACATTTCATTGATTATTATTTAATACTGTTGTGGTTGACCTGAAAAAAAAAAGAGATATTAGTTTATTTTTATGAAAGCTGCTCTTGTTTTGCATAGGTTTATTTAATTTGGTTTGAATTTGTTTTACTAAAATTTTATTCATTAGTGTGTTTCTTGCTTTCTATTTCTAATAAATCTATTTCTAAATCCAGTTTTTTCATTCTTGATTCTGCAATTATATTATAAGAATGTTCAATCTCCAACTTTTGTAAAGTCTCCTATGTTTTATCCATACCATAGGCTGTCTGCATGCCAAATTTCATCGAGATTGGTTCATTACTTTTTGAGAGATGCTTGAACAAACAAACATCATTTTTAAAAGCAAGCTGTCTCCTGCGGTTTCACCCTGAGATTCCATACATAATTATAAACATGAAAGTAACTTGTGTCTGTTAACTTTTCACACCTAAACTGCTGGACAGGTATAGAGAGGGACATGGGCTACTTTTTACCCTAGGACCAGGAGAAACCATGGGGACTAGTAATTATACTTAGAATTATACTTAGTACTTACATGTGTTGAGAACCTTTTTTAGTTTTCTTTGATCGAATTCTATATCAATTTGTTCTGGCCTGCTTGCCACTAAGAATATAATATATTTTGATAATATATCCTAGAATGGTTGAAATTAGAGTTATCATAAAGAATGTTATGTGTATCGCACAGTTTTAACATCAAAACAAACTTTCTCTTCGGCGCTCCAATTTTCACCCCTTCCTTTCTTCTGATCATCTATTGTAGAGTTTTTATTATGATATAAGCACTTTTTATTTAACTTTTTGATGCTTAATGTTAGTAGTAGCAGTTTCGTATTTATAATACGCGCGAGAACTTCATTTATTCCGTTACGCGCAAGAGTTGTTGCTAATATGTAATATTCACGGGTAATATTACATTATTATACGTGAAAACAACGCCAAAAATAAAATTATAGTTGACAATTTAGTTGCACTAGCAAATTCTTTTCAAAAATCAATATTTGAATTTATATCTTAATAGTATATACTATTTTAAATTTTTATAATTTATAGAATAAATCAGCTATGTAGATAAATGGAACGGTGCGAACGAATGATGTCAGATTCAATGAATGTTTTCTATAGATAATCTGTGGATATTATTTAATCATGGACTAGCTTGTGGTACTAACACATCCTCCGTTAGTCTGCGATTTGTAATAAGATCGAATTTTAGTCATAGGACCAACGTTAGTACCGTAACAATCCAAGACTTGTAAGTTATGGTTTAAACCAGGATGAAGATCGTTTTTTGTAATAAGACCGAATGAAACTAAGGAAAACACCAATATTGTTGCTAGCCGACGCCGTATTGGCATAGCCTGGGTTTCAGCGCCAGGTGGCAGAATGTGATGACTAGGCTAGGCAAGTAGTTAAACGTTATCGATCCAACGGCGCCCTTTAGTAAAAAGGCTTTTAATTGAACGGCTAAATAAGCTAGTTGGCTGCGACATACCTACATTGCAAGTATACTATGCTTCCGCTATGAGGTTTGCCCGCGTTTCCAGATTATTTTAATTTAATTCCTAGGACATAAACCCGACTGATCCGAATCACAAATTTTTTGGGGTTTCACCTAGCAAATGTAGCCCCACACGTGAAAAAAATATCTTTAAGACGAATTCTTTAAATATCCAAAACATTTGTCCAATTATTAGGGAGATTATGGTCAGTCGTAAGTCTATCATTTTGCCTGATTTAAATTATTTGGGAATAGTCTAAGAGTTCAGGAGAGTTGATGGTGTCATGTAACTTAACTCTAACGCTTGGTTCAATTTAGTTAGAGGTTAGATTCAGCACGCTTTGTTTCTTTGGTCTTTTAAATTCAAGACTACCAATCCCTTGCAGATGACAGGCGACCTCATTTACATGTCCAGATAATCGCTACGGTTGTTAGGTAGAATTTGATGTTTAGGTCCTTGTGGATGAGGCTGTTGCTCACGAACCAAGGTATATGATTATTATTATTTTATTTTTAAAACTTTCAAGGTTTTCTATATTACTGGTGCTTGTAGTTCGACATAATTGGATACTTTATGTCCAGATCGGCTTAGAATAGTAGTAGAGATAACCTTTAGAAGAGCACCCATGATAACCATGTACATCAGTGGTGGCCAACCGGTCGATCGAAACCATTAGTCCAGTCGATCGTGGCAAGGCAAAAAATATAAATACGTAGAGCAGACTGCGTACCTATAGCTCTTGAACATTCATTCGTTTACTTGGAAGCTCCTGTCACTCCATGCATTCTACTCATTATAGTAAAAATTGTGAGAAGTAGGAATTAATTTTTTGAGTAGGCTTTTACGCTTTATCGAAAGGCTTGACTAATGTCAAGAAACACTTCTGCGAAATACTCTTTGTTTTCAAAGGATTCAACCAGGTACATGAGCATTTCATAGGAAGTATAGGTATCTCTTTGTAGCTTTCCACAGAGAATAATTTGTAAAGTACTTATGTTTCGCTGACTTCTTTCAATTCTTTGGATGCTTTAATTAAGCACTTTTGTCACTAGGATATCTCGAGCCGGATTTTAAGGAAATTTCTTCCCCGACTTAAAAAAAAAATTATTTGTATTATTTGTACGCATCGGGTCAGTTGGCGCGGTTGGTTAAGATTCCACCTAAGTATATAACGCCGCCGCGTAGGTTCGATTTCCCGGTTTTATGTCCTGATGTACCTAATTATGTATAGTATTAAATATGTATTTACAAATAAAAAGTAGTAGGTATAGATCAGATATCTGGTTTCCATAGTATAAACTCTGCTTAGTTTGGGATCTGATAACCGTGTGTGAGGAATGTCTCGGGATATTTATTTGTAATTTTTAACCGACTTCAAAAAAAGGAGGAGGTTTTCAATTCGGTTGTTTTTTTTTTTTTTTTTTTTTTTTTTTTTTTTTTTTTTTTTTATGTTGTTTCCTCATAACTCCGTCATTTATGAACCGATTTGGAAAATTCTTTTTTTGTCAGGATTTGATTACTTCTTAGTGTACTTTGAAGTCGGTTTAAGTTTTTTGTAAAACAGTCCAATTATGTATTATGAGATGTCGATTCAGTAGCTTTTATTTAGGTTCCTTAATGTTCCGGTCAATATCGTCGATTGATTTGAGTTTTTTTAATAAGTAGTTACTACTTAGAAAACAAGCATAAGGCTGATTTTAACAGACCAAAACTGTTAGTGTTATCTTGCGTGGTTCTATAAACGTCCTATAGGTACCAAAAACACCTAAATTATAAGTAACTCGGGTTTTCGGGATCATCATTTGTTGATATTATTAATGTGTCCAAAATAATCGGTCTTCAGAAAAGAAGGGTGATTGGAGGTGGGTATGGTGTTGGTAAGTCAATTAAGATTATTGGTAAAAAACGCAGTCTACAGCGGAGGCATCAATAGCATGGGAAAAATTATAATAAATAAATAAATAATAAATATATAAATTCAAATTAAAGTTACAAAATAACTGAATATATCATCGAAATAGTATTACCATAGAATAAGGGTGACAGCTGTAAAAACGGCCGAAGAAATAAGACAACGGTGTCGCTATTTCAGTTTCAGTAGGTCGAAGTTTGAACGTAGAACATTCATTCATGAGTGACATAATTTTGTTTTATTGAGTTACCAAGCGGCCACTTTCACGATGTTGTCTTGTACGAGTTGTACGTAACCCTTAATCTAGACAGAAGATAATATATCGATGGAATATATATTATAAAATTACTTCAATATACAAAAAAATATGGCGAGATCCATGCATTGATTTGTACAAAAACAAAATAACATTTTAGTTTTGAATCACTTCCATTGTCGAGATTACCTACATTACCAGCAACATATACTTGAAATATTTTATAAACCCCGCAAAACATAACAGCAACATAATGGTTTTGGTCGCGATTCGCCGACATGGCATAGAATTATTTATTTTTTGGTACAAATCTCGCCATGATTCTTTGTGGGCAAGATTTTTTTTGCTAACGATTCCTATTTGCGTTACAACAGTAGGACGGTTGATATTATATTTGGCATATATTTTATTTCAAAAGAGCTGCGCTATAGGTATGCTAATAAATGAGATCTTTCAAATACCTATCATGCTGGACAGTGAACTAAGGACTTACAAAAAAACATGAAAATTATCTTATAAAATAACGAATGTAGGTACCTACATTTTTATTTTTGTCTTTTATTTCAACTGCTAAAAATGATAATAAATTGTGTCAAAGTAGGTACAGCACAGTTGAAAACATAATTATGTACACTTAGTGAAATTCAACAATGGTTTTCTCTTAAACTATTGATTGAAATTATGAGATAGTATATAGGCAGAATCTTGTAACATACACTATTGTGTGTGATTTGAGTAATATTTTAACATTTGATTGAATGTATACAGTGCGAGAAAATTGATTTCACAAAGTGTATACATATTTATGTTCTCGACTGTACCTTAAATAAATTAAACTGCATTTTGCATGTAAGGCTTTACTTAACTACCTTCAATTGAAAAAAATATTAGCTCCAGTTTAGTCTGTTTAAAAATCAATAAACAATCTAGAATGAATCAGTGCAAATCGACTGACCGCACGAGACACGAACGCGTTCGAACCTCCGCGCTGCACCGTAGGTACTATCGATGTTGCTTCGTAGCCCCGCCACGCTAAAATTTGCAAACTAATCTACTCTGCTGTTTTCAAGAAAGCAATAAGTAGGTACCATATCGCTAACATAATAAAAAAAAAATGACCTGGAATAGGTACTACTCTAATTAAATTATTAGCGCAGCTCACAAAACCATGCCATTAGCGTAGCTTTTGAATCACTTTATTATGTAACACATGATTTTATGATTGCTCACTGCCAACTCAGTAGTGTCAGTATTTCTATTCGCCCACTTCGGAATTGAATTCGCTCACTTTGAATTACCAGTTTAGATTAATAATTAGTAGGTAATTATAAAACTATGGAAATTTTTAATTATTAACTACTTATAGGTATCCATAGTTAGAATAACTACCTATGCTTATTTCCCACTTTTAGCTGCACATTTTTTTTTCTGTGAATCATTATTGTCGCCAATTCAGATTTCATTTTTCGCAAACAAAATTGTATGATACTCAGTTTAGTATTAAAATATCTCAATCTCATCAGTCGTCGGTAAACATTTTATTCGCCCGTTTAATATAGGTAATCCCAATATATAATACATTTATCAGTAAAAATATAGTTACCTACATGCGTCACAGTACTTCTATTAAAATCCTTTGACTGTTGATAGGAAAACAATAGAAATCAATTGTTATTTTTTGACCGCAAGTCAAGGGATTACTGCATGCCTGTGTTGTTGACTGAAGGGTGTGGTTTTTTCGATGTCGCTTTTTAATTCATGTTAGTGTTGTTGCATTAGATGAAATGTTAACTATCAACATAATGTCGATTTCATTGTGATGCATGACTGTTTTTAGTAAGTAATTAATATGTTACTGGTAAAAGTAGGTATATCATCAGAACAGTTATTAATCCAGTTCATTGACATTAAGTGGGTTTTATATCAATTACAGGATCAAAAATGGCGACAGAATAAAGTGGAAACAAAGTCAGATTAAAGATACTAACGTATAAAAGTAAAGTATACCTACCTAGAATTAATATCCATATTCGATAAATAGACGGACATACAATTTAATATATTTTCGTAATCCATGGTGTTTAAAACGTAGGTATGATGGTGTTATAAATAACTCTTTTGTAAATATAGTTCTTTATTAACTTGGTTACTGTTTTATTGCATTTTTTATGTTATCATATCGTTTATTACGAATTCCGCCCCACGTTCATAATGGTTAACATTTTCATTAGTTATCAAGTTTATATTTGTGTATTTGTAGCCATCAAAATACATAAATTACAAGGCATATCTATACTAATCCTAACTAATATTATAAATGCGAAAGTGAGTTTGTTTGTTACGCTTTCACGCCTCAACTACTCAAACGATCATCATTTAATTTGGCATGCAGATAGCCTATGGTATGGAGAAGGACATACCTAGGCTATACTTTTTAGGCCCGGGAACGCGGGTGAAACCGCGGGGGACAGCTAGTAATATATTAATAATATAATATTATATACATAGTTATATAATAATATTATAAAGCTGAAGAGTTTGTTTATTTGAATGCGCTAATCTAAGGAACTACTGGTTCGTAGAGGTGTGTAACTCATCAAAAATACGCGAGCTGCAGAACAGCTCACGGCTCAGGTGTGTGAGCCGGTTCAATGACTCAGCTCGCAGATCAGCTCAATGTACCTATAGTCCACGATACGCGCGCACGCTCACTACTAGGGATTGCAATCCGGATACTTCGAAATCCGAAAATGACTGAAAAATCCGGATTTTAGGGGCCTATTATAAATCCGAATATTGAGAATAAAATCCGGTTTTTCGGATTTTAATCATAATTGATTATATTTGATGTTTAACTAAAAAAATTCATTAAATATCCAGTAGATTTAGGTCAGTATTACTCTGAAATCTATACACCGCTCGGCACACACGCGGCTAGCTGCTACCGCTCATCCATCTAGCTAATAGTTAAGTCGGCCAGTGAGTCTTAGATGGAGGCGATGCGCGTGCGGCGCGAGTAACAACTCTTTGCACAACGTAATATCAAGAATGATAGTTCTATATAGTCGGGTTACCGCTGAAAGCATTTTGTACATCGGCTGATCTCAGAAATTTTTTACTTTTGAAAGGGTCTGACACACCAGCCTTCTAAGCAAGCTTCCTTAATATGAAATGTCTGGTGGTCTGTGCGCTTGGATTTCCAATTTCCTGAGCGAACGGTCTATTCATGTAGTCATAGACGGGTGTTCGTCGGACCTTTTCGCAATCAATTCCACAGAGATCAGATTCAGTTCTCTCTGCAACCTTATTCCTGCTGCATATTAACGATCTGGTGAAGCCCGGTATCTTTGGGTACGTAGACGATAGCACCGTTGTCATAGATCCAATTGTTGCGAGAGGCCATGGTAGAGCGTTTGAACGTAACTTTACAGGCAGTCTCCGATTGGCAATGCCAATCTGGTCACTTTTAATGCTACCAAGACGCAGGTGTGTCTTTTCACCACCAAACGGAGCCCTTTCCACCAGGCTCTCGCCCTCGACTCAATAAACCGCCGAGCCAGAAGACTCATCCAATATGAGAGTAATTATGACGAAACTCACGAGGCTCGACCATCGAAGAAAGGTTGCTTGCCTTATCGGTTTTGTACAGGATATGTTTTGAGAGTGTGTGCAGGAATTGCTCAACCTTATTCCAACCACCATCCCTATTTTTACTCCGAACCACAAGACACGGGGAAATTTTTCTTTTGTATCCTCAATTATAATGCGGACAGCAAGTGAGTGGAACTTGCTTCCGGCGACTGTATTTCCTGACTCTTAGAATCTAGGGACTTTCACGGCCAGAATGAATAGGTTCCATTTGGGTTAGCGTGCTCCACCTTAGGCTTCGTCATTATCCTTTATGGACGGCTCAGTAGCCAAATACAAGCCCATTTTTAAAAAAATATTACTTGCAGTTTAATTCAAATTTAAAAATTGTATATTCAATATAGCCCTTAATAAGGCACTTACGAACGTTACAATTGATTTTACCACCGGTTCGTAATACACATAAACTGAGAAGACTCCCGGCAAGAAACTCAGCAAGTATATATTTTTTTTAATTATTTTATAATAAATTTGACAATATTAGATAATTAAATTAAAATAGCCTGTAAAGTGAACACTTCATTCAAATGCGTTCTTGTCTTCTACAAAGTCGGAAACTTTATAGTACCCTTTATTACACAATTTTTGTTTAACTAACTTTTTAAATCTATACACAGATAGTTCTTGAATTGATTTGGGTACTTTGTTATAGAAGCGTATACATTGCCCCTTAAAAGAATCCCTGACTTTGCTGAGCCGTGTTACAGGTACAGCAAGTTTGTCCTTATTTCTAGTGTTTAAACTATGAGTGTCGCTATTTGTAGGAAAGTTAAGTATATTTTTTTGAACATAAATTAAGTTTTCATATATGTACTGAGACGACACTGTCATTACATTTATGGTTTTAAACTTATCCCTATGGGAATCTCTTGGCTTTAAGTTATATATTGCGCGAATAGCCTTCTTCTGCAGGATAAAAATTCTATTGATGTCTGCACCGCTGCCCCAAAGGAGGATGCCGTAAGACATTAAACTATGAAAATAACTAAAATAAACTAATCTTGCCGTAAATTCGTCAGTGCGAGAACTGATTTTCTTCACTGCATACGCTGCAGAACTAAATCTATTCACTAGATTATGTATGTGTGGACCCCATTGTAACTTATCGTCTAATGTAATACCTAAAAATACAGTTGTTTTAACAAGATCCAATTTTTTTTCAAAAGCAAGCAATGCAAATACAATAAAATAGAACACCTCTCTTCAAACTAGTAATAATTAAGCATAAACTACGCGTACAATTTAAAATTACAAAAGATTTCAAAAAAAATACAAAAATTCGAAAAATCCGGATAATCCGGTTTTATAGGTGATGAAAAAATTTGAATCCGGATTTGAAAAAAATCCGGATTTTGCAATCCCTACTCACTACGTACCGCGCGTCAAATTGAGCCGACTGAGCCGCCGCGATTCATTCGACTCCGCCGAGCGACTCTTTTCATACTTAGAGTTGTTTTTTTTTTTTACATGATCTGATCTGAGAATTATGTTACATAGGTATTTAATTATTGAATGTAATTATTATTTAAATGTTTTGGAACGAAATAATAATTCGTACATTAGAATTACAAGAATTATAATCTATGGAGGGAGTCGCAGATACAATAGGAGTTGGATTGAGCCGTGAGCTAGTCATTATGTTGTTGAGCTGTAGCTCAGCGGCTCAAACCCTAGTGATCTGATTCATTGAGCTGGTTCAGAGCTGAGTTACACACCTCTACTGGTTCGAATTGAAAAACTCATTTTGTGTTGGATAGTCCATTTATCGAGGAATGCTATATAACATCACGCTGTGACTAATAGGAGCGAAGCATCAGTGAAAAATGTTGCAAAAACGGGGAAAATTATTCATATTTTAATGCTTCCGTTGCGTGCGCTGCGTAAACGATTCAAGTTAAAGTACTTTAAAATATATTCTTTTAAAACTTCTTAATCGCGATCATAATAACAGAAATTGACGCGGACGAAGTCGCGGGCAACAGCTAGTTTCGATGTATTTTCAATACTAATCTTTGAGTGACCGCACACGCGGCTATAATATAGGTATATTTCTGTTACTTCGCCGATCAGCACTGTAATTTATCATCATATTAATATATTTTATCTACACCCATGCTATAAAAATCCTCTATAAAAGTTTCTGAAACAGTTAGCTTATTGCCAACATTAAAACACTGGTTGTCATAGTTACCATTATCATCCAAAACAGTGCTATAATGTTGTACTGAATGCAACTCCTTTTTTTTTTTGCTTTTTCGTACCATTCCTTACTCATCAAACAGCCAAATTCTCCGTGGTATCCTTATGAATTTCAAAACAACATTTTCATGCACGCGCGTTAAAACTATCACAGCGCCGTAATAAAAAAACATAAGAGGTTATTCGAATTCACGTCGTATCCCGCCATTTTGGTTCGATATTAAAATTGCAGAAATTTATTACATTGTTGTTTACAAATAAAATGATCATGGGTGTAGATAAAGTCTTGTATGCAACTGTACATAATTAGGAATTAAAACCCTCATTCGTAACAGTTGCATAAATAACTAATAGCTACGTCTATGATGAGCTTTCAAACTAACTCCAGACCGTTCAGTTATTTTACCTGTAGCTATCAGGTTGGCTAGCCTGAACTTTGGGAATGTGTGCATGCATTTATCGCAAACATTTACAGAATTCAGGCCTAGCCAATCCTAGCGTCATTGCAATACTGAGATGACTTTAAGGCGATGATAGCTCAGTGGTAGTGACGTCGGATACCGAGACGAAGGTCCCGGGTTCGAATCCTACAATGAGCTTGAGCTTTCGGTGAAGGAAAACATCGTGAGGAAACCATAGCACGGTGGTAGGGTACTTTGTAGTACCCGTCTGGCTGGCTACCACCCTCAAGTTGAAAATTTGTCGCCAAGCACCTATCGGTGTGTTCCGTCAGCTGCACTTGAGAGCCAGTTCCTTCTAGGCTTTGTGTGCTTACCACTTTCGACCACATCATCACTTACCACAGTGAGATTGTGGTCAAACACAGGCCTATACACAGTAAAAAAAAAAAAAAAAAAAAAATGTGTTGTGTTGCCGACCTTAACGAAGCCTAGGAGGCAACTGGCTTTCAATTGGTGCAACGCCTCAACACCGGTAGGTGCTTGCCTACAGATTTTCAACTTGGGGGTGGTACTACAAAGTACCTAGTACCTAGTACCAGATTTATTTATGAATATAATTGTGCAGTGGTAGACTGCACAATTATATTCATAAATAAATCTGACTGACAAATGGATAAACACGGAGGAGTCGTCGTAGGGACGTTTCGTGAATGTATTTCAGAAAGCTTGGTGTAAGTGGCAGCATGCGGGTCATCGTTATAGGATTTTTCTTTTGGAGAACTATTAGAGAAGTAGGTTTACCACGAAGAAGGTAAGTATAAATAATATTTGTTAAAGATTGTTTAAACATTTTAATAATGTATGACAAAAAATTAGGAACAAAAAGCAGTTGCACTGCACTGTCAATCACTCTCGGAAGAATTAATAAAAAAGTTCATATATTGCAAAATGTTACTGCAAAAGTAATCTAAACAAAACCAACTCGGTACTCTTACGTACCTACCTACCGTTCAAAGAACAAAAATATGCATAGCGAATCAGTTTTCTCTGGCTCTTAATTACTTAACATAAAATTAAATTTTAATAATAAATCATGTTTACATTACATATATGAATTATTATTTTGCTATAATCATTAGGCTACTAGGTATGTATTTACAATTCACATGACAATCTTATAAATTACGAAAAATAATATTTACATTATCTATGTTACCTAACATAGCATTATGATGTTGGATAGTCCGCATTGAAAGTTTTGATAGGAATATTATCATTTAATCTTATAATCTAACTTAAGACCTCTTTAGATTTAGGTACGCCGAGAGCTCCACGCAATCAGACATCGATCTACCAGAGAACGACTGTAGGTCAACACAATTGGAAGAAGTGAACATTGCAGCAGCTTGCCATTTATTATTTTTTATCTATAAGTAATTGTATTTGAAACAAAATATGTGAATACCGCGAGTGCGAGTGAGTATCCCATGAAGAAACAACAAAGTATCCCATGCAAAGTCCAAACGATACTTACGTTACTTTCTAGTAAAATAATAACAATGAATATAATTATTTTTATAATGCGGACCATCTCAAACAAAAAATATATAAACGTATTTTAGCCTTGGCAATGTTTTTGTAAAAAAAATGGTAATATTTTTTCAATCAGTGCAGTTTAGGACCTACTCATACCTATATTATGTTATGTACATGTACAAGAATATGAATTAAGGCTTTAGCTGCTAAAGACTTTTTTATGGATTGCACCAATCCGTGTTGCATTACAACACCAGGTTCCAAATTTATAAGTTCCTAGAAACTCGACATATCTTTACACATATCAGACCTGCGAGCATGGATCCATCGATAAATACATAACTTTACCCACAGACGTATGAATAGTACTTACTATTCATACGTCTGTGACTTTAACCGACAAAAAAAATAGGAACGCGTAACCTTGTGCGAATTTTTCGGCACTCGATTTTTATGTTAAGCACGAAATGTTATTTCCCGCAGTTCCAATTTGTTTATATTGGGTTAAAATAAATCTTCCATATTATGCATAAGTTAAATTTTAATGTATTTTTCTCATCTTGAAATTTTTTTTTTATATTTAAGTATCTACTTATATGTTGTTTGTAAATATTTTTTTTATTTTTAATTTATACTACGGGTGAATAAATTAT
Source organism: Achlya flavicornis (assembly GCA_947623365.1). NCBI lineage: Eukaryota > Metazoa > Arthropoda > Insecta > Lepidoptera > Drepanidae > Achlya > Achlya flavicornis. Next base: position 10,767,588 of record OX392467.1, read on the forward strand.
TCAATGACCGAATTCTATTATGTGGGTCTTTTATATTAATACGAAGTAGGCTAGTAAGAGGATATGCGGGTGCCGTTTGTTTCATACAAACGTAATCCTCAGTTTCCTCTCCGGATAATGACACTAGAGCAATGATTATTTTACCATGCAATCTGTACCTAAGTACCACTGTATGTCCCTGTTGTGTTTTTCACCATCCATAGGAACGCTCTAAAATCATTAAAACTTGCCATTTTTAACGCCCTTATCAGACAGTCCAATTATAAAATAAAAATAAAGCAATTTTCCAAATATAAAAAAAAAAAACAAAGGAAAACCTACAGACATAGCCAAAGCCCTTCTTATTATTATTCATGAAAAATAATTTTAATCCATCAAGTTTTGGAGGAGAAAACCGGGGATTACGAAATAGCGATCGTCTAATTTAAATAGGTATAATCGGTCCAAGCTGCAGTTGTTTCTATCGCCCTTGGGCGGGAGAGCTCGGGCACAGCGCGACAGCAATAGATATGTTAAAAACTTATTTTTCCAATTTCTTGCAGCCATCATTTCCTCCTAAGGCTGTCTATAAAATGTTACTAAGACTAGTATGTTCCATACTCGGAGTTACTGATAAAAATCGACAATCCATGCTCAGACCGACCACAGTACCCAAGGGCAAAAGGGTGTGATACTAAAAGGACAAAAGGGCCAAGGGGACCCTTTTGTCTCCGAAATTGATCGATGAGAAAAAAACTCTCTAATCACTTTCCATACACCCACAAAACATTAGAGATATAACCTCCTTCTTAAGGACTTGTCCTCAAAAACTTTGTGACTGGAAAGTATGGCAAAGCCCTCCCCTTCCATTCTTTCTGTCCCTACAGTGGAAGAAATCAGGATCAGAACATTAATTTCTGTACAAAATACTCATATGATCTAACAACCCTGTGTATACAATGATTTATTTTTTCATGGAAATTCTAGAACAAAACATGTTTTGGTTTGACGTGATCATTTATGGGTTTACAATTTACCATACCTTTCACTTCTACCAATTTTTATGATTAGTCAGCTCTATATAGCTCCATCAGAGTTGCAACGCACCCAAGGCGTACTACGATGTACTGCGACTAAGATTCGTTCAGAACTTTAGCAGCTAAAATATTAGGTTAATCATCATTTTCCTCTGTTGAAGAGTGAGCTTCATTATTTTCGTCCTGTGGGTTTGAAAGATCACTCTCTTCATCAATGCCTAGACGAGGTTTTTTCACTAACAAACCCTGTTTTTGTAATTTCTGTATTGCGTCTAAAGTAGTTTGTTTTGTAGCACTTCTTTCACTTTTTTCTTTAAATTCAGATTGCTGTACTTGACAAGTTTTCATTATTTTAAGACCTGATACATTGCTGAGTTTATTCAGTTGTTCGGAAGAAGTACAGACTTGTGATTTCATTTGCGTTGATGTAACTACAGAGTTACCTTTAACTATCTTAGTGGTGGTTATGTTAGATTTACTCAGGTGTGAAGCAGAAGATAAATGCGTGATTGAATTAGCATCATTGCTACTGTATGTCAGTACATCAGATACAGGAATAAGAGATTCTTTTGGTTTTTTAAAACAACTAAAATGTCCTGAAACTTCTTCAGACCTAGGCCTTTTATTTACTGATGTAGTAACTGCGTGGGGTGAAATTTTTAAATTCTTTGCAATTATTGGTTTTTGTTGACCGGATGTTGAAGGTCTTGGTGTAACTGGCATCCTTGGAGCAGTTGGCCTAAAAGTCAATCCAGGTCTAACAGAAACGATTTGCTTTGATGGTCGCACTATAGCTCCAGGCCTTATTGTTGGGGCTGCGTTTCTAATTTTGGAACCTATTGGTGGAGTTATGTGTCTTACTGTTGTGCCAAGAGCTTGAGACGGTTGAAAGCTTGGCCTAATTCCTTGTATTATTCGTGGTTTTACAACAGGTGCGGTACTGGATTGACTTTGGACTTCTTGTTTTACACTGTGATTAACTGTTCTTATAGTTTTTGTTACAGTTGTTGTAACTTCTTGAATAACAGTTTGCGTTTGAAATGTTTTCACTGTTACTTCTTTATTAATTGTATTCACATTGTTTGAGGCAGCTGGATTTGACTGACTATTTGAAGAAATATTTAAACTTCTTGTCAACTGCTTTACATTTTGATTTCTATTTGTAGGAGTATAATTGTTTTGATTTTCCAATTTAGCTTGCTTGTAAGGTCGTACATTCAGTTGGTTGCCTAGATTATTAGATATTTCTGGGTTTCTTTCTGCTATTGTTGAAGCTTTTTGTTTAGAATTATCATTAAGGGATTTTATTGTTATATCTTTGTTGATGCTTCTTAGACTATTTAAACATGTTGAATTTTTTGATAATGTTATATTTTGATGTGATTTTACCAGCTTATGTAATTTTAATTGATTTTCTATATCTGAAGATTGATCCCCTTTATCTGGCATATCCTCATTTTCACTACAGGAATCATTTGGAGACTGAACTATTGCATTTTGACACTGTATATTGTAATCAATGTCATTATATTGTTCATTTTCAGTGTCACTTATATGATTGTTCTCGATTTCAGTAATTTTTACATTATTTGAACATGAATCTGAATCACTGTCATTCTTTTTTTCAAAGTCTGAGTCTTGCGTATTTTGATCTTGAGAAGTAACTGATTGGCTTGGGGAAGAATTTCTTGACTTAACTATGATATTCTTACCTAAGTTTTTGAGAACATGTTTTATTGCAAGACTTTTATGATTTTCAGGGGTTTGCAAATCAGCATGTGACTTTATTTCTTTAAATGAAGGTACGTCATTAAGATCACTATCAGAGTCATCCGACTGCGGGCTATTATTATCTTTTGGCAATTTTGCTTCTGAAGTTTTATTGAATTGCTGATTCATATTTTTTACAGTGATATTTTTTCCAAGATTTTTCAATGCCTGCTTGGGATTTACTGTACATATTTCTGATTTATAGCTGTTGGTTTGATTGTCCACACTTTTTTTGTTTTTATTCAATTCTTTACTGTCATCACTGTCAGAATCATCTATATTAAAAATTTCGATTGCTTCATTTATTTCCTTAGACTTAATAAATGTTTGTGTACAGTTATTTTTAATTGACTGAGACGACTTTTCAATAACTTGTTTCGTAATGTTTGATGATTTAGCTGTAACATTTGGAGGAAGTTTCAAGAGATTTTTATTTGGTTGTTCTTTAATACTTCCTTCCTCATTTGTGTAATGTTCTCTTTGTGACATAGGTAGTAAATTATTATTAGTTTTAGATGACTGCAGTGTCATAGGAAAATCAATGTTTGGTTGTTTCAAAGACTTTTTTGTATTTATATAAGGCTCAGCTGATTCAGTTTGTTTATTATTTAAACTTAAATTAGTTTCATTGTCATCATCAAAATAATCATTGTCCTCTGAATGATCTTCTTGCCTAACTTTACTACAAGATTGAGGAGACTGTGTAAGACATTTAATCGTAATATTCTTGTTTATGTTCTTCAGGGCATCTATAGCCTTTGTTGTTGATGTATGTTTTGGACTATTTCGGCTATTCTGAGTTATTTCATTGTCATTTAGAGTGGGAAGCTCAGATTTAATTGGCTGAATATTATTTGTATCCGTGTTACTTATACCTAAGAATTTACTGTCATTAGAAACGATGGTATTATTACCTTGGTTAAGAGGCTTGACAGTTATAAGATGACTCAAATGTTTCAAAGCAGATAAAGATTCTGTATTTGAATCTGTTATTTTCGACTTAGTATCTATCATGACATTTTCTTCAAAATCATCTTCGTCAGAACCATGATCATTTTTTCCACAAGTTATCAAATTAGATTTTTTGTCATTACCATCAGTATTTTCAGATGGCACAATAGATTTGGATACAGAATTATTGACATTTCGTAAACAATAAGAATCATCTAGACCTTGTTTTGACGATGATATAGAATCAATAGTGCCTTTAGGTTTAACCTCGTTTGAAATGATATTATCATTATTGGCAAGTTCTTCTTCTTTATCCGTAAAACTTTCACCAGATAGATTTTTCTCAGCATGTTTAGATACAATCTTAAACTCATTGCATAATATAGAGTTGTTATCCTCTGTTTCTCCAGAGCTTTTAATGTCACTCTTATTGAGTTCATTGTTTGTTGTTTTTATAGACATTATATCTTTGTTTACTTTTTCAGTCTCTTCAAAATTAGGACTTTTGTCAGAAGATATTACTGGCTTTTCTTGCTGGTCTTCAGCAAGATTTTTATCTTGAAATGTTTTCTTCACTATTTTAATTTGATTATTACTTTGATTGATAAGTTTTGATAACATTTCATTGGACGTACTTAAAATATTGGATTCTTTATGACATTTTGTATCAGGTATTGTTTTATTTGATATAATGTTTTGTGCAACTTTAAGGGAATTACCTCTTAATAGTTCACCTTCATTGACATTTTGGTTTATGCAAGAATTAACACCTGATTTCTTTTTAACAACTATACCTTGTTGTTTTAATTTTTCCAAATTTGTTTTGGTCATAAATTTGGAACCTTTCTTTACACATGCTGGTTGTTTTTTTATCGCCTTCAACCGTTTCGCAACAACTTGTGTTGGAACTTCTTCCACACCCTGAAAATCAATTTCTTCGCCAAAAACATCCTTATTCATGTTTAGGAACTCGTCAAGAGTAATAGCATGTGTCTTCGACTTTTTATGTTTTTTCTTCTTCCTGCTCTTTTTAGGTGTACCGTCATCAGATTCGTCCATTGCTAACTGCAAAAACTGGTCCTGTACAGAAAATACAATCAGATTTTTGTACACATAAATTTGCCCATAAAATTAATAATAAATAATGATAAATAACTATCTTACAATTCCCATAGCATTCATACTGGTCTCGGCATCCTTAGGCTCAATGTTCTCAACTATCTCTGTTATAGGTGCTACAGTCTCAAGAGAAAATTCAGTAATTTCATTTCTCCTGCAAGTTATAAATCTTTTTTATTATTACGTAAAAGACTACAAATATATATACAAATAAGTAAAAAATAAAAAGATATTTACATTTCATTTTTATCATTGTATAAATCGTCTGTAGAATGAAAAGTTAGATGTATTTCATATGCATCTAAATGATAAAAAATTGCTTCACAGAGAGGGCATCGCAACACTTCATCAGGACTCTGATTTTCATCACTGTGATCATCACTAATGTGTTTCTACAAACAATATGAAGACATGTTAGAAGAATAACCTATAGTTTACTGAACATATAAAATATTTTGTGGTTTAACAACCATCACACTTACTTGAAGATTAACTTTGTTCTCATATTCATCACCACAGAAAGCGCAGTAATATATTTGTACAGCTTCCTAAAAACAGCTGATTATGTTATGTTTATTTACATCTATTTGAATAATAGTATAATTATTAATTGGTTGAATATTAATTAAGTATGTATGTACAATTAATATAGAGATGTTAAAGGTTTTTTTTAACAATTGTAACTTAAAAAATATATAATCTTCTACTGTATAAAAATAAGTCGGGTTTTCCTTCCTAACGCTATAACTCCAGAACGCACGAACCGATTTCCACGGTTTTGCATTCGTTGGAAAGGTCTCGGGCTCCGTGAGGTTTATAGCAAAGAAAATTCAGGTAGGGTAGGGTAGGGTAGGGTGGGGTAGGGTAGCACCATAGGATAGGGTAGCACCACGCGAACGAAGTCGCGCCGGGCAGCTAGTAACATGTATAAGTTATAGACTTATTATGAATAAAGTTAAGCCATACAAATTCATAACAAGATGACTACAAATTGTTTATCTGTTGCGGATTTCGGTCAAGCCCTCAGTTGAACACCCCGACTCTTTCAGGTGGTGCTAGGGGCCTGATATACTGTTATAAGCCAATAAAATGCAAATAACTATGAAATGATTGAACTACAAATTCAAAGATTAGTATTTTCTAATACAACAAAATCATAACAACAAGTTGAGATAAATGGCAGCTCCCATAGCTCATGGACCCCAGGGTTTTGAGATCAATATTAATTTGTGTTCTATACAAGCAATACATCAAGTAACCTAAATAAGACAAAAATGCAAAACCACTCCTGTATAATGAAAGTTCGAGTATACTTATGTATTAAATAATATTTAATCAAGTCAAATTAAATCATATTCACCTGATTATAAAGTCTCAGCTTCTTTGAAAGTCCAATAGATGGCATGTCAGTATCTTGTCGATGAAAAAACTTGTTATGATACAACATGGCCATGGGTACAAAGAAGTCTACCTCACAAGTGTCACAGTGAAAACACTTTTCTTCACTTTTTTCTACACCATTGTGATTTGCTTGAATATGCTTATTGTATAAATGCTGGAAATCAAAGAGATGAACCATGTTATAAAACCTGAGATAGGATAAAAGGGATTTTTCAATGGTCGGGTAGCAGAATCTTATACCTAATCCTATCAGATCCCATACTAAGCAGAACTTGTACTGTGGAAATCAGATAACTGATATTATGGAGGTGCAAGGTGTACAGTTGTATATATGCAGATTCTCGAGTAAACTTCGCAAGCGCGATAATGGATAATGTGGCGCCACGCCATCTATCTTTCCGTTTGTGAACTATCTCAGTGTTACAGATAGATCTATAGATCTATATATATAAAAATCAATGCCACTTTTCGTTGTAATTTTATAACTCAAGACCGGGCTCAGCTATCCAAACCAAATGTTTAGGCTTTGTTCGGACTATTTAGTAGATGTGGAGTTTGCACAAAATCGGTCGAGTGGTTCTTCATTTTTATCACATTTTTATTATTTCACTTTATAAGTAGCGAAGCACGTACCGGGCCGCTAGTTACTTATAGATGTCGCTACAGATATAATACATATACTACTTTTCTTACTTACTTTTAGGATGATTTGCCCAAAGAATGGCATTGATTATGTTTAGTATGTATTACTTGGCAAAATCTGGAGAAGACATGCGCGCCGAGCCCGAATTTGTCGGCGGCGGCGCGCCGCGGCGTGGTCCATTTTTTTAGAGGATATATTTTATTACGGAATGTTTAGGTCGTTGTAAAAACAGAAGAAATTTTATTAGAAAGTTTAATATGCGGCGCGGAGTGTTCCAATCAAACGCACCGCGCATTTGAAGTTACCGACATTTAGCGGATCAGACGCGCCAGTCCGAGTCGCGCTGAGCATCGCCGAGCCACGGCGCGACTCGTGCTACCTACCACGCGCCGTGTGAAGCGACCATGAGAACGGCCGGGTGACTCGGGCTCACGCGTGCTTGCTCATAGAAATCAACTCGGCGCGGCGCGACTCGTGCTATCACGCGCCGGGAGAAGCGAAAACTAGAATTTTAGGTGCTAAGAAAACCGTGCTTTCTTTCAAGACCACGGTTTTTTTTGCATATCGTAATTATCGTGTATGAATATTATCTTGTTGACTCTCACGGGGCTCAGCCGAGACCTTTGGCATTTACAACGATGCCGGCAACTGAAAATTCCTTGAACATCAGTTTAAGGATCGGAATCCTTGGCGTCGACATTTCTGGCGACGTTTTGTTACGAAGTCACTTGGAAGAAAAGGTTAAGCTGGCATCCAAAAAGCTCGGAGTGCTCAACAGAACGAGGCAGTACTTCACATCGGCGCAAAGTTTGCAATTTTATAAATCCGGCCTCATATGGAGTATATGGAGTGCTGTCATCTATGAATGGGGGTGGGGCACCTCGATACCAGCTTGGGCCTTTAGACTAAGTTCAGCAACGTTTTTTCTACTAATGACCAGAATGGTTTCGTACTGTGCGGTCTCAAAGGAGCTTCCTTCTGTGAGCTTCAGACTGTGGAATGAGTTCCCCGTCGTGGTTTTCCCAATGGAGTACAGTATAGGGTTCTTCAAAAAGGGTGACAAGAGATTTCTGCAGGGTCGGCAATGGGCGAGTAACACCCCTGATGTTGTAAGCGTCCATAGGCTGCGGTAACCGCTTACCATCAGGCCGTATGCTTGTTTGCCATATTAGTTAGTGGTATAAATATAACCCTTACAAATAAAAAGAAATAATGCTAGCTCTCTAAAATAAAAAAATAAAAATCTTTTGTTTCTCCAAGGGGGATGCACTCCTATAATGACAATTGATTTCAATGTTATATTTTTAACCACTATCCAAAGAGCATGGTAATGGAATAGTATTTTATGCTTTCCCGATCCAACATCTGTCATTTTTTCAATCCACATCAAGCACAACACGAGCAATAGAATTGTGCCCCTCACACGACCGCCATATTCTTCCCCGCCCATTATAGACATTTCAAATTTTAAACAATGTGCAAAATAGAATAAAACTTTAACGTCCAAGGCGGCGTGACCAACGCACGGCGCGGCGCGCATGTCTAATCTGGAGGAAGCCTATGTCAGAGTACCACCTGACCAAGAAAAATAAAAACATACACACAAGGTTACTGATGTTAATTTTATTATATTAGATTTGGGTTAGTGGAAATAAAGGCTTATTATATTTCGGTTTCGGCCAAAACTGACACTGGTACTGAAGATTTGGATACAGTGGAAAATCCTGTTTTGGTTGGACATTAATGTCAATATTTAGTACCTTATCAGTTATAGTTACTTAAGTATAAAACTTGTAGTAGGCAATCCAAAAAAAAAAGAGTTTTTCTTTTAAATAAGCTATGTAATAAAGTCTATCAGTTATTATTGAAGTTTGATATATGATAGATAAGTAATAAACGATAAGGCATACCAATTTATAGCAAAGTGGTGGGGGAAGGGCATTGGTTGGTTAGTATCAATATTGCCACACTCACGCGCACGAAACTAAATAAATACAAAATAGTGTTTACCTTCATAGTAAAGAGTTTTCCGCACCAGGGACAGAAATACTTGGCGTCGTGATCCGGGTGCACTTTGTGTTTGTGAGTTATCGCTTTCGATATCGTGGTAAATACCTCGGGGCACACATCGCAGCTAACCATCTCGGCTTGGTCGTCCGATTTTTCGTTTGACATCTTAGTATCATTCTGTGTTACTAAAAACCTTTTTTGATTGTACTTCGGATCACCGTGTTTCCTAAAATACGTAATAATTTATTATTCCGATTTTGGCAATCTTTAGATAGTTTCCAAAAGAAATTAAAAATATACCTGAAATGTATTTGTAATGACTCTTTATCCTCGAAAGTATCTTTACAGAAAATGCAATTGAATTCAGAGACCGAAGTCATGACTATTTGATAACACTTCTATTCAACCATGTCACACACACGAGACATTCTTTCTAACAAAATGTACACAACGTTCGCGTGATAACAAAATATTATTACTGAATCGTTCATAGTATTTAATAAAATTGTAACTCAATTCGTAAAGAAGCAATTACAAGTCTCAATCCAATAAATTTATCCCAAACAAAATCCAGCCATTTTGTTTTAATGCCACAGTCAGTGTTGCCAGTAGCCGATAGTCAAAAGCAACATGAGACAGCTCAAAAGGTAACATTTATACGAGAAAAGTAACATTATCTTATTTTATGCAGAAAATGAAACTAATACTGTAGACATTTGCACTTTATTTCACATAAAAATCTTCACTTCTATTTGTTAAGATCGTAACAATTGTATTAATTCCATAAGTAAGAAAATAAAGAAGAAATCCAAACATTAATGCTATTGCTATCTTCTTAATATGCAATAAAACTCAAAATACACGAATTTATGAAAATTAAAATGACACATATCGTAAGGCAACGATATGTACGTCACTCTGCAAGTTCCCGCCAAAAAGTCACAGATAAATTCAACGAACCTGGGCTGCCAGACTTTTTGGCGTTTTGGTTTCTATTTTCATAAATTCGTGTATTTTGAGTTTTATTGCATATTATCGATGGTGTTTTGTCCAATAAAGATGAATCCGTGTAAAACGTGCACCAGTGAAGTGAAATGAAATGAATGATGTGTATCGCCGTGACTTTTCAAGTTGTCTCAAAAAGTCCGTGAAGTTTTAGTAACAATGACTCACCAATGACTATTATTGTAGGAAAACATGAATTTTATGGACTGTGATTGTGAAAGTGATAAATTATTGTGACTGGAAATTTTAATATAACTTGACACTGGCAGAAATAAGTCCAAATTGGATTTTGTTGCCAAACTTATTTTTTTTAATAATTTGATGCAAATCCCACCGTCCCCATCAATGGGGATAGACCAATGGGGAAATGGGGACAGTGGTAACAATTTTTAATTATTTTATTCAATTCCCACTAACCCCATAAATGGGAATGCGGCAATGGGGACAGTGGGAATTCACCGATAGGTATATAACTATTTAGCGGGGTCTCACTCCTGATAAATATCACTAATTCGAACCACTTCATTCATAAATCTTGATGTGATCTTGATCGTGTGCTAACAAAGAGATATATTACATTATTATTGTGCTAGTGTTTTCATTTCAAGTGAAACAAATTCTAGTCACTTGCGTTTTTGTTTAGAGCTCCAAAAACCTTGGGAGACAACATTTTCGAATAGACCGATGTCTCGATGTGGTTTCTTACTTAGTTGAGGAACCCTAATCCCCTCGTATACCTAGGTATATAACAGGTAGACAGAGTATAATATGTTTAGAAGGTTCTTGTAGTTAAATTCTTAAATACTTGGGTGTATTAACTACATAATCTAAATTCGCTGCTTAAATACAAAAAAATAAATAAAATCAAAACCATAAAACAAAATTTCACTTCTTTGAGAAACGCGACTTAAAGTTTTGAAATTTAGTTTTGTCTATTACTCAATTATCTTACATTATTTTTAAGTATGTTACTTAAATATCGTTAGCTTCGGAAAAAAGTGGCTGTGACATACGGACGGACAGACTGACAGACAGACATGACGAATCTATAAGGGTTCTGTTTTTTGCCATTTGGCTACGGAACCCTAAATATGAGCCTTTAAGTACCATGTAAGAAAAATGCAAAACTGATGTATCCCAAAATATAACCCTTTTGTGTAATCAAATATTATAGAAATCTCAAGAATATTATAAGCAAGACGGTCGTGTTCCGTACTATGACCATTTTGATTTAGTAAGAATATCTAACTTCTAAGCAAAATGGGCAATTTTAAAATGTGGCCCTTTTTATCTTAAATACTAGAAACACTTATGTGTATTTTTATTACAAGACGGATTTATTTCACAATATTGCACTTTTGTTTATAAAATTATAATTTTACAATGGGGCCGTTTTGAAATATGGCAGTGCGTTCGCTTCGGCTGAAGGGCCATATAAAGAAAAAAGGAGATTTTGTTCATATTTGATCCATGAAAATGCAAAAGGGACTTGTATTGTTTCTGTAATGTTACAATGTGAAATCAATGGGAGTATTTTTAAAATATGAAAATATAACCGTTTAAATAAAACCCTTTTTGGAATAAAAACGGTTTTGCTTTTTTTGATTTGTGGTCCTTTTGTATTTAAGCAGCGATATATAATATAATACCTACATAATCGATTGAGATGGTCATCCTAAGCGTGCGATAAAAAGCCAATTCCAAAAATATTGGGAAAAGTTAAAAATACAATTACCTTTTTTTGCAGCAGTCAGAAAGATCAAGTCGTACATACCTACATAAATACCTAATATAAATTAGTGATTGTGGTGGCGATGGCACTTTATCCGTTTCGTATGATACCACGCTATTACTCTAGCATTACTGGTAAAGTGAAAGCTCAAAAATATGTATTGACGAAATATTTTCAAGGTGAACCAAAGAAAAGCGATTTTAAAGTTTTTGAGGAAGAACTATCAGAACTCAATGATGGAGGTGAGCACCATAATCATATAATCATAATAAATACCAATTTTGAGTTTGTTTGTTACCTTTAGACTAGACGGCTCAACCAATCGTAATGAAATTTGATGTAAGTAAGTAGGTACTTACTGGATATATCAAATCAACCTGGAATAACAAGTAACTACTTTTTATTTCGGGGAAACATATGATTCCTCAGGAATTATTTTGACACATTAGAGATAATTTTTACTAGGTAGTACCTAAATCTACAGTCCCATGAGGAGGGCGCCACCATCGATTACATTGCATACATTTTTGTCAATGTAAGGAAAAAATTAAAATTAAAGATCCACCAAATAAAAAAATGCGTTGCTGATTTTTTTGCCGGAGTCTACTCAAGTTCTCAGTTTAAGTGTAGGTACTTATTCCGAACCAGGTGGGTGGTAGATTCAATTGTATGTATACATACCTACTTAATATATAACCGTCATACATAATATTCACCGTAGTCGCTAGCGAGTGTAGATTACGTTAGTGTAGAAAACTCATGGTAGAGGTACAGGCGGTTTAAACAAACTATACTTATCTCTTTCCTTTTTTATCTTATGGAGTAATCGTATGAAAATTATGGAGACCGATAAAAGTATAAAAGTTTGCGTTTTGACACTACTTCTTTCTACGCATATCCAAATTCTTTGGCCTAAACCTAAACTTTTTAATTATGATTTTGAAGACATTTCGAATGATAGCTTTAGTTCCAATTTTGATAGAACAGATAAGGTGGTAATGTGGCACTGAAGATTAGGTGCTCTACGCAGACCTCAGGCCAAATATCTTTTTATTTTCAGAAATACTAACTCAGGCTGAATTTAATCTACATTCTCACCAAATTACCTGTACAAGCGAGGAGGGCGCCACCATCTATTATATTGCCTCACAGCATTTTTGTTATTGTAAAGATTACATTTTCAAATGCGAGCTTTAGTTCCAATTTTGACCACCGGAACAGATAAGTTGGTGGTACTGCAGTTAAAAGTGCTATACTTATACCTCCGGCTAATGTTATTTTATTTTCAGAAATACTAACTGAGGCAAAATATATCAGTATAGATCCCTACATGCGTGCCTATATGATAGGGTACAAATTACCTACTGATATGATCGGTGGACAAGTTGCACAGTAAGTTAGCGTAAATTTTTAGGTCCCTACTATCACAGTCTATAAAACCATACAGTCGTCCGACGCCTTTGATCTCGTCGAAAATGCCGCCAACGTCTAGACAGTTTCGCGACGGCCATATAAATAGTGCGTTCGAATTGGAGTGATGTCGTTTTTAACAGTTTCAAAATGGGCATTTTTCTATTTGCGTTCGAATTGGAAAATTTCAACAATTTTGCAACTTTTGCCACAAACGATATGTCCCAAATCGAACGATTAGATACAAAAATGACATTTCCATGCTCCTCGCCTGCTTGTCACTTGTCTCAACCTACCTTTTTCCTTCAGTTAATCATTAAACAAAGTTAATCTAACAAATTATTCTCTTACCTGTTAGTATTTCTATAAAATTTTATAATAAAAATTAGAATTTTCGCTTCCCGTATGAATTTTACGAAACTTATCTGTCAGATTCAAAGATGTCAAAATATGATCACAAACGACCCTGCCTCGGAGGTGGGTCAAAATTTGCAGTTCACGATGTCGTTTTTAACTGTTTCCAAGCAAAACGAACGGTGAACGAAAACTGTTCAAAACGCCAATTTCGCCCACAACTTTCCAAATCGAACGCCAGTTGTGATCGTTTTTGGCATTTTGGACTGTTATTTTTGCTACCATACCCCAATTCGAACGCACCTATAGTATGCTGTGTCCCGAGCTACTAACATCGTTTTGTTCGCAGGTATGGCTCGGCTTTCCCGCGTCTCGCCCCTGACACCCCGCACGATTGCACTGTCTAGACGTCTTCGTCGAACGACTGTATGGTTTTATATGTAGACTGTGGTACTATTGAGTACCTACTATTATTAACAATATATTTTGAATGCTCAGTATTATTAATTACAAATAATGATGCTAAACTTTTTTCAGGATAATAGCAAGTCGTAACGAGAATTATCCTGTTGGTAAATACGTAGCTGGTTCGTTTGGATGGCGTACACACACAATATGTGATCCTAAAAAGTGGTCTACTATACCGGGTTTCCTCCCGTTTACTCTTCTACCAGACTTAAGTCCTCATCCAGTTTCCATTGCTTTGGGGGTACTTGGTATGCCAGGGTTGGTAAATATTTATTAATAGGTTATATAATTATGTTTAGTTACCTATATCAACAAAAAACATATGAATTTATGGATGGATTAGCCCCTAATAAGTATACTTTTGAAACTGTTTAAAACCACACGTTGGTTCCATATTCAGTAAATAACGGACATCTGTAATGAAGAAACCAATGTATGTTTCTATTACGTTTTATAGGTACATAAATCTATTGCCATAAACACACCGCATGCGCAACTTTAATTAATTAAAAACGCAAAAAATATTCGTTAATTTAAAATGTTTGAACATAGTAAGTAACTAGGTATTTAATTTAAAAAAATATTTTCCGCAGGAATACGGCTTACTTTGGTTTGAAAGAGATCTGCAAACCAAAAGCTGGTGAAACTATAGTGATTACTGGCGCAGCCGGTGCAGTTGGGTCTCACGTTGGTCAAATCGGTAAAATACTAGGTCTGTATGTAAATAGCGGCTGTTTATAATAGCGATTTTATTTACCAAACAAATAAAAATACTGGGTTAGGTTCAGAAGAGTGTATTGCTCTAAGCAATAATAATACTTTCAGTACTTACGTATTTTCAAATTATTATTTAGCTTTGGTGCCGATTCTGTTGTAATTCGCACTAAACTAATTTTAATCACTCACATCTCTTTCTTGCAAACATTATTGATTTGCGGGTATTTAGACGTAACCGCGATGTCTCAGCACCATTGGCCCTGGTTCTGTTGTTTACATTCACATTTATATTCACAAGATGAAGCTTTGAATTTATACCTTTAGAGGTCGTTTATAAAATACGTCGGAGTTAGCGCCCGCTTTGATAAGATACGCTACCTACTAAGTACTTATTTCCTCCTTCTCATACCCTCATCAATAACTAATACCTAATGCTGAAACACCTTTATACATATGACATAACTCATATATTGTCCATGCGTAATATTTTTTAGGTTGCCGAGTCGTTGGCTTTGCCGGAACCGATGCAAAGTGTGAATATTTGGAAAAAGAACTAGGTTTTGATCGTGCTTATAATTACAAGACTGTCAATATAAGAACAGCTCTAAAAGAAGGTGCTCCGAACAAAATAGATTGCTATTTTGATAATGTAAGTTATTTCTAAAATATAGATTAAAAAATTAAACTGCATTGCAGCGTACATTTTTACAACCTGAGTCTTTGTAATATACGTTCTTGGATCGCTCAGCGAAAACCGCAATTGCAGAAAACATCTTATAACTACTTGTACACACGGCTACAAATCAACCTATACATTTCTAGTTTAAGCGGACCTCCCATTGTACGGAAATCCTATACAGTGCGAGATCAGCTTATACTGGAACATATAGCTTGATGTGTAGCCGTGTGTACTAGGGTCGTTGCGCCGGTTAGCGACCGATTAGCTGAATTGCTGACTTTGTTAAGTCACCACATACGCTTACGCGCAAATAGTAAGCGCCGATGTAAATTGGTCCTAGATATAGTCAAATTTTAAAACACAGTATAAAACATCACAATTTCATTCATAAATTATGAAAAATGATTGGAAAAGAGGAAAAATAAGTATACAAGAGATACAAGCGAGTAAGGTCGCCAGAGGTCATTGGGGAGGGGGGAAAGGTCGGTAACGCGTGAGCGATGCTTTTTGAGTTGCAAGAAAAAAAAAATTAAAGTGTTAGATAGCGACCACTTATTTCAGTTTACGACCACTATTTTAGAATATAAAAATTAAGTAATGAAACATCTTTTATTAATTAAAAATATTTATTTTTTCCCTTTCAACTAAACATAATTAACCAGCGGCTCTTTGTGGACGTACTTAGGGAATAACAAGTCAAGCGTACGGCCCGCCCATCATTTGAACCATACATCCCCAGGTTTATCATTCCGGAAAGGATGAGGCTTAGATTTTTCTTCAATTTTTTTTTACACAAACCTGTGTATCCTGAAGTTCTAGGTATCTAGGAAATCCTCGTTTAGCTTGTGGTATAATGAAGTTACACAACAATTTTTTTCAGTTACGGTAAGCACTGGATCAGTTCCAGACTTAAACTTTGTGGTAGGATCGTATTTTAAATTGGATACTACTTCAGGGCATGCCAAATTATTTAGCTGCTTGACGAATCGAACCTATATCGTTTTAATTTAAGCAATATTGCTTCTTTGGAGTTTTGGCATTATCTAAAGACATTTTGGAAAATCTGTGCAACAAAAAATATTCCGTCAGTAACTGGCCATACAATAATAATTCCATTGGCCAACCGTGCCAGTAGTTAGTAGATAGTATTCCTTATGAACTTAACTACCTTAGACCTTAACTATTAAAATAATATATTAACGCATTATTTTCATTTTTATCTCCCAAAGAAAAGTTATTATCTTCAATTAAAAAAACCTAGGCAGGCAAGTGATTGCCTACCAGAATCGCGAAACCGGCGGCGCAATGACCCTATTTATTTTCAAGAGAACTCTTTATGGCTAACACTCGACGGTTGATAATTTCGGTAAAATAATAAGGTATCCATTCCACACATTTTAAATTCATTGATAAGGTACCTATGCCTATACCTACATATTAATAACTCTCTGTGATTTGCACTGTGTGATGATACTATTACTCGAGCTTTTATTTTAATTTATTTTTCTACAGGTCGGTGGTGAAATCAGTTCAACGATTATCAATTATATGAATAAATACGGGCGTGTGGCAGTCTGCGGCTCTATTTCATCTTACAATGATTTATCATTGCCTAAAGGTACCTACGTTATTGGATACATTTTATAAGTCTTCATTTTTAACCGACTTCAAAAAAAGAAGGAGGTTTTCAATTCGGTTGTATGTTTTTTTTTTTTCTTTGTTTGTTACCTCATAAGTCCGTCATTTATTAACACTTCCCGTTTGGTCCCATTGTCATCAGATCAGGATTTGATTACTTCTTAGTGTAATTTGAATTTGGTTTACGTTTTTTTGTAAAACAGTCAAATTCTTTATTTATTTATTTCTATTAGGTACATACACTTTATCGGTAGGTACGTCTGACAACGCTGCCTTTCATGGATATAACCTCAGTAGTATATAAATACTTCATATAACATAACATCAAATATCAAATTGGACAGTCAAAGATTTTCATAGGGCATAGTGCCTCTACCCAGATGGATAGTCCACCTTACTAAAGCATGATATTTAATATCACTCCGCTTGAGGGGCTCCTGAGCAAATCGCTCTCAGTTCGTACCTACTAAGCACGGCTGTCACCGCGTCATAACCACGGTACATATATCAAATATGTACCATTTGATATATGTACCGTGGTCATACTCGCTGTTCTGATTAAATAAAAAACCGGCCAAGTGCGAGTCAGACTCGCGCACCGAGGGTTCCTTATAGGGAATGCAAAACCGTGGCAAAATGAAAACCGGTTTTTTTCGGTTATGGAGAGGTAAAACCGGTTAACCGGTTTTAAAACCGGTTTTTTTAATGTTCGTTCGTTTTATTTCCACGTTATTTCTATAGCTCGAATTATAGGTAATAACCGTGCCTAAGATTTAAAAATCGCAAACTGAGGAATTATAGTCGGTTAAAGTTAATGAAGAGAGTATAAAAGAAAACTCAAATTCATCATCACCATCTGCCTGCCCTGTTCCCAACCATTTGTGGTCGGCGCAATATGTACGCAAGCCTGCGCATTCACCGTTGCGACAAGTCTACTTTCTGTGGCTCCTCATTTCTAGAACCCAATCAATGCTTTTCGTGATGTTGAGGGACATCCCTCAACATCACGAAAAGCATTGGGATCCTCGCGTTAATATTTGTAGCGACGTTCGGTTCCAAAATCATCTACAAGGTATCCAAAAAACTCGGTGTGATTAATAGAGCGAAGTAGTACTTCTTATCGAGACAAAGACTGGAACTATATAAGTCGCAAGTCCGGCCCAAGTGGAGTAATGCTGTCTTCTGTGGGCACCTGGATACCAGCTTTGGTATTTAGACTCAGATCAGCGACGTGCTGTTATAATTGTCGACGATCCCGAGCTCACAAGTGTTTTAAAGCCCCTTAGTCTGAGGAGAGACTGCCTTCTTATGTGTGTTCTATTTCTTTTTCAACGGACTGTATTCTGAAGAATTGTTTGACCTGATGCCCAGTTACCTTCTACCATCGTACTATGCGGTTTCAAAGAAGCTTCCTATCGCGGACGCTCAGGCTGTGGAATGAGCTCCCCGCTTCAAAAAGTTTGAGGGTTGGCAACGTGCGAGTGATAACCGTTATGTTGCAAGCGTCCATAGGCTACGGTAACTGGTTATCATAAGGCGGTTCGTACGCTTGTTTGCTGCCTAAGTATTGTAAAAAAAAGTTTAATGTATTTTATATCTATCATAAAAACAATCATTATTATAAGTTATTTTCTTACCAGCTCAACACAATACACATCAACACACTTCAGTTCATCCCAAAAATACTCAATGCATTGCACTCAGTTTACAAAAAGGCGGCAATTCTTCCTTTGTTAGTTTTTCCAAACATTGAAAGAAAAACCGAAAAAAATCGAAAAACCGGTTTTGGTGCCATGTAAAACCTGTTTTTTTGGTTGGTCAAAACCGTACCGAATAACCGGTTTTTCGGTTTTCGGTGAAACCGGTTTGCATTCCCTAGTTCCGTACAAACCTGTAGGTATAAAAGTAAATGGTAGTATAGACCTGAGTTGGAGGGCCGTAGCCTTCTGTGAGACCGTAATGGTCCAGAAGGAGGCTGCTGAGCGGGATCGGGAGAAGGCCGATCCCGCCCGGAGACGACGCCGCCGAGGCGCGGCCGTGCCTCGTGGCGGCCCTCCTGCCCTGTACCTGGGGCTTAGAATCACAGCTACGGTGTTCCCCTGCCTGTCGTAAAAGGCGACTAAACGGAGACCTTCGGGGTCGTGGGCAATCGGGGTGGGGACTCTGAACGCCCAGAAGCGGCCCCGAGAAAGACGATGAGTCGTTGTGGGCACGACTCATCGTGCGATAGCACCGCGAGGGTGCTGGGGGGAGGTATCACACTTCCCCCGGGACGGGCTATCACAGCGCCGCGCGTGGAGGGGCGAGCAGGTACGCGATCTGCACTAGAGCCCGCCCCCCTCTGTAGCGCAGGTGGCGACCACCGTGGGGTTTTAGCCGGTAACAGTCCGGCATAACCTGGCCGCTCCCCCCCAGGGCGGTCGGGTATCCTATGAGGATTTCCCCAAGCTAATAAAAAAAAAAAAAAAAGTTTAGACCTGAGTATTTGATATGAATTTCAATTTATGACGTATTAAAACAAAAATGCTTACTAGATCTCGTTTAAACCAATTTTCGGTGGAAGTTTGCATGGTTATGTACAATATATCATATATATTTTTAAGTTTTATCATTCTCTTATTTTAGAAGTTACACAGGACACATTTTAACACTTTGGAAGTGTCTCTCGCGCAAACTAATCAGTTTAGAAAATAATTGGACTGTTTTACAAAAAACTTAAACCGACTTCAAAGTACACTAAGAAGTAATCAAATCCTGATACATATAAGTAGATGTATTCTGTGAACCGCATTAAGATTTCAACATTTCAACACCAAGGTTTCAACATTATAGTTCTTATAGTTTCGGAAAAAAGTGGCTGTGACATACGGACGGACAGACAGACAGACAGACAGACATGACGAATCTATAAGTGTTCCGTTTTTTGCCATTTGGCTACGGATTGAAATACTGTCACAACACGAATACAAAAGTTAAATAAAAATGAAAATGTTAAAATGCAGTATAGTAATTTCATAAAAGAATATGATAATTTAGGTCATTTAAATGACATTGATAGGCCTAAATTTGGATGTTACTTACCCCATCACTGTGTCATTAGAGATCAGCATGAAACCACAGCTAAAACTAGTTCTGGAAAGTCCCTAAATGATATTCAGGCTGTTGGTCCCGTAATGCAAAGTGATTTATTTTCTATTCTCCTTCGCTTTCGAGTCCATAAGTTCGTATTAACGGCTGATATAAATAAATTTTACAGACAGGTGGCTTTAGATGAGTCTCAACGTCACTTACAGCTCGTGCTTTGGAGGGATCAAGTCGATCAGCCTTTCAAAGTCAAACAACTTCAAACTTTGACCTATGGAATGGCTTCTGCTCCTTTCTTGAGTACCAGGTGTCTTGGTCAACTGGCTGATGAATGCGAAGATCCAGTTATAGCTAATGTGATCCGTAATGACTTCTATATCGATGATTTAAATACCGGTTCATCAAGCCCGATTGAGCTAAAACATATATACATAAATATAACCAAAGTGCTGGACTCAGCTTGTTTTCCACTGAGAAAATTCCGCACAAACTGCCCTCAAATACTTTGTGATCAATCACAATCTTTGCAAAGTCTGGATTTTCACGACGAAGCTACTGTCTTAGGTTTAAAATGGTCAGCAATGGACGACCAGTTACATTTTCCTAGTGGTATCGAAACTAAGCAAAAGGTTACAAAAAGAATAATTATTTCCACAACTTGTAAGCTCTTTGACCCATTGGGGTTAGTCAGCTGTTGCATAATCAAGGCAAAAATTCTTCTCCAGAATTTATGGAGTCCCAAGTTAGACTCGGATGACCCAGTACCAGATCAGTTTGTAAAACGATGGGTAACCTTTATACAAAACTTGCATCATCTATCAGACATTGTCTTGCCTCGTTATGTGATGGTTGGTAGCCTAGAAGTACATTCTATTGAACTGCATTGTTTCGTTGATGCTTCTCAGCAAGCCTACGGGACATGCGTCTATTTGCGTACGCATAATAATGAGCATAATATTACTGTTAAATTATTATGTGCGAAGACAAGAGTCGCGCCTATTAAAACTCTTAACATTCCCCGGTTAGAGCTAACTGCGGCCTTGTTAGGAGCTCAACTTTCTGATAAGGAAGGCCATTCAGTGTAAGGTTATTAAGAAATATATGTGGACAGATTCTACAGTAGTTCTAGGATGTCTTCGGACACAAAACAAAACCCTTTTGTTCGTAACCGGGTAAATAAAATAAATGAACTTACTGAAGAGTGTGAATGGAACCATGTTCTAACCGAATTAAATCCTGCAGACCTTGCTTCTAGGGGTATCGACCCGCAGCTTTTGCAGGCAACTTACCTGTGGTGGGAGGGACCTACTTTTCTTAAAAAAGGTCAGTCGGAATGGCCTACTCAACTCCACAAAACACCTAGTAAATTGCCAGAAACAAAAAAGGTGGTTGATATTGTTAGTAATGTGGTTGGTGATTCTAATGATAGTTTGGAATCATTTATAGCATTTAAAAATCATCATAGTTATTTAAAATTAAAAAGAACTTACGCGTATGTTTACGTTTTATATAAAAGGGGTTTACCTAAATTAACTGGGCCATTACAATCTGACGAACTTGAACGTTCTTTAACGCTTTTATTAAAACACAGTAAGATTGAGTCATTTTCCAACGATATAAAACAGATTCAAAATGGTAAAGAATTACATTATAAAAGTAAATTATTGCCACTAAATCCTTTCTTAGATACGAATGGTTTAGTAAGAGTAGGAGGAAGATTAGCCCAATCTGACTGTCAATATGATAAAAGACACCCTATTTTACTCGATACTAAGCATCACCTAACTAAATTAATAATGATTAATGAACATGTACGTTCGTGAGAGGTTTTGGCCTTTAAATGGTAGAAACTTAGCCCGCGCCATCTCGAAAGGCTGTGTCGTTTGTTCACGTATGCGTGGTCAAACTATACAGCCTGAGATGGGTGACTTACCTTATGTGAGAGTAAATCCAAAGTTTCCTTTTAATTCATGTGGTATCGACTTCGCTGGACCATTTATGATTTCTTCTAAAAAGGGACGAGGTAACCTTATATCAAAAGCCTATCTGTGTGTATTCGTATGTCTCACTACGAAAGCTCTTCACTTGGAAGTTGTTAGTGATCTTACCACAGAAGCCTTCCTATCATGCCTACGTAGGTTTGTGTCGCGCCGAGGCAAGCCACACGTAATTTATTGTGACAACAGTAAAAACTTTGTAGGTGCGAACAATGAATTAGGAAGAGTTTCATTTAAAACGTATAGCGGGCAATGCATCCTTAACGTTCGAGGAGTTAAGGCGCCGTGTGTTCATAGATTAGCAAAAATGCGTTTGTTTGATTCGGTTTTACGTAAAGAAAATGCAATAGTTCTAGTTCGGAAAAAATATATGTGAAAGTTGACAATATTTCCTAAGGTCCAGCGAGCTCCAAAACACGATTGCAATAATTTTACTAGATAAATCGTAAAGTTACCCCTTTTTATTACTTTTATTGCGTTTTATGGCTATAATAATCAGAATTTTCAGAAGAAAATTATACTAAAATAATAGTCATAATATGATCTATCGCACTACGTTTTGTTTTTTTTATTTTATTTCTTTACTTTTACACAAATCCAAAATACCTATAAAATTCATCGTCTCGCGGTCAGCGGTGGCCCACTCAGTCGCGCTGGAGCGCTTGTGGAGGTCGGACCTATGCCAGATTTCTCGCCGAGCGGTTGAACTTGCTTTCATAACACTTCGATACACCATTTTTGTGCGTATTGATAGTAATCATTATAGATATTTGATTTTTTATTGCCGCGTTTCGTCCGAGAGTTAAAACATTCGTAGAAAAAAGTCGTAACTAAAATATAAATGTTTTATAGTACTTATAAATTATTATAAGTAGGTAATATTATTATTTATTTATAATTTGATCTTTCTTTTCAATTCAAACATGAAAATATTCATGATAGATATGAAATATGAATAATATAAATGTTTTATTTTAAAACTCAATTCCGTAACTAATTCTGTAATTGGTTCCGGAATGAACGCATAGTCCAATATTGAATTTCACAACTGGGGTTTAAAACCATTGCAATATTGTTGAGATACATATCTAATAGTTCACATTATCCGGAATCCCGGACTAATTTTCATGTACTAAAAGTGGAAGATATTTTTTGCTTGTTTGTTAAAACGGGCCAATAACTAGAACTACCAGTCGGATTCGAAAAACTCTCACTAATAGGAAGCTACATTATCCCCGAGTAAAATAGGCTACTTTTTATCCCGGAACAGCAATTTTTCACATATTTCAATTCCGGATCGTAATTCCGATATCCATAAATTTTTATTATAATTAATAATTTATATCATATAGGTATTTAGCTTTTCCGGACTTATATTAAATATTAAACACGAAACCATGGGTCCAACCCCTCAGCTAGTTTTTCTGTTCTTATTCCAAATCATCTAGAAACGAAAAACCGTTCACAAGGTGCTAATTCCGAAACTAGTTCTCTGGTATCGAAACTCATTTCCGGAATTGAAAACTTTCCGATATTGCATGCCCTATTTCGAACAACATAAATGTCATTTTATGACTTTGTTGTGCAAACGAATATTATTTACCTATTTTGCAATTATTTATGTAAGTAGATTTTTGCATTGCGAAGTGATACTATTTTATACTAAGTACCTACTTATTTTATTCAAACCTAGACACAAGACATAAAATGTATGACCTTTCTTATAAATAAGACACAAGTATCGTTCTTATAATGCGTAGTAGGACTATAAGTATTTAGACAATCAAAAGCATAAATTGAAATTTCCGGAATCTATAACAACCAGAATAAGGATTCCGACAGAATACGGACCCCGGCGGACTGCGCGGGTAGTACGCGGGGCGCCCCGAATTGAGCGCCGTCTTCACCGCTGCTTCACCCCCTCAAATGTGCGAAAAGTGTCTTCACACAGCGCCTTAACAACGTTTTTCACGCAAATAGAAGCAATCCTCAATTCCCGCCCTATTTCCCCTCTCTCTTCAGACCCTACAGATCTCAATCCTTTGACCCCAGGGGGCCTACCACAAGCTCTTAAAACAAGGTTAAAATAACCTTATTTGTCTTTTGTCCCTCTTTGACATCCGGCGTCAAAACAAGACAAAACACAAATAAGGTTATTTTAACCTTGTTTTAAGAGCTTGTGGTAGGCCCCCAGGCCACTTTTTAATCGGTCGTCCGCTGATGTCTGTACCATCACTACCTGTGCAATCAGCTAGACACAACCGATACCAGCGCATCGAGCAAGTACGGCAACAATTCTGGGAGAGATGGCGTCGCGAGTTCATGGCAGAGCTTCAAAACCGTACCAAATGGCGGAAGAATCAACAGAACCCACTTCAAGGAGACCTTGTTATACTGAAGGATGATAACCTATCGCCGCTTCACTGGAGAATGGGACGCGTCAGTAAATTATACGAAGGACGTGTCAGAATATGTAGAGTGGCTGATGTTTACACCATCAGAGGTACAGTAAGACGCGCTGTCAATAAGATGTGTCTTGTACCAATACCTGATCCTGATGAACACTAATCTTCATACCTATCAATTTGGAATCTTCTTCTGGAATCAAGCTTCCAACGCCCGGAGGATGTTCACGCCGATGCGCGGACAGACGGCCGCGCCCCGCACCCCGCACACTTCACCTGAAGGCATTCTCGAAGACTCGAACCGAGCTGCAGTGTTGCCAATTTAGCGACTTTGTCGCTAGATTAAGCGACATTTAGACACTTACAGCGACTTTTTATTCTCATTTAGCGACAAAAAAAACTAGCGACTTTTCTAGCGCCTTTTTGAAGTGATTCGTTTCTCATTTAAATTTATTTGAGTAAACATTTGTGTAACTATAACTATACAATAAATGAATTTACAATCCTTAGTTCATTCCATATTGAACACAACTGTAGCTACAATCGAGAATGGAGAAATCGAGAGAATATTTAGTGCTCTTTATATAGTAAAATCAAAGCTACGAAATCGCAAGGGGTTAAAAATATTGAATTCCATTTTAATGATTAGATATGGCTTAAAAAGAAATTAATAAAAAAAATATGATTATGATTTACAATTGGAGGTACTCTGACTTATTGGCACCAATAAAGCCTACACATTTACCCAGAAAAATCAACAACCATCGACCTCGACGGCGAGTGATCCTCAAGTTCCGCAACCCTCGACCTCGAGTGCGATTGTGATTGATTCGGATGATGACGAAGATTTTATATATTTTTTTTATATTATTATTATTAAATATGAATACTTTATTATTTTGAGTTTCACTTTTCAAGCATCATTAAAAAAGCGAGTTCTAGAAAAAATTAACTGGCGACTTCTAGCGACTTTTGAACCAGCCATCTAGCGAGATTTGATTTGGTAGAGTTGGCAACACTGCCGAGCTGGCAGCGAGCGCACGCGCCTAACCAACCTAACTATAACACGTGTAATTTGTGTCCAATTAAAACTGTGTTACTTATGTTAGTCTTTCAATTCAATACAGTTTGTAGATACAAACTTATTATACATAATTGGGTGTCATTCATGAATCCAAGCTGATATTCGACGGTCACATAAATAGTATTATTGCGAAAGCCTCAAAAGCCCTGGGATTTGTAATGCTCCAAAGACTTTATCAAAGCTAAAACATTAAAAATGCTATAAGTACTGCATTTACGTCAGGAGCAACCTAGAGTACGCGTCTCAAATTTGGAACCAGGTATAAAATCTACATATCACGTATCGAGAACATCCAGAAAAAAATCATAAAATACCTAAGTTACCGTTTGCGCTCGAATCTAGACTCTACTGATTACCTGGAATTATGTAGAAAGCAACACCTTTTACCATTGGCAACACGTCGTGAAATTGCTGACATTTTATTCCTTTCTAAGATTGTGAATGGATCCGTAGACTGTCCTGACTTGCTCTCAAAGTTCGGCTTTAACGTACCACATAAACGTGTTCGAGTCAACCCCCTTTTCTTTGTCCCTTCAGCGTCTACCAATTATAGACAGAACTCATTTTTGTTGAGAACTAGCTGCGCATACAACGCGATTTCAAACTCCGAGGAAATTGATATATTTAATATGAGCAACACATCGCTGAAGCGTCGGCTTAGTGGGTGTTTTTCTCTGACAACTAGCATTATGTAAACTAATCAGTCATTATCTTTTTAATTTATTTAATTATTTTTACTTTTGTTAAATCCTGTTTAAATACTTTTACTCAGTAGGTGTATAATCACGGTATAATAGCGTAACGATTATATTTATACTGTGTTAAACTTAACTTTCATCCTTACATTGACTTTACAACATTGTTTTTTCTTCTTTATGTTTTATTTCTACTGGTGAAGACCTTTAAATGGCTCACACATCATGTACAGTCGAGGACATAAATATGTATACACTTTTTGAAAATCAAAAGCGATTTTCTCGCATGTTTAACATTTAAGTGTTAAGCTATTACACAAATCATAATATTATATGTTAGAAGATTCTGTCTTTATGATATCTCATAATTTCAATCAGTAGTTTAAGAGGAAACCGTTGTTGAATTTTACTAATTGTATACATATTTATGTCCTCGACTGTACAATGAATTTATACACATGTAATCAGCTGTTGGTTTTCTGAATAAAATAAAATAAAATAAAAATAATTACGCCCAGACTTAGGACATGCAGTTATGTTCATGCAATAAAATACATGTCCTGGATAGGAATCGCACCTACAAACTACGACCTGCCCCGTGCCCGATCCGCTCGTTTTGAGCACGGACTAGCTATTATGGACTGATGATAATCAGGACTTTATTATATCAATTTGAAGCTCATAACTTAATCTGATTTCTTTTTCAGTCACAATTTTGCAGCCATCGATAGTCCTCAGGGAACTTAAAATTGAAGGATTTTTGGTAAATCGATGGTACGGTCGCTGGGAAGAAGGAGTTAATACTAATCTGCAATGGCTCCGTGACGGAAAACTAAAATATGAAGAGAAAATATATCATGGGTTTGATAATATGGTGGATGCTCTAGTGGGTTTATTAAGAGGAGAAAATACTGGAAAAGCAGTCGTCAAAGTAAAATAAATTTTATTTTGAAATAATATAGCCACAGTATTACTATCATATAGCTATATCAATTCTAAAACTATGACAGGCTTTCTTACGATGCCTTAATTCAGAATACGGTCTAAAATCATACATTTAATTTTACATTGATATTATTATTAAACAAAATGTTTATCAGTATAACTGTCTGTTTTATTAACCGACTTCAAAAACAGGAGGAGGTTCTCAATTCGGTTGTATGTTTTTTTTTTTTTTTTTTTTTTTTTTTTTTTTTATGTTTGTTACCTCATAACTCCGTCATTTATGTACCGATTTGGAAAATTCTTTTTTTGTCTGGAAGGGTACACTTCCCGTTTGGTCCCATTGTCATCAGATCAGGATTTGATTACTTCTTAGTGTACTTTGAAGTCGGTTAAAGTTTTTTTGTAAAACAGTCCAATTATTTTATTATCATAGCGAAACTAACAGTTAGGTTTTCAATTACCAGAGTAACAAGTAATTTTATAAATATTCAGAGGTAGGTAATTTAATGTTTCAACAGATATAATAGAAGTACCTAAGTAATTACAAATAAGAACTAGTTAATGCGAAATTCGCAGTTATCAACCAATTAATATAAAATGACATGAACCTTAACAATATATAGACGGAGAATTGGTATATAGGCTTGATATTGAATGAAATATATAAGGATTTTTTTTGGTCGGACACGAGCTCCCAAGGGCGGTAGAACTAAAGAAATATTTTCCAAAAATGGTCTTAATTCCATTAAATACTGTAAATACATTTAGAAATACCTTACTAATATTACCGCAACGTATGGTCACTAGGCACGTGCACAGACTAGAGCTAGGCGCCAAATAACATCATTTTATTGTGGTGTTGTGTTCCTGCGGTGAGTAGGGTCGGTGCTGGCAGTGTGTGGGGACCAGCAGTGTAGAACTGCCGTAGGACTGTGCAGGCGTGGTTTGTTGTTGCGGCGGTCAGGAAGACCCGGTGAAACATCCGCTGATCCCCAGGGATCACTTAATCTCCGCCCTGGGAGGCTGGCCCACCACCTAGCGCGTAATCCCTGGTGCAGTTGGTCGTGCCGGAGAAAGAGATCGGAGTTGCATACAGGCTTCCCGAGGGGTTATGCAAATGGGTCGCCAGCTTTCTGTCCAGCAGATGCATAAGCGCCGTCGTCGACGGTAGCTGCTCCGATAGCATGGACATAAATGCCGGCGTCCCGCAAGGCACTGCGCTGTCCCCAACACTGTTCCTTCTGGATATCAATGATATGCTGTCTATTGACGGCATTCATTGCTATGCGGACGACAGTCAAACGACAGTAAAGGGGATGCTCATTACACGGGCCGTGCAAATATCCCTCGTTCCGAGGTGGAGGAAAGCCGCGAACGGCTGGTGTCTGAAATCGAGAGTACACTAACTTGTGTCTCCGATTGGGGTCGACTAAACCTAGTCCATTTCAACCCCACCAAGACTCAAGCCTACGCTTTCACCGCTAAGAAAAACCCATGGTCTGTGGCTCCACAATTCCAGAACACCTCCTTGAACATCAGCCAAAGCATCGGGATCCTTGGCGTCGACATTTCTATCTACGTTTTGTTCCGAAGACACTTGGAAGACAAGATTAAGCTGGCATCCAAAAAGCTTGGAGTGCTCAACAGAGCGAGGCAGTACTTCACAGCGGGGCAAAGGCTGCAACTTTGTAAGTCGCAGGTCCGGTTTCATATGGAGTACTGCTGTCATCTATGGTCGGGAGCCCCTCAGTCTGAGGAGAGACTATGCCTTCTTATGTGTGTTCTAGCGCTAGTACAAGGGAGAGTGTTCTAAGGAATTGTTCGACATGATGCCCACGGATACCATCGCAACTCTCGCCATCGACGGTGAGTCCATCCTCACACATTAAAATCAGATTTGTTTCGAACTGTATGGGCTAAAAGGAGTTTTCTTCCGCGGACTCTCGGACTGTGGAATGAGCTCCCCGCCGTGTTTTTCTTAAGTTAATATCAGGAATAAACTCTACATAATGTTGTTTACATTTCGAATACCTTGATTAATAAAAACTGTAATTGAATCGAATCTGTCATTCATTAAAATCTTCTAAAATAAATTATATTTTTCATTTTCACTAAGGAGGAAACTTATCTTTCAATCATTAGAAAAAATATTAACAATACATTAGGCAGCCCATACACATCTTAAATGGACTTTATGTCAGAAAGAAAAGAAAACTTGAATCCCATAGCGTATTAAATGTCAGCTTTGTAGGCAGAAAACAGGATAGCTTTTTAAAAGTTTGACTTAGTTAATACCCCTTAAACGAACCTATCCTAGAAATAAACTCTAAAATTGCCTATTGTTAAGAAGGTCTGATGACAGTCGGTGGATCCAATTTTATAAGAGAATAAATTCTTTCAATTTGAGAGATTCAAAATGTTCTTCGCATTTGAATTCCTTACTACCAAGCACACGTCCTCCAAAGCTGCCCTCAAGTTGGACTGAGAGAGATTCAAATGTTCTTCGTCGTCCTACAAAGCCGCTCTAAAGGCCTCAAGTCGGAATGACATTGGACTTCCGATTTTCCAGTATAGTGTATTTACTATGCTTCCGATTGTCTGACGTGTGGAAGCTTATACGGAACGGAACGGAACCTCTCTATCCTTCCCTTAATCCATACAAAGAATAAAAAAAAATATGCATAGCGTGAGGGACAAATAAAATTTAAATAAAATAAATTTAAAATAATTTAAAATGTTAACTTTATTATTGTATAAGGCAAATTTCGTAGTCTATAAATGAATTCCGTACATCATCGTACATTTTATGCCATAGGCCATAGTGTTTTTTTTTATATGTCTATGGCCCATAGCTATGGCCATAGTATATAGTACATCAATATTCTATTTGCAGAAAATCGCACATAATTTTATTTTTGAGGCTTTGCCTCACACATTTTTAATAAGTATCGATTAATTCGCTCACAATATCATGTTTATCGAGACTCAAAACATGGTAATTTTTATAGAAAAGTAAAGAAAAATCTCTTAAACCATCTTCAAAATTTGATTTACATCTATAGCTTGTCAAATTTTAATAGTGAAAAAATCACAACAATTCAAAACTCAAATCTAAAATGTCATAACATTTTATATATGCGGCCAGTGGAGAAACTCTTTTAAATTTTATCGATAATGGTCCTTCTACTTTCGAATAAAAATATTATTGCAGCAGATACGCTGCAATAGGCGGTATCTCAGACCAAGAAAATTTCTGGATTAATGGACTATTATTTATTTAAATGAAGGCCACGTAACTAAAAGAGTTATGAATATGAAAGACTGAAAGGGGATGGATATACGGAAAGAGGAAGACCGAAAAAGAGATGGATGGATTTTGTGAAAGATGATATGGGTAAGAAAGGAATGGATGCTGGTATGACGGATAGAAGCACGGAACAAAAAAAACAAGGGCCAGAAAAAGCCCATTTAAAACAATAATTTTGAAGCCATTTTTCAGTATATTCATTTTATACTCTGCAATATTATTATGGTATAAGTAACGACAACAGACGCAATAGACACAAGTAAAGAATAATTCAGTTGAATGAAGTTAGCCATACTAAAATGAATCTGCCTAGATTGCACTAGCCCTTGAAGCTCGACCATGGCAGTCCGGAGCTCAGCACCTGTGGCAGAAAAAAAAGACACAAAAACGTACAAAATATACCTTGAAGATAACTGAATAAAAATAAATTTATTGATAAAATCTTACTTGGATTCTTATTTATAAGTAAGTGATCAATTATGGAAATTATGCGTTCTCTCTGTCGATAGACCTGTTCACAGTGGTTCACTAAGCTGATGATCACAGCAATACAAGTTAACAGGCGCATAACTGTGGAAACAGCGGGGAAGTAACCGGTTTCGTATGTGGTTCGCTGTAAATTGAGATTTTTCACAACGATCATACACAGCTTGAAATATTCACTTATTATTTGAATCCATTTCATCATTCCAAATTTTAGGGACTATGTAGCAGTGTTTTGGCGGATGGCAGCGTTTTATATCACACTCGCTCGCCCGAATAACCCTAAATTAGGTAAGTATATGGTCAGTCTTATTTAATTAAGTTACTTTTATCAATGATTTTGTTTCATACGGGAAAGAAAAAGCAATTTATTAAAAATGCTATTTACCTGTGATCCAATTACGATTCTGACGGCTAAATTTGTAAGCCGCACCATATCAATGAGCAAGCTCAAGCTATTCAGCAAGATCTAAAAAATATTGACATATAAATACATACGACTACATACGGTATTAGGTACACCTAAATCGTCGAATACTGTGGTTTAGAAAAAATATGGTTGGAGATGACTGGCGGGTCAGCTTTCAAGCATATTCTTTCTCAGACAAACTTTTAGTACTTTTTGCGAATTTAATATCCTCTACGAAATTATATTACGCCTAAACAAAAAGTTTTGCACTCCTGAAAAACAGACTCACCCTAAATCCGAACATTTTATTAATGAATGCAACTTGTTCAGTTAGCAATAAATAACAACTGCTCAGCCACTTAATCTCATTGTAATTGTTAAAGTTCTTCAATAGAGGAGGTCGTGTCTTTAACTCTGATGTCCAGAGAAATGCTTCCGTGTACAACCAGTTATCACTGCCCGGAGTATTACCTATCAATCCAGGTATAGGTTCTGCTTGTTTATAATAGTCTTGTCCTAAATCACCGACATGTCTGAGGCGAATCTCGATATGCATCACGTGAGTAGTTAAATCCAAGGTTGTGAGAATTTTAATAAATAAAAATATGTACGCCAATGAATAGGCTAGTGGACCTGTCCAATCTCGATAACTCAGAACCCACGCTGTGAAGTCGCAGATTGAACTTATAAGCCAGATTGTAACAAAAAAAGTTATCAATTTATTCAGTCTGCGTTTGATCAAAGAATAATAGGTCACATCGAGTATCCTATCAATATTCTCATATTGTTTAAAGTACTCTAAGCCGATGCGGCGTCCGTATTTATTAACGAAGTACAAATCCACGATGTACTGGCAATAGTCATAAATCATCTGAACTACGTCAGTGAGTATAACAGAATTGTTAGTAAGGTCGTATAAACAAGTTATTTTGATATATAAACTGTAACATATCATCGAACCAAGTATCGTAGCGTTAATTATACTTCTGATAAAAAAACATGAAGATTTTAACTTAGTTTCACATGTGATGTGGCTGTTTATAGAAAATATTGATAAGAACCACGTTAACCGAGTTGTGTATTTGAATGTTTCCAGTTCAATGCTTTGGTTATGTACATCGCGAACTTGCATTGTGACAACAAAAGTACGTATGACCAATGAAAATAAGTAAGTTGGCTTTCCAACACTTTAATTTTACTGAGTGCTTCGATGTAATAATGAAGCAATATGAATAATTAACTGAGTAGGTATCTAAGCGCACAGAGTGCGCTGGCCAAGTCATTGGAAAATTGCGCGTGAATTGTATTTTTTAACTCGATCGAACAACCTTTTCTGAGCCCTTTTATGTCCGTAGCTAAAGCAAAAAATCCGACTAAGTAAAATAAAAAGTTACTGAAATGTTTAATTTGAATTTTACAAGATATTGCAGGTGGGGTCGCGTATGGACATCCTTCCACTAAGTACTTACTCAGAAATCGAATACTTCTGAGGTCCGGGAGGATTTACAATGGTTGATTTCAGTATTTCGATTTTAAATGCTACCCTGATTTTAGTTCTGAGCCACGGGCGAGTGGGATAATACAATGCATTTAAGAATCATTTTTATGAATCCCTGCCATGACTGGGCTCTTTATGGACGGTTTATCCTTACGTCTGTTATAAAAATCGGTTGCACCTTTATTTTGCGAGTTTTTCTTGGGGCCGTTTTACATTATCAACTAGTGAAGTTATTGTTTGTATGAAATCCAATAGATTTTTCATGCGTACAATTGGACAAGGAATAAAAATTGCGATTGAAAAGTACATTGTTTTAATATATCGAAAATAAATTTAGTAATTTTCACAATGAAAGATCAATATTTTGAGGTTCTTCAGGAAAGAATACCAAACCTGAATTTGTTGGTGGTAACTCAGTAGCTTTGACCTTCATAATTGCCCTACTAGGGCCTACCTTTGGTCCATGTATCTGTAAAAGTCTTCGATAATGCCCATCGTTACCTAAATCTTATTTTGTTAATACTAATAATATCTTCAATAGATATAAGCGGAGATTGATAGCGGAGCTACGTTCTGAAAATTGACCCTTTCTCTTGTTGGTATGCGATCTGAAGTCGGGGAGTATCGCGCATTAATTCATAGCAGTGATACGATGATGAGTACCTATATAGAAAAAGTGAGTTATACACAAAGATTTTCATAGGGCATCGTGCCTCTACCCAGATGGATAATCCGCTTTACTAAAGCATGACATTTAATTTCACTCCGCTTGAGGGGCTCCCTGAGCAAATCGCTCTCAGTTCGTACTGCGCACGGCTGTCAAATACTGTCAATTCTGGCTTGTTTATTTCATGTTGCCATAGAGGCGACTATCCTTCTGGACGTTTTAAATTCTTTGGTTATACAGTATTTTTGTGGCTTAATTTTAAAATTTAATGATGTGGCGGAAGGTGGTAAAAAAAACTAAAATACACGCTTTAAAAAGCCCGTCACGGCAGGATACGATAGTCCACTTTGGAGTTCCAGTGCCTACCCTCTTACTCTACAAAATACTGGGTGGAGATTTCAAGATGGCAAATTTTCGAAAAGCTATGTTGGGTTAGTCATGCTGAACAACTTTTACCTTTTACTATTGGACCACCAGAGAATTCTCAATTTTTTTTTTACTTTTCATAACTACATTATGGTCGAGCAAGGTTGAAATTTACTATGTAAAGAAAAAAATTTTTTTGAGAATTCACCATTGGTCCCATAGTAAAAGTTGTTCAGCAATGACTTTTTTTTTTTTTTACGTGGTTAAATCCTCATGTATACCCGGGCACTCCGGGGGAAGCGGCCGGGTTATGTCAGACTCCTACTGAAAACCCCACGGTGTTCCTATCCTACATGTCGCTGCCGGCTGGATATACGGGGGCGACGAAGCATTCGTCCGCGTATCCAGCAGCGACGGCCTGGTCGGAGGCCTTCTCTTCGTCGACGGCAGAGACCGGAGCTCTTATCTCCGCCGTCTCCTCCTGAGTAGAGTGCGGAAACACACGCTCCACTACTCGGGCCCGATGTTGATGGGCGGTAGACTCCCCCGAGTCCGCCACCCTTGGGCCCATGTTGGGGGGAAGGTGGCTCAAAAAAGCCGCCCTCCGACGCCCGCTTCTCCTGCGGCGGATAGCCAGGGTGGTAGTGTCCTCCCTGTCACGTTCCGCCGCCTCCTTTGCAAGCATAACTCGCTCGCAAAAGGAGTGGAGTGCGTCCCACGATCTCTCGCTGTCAACCACAGCGCGAACCACGCTCGGCAGCGAGAGATCAGTCCCCACTTCGGCGCAGAGCTCGCTGCGCTCGCTTACCCAGGCTGGGCACACCTCCAGCGTGTGCTGGGCCTCCTCCTCGAGGCACCCGTCACAGTGGTGGCACTCGGCGGTCGGCTCCCTCCCGGCAATCCGACAGATACCTCCCGAAACAGCCGTGTCCCGAGAGGATCTGTCTATGTATCAACCGGAAGGTCAACACGCCGTGCCTCCGCTCCAGCCACTCATCCAGCACTGGACGGATGGCCTCAATGGTCCTGTGGCCCGCACTAGGGTGCTCCAGCCTGGACTTCCACTCTAGGATCGCGAGCGTGCGCAAGTGCGCCCTGCTACCCTCCACCTCGCGTGGTGCCGGTCTCTCGCACCGGGCCAGCGCCTCCTTGCGCCAGAAGTAAAATGACGCGTGGGCCCTCGTTGTTCAGCAATGACTAACCCAACATAGGTTTCGAAAATATGCCATCTCGAAATCCCCACCTGTTATTATAAAGGTATTCGGTCTAGCTTGGCAGGTTTATTCCAAATTCAGCATGCCAGAAAAGGTGAACTTGGCTCAGTTTTAGAATTTCATTTCAGGGGTCAGCACGGAGTCAGTCACTATTAATTTCAATAACATTTCATAGCTAATAAATTAAATCGTAGGTTTAGGTACACACATTAACATATTAGTCAATGGGTACACTACTCACGTAAGGGTCAGTTCACAGTTATAGACTGTGCGAGCTATTCCCGTGAGGTCCCGCACTAGCGACATTTTAGGTTAGTTGTAATGTTGTCAGGACAGGTTGGGCCTTTTATAGTCAATTTGGGTGAGGATGCTATTTTTATGCATGACAATTCCCGACCTCATACAGGGGCTCTACCGCGTAACTTTGGTGGTAATCGTAACGAACACTTGGGAAATGAAAGCTAAACGCCTTGTAAAAAT
This sequence comes from Achlya flavicornis, assembly GCA_947623365.1. Classification (NCBI taxonomy): domain Eukaryota; kingdom Metazoa; phylum Arthropoda; class Insecta; order Lepidoptera; family Drepanidae; genus Achlya; species Achlya flavicornis. Next base: position 10,803,135 of record OX392467.1, read on the forward strand.
TCTTTGAATATTTTCTATGCGCTGCGAATATACTGTATACCAAGGATTCCATATCACACTACAGTACTCGAGATGGCTTCGGACTAATGCGTTGTAAATTATGATGTAGTCTTGGTGTTGAATTGTTTGGAATTCCTAAGCAAAATAAAAAACCGGCCAAGTGCGAGTCACACTCGCGCACCGAGGGTTCCGTACAAACCTGTATATAAGTAAATGGTAGTATAGACCTGAGTATTTGATATTAATTTCAATTTATGACGTATTAAAAAGAAACTACTTACTAGATCTCGTTCAAACCAATTTTCGGTGGAAGTTTCCACCGTAATGTACATCATATATTTTTTATAGATTTATCATTCTCTTATTTTAGAAGTTACAGGGGGGGGGACACACATTTTACCACTTTGGAAGTGTCTCTCGCGCAAACTATTCAGTTTAGAAAAAAATGATATTAGAAACCTCAATATCATTTTTGAAGACCTATCCATAGACACCCCACACTTATGGGTTTGATGAAAAAAAAAAATTTGAGTTTCAGTTCTAAGTATGGGGAACCCCCAAAATTTATTGTTTTTTTTCTATTTTTGTGTGAAAATCTTAATGCGGTTCACAGAATACATCTACTTACCAAGTTTCAACATTATAGTTCTTATAGTTTCGGAAATAAATGGCTGTGACATACAGGCGGACAGACAGACAGACAGACAGACAGACAGACAGACAGACAGACAGACATGACGAATCTATAAGGGTTCCGTTTTTTGCCATTTGGCTACGGAACCCTAAAAATCCATCATTTGCGATGCTTTAGTTACTATTTTGTCGACGTGGGATGTAAACTTTAGTTTATCATCAATAATTACTCCTAAGTCCCGTATTTCTGAGACTTTTTGCAAAGTCTAACCATTTATTGTGTATTATAGTTTGACGATATAGGGAGATTTTTCTTAGTATATTGAATAAAGGAACATTTATTTGCGTTTCATCATCATCAGCCTATAATGTCCCACCGCTGAGCACAGGCCTCCTTTCACAAATCAGGGTGAAAGGGAATGGGCAGATACTCCACCACGCGTGCCCACTGCGGATCGGTGGAGGTAGGCTAGTGGCCAACCTACTGTTGGAGTTTTTCAAGCCGCCTAGGAGGCATCCAACCAGCTTAACGACTATCACAATTAAGTCATAACCGGGACCAACGGCTTTACGTGCCTTCCGAAGCACGGAATTTGCGTTTAATACCATACTATTTTCATCACACCATTTTTTTATTCTATTTATATCTGATTTAATAAGGGCAACATCTAAATGGAATTTAATCTTTAGTATATTTCTAGATCATCTGCGAAGAATTCAAATTGACAATGCTGTATTTGGGATGTAATATCATTTATATATGAAATGAAAAGTAGAGGTCCCAAGTGAGATCCCTGAGTTACTCCAGAATCAGCATAAAAAAAATGAGTCATAGCCCTTTACTACAACAGCTTGAGGTCTTGCTATTAAATATGTTTTGAACCAGGATAAGATGTTGATGTGGGGAAATAAACCTATCAATGAAGCGATATATTGGAGGATATACAACGGATTCGAATAATTTTGATAAGCATGATAAAATGGCTATTGGTGTGTAATTCTTAACATCATTTATTTCTCCTTTTTTGTATATTGGTGTGATAATAGCTTTTTTCCATTCGTTCGGAAAGTAGCTATCTGCTAGAGAGCGATTAAATGTCACCGTCAATGGAGCCGCCAAAGCTGTTGCTGTGAGTCTTAAAAAAGCTGGAGGTATGCCGTCAGGTCCAGCTCCCTTTGTCACATCAAGTTGTTTAAGTTTAGTAATAACATCATGCTCTGTAATATACAGTTTAGATAAATTATCATGGTGTGAAGAAATTAAATATGGAGGTATTGAAGAATTTTGAGAATATACGGATGAAAAGTGAGAAGGAAAAAGATTAGCTATGCCTACACCTTCATCAGCAGTTAAGCTGTCTAAGCGCATGGTAGTGGGTAGATCTGAATTATCCCCTCGCTTGTGGTTTATAAATTGCCAGAAAGCTTTGGCATTCTTAGTAACCGCGCTTTGCATTTTACTGATATAGTTTCTGTAGCATTTATCAAGATAGGTTTTGCATCTATCACGAAGCAGGTCGAGCTCGATTTTGTCCCGCGGATTTTCTAATTTTCGGTAACGTATTCTGATTTTATTTTTTTCATTCAGCATTTTTATTAATGAGGGTGTGAACCACACCGGATATGTAGACCTTTTAGATGTGTATTTGGATACGTGTTGTTCAATCAAGACATTCAGCACTTATAAAATGCAGAAACTATATCATCAGAGTTAACGCAGTTAGAGAACTTTAAATCCCAGTCCGTGTTCCATAAGTTAACTCATTTAGCATAATATCATACTTTGCCTTGAAAAAGTTATACTTAGAACTAATATGGTTGCGAAGCGTAGGCAGTTGCGTATTGGTAATGCTAATTAAAAGATTTGGATGATGAGGGTCTAATTTGCTCAGACAATCCGTCGGACTAGTAAATTGTCCAAATGGCACACTACTTATTACTAGGTCTAAAATCCTGTTATTATAGTTAAGAATATTATTAAACTGATGCAAGTTATTAAAGGTAATAAAACCAGCTAAGGTAATTTCTAAATTACTTTTGCAGTTGGTAGGTTTCATGAACGGTGAAGGTGGATCATTTTTCTAATTAATATGTGGAAGATTGAAGTCACCCAAAATAACTACCTACATCATCAATATGATTGGAACGTTGCTAACATTTTGTAAAAATGCTTTGAATATCTAGTTTAGATGGAGAATTTTAACATAGTCTTACATTATTTAATAACTTACTGGAAAGATTTACCGAAAAAAAAGAAGACTGAAACTGAAAGATTGAGAATTGAGGAAAATCGATTTGATTCTAATATACCTTAGATCCATAGCCTTCGATTTACAGTGTCATATAATTTTGTTCAGGATTTACATAATGGTGTTTGTTTCAACAATGTAGAACATACTTCGGAATGATAGCAATAATTAGGTATGTATTTGTAAGATTTAGATCAAACCATAGTAACATTTTTTCAGTATGAATTGGCTACGGTAACCGCTTACCATCAGGCGGGCCGTATGCTTGCTTACCGACTTATGGTATAAAAAAAATACCTGTTTGTGAAGCGGTCTGTTATTGTGCCACACTGGCACTAGTTATGGACATAATTATAACAATACCTAGTTGTAGCCACGCCATAATTTTACAATGCCAATCAATATGGCATTTGATATGGCGGTAGGCAATAGCTCCGGGCGGCGGCGATCTTCTTTCGCATAACAAAGAATCTTCTTGCGGTAATCTTACTAAGGTAATTAATAAGTACATGTGTGGGTGGCCAGTATCTATGGTGTGTGGTCACACTTCCGTTTGTTCATTGTGCAATATGAGCTTATTGGAAACGCACGTATTTTTTAACAAGCTTTTATTAGCTTCACTTATAACTAAGGAATTTATCTTACTTAGGAAAATCAAACATAAACTTAATATTAAAATTTATTCTTTTATTTCTTCTTCTTCTTCTTATTTTTGATTTTAGACGTAGTATTTATCACAGACGTATTAGTAGTACTAACAGACTAAACCTATTTTACGTATTATACTAGTATTAAAAAGATAAATTGAAGTCATTTTCCGTCATCTGATCTGTCATGATAATCCGTGTGACGGGTCAACAACTGTATGTTTTTATTTGGTTTTATTGCGAAATATTAATTGTTTTTGTAGAAATAGGGCGAAAATCTAGGATTAAATATGGTTAAGTGTAGTGCCTATAAGTGTGATAGTTCAAGTCATAAGGAATTACCAGGAATAACATTTCATCGGTTAGTTTTGATTTCATTACAAATTCAATATATTTATTATGGTGTTTTATAAAGAAATAATTACCATTCGTAGGCGATAATTTGAAAATATGATAAATAATTATGTTAAAATTACTTTCCATACGTTTTATATAAAGGAAACTACACATAATTTAAGAAATCTAAAGATTTATATATTGTTTACATATAATGTATCGAGGGGACGGATTTGGTAAATAAAATTTATTTTGGGTAAATCTTTCGGAGACGTCACACAGGGCAGGGGTAAGAGGTGTGTGCGAGTGGTGCGGGAGGGAATTCCCTTCCCCCCGGTACCCCCCAAACTTGAAGCAAGCTCATGGTTTCCGAGATATTCATGGTTGAAGTTTGAGGTTATATATGAGGTTTTTTGACATAAATTCACTTCTGTATCGACTCAGGTGGGACACCGGGTAAGGGGGGTGTGGAGGGGGGTTACCCTTCCCCCCGGTATCCCCAAACTTGAAGCAAGCTCATGGTTTCCGTGATATTCATCGTTGAGGTATGAGGATGAGGTTTTTTTGGCATAAATTCACTTCTGCATCGGCTCTGGCGCTGCGGGCAGTACAGCCCCTTCGCCCTTGCGTAACGAAGAGCAGGCACCCATGCTTCCTCCTGCCCTCTTTGTTATTTTCAACTTTCTTAAATTTTTAATCTACGTACCTTGTAGGAAGCAAGTATTAGAAAGTATTTAAAAAAAAAACGGTATAGCCGTTCTCAGGTTATAGCGTGACCAGAAGAAATAGGGGTTAATTTTTATATAAATAAGAAGATAAATGCATTGATATATTATGTCTGGCTAATTTTTATATTTTCTATTTAAATAATATTTAGTCTAAACTTGTCAATAGTCACAGTACTCATACAGTGATAACAAATTGTGTGATTAGTAGTTTCCCTTTAGTTTATTTTTTTATTTCGAAGGCAGACCTAAGTAAGTCATTCTCACTTTAAGGCCTTTGCTTGCGGCGGCATCATGTGACGGGTCGCTCACTTCCCTCCAATACAGCGAGGAGGGCTATGGCTGCCATACGCGTCATACTTGTGAACTGCTGGTGTTTGTGGGGGCTAGTCTGCTTAAGTTTACTATTTATTTACTTATTAAATTCATTTAGTTTTGCCGCCGCGCCGGGGCTCGCAATTGTTGTCAGTGAGATTAGAACGTAAATGTTATGTAGGTAATGAATCTAAGCTTGTTTTATATGAGTTATTGCTGAGCTTATTGTCGGCTCTTCTCAGCAAATGGAACCTTCCGAACCGGTATTAGAGAATTAGAGTCAGACTTTTCATAAGTGCCTGCGAAGGTCTATTTGAATAAATGATTGTGAATTGAATTTTTCGAGTGAATTGATTTTCTTTCAATAAAACCTTTACTAAATTAAACTTTTCTTTCATTTTCGTGAAAATATGTGCAAAACAGACTACTAGATGTCCCCCGCGGGTTGACCTTGAAACCGTCCTTCTCCATACCAGGCTATCTGTATACCAAATTTCATGATGATCGGTTGAGTAGTTGAGGCGTGAAACCGTAACAAACAAACAAACAGAGCTACTTTGGCATTTATAATATTATTATGGATTATCTCCGCCCGCCGCCGCCGCCCCTCATTCATAGACGTAAATATTTTTACCGGCCTTAGTTCGGCTCTGTAACAGCTACACTTTCTTTGTAGGTGTAATTGGCTTCAAATTTTTTTGCGAATTCTTAGTCTTTTTGTACTATTCATACGTCTGTGGTTTTATTGCATATTGGTGCCGATTCTGTTGTGCATCAGACTAAACTAAACTAAATTAAAATTTTACTTATTTTAGTTAAGGATTTTCTAAACGCTATTCTGTTGTCACATCGAACTAAATTTAAATTTAGAAATGACAGGATTAATTTTGATTTTGACAGCTCCTAAATTGAACTGATGGGTGTTACCATCAAATAAAAATAATGAACGAAAGATATACATTTTAATGGAAAAATAATTAAAAATAAACATTTAGTTCATTAATATCATTAAAAAATATATAATTATGTCCAGAAATGAGTATATATTTGTGTTATTTTCCAATAACGCGTAATAAAGTCAGTTGAATATCTTGATTACCTGTGGTATACAGGCATAATAAATATATTTTTAACCTGGCGAGCTTAGTACCTAGTATGTAGTTTTTTAATCCTTAAAATGATAGGCAAGGGTTATTCAACCATACAGCCTTTTCATATGATGTTATATCTTTGAATATTCGTTCTTGTCGATTTCGACTGTATGGTGGTCGAGTTTTCGTTGTTTCTTATTCTTAGTTTTAAGTTTGGCAATCAAATCCAAATTAGGACTTATTTCTGCCAGTGTCGAGTTATATTATAAAGTAAGTTTTAAGTCCATTTTTTACCCGACTGACCCGGAAGGAGGGTTATGTTTTTCGAGTGTATGTATGTATGTATGTATGTATGTATGTCTATTTCTTTGGCACGCTCTGCAGCCTAAACGGCTTGATGGATTTAAGCATATAAGGTGTCGTTAGATTCGTCTGAACTGTGGGAGTGTCATAGGGTATATTATTTTTATATGGCGTCTGCGGATAAGAAAAGAGGGGGGGTATTAAAAACAAAAATTTCGTTATTATAACAATATGGGTATCAAATGAAAGCTTGTGAACAGCCCATTCCATATATGTATATATTGTAATACTTTTGTGCTACCATTTTGACGTAAACTGCAAAAAACCATTTTTAATGCAAGGACAGAATGAGCGGTTACCGTACGTAACTCAGAGTTGCGGTGGTTGTTGGTTGTTAGCGTTACTTTACCGCACCGCTCATTCAGTGATGCCAACTTAGCTACTTTATAGCTAGATCTAGCTATTTTTTGGTGTTAGGCAGCTACAATTTAATGAAACTTGTAGCTATATTTATTTAGCTACTTTTTCTAGCTACTTTTCAGTCTCTGTCACTCGGGTCTCGATAGAAAAAGACTAAACGCGACGCTATTGGCCTAGATGTGGGTATAGGTTGGTGGCCGGCAATAAGGAGTTTTCTTATGAAACCTCTGTCTGAAAATACCTGTCAAAATGTTGATATTTGGATCCAATTTGAACCTTAAGTACACGATTTGACAGGTATTTTGACCATAGAGGTATCATAAGAAATCGCCTCATTAAAAAATAATGCTCGCTGTTTAATATATTGTGAAAAATAATTACCTTTGAAAAAAAAAACGTTTTTAATATACTGGTTTTTAATTCTCTTTAACAATGTTATTGTTATCTACCTACTTAGAAACATTTAGCTACTTCTAGCAACTTTTTTGGGTATCAAAATCTGGAAATCTAGCTACTTTTTGCAAGATGTCTAGCTACTTAGTAAAGCTAGCAGTTGGCAACACTGCGCTCATTTACTTACTAATACTTACAACTCATTCTGTATAAAACTAAAAAGCCTGAAATAAATTAAATTATTAAAAGAAACAAAAAACCCGACTGCGTAAAACATAAATTAACTAAAAAGAGAAAAACAAGCTCTTTAATCTATAGAATTTGGAATATAACTTGAATATTAATTTTTTGAATATTAAATATAAGGTATTGCAGTCGGGGATAAACAAATATTACAAAAAAAATACATACTTAGGTTATTGGTTTGTGCACCATTATCGGTGGTATTTTATCCAATAAAGATCAATCCATGAGCACTAGTGAAATGAAATGAAATTTATTATGTGTATCGTGCCCCATCCTGCCTTACAAGTTGTCTCAAAAAGTCCATGAAAAGCTTTAGTACAATGACCAAATGACCACCATTTTACTAAAACATGACTGGACGGTGACTGACAATGCGGAGTTGCGGACTATGGGAAAGTTAATGTGCGGACTATATGAAAGTGAATTAAAAATAAAATGTATGCGACTGAAGGACTTTGTACCCATGGTCATGAACAAATTAAAAAAAAATGTGTCAGGTCAGTCAGTCAGCAGTCATCGATTGTTAATTTTTTTATGGAAAATTGGAAATGGTATTATAACTTCTTGCCCATATATTTTCTGATCTGTAGGTATATTGTTACAAATTTGCATCATTTGTGTCTTCATCAATCTTTTTGGTAAGTACCTACGAATTGCTAAGGCGGGCTATTTATTTACTTACTTTTGTATCATACTATTGAAAAGGTTCATTTATTGCTATTATAAAATTATGTGTTATTCATTGTATTTAGTGTTATCTACGACAAAGAAAAAATCTTTTAAATTTCCATCACCAATCACTTTGTTTCGATGTTTCGATGTCAGGCAATTATTACAATTATTTGGTAGATAACGTCATTAGAAGGCAAATTTTCATCTCAATGACATCTCTTTTGTCCTAGAGTCTAATTCTTGTCCAGAATATTTCAGTTTTCCCTTGTTCTAGATATTGGATGAGAATTCCTTAAAAGTTGGAATGTGTATAGTAGGTACCTCCCTATATTGCATATACCATATAGGTAGGTTTCTATTGCAATGATTTTTTCCAATACTTAGCTACATTGAATTAATTTAAATGGAAATAGGTTATGTAGGTAGGTACCTTTAAAAGTTTTGGTTAGTGTTTATTCCAGCCAAGTGGAGTGGGTTGCGAATCTTATTTTATTTACTGACTGAGACCTGTACATTCACCTTCATTAAAATGTTATATAGCTTTCCTAAATAAAAAGGGTATCTAATTCTTAAAAGAATCTAATTGGACTAGTATTTGTTGCAATTAGCAGGTTTAATCATACACATAAAGTCTTCAAAGTTTAATAACACTTGAATATCAGATCCTATATAGTTGTTTTCAAATGGCATGAGTTTGGTGACACTTGTGATTTGAGAAGAAATGTGGCACAAATAATTTGACTATAAATAAAGTTACTAATTGATAAATCATTGTAACAAATTAACCAATTTTGAATAAAGTTGCAATATGATAATGATTATGATTAGCAATACAATCAGACCTATACCGGGGGTCGGCAACCTCATGCGGCTCTTTCGATGTAAAGTTGCGGCTCTTCATCTCCATATGCAAAAATTAATAATTTTATCAAATCCCTTTATTATCATACAATCGATCCATTTAGAGTGCTGACAATCTTTGAGTAGACTTGTTCGTGCGAGCAAGTGTTCTCTTGAATTAATAAAATTTAAAAAAAAGCCAGAAAAATATTGTGGCTCTTTAGAAACTGGGAAATTTTGTAAATTGTAACAATTGGCTCTTCCATCTCAGAAGGTTGCCGAACCCTGGCCTATACAAACATTCAAGCATCATGCAACGAACTTATTGTTAGTTTATCATTACAAGTGCCTGAATAGTTATACCGGAGTAGCCATGCTCTTTGGTGGGAGAAAATGGCCAGACAACTGCAGCCATCTGACCTGAAATCCTCATAGGATAACTTACCGCCCCGGGGGTAGCGGCCGGTTTTGCCGGACTTTTACCGGCTAAAACCCCGCGGTGGTCGCCATCTGCGCTGTAGAGGGGGGCGGGCTCTCGTGTTGAACGCGTACCTGCTCACCCCTCCAAGCGCGGAGCTTTGATAGCTCGTCCCGGGGGAAGTCTAATACCTCCCCCCAGCACCCTCGCTGTGCTATCGCACGATGTGTCGTGACCACATCGACCCGTCGTCCTCTTTGGGGTTGCTTTTGGGCGCACAGAGCCCCCACTCTGATTGCCCACGAGCTCGTTAAGTCGCCTTTTACGACAGGCAGGGGAACACCGTAGCTGTTATTCTAAGCCCAAGCTACAGGGCAGGGCCGCGACGAGGCACGTTTGCGCCCCGGCGGCTTCGCCTCCGGGTGGGATCGGCCCTCTCCCGACCCCGCTCAGCAGCCTCCTCCACGATGTATCCCCGCTCAGCATCGCCGACACGACTGCTGGCAGGGAGAGATTCCGTCCGATCTCTTGGACCAGGATCCGCTGCTCAGGTTCCCATGCAGGGCACACCGCGAGCGTGTGCGATGCGGAATCCTGGTCACTTCCACCGCAGTGGAAGCAGGCCGCCGTCGCCTCACGTCCGATTCTATACTGATAATCACCGAAGCACCCATGCCCGGTGATTATCTGTGTAAGTCTGTAGGTGAGTCGTCCACCTTGTCGCTGCATCCAGGCCTCGAAGACCGGCAGGACTGCTTCGACGATTGCGTACAAACCGCTCCTCACGAAGCCTTGCACGCCACGTCGCGAATGCGATAAGTCGCTCCTGCGGTTTGATCGCCTCTTCTGGGTCGCCACCACCACTCTGGCGGACGATGTGGATTCGGTCATAGACCCTCGCATCTATATCCGCCAGAATATCCAGTGGCAGAAAGCGAGCCAGAATAGTTGCCGCCTCAAAGGACACGGTACGGTATCCCCGTACGATCCGTAGTGCCATCCTACGCTGGACGCTGTAGATTTTCGTTCTACTGCGTCGGATGGCCAGCCTCTTCGCTCATACGGGCGCCCCGTAAAGGGCTACAGATCTTATGACCCCCGCATAGAGGCGGCGACCTTCCTCCCTCGGTCCCCCGCGATTAGGCAACAGTCTGTGCATGGCACCCGCTACCCTTTCGATTCGGGGGACAAGGCGATCAAAATGCTCTTCGAAGCCCCAGCGACTCTCTAGGGTGAGACCCAGGTACTTCATGTACCGCCCCATCCTGACTTCCGACTCCCCCACTCGGACGCACGAGTCGGGTAGTTGTGGTTCCCTGCTTCTTGGCAGTTTGTGGAACCATAGCGCCTCGTTCTTGTGAGGCGCTATTTCTAGAAATTAGATTAAATAGTTGGGTCTAATGGATTTTGGCAACAACGACCTCCACCCCAAGTTCAGCGAGCTCTTTGGTCCACTCGAAGGTATCCCCACTAGCGACCACCAACGTGTCATCTGCATAGCAAACGACGTCTACGCCAGCGGGGAGGTCGACACGCAGAACCGCGTCGTAGGCGAGGTTCCACAACAGCAGGCCTAACACTGACCCCTGTGGAACTCCACGCGTGATTTCCCTCCGGATTCTCCTACCGTCTTGGTCCATGTACAAAATGTACCTGTCGCGCAAGTAATCCCCAATTACGCCTTGCAGGTAGGAGGGCACTTGATGGTATACAAGTGCCCCCCTAATGGCGTCCCAAGGGAGAGAGTTAAAGGCGTTGACGATTTCAAGACTTATCGCCAACGCCACTCCACCCCGGGACACCGCCTGCTCCGACAGAGAGCGGACGCATAGGACCGCGTCTATGGTCGAACGCCCCTGTCGGAAGCCGAACTGGCTATCGGCCAGTTCAGGACCGACGCACGACAGATGCCCGTTGAGACGAGCGGCAAGTATTCGTTCGAACAGCTAGCCAACCTCGTCCAACAGGCATATGGGACGGTACGCAGAGGGAGAATCTGCGGGTCTGCCTTCCTTCTTCAAGAGGACCAAACTTGCCTCATTCCAGGCCGTGGGGAACTTGGCATACCGGAGGCAGCTGCTGAACAACTGCCTCAGCCTATCCCCCAGGGCAGCCAGACTCAATACCACACCCGACCCGGTTTCATGAGGTACCTAACCTACCCATCGTTGAAACCAAATAAAAAAAAAACCTACCGTGCTTTCTTTTGCGACACCAGCGCCGTACACATCATTAATCCTTCGAGCTGTTTCTGCAGCACTAGTGCCACGGTAGAACTCGTACTCGTAAATATACCGATATTTCATGTTTTCCATTGTGCGGTAATAAACGACGCCAAAGAAAAAAATAATGAGCAAAACACAAATGAATTACTGTTTTGAAATCTCAAATGTAGCAGCTAAATCTATGTATATAAAAATCAATGCCACTTTTCGTTGTAATTTTATAACTCAAGAACAGGCTCACCTATCCAAACCAAATGTTTAGGGCTTTGTTCGGACTATTTAGTAGATGGTTTATGTGAAGTTGGCACAAAATCGGTCGAGCGGTTCTTCATTATCACATTTTTGGTAACAAATAAATTGAATAAATGGCGGATCATTTTGTTAATGGGGATTTTGCTTTCAAATTTAAACTTTTTCAGATGGGGATTGTGCTGTCAAATTGAAACTTTTTTCAGTGTTGACAGTACAAGCATGTTGTTATGTCATTTATTTCTGTCATTTCATTTTGGACGTCCTTCGATTAAAGCTTGCAGTCGATAATATAACCTAGATACCCACTGCAGCGCCATTTGCCGGGCTGATTTGTGAATCTAATGTGACGGTTGAGATAGGGTAGGGTAGGGTAGGGTGGGGTAGGATAGCACCACGGGAACGAAGTCACGCCGGGCAGCTAGTGAATAAATTTGAATATGGAATTCTTAACCAAAGAGAAGATATTTCTGATCAAAGTGGTCAGTTCGACAAAACGCTAATTTCATATGTAAGAACCTAATATATATGTTAATATAAATCATAGCAAGGGACATTACGATATATATTTTCAATACTAATCTTTGAGTGACCGCAGACACAGCCGCAGATATAATATATATTTCTGTTACTTCACCAACATGAACTGCAATTTATATTATATAGCTCGGCATATAAATATATAAAATATATTATAGCTATGTCTGTGATGGACTTTAAACTTTACTATGTGAAAAAAGAAAAAAAAATAACAAAATTATCAGGGAATGAACATCACATCTTTAGTAAATGAAAGTATAAAATTGTATTTTTTTATTTTCCAGCATAAAATGGGTGGTTGTCGTTGTTCATATCCCAACTGTACAGTAAAGAGTGATGGGGTGACACACATGTTTCATTATCCAGTGTTTGACAGAGTGCGCTGCCACCAATGGCTAGTAAACACCAATAGACTAGAATTTCTTAACTTAAAAGTTTCACAGCTGAAAAATCGAGTGATATGTCAACATCATTTCAAGGATTCATATTTTATGAACTTCAAGGTAAGTAAGGCGCACCTAAAATATACTTGATATTCTATTTAAAAAAAGTATAATTTTTGGATGAAAAAAGTACTTTCTCTCCTGACCAAATATTATTATAACCAAGAACTTTGAATAGCTTTCTAGGCTTTGTAAGGGGCCTGCAACACATGACGGTCATTTACTGTAAAGCCTACCTACTTCTCATGTCAAAATACATGAATTGTTAGCAGTATGTGCTTGTAGAGCACAACTGCAGTTTCAAAGGAACTATGATTGTTGTTGTATGGCAGCGGTATGATTGTTGAATGAGCTCCATGCTGGGGCTTTCCCACGTACAGCATAGAGATTTTTGCAGAGTTGGCAACATGTGAGTGATAGGCTATGGTAAGCTTTTTGGCGAGAACTTGCAGAGTGACGTTGCGTTAAAAAAAAATATTTTCATAAATTCGTGTATTTTGAGTTTTATATTGCTTATTGTCGGTGGTATTTTATCCAATAAAGATCAATCCATGTGCACCAGGTAAGTGAAATGAAATGAATTATGTGTATCTTGACTTTACAAGTTGTCTCAAAAAGTCCGTGTAAAGTTTTAGTACAATGACCACCATTTTACTAAAACATGACTGGGCGGTGACTGATAATGCGGACTTTGTGAAAGTTTATGTGCGGAATGAAAGTGATATAAATAAAATGTATGCGACTGAAGAACTTTGTATCCATGGCCTTGAACAAATAAACATGTCAAACAACATGTATGAACTCTATCGTAAAAAATCTAACACAAATAACGAAGAGTTTCATGCATATGTTAGGAATTATTCAAAAATATTTAAATTAGTTTGTAATAGAGCAAAAGCCATTTTCATTGCCAAAAAAGTTATTGATTCAACTAATAAAATTAAAACTGTCTGGAAAATCATAAAAGTAGGTATGAGCGGTACTACGTCCACAGGGTCTTTAGTGAAAACGGGCGTACCGCAAGGATCAATATTAGGTCCATTTTTGTTTTTGGCATATATAAATGATTTGCTCTATATGGTAAATTAATTGTCCGATATTGTTCTATTTGCTGATGATACTTCTTTAATTTTTAAGGTCAATAGAAAAATACAGACCTTACGCAGCTCCATGACACCTTATCAGCTGTTTCTAAATGGTTTGCCGCCAATAATCTTATGCTTAATTCCAGTAAAACTAAATACATACGGTTTTCTCTCCCTAATGTTGTTAAGAGTGACACTAATATCTTAGTCGATGGTAAAAGACTTGAACTAGTGGATAAGGCAGTTTTTCTCGGCGTAACATTAGATAGTAAAATACAATGGGGTCCTCATAGAAAGATTAGCTAGTAAATTGAGTTCAGCCGCCTTCGCAGTTAGAAAAATTAGACAAATTACAGATGTGGCTACAGCCAGGTTGGTTTACTTTGCTTATTTCCATAGTTTAATGTCCTACAGTCTTCTGCTGTGGGGCTCAGCTGCAGACTTTGAAACTATATTTATTCTGCAGAAAAGATCAATTCGTGCGATCTATTGTTTGGGCCCTCGCGAATCACTACGAAGTCGATTTAAGGATTTTAAAATTCTTACGTTACCATCACAGTACATCTATGAAAACATTGTTTGTTCGTAAAAACTTAAATTTATATGAAATTAATAGTAGCCACCATAACTTCAATAGAAGAAATAAAGATAAAATTGTGATACCTAAATTCAGATTATCAAAAGTTAAGTAAAGTCTTTTCTCGGAAATTGCGTTCGATTCTATAATAAAATCCCACTTAAAGTAGCTAAAATGTCTTATAATAAATTCAAAGATTTCATAAAGCAGAGGTTAATTGAAAAAGCCTACTATAAGGTGACTCATTACGTGGAAGACAAGAATATATGGTTGTAGTAGCTTCTCTCTGCACTTGCATCTCCCCTGGCTAAGTGACAATTGTATGAATAAGCATAATAATTATATGGTATATTGTATATTTGAAAAAAAAAAACTGTAATATGAAAAGATCTTCCACAACTGAAAAATAAATAAAGCCTTGCTGAGTTTCTTGCCGGAGTCTTCTCAGTTTAAGTGTATTTCGAACCGGTGGTAAATTCAACTGTATGTACCAATTTAACGTTCATAAGCGCCTTACCAGGGCCTAAATTGAATAAAAAACATTTTGATTTTGAATTAAAAAAAATATGGCTATGGTTACTGCTTACCATCAGGCAAAATAATTAAATAAAAATAAAATTTATAATTTTTTTATTTTTAGTTTTTTGTTTATGAATTAAACTTTTCTTTCATTATCACATTTCAGAAAGAAAAACTCAAATTTGATGCTGTTCCTACAGAAAAAGGTCCATTTTGTGACATAAAGCAGGGTATGGTTGAGAACAATACAGAAGAAGTAGTACCCAAAGTATATGACATTAGTCTTGATGATATTGAAAATGAATTTATATATTGTGAAGACAAAAAAGCAAATTTTTCAGTAAAATATGGTAAATTTTTAACCAATTGTGATTTGAGTGAGTTGGAAACATTGAATCAAATAAATTATAAAAATGATTCAATAGAAAAAAAGGTAAAAGGACGTAGTAATGTCTTAATTCATATTGATGGCAAGAATCAAATTGTCAACAATGTATCATTTTATGATAATTTACAAGGTGCAGGCCATAATTCCGAAATCAATGTTCCTGGTATCTTTGAAGGAATTAATCCCAATGTTCTTAGTATCGAATTTGAAGATGTTAATCAACTTGACCAAAAGGAAGAAGATAAAAAACCAATTTTTGACACAAATAATCAAACATTAAATATCAACAAAACAAGTAGCAAAAGGGACAGAAAAATTCGGATTATATCAGAAAAAAAAATATCTGAACCCATACCCATAATCGGAAATCTTGAACCAGTATCTCCTTCATTAGTTTTGAGAGTTCTCGATAAAAAGAAGAAAATCAATTATGATAATAAAACAAATCATGAAGTAACTCAATTTACTAGATATGCACAGGAAAAGTCAAACAATCTTGTAATCATTGAAGAAAATGAAAGATTGAATACACAACCAAAATTGCAGGAAATCATGAAAATTGGTTCTGTAGGTACAAATTTTAAGGAAAATAACTTATTGAAAACAAGCATTGAACTTCACAACAATACTGTAAATGATATGGAATTATCTAAAAATACTTTATCTTACTATGAAACTCAAACAGATAATAAAGTATCATTATTATCACAAAATATAGCAAACAAAAAAACAACTGAAACAACCCAAATTACGGTCAAAAGAAATGTACGTCGAGTTAAGCCTATTTCATATCCAATAAATAACATTCCTGCTGCTCGTGTGGCTGCTATTGATAAAAAAAGGAAATTCAACATGAAATTAAGAGATATTATTGAGTCATGTCTTGATAAAATTGATGATGAGGATAAACTCAGCGATGAAAGTAAGACTATTGATAAAATTGAACAGAGAATCAACAATAATGCACAAAATATGACTAACTCAAAACAAAAAGATTTTTCGAAGTCAAATCTCCAAGAATATTCACTTGCGTTTTTAGAAGCTAGAATTAAAACAATGGAAAACAATTTAATGAACAAAATTGACCAAAATTCACAAACAATTTTGGACTTAAAGAAATCATTTTTACCTGTTACTAAAAATAAATTGGCTCCTACTCATACTTTAGCTGACGAAATTTCAAATAAAAAGTATTTATACCAAGAGATATCGAAATATCTAAGCCCTGAAGCTAATAACTTAATTTATGAAGAGCTATTCATTAATAAATTAGTACAGAAAGTGCCTAAGGGCTCATCGCCATCTAAAAGGCGTAGATGTAGATGATATTGAGCATGCCAAAGTAAATAATTGAAAAGGAATGAAAATCAATTACATAGTTATTAAGTAATATAGTGTTTATATCCAGATATTTATGCTGTGTGTGTATAAATATATATAAGTATCAATCAATCACATCACTTTACTTTGACGAGTGCTTTTCCTGTATTTTCTCCTGTAAACAATCCTATAAAGGCGTCAATGGCCGATTCAAATCCATCAGTAATGTGTTCTTTATATTTAATTTTGCCTTCTCTAACCCATTGCAAATTTCGATTTATACCTTCCATTGAACGTTCTGCAAATCTGTTTACTAGAAATCCTTCTATTCTTAATTGTTTCTGTACAATAAATGGTTGAAGTATTGTAGCTGCAACAAATAACTTTATTATTATCAACGATATCTATGTATTTACTTAATACGGCACGGCGTTCCAAACATTCACTCGGTTCGAATGAACTGCACGCTGGTCTGTGTACCTTACTTTACTTTAGTGTGGCTTCCATAAACTAATCACTAACTATCACTACATAGTATAAAATAAAGTTTCTATCCGCGTCTGTCTGTCCGTTTGTCCGCTAAGTCCTTCTAAACCACGCAACGGATTTTGATGCGGTTTTCAATATGAGTTAGATAATTTTCCCAGGAAGGTTTATATATACAATACACCTATGTTATATATATACAGAACATATATAAAAGTCAAGGGGGAATCAGATTTTTCTTAAGCCAGGTTCCCTGCTCTTGTTTTTCCTTACACACGACACGGGGACACACACCATACGTCGCGCTTTAGGCGGGACTATCCCGCTTTCAGGCGGTCTATCCCACTGTCACCAGTGAGAGCAAAAATGTCCCGCTTTTGCAAACAGATCAAACGAAACATAATTTGCTTATTTTTTTTTTCTGTTATGAATAAAATATAGCCAAGAGACAAATCTCAGCAAGTGTGGCAGTACTGAAACCCTTTTTGATTACCAACATTAACAAATCTTGTAATGAGCACCATTCCTACTTGAAAACCTATAACCTCCCTATCTTCGTCAACGAAGTTACGGGCCCGTCCGAAAGTACTCCGAAACTTCGCAGTGAACCCTAATGATTTCGGATTTATCAGTTTCGAACGGGATCATAGACAATATTCGTAAAAGAATGGCGCATGACGATATAGAGTTGCACTATTTTATCGGTAGATTACCGGTTTACTTATTTTGTGGTTTCAAGCTTACTAAACAAACGAGATTATTATTTTTACGTTAAAAAATTATTATGGTATTATCATAATGGTAATAGTAAAAATAAATGTCAATAATACCGCTCATTTACTTAGTAATCTATATATTCTATATATATAAAAGAATGTCGTGTTAGAAGAATACACTATTTATAACTCAAGAACGGCTGAACTGATTTGGCTGAAAATTGGTGGGGAGATAGCTTAGAACCAGGAGACGGACATAGGAGACTTTTTATAGGGTAGTGTAGGGTAGCGTAGGGTATGGTGGGTAAAGAAAGGGGTGCGGGTGAAACCACGGGCGGAAAGCTAGTACCTTATAAAATTCAAGTTATATTCAAAGTTCTATAGATTAAAGAGCTTGTTTTTCTCTTTTCAGTAATTTTTTATTTTACGCACTCGGGTTGTTTGTTTCTTTTAATAATTTAATTTATTTAATAGTTTGGTTATACGACATAGCTTGATTTAGCGCTGCAACAGTCAGTCCACTGCGCAGCCCCCCGACACGCCCCCGCTGTGATCAAGTTCAACAGATTTTTTGTTAGGAACGCCGTATCGTATCTAGTGAATACAAAGATATTGTTGATTAGGTATTACATTCCATGGTGACCAGATAAGAACTATCCTATCTCCGCGCGATATATGTGATGAGGAGAATATGTTTTACTAGGTAGTATATAAGTCCAATTCTCTCTTAAGTAATTCGATATCAGTGTGAAATGCAGAATAGTTGTAGGGATAGTGCATAATAGTTGCAGAATGAGTTGTCTCAAAATGTTTTCATGAATTAAATATATTTTTATTCAAAATAAAAACGAGCAAACAGGATATTAAAAATGTTCTTATTCTTGGTAATACGCTATATTTTTTTTTTATGCACGTACAATCAAATCAAATCAAATCAAATTTCCATAATATTTTTTTCCAATTAAGGAAAATTAACTTTCATACAAATTTAAAATGTCCCACTTTACTTGGAAATAATAACGGATGATCAATTTCTCTTGCTTTATTTCGGTAATTCGTTGTCCAAATCTTCACCTATAATCTATTTTACAAAAAAAATAAGCTTCATGTCAATATTGTGATCTACTTTAATAAATATACCGCTGGGTAAAAATCTTCTTCTTTTATTTAATAATCCCTTAGTTTATTCAAATCAACTAAGTAATCAAATAAGTTATCTTTGGTTAAAAAATGGTTGGTTTGGTAAAAAACCTGTGATCGCATCCTAACATTATCAGTTTAGTGACAATTTCGCAACGGTAGGTACATCTATTCTGCATTTCACTCATCAATATCGCATCGCAATCGCCATTTGCTGTGTACACCTGATCTTTTCTCATCTGAATGGATGAATGGAACCTAGTGAATGGATTTTATTCCACCAACTGTTTCCACGTATAAAAAAGTGATAAGGCTTAGGGCTCTTCCGCGTCAAATTCCTGTAAGTACCTAACAATACTTACTGCGCGTTGCATTTGTGTAAATCTTAAAAAAGTTACCAACCTTTTCGCTTGTCAGGATTTGTTTCGTTATAGCTTGAAATTGCGCCGCAGACTGCAACTCTTCCATATTGGTTCATTTGTGAAATTACGGTGCTACTGGTGTCACCTCCAACGTTGTCAAAATAACAATCCACGCCGTTTGGTGCACATTGCTTGAGAAATTTAGCTATGTTTACATTTTTATAGTTTCCAGCGTAATCAAAACCAAGTTCTTTGACTAACCAGTCACATTTTGCATCAGTTCCAGCTAATCCAATAACTCTACAACCTAAAATATTTCATGATTGGCATTATTTAAAACCAATAATGCGAGGCAATAAAATCTTGTTATAAAGGTAGGTACAGTCGAGGACATAAATATGTATACACTTAGTAAAATTCAACAACGGTTTCCTCTTAAACTACTGATTGAAATTATGAGATATTATAAAGGCCGAATCTTCTAACATATACTATTAAGATTTGTGTAATAGTTGAACACTTAAATGTTAAACATGCGAGAAAATCGCTTTTGAATTTCAAAAAGTGTATACATATTTATGTCCTCGACTGTACCATACCAAGTATTTTGGCAATTTGGCCAACATGGGAGCCGACTGCTCCTGCTGCTCCAGATACCACTAACGTCTCACCGGGTTGTGGATCGCAAATAAGGCTGAAGCCGAAATAAGCAGTGTTCCTGGTCAGATCACAGAAAAGGATTTCAAATATCATCAGTAGCTAGGTATAAAATACAAAATAAGCATTTATATCTAGGTACCTACAGGATGTTTTTTTGGCCGTCGACGAGCGACCCAGGGGCGGTAGTAAAAAAAGATTTTTTTCCAAATATGGCCTCAATTCCATTAAATACTGTACATTGAGAAATAACTTATTCAATTTCAACTAAAATTACGTATGGTCTGGTCACTAGGCTCGTGCATAGACTAGCTAGGCGCAAGCCGCCGTTCGCCCCACCCACTTTAACCCTTCGCACTCCTGTTGAGTATTACTGGTATTACCTACGTCTACACTTTAGCTTATAACATGATTTTCCAATTAATATTATTTTTAAAAAATAAAGTATTTTTAAAGCACCAGTATCATTTGTGTTATCGACCCTGAGTAGCTTGTCGCCGACCAAAACAACGACCTGTATAGGGTGATTGGTAAAATTAATAAACGATACTTAGACACATGATTGAACTCATGATAACAAACAACATTCGCAAAGAAACATTTTTTTTAAATTTACTTAGCAGTCTTAGCACTCATACCTATAATATTACCTAACAGGAATAAGAATACACCATCAGCTTTTATTTAATTTAGTTAATTATCCCTATTTGTTTCTTTGGGAAAGTTGTTTTTTATCATTAGTACAATCATGTGTCTAAGCTCAGATTACAGAACAAGGTATTATTTGACTAAAAACACTTTCTTTGTTAAACTTTGTTTTAACAAAGCAAATATAAATTCAAAAGTGAATATCAGTTATGTGTTTTTCAATAAACTAAATTATCCACGTCCAGACACTTTGGAGGAGAAATTGCTGCCAAGCGTTTTTTTTATACCATAGGATTCTGATACTTATAGCTATGGAATATTGTTTATTTCGGGTGAAAATAATCTACAGTGGACGCAGTATTACCTACTATAGCATTTAAGGGGGTGGACGACGACAAGATGTAAATGTATATATACAGAGTTTACTTTAATCCATGGTCCAAATGATAACAAACGAAAGCTGAGATTATATGCCCTATGAAAAAGAAAGAGTAAAATATTTGCAAAGAAAATGCAGCTAATAAATATTTAATTTATAGCTATTATAATCCCAGTTTTTTTTTTGCTTTATGTATCAGACTGTACTCATTCGGAAAAATTTGAATTTGTACAATCAATACCTACTTTGGAAAATAAGAAATTTGTAACAATTTTATTGTATGAAAAGTATGATAGGTACTTAATTGAAAAAAACTGTTTCCACCATCTACAGCCAAAGGTATTGATTGTATCATTTGGTATTTGGCAAATTTCAATGGATTAGTCGGTAAATGGATCGGAAAACAGCTAATTTCTCAAGATTTTGTATAGGTATGCGTCCTTAAATACTTATCTTCTATTATTGCTTACCCCACCCTTCCACAAACACCCAAGCCTAATGAAATTGGCAACTCTTTAAAATCCGGTAGCATGTACAGGTACGGCTTCTGAGCACAAGTTGTTTCTTTATCTGGGTTCGTGATCGTGTGTGTGCGCCAACCAAAATGACCCATCACCAACTTCCCAACAGGATATTGGGAGTTTCTACTCTCTACAATCCTGGAATTAAGTAGGCAAATGAAAATGAAAAATTCAAATTTATTTATTTAAGCAAAATACACATTAGGTAATAGCGATAATAGGTAAGCATAATGCTGGAGGCTTTTTCCTTAAAATTAGCATTATGAACATTACACTAGGCAAAGCCTCAGCCTGTAACGCGAAGGTCGAAATTATACATGAAGTGTAACATGAAAATATATTTGAAAACCATCTACTTTTAAGTTAAAAATTATTCATTGGATGAGGATAGTAGCAAGTAGCAACTCCTCTCAACAGCCAAGTAGGTACTTATTATATTGACTAAACTAACTAAATAAGTAGGGGCAAACATTTTAATACCTGGCAATTTGACCACCGATCATGTCGCAAGGATATTGGTCGCCGAGTTTCATTCTTTGATACGGATCGACACTGATGTACACAGCCTCAGCTAAAAAATCTATCAAAATATAAAATTAAATAAACACAAGTACTTAGATAACAAGCCGCCATACTCAAAATCATTATTTATTTGAACAAGTTATACCTACGTAGTAGGTTCTTATTAAAAATGCGAAAGTGAGTATCAATTTTTTTGTTTGTTTGTTACGCCTTTAACTACTCAACGGATCATCATGTTTGGCATGCAGATAGCCTATGGTATGGAGAAGGACATACTTAAGATAACTTTTTATCCCGGAAACGCGCGTGAAACCGCGTAGGACAGCTAGTTATAAAAAAATAATACCTACCTAAGTATCTAGTTTATACTACCTAGTTAGTTGTGTATAATATGTGAATAATGGTAATAAGTAGGTAATTAGGTAGGTACTTACATAAGAGTAGGTAGGTAGGTACCAACAGAGTATCAAGCCATACATTCCCAGTATAAGCTGATCTCGCATTGTATAGGATGTCAGTACATTGGGAGGTCAGCTTATACTAGAATTGTATAGCTTGATCTGTAGCCGTATGTACCAATAATTAAACTTAATTTTGATATTTTACTACCTGACTTAGGTACATCGTAGGCAGTCCTAACTATTTAACTAGGTACCTACCTACTTAATGTACCGATGATATTATTAGGAATAACTTCAAAAGTGACTAGTTACCATTTTCTTGAAGAGCAGGCAATTCTTCCTCCACAATTCTAAAATCACTTTTCTTAGGTATTCCTACAAAAGGGGATAACACAACATATTTTCTTGCTAAAACCATATTTATTTTGTTAAGCAAAATGAATGTCTCGCTCTCAACACAGATATTTTAATTTTAATACTCAATGATGACGAAAATATGCTAGGTAGATAAGGCTCACAAAAACCTGTTGTGTAGGTATCTAAATGACATAAGTTTTGTAGACAGTATTACTCTAGCAATAAATATCATGTTCTTTTAGGGCGTGTCAAACCGTTTACGTCGTATTATGGACTTCTTATCTGCATTGTATGAGGCGGGAAATTTGATTTTTTTCAAGTTTTTATTGTTTTTTTTCCTTCGTAGAACAATATGGCTAGGTATATATTTCTGTGATTCGTGACCGTTAGTATTCGTTCTAGCTAGCGAATGCAAAACCGGCCGTTTTCTTTTCGAGTTTCGTATAAAAAAACCGTGAAAAAACCCGGTTTCGGTGAAACAGATTTGAAAATAAATTATGTTTTTATTCTTTGTAGAAATTGTATTTTTTAACAGCTTGTAAAATTCAGGCCGCCTAAATCTTGCATCTTTTCAATTATCTATTAAATATAAGGGTAGTGTCTTGGGTCCATTGTTGTTTCTGCTGTACATTAATGATTTGCCAAGCTTCACTAAGCATAAATGTGTACTTTTTGCCGATGATATCTCAATTATTATACCACACAGTCAAAAAAATATTAGTCATGAGTCAGAAATAAACAATACGGTCAACGCAGTTCTTTCTTGGTTGAATCTGAACAACCTTTGTGTGAATCTATCCAAAACAAAATATATAAGGTTCTCTACTCATAAGGCAAACAACAACCCATTAGCTATAAAAGTTGGTGATCAGATTATAGAAGAAACCGATGAAATAAAGTTCTTGGGTATAACCTTGGATAGGTTCTGCAACTGGAAGTCCCATATAAATTCAGTTTGTACCAAACTCAACCGATTTGTATATGCTATTAAGAAACTTAGGTCTGTTGCTGGTGAAAAGGCAGCGATAATAGCGTACCACGGATATGTCGCATCAGTGCTACGGTATGGTTTGCCCATGTGGGGAAATTCAACAAATATAACAAAAGCCTTTCTTGTTCAAAAAAAATGTATTAGAGCATTATGTGGAGCTCACCCACTCGATTCGTGAAGACCTCTTTTCCACAAGTTAAGTTCGTTAACATTAACATCAATGTACATCTTTGAGATAGCCAATTTTGTGAGAAGAAACCAAAGATTTTTCGATACGAAAAGTGCAGCTTCCCTCCGATCCAGAGATCCAACAAAACTTGTAGTGCACCTTTGTAGAACTCATTTAGATAAAAGCAATATGTATCAAATGTGCATACAAATTTATAACAATTTGCCAAAGGATATAAGGGAGCTTCCTTTTACTTATTTCAGGGGGCCTACCCCCATCTTTTACAAAACAACCTTATTGCAATACTGTTTTGTTTCCAGCATATAATAACCTTATTTATATTCGTACCATGACCTCTACCATACACTATTGTTATATGATTGTTATATTCCTGCTAAGAACGAATGATTTTTGAGAATTTGTCTATGGGCTCATTAAAGATGAAAAGAAATAACGCTATGGGCCTAAGCAACTTTCTCTCTCTTAACAATTCTCATCTCTGTCACTCATCCATACTCTCTCGCTCTTTCAAACAACCTTATTCTTCTTTTCGTACCATGATGTCCCTAAAACAAGCTTATTTTATGCATGAAAACAACCTTGTTTATTTACCATAATGGTTCATTCAATTCGTACCATGAGCTATTTTTTATAAGCTTTTGACAATTAACATTATTGTTTTAATGTCAAATTTAGCAATCTTATATACGTTGTATTTACAAGCTGAAAATAACATTGTTTTCCAAATTTATGTTATAAAAATCTATTATAGTGTCATATAAAGTAATTATATCGAATTTATTTACTTATAGAATGAATATATCGGGATTGCGAGATTAGGTATCATCCCAAAATAATATAACCGATTGTTTATAAAGTTTTTAATTGCACTTGTCGTTCACTACACAACTATGCATCTACGTTAGTAATATCGATCCTTCGACCCTTAGCCTTAGATTTATTTAGATGAAGCGGAGCTTTAAATAGCGTGTTTATATATTTAGTGACTTTTCATTTAGGTACCTACCCACTATTAATATCCTGTTTTCATTATAACCAACGTACATCGAATAACCCCAGATTAATCCATAAAATTAACTTTCCTGCAGTGTTAGTACACAGAGTAGTCCCTGTGTTCCTGGAATCCAAACTACCTAGATTCTCTGGCAAATTTTCTAAAATTGGTCGTAACCTACATTAGCCTGGATGGAATATATTATTGTCAACAGACGGACAGACGACAGACTTATAATAATCTATAAAGATAATCATTTTAACCATCTAATGTAGTAAAATATTAATTAAGTATTATATATTTGTATTGAAAACTCAACTCACAACAATCTGCTATACTGTTGCAGAGCAGATGTAACCGTGCGGGAAATTCTAAAATACACATCCATTGGACCTAACTTTCTGTAGCCTTTGTGGCTGTGGATAGAACCGTGGGGGTCTGAAGCTCGCTGATTTGCTCACACATTATCATCAAAACCTCGGCAAACCGGTTGGTGGGGAGCTTTTTGTGACAACGCATTAGCTTGGCTATCCAAAGAGGAAACACTGCCAATAACGAGCTTGAACCTGGAACCTTGTCGATGATCGACAACAGCGGCAAATATTTATATACCTACATACACATAATATGTTTAATTCCAAGACCTGCAACTACAGTAGGATTCCCGTCAATAACACAATGAATAAAAACACGAAAGTATTATGTACCTACATTCTTTATTCACATAAGTTTAATGAGAGTAAGATAATTATACACAATATAAGTATGGCATTAAACAATCTTGCAGATACAGATTCAAACTTTATTTCAGCGTTTATAGGTTCTTAGACTTCACTTTAGACCAGCCTCTCCATATCTACGTACACTTTTTTGAGAGTACTCCTTCGCTTGTAGATATCGATTGAAGGCGGTATTTTTGGTCTGTTTGTATTTAACCATTTCTACCTGCTGACTGGATCTCTGGCGAACTCTTCGGCTACAACTCTACAAAATGAATTGCAACATTTGTGCAACTTACAAATGTTTATAACCATGACATCTTAAATTTCATGCACTGAATATTACTGTCGAATATACTATTAAGATGTTTCCATATTGATTGCACTTTGTTTGTTATTAAATTACATAAACAAATGTATTAATAAAATAATAACTAAATATCTTGGATATCTTTATAAGACATTTGAGTATGACAAGAATGACAGGTAAATATTTTGTTCCGATTCATTTCATTTGATAATCTAGAGTCGGCAGTCTATATATTTTTTCAATTAATTTCCTTACTCTTCATAATAACATTTTAAAATATTTGTATGTATTTTATAGAAATTACTCGAAAATATTTTATTCTTTTAGTTACTTATACTTTACAATTAGTTTAATTTAATACTTTGCTAAAAGATGAAGAACCTCAAATCATTTCGGTCCAACGTGTGAAAGAAATGGCACTATACAGTTAATATATCGTTATTTCTTTTTATCTTTTATCAGGTTGTAGCAAGCCATAGACAAATTCTTACAAATCATTCATTCTTTCTCGGCACTTAGCAATGTTATATCAATGTTGAACGATTGAGCTCATGGTACGAATCAAAGTAATATTATTATAAGGTGAAAACAAAACAGTCTGGCAATAAGGTTATTTTGTGAGAGAAGATGATGGCCCTATAGGATGGAACGGGACAAAAAAAAAACTTGTCAATTGTGACGCACGAATTTTGAAACTCAATGTGCCCTGTTGCACTACATATTTTGAAATAATACAAATATTTATTTTATGTATATCGACTTTTATATTACTTGAATTAATATTACTTAGGTCAATATGAAAATAAGGCAAGGGGCCGCCGTTCAATAGTGATATTCAGTGAATGAAATTTAATATGGCATGGTTACAAACAGAAGTAATTCAAGTATTATTTTATTCATTTTGCAGTGAAGAATTCGCCGGAATTCAAAGTAACTACTTTAAGAAATGTGCTGGAGAGAAATAGGTACCTAATCCTCAACTAGCAAAGCAATGGAGCACTTCTTGGTCATTACAAAAACTGAGACAAAGTTCATACATAAATATATACCTAGGTAGGTTTATATTTATGTATGGCACTTCAGTCTTAATACCTATAGTCTAGGCAGGTACCTATTGTCTTTAAATTATATAAATAAAGAATTTACCACAGGAATCAACACATATTTTTATTTATTACCTTTTGTCAGGAATGCTACTGTAGTTGCAGGTCATACAATGAAACATTATGTGTATTTAGGTATATAAACGTTTATGAATACAGTACAATCACAGTAAAGCTTAATCTATACGATATTAAATATTTACAACAAATAAATGAAATACAATCTAGCACTCGTATATAAATTTTCCTCTAGGCTGCCGTAGATTATCGGCAAGGTTCCCAACAGGCTAGCCAAGCTAATGCGCGAAAAAGCTCCCCGCCCGAGGCCTCGATTATTTTGGTGACAATATGCGAGCCACTCGGTGAGCTTCAAACCCATACGGTCGTATGGTTTCGATAGCAAATGGCATTTTGGTCCATTGCATGCGAAAGTGTTGATTCCTCACGTAGCATAGATGCATACAACGTCGCTTTCGTGTATCTATTATTGGCTTCTTTGGTATTTGCTTCCAAAAACACAAATAGTTCATATTCATTTGCCATCTTGAAATGCTAGATGGCAAAAGCTAGAAGGCTAGAGATACACAATTAATTCGATAAGTTAAATAAATACGATCTACTGACTTTATATCACTATAATAATAGATATTTTTATCATAAATTTGGATAATTCGTCGCGTATATAATGTTATATTTTGATTGATATATGCAATTGACATAAAAACCATAATGCTAGTTGTCAAAAGACACATCATGGTACGATTTGAATGAACGATTAGAGGTGACGTCATCAAACCTGCTAACAAAACAATATTGTTTTATGCCTATAATAAGCTTATTTTTAAGGATGTCATGGTACGAAAACGCAAAATAAGGTTATTTTAACCTTGTTTTAAGAGCTTGTGGTAGGCCCCCAGGAAAAAACTTCGCCAATTGCTTGTTGACAAGTGTTTTTATAGTGTAGAAGAATTTATGATGTAATAATTATTTTTGACATTTGAATGCATGTATGACAATAATTGAATTAACATTACCATTACATTAACATTACTTAATTTAAATTCATTGATTATTATGACATACTAACCTAGTTACATTAAAATGATTATAATGGAATTAGATGTACCTACCTACTACTATAAGGTGTATTGTGTTTGTGTTTGTGTTTGTGTTTGTGAAAATTTTAATAACTTTAATGTCATGATTACTTGGATAAGATAAGTAAAAATGGATTAAATATCATGTTATAATATTGGAAAAAAAAAAATTGCATGCCTCGCAAAGGCAGAATATGGTGAGACATATATATACTGTATACTACCTGCATAACCTACCTATGTTCTGTGCAAATAAATGATTTGATTTGATTTAAACTTATGTACAGTCGAGGACAAAAATAAGTATACACCACCAAGCCTCATAAAAAGTAGCCGTTCACATAATCATAGATATGGGAACACCCAAAAGCTCAAAAATAAGTATACACTGTTGGACAATTATGTAATGTAAATAACCAATAACAAGTTCAATAATATATATCCATGTATCAAATCATAAATTTGTGAGCAATCAAAATATCATAAATTCAACATTATAGTCAAAAATATGTAAACTCATTGCAGTCAAGGCCTTCATGGAATTTCATTGAAAAACGGTACGTACTTGAATTTTTTTTTGAAAAAAATCAATAATTTTGCGTGCGGACACGTTGGTACTTTCGCGCTCGCGGTGTTGTCAGCTCGTTCGCAAGCTGGCTGGCAACGTCGCCTACCGCATGAAGTGATCAAGTCGTTGAGAAAGGTAAACTTATTGTCGCTCCATGTAACAGGGCACTCACTGTGTAATTTCAACAATTCGTCGTGAAATATTTATTCATGATTATTATCTCAAATATTATGAATTAGATAAGTAGCCGAAGCCATGTTTGGGATTGTTGGAATTGTCATGAGATAAACTTTGACCATATATGGTTTTCAGGGTCTGATGATGGAGTAGGAGGGTGGAGACTGGAACTCCATAACAGAGCAACGTATCCCAGCTGTGTTTGGGTTTGTTGGAATTGTCGTGAAATGAACTTTAACCATATATGGTTTTTAGGGTCTGATGATGGAGTAGGAGGGTGAGCACTGGAACTCCATAGCGGAGGAACGTATCCTAGCCGTGTTTGAGGTTATTGGATTTATGATGAGATAACTTTTACCATATATGGTTTTCAGGGTCTGATGATGGAGTAGGAGGGTGGGCACTGGAACTCTATAGCGGAGCAACGTATCCTAGCCGTGTTTGGGGTTGTTGGATTTATCATGAGATAAATTTTACCATATATGGTTTTCAGGGTCTGATGATGGAGTAGGAGAGTGGGCACTGGAACTCTATAGAGGAGCAACGTATCCTAGCCGTGTTTGGAGTTGTTGGAAAATCTTTTCTCAAAATGTTGAAAAAGTGTCCGTATGTTGAACTTTTTAGATACTGGTCCGATTGCTCTCAAATTCGATATTTGGGAGACCTTGGGGTCACAAAACATGAATCTTTTCTCAAAATGTCGAAAAAGTGTCCGCCATGTTGAACTTTATAGATACTGGTCCGATTACTTTCAAAATCGATATTTGAGAGACCTTGGGGTCACAAAACAAGGATCTTTTCTCAAAATTTCGAAAAAGTGTCCGCCATGTTGAACTTTTTAGATACTGGTCCGATTGCTCTCAAATTCGATATTTGAGACACCTTTGGGTCACAAAACAAGAATCTTTTCTCAAAATGTCAAAAAAGTGTCCGCCATGTTGAACTTTTTAGATACCTAAAAGTGTAAAAGGTTCATCATGGCGGACACTTTTTCAATCGTAAATAAAAATTATTTTACTCCTGTAAAGAACATTCACCTAATCACAAAAGTATAGGGTTCATTTCATGCAAATAACAATTACCTACTTTAAGGCGGTATAAGCAGAATAATACGACATTGAATGTAAAAAAAAAATTTAAAATAGCGCCTGTAAAATCACAAAAAGTGCAGAAAGTTATGCCCCTGTCTTACCAATGCACGCGATGGTGCGTTTTGAAGCTTTTAATCATTTTGACATTATTAACGCAGTCAAGTCAAATGGAAGTGTCAATCAAGGAAGATCAGTAAATGTCCGCTAAAAGATTGCGGTACCTAGCTACATCGCAAAGTAAAAATATGGAAAAAGAAGTGAGGTTAGGCCTTTTGGCTAATAGCTAGATGTAATTTCGAGCAACTGTATGTACCTAAGTATATACGTTAACAAGTCTACGTATAATATTAATGCTAGATACTTCTGAGATACTTAGATGGTGGTACCTACTTCTTGAAAGCCAGGTCAAATAGGATGCGCTATAAGCGTCGAGTATAAGATGTCCTTGCGCCAATTCAGACGCCACGCTAGAACGTCTTGTTGTACATATTATATACGTCTAGGCAGCAGTCTGGTTAGAAGAAAGGTCTGCTTAGGTTGGGATCCTATGTGTGTGGGATATTACTTATTATTATTTGCTGGCTGTATCTCAACTATTCTCCACTTCTGATTTTTCGAAGGTATGTTACGACAATAAAAGAGATGATGTTTTTGTTTTCAGTAAATCAAAATCCAAGGACAGTGTACCGAGTATATCCTATTTTACACTGGTAATATATAATTAATGTATTAATTAATGGTAATGTTTTATCTTCATTGTTGATTCCTTCTTTCTATTAGCGTGGCATTAGCGCGCGTATGCTATTTGGGTTTCCCTCATAGGATATTGTTGATACATAGCCTAACCAACAACTTTCCCATCGTGTGTAGTACCTACCTAGGTATATAATATAATATTACCATAGACGGGCTGCTTCAAGGTTGTCATCCAGACACTAACCAAGGGAAAATATAGGGCGGTGTTTTGGCGATCGACCGTTTAGATTGAAGTTGTGAACCATATAGCTTCAAACCAAACGCAAAAGCTTCGTCGACTATATGCCCTCTATTTGCTCTTGGTTGGCAGCTGGTAGACAACCGTGAAACAGGCTGGTCTTTTTATTAGGTAGGCGTTTAAAAGCCTGTATGCCTCGATGTAAAGATACAAGACGCTGCTGGTACTGAAACTATGACTTTTTTTGACTTACAGTACAGATTTGCAACCAAATGGGACATCTTGCTGATAACTGTATCGGTATTGTCTGCGTTTATTGCGGGCATAACATTACCTTATGCCATCACACTAGTTGCGAACGTATTCCAAAATATGATTATCTATGCGAAAGCACTCGAAAGGGGCACTCAAGACGACGAAGTCTTTTTGAGGAGTATGCATCAGTTTGGAGTAAATTATTCTTGTGTTGGAGTGGTTCTTCTTGTAAGCGGATATTTAGGAGCTGCATTTATGAATATCACAGCCATCAATCAAGTAAGTAGAAGATCTAGGTAGTACCTTTTTGTATTCTTTTTATCTATAAGATTGATAAATAGGCAGAATAAGTCTATAGAGCAAGTCTGCAAGTCGTTACGCTGCTAACTCCACAAGCAAACTTTGTGGAGAAAATAAAGCAAAGTCTGCAAAGGTAAAGTCGGCCTGGCTGAATATGCCTGAAGTTGCGTGACCGAGACGGCTCGAAGATGAGTCATTGTCGGTGAGCGGTGCGAGAAAATAAAGTGTGCGATCTGTTATATAGGGACGGTGACAAGTGAAACGCTTGGTGCTTGAATACGTACTGACGTTTATTGCGAACACAATTATATTGGAAGGAGTGGACGCAGCCACTCTTACTAATAAATGTATAGCTACATACATAACATTTCTCCCCCTTTAGTGAACACAAGTTAAACATTCATACAAAATAATGGCTTATAATTAACTCTAGGGACCGGACGCAATAACCTGTTTGTCGATGTCAATCTTGGTGGTAGGTTATGCTCAATTGGACTCGCGTCACTATTTTCCATAATCTCCACCGGCGTGGTTTCTGTGAGCTGTCCTTCACTCGGTGAGGTAGTCTGATCACACTCACTTTCTCCTTCTCCCTGACGGACATTTTCCTCGCTGGCAGGCTCGGTTGCTGTCAGCGTGGCCGCACTTGTCTCGTCATCGTCATCACCGTCAACAACGGAACTATTATCATAAAATTGCTCGTTGTTATTGTTGTCCGATCCATTGTAAGGTATGAGTTGATTTTTGTGTTTCTTTAATTGTACTAAGGTGATACAATCTTTTACCATATACACTGTTTTACCTATTTTTCTTATTACAATACCTCTATGCCAAGTAAATTTTTTGTTTATATGATTTTTCTTATACATTACTTTATCTCCTGAATTAAACAATTTTTTGTTCTTTCCCCCATATGCTTTACTCTGTAAACACTGGTTATGTTTTACAACTTCCGCGAGAGTACTGGATGAGTTCGGCACCGGCGGCGTTGTAGGATTTAATAAGTCCAAGCGCGAACGAAGTTTCCTACCGAAAACTAACTGTGCAGGTGAAGAGCCTGTTGTAACATGTACGGAGTTCCTATAATCGAAAAGGTATTTCAATAACTGCTCGTTATTTTGTTTTGAATTGGTACTAGCTAATAAACAAGACTTAATACCCTTTTTTACCACTTTTACATAGCTCTCCGCTTGACCGTTACTAGCCGGATGATATGCGGGAGATGTGACATGCGATATTCCATTTATTGTACAAAATTTACTGAACTCTTCCGACACAAAACATGTGGCATTATCACTGACTAGAGTATGAATAAGACCGAATCTCGACATAAACTCATATAATTTAGCTACAACCGCAGCCGAAGAAGTACAATTCATTTTGTACACTTCGATCCACTTGGAATATGCATCAACAATCACTAAGTATGACTGATTATTGATGGGACCGAGAAAGTCAATGTGTATTCTGTAGAACGGTTGAGGTGGGTATGGCCACACCGCAAGCGGTGCTCGTGCCGGAGACGATCTAAGTTGAGAACATATATTACAACTGCTAATCATTACTTCGATAGCCTTATCGATGCCGGGAAACCAAAACCTACTCCTAGCCTCCGCTTTGCACTTCACAATTCCTAAATGTGATTTATGCAGTTCTAACAAAATTTTATTTCGCAGTTTATGTGGTATTAAAACTTTATGGCCGCGCATAACTATACCATTTTCGTAAGAAAGTTGGTTCTTACATAAAAAATACGGACTAATCATTTGATCCGTAATTTTTTTAGGCCATCCATTTAAAATATACTTAGATACCTTACTTAACTCCGAGTCTGTCGTTGTTGCCATACGTAATTCATTTTGTGTAATCGGTAAACTAGAATCAACAACAAAATTAACATAAGAAGCCCTATCGTCGATAAATTCTCCCGTTTCATAGCCCTCTTTGTAAGGTGAGTCATAGCTCGCACGCGATAAATAATCCGCGCAGTTATCAGCGCTGCGAATGTACTCAATTTTATAGTTATAGGCACTTAAAAACATGGCATACCGCTGCAACCTATTAGCTGAAACCTCGGGTATTCCGCGATTTGGTCCGAAAATCGTAGTTAATGGTTTGTGATCTGTTCTCAGTATAAATGGAACAGATCTACCATACAGATATTGATGAAAGCGGCGCACGCCGAATATAATCGCCGTTGCCTCTTTTTGAATCTGTGAATAACTCTTTTCGGCTGCATTTAACGTGCGTGACGCATACGACACCGGGCGCTCAACGTTATCCTCACCAACTTGCGACAATATCGCCCCTAGCCCACTCGGTGAAGCATCTACCGTTAAAATAACTTTCGCGTTCATATTAAAATGAGTCAAAACTCGATCTGAACCCAATAACTTTTTAATTGTTTGAAATGCCGTGTCGTGTTCTTTATCCCAAAGCCATTTACTTTGTTTTTGTAATAAGTTATACAAAGGTCTGAGTATTGACGATGCATTAGGAACAAAATTTCTATAATAATTCACCAGACCCAAAAATGATTGTAATTTGTTTACGTCTTTTGGAACTGGGGCATTTAATATAGCATTAACTTTCTGAGGTGACTTTTTCAACCCGTGTTTATCAACTATATAGCCTAAATATTCTACTTCGTTTCTAAAGAAGTCACATTTGCTTTTTTGAAGCGTTAAACCTGCATCTTGCAGGCGTCTGAGTACGGAATGTAATCTACTTAAATGTTCTGACCTGTTACTTCCGGTTACCAAGACATCATCAAGCATACATAGTACGCCTTCCATACCTGATAGCACGCACTCCATAACACGCTGAAAAATAGCCGGTGCGCTGGCTAAACCGAAACTTAATCTCGTGAATCTAACCCCTATGTGTGTTGATACAAGTAAGTTTTTGAGACTCCTCATCTAAGACACACTGTGCATAAGCCTGTGAAAGGTCTAATTTACTAAATTCTTGTCCTCCGTGTAATTTAGTAAATAATTCCTGAGCAGTAGGTAAGGGATATTGCTCAACTAACAGCTGTTTGTTAATAGTCACAGAGTAATCGGCACACAACCGAAGCGAGCCGTCCCGCTTCAATACTGGCACCACCGGTGACGCGTAGTCGGAGTACTCAACGGGTTTTAATATACCTACGCGTACGAGCCGGTCTAACTCCTTATCTATTTTATCCCGTAGTGCAAAAGCAACCGGCATAAAAAAAATCGGTTTGGCGTCCTTTCTTATATTAAGCCTTACTTTATATTTATTGAACGTTCCTAGTTCATCTGAGAATACACTAGGGTATTGTGACTTTAATTTCTCGACGATATTTAATGGATATTCACAGTAATTCATCGGCAACAATTCTAATTTATATAAAGAAATAAAATCTCTGCCTAAAAGTGGTGGCCCGCCGTCGCGAATAATATGCACATTTAATGTATGGGTTTTGCTTGTATAAGTAAAAGGTAACCGTGCAATGCCAACACAATAAATGTAATTACCGGTATAAGTCAATAATCGTTTATTACTCTCTGATAATGACACATCTTTAAAAAGTTTTAAATACGTTTGTTCGGAAATCGCAGTAACAGCTGACCCACTATCTATCTGAAACTTCATTTGCACTCCTCGGACATGAACTATTTCCGTCATGGGTTCTCCATTCAATGTGCTAATATTATAAAACTCACCATCATCGCCGTTCTCACCAGTACTCTCGTTTTCTAAATATGATATCTTTTTACACATCCTACGCAAATGCCCCTTTACATTGCACTTTTTGCATTTATAATTAGCAAACCGACACTGCTCTGAAGTGTGATTTTTAAAACCACAAACTGAACACAACACTTTATCACTAGCACTATTTTTGGATCCAATTTTGAATAATTGATCGGGTTGCGGAAGTCCCTGGCTAGCCACTGGCACCGTCGCTGCTCCTGCACGTGCCATTCGCACGCTTTCTGCAAGCTCCACTGCCTTTGCCAGTGTTAACTGCTTTGGATCCTTAGCGAACAGCTTTTCTCGCTCCGCTCCCGGCAGCATTCCCATTATGAAACGGTCTCTTAATGCTTCCTCCACGTTTTGGAATCCACAGTCTGCTGTCAGCCCGCGTAGTCTCGCCGCCCATTGAGGGTAGGATTCTCCTTCATTTTGCGTCGTGATATAAAACTTGTACTTTTCACTAAACCCACATGTTTTCGGAGTGAAATGATTATCCAAAAGTTTGATTATATCTTCATACGGCACGGTTTGGAGTTCCTTGGGCAACGCCAAATCTGTTGCGAGCTTATACGTAGGCTCGTTAAGCGCACTCAATAGGATCGCCCGACGCTTGATGCCTTTGGAGTCCGTGGTTTCGTTCACATCGTTCGCGATTAACCATTGAGTGATCCGACCCTTATACACTTGCCACTTCTGTGAATTGTGGTCAAAACTGGTCAAAATTCCAAATTGAGACATTTTATCACAATTTTTATTTTTTTATTTTTGATGCGTGGGTAGTACGTCGCCAATGTTATATAGGGACGGTGACAAGTGAAACGCTTGGTGCTTGAATACGTACTGACGTTTATTGCGAACACAATTATATTGGAAGGAGTGGACGCAGCCACTCTTACTAATAAATGTATAGCTACATACATAACACGATCTCACACAGAAGTTATCGCAGAATGGATGATTATGTCTTCAAGAAGTCTTAAGCGGACCATTATCTAAATATGTGTATCTTAAAATCTGACTCTACAACTGGTTCGGAAGGTTACATTTGCTCAGAAGAGTCGGCAATAAACTTGGCAATCACTTTTGCGAAACAAGCTTATTGCATTCTTCACACTGATATCAATTGTGGTAAAACTTTGAGTATGACATAAAATATGAGGCGTGTACAAGCTAAACGAGTATGTATATATATATATATGTGTTGTTATTATTGAGATTAATTACCAAAGCCATTTTCAGATTTTTAAATTAAGACAAGAATATTTCAAAGCTGCCTTGAATCAGGACTTCGCGTATTTCGATTTGCAACAAACTGGGGACTTCGCGTCAAAAATGGCTGAGTATGTTTAGTTGTGTGTGATGTCTAAAACAGTACCTACTTACCTTACTTACTCCACCTGTAATTGGTATTGGAACAAAATCCGAGATGTTTCACAGATTTCCATGTCACATGTCACATGGCCACATGGAGATTTGGTATACCCCACCCCTAAGTTACTATTTAGATATCATTCATATACATGTACTTACATCAAGCAAAGAAAAATAAAGGTGTTTATTCGTTTCAGTGATGTTATAAAGTTAGAGGAGGGCATCGGTCATAAAGTGTCGGTTTTTGTGTATAACTTGAGCATAGGAGTCAGCTGCATCATCATGGCTCTCGTCAAGGGTTGGAAACTTGCCCTCATATGCATTACTTCTACGCCAGTTACGTTGATGTTTGTTGCATTGACTGGTAAGGTAATAAATATATTACAAATTCTTACGTAGGTATACTTACTACTTAGTGAATAGGTGAATATTTAAGTTTATATGGAAAACAAGATTTGTTGATTTATCTTGTGTCTTATTATTTATTTTAGACCACGCGAGGGAAGTTTTCCTTCCCATAAAAGAGGCGTAGAGTGCCACCCCTTATTTAGGTCTTTATATTCAAAGGACTAAATATACAGTAATCCTTAAGCTAAACTGAACGATCCGAATTATTTGTGCGACATAGATATGAAATTAAATCTGTGGCGGATTTACCAGTAAGCTGAGCTGGCTGAGAAGGTAGGCCTGAGTAGGAGCCAAGGGCGACACAGAGGACCGTTGTTTTTTTCTCATATTTTGCAGATTGAAGCATAAGTACATTACAGGCTTATTAGTCGGTACATGATTGAACTTTGATTTACTGATAAATATATCCCAGAAAAAAATCTTGTTTCAAACAAATGAAATGTACCTTTTATTTATTGTTATATTTTGCCGCCCCTAAAAGTGCCGCTTAATATTCTAATTTAGATATTAACGGCTAATGATCTATATACTCGTATTAGCGGTTTGGAAAGTAGGTGATCTGATCACAATAAATCTATCGACACGCACGCTGCGTTGTGATTCTTTTATATTTTCGTCATCTGACTGGCTCTACTTCGATGAGCCTCGGCCCCTCCCTAGTCATTGTCGATAGACATTTTCTATTAGGGCTTATTTATTATAGATGGCCCCTATCTATAGCTGTTATAATCGGTTATCCGTAAGGTATTAATATAGACATAGTGATAAATTATTTCTAAGAGTTTTTAATACTTATTGAGTTTCTGGAGTCAACTGTGAATTTTTGGAGTAAATTTTTCTGATACTGTAATGTAAACTATATTGGTTGGTAGTATTATTTATAAAAAAATATCCGACTAAGTTGGTAAACAAGCGTACGGCCTGCCTGATGGTAGCGGTTACCGTAGCCATATCACAGACCACTATAGGGGATACTACGTATATATGACGCTTGCATGCAACTCACGGGGCATCACCACAGAGTATTAGCAGCACTAGCACAGGTACTAGTATCACTCACGCAACAGTGGCAACCTAACGCACAAGCAGGAACGCAACATAAAGTTATTGGCTGCTGTATTCTGTAAGGTGGAGGTACTTCTCCAGTCTCAGTCAGAGCCTTTCAGAAAATTCATACTGTACCTATATAAAGTATAAGAGATACCATGTTTTATTTTTGTGCTTTTTTATATAGATAGCAAATCGCCTAAGCAAAATGGAAACCGATGAGTCAGGTCGTGCAAGCGCAATAGCGCAGGAAGTGTTGGCATCAATACGCACGGTTTATGCTTTTAATGGACAACAGAAAGAGATTCAAAGATACAGTGAGCCTCTAAGGCAAGTCAGGAAAATTAGCATAAAGAAAGGTAAATAAATTGTATATATTATCCCACTGCTGAGCACAGGCCTCCTTTCACAAATCAGGGTGAAAGGGAATGGGTAGGCAGATACTCCACCACGCGTGCCTACTGCGGATCGGTGGAGGTAGGCTAGTGGTCAACCTACTGTTGGAGTTTTCAAGCCGTCTAGAAGGCCTCCAACTAGCTTAAAGACTATCACAATTAAGTGATAACCGGGACCAACGGCTTTACATGCCTCCCGAAGCACGGAAACGCTCGATTTTAAATACCACTAGGCGGTCAACCATCCATGTACCGACCACGACGGTGGTAGCTTAACTTGCCGATCGATCTAGAACGGTTTATCATGCTACACCACGAGCGTTTCTTAGCGCAGCATGAGATATTATTTACTACTGTGAAATATGCCAACTTTGCCAATTGAGATATTTTTGCCCGATAAGCAATTTTTAAGCAAATCCGCTAACATGAGAAAATATTTTAGTTATATGGCAACATTTCATACTTGTTTGGAAATAGCGATGGGTAACTAGGCGAAATTTCAATAGCTCAGCTAGCCAGCTATATGTGGAGTAAAAGCCTGAGTTATTTTGGCTATTAGGCTAGAACGGCGGCGCAGCTAGTTGAATAACGTTCAACTGCGAACCGAGTTCGATCCTCGCCACTGCAATCAACAGTTAGAAAGGGATTTTCAGCATAGAGGTATAGGTATTATAAGAAAACTCATTCTAGCTAGCCCGTAGCCATCCAGTAGCCAATAGCTAATTATCGTGTTGACAGATATCATAGCCATGGCTATTTTATGAATAGCCGTTTTTTGGCTAGTTATATGAATAGCTGTTTGGAAAGTAGATTATATTATATTTAATACGTATTGTAACAACAATACGTATTCAATTCGTTCCCAAGCACAGATTAAAGTTGTAATCCCAGGTTCATTTAGTTACCTGTTAGCATGTCGAGTTGCGGAGTGTTTTTGGGGGCCAATTTTTTCAGTAAAGTATTTGTTGATTGTACATCGCATCGTGGCGAAAACGCTGGTCAGTTTTTTTACTGTATGTTATAGAATAGTAATGCTAAGTATTTGAAGCGCTCGTGGTGTAGCATGATTAGCCGTTTTTAATCGATCGGAAAAGTTAAGCTACGTCTGTCGTGGTCGGTACCTGGATGGGTGACCGGCTAGTGGTATTTCAAATCGAGCGTTTCCGTGCTTCGGAAGGCACGTAAAGCCGTTGGTCCCGGTTATCACTTAATTGTGATAGTCGTTAAGCTAGTTGGATGCCTCATAGGCGGCTTGAAAAATTGCAACAGAAGGTTGACCACTAGCCTACCTCCACCAATCCACAGTGGGCACGCGTGGTGGAGTATCGCCCAGTCCCTTTCACCCTAATTTGTGAAAGGAGGCCTGTTCTCAGCAGTGCGACATTATGGGCTGATGATGATGATGAATGCTAAGTATTTTAGTTTAAATATTTAATGCTTTATAAATCAAAACTTCTGACGATGGGCAAAGTAAACTTGAATGCTTAGACCCATGCATGCCAACATTACCCGTTATCAAAATGTACTCAGGGTTGTCACATTTAGATATTTTCTAACAAGTTGTAAGTACCCTACACAATGTGTAATTAAGATAATACATAAGCCGCAGTTATTCCAAATGGAAGTTTTAAAATTAAAGTAGGTACTTTATGTTAGTATCTAGATAGTTTTGATGATTGTGTATTTTATTTTGTTAAATAAAAAAGTTGTATGTATACTAATGTTTTGGAAAAAACAGCCAATATACAGACTGTAAAAAAAAAACAAAAAGAGAATATTTAAAAAATGTTACCTTGCTGAGTTTCTTGCCTGTTCTTCTCAGTTGAAGGCCGACTTACGAACTGGTGGTAACTTCAGTAGCTTTCACCTTCATAGGAATATCCGTCATATAATAATTTCAATGCCTATTTATATGCGCCCAACAACCATCACAACAGAAATGTGCAACTATTATTTAATGAATCATTTTACTGGAATGTGACAACCCTTAAAAGTTGAAAACTGTTTTTTGGAGTTTGTATGGAAAATGCCAATAATCGCTCAAATTAACATTGCCAACTCATTTTATCACGAAAAGTTTATACTAAGTGTCCAAATTCCAACTACGCTACGACATCCGCTTGCACTCATATCCTTGTAACCGACGATCCGACAATACTGCACAGAGTGAACTCTGTGATTGCAGAGTTTAGATACCAGGGAACCGTTAATTTTTAAGCTCTCAAGTCTGCCGCTGCTTCCGATTAACGGCAAGGTTCCCAGAAGGCTGTCAGCGTTTCCTCTTTGGATAGCCAAGCTGATGCGTTGGCTCCCCGCCTGCTGGTCTCCGGACTACTCCGGAGGCCTCGATCAATTTTGATGATAAAGAGCGAGCAAAACGGCGAACTTCGGACGGTCCCATGGTCTCGACCGCAAAAGGCGTAATAAAATAATTTGATCCAATCGATGCATATTTTTAAAATTTTGAATTTTCCGCACTGGCCGGAGCTGCTCCTGCAATTTTACAAGTCGCCGGTAAGTGAGATGGCGCGAGTGTATCAACACACATGGCATCCCACACCAGCGACTTGCCGACACTCCACGGGATCAAAGACATACCATCCAGTCTCCAGCCATCGCCCCGCGCAATAGCGACTGGTTCCAGTACGGAAGGCACGTTGGCGACAACAAGAGCCCGGCGGATAATGTCATTAATAGCTGAGTGTCGTGATATTCGGCCAGCACTAAGGGAGCATGAAAGCCCGTGGTGGTCCAGCTCGTTGATGAGATTTCCGCAGCGGCAGCGATGAAGCTTTTTGGTCCTGCAACCAAGACGAAGACAAATACAATACGGTCTAAAATAAGTAACTTGTCTCCGTTATGTCAAGTCAACTGGCCAACTATAGGCAGTCGTCGCCATAATATGTGGGGGAAAGTCCAGTAAC
The DNA here is from genome assembly GCA_947623365.1 of Achlya flavicornis. Taxonomy (NCBI): domain Eukaryota; kingdom Metazoa; phylum Arthropoda; class Insecta; order Lepidoptera; family Drepanidae; genus Achlya; species Achlya flavicornis. The sequence continues at coordinate 10,844,555 of OX392467.1, forward strand.
TGAACTGTTATTCTCTATTTTAAGATTTATTTACGGGTCTCTCAATGGGTTTCCTGTTCTTCGGCGTATTCTGCTCTTACGCGTTATCGTTCTACATTGGTATATACCTCGTTGTATACGACCCAATAAATTACAATGCTGATGTCATGTTTTCGGTGAGTCATTTTTAACTTTTATACTATGTATAGACATAGCGCCAAGTAGTTTTTAAGAAAGAGCAATAATAGTATTTTGATTTTCATCTCAAAAACGATTTTATAAGCTACCTTTGCTATATTTGTGTTTATATAATTATTCACACAATTCGCATAAACAAAAGAATATTTTCTTTGCTGCTCCAATCCTATCTATCTATCAATGCCATTTACAGCTTAGTTATGTTATTGTACGGAACCCTCCACTCCACCACAATGTCACACTCCCATAATTATTTGTTATGGTTCACCGATAAAAAAATGTTACGGTTTTATACTCACTCAACAATAACGGTAGAATAGTTGTATACTAGACAATTTGTTTTCAGGTTTTTTTCGGTATAATGACAGCTTTTGGTACCTTCGGCATGGTTGGCTCAATGGTGGAGACTTTCGGTGCGGCTCGAGGCGCAGGCGCCCATATATTTCATCTCCTAGATAACGTGCCAAAGATCAATCCGCTCCTCGAAAGAGGGATATCACCTTATACTGCTGAAGGAACTATTGAATTGAAAAATGTTACCTTCCAATATCCTTCCCGCCCGGACGTGCCTGTTAGTAATTTTATCAACCTTTTGTCTACATTTTTTTTTGCACAATGGCTGCTACTGCTAGGTACACAGTTTTCAACCGACCACCAACCAACCAATGACAAATATGGAGGCGTCGTTCTAGCGTTTCAGGCTATTTCGTTGACAACTTCGATCTATATGTTGGGATCGGACACCAACTCAACGCCCTTTAAGTAACAAGTTCGTAGCCGACTGCAGCAGCAGGCCACACCACTGGTTTCTATGTAGGATTAATCCTACGAAACGTAGCGGCGTAGGATTAATACGTACGTCTCCATAGTAGGTAAGTAATACATAGAAACGAAAAAGAAAGAAGTTGTGTTGCGGCGACCTGCTGCTGCTGCCTGCAAACGGCTACGAACTTGCACCTTTAGTTGCCCTTGGTTGGTGGCTGGTTAACAACTGTATAGCAGCCCCTTATGGGGAATAATACTGTTAATATTCTCTGATAGGTGTTAAATGGAGTAAGTTTAAGTGTGAAGCGGGGACAGTCGGTGGCACTGGTGGGACATTCCGGCTGCGGCAAGTCCACTATCATACAACTCATATCACGATTCTACGATGTCATCAGCGGCTGTGTATGTAATTTTTTGTATAATTAACAATATAATTTCCCTACCATAATTTCAAAAATGCATGCCAAATGATTTGGCATACGTAGCTACTTAATTAAAGCAGCTATATTTGCGCGCAATTTAAGTAAGTACTTAAATAGGGTCCAAAGATTCCTCTTCATGTACCTATTTATAAGTACTAGTGGTCCAGTATTAGTCGAAATTCGACTGTTTTAATTATTGATTCTTTGTGCCTTAGGTGTGCTTGGACGGATATGATGTGCGCGAGTTGTCAGTGCGGTGGCTGCGCGCGCAGATCGGGCTTGTGGGGCAGGAGCCGGTGCTGTTCAATGCCAGCGTGCGCGAGAACATTCGATACGGGTGGGAGGACGCCCGAGACGCCGACGTTGAGGCAGCCGCCACCCAGGCCAACGCGCATCACTTCATTGTTAAACTACCCAAGGTGATAACGTCTACTAGGTATATCATCGTGCTCACCACTGTTGGGTATAAGAACTACCTATAGCGGTAGTCTGTGCCTATAGCTTGGTCGTCTGCTGTTGGTATCGGTCATAGTTGTAATCCTTCTTTACACAGCTGGTGGGAGCACAAGCAAGCGAGCAAAGCAGTTTAAAATTAAAATTCTCTTTTAAATATGTAAAATAGTACTAATATATTAGGGTGTAGTAGTAAAATACCTATTTAAAATGTAGGTATGTATTACCAATGTGATTAATTGTATAAGTGAATGTGAGAGCCCACCTGCCAACAAACTGCTATGCAGTTTGTTAGATGTAACTATGCAATTATTTTGAAAAGGTTCACTAATAAACGTTTACATATATACATACAATGGTATGCATCAAGAAATCCATATTTTTTATAATAATTAGTTTGCGTAGGACATTTATTGAGCTCTCTTTCTATTCAAATATTTATTCCAAGTTAACTTTGCTATTGTTTAAAAAGAATTTTATTAAGTTAGCGACAATGTTAGGTAACAATGTTTATTATTTGTATTGAGTAACTTCTAACGTCCAGCTATTATTCTATGGATTAAAAATGCCAATTACTTTTTATTTGCATTATAATAATGCCTTCGCGCAAATACTCCAGCGACTTTTTATTGTGTTTAGGGGATGTTTGGCTGCTGCGATTGATCAGGCTGCTTGTTATAAGTATTGAAATAGTTCAATGAGTATCATATATAAAAATCAGCTCTCAGAATCTAAGAAAAGTACGTAATGTACATAACATACTACCTTTCATGTCTGAAAATTTACCGAAGCTGCGAAGGGACAAGTTAGCTGGTATTCATACGTTTGAAGTATTTACTAACATTACTCAATTTCATACATTTTGTCCGTCAGAAAATAAGTAATGTCTGGCGGCACTGGGATCTCCTAAGGTACTATTAGTTAAACAGCGTTTTATAAGAAGAGGGGGGGTAAGAGTTTTGACAGGTCCGCTCGAAAAGGGCCGAGGGCGAAGATGGAGTACCAGAAAAAAGCATATTCACTATTTCTACAGGCAATAAAATAAAAATCCAAAAGTATTTATTCAATTTAGGCTCTGTTAATAATATATGGCTCCCAGTAAAAAAAAATGACATCAATTGTTATAGGATGCGCATCCCTCCGAGAACCAACGGGTTAAGAAGGCACTTGTAAACGATAACAAATTGACTCTACAAGTCTACACCAATATAAGAGACAGTAATCATAAACGCCGGAGAGAGTTCCATACATTTATTTGCACATTTTTTTTTACCAACAGCTAATTGCTTCCTTAATCCACTTTGAATCTTTAATTTCAATTAAACCCTAATTTTCCTTAAATGACACAAGTAAGGTTAATTCTGTATAAAACAGGGCTACGACACGTACGTGGGTGAACGTGGAGCTTCACTCTCGGGTGGACAGAAACAACGCATTGCTATAGCTCGGGCGCTTGTACGGAATCCACGGGTTCTGCTACTCGACGAAGCAACCAGTGCTCTCGATACAGCTTCCGAGGCTACAGTACAAATAGCCTTAGAAAAGGTAATTCAAAAGAAGATAATAAATAATCAGTGTGCAGGGGAAATATTGATCTAATCGAACAATTGCATCTGCAAAAATGTATACCCAACTTCATTAATTATCCCTTGTACTTATTTTTTTCGGGCCAATCGCTTGATTACCAAATAATAAACCTGATCTTTCATGCTCTATTCAAGTAATATTTGTGCAGACATGCTGCGACTAATTTGTGTCTGCCTGCTAAATTCGGGGTTGCTTCCATTGTTCAGTCGTGGTACTGGTTTGAAAGGACAATCTATTATTATTAAGTAGCTACTACATGAGAATTATGATTTATGTTGTGGAAGGTATCAGACTCATTATTTTAGGCAGCCCAAGGGCGAACGACTGTGGTGGTGGCACATCGACTATCGACGATACGCAACGTTGATATGATTTATGTGATGAAACAAGGCGAGGTGGTTGAGTGCGGCAATCACGAGGACCTGATAGCGATGAAGGGCCAATATTTTAATATGATTCAGATCCAAGAGCCACAAGAAACAGACGGAAGATTAGGTTGGATTTTCACTTTTATTAAAGCTTAAGTTTCACCATAATCTTACCATAGTAACTGATAATATGGCCGATACGGTAAGCGCGATAAGCACGAAAAGCCAAGATGGGACTGGGAAGGGCTGTTAATTTTATTAAGCTGCTATATATAGGTAATTCGCAACTTAAGCCAAAAGATAAGTTCAATTCAAAATCATGTGAAACAATCTATACTGGACTCGACTGGAAGATAGCATTGCATTACTCTACTATACCTACTACTTACCTACTATACTCTTTATTAGTTATTTAAGTTTCTATCTAACATGAATGTTTCATCTGATATTTGGTCTAAAATAACTCATAATTTTTCATTAGTGCTTCCAGTACGAGAAGAATCTGAATTATCTGCTGAAGAAGGTGAAGATGTCTTAATGACGGATGTTAGTACCGAACCAACCCAATTTTCTGACTTCAAGTACGGTCTGATCTGACCGCATAACTCTAGACTCGCTCTCTGTGGGATCGGCGCCATACAGTTTTTGGAGAAATTGTTCAATATTTATTTATTCATTTATTTACATACTTATTTCTCACGAGTCACAAAACACAATTTATGCCACCATTGAAATGTTGGCAACACCTAGTTGCCAACATTTCAATGGTGGCAACTAGGTGGTAACTTTAACCCTTGAAATAACAGTAAAACATTCTTAGAAGATCATCCATTTTTAGTAGTAGTTAATCAGCAGATATTCATATTAATTTAGTAGGTACTCAAAAGTACAAAAAATATTTAAAAAATGGGCTAAGCTTTACTTTAGGTCTTTTTTTCTGGTGAAGTAACATACCTACTATTATAAACATACTTACCAAAGGATTTCGTTAAGAAACGTTTTTTTTTAAAGTTTTCTTTTTCATCCAAGCCTTACGCTATATTTTACTCATTCCTTTTTGACACTGAATCGAATGAAATACGTGTAAAATGGCGCGCCGCGAGTGTAGTGTACCTATTGTTGTTGTTTTATTTTGATAAATAAGTAAGTCTGCTACAAAACAGAATCTGCTAACCCTGAATCCGTGTACCTAGTACTTGTCTGTCTCACCCCTAGAGTGTTGATATAAAGTCGGAGGCGCGGAGGGAGAGCAGGCTCCGCCAGCTGTACCGCCAGCTCCGCGAACGGTGAACGGTGTCTGCGGTTCGTTAGGCAATGGCGAAGAGATAGCTTTTCCCGCAGCGCCATAGCCGTTAATATCCAAAAGTTGCTAAAATATGACGATACATTTCAACAGAAACTTTGATTTTTCACAAGAACTTTGACTCTATAAAAGCAAAGAAGCGCTCGTGGTGTAGCATGGTAATCTTTCTTAATCGATCGGCAAGGTAAGCTACCACCGTCATGGTCGATACCTGGATGGGTGACCGCCTAGTGGTATTTCAAATCGAGCGTTTCCGTGCTTCGGTAGGCACGTAAAGCCGTGGGTCCCGGTTATAATAATAATAATTAATTAATAATTGTGATAATAATTAAATTAATTAATTGTGAATTGTGATAGTCGTTAAGCTAGTTGGAGGCCTTCTAGGCGGCTTAAAAACTCCAACAGTAGGTTGACATGACAGCTACCCTACCTCCACCGTTCCGCAGTGGGCACGCGGGGTGGAGTATCTGCCCATTCCCTTTCACCCTGATTTGTGAAAGGAGGTCTGTGCTCAGCAGTGAGACATTATAGGCTGATGATGATGATGAACTTTTTAGGTTATGATGATATTTTATTTTTCCTATACTTTTCCTAGTTTACGCGATTTCAAAAATAAAATACACATGACACTAAACCTTTACAAACCTACCAAAAAAAATATTTGCGTAATTTTTGGAGTTGTCACTTACTTAATGAAAAGCTTTACCAAAAAATGTTACATTGCTGAGTTTCTTGCCTATTCATCTCAGTTGAAGGCCGACTAAATGGTGGTAACTTCAGTAGTTTGACCTTCATAAGTTACTAGGACCGAAATTGAATAAATGACTTTGACTTCGTGTCGTAAATAAAATTTTAAATTTATTAAAGCTATCCCATCCTCGTCGCCAATGTCGTAAATGAAACAACCGACTCGCGTGATAGCTCGTTTAAATTACTCAGTTGGAATACCGCATATATCTCACTTCGAGTCTCAACGCAAATTGTTTTTTTTTTACTGTGTACAGGCCTGTGTTTGACCACAATCTCACCATGGTAAGTGATGATGTAGCCGAAGGTGGTAGGCACACAAACAAAGCCTAGAAGGAACTGTCTCTCAAATGCATCTGTCGCAACACACCGATAGGTGCTTGGCGACAGATTTTGACTTGAGGGTGGTAGCCAGCCAAATGGGTACTACAAAGTACCCTACCACCGTGCTATGGTTACCTCACGATATTTTCCTTCACCGAAAGGTCAAGCTCATTGTAGGGAACTGTTGTTGTATGTAACTATTTACCTAATTAATTTATTGTAGCAATCTTTACCTAAAATCTAATAAATAGGAATTTGAAGAGACCCAGAAATCGCATTTGTCACGGATATCATTCTGGCGTGTGGTAGCCTTAAACGCACCCGAGTGGAAGTCCATCACAATCGGCAGTGTGGGGTCTATCATCATCGGGTTCGCGATGCCCATCTTCATTGTTATATTTGGTGACTTGTTTGGTGTAAGTATTATAGAGATTTATAGAACATGCGAAATATGGAATTTCATAAGCAATATCATCGCATCTATTTATTTATTTTCAGACTATGTCAGACCAGGATCCAAAAAAATTACTTGATAAAGTTAAAAACATTTCAATCATTTGCATCTTAATTGGTATCATCATGGGAATATCGAACTTGATTGAGGTTAACATTTTTTCTTCATGATTTATTTTTTAATTGTTCTTACTTTCTTTAAATGGTGGAAATATTGTTTGAGAAATTGATAATGTTGTAGACTATATCTTTCGGTATCGCGGGTGCATACCTTATGGAGAGACTGCGGCTGCGTATGTTTGCGCATTTGTTGCGACAACAAGTTGCGTATTTTGACGAGCGCAGCAACTCCACAGGAGCTCTCTGTGTTCGACTATCTGCCGAAGCTGCGTATGTTCATGGGGTAAGTGATTTAAAGTTGTTTAATTGCACAGAGATGGGTTGAGCGCGACAAGGTATTTGAAAACATAAATAGCTCAACTTATAATATTAGGTATCAGTTTCAGCGATAAAAATTGTTAGTAGGTTAGACCTCAGTTAACTATTACCACTTAGCTGAGTATGTCTATTATTTGGCATTACATTACCGTGCTAAAAATGTAACTTACTGTAATCATACAGGGTTTAATAAAAGCAAAAGCTTGTTTTTAACGCGCCCAGAACTCGCGCTCTCAGGATAAAGAGTAGCGTATGTCTTTCTCTATACCATAGGCTGTATCTGCATGCCAAATTTCATCACGATCGGTTCAGCGGCTTAGGCGTGAAAGCCTACAAACAAACAAACAAACATACAATCAGAGTTACTTTTGCACTTATAATACTACCTACTATGGATGTCTATTCTCACAGGCAACTGGTCAGCGTATAGGTATATGCCTACAAGGATTCAGCTCTGTCGGTCTAGCGCTGGTTCTTGCCATGCTGTTTGAATGGCGGGTGGGTTTGGTAGCATTGGCCTTTCTACCTCTAATCGTGGTGGTAGTGTATTACCAGGCCAAGATAACTAGCACGGAGTTGGCAGGAAATGTGAAGACGCTCGAAAACAGCACTAAGGTATAGTTAATTCTCTTTCCATAACAAGTATATTTCGTTCGGCTGATTCCATTAAAAATATTTTAAGCTTTTTTTATACAACCAAGGCAGCAAACAAGCATACGGCCCGACTGATGTTAAGCGGGTATCGTAGCCTATAGACGCTTGCAACAGGAGACATATCTCACGCGTCGCCTATCCTCTCTTCACACCCGTCTTAAAAAGGGGTTTGAAGAAGAATTGAGATGATTGTGCCGGCAACGCAAGCATAGAATAGATAATAAGTAGTACCTCAGAGTATATAAATACTACGTACAAGTCCTACTGACGTAACGGAAGAGTGTCGTTTCGTACTACACCGATGGTAGCACAGCACCTCCTAATTGTGCTCAAGCGACCTTATCACTGAAGGAACACAACACTATATTAAAATAATGTCATTTGGTTGTGATATTCTGTGAGGTGGAGGTACTTTTTCAGTCGGGCTGCTCCGTATTTTTGAACTCCGTTGAAAGTTGTTCTTAAACAAGTTATTATTACTCCAGATAGCGATAGAAGCAGTTTCAAACATACGTACAGTTGCCTCTCTGGGTCGTGAGGACAAGTTTCTCAAAGAGTACACGGCCCAATTAGTACCTGCACTGGCACCAGCTCGAAGATCAGCCCACATCCGCGGCCTCGTCACTGGACTATCCCGCTCCATGTTTAACTTTGTCAATGCTGCTGCCCTCACGTATGGCGGTCATCTTATAGTCTCTGCAGGGGTTGCTTATCAAGATATACTTGTGTAAGTACCAACAGCAGATGGTTCTCGAAGCCCTGAATTAAACCCCCCCGTATGTAACTGACGGCAGTCGTTCGTCTAACTCATAGTATTGGAGATCATTCAATCTGGTAATAACATTCAAACTTCTAAGTTATCTTAAGTTGGATTGGTGGTTTCGATAGGCTTCTTATACATGATCAATTACTTAATAATCAAATGATATCGAACAGCACAACTCAATCCTTGCAAATGGCGTCAGGTCAAGCACAAAATGCGTTCACCTTCGCACCTGACTTTCAAAGGGGCATTAACGCAGCTTCAAGGATTTTTGTACTCTTGAATACAAAACCTACGATTACTGACCCGGAGTCACCGCCCATAACCGAATTTGTAAGTATCTTCATTATTTATCCATCTACAATTTCTATTACAGAAAGCAAACGGTGAAGCAAGTTTCCAAGATGTTGAATTTAAATACCCAAATCGACCTAAAGCTAAGGTGCTCACAGGTTTGAATTTAAAGGTCTGTAGCATCGATTTTTATATGATACATAATCACTTATACGGGGTGGATATTGGTAACATTTTAGCAATCGTTTTTTTGCGATTTCTAATTTGGTTCCATAGTAAAAGTTGATCGTATACATGAGTACATTATGTGGTTTCATTTAATGTATTGTCGTATCGACCCCGTATATCCTTATTTTAATCCAAGCCTAAAAGGCTGTTGCCTCCACCATTCCCTTGATTTTCCTTTGATTTAGTCATTCTGGTTTTCGAAGAGGCAACATGTCCATTAATATGATTATTTTCTAACAAGTAATATCTAATATGTTCCATGTAGGTACTCTGGATACTTTATGCATTGAATTATTGAACTGTTTTAGAAAAAACTTAAACCGACTTCAAAGTACACTAAGAAGTAATCAAATCCTGATCTGATGATAATGGGACCAAGCAGGAAGTGTACCCTTCCAAACATATAAGACTTTTCCAAATCGGTTATTATATGACGGAGTTATGAGGCATGAGGTAACAAACATAAAAAAAACAACCGAATTGGGAACCTCCTCCTATTTAACCGACTTCAAAAAAAGGAGGAGGTTCTCAATTCGGTTGTATTTTTTTTTTATTTTTTTTAACCGACTTCAAAAAAAGGAGGAGGTTCTCAATTCGTTTTTTTTTTTTTTTTATGTTTGTTACCTCATTACTCCGTCATTTATCAACCGATTTGGAAAATTCTTTCTTTGTCTGGAAGGGTACACTTCCCGTTTGGTCCCATTGTCATCAGATCAGGATTTGATTACTTCTTAGTGCACTTTGAAGTCAGTTTAAGTTTTTTGTAAAACAGTCCAATTATTTTGAAGTCGGTTAAAATTAAAGCATACGAACTAATTATATAAATAAGCTTGACTAACGGAACCGGATCCTTTTTGAAGAACCGGGAATTTCGTGATTTGTGTTAAAAGGAACGGGGTTTTCCCGGTTCTTTCGGCATTTTCGGTTCTTGGTAGTTTTTTTAGATATGGAACAGACTAACTAATTCGGAAATTTTAATGCTGTCAATCCTTTTTTTTTTACTGTTTATAGGCCTGTGTTTGACCACAATCTTACCATGGTAAGCAGGGCCGGCTCTAGCCCATGCAACGCCAGTGCAAAGAATACCCTAGCGCCCTCTCGCCTCTCGTAATCATAATATTAATGAAATAGTTAGTTACAGTTATACTTTCACTACTGATCGGATTTTATGGTTCTGACCTACCTTGAAAGATATAACATAATTATTGAAAAGCCAATCGTGCTGCGCCTTGCTACCGCTGTGGCATCGCCCATAATACCATACGGGCGCAGGCTCTTTGAGAGCGCCACGAGTGACGCAGGCTCTTTCATCGGAGAGCATCACGAGTTGCGCTCGACGCCCCGTGAGACCCTGCGCCCGTGTGCGCCGCACACCCTGCACTATAAATAAAGCCGGCCCTGATGGTAATTGATGATATGGCTGAAGGTGGTAAGCACACAAAGCCTAGAAGGAACTGGCTCTCAAGTGCAGCTGTCGAAACACACCGATAGGTGCTTGGCGACTTTTCAACTTGAGAGATGCAGCCTGCCAGATGAGTACTATAAAGTACCCTACCACCGTGCTATGGTTTCCTCACGATGTTTTCTTTCAACGAAAGCTCAAGCTCATTGTTATGTTTGAGCGTGGGACCTTCATCTCGGTATCCGACGTCACTACCAATAAGCTATCATTGCCTACTATTGACGGTAGCTTAGACTTCCCATAATATTAATTGACTATTTAGTAAAGGAATAAATTACTCGCATTGCAGGTCGAACGTGGTAATACAATCGCCTTAGTTGGCCGAAGTGGTTGCGGCAAGAGCACTGTCATACAGTTGCTGCAAAGATATTATGATCCAGATTTAGGAGTTATCGTTAGTGATCGTATAAATAAATTATTGTTTGACATTAAACAGTCGAAACGAAAAGAATTCTCAGTTCCTTCATATTATTTATTTAAACAAGCTTTACAGCCGCGGCGCGGCTGATCTCGCGCAGACTTTTATAAGACGTTTTTTTGAGCTGATTTCGATAAAATAACGTTTAATTAACAGCTAAAAAAATGTTGCTCTAAGCTAACCTTAATTTACTAGTGAAACTAATGTTAATAAGTGTTGAACGAAATTACTAAGGGAATCAATTTTTATTTGTAGTTCCGCATCACTCTCTACAAATAGTTCGCGATTTACCTTCTCGCTTTCGCCACCATGCACTGAATCTAGCTAGACGTACACATATTTACAGTAGCAGATAAACATAAACGATAAGGTCATACTTTTTTTCAGAGTTTGGACGAGACACCATTACCCAGGTTACGTTTGGACGACGTCCGTGCCTCTTTCGGCCTCGTCGCTCAAGAACCGGTGCTATTCAACCTCACGATTAAAGAGAACATTAGTTATGGAGATAACTCACGTACTCCAGCGTACGATGAGATTGTAGAAGCCGCTAAACAAGCGAACATACACAATTTCATTATAGCGCTGCCTCAGGTGACTGAAATTGTATTTCCTTCAGAGTTTACAGACAAAAGGAAAAATCCATAGAAAAACTTAAAATATGTCTGTGAGTCCATCTCCTCTAGTATAACATAATCACTTACCTCTGTGCGATTGTCGTCAAGATCAAACGCAACCCTCGTAATATGGGCGTCAAAAACAGAATCTGCTCTTGACTGTATAAGTTGAATGTTCCCAAAAAACAGAATGTTACTCTTGACTGTATAAGTTGAAAACCAAATCAGCCTTGAAATGGCCACCAACTTAACTTCTACCAAGCTCATAGGTAGGTAATAGCTTAATATTAGTTGTCTAAATTTACCATTGTTGCAGGCATACGACACGAATATAGGTTTTGAAGGAACCCAGTTATCTGGCGGTCAGAAACAACGTGTGGCTATCGCTAGAGCCCTTATACGGCGGCCGAAGATCCTTCTACTCGATGAAGCCACCAGCGCTCTTGACACGGAGAGTGAAAAGGTATATTGGTGGCTGAAACAGCTTTGGAATTATAACAGCTTCGGGGAATAGACAATAGAATAATCCTACCTATTAGAATTTATGGAAGCCGTCGCGTCGACGCGGCGTCGTAACATTTTTTTTACAGTGAATTAGCCTAATTTTGTAAATTGAAAATCAGTAGATTTTCAATTTACCACCACTTTCAATGGCAATCTACGGCAAATATAGCCAATGATATTGTTAGTTCTCGTGCAGGTAGTGCAAGAGGCCCTGGAGGCGGCGAAGTTGGGTCGCACGTGCGTGCTGATCGCGCACCGCCTGAGCACGGTGCGCGACGCCGACCGCATCTGCGTGCTCGCCCACGGACGAGTCGCCGAGAGCGGCGACCACGCGCTCCTCATGGAACGCAAGGGACTCTATTATAACCTGAACACCAATACTAGTGGCCACACTTAATCAAATACAATATATGTCACGCATAGGAGTATTATTTTACTATCTTTGCCTCAAATAAAGAGTATCTCAATTTAAGGACCACTTTTAAAAATGCTATGTCACCCGCGTGTCGCAAATCGCAACTGATTACTAAAAGGTGATCACATAATGTATAACGGATCCGCTCCGGCGCAGTAGGTCAATATTATTTAAATTTAGGCTTTAGTGTATTATGTATATATTTTTTATAAAACTAGCTGACCCCCGCGGTTTCACCCGCGTTCCGGGGTAAGTCATGCTCACTTTAACGCCTTTGCTTGCGGCGGCGTCGTGTGACGGGTCGCTCACTTCCCTCCAATATGGCGAGGAGGGCGATGGCTGCCACACGCGTCATACATGTGAACAGGTGCTGCTTGTGGGGGCTGGTCTGCTTAAGTTTGCTATTTATTTACTTATTAAATATCGAGTCAGTCTACTTTGTAGTTTTGCCGCCGCGCCGGGCACGCAATTGTTGTCAGTGCGATTAGAATGTAAATATTATGTAATTAATCTAAACTTGTTTTGAAAAGAGTAATTGCTGAGTTTATTGCCGGCTCTTCTCAGCAAATGCAACCTTCCGAACCGGTATTAGAGTACATATTAAATTCAGACTTTTCATAAATGCCTGCGAATCTATTCGAATAAATGATTTTGAAATTTGAATTTTGAATTTTTGAGCCTATGTCCTTCTTCATACATCTGCAATGTTTTTTTTATATATACTTATTAGGTAGCAAACAGGCATACGGCCCGCCTGATGGTAAGCGGTTACCGTAGCCTATGGACGCTTGCAACACCAGGGGCGTCACTCGCGCGTTGCCGACCCTGCAGAAAACTCTTCACACCCTTTTTGAAGAACCTCATGCAGTATTCCATTGGGAAAACCACGGCGGGGAGCTCATTCCACAATCTGAGCGTCCGCGGAAGGAAGCTCAGATTGTTGACTGATTGTCAGACTGTGTCTGTTGTCAGTGTGTTTGAGACCGCACAGTTCGAAACAATTCTGGTTTAAATGTGTGAGGATGGACTCCCCGTCGATGGCGAGAGTTGCGATGGTGGAAGGTAGCCGTAGGCATCATCTTAAACAATTCTTCAGAACACTGTCCGTTGTACAAGCGTAGAACACATATAAGGAGGCGTCATTCATCGTGATCTGTTGAGTAGTTAAGGCGTGAAGAGAACAAACAAACAAACCGACTTTCGCATTTATAATGTTAGTTTGGATTCCAATTTTAAAGAGTATTGCATTGCACCACCAAGTTTTCAAAAATGTGTCAAAATAAAAAGTAATCAAAATCAAAAGCAAGGAGTAGTGATATCAACTTCGATGCAAATCACCCCTAAAATAACTTTCTACCCCTTTTTAAACTCGTGAGGCGATCAGTGGCAATAAAATACGAAACTCAACTCTGTTAAAAGAATGTTTATGCAAAATATGAAGTAGATTGGACATGAAAAACGGCGTTTTACACCCCCTTAGGAGTATATTTTCGGAAAATCCTCTCTTATCGGATGCTTACGTCATACAAAGAACACACCCTCCAAGTTTCAGGTCTCTACGATCAGCGGTTTAGGCTGTGCGTTGATCCATCAGTCAGTCATTCAGGAAAAAGCATTTTATATCTATACTAATAATACTAATACCAACTAATACTAATAATAATAATATTTGTTACTAGTGGAATTGAACCACCCTTTCCATCGCGTGCGCTGCGAAAACTATTGATGATAGAATAAAATAATGTGCTACGACCACAGAACAGAAAAAACATTCTGTTCTGTGGCTACGACTTTGCAGTACACATTATTCTTTACAAAAAGTGTCGCGATACCATATGTCTAACTATTATAGTTATGCCACAATAAGTGTTTTTATATTTTATGTATATTAAGTATGTATTTACAAACGAAAAGTAGTATATGTATTATATCAGTTATCTGGTTTCCATAGTACAAGCTTTGCTTAGTTTGGGATCAAATGACCGTGTGTGAGGAATGTCCCAGGATATTTATTTATTATTTTAAAATTTTTATTGAAATGCCGCCGCTAGAAAAGGCTCTTTATTTGTATCTTGGTATTAATCCTTATCAAAATAAATTACTTCATATTCAAGACTGCTTCAATACCTTTATATAATCTATACTAATACTAATATAATAATAATAAAAAAAAAAAAAAAAAAACCGCTGATTTTGACACACCTTGATTTTTGTGATTTTTTTTAGAATATTTATTTTTATCGTATTTATACCAAATTTTCACCTCAAGCATATTGATTTAATAGTAAAAAATCAGGAAAGCAACAAAAGTCTTGTAAATTTGGAATAATCTGTACCTTGGAAAATTATAATACTACTACCACGACATTATGTCACTTTGACAACCTATAGGAAAATCAAGAAAATACAAAATGAAACTTTATGAAAACAAATACTGAAAGAATGATTACTAGATCAAGGTTGAAAAACACAGCGGAACGCACAAACGCACGCCCACCACCCTCGCCCGCCTCAGCCAGCTCCTCGCCATCTTCGTCGGGCGCTAATTTCGCCACTGCGCCTGACACCAGCGAGTCGAGCGACGAGCGCGGGCCGTCGCCCCCGCCGCCGCGACCACCTGCGCGACGAGGACGGCCACCGCTGCCGGCACGCTTGGGGCCTGCGGGACAACCTGTCCCGCGCCTGGCTCCCGCTACCGGTGGTATAGTGCGTCGCATGCGGTGGACACAGTCCATGAATGAAAACTGCATGCGCGCCTACTATGGGGCTACAGAAGGGGGAACCAACCTGTTCGCGTACCGTGACCGGATGCTACCTCTGTTTCAGATCCTTGAACCAGCTATCACTGTGACCGTGCAACGCCTATCGGATCAGGTGCGGGCCATCCAGCGACTCAAGAGGCTGGATGACTCTGTACTTGATCGGCTACGCTTGGAAGTGCTGCCTGTTCGCTCTGCCTCTGCTTTGACGCGGGATCCACCTGCTGTTTCGCCGATTCCGGTGCCGATACCAGACCAGGCACCGGGGGCGGTGCGGGTTGATCCCAGTGCCGACGAAGAGGACCGTGTGAACAGCGTAAGCACTCAAACCAATGAGCATTTGAGGAGGACTTTGGAGGAAGCGATTATGCTGTATAGGTCCGCACCCAACTCTAGGCCGCGAATACCACGCTTTCCCACGAATAAACGAAACTTAGCGCTAATGGGAGCCCTGAACGCTTTACTAGACCCGTATCTACGGGCTAGTGAAGATTTAGTTGATACCCACTCGATTCTGTACTGTGGGGCCATCGCGGCGTGCCGTGTTGCTCGTGTCAGGCTACCTGTTCCTGACCGAGCCACGCGGCACGTCGGCGATGCTCCCGCATGGCAAGTGCGGATCGAGCGGCGTATCAACACGTTCAGGACTCTCATTGCAAAGCTGATTTGCTTCAAGGAGGGCAATAATCGTCCTCGTGTCATGCGCTTTGTGACCCAGGCCTTTGCGGGGACTGATATTAGGCCCCACGACTACTTGGCCTGTGTCACAGAGCGCATTGACTTCTTGAAGCAAAAAGTTTATGCATGGGCAAGCCGTATTCGCCGCTACAAAGAGCGTGTGGATCGATTCCAGCAGAATCGCTTCTTCCAGAGTGACCAGAGGAAGGTATACCGAAAGTGGGAGGGAACCGACCAACGTGTGTTGGACGGACAGCTACCGGATACTACTGCCACGATTAATTTCTGGCGTAGTATCTGGTCAATGCATGTCCAACACACCGAGGGTGATTGGATGAGTGTTGTCAAACGTGAGTGTGAGTCCATCGAACCAATGGAGGCAATTACCATCAGCCCCAATGACATAAGTTGTGCGATCCGCACGACCCAGAACTGGAAAAGTCCTGGGTCGGATGGATTGCACAACTTTTGGATAAAGTGGTTTCGATGCTCACACGAACGGTTGGCAACGCAATTCCAACAAGCCCTTGAGGTTGGTTCCCTGCCACTTTTTCTTACAACCGGTATTACCTCCTTGCTCTATAAATCCGGTAGTACCACGGATGCGAAAAACTATCGACCCATCACGTGCTTGCCTACACTATACAAGCTCCTTACATCTATTTTGAGAGCAAAAATTAATACGCACATTGCTGCGAATAACATTTTGGCCTCCTCTCAAAATGGATGTAGGGGTGGGTCCCGTGGTACCAAAGAGCTCCTCCTCATCGACACGACAATTTGCCAACAAGTCCGGCGGAACAGGGGAGCCATCTCGGCTGCCTGGATTGATTACAAGAAGGCCTATGATTCGGTGCCTCACTCATGGCTGGAGAGGATCTTGGAACTGTATAAAGTTGATACAGCTCTAAGATCCTTCTTGAGCACATGTATGAGGCAGTGGATCACAGTCCTTCGTCAACCAGGTCGTGGAGATGGCACGTCTGGCCCGCAGGACTTTATAAGGATTCAGCGAGGTATTTTCCAGGGTGACAGTTTGAGTCCCCTGTGGTTCTGCCTAGCTTTGAATCCGCTCAGTACTCTGCTGAAGGATTCAGGACTAGGCTGCCGGCTTCGAAGAGGGGGTGAGGTCATTTCTCACCTGTTGTACATGGATGATCTTAAACTATTTGCACCAAAACGCCAAGATTTGTTGGAGTTACTGAAAATTACAGAAGTTTTTAGTAGCGCCATCAAAATGGAGTTTGGTGTAGATAAGTGTGCGGTCATGCATGTACAGCGGGGGAAAGTCGTAAATTCAATGAATTTACAGCTTTCTGAGACAATGTCTCTCAGATCACTCTCCGAAGCAGAAACCTATAAGTACCTTGGTATATCACAGTCGTTGGGTATTGTGGACGGGGACATAAAGCGGGCTGTGAAGGAGCGCTTCTTCTGTCGCCTGACAAAAGTACTGAACAGTCTTTTGTCAGGTGGTAACAAGGTGCGCGCCTTCAACGCCTGGGTGATGCCCCTGCTCACGTACTCCTTTGGCATACTAAGGTGGACTCAAACTGAGCTGGACGCCCTGGATAGGAGGGTCCGTCTCCTGCTCACAACACATCGCATGCTACACCCACGCTCGTCTGTTATGAGACTGTACATCCCGCGTAAGTGTGGAGGCCGTGGCTTTTTAAACGCCAAGAACCTCCACAACCGCGAGGTGTACAGTCTTAGGAAGTATTTCCTTGACAACGAGTGTGGGATGCATCGCGATGTGGTGGCAGTAGACAGAGGCCTCACCCCGCTGTCCTTGGCAAACGAGAACTGGCGCAGGCCAAAGGTGCTAAGCACCGAGGACCGCAGGGACGTATGGAAGAGTAAGGAGCTTCACGGGCGGTTCTACAGGGCCCTAACAGGGCCCGATGTAGATCTGCTCGCGTCGGTGAACTGGCTACGTTTCGGTGACCTCTTTGGGGAAACCGAAGGTTTTGCCTGTGCAATTGCGGACGAAGTTATCAAGACGAATAACTATCGGAAATATATCCTGAAGGACGGTACGGTCGACATCTGTCGAGCATGCCGCCGTCCCGGAGAGTCACTCAGGCATATTATTTCCGGTTGTTCTCATCTTGCTAACGGCGAGTACTTGCACAGACATAACCTAGTAGCCAGAATCATCCACCAGCAACTTGCTCTTCAATACGGCCTTGTAGAGTCCGAAATGCCGTACTATAAGTACGCACCTGCGCCAGTTCTCGAAAATTGTCGTGCCACGCTCTATTGGGATCGATCTGTCATCACGGACAGGACTATTGTAGCCAATAAGCCTGATATCGTGCTGACAGATCGATTGAAGCGCCGGGCAGTGCTCGTTGACATCACCATCCCCCATGACGAGAACCTCGTGAAGGCCGAGAAGGATAAGCTCAGCAAGTACCTTGACTTGGCTCACGAGGTGACCGCCATGTGGGATGTTGATTCGACGATCATTGTCCCGATAGTTGTTTCAGCGAACGGTCTCATAGCGAAGAGCCTCGACCAACACCTTGAGAGGCTCTCGCTGGATGGCTGGATCAAGGGTCAGATACAGAAGGCGGTACTCCTGGACACGGCGCGCATCGTCAGGAGATTCCTCTCTCTGCAGCCCTAACCACCGGTAGCTTGGGTCCTTCCCCGCTTCCGGCGGCACACTAGGATTAGGTTTTTTTATAACATTTTTAGTTTTTGTAAAGATATTGTAAAAAAAATAATCATATATAGATAGGATTAGGTTTTTTATAATATTTTTGAATTATTATTTTTTTTACTAAAATGTTATAAAAAAAATTAATTTTAAGGATAAAAATAAATAAAGAGAAATAATAATATTATAAAGTGGAAAGATTTGATTGTTTGTTTGTTTGTTTGCATTGAATAGGCTCCGAAAGTACTGAACCGATTTGAAAAATTCTTTCACTGTTCGGAAGCTACACTATCCCCGAGTGACATAGGCTATATTATATTTTCAAAAAAATAGGGATCCTTACTAAAACTCCAATAATGAAACCCAAGGTGTAAAAAAAATACCTAAAATATTCATTACATCTCGTGCGCTGCGAAAACTATTGACGATAGAATAAAATAATGTACTACGACTTTGCAGAACACGTTATTATTTACAAAAAGTGTCGCGATACCAAATGTCTAACTATTATAGTTATGCCACAGTAAAGTTTAGGCGTTTAGGGAATAATTTTGGGAGTTGGACAATCAAAGACCGAGTCAACGCACAACTGATTTATTAGCTAAGTACCCACACAGTACAACTTATATAAATATACATATAGGTACTACAGCCACAATAAGAGTTTTTATATTTTAAAAATTTGATTGAAATGCCGCCGCTAAAAAAGACTCTTTATTTGTATCTTGGTATTAATCCTTATCAAAATAAATTACTTCATATTCAAGACTGCTTCAATACCTTTATAACTTTTTGAATTATTCAATTCGGACACATTATTCCATTCGAAAGATATCACGAGTTTAAAAATATAAGAATTAGCAGAAAAAACACGTCACTGGGGTACGGGCCGTACGGGCAGTACGGGAGGGAGTCAATCTCTTTGCGTGTTGTTCAGTGTTTGTAAAAAACTCCCCCGAAACGGCTAGACCGATTCTTATGACATTTTGTGTGTATATTCACTAGGTCTGAGAATAGGACGTAAACTATTTTTCATACCCCTAGGGCAGAGCAGGGTTGGGTAGGGTTGGGTAGGGTAGGGTAGCACCACAGGGTAGGGCCACGCGAACGAAATCTCGCCAGGCAGCTACTGTATAGGTAAAGATAACCAACAGCTCACAGGACGCGCTGTAATCTCAGTTAAGTCTTATGTACTGAAAAATCGGGAGTTAGTGTGTTGTAGTTGTGTGTGTTAGTGCATGTAGAGTGGAGTTTGTGAAGCTAGGGCTTGTAGAGTAAGGGCATGTTGAGTTATAAGCTTGGCTCTATATGTGATCTGATAACTTTTGACAGTGCGAGCCATATGTCTAGGCAACGATGTCTGCCAGTCATGCAGTTATAGTCAGTCCCGGTTCTGTTTCATAGGAATAAAATAAACAAATTTACAAGATACAAATACATTTAAAATACCAAAACCATAGACCTACCTATATCCATAAAAAATTTGAGTTTGCGTTTCTAATCTGAAAACTTTAACATAACTAGGTTAGGTTAGGTTAGATTACATTTTCATGTAAATTCATATTTGCTTTTCAAATACTGGAGAAGTTATCTGAAACAATGAAAATAATAATAATAATTTATTCACCAAAAATTCATCAAAAATAAATACATGAGGTCTATAATCTGGGTACATAACAGTGTTTATTTATATTGTATTATTCACTAGCATCTAAACTAGGCCGAGCCTGTATCTTAGATGCTAAATAAAATGTATTTAAAAGTTTGGTAGTTAAACAGACAATCAATTCTCGAGAGTGCAGCCAT
The DNA here is from genome assembly GCA_947623365.1 of Achlya flavicornis. NCBI lineage: Eukaryota > Metazoa > Arthropoda > Insecta > Lepidoptera > Drepanidae > Achlya > Achlya flavicornis. Next base: position 10,864,855 of record OX392467.1, read on the forward strand.
TTCTACTTCCATATTTCAGCGTCCAAACCCAATTTTATTCACGTTTTTTTCCTAAACAATTTCTTGCTGCCGCAAGCAAAGGCCAGTGAGCATTAGGGTTCAGAACCGGGAAATCCCGGTCTCGAAAGTACCGGGAATTCCCGGTTCTTTTGTCAGTAAAATGGAACCGGGAAATCAAATTTGATTACCGGTTCTTTCGGTATTTTCGGGAATTTAATTTTTTTCTGTATTTTCTTTCGGTATTTACGCGATTCACACTACTACTTACTTCTACTGTTCAAAATTTCAAAACTAATATAAATAATTCAGCGCGAAACGATCAAAAAGAATAATTTCGATTTTCCAATGTCGGGTGCCAGGTATTTTTTCAAAGTACTCTATTTTTTCAATAGAGCTACTACAAAAGAAATGGTTTTCACTATTCAGTCTTCCGAATTTCACCGCTGGAACCAGCTGATATACAAGACGGCATATTAACACATCGGCTCCATGACATCGACACCGCTCCTATATATATACCTACACATGAAGAAGTGGGCAAAGCCATAATCTCGCTGAAGAGTGGAAAGGCACCGGGATTCGTTCTAATATCCGCAGAAATTCATAAAACTGACCTACCCTCCGTGGTAGAGACCAAAAAAGGTGATCTTAGTCTTTGCAAAGACTAAGATCACCTTTTTTGGACACAGTTATCACTGCAGTTATTACTGCAGTAACTCGAGAGGCATCACTTTGCTTTCGATTCTTTCTAAAGTCTTCTGCAAGATTATCTTGGCTAGATCGAATGCCGTAAAACCGCTTCTGCGCAATGAGCAGGCAGGCTTCCGCTCGAACCTCTCGTATACCGACCAAATCAACACTCTTCGTATCATACTGGAACAAGTATCAGAATGGCAGAGATAGTTATACCATACTTTTGTCGACTTCGAAAAAACTTTTGATACGTTGAATTAGCTTATGGTCTGGCTTACATGAAATGAAATGAAATAAATGAAATGAAATAATTTATTCATTCAAATAGGCCTTCACAGGCACTTATGAATAGTCAAACTCTAATACTCTAATGCACGGTTCGGAAGGTTGCTTTTGCTAAGAAGAGCCGGCAATAAACTCAGCAATTACTCTTTTCAAAATCAAACTTAAATTTATTACATCAGATGTTTCCTGTAGAGCGAGCGCTACACCCAAGCATTTTTATCATTTAAATATTCGGTAATATTGTAGTAAGCCTTCTGTACTAAAGCGGCCTTAATACATTCCTTAAACTTATGTGACGGTAAATTCAAAATTTTATTAGGGATTTTATTATAAAATTGTATACTCAGTCCTAAAAATGAACCTTGCACTTTTTGGAGTCTATAAGCAGAGGTCACAAGTTTATGCTTATTTCTAGTATTAAAAGAGTGCACGTCACTTTTTTTTACATGAAATTGGTGTGCCGCCAAAAATAATTCAACCAATCAAAGCTATCAACAAGAACTATTCTAGTAAAGTGACACATGATGGCGTTATTTCTATGGATATCCCCGTGCATCCATGCATGCATTGCTGGTGTGCGAGAAGGCTGCCTCATATCACCCCTCCTCTTTTTGATCGCTTTGGATGGGATTATGCTTCGCGTGTATGACAACGGGCACCGCGGGATAGTGCCTAATCTCCAACGTCTTGGAGGATTTATACAACGCCGACGACATATGCCTGTTGAGTCATACATGCACCGATATACAAGCTATGCTCGACGATCTGAGCCATAAGGCAGCAAACAGGACTGAAAATCAACATCCGGAAGACCCAAGAGATGCGATCTGGATTGAAGAATATTGCACCGTTGCTGATAGGCACATAGGTAGTCGAACGCGTCCACAAATTCACTTGCCTTGGTAGTGTTACTAAAGCTGACCCGAAGAGTTAAGCTCAAGATATCTGGGTCCAACGTGAAGTCTATATGGATGCGAAATGCAGAACGTAACCAAGGCCATCTCGCACCAGCTCCAGGTTTTTGTCAAGCAGACAATGGACTAGAATCCCCAGGGGAAGCGAAAGCGTGGCCGTCCCAAACAAACCTAGTGACACACTGTGCTTGGCGAAGCGAAGAAAATCGGGAAGTCTTGGAGCGAGATCAAGCCCGATGCTCAAGACTGCCCCATCTAGGGGATGAAGGATCATAATTCATAAGTCACCATTGAATTAATTTTTTTTTTACTACCGTCAACTACGTATCAAGATCTACATATAAGAATCAAAAAGAATAAATTCGATTTTCCAAAGTCTTGTCTTACTTAGTTATGACAATAGGAAATAGAAGAAAAATGACTATGAGAAGACTTGAGTGATTAAATTCTGGTTTATTCTTAAGTTTTTTTTAAATACTTAAAATTTTATTCTTAAGCTTTTTTTAATTACTTAAAAATTACTTGAATATTTAATTGTGGTATACTTTTGAGACGTATTACTGCTTTATATAAAAAAAACTACCAAGAACCGAAAATACCGAAAGAACCGGGAAATCCCGGTTCCTTTAAACCTAAATCCCGAAATTCCCGGTTCTCAAAAAAGAGACCGGTTCCGGAAACCCTAGTGAGCATGACCTACTAAGTATGCCTTAAATATAAATTAACCTTTTTGACAAAAAAAATACCGCCTTTTTTTTTATACGACTAAGTCAGCAAACAAGCATACGGACCACCCCCGATGGTAAGCGGTTACCGTAGCCATATGGACGCTTGCAACACACGGAGCATCGCTCACGCGTTACCGACCTTTCCCCCCTCCCCAATGAGCTCTGGCGACCATACTCACTCGCAGGAACACAACTTTACACAACATAAAGTTATTTGGCTGCGGTATTCTGTAAGGTGGAGGTACTTCCCCAGTCGAGCTGCTCTTTGAGCGAATGAACGCAAAAGTATAAAATAATCGATGGAAATAACTTATTTCATTTTCATGTTTTGGACAAATATTTGAGGAATTGCAACTCCCAGAAAAACCAGCACTGGTTTAAGGGGGTGAAGAAACAATCTGTATAGTTATATTGAACAAATAAAGATAAGAGTTTTTTCATACTTTTTAGTTTACCTACTTTGAAGACGGTTTATTGTTTTTGTTAAAAAGATAAATTATTTTTAAATTTTTATTAGTTTCATGATTTAATTTCTATTTAATTATATTTTCCTCAAATCTAAATAAATAAATTATATACTGAATACATCTGCGTAGCACTTTCGAGCGTACAAGCCTAATCTTATGTTGTGTAATTGCGTAAACAATGCATAGACAACAGAGCATCAATCGCGGTTGATTTGCTATCATTTTTTTAAGAGTTCCGTTGTCTGTCTCCGAAATTCATAATCAGATGTCTAGAACGATTTAATCGTTCAAGTCAGATGTATATGAAAATTTTAATGGAAAATTTCGGGATAAACCCCTTTTGAACAAAAATATAATTTTGCACATCCGTCTATATAATATGACGGGTTTATGCCCGAACATACATAAAAAGGTAAGTAGGTAAGTACTTATATGATATAAAAATGTATAAATGTATAATGGTCTTATTAAATTGTATAAAGTTATTAATTAATAATCTTAGTAAAACAACTACTAATATTGCATGTTCGATGTGGACGAGGCTGTTGAGACTCATGAAATGTATTTTTTATAACATACATTCTGTACAGTTTATGCAAAAAAATAAGTATTTCTGATTCTGAAAAAAATTGATATAACATGCGAATTGATAACCTCCTCCTTTTTGAATTCTGTTAAAAATAGAATTGTATGATAGCCCAGGTTGACGCAAGTGGGCCTTAAATGTACCTACAGCCTACTTACGGCGTTGGGGCCAGCATAGCGGCCGCAGTCATTTTTGATATGATGCTGCCTGCAACCAGGTTGCCGTAGAATGCCTGGGCGGCAGCTGCAGTGCTGCCGGCGACAATACCGGTGGAGCTGAAGCCCAGCAAAGGAGCTACAACTGGGGTAAGCAGACCTCCTGTACCGTAAATAACGATACCCCCAATAACGCCAACTACGATGGCTGAGAGTAGACCCATTCTGTAAATAAAGAGATTATTTGAGTAGGATAATAGGATGTAGGATGCAGATAAGAGTAGAAATTTCTACTTCAACAAAAAATAAAAAAACTACCTGGATTCTATATCATTTCAAAAACCTTGGGTTTTTTTTTATTTGAAGTATAATTTCAACTCTTATCACTCGAACGTAAGTAGGTACTAAACTCCCCCCTCCTTTTAGATATTTTTGTACCTACCTTGATTTTTGTGTTATGATAGTACAGAGTTAATAATATATTACGTACAAATGATAGGAAGACCAATAAGTATTTGATGTCTAAAAGAATATTCCATATCGATGAAAATTGTAAAAAATAATGAGAAATATAAAGTATAAAAACTTGAAGATTTGATCAACTAAGAAAGGATTTTTTAGAAATTCCACCCCTAAGCGGGTTAATAGGAGATCACGGGTAAAACCGCGAGGCGGTAAGCTAGTAGGTGCCTAAATTATTTATTAAAAGGAAACACACTTTGTTTTCCCTGCCTCTAAGTCCACTTTAAGTAAATCACGTTTTAACCGATTCATTTTGAGAAAAATACATGACGTGGCGTCACAACTACTGCAATCGATTATTGTTGAGTAATTCAGAATTGAAACTATATTTTAATTCCTAAATCGAGTTAATAACACAGATGATCACATCTGAAACATGAAATATTGAAGTCTACATGTTAATTGTAAAAGAACGACATACCTTTTTTTTGTCTTCGATGAAGCTTCCGTTGAGAAATTCTTTCTAGACTGAGTATTCGCCCGTTCCAACCATTCTATTTATACTTGTGTGCATTTCAGAATTCTCGAGCTACTACTTGAACTCGAAAAATATTCTATTCTATAGTATATGTGTCACTTCATCGTCGATAAAAAATGAAATTCAGTTTTGGTAGATTATTAGACAGAATTTTAGAGGAAACGACAAAAGCCGATTTTTTTTTTTATACAAAAGAGATTAAAAGTGGGTCTTTTCAATTTCCAAGTTTCTACCTAACTATTTGACATTTGATAGTTCGAATTCGAAATAATTTTCGAACGGTCCCGACCAGTCGAACGAAACGGTTCGATGGCTATATCCCTCAAAAAATGAGAAAAAATGGCGGCTTCGAAATTGCTAGATCAGCCTACACGAGTGAGAACAAAAATTACCGATATAGCTTGTAGAGTTAGTAAGCTGAAGTGGCAATGGGCAGGCTACATCGCTCGGCGAACTCGCTCGGATAACCGATGGGGAAGGTAGGTTCTCGAGTGGCGACCACGTACTGGAAAGCGCCGTGTGGGACGACCTCCCACCAGGTGGACCGATGTCTTGGTCAGAGTCACTGGGTTCCGTTGGATGCAAGCGGCCCAAACCCTTTCCAAGTGGAAGTTAATGGGAGAGGCCTATGTTCAGCAGTGGACATCCTTAGGCCGATATGATGATGATGATGATAACGCAATACAACCCTGTAACCAAGAGTAAAAATCTTTAAATAATTAGGCTCAGTTCTTTCGGAAGATGGATCAATTGAAGCAGACAGAACAGATAGAATAACATCGACTCATAGAATAACGTCTGGTCGTAACAAGTGGCATATGTTAACTGATGTCTTGTGCGATGTAAAATGCTCATAAAAACGAAAGGCAAAGTCTACAAAACAGCTGTTAGACCAGCACTTCTCTACGGCAGCGAAGTCTGGGCGATGAAAAAGACCCACTAACAAAAACTCCACAAATCAGAAATGCGTATGCTACGATGGGCAGGAGGAGTCATACACAGAGACAAGGTGTGCAACGGAAAAAATTGAGGGATCTTCGAGTCTGCAGAAATAGCAGATAAAGTTAAAAGGAAATGCTGGTGGCGTTTGTTCCATATAAACGTATTCCTCAGTTTCCTCTCTGGATAATGACACTAGAGCAATGATTATTCTACCATGCAATTTGTAGGTACCACTTTATGTCCCTAGGTTGTGTTTTTCTCCATTAATTAATTGTTATAAGAATTAGGAGCCTTCTAAAATCACAAAAAAATCTTATCTATTATAGTGGAGGAGTGTGGCCAAATGCTTATAAAAATAAATATATAATCCTATCCTCCACTATATTTTTTAACACTTTGTTTTATATTCCTGTGGATTTCTATCATTGTTTACAAAGGCTTGTTTGTAAACTTAGTAGAATAAAAAGTGAATGGAGTGAATTTAGAGTGAGAAACATGAGTATTCAACATTTTGGGTTCCGTGATTTAATATACAAAACGTTTCTTTTATACAAAAAGTACAAAACAGAGAGTTTATCTTGTGACACTGATTAGGTGAACAATTTCCAAAATAAATAGTGCTTTTTGATGTTTTTTTTATAAATAGGATGTAAAAGAGGTGAAGAGCTGTAGGACGGGGTTATTACTTCGCTACATAAACATAGCAGAAACTAAATATTGTTATAAAATGACGGTTCTTTGGTTCTACTTATATTCAAAGAGTAGGCAGATATAGATTTCTTAACCATCGCCACCTTGGTAAAAGAACGGAACCGTATACTATATACTAAAGTTCGCGCATGACCATCACGGGGATGCCCCTTATTATAAGATATATATTTTGTTCTATGCTTTGAAAATTTCATGCTTTTTCTAATTGGGAGGTATGGGTGTGGCATGGGCGGATGGGATATAATGTAAATATAAAGTTTGTTTATGAAGCGGTCTTATTCATAATTAGATATGAACGGTCTTATTACAAAACGTGGACTAAATTTCGTACCTGGATTAAACATGGTAATAAACCATGTACTAAAATATTTCGTATTACAAAACGTAGACTATCTCAAATTCGTGGATTAATTATGGTACTAAAGATAAACCAACAGCACCCCTAGTTTGTCTTTGGACTATCGCACGACAGAGGACTAAAGTCACTAGCAAACGTCAAATTGCACAGTGAGGTTAAGTTTTATTGTTTTACTTTTGTTTTCTGATTACAAGAAGAATGGATAATATTGATTTAATGTATTGATCTAGATGATATGGACGATTTAGATTTATTAGGGGTGCCCCGGCGACCTTTAAGACTTCGTTATTGGCTGAACCCTTTTATTGAGTTGTGTGACGAAGAATTTCGATATAAATACACGTTCACGAAGCGTTTCGGCTTAAAAATAGTGGACCTGGTAAAAGCTGAAATATCCCAGGATCCCCGAGAATGCCGAATACCCACTGAAATTAAATAGAATAGCCCATAACGGAGCTGGGCTCGCATTGCTCGCAATGAAGTAAGTGCTTTATAAACCTTGTCTAATAATAGCAAAACAATATGCAATATAACTTTCTAATGTATTATTATTGTTTTACTCATAGATTCAAGACAACACAGCCGATTTGCACGGTGTGTCTCAGCCAGTTGTCAGCCAAATATATGTAAGAAAGTAGCAGGAACCATTGCACAGATGTCACACAGGTTCATCACGCATCAAAAAGATAGATGCTGATGGGGGCAGTTATATATTAACAGAAAAGGATATCCATCTATAAATGTGCAGGTATATAATTTGAAATTTCAACTTTCTTGAATCATTTTGTAATGTGAAATAAAACAAGCATTTGTTTTTAGGTGGTCTGTGATGCTGATCTCAGAATAATGGATGTAGTAACCAGGTGGCATGGCAGTGTATGTACATGATTCCAGAATATTCCGGGAATGTAGACTGAAACAGTGATTTGCAAATAAAAGTAGCGGCTGGTGCTTTCTCTGGAATATTACTGGGTGACAGTGGCTATCCTTGCACCCCATATTTATTTACACCAGTTCTGAACCCTACAACACCTGCAGAAGGAAGGTATAACCAGTCTCACATGCATACAAGGAACACAGTGGAGAGATGTTACGGGTTATGGAAACAATGTTTCCGCTGCCTACTAAGAGGCATGTGTTGTGATATTTAAAGTGCCAAAAAAACTATAGTAGCATGTGCAGTTCTTCATAATATAGCCATTGACATGAGAGAGGAGATATTTTCTGGTTAAAATGATAGCAGCCTGACACCATCCGCTAGAGAAACATTTTCACAATCAAGAGTTGAAAACACAGTTTGTGGAAGGCAGTTCATTGAAACTTATATTCATTGATTATATTTATTTATTTATAAAATTAAGTTACAGTACTTAGCACTTTTATTATTTTCAATTTTGAAATTTATATACTAATATAATTTCTAACATTCTCACATTATGTTTTGTAAAATTAAGACATTTCATTGATTATTATTTATTACTGTTGTGGTTGACCTGAAAGAAAAAAAAGAGATATTAGTTTATTTTTATGAAAGCTGCTCTTGTTTTGCATAGGTTATTTAATTTGGTTTGAATTTGTTTTACTAACATTTTATTCATTAGTGTGTTTCTTGCTTTCTATTTCTAATAAATCTATTTCTAAATCCAGTTTTTTCATTCTTGATTCTGCAATTATATTATAAGAATGTTCAATCTCCAACTTTTGTAAAGTCTCCTATGTTTTATCCATACCATAGGCTGTCTGCATGCCAAATTTCATCGAGATTGGTTTATTAATTTTTGAGAGATGCTTGAACAAACAAACATCATTTTTAAAAGCAAGCTGTCTCCTGCGGTTTCACCCTGAGATTCCATACATAATTATAAACATGAAAGTAACTTGTGTCTGTTAACTTTTCACACCTAAACTGCTGGACAGGTATAAAGAGGGACATGGGCTACTTTTTACCCTAGGACCAGGAGAAACCATGGGGACTAGTAATTATATGTACTTACATGTGTTGAGAACCTTTTTTAGTTTTCTTTGATCGAATTCTTTATCAATTTGTTCTGGCCTGCTTGTCACTAAGAATATAATATATTTTGATAATATATCCTAGAATGGTTGAAATTAGAGTTATCATAAAGAATGTTATGTGTATCGCACAGTTTTAACATCAAAACAAACTTTCTCTTCGGCGCTCCAATTGTCACCCCTTCCTTTCTTCTGATCATCTATTGTAGAGTTTTTATTATAATATAAGCACTTTTTATTGCTTAATGTTAGTAGTAGCAGTTTCGTATTTATAATACGCGCGAGAACTTCATTTATTCCGTTACGCGCAAGAGTTGTTGCTAATTATGTAATATTGACGGGTAATATTACATTATTATACGTGAAAACAACGCCAAAAACAAAATTATTGTTGATAATTTAGTTGCACCAGCAAAATCTTTTCAAAAATCAATATTTGAATTTATATCTTAATAGTATATACTATTTTAAATTTTAATAATTTATAGAATTAATCAGCTATGTAGATAAATGGAACGGTGCGAACGAATGATGTCAGATTCAATGAATGTTTTCTATAGATAATCTGTGGATATTATTTAATCATGGACTAGCTTGTGGTACTAACACATCCTCCGTTAGTCTGCGATTTGTAATAAGATCGTATTTTAGTCATAGGACCAACGTTAGTACCGTAACAATCCAAGACTTGTAAGTTATGGTTTAAACCAGGATGAAGATCGTTTTTTGTAATAAGACCGGAAGGGTTTATAAGCTCGTTATAGTAACATTTCCAAAAAGTATCATTCATAATGGCTTGATAGCGCTAAAATACTCATTTTGTTCTATAAAGTACACCAGATTTATAAAAGCCAAGACCCTACTATTTATAAACCTCTGATAAAGCTCCGCTCCGGTAGCTGAAAAAACATGGCCGACAGCGATCAGCTGTTTTGTGATTGAAGTAACTTCTTCTTCTTCTTCTTATTTTTAATTTTGGCAACCAAGCCCAAATTAGGGCTCATTTCTGCCAGTGTCGAGTTATATTATAGTTTCCAGTCACAATAAATCACTTATCATCATAGTCCTCAGTCAGTCACCGTCCATAAAAGTCATGTTTTACTACAATGGTGGTCATTGTACTAAAACTCTTCACGGACATTTTGAGACAACTTGAAAAGTCACGATACACATAATTAATTTCATTTCCCTTCACTGGTGCACATTGATGATCTTTATTGGGTAAAATACCACCAAAAATACACAATAAAACTCAAATTACACAAATTTATGAAAATAAAAATGAAAATGCTACGTCACTCTGCAAGTTCCCGCCAAAAAGTCTGAAGTAACTTGTTTCGGTTGTTGTTCTTCTTCTCTTATTTTTAATTTTGGCAACCAAGCCCAATTTAGGTCTCATTTCTGCCAGTGTCGAGTTATATTATAGTTTTCAGTCACAATAAATCACTTCACATTATAGTCCTCAGTCAGTCACCGTCCATAAAAGTCATGTCTTACTACAATGGTGGTCATTGTACTAAAACTCTACACGGACATTTTGAGACAACTTGAAAAGTCACGATACACATAATTCATTTCATTTCACTTCACTGGTGCACATGGATGATCTTTATTGGGTAAAATACCACCAAAAATACACAATAAAACTCAAAATACACAAATTTATGAAAATTAAAATGGAAACGCAACGTCACTCTACAAGTTCCCGCCAAAAAGCCTAGGAAAGTACTTTAGGGACTAGAGTTGGGAGGTAAGTAACACTTCGAGTATTCAGAATGGAATAATTTTATTTACAGTATGGCCCTAATTTATATACAAATCTTACAGTCTAAAATAATAATACGTAGCGAGATGACCGACCAATGAGCGCGCTGAATGTCTCGCTCGCACGTTGGTTGCACGGTCATGGCACGGTCGTACGCGCATGCGCGGCCCGCGCGCTCTGTGCATAAAACTAGCGGCGCTAGCGGGGCCGCGTCCATTTTGTCGCAGTCGCCGAAGAGAACGGAAGTGTTGCTCGGAGCTTGCAGATATGAAGATGGTGATTTGATTTGAAGTGCTGGTATCCAAGTCATGAAGATGAAGTGCAAGGCAGTGCAGTGATCCGGTGGAGTCGTCAAACACGTCATTGTTTCTGACACATTAATATTGCATGACTGTTTCTTTCGAAACATGCATGCTCATTGTTTCTGTTTGTGCATGACGTCAAACACGGTGCTAAGGTTATGGTGAAATATACTGGGGTGACTATCTTGTGTTTTATTTTCCTGTCTTGAATATTAAATGTTGTTCCTTGTATTTTGTTTCATTGGTATTTGGTATATCCCGGTAATTGTGGTACGTTTTGAGGTAAAGGTAAGGTCAATGTTTCTATACGGTATGTGGCGCTACATGACTCCCCCCCTAGCGGAAGCGTACCGGCAGATTCACGTTGCGCCCATGACGTGTAGTTTTCAAAATCGGCTTCTGTGAGGTAACATGATGCGGTGGTGATGCTGGTACGGTAAGGTTATTTGGTGTTGATGGTAAGGTATCTGAATTTTCTTCATCATCATTATCTTCATTAATTATGTAGGCTGGTTTCAATCTGTCAATTGAAATAGTAGCGGAGCGCCTCTCAGGCAATTGCAGAGTGAACTTCTTGCTATCTCGCTCTAGTACTTTGTAAGGACCGTCGTAAGGTGGCTGTAGAGGCTTCTTTACGGCGTCGTTTCTTACGAACACGTACTCGCAGGTTTGTAGGTCTTCATGTACAAATATTGGGCGTTTATTTCCGTGCCATGTAGTAGGTAGACTAGGTTTCAGTGCATTTATAGTGGCACGCAGCTGATTCACATAGTCGTAGTCCATGCCGTTGTTGCTAGGCACGTTGATGAAAAAATCGCTAGGCAGGCGCAGACAATGACCGTATGTGAGTTCGGCGGCGCTGGTGCCGGTGTCGGTGCGCGTCGCGGCGCGAAGTCCCATGAGTACTGTTGGTAGCTCGTCGATCCACGTTGACTGTTCGGATAGGCGAGACTTCAATGCAGCCTTCAGTGATCTGTGCCAGCGTTCTATCATTCCGTTTGACTGTGGGTGGTACGGAGTAGTGCGTGTAGTCTTGATTCCCATGATAGTCATAAGCTTGGCGAATAGCTGGCTCTGGAACTGTCTTCCTTGGTCACTCGTAAGTACTGTAGGCACGCCAAAACGAGTTATCCAATTTTCATAGACAATCTTCGCGACGGCCTCGGCGGTGATGTTGTCGGTAGGTATTGCTTCCGGCCATCTCGATACTCTGTCGATCATTGTAACGAGATATCGATGACCTTGTGGTGAAGTAGGTAGCGGCCCGACGATATCTATGTGTACGTGATGAAATCTCTCTGTAGTTGTTGGAAATGAAGAAATGCTGCTCGTCGTGTGTCGTTGAACTTTGCATTGTTGACATCGAATGCAGTGTTTTGCCCAGTTTCCAACGTCTGTATTCATAGAAGGCCAGAAAAATCGCTGTGACATAAGTTTGCGTGAAGTTCGTATCCCTGGGTGGCTTATGTCATGTACGGCGTCGAAAGCGATTTTTCTATATTCTTCAGGTAGGTAAGGTCGGACGTGAGACGTAGAAGTTTCGCAGTAGATGGCTGTTTGAGATTGCGGTAGTGTAACTCGTTTCAGTGATAAGTTACTTTGGTTGTTGAGTTTTTGAAGTAAAGCGCTGTCTCTTTCTTGTGCTTTTGCGATTTCTTCATAGTCCAACGATGACGGGCAGGCAATGGACTCGATTGGAATGCGGCTGAGTGCGTCGGCTACTATGTTCTGTGAACCACTGATATGACGGATGTCGGTGGTGAATTCGCTGATAAAGATGAGTTGTCGTGCACGGCGTGGAGTTTCTGTCGCAGATGGTGGTTTTTGTAGAACGAAGGTAAGCGGTTTGTGGTCGGTGAACACGATGATTTCTCGGCCTTCGAATGTTTTTCTGAAGTGTTTGATTGCCATGTAGATAGCGAGTAATTCTCTGTCGAATGTACTGTAATTACGTTGTGCATCGGAGAACTTCTTTGAAAAATAGCCCAGTGGTTGCCATTTTTCGTTGACGTATTGTTGTAGGACGGCTCCCGCGCATTTGTCAGACGCGTCGCAGAAAATGGCTAGTGTTGCACTATGTGACGGATGAGCGAGCAAGGTTGCGTTTTGAATTGCAACTTTACACGCCTCGAACGCCTTAGTTGATTCTTCGTCCCAATTTATTATCGTTTTGTCCCTCTTCTTTCCATTGTGTAGGTATGCGTGGAGAGGTGCTTGAATAATGGCAGCGTTGGGTATGTGGTCACGGTAGAAATTAATCATGCCGAGGAAACGTCGGAGTTCTTCAATATTTTTCGGTTTCGGGTACTGGCTGATTGCTGTGACTTTTTCGGCAGGCGCGGTTTGATACCTTCTTTGTTAACTGTGAAACCCAAAAACTTGACTTCTTTTTGACCAAATCTGCATTTTGAGGGGTTTATTGTGATTCCATTTGTTTCTAATCTTGACAGAACTGTGCGGAGATGATCTTTATGGCTAAATTCGTCACAACTAGCTACCAGGATGTCATCAACGAAGGAAAATGCGTAGTCGAGTCCGTGGAGTACTTCGTGTATAAATCGTTGAAAAGTCTGCCCGGCGTTCTTCAAACCTGGGCACATGCGTGGAAATTCGAATAGTCCCATCGGTGTTATGATTGCGGTCTTCTCTATGTCTGCGTTCCGGACGTTCACTTGTTGATAGGCTCTGTTGAGGTCTATGGTGCTGAAGATTTTTTTATCTGTGAGCTGTGATGTGAAGTCTTTGACTCTTGGGATTGGGTAGCGGTCGGGTGTTGTGACGGCATTCAGTCTTCTGTAGTCACCGCAGACTCGGAGATCGCCATTTTTCTTTGGTACAATGTGCAATGGTGATGACCACGGGCTTTTGCTTGGTCGGCATAGGCCTTGCTCGATCATATTTTCGAATTCCTTTTTCACCTGCTCATAGCGATGCGGTGCGATCGGTCGGGCACGGCAATGAATAGGCGGCCCAGTTGTTTCGATGAAGTGTTCTACAGCGAGTTTCGAACTTAAGTTCATTGAAGTCAATCGTGTAGTTCCCGGAAAATCCGCTAGGATGTCGTGGTAGGACTGTTGCACGTCGATACTTCGTATTGTTGGGATGTTCGTGGCCTTAACAAATGAACTTGATGTTAGGTTTGTTTTTCCGTCGATTAGTCTTCGATTTTTGATGTCGACGATGAGCTGGTGGTATTTCAGGAAATCTGCACCGATGATCGGTTTGGTGATATCTGCTACAATAAACTTCCATTTGAATGGCCGCCTAAGCTTCAAGTCCAGTTCTAGAGTTCGTTCGCCATATGTCGGAATTACAGTGTTATTTGCAGCGTAAAGTTGGAAGTCTAGGGGCTTGAGTGCTTGGCCTTTTCTTCGGGGAATGACTGAGATATTTGCACCAGTATCGATGAGGAAAGTAAGGCCAGTCTTCTGATCGGTAACAAACAGGCGGTATGAATATTCGCCCATGCCGGAATCCGCCTCTTCCAGCATAGCATCTAGTTTTCCGAATGTTGGTTTCTTCTGAATGAACACGGCGTCGTGCAGCGACTTGCGTTGGCGCCAAAACGACGGTGGTAGTAGCAGAAAGGTGGTGGTGTTACACTGCGCGTGCGGGTGTTTTCTCGGCTTGGTGATCGGTTTTGCTGGTATGGTGGACGTCTGTGATATGGCTGTGCATCATATCTTTGTGATTGCGGATTTGCGGATTTGAGAGCAGCGACTTCCAGCGACAGTTTTTTAATCTCTTCCATCAATAACTGCGTGTCTGTAGGCGTAGGCGGTGCTGACGAGGATGATACTGCTGAAACTTGCGTGCTGGAACTTTCCATGATTTTGTCGGCGAGCAGTGCCAGTTCGTTGAGTGCAGCCTGTGATTTGAAAGTTTCGCTGACGGCGAGGACAGATCGGACGTGTGCTGGGAGGTGGCTGGTCCACATGAGGCGCAGCGTAGAGTCCGGGATCTTATCACGAGCAAGACTTCGCATCCGTCGCAGCAGTTGTGATGGTTTCTGGTCACCGAGCTCTACGTCGCGGAGTAGTTTTTGGAACTGCTGGCTGTCAGACTCTTCGTAGACGGAGATGAGACGTTCTTTTATGGTGTTGTACATGGTTTCGGTCGGATGGTAAAGTAGATCGCTGATTTGTTCGATGTCCATCTTGTCCAGTTGTGCGATTACCATCTGAGCTAGTTGTTTTTGACTCCGTTTTAACTCGTCGGTAGCGGCTTCGAAGCTAAAGAACCACAGGCTAGGCCTGTCACGCCAGAACTTTGGGATCCGCATGGAGAGGGCGATGCCAGCAAGTTCTTGATGTGGGGCAGCAGGAGCAGGAACCGAGGTGGATTTGTCTTCCATAATCTGGTTTCCTGGATCTGTCATCTTGATTTCTTCTTGTGTTCTTCTTTTTCTTGTAGGGGTCACCACTTTAGGGACTAGAGTTGGGAGGTAAGTAACACTTCGAGTATTCAGAATGGAATAATTTTATTTACAGTATGGCCCTAATTTATATACAAATCTTACAGTCTAAAATAATAATACGTAGCGAGATGACCGACCAATGAGCGCGCTGAATGTCTCGCTCGCACGTTGGTTGCACGGTCATGGCACGGTCGTACGCGCATGCGCGGCCCGCGCGCTCTGTGCATAAAACTAGCGGCGCTAGCGGGGCCGCGTCCATTTTGTCGCAGTCGCCGAAGAGAACGGAAGTGTTGCTCGGAGCTTGCAGATATGAAGATGGTGATTTGATTTGAAGTGCTGGTATCCAAGTCATGAAGATGAAGTGCAAGGCAGTGCAGTGATCCGGTGGAGTCGTCAAACACGTCATTGTTTCTGACACATTAATATTGCATGACTGTTTCTTTCGAAACATGCATGCTCATTGTTTCTGTTTGTGCATGACGTCAAACACGGTGCTAAGGTTATGGTGAAATATACTGGGGTGACTATCTTGTGTTTTATTTTCCTGTCTTGAATATTAAATGTTGTTCCTTGTATTTTGTTTCATTGGTATTTGGTATATCCCGGTAATTGTGGTACGTTTTGAGGTAAAGGTAAGGTCAATGTTTCTATACGGTATGTGGCGCTACAGTACTTATTCCAATTTGTTAAAAGGGCTCCATCGAGTTACGAAGGATTCTTATGACCAGTGTCATGAACAGAGAAAATTATCAATTTTTGAACCTAAGTGGGTTTTTTTTTGACATTCACTAAGAATTTACATTTGGAAATTACAGGAAAAACAAAATTGTTTATGGTTTTATCTTCATGGCAGGATCCAACCAAAGTTTTTTTTTATCCGATTGGCAACATTTTGTTTCATAACAGCATTTTAGTTATCGGAGGGCACTGACCTCCATTATACAAGTACGCTGGACAGTATATCATCGACCTTTTAATGAAGCCATTTGATTTTCGCCATTTTGGCGCTGATAGCAATCGTGAGCGTCCACGGAACTAATAGTAGAGACGGGGCATTTTAGTGTCTATATCGATAAAAAACGTTTTTTCTTTTTTATTTATCGACATTACTTGTATGTACCTGTGATTTCGTCCGCGTAATCTTTGGTTATTGTAATCGCTAGACTAACAAATAAGTAATCCTTACTTTCGTATTAATAATATTACAGGCATACTTAGAGCATAACTGAGTAGGTTCTAGTGGTAGTGGAGCGGCGCGGGAGGGAGGGATACATTTTTAATTCTCTTTTGTCATTTGACGTGATGAAAACACACCCCTCAGCACCGCTTTACTACCACAGGAACCAACTCAGTTAAGCGCTATGTCTGTAGAAGCAATTAAGAGGAATCTGTCCAACAGCTAACAAATGGTTTGTTTTGACTATTTTTTGTTATTATATAGTATACTAGCTGTCCCTCGCGGTTTCACCAGTGTTCCCGGGATAAAAAGTAGATGTCCTTCTCGATACCATCTGCATGCACAATTTATCGTGATTGCTTAAGCGATTCAGGCGAATGCGTAGGTAACAAACAAACAAATAGATACTTTCGCATTTATAATAAAAGTATATACTATATATAGTATGGAAGTATGGATGTTATAATAGTATATATAACATATAATGGCGTGACAATAAAATTAATGATGAATAAGGCTTGAGAACTGGCTTAGGTACGGATTAAATACTCATTCGTTAAATGTTCCTCTAGATCACTTGGAAAGGTACTACTAAAAAACACAAAGAATTACTTATAATAATTTATTTTTGATAGACTTCAAAACAAGTAATTATCAAGCTCTTTCACGCGTGCACTTCGCTGGCTCCCTACAAATTATATGTGTTCCTTTCTCATACTAGTTCTCCCCCTTCTGTGGCGTAACGCCACAGTATGTGACTTCGCGTCGAGCTGATCTTGAGCTTGATGTGCCTTATTCCTCATATGTTCACCAGATTGTGTGCCAAGTGTGCGCTAACTCGCGCAGTTCGTTGAAATTTTCTTGGGTCCGTATGAGATTCTGGTGATAGACTGGTCCTGGTACTTCTCTCTTTATCTGGTCAAGCATCTTCGACCTAGCGTCCGCGTATTGGTCGTCACGTCGCAGAGTCGCACAGCGCTATCCTGATAAAGAAATAATATATATAATAGCCCGCCATGACAATAAAATTGTAGATGCTAAGTTCAACGGTTATTGTTTAAAGGTACACATTTTTTAAATATATTTAGTTAAAAGTATCAGTGAACAATAAGTAACCCAACAAAATATAACGGGGCGCAATAAAAAAAATCGCTCATTGAATCTTTTATCCGACATCATTTTTTTATATTATCAAGTCTGATGGTTGACGCCACTAATTTTGTAAGACACATTAAACTCGGAAGAAAAGTATCGACCCATTATCGATATGAAACATTACAGCCCTATTTCTTTGTTTACATTATATATTTATTGAAAATGGAGCTCTTATTTTACCTAAATATGAATAAAAACGTTTATTATATAAACCAAAATAATAATAACAGCTTCATACAAGCAATTACACAAATTTACAGCCATGAAATTGACTTACTTGTTACAGGTTATCCCGCTGCCTTTTTGATATCGAGTTTTACAAAATATGCAAACTCTCATACTCAAAACTTTTAAAATGTCACGTAGAAAACACGAAATAAATCAAACGTGCACAAAGTAGTTTTATTCGAGATTTTTTCCAAAATTCTTAGAGTTGCAAAAAAACAACACGACGGCCATTTGCAACAAATGTCAATAATAGTACCTGAGACGCTCGAGAGGGGCGCTTTGATTGGGCACAAGAAACAACTGTCATTTCGAAAGAAATATACTGTCCAGCGTACTTGTATAATGGAGGTCAGTGTCGGAGGGCTATAGTTCGATTATGAATTAAGAATTTTAAAATACGTTTGATCGTATTTTTTTTTTATACAACTTAGCCGGTAAACAAGCATACGGCCCACCTGATGGTAAGCGGTTACCGTAGCCATATGGACGCTTGCAACACACGAAGCATCGCTCACGCGTTACCGACCTTTCCCCCTCCCCTATGAGCTCTGGCGACCTTACTCACGCGCAGGAACACAACTTTACACAACATAAAGTTATTTGGCTGCGGTATTCTGTAAGGTGGAGGTACTTCCCCAGTCGAGCTGCTCTTTGAGCGAATAAATGCTATGCTCTAACTCTCTTAAAAGTCTTAATAGGCGTTTTAACTAGTGAACGCTATAAACCTTCGATAAGCATTTTCTATGAATAAGACCGTTAGTTTATAAAATCAATGCAGGTAAAACAATGCGGTAAAACCACAATGGGGTAAAACATAGAATGCTCTCTCTATCTCTATCTACATCTCTATCTCTGCGAAAGGTATTTCCGGAAACTAATATATTAACTTTGCCCTCTCAGTACATTTTTGAAAATATTATGTACCTATGTTTATATATAATATATAAATCAGCCTATAATGTCCCACTGCTGAGCACAGGCCTCCTTTCACAAATCAGGGTGAAAGGGAATGGGCAGATACTCCACCACGCGTGCCCACTGCGGATCGGTGGAGGTAGGCTAGTGGCCAACCTACTGTTGAAATTTTTCAAGCCGCCCAAGATTCATCCAACTAGCTTAACGACTATCACAATTAAGTGATAACCGGGACCAACGGCTTTACGACTTTGCCTTCCGAAGCACGGAAACGCTCGAATACCACTAGGCGGTCACCCATCCAGGTACCGACCAAGACAGACGTAGCTTAACTTTGCCGATCGATTAAGAACGGCTAATCATGCTACACCACGAGCGCTTCCTATGTTCATAAATACATTAATTTGTTTCCAGTCAACACAATGTTTGTTTACAATATTATTATGGTACGGAACCCTCCGTGTGCGAGTCCGACTCCTACTTGGTCGGTTTGTTTTTAGGAAAGTAGCCAATTGAGTAAACTGTCACCCCGTATTGCCCGGTTTCTATAAACAAAAACTAGGTTGGTTTTTTAATTGCTAAACTGGGCATATAAATAATTTCGTAAGTAAATTTTAACTTTGATAGTTACTTCCATATGGGAAGGATTACTATACAAAACTTTGAGGTCTTTACTTCATTATTAGTAAAGATACAAGAGTCTTAATTTTAACCGATGACGGTCCGTAAATTATACGAATCGGCCATAAGTAACTAACTATTAATAAAATAGAAAACTTTCGAATTCAAACTTCAATTAAAGCAGGTATAATTTTTCGTGAATAGGAGAGTCAGAGCCCGTTATATATAGCACTGACTTCATAGATATTTCTTCTGATGCTGATTTAGTTAAAAACTTCTTCAAGAAACAGTTTATTGCAGATCCGACAACGCGCAATTCTTCTATCTATCCCATCTGTAATTGCAAGTTGCTAGTTATAAAAAGTACTCTGTGATTGCAAGTGTTTGACTGACGACTGACTGACTGAGAGAAGGAAGAACAAGATGTGAGATAAACCAATAAAATTATTGGAAATCCACATTTCATTCGCTCTTCTTGCTTGAAAACGGTGTTAGTGGAGAAAAGAAGAATTGTATAAAGCAACTACCGGGGATCGTGCGGAGCAGTGCAGACTGGATTTGTTTGGTTTTGAGGAAAATTAGGGGTCAAATCTGTGACAATTACACTTTGCAATAATCACAGGTCTCTGCTCCACTAAACTCAGCTCCTATCTGTTCTACTCCACTTCGCTCATCGCCTTCAAAACACACCCTTAGGGCTAGTTCACACCGAGACGCGACGTGACAAGTGACTTGCGACGCCGCCAGGCTCATTCGAATTTGTATTAACTTTTCCATTTTTCATTAATTAATAAAGTTCTATAGTGTATCGCTATCTTATAAAAAGTGCGCACCGCGCCGCCCGTCGCGCACTTATACGCGTATTTACATTCACCACGTTCACGAGTTTCTTGCCGGAGTCTTCTCAGTTTATGTGTATTCCAAACCGGTGGTAGAGTCAAGTGTAACGTCCATAATTGCCTTATCAGGGCTTAAACAGAATAAATTACTTTTGATTATAGTTTAACATCATATACACAACCGATCCGTCAGACACTGGATGGAAATGACCGCCCGCCCATAGCGTGATAGTTATTGACGTGGTAGGAAGTTTTGATTATTACTTAGTTTTTGGACGTGACTGACCTGACTGTGAACATATATCTTTCGATCTTATTTTGAAGATCTCCCTCCTTTCAATCTAATTTTTGAAATTACTAAATTACTTTCAAGGTTGTTAGCCAGTACCTAATAGGTACCTACTATCTCACCTAGTGTACCCTCACTAAAGTCTCTACGAAAGTATTGGCTGTAAAACAAGTTACACATAACTAATAATCTTATAAATACTGTTTATCTATTATTGTACAAACTATATTAAAGCAAACAAATATTGAATTTTATCTAGGTTCGTCCGTCGTACTGTACGAACAAGTTGTGTAAAAGCTGCCTGGCTGTGCTGTTGCCCGCTGCTTGTAAACCGTAGCCGCAGCTCTCCGTAGCGAGCGAGCCACATTGCCCGTAGCGTAGCCAGCCAGCCACTAGCCCACTCAGTAGCGATGGGTAACTAGCCGAAATTTCAATAGCTTAGCTAGCCAGCTATATGTGGTCTAAAAGCCAGCTAGCTAGTCAGCTATTTTGGCTATTTGGCTATTAGGCTTGAGCGGCGGCGCAGCTTGATGAATAACGTTCAACTGCGATCTGAGTTCGATCCTCGCCGCTGCAACAAGTCTAGTCTAGATGATAATGTAATAAATTAATGTAATGATTTTGTTTTTCATTTACTTTTTATTTTGTTGTATACTTTTTGAAAATAAATGACTTTCCCTCATAGGTCGTACGTATTACTAAAAAAAACATCGAAAATCAACAATAACGTCATCTCTATTTATGGATATGAACTAAAAGCTTTCACAGTACATCAACTCAGTCGTTAGTTGTAGGCAAGTAAACCATAGATGTCGCGCTACTTCAGATGATTTTAACGATTTATTTAATAAATAATAATATTACAGAATAATTTAATTTAATTAAAAAACAATAGGTTTAAATTCGTATAATTAGTACCTTTCAAATTCGAATTAATAATAACGACATGCACTCGAATTTCACTCTTTCGGAACTTACACAACTCAGTTTCGCAGTGAACGCACGCACACACAGCTATCGGCTACGCGGCTACGCGGTTACGCGGCTACGCGGCTACTCGGCTAGAATGGCTTTGGCTAGCCGGCCAGCTACCGGCTAGTGGCGGCTACAGTGGCTATTAACCTTTGGCGGCTAGGCGGCTACCCGCTGTGTGTGACGTTAACTTCTCGTAATGAGGAGGATTGTTTATGTTACAAAAGGTTAAAATACCTGAAAATCGTGCACTTAAGGTTCAAATTGGTTCGAATTATCAATAGTTACACAGGTATTTTCAGCATAGAGGTATCTTAAGAAAACTCCTCATTTTAGCTAGCCATAGCCAGTAGCCATCCAGTAGCCAGTAGCCATCCAGTAGCCAGTAGCTAATTATCGTGTTGACAGATAACGTAGCCGTGGCTATTTTGTGTATAGCCGTTTTTTGGCTAGTTATATGAATAGCTACCCATCTCTACCACTCAGTCGGGAAACAAACATCGCGACATCGACACGCTTCCTTGCACACTGCACAACACATCGCGGCCCACCTTCCTCTTATCTCTTATCATTATAAAAATGATACATCAAATTACCTCACTAGTGCTCTGATAACGGACACTCTAAACGTTTACGTCGAGTGATTACGGTTTATTTTATTATTACTCATATATTAAGTGCCATTATATTTTGATTCAAATTATGTGCGCAAGTTTATTTCTAACGTAAGCCGCTGAAGTGTCTGAAAAACTTATAATTAAAGTGCACGGATTTTAATAAAATGAAGGCTATTATATTTGTGACACACGTATTGTTTATTATATGGCAAGTGAGCTGTAGCCCTTGCTCTAGGACAGAGAGCCTGGACGTAACAAATGGAGTGAAGCATTCAAACGGTTCAGTGATACTCGACGAGGTGGAGTACACAAGTGGGACATGGTACGAGGTGGAAGAAGACGGCCGGGTGGTACTCCTCGGCTGTCCATGCATTGGGAGGATATGCTTATATAAATGTTGCGGTATCTCTCAGGCATTCTACGACAGGAATTGTACTAACTCTGATTTGAGTGTTGTTAATCCCTTCAGCCCTCCACTTTACAAAGGGAAGGAGCTGTCGAACTCGACGAGTCGGGAGCATTTTTTCGTCATGTACGGATACCCCTGCAGCGACAGGTATCTGGTTGATACGAACAACAACGAAGAGTTGTACATACAAGAGGTGAATAGCCAATACCGTTAATTGTTATTTCATGTAATTTTAATTTGATGCTGAATTATTACTAATCATCATAAATAAGCTAATTAAAATAAGCTAATCATTAATAATTAAATTATAATTATTTATTATGACGTTTAACCAATTTTCTAATAGTTTATATCAATATTGAGAATCTTCAAAAATTATTAGAGATCGGTTGACTAGTGAGTACTATAGGAGATGGTAAAGTCAGACATATCACTCAAACCAGTTTATTTACCTTCTATTTATATACATTTTCTGACAGAATTATGTTAATTCTCACAATTTAAAGGAATAACGTAACCTGTATATTGTATACAATTAATAAAACACATCAAATCCGAATCAAATTAGCTGACCAAATTATTATAATATGGCTAACAGTGTGTTCCGAATTGGAAGCTGCTGCACTTGAGAGCCAGTACCCCGAGTGTAAAGAATTGACGTTTGTAAACGCTTACTAATTAGTTTGCGTTTACGACACTTCTCTATAGGAATTGGCACAGCGCAAACAAACAAAAATACAAAGGATCACGGCGAGATTTGTACAAAAAAATAAAGATTTTAGAAATAATTTAGAGACGTTGGAATGACGTTATAATTGATAGATAGGCACCAAGGAATAACTTGAGCCATTTAAAATATTTTTAGAACCCCGGGATAATAATGCGAATTTCTATGGCAAGCCGGCGAATCGCGACTATTTGCGACCAAAACCATTATGGTTTGACCACAATGTCACCATAGTAAGTGATGATGTGGCCGAAGATGGTAAGCACACAAAGCCTAGAAGGAACTGGCTCTCTAGTGCAGCTATCGGAACACACCGATAGGTGCTTGGCGATAGATTTTTCCACTTGAGGGTGGTAGCCAACCAGATGGGTAAATTGTACCTTTCCACCACATTCTTTGAGGGTCAATTCCAGTGGTTAAGTCCCTCCAGTGGAGTGGACATGCGTAACATGTAGAGGTACTTTAACTTAATATTAATGAATCAGATATTTTAATATAATTTCTAGCAATATTCCTTAATAACGTTTTAATTAATAACTCGATAATATACTTGTGACACAGCGGGGATACATTCGCGTCATAATAAATGGCATATATTTTTCCTGAGCATAATATTTCTTATCAATCAAATAATTCACAATATTTTGAGTCAATACATACATCCGTCATCGTCCGATTAATCATTGTGCAATAAAAACGGAAATATTTAATTTGTGGTTTTATAGAACAGGAACCCACTTATTACATAGGTACTACTTATAGATCTACATTAAAAAGGCATTATATTAGTTATTTCTATATTCGCCATATTGTTTTTTTTTTTATTGCTACTTACCATTGATAATATTTCACTCTATAAGAAATCGAAAACGAAACTTTGTAAAGACAATGGAAGATAAAAGCGAAAACGTTTTCATATTCATTCTCTGGTTCATCGAACGTAGGGGTGCACTGAAAATCGGAGCCATGTTTGCAAGCAGCGATAAAAACTAGCCATTTCCATACCTAAGGTTATATCTGCGTGCGCATCGTAATCTGTTCAGCCGTTTCGGCGTCAACAGGTAACAGACAAACAGACAGAAAACGTCAGTTTTAAAGTGACCTCCAAGCCATCTCGTGTAGTGTTCCCGTGGATAAAGACGGTTTTCCCTGGGACTAATGACCGAACGAGGTTTGGATGTGATTATCAGTTGTTAAATGTAAATGAGTTATCACGAATTCCTACAATGTATGCAACATGCATGTGCATTTAAAGTTTATAGTACTAACTAGCTGTCCCCCGCGGTTTCACCCGGGTTCCCGGGATAAAAAGTAGCCTGTCCTTCTCCATAACATAGGCTACCTGCAACCGCATTCTCGAGGGATCTTATGTTTCCTGGAATAAAAAGTTTTCTTTATGTCCAGGTTATGATATCTATAATATGTATATTAAGTATGTATTTACAAACAAAAAGTAGTATATGTTATCAGTTATCTGGTTTCCATAGTACAAGATCTGCTTAGTTTGGGATCAAATGACCGTGTGTGAGGAATTTCCCAGGCTTGAACGATTTAACCTCGTCCCAGGATATTTATTTATTTAATATGCCACGTTTCATGCCTGATTGAGACAAAAACATCTAAACATAGAAATCATCTAATCGCGCGAATCGTTAAAAAGAGAGGTACCTAGAACAAATATTAGCGAATAAACGCTATCTTTTATTCGCTCAAAGAGCAGCTCGACTCGGGACCCTACCACTGCCGATAGGGTCTGCCTCGTGTGTTGCAAGCGTCCATATGACTATGGTAGCCGCTTACCATCAGGCAGGCCGTATGCTTGTCTACCGACTTAGTAGTATAAAAAATAACAAAATGAGTTTGGCTCTACCGCGTATTCAGAGCGGTGGTGATACTTATATTTTTTTTTAATTTGATAGGTATCTCCCATTATAATTCTCCCATTACAGGTATATCTCACTACCAGTGTCCCGCGGTTTCAGCTGCGTTTGCGTGGTGTTATATATGTAGGTACCTTTGTCAATAAACGAGCTACATGTAAAGAAAAAAGTTTTTTTAAATCGGATAGATAGTTTCTAGTTTCAAATAAACATACTCTTCAGTTTTTGGATACAAATACTAATAATACAAATTCAACTGTCTGTCTGATTGCCAGTTACGTTTTTAGACCCAAACACTGAACCGGCCGCAAAGAAATTTGGCACCTAGCCTATGGTATGGAGAGGGCATTGATTTTATCCCAAAAAAGCGTAATGTCGTTAAAAAAGCAATCTATTCCAACAATTCCCCACCACCGACGATCCGCTCTGATTGGCTAAGTCAAGGACACAGTGTTCGTTCGGTACCGTAATTAATCAGTGAAAAAGCACTTACTAGTTGCGGAATTGGAGCGCCGGTATACTCTACTACTCTAAAGGGATTTTTCATGAACATGGGCTACTTTATTCCACGTACGCAGGGGATACTAGCTGTTATAATTATAGATTGGAAAATTATTATATTCGTAAGCATTTTATAAATGAAAAGTTTATGTTTAGTATTTCGTCTATTTAAAAATATTTTTGATTAAAATACTACAATGTTGTACTTAAGTGGCCTATTAGCCTTATGTTAACAAGGGTCATTGTGAGTGAATTGATGAACCAAATTGATGGTCGCCCCAAATTTTATGACACAGGTAGGTCTCGTACTGACTGTAATTACGGTCATTATTCATTACAAGTGTATTTCTATGGCCCAAGTAAACATACAAATGAGCCAGTTGCGTCGAGAACGTTTGCTAACACTGACACATAAAAGATAAGCTTACATATGTTAATTCATTGAGATAATTTGGTAAAACGGGAAGGCCGGTCCGGAAATCGTATTATGTAATATGTGCTTACATTGATTTCAACGACCAAATTAGTTACCACATATAAAAACAACGTTTTTAGGGTTCCGTAGCCAAATGGCAAAAAACGGAACCCTTATAGATTCGTCATGTCTGTCTGTCTGTCTGTCTGTCTGTCCGTGTATGTCACAGCCATTTATTTCCGAAACTATAAGAACTATAATGTTGAAACTTGGTAAGTAGATGTATTCTGTGAACCGCATTAAGATTTTTACATAAAAATAGAAAAAAAACAATAAATTTTGGGGGTTCCCCATACTTAGAACTGAAACTCAAATATTTTTTTTTCATCAAACCCATAAGTGTGGGGTGTCTATGGATAGGTCTTCAAAAATGATATTGAGGTTTCTAATATCATTTTTTTCTAAACTGAATAGTTTGCGCGAGAGACATTTCCAAAGTGGTAAAATGTGTGTCCCCACCCCTGTAACTTCTAAAATAAGAGAATGATAAATCTATAAAAAATATATGATGTACATTACGGTGCAAACTTCCACTGAAAATTGGTTTGAACGAGATCTAGTAAGTAGTTTTTTTTTAATAGGTCATAAATTGAAATTAATATCAAATACTCAGGTCTATACTACCATTTACTTATATACCTACGGAACCCTCGGTGCGCGAGTCTGACTCGCACTTGGCCGGTTTTATTTTCTGTTTGTTGCTGTCTTTGCACGGTTGCTACGAACTTTCTACGGCTACATGGCTTCGTAGCAGCCTTCGTAGCGTATTCTCTCGTAGATTAGATTTGATTAAAGAAAGTGCAAATATCAAATACCTAGGTTCGAAACCTCAATAACCTTTTTAGGTTCATAATCATCAATTTGTCTTTTTTTTGTACAATTTCCATGTTCATTACAGGAGTGAGATAAAAAAAGCCAAAACATTGTGATTGCGAATTTTGTGCTTTATTACGCGGCCCATAAATCGGTTAATAAATCGAGTTAATTAATAGTAAATGATTTGATTATGCATTTTACTAATAAAATACGAGGTGCTGAATATTATTGTATTAACATTTGTTTCGATAAATATCCGCCCAATTAAACTTAGTTGGATATACGTAGGTGCATGCATGGGATTCCCAGGAATGCAGAAAATCAGAAGTTGATACAAAGCCAAAGATTCCATCCACGTAATGAATTCACTCACGTATCGCAGCGTCCATATGGCTACGGTAACCACTTACCATCAAGCGGGCCATATGCTTGTTGTCCGACTTGGTCGTATAAACTAAAACATGGCCTAGAATATTCAGTGACTAGGTCGACAAAAGCCCACCTATATACCGGGAGATACTGGCACAAATTTCCTGCTCATTTGTACCAGTGTCGTGATCCTTCAGGGGTCTAATTACGTAATGACGAAACGGAAAATGATGGTCATAACGCTGGTACCGGCGGCCCAATCGCGTGGGCGTTAAAAGAACGCGTCGAATGAATTACGAGTTTCGAACGATTTGTCCCACAACATTTTTGTATTTTCCGATAGTCCAAGAAAAAGAAATAGGCGGTTGCGCGTATTAAAATGGTACAAAAATTTATCATTTATTATTTACAAATGATCAGGAAATTTGTGCCAGTATCTCTCGGTCTACTAGCGGAGCTCCTGTTTTGTTTTTTTTTATACCACTTAGGTGGCAAAATAGCTTATGGCCCACCGTATGGTAAGCGCTTACCGTAGCCTATGGACGCTTGCAACACCAGGGGTATCCCTAAATGTTGTGCTTCAAAGGTCAATATTATTCCCAAACTCGTTCACTCTCTCCCGCATTTAGGTTACCTTTACCTAAGTAAAATATCTGCCGGAGCTCACGGTAAATATTTTGGCAATTCCCCCCTGAAATTCCCCCTTACGGTGGAATTTCAGGGGGGAATTGTGGAAAAACATTTTTTTCGAGTCCAGTTTTCCCCCCCACAGAACAGAAAAAACAGTTCCCCCCTAAGGGGGATTATCAGGGGGGAATTATAGACTTTTTTTTATAAATTCCACTTTTCCCCCTTAGGGGGGATTTTCAGGGGGGATTTCAGGAATAAGCCTTTCGTGTATTCCTACTAACTAGAATATTTGGTGTGGGGATAATTGTAGTGGGTTCAGGGGGGCTAAAAAGGAAGCTAAAGCAATATTGCTACGCAATTATTTTTTTCAAATCCTCGGCAGATCCTAAGTGATTCCAATATGTTTTGGTAAAATAGTTACTCATTATATACAATTCAATTCATTAAAAGATTTTCATTAAAAGGTACATGTCTCCGCAAAAATTTATGAAAAGCTGTAATATATAGATTAACTTATGAAGGTTTGCGTACCGCCCCTGCATCCCCCTTTGCTACGTCACCGTCTAACTGTATAGGTATAGTGTGGGTATAGTATGGGTGTAATGTTCCTAAGACCAACTCGTTAAGTGCGTCGAGTCCAAGGTGTGTAGGTACCTAAAAGCAAGAAAAGTAATAAGTTACGTTCCTAACGACCCTGCAGTCATATGCACCACCACCCACCCATGTAGCCGTGTGGGAATAATTAATAGTAGAATTAAAGCCTCATATTCCGATAAAACTCTGTGATGTGTTAAATCGATGTAAACTGTAAAAGCACATACAATTATGATTAAAATAAACTGATAATATGGTTTTCTTACTAATTTACTTATTTACGAATTTTGCAATAGGTATCATCGTTTATTTAACTATTATGTAACTCATTTTGTTGCTAATTTGTGTTCTAATATCAGCATACCGATTTAACTTTCTTCACTATTTCTAAAAGTTCGTATGCTCCGTTTTGCCTGTGGTTTTGCCACACAATGTTGTGCAGGTTCTACACGCGGTTTAGTTAAATAAACTAAACTATTGAGTTGTCAGTTGTATACATTTGAACTTTTAGTTCAAAGTTCAGGTTGTTTACAGAATTCTAGTTCGTGGATTAATTGTCTGTGAGTGACCCTACCCTCACCTGAAGGCTAGAACCACGCTTAGCTGAAATAAAATATATTTTTAGTATAAAGATGTCCCCTGCAGTCTCAACCGGGTGAAGGGATAAAAAATAGCCTATAACACTCGGTGATAATGTATCTTCCTATTCGTTTTTTTGTCGAATCATACTGTTAGTTCCAGAGATTAGCGCGTTTAAACAAACAAATAAGAAACTCTTCAGCTTTATGATATTAGTAGGAATTTATTATATTCATACCTATATATTACATATAATCGGTATACAAGGAATTACTTTATTACTTTCGTTTATTATTATTACTTTCCTCAGCTATTTAATAATGTGAGTAAAGGCTCAAGAGAGGTAGAGCATAGCGTTTATTCGCTCAAAGAGCAGCTCGACTGGGGAAGTACCTCCACCTTACAGAATACCGCAGCCAAATAACTTTATGTTGTGTAAAGTTGTGTTCCTGCGCGTGAGTAAGGTCGCCAGAGCTCATTGGGGAGGGGGGAAAGGTCGGTAACGCGTGAGCGATGCTTCTAGTGTTGCAAGCGTCCATATGGCTACGGTAACCGCTTACCATCAGGCGGGCCGTATGCTAGTTTACCGACTTAGTTGTATAAAAAAAAAAAAAAAGGTTTGACACGTTTAAATCTTAAATCGTTCAAGGTTTAACTATACTACTATTTGCCTAGGCACCTTGATTATTTTTTTGTTTATAAATTAATGTTACTGAAGTATTTGAGGCAGATTGTTTTACAACCTTGGCCTATCTACTATATCCTATTTTGCGTACCTATAATTATCTGACAATGAGTCAGTTTCTCCTTATATACTTAGTAATTTTTAGGTTTTATCCATCAAAGAAGTAATTAGATAGGTACAGCAGCATTCGGTCATATCACGTCATATATAGTACAAATTGACTTGAAGTGGACTAACGATTGTAGATTGGCCATCCAAAGCCATTATATTAATTTTAGCTATTTAATTCTGAAATGACGTCTAATACGTCCTTATTTTCTTCAAAAATTAAAATTAAATCAAAATCTCTGCAAAATAATCATTTCGTACCTTAAATTAGATGAACCGATTATGAAATCCAGATTAAAACACAAAATTACAATGTGTTGTTTATTTTTCCATCCATCTTCAGTTTTGTAGGCACTAAACCTTCACAGTAGCTCATGTTAAGTTTTCCTAACATATTTATGGTATTTTACAAGCAACAACTAAGAATAACACATTGCAGTTGTAACAATAAACATGTATGTATCCGTGCTTCGTCCCACTGCTCGTTGTTACCATTCCAACATGCACGACCTTAGTCCACGCTAGTTTTATTTTCATTTTCTCACTAAAAACAAAACACGGTCCAAGACATTCTTAGTAAAACAGTAAATATTTCGAAATTTGTTGGAACTATATAAACAATGGAGGAAAAGCGCTACAAATCCGATCGTTTCAGTCTCGTGGCTAAATTTAACTAGCTTGTTTGCTGGACCTAGTTAGCCGACTCATTTTACCTGTTTATCTTAAAATTATTATTATTACTTATGTAAATAAAATAATTGTGTCGCATGTAGGTAGACTGAGATTATTGCGGTTAATTTAATAAATAGCTTTTAATTGAATTCAAAATATATTTACTAATGCAACAATAGACAATGGTTCGAAGGAGAAATGTGCGCAATTCTTCATTTAAATACAGAATATCCTCAGAATATTTTCCGATTCTTATTTCGAAGAGTTTCCTGAATGTGCTTTCAAGAAGATTTTACTAAAGTATATGTAATATGTAGGTAACTCTTTTATTTTCCATTGGAAAGTAAACTAGTCCAATAAAAAAACATTGCAATTATTGGATTCATTAGATAGATACCCATTTCGTTTTCTTTGATGATTGTAAAAAATCAAAAAACTTTTTACAAAAAATTCAACCGCCGAAGAAACTGAAAAGCAAAAAATAATAATCCTTTTATAACAGGTTGAGATTTCGAGATGGCATAATTTTGAAAGCTATGTTGGGTTTGTAATGCTGAACAACCTTTACTACGAGACCAATAGTGAATTCTCAAAAAAAAAAACTTTTCTTTCAATATATCAACCTTACTCGGTCATAATGTTATGAAAAATAAAAAAAAATAAAGCTTAAAAAAAGTAAACAGTAAAGCTCCACAATAATATGCAACTATTTAATAATATTACCTATGTAGGTACCTACCAATTAATTAAATAATCTGAAAAATAATAGCTCAAAAACTTATTGCATTCAATAGCATCCAAATTAAAATCAACTGCGCGCTACGAACACAAAACGTATTGCGTTGGAATATTATACTCGTATTGCCTTCGACATCGGTATAACGCGCGTTGTTATGTTAACTACACCATTATTCACAAGAATGTTACTGTAATCATTTCAGTTGGCAAGTATTCTACATATTCACCAATGCTTTGTCACTAATACCAACTACTTGCTTTGGCTAATGGCTGTAAAAGTTTATGTATAGGTTCAAATCAAACTCAATTATGGAAAAAACTGACACGCCACTCACATTGCAGTCGAGAGCAAATCGTTATTTGACTATTCAAAATGGTAATCGTATGGGATTGGGGCTTCTTATGTATTTAAGCTATTTTAAATTTAAAAAAATATGTCGCGTGTTTGATCATTAGCTTCATAAAAATAATGGATGTTTAATGAAAATTGCAGCCAATAATATACCCCACGTGAAAGAGATGACAGTCGTGAAATATTGCGAAAGTTATCTGAAGTTTTCATCGCGCTTCCACTATTAACTTCGAGCACAGGATAATCTCAGAGGATAATAAAAAAACTCTTTATACATATAAGTAGGTAGCAAATACTCGGACTTTCACAACACACACAATGGTCTGTGCAATGGTTATTTTCATCTAATTAACACGCAGAACGCGGGCAGGCATAATTTATTAATGAGAATGAGAAGGCCAACCAATTCTTAAATTGGCACATAGCATTGCAAACATCCATAAGTGACATCCTTACAAATTTACTAGGTGATCCGATCCATCTGCCTGCTTTGATAATCATCACACTATTTGTAACATATTTTTTTTTGTAATCCTATTCAGTGATGCATGATGATAAAAATTGTGATGTCCAAGTTTTTAGCAACAATCTCACGTTGTTAGTATAAGTACCATATAAACTGCAAATTTCAATATCGTAAAAGTAGACTAAGACCCTAGAAAGTCTGGCTGAATTGCTGAAAAGTGACTGAGAGAAATGAAAGAAGAATAGACGCTGTACCGATCTTGCTAGCAGGGTCCGTGGTATGGGCAGAAAGTGCATTGCTTAATTTTTTTTATTCTTTCAGAACGGTACTCTTTACGAGGTAGCTCCAGGAGGCTTTCAATGGCACGACCCGAAGAGATACTGCGTGGATATGAAGGTGGACGTCAATACCATGGCCTCGAGGCTAGTGGCTGGAGTGTGCTACCCAGAAACTGTGGAAACTGATGACAGTCCTATACTTTATACCGCGTATGCTATTGGTAAGTCTCAATTAACAAAATCCGATTGGAAATCCATTCTAGGTTATTTTAAATAGTAAATTTACTTCCAGATAGACCATTGACACTTTATCACCTATTTCTATTCCTATTTCCTTATAACTTTTCTTTATGTGTGATTTTATGGGGGGGAAAGTCAGTGTTGGCCTCGGTGGGGTGTGTTCATGCCAGGGAACACATTCCTATAAAAAGCCGAGAGTACCGATAGCGACGACTATCAGGAGTAGTCTAAAAGCGCGCACTGACCAGTCCTATTCACCCACGTCCACGCCCGTTACTAGGATGCCGCCGCAACCTAGTAATGGACCCACATCTATGTGGGTCGTACCCCCCGGGCAATGTTACACTCCAGATGGAGCTCCTATTTTTTGTACTCAACTCCGGAATGTAACAGCTAAGTGTGAAGGGCGAAAGCGAGTCTTCGGCGCTTAAACCGAATCATTGGCTAGGGGAGTCAAACCCTGAAGTAAAAATGAAGAAACCATGGCAGCAAAACCAAAAGAGATATTACCCCAGGAGGGTACCGGCGACTTAGTCACCGGAGAATCCCTCCCTGAGCATAGCTCAGGCTGCCCCTCGTATTCTGGGGGGGGCACAGTTTTGCCACAAGTGGATTTGACGCAAGAAGTGCGTCCACAAGTACCGGAAACAAGACTGATCCAACAGACCTTCCACAAGAGCATGTTCTTTGCGAGAACACGCAGTAGCTCATTGACAAGTGTTCTACCTCCAAGTCAACCAACTGATGAATTTCAAAGCAGAGCCATGCCAGAGAACATAGATAGTGCTCAAAAACTGTTGCCGTCTAATTCAACTACAACCATCAGGCCAAACTGGCAGAAAATTCCAGAGCCCAAGACGAACAAACGCAAAAGAATCTCGGAATCACCACCACCACTGGACACAGAGACACATAATAGATTCTCCATTCTACCAACCGATGCAACTGGGGACAACGACCATCAAACTAAACCCACTAAACCTCCCCCACTCATTTTATATGGGATAACAGATGTGAACAAACTCAGAGAAGCAATAGAGACGGTCCTAGAAAGGAACGACTACACGTTAAAAATTATATCAAATAACCAACTAAGAGTTAACTGCACCACTGTAGACCCATATAAGAAACTCATGGGCCTTGTAAGGGAAATGGGTCTCATTGGCCACACCTTCACAAGAAAAGAAGAGAGATGCTACAGAGTAGTAGTGAGAAACCTCCACCACACCACACCACACGAAGCCATAGTCGAAGCGTTCGAAAAATCTGGCAACAAAATTTGTGGAGAAATTATTAATGCTAGAGGAGGACCAGACAAGAAACCAACATCTACTTTCTTCATTAACCTGGAACGTAGTCCAAACAACATAGAAGCCAAAAAAATTAAGTACATCTGCAACACAGTGGTCACAATTGAAGATCCCAAAAAGAGAACCACCATTGTTCAATGTACCAAATGTCAGCAATATGGCCATTGTAAAAATAATTGCATGAGACCATACCGTTGCGTCAAATGCGCAGGACAACATAAAACAAGTGACTGCACTAGAAAAGACCGCAACACCCCAGCAACTTGTGCACTGTGCCTGGGTGAGCATCCGGCCAACTATAAGGGATGTGAAGTTTACCGTGAAATCCTCACCAGGAAAAACCTCCGCTTGACACACTCAAAACGACAAAACCTACCTGCAGTCGCCCCAGTCGAAGAAAACATAACGAACGACCCAACAACACCAATAGAGATACCGCATAGAAGACAACAAACAAAAACCAACGCACCATTGCACCATGCTAACCAACCAATGAGAACCCAGAGAACCTACAAAGACGAAGTAAAACACGTAGAAAAGCAACAAAAAAGAGAAATACCTCCACAACGTTATGCATACTCTGAAGTAGCTCGTACCCAAAAACCAAGATTACCCGAGCACCAGGTTAAGAATAATCATAACCAAGAAAGGCCAGAATCTAGAACGCAACAAACTCACAACCATGGGAGACTCCCTAATAATAACTATAGTAACTTCACGCCAACTCAAGTCTACCAAGACTTAATGACCAAACAACTTGAAAAAATGGATATGCTCTTTGCCCAAATGAGCTTACTCATGGGACTCATTACGACCCTCGTCGAGCGCTTGACGTAATGCTCTTCCTTAATGTAGCGACTTGGAACATTAATGGTCTTGGACCAAATATCAATGAAGTAGAAGTCCTGCTGGATACTCACAAGCTCGATATACTCCTCATATCAGAGACACACTTTACTGATAGGAGCCTTGTAAACATAAACAATTATACAATATACAATACTGAACACCCAGATGGAACAGCACACGGAGGAACAGCTGTCATTATCAGATCATCCATCAAACATCACGCTCTAGCTCAGTATCGGACGGAACACATCCAAGCGACAACTATTGCAGTAGAAGGAAAAACGGGCAACTTCAACGTCTCTGCAGTCTACTGTCCACCGAAACACAAAATCAAAGAAGTACAACTGACACACTACTTCAGCTCTCTTGGCGCCAGATTTATTTCTGGAGGCGACTGGAATGCCAAACACCCCCACTGGGGTTCAAGACTAGCTACCACACGAGGAAGACAACTCAAACTCTCAATTGAAAATAACAATCTCACAACATTATCTACGTCTGAGCCAACACACTGGCCGACTGATAAAAATAAATTACCCGATGTAATAGACTTCTTCATCTGCAAAGGAATGTCACAATATTTCACCTCAACCACCTCATGTCTAGACGGATCCTCAAACCACACACCTGTACTGCTAACAATCAGCACAATTCTACTAGAATACAAACCTATCCCTAAACTATACAATAAGGATACGGACTGGGAATCGTTCAGTGACATTATTAACAAAAGAGTTAATCTGCAAATAGCCCTGAAAACAGCAGAAGACATTGAGACAGCGGCAACTCAGTTCACGAACTTAATCCAAGTCGCTTGTTGGTTGACCACTCCTGATAAACCAGTTAACAAACCTAGACACAGCTCGGTTCCGCGGGAAATAAGAAAAAAAATTCTAGAAAAAAGAAGACTGCGCAGAGTGTGGCACTGCAGTAGACACGACGAAGATAAGAAGTCCTATAATAAAGCTATGGCAGAATTAAAAGAAATTATGAGGAATGCCAAAAATGAAACTCTGGCGCAGCGGTTGGACTCTCTAACAGCAACCAAGTCAACAAACTATTCTTTGTGGAAGGCTACCACTGGCTTAAACCAACCAAAAAGGACCAGACCACCCATCAAACTAGAAAGCGGTAAATTGGCCAGAACGCCCCAGCAAAGGATTGATGCTTTCGCGATCCACTTATCCAACGTATTCCAACCCAATGAAGGCACACATAGTGAAGACTCCGTCATAGATGATGCACTGAACCAAGATTTTCAATTAGATGTTCCCATAAAACATATAACCCCAAGAGAGGTATCTAGAACTCTATCTCGTTTTGATAACAAGAAGACTCCGGGGTTTGATCAAATAACCAAGGAAGTCCTTATTCGACTGCCTAAAAAAGGGATAGTCTTCCTCACGACACTCTTTAACGGTATCATTAGAGTGGGTCATTATCCAAGTATATGGAAGATATCTCAAATCATCATGATTTACAAGGAAGGAAAACCTATAAACAACACTGACTCATATAGACCGATTAGTCTCCTACCTGTAATATCCAAGCTTTTTGAGAAAATCCTTTTGTCGCGCATGGTAAAAATCTTACACGAACGATCCATAATCCCAGATCACCAATTCGGATTCAGACAGGAGCATGGCACTATTGAACAAGTACACAGAGTCGTTGACGAAATAAGAAAGACATTGGAGCACAGAGAATACTGCTCGGCAGCCTTCCTGGACATACAGCAGGCTTTTGATAAAGTGTGGCACAAGGGTTTGCTCTGTAAAATCAAAACACTTCTACCCCACCCCTATTTTGGGCTGCTTAAATCCTACACCTCAGACAGAATATTCCAAGTCAAAGACGGCGAATATACAACCAAGTTCTACGATATTGGGGCAGGAGTACCCCAAGGATCAGTGCTAGGCCCAGTTTTGTACACTATTTACACATGCGACTTGCCAGAAACACCCGATGTAGTAACCGCTACATTTGCCGATGACACTGCTATCCTCGCAAGTAGTAAAGATCGCAACCAAGCCTCACAAAAACTTCAACATGGGCTGGACAAAATTGATGATTGGCTCAAAAAATGGAGAATTAAAGCTAGTGCTTCCAAGTCAACCCAGATAACATTTGCCCTCCGTCCTGGAGACTGCCCACCTGTACACCTAGGAAATAAGACCCTGCCACACAACGAGTCGGTGAAATACCTAGGCATGCACTTAGATCGAAGGCTTACTTGGAAGAAACACCTACAAAAGAAACGCGAGCAACTGAACCAAAGATATCGCGGGTTATACTGGTTGCTTGGAAGAAATTCTGTGCTGAGCACAGACAACAAACTTCTAATATACAAGGTTGTTCTAAAGCCGATATGGACTTACGGCATCCAGCTCTGGGGATCGGCTTGCAACTCCAATATTGCAATTATACAAAGAGCACAAAATGGCATCTTACGAAACCTATCCAACGCCCCTTGGTTCCTAAGAAACTGCGAATTGCACCAAGAACTTAAAATTAACACAGTTAGCGATGAGATAAAAAAATGCGCTACTAGCTATAAGCAGAGACTTGCTACCCATCCAAACCCCCTAGCGGCGGAGTTACTGTTAATAAACCATCCAAAGAGACTCAAACGTAACCACATAGTCGAACTGGACTTGAAGTGAAGGGAAGAACGATCAATGGACCGGTCTTCCCACAGAATATTGACGCCCAACACATCTGCTCAAAGTCAGGGGACTGATTGCAGATAAAAGTGGAAAAAAAAAAAAAAAAAAAAAAAAAATGTGTGATTTTTAAATAGAATACAACATACAAACTGTAGACAACTCCCAAGTTAGACTTTACACACTTTCGTTATATCCTTAGGTAGGTCTCAGCGAATGTCATTAAGTAAGTATCTGATCTTGCTACAGCTCCACCCCCTTTTGTAGGTATGTGGGGAGAAATATTTCTCTACGTGACGGGACTTCCTTTGGCAGAAATGTCAATCACACTGAAAATTAAATAAACAATCGTCATTATAATTATGACGCGCCTTGAATGTTGGAGGCTTTACTTACGCACATGAATGTGACGTCCATTAAATTCGCCCGAGACAGGTAGCTATACCCCGGTTTTCCCACCCGTGCTATGGTTTTCTCACGACGTTTTCCTTCACCGAAATCTCAACATTTTTGTAGGATTCAAACCGAGTTATGAAATCTATTGTAATGGGTTCTAAGGTAGAAGCTAATAATAGCGTAAGAGCCATAATAATACTTATTTCATGACTGATTACTGATAGGGCCAAATAATATAATACCCGACCAAATATGAGGGCTTATAGTATTCTTTACCCGCAGGTCTTCTGCTATCGGTTCCATTTCTCCTGGCCACTTTCCTGGTGTACGCGTTGATACCTGAGCTGCAGAACCTTCACGGGATGTGTCTGATGGCGTACTGTGGAGGATTGATTATTGCATATTCCTTCCTAGCATATCTGAAGCTGCACGTAGGTCGAATTGGTGTTAGCATGACGGCCTGCCACGTCGTTGGTGAGTAAATTTATGCTCCGATACATTATACGCTTCCGATATTTAATACGCTTCTGCCTCGCAGAGTCATCTGCAGGGTATGGTACAGCCTAATATCCTTTTCAGGTTTGATTATTTTAAATTTAATCCTTGGCTTTCAATTCAACTGGTGTATACCTAAATCAAATTACCATCAAAATTTGTTTATTCATTCGAGATTAGCGATACGATTTTCAAGAACTACTATGATTTTATTGTTACTTTCTAATACAACTTAATGCTAAGTAAACTAGACGTCCCCCGCGGTTTCACTGGAAGCTTTTTACATAATAAATATAAAAGGTGGTTTTAGGCACTGTGACTGACTGATTGTATCACATTACACTATTAGCTGAACAAACGAATCACTTCCCTATTACACGTAAATTACAAGATAATTAAGGCCACCGCACCCCTGAACTAGAACTAATTGACATTAATTGCATACTATAGTTACACTCCAAAATATACTACCTACGTTAATTAAATTAAACAGCGCTTTTATAGGCGTGTGCTTATAAAATTCATGACACGCCAAGACGCGTTCTCGTTGTGTTGTTTATTATTATATAAAATTTTAGCTAATTAAAAGTAACTTCGGTATTCTCTGCAGTTTTCAATAATGATGAATGAGTGAGTAATTCAAAGTATATTATTATTATGATTATAGGTTATTTAGAATTTTACTGATTATATTGTTTATTTCAAAAATAATGTAGGTTCTTCTTATTTTTAATAGTATGTACCGGCATTGTAAGCTTGGTTATGTGTCAAAGTAAAAAGCTAAATAATTTCACAATTTACAAGACCTCTAAGATAGATCGGTCAAGATGTGGGTAATTCTAATAATAGAAAATAAAGTGGGCCACCCACAGCATCTGATCTGTTCGTCTGC
Source organism: Achlya flavicornis (assembly GCA_947623365.1). Lineage (NCBI taxonomy): Eukaryota > Metazoa > Arthropoda > Insecta > Lepidoptera > Drepanidae > Achlya > Achlya flavicornis. Next base: position 10,904,128 of record OX392467.1, read on the forward strand.
TCCGATGCGTCTAGTCTAGGTTAATAGGCTATAATGACCTAGACCTGTGATTAGGTCAATTTAATTAATAATATATATTTTATTTGTTTGTTTGACTTAAAGACGTTGAAGGAAAATAATGAACGCCAGTCTATCAAAGATAGGGAATAGATGAAGGGATGCTCTCTTTAACAATATTTATAGTGTCATCCTCTATGATGTGATAATGATGACCTATTTGTAATGGTAGCTTCAATTGCGCTGCCTTAATTTGAGCCATTTAAATATAAAATATTTTACGCTTAGTGCATTCATATTTAAAAATAGATATAGCATTTTCACACAACTCTATGTTGGGGTGACATTAATATGTGAGAATCGCGCGACAAAGCCCAATAAAACTGATTGAAATAAAAGCTCTATGATGCAGATTTATTCCCTCAGTTTCTAAATACTATTATCAATAATTCTGCACATGCAACTTAGAATAATAATGTACAACATGACGTGTAGTATTCTATTAATAATATTGATGTAGAGGAAACCAGTTTCTCTGATACTTTAGCTTAATCAAGTGACGAAAATTTGTGGCAACTATACAAGGGAGGTGTAGCGTTGAAGTCGATAAAAGCTTTTTGTCCTCGCCATCTTCGGCTACATCACTCAATAAGAGACTCATGTGGATAGCTCTATCCATGGTGAAAAATGAAATATTAGGTTTGAAGTACTTCGAAATAAGACTAGAAACTGGTAGAAAATCGTATTTATGGTAAATAATGTAAAATGAAAAAAGGCAGTCTATTGGGCCCCGACGTATAAAAAAATCTCTTGTGTATATTAGTTTTAGTTTAGTGTTTAAAATAAGGAACGAAAAGAAAATGAGACTCGGATATTATTGGTCGGGAACCTAACCACCTAGTGGCAATTGGAAATCGTTAAGTGCAGGTGTTACGCGAACATAATAAAAATTAGCTTTTCCTAGAGGTGGAAAAGCGTCTGAAATTCCAGAGAGATTTATTTATTTGTATTATTATTTTATTAATCAGAACGTTAATTCTAACAAAAGATAATAATATTACAGGTTACTAGAGCAAGTTAATATCTGAAACTGCTTAAACACTGACACTGACACATCATTGATTTTGCTATTTACCTGAAAAACATACACTACCTACTTTCATAAAGGATTATCAATACATATTTTAATTGATTGTTGAAAATTGTTACACTAAAATATTTCCTTATTAGTTTTTTTCACTGAATCGTGTTCTACTCAAGGAACATAATTAAAAGTAAGTTTAGACAAAATGTCCCATATCTGTACCATAGGTATTACTGCTAACACGACCCTATGCTGTATTATGACATTATGACATGCCAACAGGTCGAACATAGATTGTTACTTATCTCCGATCGAATGCTTCATGTCCTATCTCAAATCACAGGTAATGCACGCGCTAGGTCCTATGTGGGACAGAATCCCTATGTTATTGCACTTCGTGTATCTGTATTCTATATTGTCCACATATTGATAGGCTAGTCACATAATAGTAGGTAAGGTAACCTTAAATACCTACCAGTGGTCGTAATTAAGAAACCGAAACTTGTCAGTGATTTGTCACTGATTTTGAACAGTAAGGACCACTCACTACATCGCGTGTTTATGACTTGGCCAATCAGAGCGCATGTGTCCTCGAATTAACCAATCAGAGCGCATTGTCGGCGGTGGGATATTGGCGGAATATATTTCTACCAAAATGAACGTCATTGCGCTTCTTTGGGTTAATTGTTCGATGGTTCTTTGTATGACGTAGGCATCAGATAAGAAAGGATTTTCAGAAATTCTACCCCTAAGGGGGTGAAAAACGGGGGCAAAGTTTGTATGGAACAACGTGATTCCTTGGTCCAATCTACTTCAAATTTTGCATAAACATTCCTTAACAGAATTGATGGAAGTCGTGTTTCGTATTCTATTGAATCTCATCGCCTAACGGGGTCAAAAAGGGGTAGAAAGTTATTTTAGGGGTGATTTGCATCGAAGTTGATATCAATACTTCTTAGTACTTTTGATTTAAATTACATTTTATTTTGACACATGTTTAAAAACTCAATCCGGTTTTCACAGATTACAGAATAAGGCAGCTGGAGCGCGCGGAACACGGGAGTGAGGCCAAAAAAGCAAATACAAATTGAAAAACACATACCAGCGGGGCGATTACGTAACTTAATTTCAATCATTTTCGAATTGAAATCGGTTCAATATCGATTTTCTGATAACTATTTTACGTTCTGATCATTGCAAATACAAACAGTGGTTCATTAGAAATGGAACCATTTCCGATTTTGTAATATTTCTACCGATTCACAGGTAATTTCAATCTGAATTTCATTACAATAAAGTTACGTAATCCACGTACTGGTATTCGCTTTTGAATTTGTATTTGCTTTGTTTAAAAAATCGTTATTTAACGAAAAACACTTTCTTTTTAATAAATTAGCACACATCAGCTTTTAAAATTTGTATAAGCTATGTGTTTTTCAATTTGTACCTAATTGCTTTTTTGGGCCTCACTCCCGTGTTTCGCGCGCTCTATCTGCCTTTTGTTCTGGAATCTGAATTGCTCTTTAAAATTGGAATGTCAAATATAAAAGAATATTTAAATCGGATTAGAATTCGAAATTGGTTTGGAAATTCATTTTCTCGGACTTTTTGGCGGGAACTTGCAGAGTGACGTTGCATTTTATTTTTTATGTTCATAAATTCGTGTATTTTGAGTTTTATTGCATATCATCGGTGGTATTTTATCCAATAAAGATCAATCCATGTCCACCAGTGAAGTGAAATGAAATGAATTATGTGTATCGTGTCTTTTCAAAAGTCCGTGAAGAGTTTTAGTACATGACCACCACTGTAGTATAACATGACTTCTATGGACGGTGACTGACTGCATGAGGACTATGTGAAAGTGATTTATTGTGACCAGAAGTTATATAATATAACTGGAAATTAGCAAAATACACACACCGTGTGACGCCAATGAAAAAAAAAAGGTTATTTTCTCTAATTCATTAGAATATTTTGATTGTAGTTAATTTAATTTCATTCTCATTTGTTGTTATAATAATTAAATAAGATTCTTTGAGTTCGATTAGTGTAGGTATAATATAGGTTTTTAGTTTTAATTGTAAAAATATCTGTGTTTGATTTGTTGTGTCTAATAATCAGTGGCGTGCATTGGTTTTCGAAGGAGAAAATTCAAACCGTACGCGGGTGAAATCGCGGGGGTCTGCTATAAAATCCTGGGACATTCCTCACACACGGTCATCTGATCTCAAACTAAGCAGAGCTTGTACTATGGAAACCAGATAACTGATATAATACATATACTACTTTTTGTTTGTAAATACATACTTAATATACATAATTACACCCAGACTCAGGACATACAGACATGTTCATACACACAAATGCATGTCCTGTGCGGGAATCGAACCCACGACCTGCGGCGCAATAGGTGGAATCTTTACCAAACTCTTAACCAACTGCGCCAACTGGCCCGTCAAAATCGATTGCCGATTGCCGATCGATTAAGAAGGGCTAATCATGCTACACTAAGAGCGCGATAAACATTAGTTGATACTTAAATTAAATTAGGTACCTTAGATTTTCCCTCTGACCTACTAATCAGCCGAGCCACATGCTCACCGTTTACTTCTTACAAATAGGTATTTCGGTTTGTTGCGTTTCTTTAAAATTCATTGATCTTATCACTTCCTGTCGGCAATCTGGTTTAGCTTTCAGATTTCTTACGTTTATTATTATTTTTCAGCGTTCATCGTTTACTACGCATTCCAGTCAAGCTTCTTCTGGTTGAACGTGATGTGCTTTGACATATGGAGGACTTTCAGGTAAGTTCAACGCAAATAAGTGTATATTATTATTCGTTTCATGTAGCTCAAGTCAAGCTTTAATTAAAATTGATTGAATTGCTCTTTAACAAGGTTACTATCATTTCATATGCCTTACTATCTATATCTATTATTGATGTAGGTTACTATAAAAGTCTATGCTGTGCACAATCAGTATAACCACGGGGGTAAAACTAGACTACAAATTAATTGACTCATAAAATTAATCCGACCTAAACTTTATTAAGCTCCTATACGAGTGTTTCGCTTCAATCAATTGGGAGAGAAAGAAAAGAAACAAATACATATTTTAATTATCATGTCAAATAGATAATAACATCTTCAAGTAAATGTGAATGAAACAGTCACCAAGTGCTATAGGCTGACAGGATTGTTCAAGATATAATTAAGGCACATTTTTGTTAAAAAAAAACTCTGAATTTACGAAATATTGCCTTTGTATATAAAAAGTATGAAAATGTTTACACGAGTTGTTATCACAACAAATGCAGTTAAATATGACAAACCCAACTTAGGCTTCAAAAGGTTGACATCTGGAAGTGCCATGTTGTTCAGTAGGTAGTACATAAATATAGTTTTCCTTAATGCAGGATTCAATAAATGAAGTACCAATAAAAGTCCTGGAAGTTACATTGGAATGCACATACTTTAACTATATCGTCATTGTGAAGTTCTTTCAATGTTTATACACATAATAACGTAGATACCTACCAGTAAGAATTAGTTATGACCACAGAACTTCAGTGTGGGCGTCCAAGAATTGATATGAAAACGCAGCATATTTCATAATGGATAATGGTCTATCTGGCTTTTTAATAGCAAATCAAAATATACGATTACGTATATCTTTTTTTAGATAGTCGATGTTAGCAACGTTTTAGATCTATCAGTAGTCTGTCTACAATTGAATTAGTAGATAGGTAACTTTTAAGAATATACATTCATATTTTAACGTTGACTTATGAATGGCAAATCCATGTATTAATTTTTATTTAGGAACAGAAAATTAGGTAGAAAGTATTATAATAAACAAATCAATGGATTGCAGATCGGCCACCCCCGCGCCGACGATATGCAGCGTCCGTCTGTAGGTCCAAGTGTTTCCAGGTCTTTGTCGTACACGGCATGATTGTCTTGTTTTATCATAGCTAGATCTACCATCTGTAAACATGCTCGCTCATTGTTATTCGTTTATTAACTCTAAAAGATCCAACTCATAAGATGGACTTGGCCAAGGCTATCGAAATTAGCTTCACGTCTATGAACTGTCTATTAATGAGTTTAAAGCTCAGTATTACAAAATATTCCGAGCAAAAGTTGGAATCCAAGATTCAAGTTGCAATAATTCAAAATACTTAATTATTTCTGCGGAGACTTCTTCATTCGTATTTAAAACGAGGACATAACTGTTTTATCTATAAACGTTCGTGTCCTGTAGAACTTGACAATTTGCTAATAAATACAATCTTTCAAAGTCCCATTTGGCACTCCATATAATATCGATTGCCAAAAGACGGCATAAACATTCTCTTATTTTTTATAAACCTTAACAAACTGATACTATTATGATCAGAAAAATAATAGTAGATTTCAGTAAACTACCACAAAGAGTCGATTACCAAGATAAGATTGTTCCTTTCGTTTACTCCAATGTGTAGAGTAGATTAATCAAGACGTTTGTTTATCTTGACCGATACCAACACACCACTTTGTGGTAAAACATACGTTAACATTATCTATTTCGGAGTATAACGTCATACCATTGTCTTGTGTATAAAATATATTTTAAAGATCAAAAAAACATTGCAGCATTTTGATCACAATCATTCTTTGAATTCATACTTAATAGTAATGAGCGCCAGTACTTTTATTTATCTGTTTATTATTAAGATGGTACTAAGGACCATCTTAATAATAAAATATTGCCCACGTATCCAACATTACCTATTATTTATTCATTCATACTCGTCTAAAGTAGTGCATGTCATATGCACAATAAAAAATGTAGTAAATAATTTTACTTTTACGGATTTATTTTCCAGAATACCTAGCCGTAAACTTATTATTAGTAGTAAACTTGAACCACAAACCATAAGTCCATGGATATCAAGCACGCTCTTTTTGTGTGATGTTTTTGTCATGGTTGTAATTTGCATGCAAACTTAGCTAGATTTATTTATATATTAATATCATGGTGCGTCCATGCTTCCGAGCACGAGCCGAGCCTTGAACGAACAGGATTCGTTCGTTGTTCTCGTAGCGTGGACGGTCTTCCGAGCCTCGAATGAGCACTCGTCTCGCGCTCGACTGCGCCACTTATAGTAATCTGTGACTGCGCTCCGCCCGATTGTCAGTTTTTTCACGAACGCGGATTGGCATCGCGCTCATTGTATGCGCGTTCTATGCTCGTTGTAAGCTCGTTCTACGCCCACACTAACGTCGCGAGCAACGAACGAATCCTGTTCGTTCGTGGCTCGGCTCCTGCTCGGTTCGCGTAGCATGGACTGCAGTTAGTGTAGTTTTGTAAGCATGTTTAAAATGTCATGTGTTCTTCGTATTTTTCCATAGTATCATAAGATCATAGTATGGTGTGAAGGCAAAACTATGTTTATACATAGGTAGGTATATTATTTTTATAATGTGTGAGCTTAGCACCAATATTGCCAGAACGCTTTAACATTACGTGAAACAAATATGTTTAAACAAAGAATACGTAGTTAGGTTTACAGAGATGAGACGCGCGTCCTCTAACTAAACATGAAAAAAATAGATTTCCAAGAACTGCTATTCAAGTGATGTTCAGCTAATCGATCGTTGGAATTTTAAGATGCTTTTCAACGGTTTAAATAGAACCATATAATAATTCTGCGAATTCAACCAAAGCACTTATACTTAGATAACTTATATAAAAATTACATTTCAATTTTGGGTAAAGCTTTACGTTTTACTCTATCAGTTATATATCGCTGGCCCCGGGCAATAAAGCGGTAATATAAAAAATCGAATTTTACAGGACAAATAAAAGAAGCTAATTTGTTTATAGTGCAGCGTACAGTGATCCAACACAGGCGTTCAAAATGTCAAATGAAAGCTAATTTTTTTACCAATATAACCTTTTAAAAATAATTGTAATGGTATAAATATTTAATGAAATAACTGAAAAAAATTATAATACAAATTATGGACGATACTGTTTCAATTGCAACATCATTAATGACTTTATAAACACACCGACCACTGAGATTCAAGAATGTAAGAAAATAATACGACGTAATTTACACTTTAGATCTCGAGCGTACCAGCCGATTACCACCTTCTTCAGGGAAATTTTGTAGCCAAATCTTAGCTGTATCATCCACTATCACTATTTTAGAATCCTATCAATGAAACATATTTTTATGTAACCATTGTAACAGACCGACCTTATAATGTGATTTGTTTTTATTTTTAACCATTTTTGACGGTATATATATTTTTTTTTTATGTTTCTACTACCTAATTTTTGTTTAATTAAATTTTAAATGTATACCTTCGACTTTGAACCCCGACTGAAACGGTCTGACGCCATTGTTTGCATATTGCTTGTTCGGGAGGCTGGAAGTTGTCAAACCTACGTGCGAGACGATTCGTAATGACTCTCGAAAACAGCTTATAAACGTGGCTTAGGAGGGATATCGGGCGGTAGTTCTTCAATAGGGCCTTATCGCCTTTCTTGAAGAAGAGCACCACCAAGCTTCCGCTCCATATTTCTGGCGTTGTAGATTCGTGTATGACGGAATTAAAAAGCTTCTGAAGGAATACAAGTACCGGTTTTCCACCCGCTTTCAGGAGCTCTGTTGTAATTCCGTCTTCACCCGCTGCCTTGTTGTTTTTAAGCTGTTTCAGAGCAATTCTAATCTCGTAAAGGCTGACGTCTGGGATATCTTCGGTGTAGTGCCGGGTCAACTTGGCTCTTGCGTCACTAACCGGAATTGGATCTGGTTTCTGTGACGAGGTGTACAGCTGTCCATAGAACTTCTCAATCTCTCTCAAGATCTCCAGCTTTGACGTGATGATGCTGCCGGTGTCGGTCTTCAGCTTGGTCAGTTGACATTGACCAATAGACAAGTCTCTTGCGAACACTTTGGAACCTTTGTTCCGCTTTATTGCCTCTTCGATACATGATGTATTAAAGAGGCGCAAATCGTGTCGCATTGCGTTTGAGACCTGCCTATTTAGCAGCCGATATTCGGCTGTATCAGCTGAAGACTGCAACTTCATTTCACGTCGTCGCTTCATGAGTTTGAGAGTTTCATCCGAGAGTTTTTGGGTTCTATTCGTGCGGCGGGTCTTAAAGAATTTAGATCCTACCGCATGGACAGTTTCCACGAGCCTCTTGTTTGTATCGTCCACCGTCACGCAATCATCCAGGCAATGGAAGCGATTATGAAGTTCAAGCTGAAAGCTGTCAGGGGGTATTTGGGAGGCAGGAGTTAAATCCGCCAAATATCACGTCAAGCGAGTAATTGGAAAGTCACTTAACGTTTGAAGAGATCTTAACTTTTTTGCACAAATGGAGGCCATACTAAATAGTCTTCCTTTGTGCCCCCTTTCTTCCTCTCCTAACGACCTCCTTTCTCTTTCTCCAGGGTACTTTCTCATAGGAAGACCGTTGTTCAGTTCAGTTCAGTTTCTCAACAGGTAGGCCTCAAAATGAATATGGACAAGACAAAAATTATGTCTAATGTTCATATTCCGCCAATGCCGGTGATTGTTGGGAGCACTGTTCTCGAAGTTGTAGACGAGTATGTTTACCTAGGACAAATTGTACAACTAGGTAGGTCCAACTTCGATAAAGAGGTCAATCGAAGAGTCCAACTCGGCTGGGCAGCGTTCGGGAAGCTACGGCATATCTTCACGTCCAGAATACCTCAGAGTCTGAAGACAAAGGTCTACAATCAGTGCGTGTTACCAGTGATGACATACGGGACAGAGACGTGGTCTTTTACTGCTGGCCGCATAAATAAGCTCAGAGTCACTCAGCGAGCTATGGAACGAGCTATGCTCGGAATTTCTCTACGTGACAGGATCCGCAATGAGGAAATTCGTAGGAAAACGAAAACGACGGACATAGCTCGTAGAGTTAGTAAGCTGAAGTGGCAATGGGCAGGCCACATCGCTCGAAGAGCCGATAACTGCTGGGGAAGAAAGGTTCTCGAGTGGCGACCACGTACTGGAAAGCGCCGAGCGGGACGCCCTCCTACCAGGTGGACCGACGACCTGGTCAGAGTCGCTGGGCACCGCTGGATGCAAGCTGCCCAAAACCGTTCGAAGTGGAAGTCAATGGGGGAGGCCTATGTTCAGCAGTGGACATCCATAGGCTGATATGATGACTTACCGTCGACCATGGATAACATTCTTCTTGCTCGAGATTTTGCTGGTAATTGTCTTGCCATTTTAAACAAAACACAATTTTTAGATCTAAGGATTATTAAGTTTAGTATTCTCGTAAAATATTCAAAACCACTAAATCGCAATAAAGAACATTATTAGCGTAAAACATCGCACGCTGCACTAACACCGCCAGCCGAATTGAGTTATTATTTGTATCCTTTGATTAAGGATACATCCAGATAGAGTGTCGCAGCTGTGCCCGCGTCGATAAAAATAGCCTCTAACTGTTAGGGCCTAAATCAAATAAAAATAAATAAAATTGCAAAATAATGTCTAATATTTAAATTTCTCCCGATTTTAATCGGAATATCTCAACAACTACTATCATTATGAACGTCACTATGACAAGCAGAATGACGCAGAGGGAGCGTAAAACGTAGCTGTTACGCGCAGCAGCCTATAAAAGTTGGCCTGTTTTATATATTCGTGTAGTATGGCGACGTTCTTTCCAGGTATATTTATTTCTATGTTTGTATCAATTGTTTACCTTGCTAGAAAGCATGCGGTAATCATTTATGCGTAGGAGTGAAAGGGATGGCGTTTAGCGTAACGCGACAGTACGGCGCCGGGGTTGCAATACATTTCCGGGAAGAAAGGCGTAATAGCTTGTACAGAATAAAATCTCTTGTGATTACTTCGTATTAAGTGTTTACAGTTTATTGATATAATACGTTTATTTCCAAAAAACGCGGTTAAATTTATTACTGTTATTCTTTGTTTAGAAATTTAGTGTAAAGATGTTCACCGGTTTTTTGTGTAATGTTTCTTAGAGTAATGCAATAATACATAACTTAGTCGTAAGAGAATTTTCCATGCAATAAAGCTGTTATTGTAATTTACTCTAGTGAAATATTATTTAAAAAAACTGAAAAAAATAAGAGTGATAGATTGATACTCAGAGAAGCTAAAAATCAAATAACATTAAAAAGGGCGTAACCGGTGTTTACCGCTATATTGCCCGGGGCCAGCGATATAATATCTATATCGTTACCAAATATACCTTACAATAGCCTTATTTGTGACAAGCCCATTTTATATAAGTAATATAACACGCTGTTTAAAATAAATGGAGGTTGTAAACGATTTCTAAGAAACTATTCACATTGGATTTCATAGTTTTTATGCAAATATAAACAGAAAATCGTGTGTGTTAACCATTAAGTCTATGAAGTTAAGTACATTATGATTGATGATGTTGCTCTGCTTACTTACTAATTAACTGAGTTTCATTATCTTATTGCTGACTACTGACTTCATGTCCTTGTCCTACAAACAACGGGATTTGTGATTACATTATCTGCATATGCCTACTAACTACCGCCACGCGGCATTACCCACGACCTGAATCATCTGTTTTCATCAATTCGATGTCATTGAATTACAAATATTCGCACAAATTTCGCGCATTTTTCTTACAATTAGTAAAAAAAACTGCTTCACGTTTAGTGTAGTGAAAAAATCCTATGGCTAATCCTATGCCTTCACGACTCATTTAATGACTGACTGACTTCACACAGCGTAAACCGTTAGAAAGACTTAGCTAGCTAGACCATGCAAAGATTTTTGCGATTAAAAGCCCAATGTCAGAGCTAGCCTGAGCTAGGAGAATTAAACCAATGCGTCTTATTACAATATATGGTTTAAAACAATTCTAGAAAAATCCAGGTTTTAAGATAGCCCCCTCTTTTTATCATGACGTTAGAAAGTGACGGATTTAAAAATGAGTTTTAATTTTATAAAGGGAATTACACAAAGTTGAGGTAATGACGTGAATTTATTGGCAATTCTTAATTAAATCCCAACTTCGCATTCACGTTCGTATTATTACACCTTCACACAAAGGCGCTGACTCCGTGGATGCTTGGAGGCTCCAGCACCCATGAAAGCCAAATAATGGGTGCAGAGCACCCATGACATGTGCATTTTTAGATATTCCTTATTTTTACCTCTTTTCTAGATTTTCTAAAATGCATTACCCCTTTGTCCTACTGCTTGTCTGTTATTATAAATTCATCAAAATGGGCATGAGCACTCACGGTATTGTCTAAAAGCTGGCGCCCCTGCCTTTACACCGATAATCCCAATAGCGGTAGGCTTAGTTAGTCTCAATAAGTAGAATTTTAGCGTACTGAATTTTAGCGTACATATTACTTTAACACTTTATTTAGTTATCTTGATTAAATGTACTGGCAGTTACTAATAGTTTATAGCTGTGTATTAGTTCTGAGCAAGTCTTAAAAGTTTCAATTATTTTTTCAATGCATTCGAACCGAAATAAGGACTGGGAGTCTATCTTCATCCCAACAATCCCAAGGGTAAGATTTAACAATAACTCACATTGTGATAAAATGAGATCAATCAACAAGAGTATTACTCAATCGATGTAGAACTCATATGAATGGAAGTAGTGTGTTAAAAAAACCAGTTTGTGTATTTAAAACTTCATATGTTTTAATCCACTATTACCTAATTTAATCATAGAGTTCGATAGTTATAGTTAACTCTATTTCCGCAATTCATTATTCATATTTGGCTTAATTTATACCGTCAAATTGATGCAATTTCAAATGATGCTAGCCATACATGTTATGAGCGGTTACGCTTATCAGAATTTTCTACGAACCGCCCGCGCCGCCGCCGGTGTCATTTACATCAGTATGTTTCAACAAAAATGTGTACATAACATTGAGGTTTTGAATGTGACGAGCGTGTTCACTGTTTCGTAGCACAAATATATTGAAACGCAACTGTAGCTACGTCTCGCGTTGTAGCAGCTGCGTAGACGCTCCATGTGGTATCAATATTATACAACGACGGTTTGTATATTCATAACCCAAACATTATCAAAATTGCGAGCAGTGTTTATTATTTTGGATACAGATTTAAAGTATAGGTGGGATTGTTTTTGAGTGGAAATTCTTAGGCATTTATATATTTACTTATGCAAAAAGTGACGCATTTCGCAACACGACATGAAATTGATTTTGTGCGGCTATATTAATACTTGCCTTACCCTCTACACGAACTTGACTGTCGTTATAAATGTTTTATAATTAACAAAACGAAAACCCTTAACCACTTTCAATACCTACCTATAAAATTATGTTAAAAAAGTAAAGATTCCTTTTATTATTACCTATGATGCACCTTAAATTATTAAGATTGACCTAGGAATAGAGTTAATCCATTTTCACATGCTTGAATTATCAAATAAAATATCTCGTAATCGAGTCTCGGCGACTAATTAGGTAACTAATGTAACTATATTACTAAATGCACCGAGCTAATAAAACTTTACTGAAAACCTAAAATAATGTTGATTACTTCCTATACAGTGGTTACCGAGGCGGCAGCTCGAACAAGCGACGCGATATCAAACGCTTCGCGATGTACGGCGCGTACGCATGGGGCGTTCCCATCGCCCTCACCGCCTGCACCGCCGCAATGCAGTTCAGCGACCAGTTGCCGGCCAGTATCATCACGCCAGGGTTCGGCAGTAGAAGGTGCTGGTTTGTAGGTATGTGAACAATAAAAAGGTCTACCAAGTAGTATACAGCATTTTTAAAGTTGCTCCCTTTGAAGTCTGCCAGGCTGTTAGGCTACAATTGAAGAAAAATGCTATTTTCTTGTAGGATGAGCTGTGTACGAATCTTGTGAGGCGGAGTTTCTTAAAATTTGGATTTTATTAACACTGTTTGCAATTGCCTTTAAATACCTTGACTGCCACAGGTCATGGAATAAATTTCAGCCCAGGGCTTATTTAGTTTTGATAAAAATATACGGCGTAAAAATAAATTTGTTCTTTCGGCACCCAGACTAGAAATGTTTAGAAACAGCCCCCAATACCGATGCGTTCAAATATATAATAAATTACGGGAAAGATAATATATTTAAAAATAAACTGAAGCAAATTCTATTAAATAAATGTTTTTATAATATCAAAGATTTTATGGAAGATACATGGTAGCCTACGTGTTATTATGTTAATTAATTAAATGCGAGTTATTAAGTTAATAAATATTAATATTTAGTCCTAAGTTTTTGCCACACCCTAATAGCATAGGTATGATCCAGGTTATGACAGTTTAACTAGGTAACTTATATAATGTACTAATACATTGTGCAATAATAAATAAAGAAATAAATATAATATTATAATATGTTTAGTTATGTTAATATATAATTTAATGTAATGGATAATAAGTTTTGCAATACCTACCCTAACAGGGTCCATGTATACCTAAATAATATAATATGTTATTTTGTGTACAGTCGAGGACATAAATATGTATACACTTTTTGAAATTCAAAAGCGATTTTCTCGCATTTTTAACATTCAAGTGTTAAAATATTACAAAAATCATAATAGTATATGTTAGAAGATTCTGCCTGCATAATATCTCATAATTTCAATCAGTAGTTTTAGAGGAAACCGTTGTTGAATTTTACTAAGTGTATACATATTTATGTCCTCGACTGTACCTACATTGTGCAATAAGGAAATAAAAATATATTTGTGTGCATGAATTTCTGTTTCATGTCTGTTTGTTTTGGATTATACCAACATATATTTAGAAGTAATTTATGTAGGTCATCAATTGGTCTCTGGACTGCTTATGAAAATCAAACGGCCAAGTCTTAAAATTTTTTTTGTATGTCTGAACCATTCGCCTGAATGACAACAGCTACTTACAAAAAATCAATTAAATCGGATGAATGATGCGCAAACGCATAGAAAACGAATAAACATTTTTTATATTATTGATAGTGTCAGACGGAAGTATCGCCTTTTCTTTTAGAAAGCTGAGTAAGGTATATTATTACTATTTCCACTGACGCAGATTGGCTGAGTGAGCTGGTATACTTCTTCACTCCAGTACTGGTGCTGGTGGTATGCAACGTGGTACTATTCACTGTGACAGCGCATCGCATTCGCTCCATTAAACAAGAGACGGCTATCTTGAAAGGCGCCGAGTCCTCACGCAGCGATAAGCTTAAGAAAGATAAGCAAAGGTATGTAAATATTAGATAAAGCTTTAGTGATAGTGAATTGAACTTCCAGGGATGCAGGCTTTTGTTTCTTCGCAAAACAAATTGTGAAGTAGATGTTAGGTTTAGATTCCCTAACAATTTGATAATAATATTTCGAATGATAATATTGAGGAAATGAGGATTTATCAAATTATAGGTCTTGGTTCAACCGAATCATTATAAATGAAGAGGATATTTTTTTTTATAAAGAGTCACATATGCCATGATCTGGTATTTATGACCAAAACTAACTCCGGTATTTTTGAAGTCTTTTCATACGAATAAATTGATATTATTTTCTAGTCGGTATCGGTAGTCTACCTGTTCAGAAGACATAAACGTTCTGAGTTGGATTCATGAGTTCCATCGATCAAAATACTTATTTATGAATGGTCCGAGGAAGACTTGGTGGGGTTTAGTGAAAATAAATATATTTACAGCGTGGGTGGACTTTAAATATATGACCAGCGACTAGATTGCTTTTGAACTTCTACCAAAAGTAACTGCACAGTAATATTTAATACAAAAACTTTTTGTAATTTTCCATTAATTTGACTTTGTAAGTATCCAGTATTGCGTAAGGTCTTTAGTATCTTCGGTGGACATTTAATAGGTACCAACTGATTCTGCCTGCAACATCGGGGAAAATAATGGGTTTAAATAAAATAACAATCACGCTTACAAACTAGTCCGCATAAGGGTGTAAAACTGTAAATAACACCTTCTAATTCATTAAAAAATTGTTACAAAGACTCCGGTCAATACTTTGTTGCACAGCTCTTAGTTGTAGGTATCTTTCTTAGAAAATGTAGCTTTGGCTGTGATCGATACGAATGTAAATACAGTTAAACGAAGTAAGAATGGTTTTGATTTATATATCTGTCTGCACGTTTTCTTGGAAACTACTGAATGCTTTGTTGTAATATTTTAAAGTATCTAAGCTTGAGACTTCGGTGAAGGAAAATAAAGTGAGGATATCATGGTGGTTGAGTACATAATTTGTTGTCCCCACAGGTTGTACCCAGCGAAGGTGCTTGACCTTTCTGTGTGTTTTGACAGCTGCCCTTCAAGGCGTTGTTTGCATACCACTTTCAACCACAACATCAGTAATCTTGTTGATGATGACTATGTGGTCAAACACTAGCTTATCCAAAGGTTAAAAAATCATAGCCCTCTAATCCCCTTATTAATAAATAAGGTTTAAGTCAAGTATAGTATTAAAATATACCTACCTAGGATTAAAATATATCCGTCACTTTTTAATGTCATATAAACAAAAAGGGATGAGGCTATCTTAATAGGTACCTGGGTATTACAAGATTGACTTACACCTTATTTATTAATGAGGGGGGGGGTGTTAAAATATGTAAACGTACTTATTTTTCTATCAATCTATCCAAATATTAACATCTTAATAGCACGCTAATACCTATAGATAGGTACATGCAATGCAATACATAAAAGACCACTATTCAGAATGAAACCTTGAAACAAGCATCTGTGTATAAAGTGTAACAAAGGATAATCACGTCAGGAATAACTCACACTTTTTTAATAACTCAACAAATTCGCTAGCATACGTTAGTTTAACAAGTTTTTTTTCTCAATTTATTGCATTCCGCGCATACGACTACGTAAAGAATATCTTGAGCATATGAGGTACTTACAAAATAATATGTTTATTTGAATGGCCAAATAACGCCGAATCTATTAATCCATTAGATCCATAAACTATAACGCCAAGTCAATTAAATATCAAACTGATACGTACCTACCTAGGTTAGTCCTTATATGTTTGGACGTACACAACAACCGTTTTTTTTCTTTATTATCGAGTTTTCTACTAATGAAAAGAGACTAATGAAAAGTCTGACTCTAGTACTCTAATACCGGTTCGGAAAGTTGCATTTCCTGAGAAGAGCCGGCAATAAACTCAGCAATTACTCTTTTCAAAACAAGCTTAGATTCATTACATAATATTTACATTCTAATCGCACTGACAAGAATTGCGTGCCTGCCTCTCATCACCTCCAGTCCTCTATAACTTCACTGTATAGGTATGTACGTCGACACAGTAGGGGCACGAGGCTACCCTAACAGCAAAAGTGAATAAGAAGATACAGTACATTGTTCTTATTCCGGCTGTGTAACATGTTTGACAAAATCTCACTCTCAAATTTTAGATGTTCCAACCCCGTTAATTAATGCAACAAAGTTGCTATGATTTCAAATAAACGATTGGATTACTCTCTTTGTCTTTTTCGTCACATGAGCATTGAACGACCATATGTGACAAATTAAACAGTTTCTAGGGCCTACCATATTGCGTGCATCCAGTCCCTGCAGGCCAAACTTCCCACACCAAACCCTATGCATACAAATGCAATTAGTTTACTAGAAAACTAATTATAAACAATTTCCTCACAGGTACGGATTGTACTTGAAGTTGTTCATGGTCATGGGAGTCAACTGGACGGTGGAGCTGATCAGCTTCGCTGTGGGCGGCTCCAACTGGTACTACATTGTTATTGACATCGCGAATATAGGCCTTGGACTATACATATTCCTTATCTTCGTGTGGAAGAAGAAAGTAAGGAATTTGGTACAAAAAAGGTAAAAAAAAATACTTTATTTTATGATACTGGTACATTGTTTCAGGTTTCTATGATTGTTAATAACTGCGTTTTCGCGAGATCTAAATGAAAGCCACGACTTTTATGCTGGATTGTTGTGGGTCGCTCACTTCCCTCCAATATGGCGAGGAGGGTGATGGCTGCCACACGCGTCATACTTGTGAATAGGTGCTGCTTGTAGATGCTGGTCTGCTATTTATTTACTTACTAGCTGTCTCCCGCGGTTTCACCCGCATTCCCGGGATAAAAAGTAGCCTATGTCCTTCTCCATACCATAGGCTATCTGCATGTCAAATTTCATGGTGATCCGTTTAGTAGTTGAGGCGTGAAGGCGTGAAGGCGTAACAAACAAACAAACAAACTCACTTTCGCATTTATAATATTATATATATAGTTAGGATTAGGATTAGGATATTATTATATATATATATTATATTAAGTAAGGATTAAATATTTATTCAGTCTACTTTGTAATTTTGCCGCCGCGCTAGGGCCCGCAATTGTTGTCAGTGCGATTAAAATGTAAATATTATGTAATTAATCTAAGCTTGTTTTGAAAAGAGTAATTGCTGAGTTTATTGCCGGCTCTTCTCAGCAAATGCAACCTTCCGAACCGGTATTAGAGTATTAGTCAGACTTTTCTTAAGTGCCTGCGAAGGTCTTTTTGAATAAATGATTTTTTTTGTGCTCTATTGATATATTTTTTTTAAATACCTGTATTTGTTTTGGGAAGGATAACTTAAACTGGTAAATAGGTATGTGTGTAATTAACCGAATAGTTTCAGTGTACAGGTGTTTTGTCAATTTGGATAGGTACATCTAAGTCCTACTTACGTTGCTGACCGTACTAGCTACTGATACGTTTTCTGTGTTACACTACACCATCCAATATAGTTAGTACTTAAGTCATTTTAACAGACCTCCAAAAAAGAGATTCTCAATTCGTTTGTATATTTGTACTTGTCAATTGGCTTCTATGCTGACAATAGAAAAGACGAACATGTTATATCAGCCAGCGGATTATAGAGATTTTCCGTCCGTGTTGTGGTTGTACCCGCGTTCCAGAGGGATATAATATTTTTTCGGGATAAAAATGATACCATGTATATTTATTTTCTTGGAACTAATTCTGCCCATGATGACGATATAAGTTTATTCAGAATAAGAAGTTCATTACTTCGTAAATTTCGTAATACGACATTGTTAACTTTTGTACATTTGACCTAGGTATAGCTCGAGTGAGTAAACAAATATTCAACACGCAAACTTACCATTTAGGAATAGAACGAAAGAATTACAATTTGCTTTTACAGCGTTGACTTGTAATATCAAGGTCAATTAAAATTTCAATGGCAATTAGCATTCTCTCTCTCTATAGGTAGTCGTTCCCTCATATCTGAGGATCGTGGTCAGCTTCGGGTTTACTTCTAGAGAGGATGGTCTGCCTCAACCGGTTTTAAACACCCTGTTAAGAGCGCAGTCTACTCAACTCTTGCTCCCATTTTATACGTAAACTTTAATCATTTTTCAAAATTCTAATGAATTTTAACTTTTATTTTAAAAATATAGAAATAATCAAAAAAAAATGTATGATTGATAAGTACCTTTTGATTGGGTACATTAAGTGGGCTGCATTTCTAAGATGAATTAAAATAGTTGGATGTTTAAAAAGTCGTATGTATATAGTAAGTTGGTTAGAATGTATTATATTATGAACATTGTCACATTAGATTTCCACAGAGACAGGATATAATTAAATTAGCTTAGCTGATAACCGAACGCTTAGGAATTTAAAAAATATGATATAATGCATAGAGAGAATCACAATTATAAATGTAAAGAAAATATCCCTTCACGATTAGATAGTAGAAACCTTTGAATCGATCCTATGAGGAAGATGTACCCTGGGGTCTAGAGTCATGAGAACGCGGGTGAAACCCGCAGGGATCAGCTAGTTTTCTGATTAAAAATCATGAAATGTTTCATTCGTTTCAGGACTACTTACAAATAGTTTAGTAGGTACTACTACTAAACTATTCGTAGGTATCAATTATCTGTAGTCTTTCATTAGATGAGGTCCTATAGTACTTTAGAGCACTATTGAATATTCTGTGACGTTAGTTAGTATTTGACTATACTTTATTATGTGCCTATCTAGATGTATCTTTTTAGAAATCTAGCAAGGTGTCTTCGTAAAGGACTAAAATTCAACATCATAGGTAACTGAAGCTCAGATTCCTACACCGCACCGGGGCTTTGTTGTTGACAGGAACTAATGTGGCCATAACTCTACATGGTTGGTACATTATTCTAAATGTCGTATTGATGGTATTTCTCTGAAAAGCAGTTTGTCAAGCAAACGATACATTTTGGTACCTATGAGTAACTAAGCAAATAATAAATAGATCAGAAACGGAATACGTTTGTGCTTACCTCATGGTGTGGTTATTTGTTTTTAATTTACACAATTTAATTGTATAATGGCTCATTAGCCATCATCAGATAACGATCTCTTCAGCAGAGCATAATGATGCTCTGCTGAAGAGATCGTTATTAATTTAAGAACTTTATTTATAACGTAATAATAGGTATAAGTAAAGAGCCTTCATCGCGCCGAAAACCCTGAAAAAGAACTAAAATAGCTTCTAGCTACTCGGCATTACCACTTTAAAACCGATTCGAAAACCAATTATCACCGCTAAGAAAAATAAAGCTGGCCAGTAACGCTCTGTAATTAAGAGGATTGGCTGCAAGAAATTTGAAAATTAGGTTTTTAACATATCATAGCTGTCGCGCTGTGCCCGAGCTATCCCGCCCGAGGGCGATAGAGACAACTACAGCATGGACTGATTATACCTATTTAAATTAGACGAAATCGCTATTTCGTAATCCCCGGTTTTCTCCACCAAAACTGGAACGATAAAAAAAAAACAAGAATCATAATAAGAAGGGCTTTGGCTATGTCTGTCGGTTTTCCCTTGTTGTTTTATATTCGTCAAATTTGTTCGCTGGACGTCTAATAAGAGCGTTATAAATGGTAAGTTTTAGTGATTTTAGAAGGCTCCTAATTCTTATAATAGTTAATTTATGGAGAAAAACATAACCGAGGGACATACAGTGGTACCTACAGATTGTATGGTAAAATAATCATTGCTCTAGTGTAATTATCCAGAAAGGAAACTGAGGATTACGTTTGTAGGTGTTGTTTCGTTTGTTTGATTTATCTATTCTCTTTACAGATTCCGCAACATGTTCGGTATGGATCAGACTCAGTCGGACACGCGCACCAGCAAATGGATGACAGGATCCAGTTCAGCACCTACGGAGGACACACGGGTCTCCTCAGATGAAACTGCTGTGCGATTGAGAGATATGCATTAGCCTTTGTGTAAGTATAGGTACTATTTATTACAAGCATTTAAGATTGGACGCCTTCATTAGATTAGCAGTGACGTAGGATCCACCCCATACATAATATACCTACATATAGATTCAAATTATATTTTGTTGATGGAATTTACCCATTTATAAAACCTTTGTCGCTCGGATGATTATATAAGAATAAATAATGCTACAATAATATACGCGGAAAATCAGGTGTTATATATATAGGTAATAGTAGGCTCCGGAAACAAAAATGATCCTATTATTAAAATTTATAGTACTATAATGGGCTAGATGACTAAAAAACATCTATTTAGGCAGATTTAGTCCGTCTTTTACATTATAAAAAAATATATTAGACACATATTTTTACTTTTGTCAATTAAACAAAAAATTCGAAGATAAGTTGAAATTCCGCGTTAAGTCACGTTTTACTCTAAAGTGACGTCACGCCACGAGCCCCCACTCCCAAACTTTGACTCAATTTTGAATGATTTGGTAAAGCACAAAATACGTGTCCAATATTTTTTGATAATGTATTTTTTTTCCTAGGAATCATGCCTATTGTGACGATTCGAAAAACCTATACCTACCTTACCATTGCGCCCTACATTTTAACCGATAGCAGCCTGTGATTATACAGAATGATGTAAATAGGTACCTACTTAGTATCTAGTTAGGTAGGTACCAAAAGTACTTAGGTAACGACATATGAATTCAGTACCTTACGAGCTAAATTATGTTCCAACCTAGAGAAGGCCATGATAACATAAAGAGATGAAAATTAAGATATTCGATTCAGAATTGAAACGGGACGCGTTTGTTGTTCTTTTATAAATCGTTCAATCACGCAGTGACATAAAAGCGTAGGATAAACAGATTAACAGCGACCCATTTCCTAATTGAGACTCGCAATATTTTTTCTGGAGTTTTGGGCAATCGTCTTTATAAATAAGTTGTTAGGTAATATTTTGAGCAACACAGCTACCTATATACTCACTTCATTGACTTGTGACATAAATATAGGAACATCGATAAACTTCCTAAACTTCATCTGCTTGTAATACTTTTATGTATTTAGGGTACTTGCATCCTCCTACATCCTACTATATTCGTAACTTGTTTGAACTGGTATACCTACTTGAGCACAAAATACAATAAGTGTGCTAGGGTATCTACTGCAGGTAAACAGCCAATAATCTGGAATCTACGATGATTCATATTCCGAGTATTTTTACCTTTTTATCTTATCTACATGTTTTTATTTACAGTGAAGAGCATGACACAGTTGAGCCAAAGAATTCTCATGAGAATAATGAAGACAACGTCACCTCATCGCCTTCATCGTATTGCTAGTCTAGTCAATTCATCAGAAAACATTAGGAATATGACGTCAGTAGGAGGAACTGAACGATTAAAAAATATTTGGAGTAGGTAGTACTTACTACAAAAATTGTTAACTATCGTTAACGTTACATTTACCCTTCGAAGAACTATTCAATATCACGTGGCATGTCATAAATATCGTACCTACTTCGGTACCTTGAAAAATGTATGAACGGTCGCCTCGACTCCGCTCGACATCCTAAATGGGATTTAAAATTGTTGGTATTTGTGTATAAGTATAAGTATTTGTATTTATTTGTAAAAATTTGGGTTACAAAAAGATGTAATTTTTTTTTTTAGGACCATTCCAAATTCTGCCCTTCCAAGCACATATAGGTAGTATTTTACACATTAAATTAACACAAACTTGTACCACAGTAGATATATCAAAATCTACTGTGCTTGTACTCTCTCTACTAACGTATTTTATTTCTGTAATTTTTGGAATATATTTCTATTATTATGATAGCTACTTAGTCCCCAGTTTGTTCATCATTCCATTTCAGACACTTCTTCTTCGTTTTAATCTGCCAGATCTCATTGGGGAGGGGGAAGGGTCGGTAACGCGTGAGTGATGCCTCGTGTATTGCAAGCGTCCATATGGCTATCGTAACCGCTTACCATTAGGCAGGCCGTATGCTTATTTACCGACTTTGTGGAAAAAACAACAACGGGTTGCACTCCGGGAGAGCCGGCAAAAGTGAAAACTTGAATATTAACTTTGTGCATTTTTGATATTTTAGAATGGTCAGGGAATAATTTTGCACGAATTCATTTATGTGGGACGGGCCGGACGGGAGTAACATTTTTTTTAATTATCAAAAAAAAGTGCACAACACCGCTAAAGTAGTCTTCACTTCAAAAATATTATAATTTCCAGTCACAATAAATCACTTTCACATATAGTCCTCAGTCAGTCACCGTCCATAAAAATCATGTTTTACTACAATGGTGGTCATTGTACTTACTAAAACTCTTGACGGACATTTTGAGACGACTTGAAAAGTCACGATACTTAGGTACACATAATTCATTTCATTCACTTCACTGGTGGACATGGATTGATCTTTATTGGATAAAATACCACCGATATGCAATATGCGATATGCAATAAAACTCAAAATAGAAGTTATGAAAAGAAAAAAGAAAATGCAACGTCACTCTGCAAGTTCCCGCCAATAAGTATCCAAATACTTTTTATCGTTATACAAACAAGCTAACCTAATAAATATTTTAACAAAACCTTTAAAAAAAAACTTTTACTAATTATTACTTTAAGCTAAAGTTTAAGCTAACTATGTACCTATTGTCATCCCAAACGAACGTGCAAGTAAAATGGGTTGGGGATAACCGGATAACTGTTCTAAAATTCAGTTGCAAGATTCGAACCCCTATTAACAAGTTAAATAAAATCTTGTAAAAATAAAAGCGTAGGTAAATAAGGTAAATTAAGTACTTAGTAGTTTTATGTCTCTATTATGTATTATGTATTGGTGTAGCATGATTAGCCGTTCTTAATCGATCGGCGAAGTTAAGCTACGTCTGTCGTGGTCGGTACCTGGATGGGTGACCGCCTTGTGGTATTTCAAATCGAGCGTTTCCGTGCTTCGGAAGGCACGTAAAGCCGTTGGTCCCGGTTATCACTTAATTGTGATAGTCGTTAAGCTAGTTGGATGCCTCCTAGGCGGCTTGAAAAATTCCAACAGTAGGTTGACCACTAGCCTACCTCCACCAATCCGCAGTGGGCATGCGTGGTGGAGTATCTGCCCATTCCCTTTCACCCTCATTTGTGAAAGGAGGCCTGTGCTCAGCAGTGGGACATTATAGGCTGATGATGATGATGATTATGTACTCAGGTATTCTTACTTCTGATATATGTGCTTCTGGTTCTCAAAGTTTTAGTAATTTAAAAAGTTTTGTAATTGCATTATATTAGGTACATACCTATGTGACGTCATGTTACCTATTTTGTCTTCAATGTAATCTGTAAATATTGTTATTACCTATGTTACAAGTGTAATATCTAACATACATTTATTGAGATTAATTAAAATAATAAATTAGATACTAGGTAGGTAATATGTAAGAACTTAGAAATCGATATACCTAGAAAGGGCGTGGTATTACTACACGAATATACATATAAAACAGGCCACCTTTTCTTCGACGCGACGCTCAATCTGGATGTAATTCTTAATCAAAGGTTAAGAACTTACAAGTGATCAAAATCTTATCTATAAGATTATATCGTATTGGCTGAGGTGTTGGTTACTTCAGTAAATAGGTATACATTTGAATGACAAATTAACATAAGTAAACTTTTTTAAATATTACATACCTACTTAATAGACATATATATTTTCTAAGTTAATAATATAAGTTATTGATATGATAGGTACCTATTAATTACCTACTATACGACTGTTATAATAGGTTCATTATGTACCTCCTTAAACTAATTTTAAAAACTTAACTATCTATGTATTAGTACCTATAGCAAGGAAGATAATGATGTAATCAAGATGTAATAGTACCCAACTAACTAAGTGCCTACTTATATAAATGGAAATAAGAAAGAGCATTTATTATGTACGTAGAGTCTTAATTAACTCTTAGGAAATCGGTACCTACATTTCTTTTCATCATTATGCTCTGAAAGGACGTCGGAATGTACATATTTATGGAAAATTCATATTCTGCTAAATCTCTCTTTATACCTACTCTTTATAGTGTGATTTTGCATTTAACAAATTATCACATATTTCAATTCAATTATCTATCTCCTCTTCTATCGTATCGTTTTTGAAGATACGTTCAAAACTTTTTTTTCCTCGCATTTACATTGCACGTAGAGTTCTACTAGAAGCGAATCGATCATTTACCACCTTCATATAACAATATATTCTAGTACTAATAGATATAATAGTTCCCACCTATTGTGTGTATCAAAATTTTCTTACTGTTATTGTAGGTATTGCTTGATACCTACCATAGATTAAAATTGCGTTTATAATAAACTAGCTGTTCGTGTCCGGCGTCGCCCGGGTAAATTTCGGTTACATTATTTAAATAATATCCTATGTTACTCAGTGATAATTAAGTTTTCACCAGCTAAAAGAATTTTTTAAATTGGGCCAGTATTTATAGAGTTTATTCATTACAATTAAAAATACAAATCTTCTTTCTTCATTATTAGTGTAGATAAATATACACTAAAACCTATACCTATAACCTATAGTAGTTCATCATCATCATCTACCTTCCCTGTTCCCAATTATTTGGGGTCGGCGCAATATGTACCTAGGTACGCTTCTTAATTAATTAATTATCTACTTTAATTCTATCCTGCGTACGATTAAGGAAATAAATGATTCCCATTATATTGATTGTTCTCATTTATAGAAAAGACCTACATAACATACCTAACTAACTAACGTAAGTGTTATAGTCACTAGGTACTCAAAATCATCCGTTTTTGAAAATAGCTCTAGACCAGTGTTTTTCAATCTTATTGATTTTGCGACCCCCATACTGGTTGAAAAATTCTGGCGATCCCCTTGTCAGACAGACGAAGAATTTATAAATTAAAAGACTACGATAATGATTTTCTTTATTTTGATACCTTTACTTATTAGTCTGCAAGTATCTGCGAGAGGTTTGCAACTAAGTAAGAGGTAAGTTTGATGAAATGAATTATGTGTATCGTGACTTTACAAGTTGTCTCAAAAAGTCCGTGTAAGTACAATGACCACCATATTACTAAAACTTGACTGGACGGTGACTAATAATACAGACTCATCATCCTATCAGCCTAAGGATGTCCACTGCTGAACATAGGCCTCTCCCATTAACTTCCACTTGGAACGGTTTTGGGCCGCTTGTATCCAACGGAGCCCAGCGACTCTGACCAAGTCATCGGTCCACCTGGTCGTCCCACACGGCGCTTTCCAGTACGTGGTCGCCACTCGAGAACCTTCCTTCCCCATCGGTTATCGGTTCGCCGAGCGATGTGGTCTGCCCATTGCCACTTCAGCTTACTAACTCTACGAGCTATATCGGTAATTTTTGTTCTCCTACGAATGTCCTCGTTTCGGACCATGTCTCGTAGAGAAATTCCGAGTATAGCTCGTTCCATAGCTCGCTGAGTGACTCTGAGCTTATTTATGCGGCCAGCAGTAAAATACCACGTCTCTGTCCCGTATGTCATCACTGGCAACACGCACTGATTGAAGAACTTTGTCTTCAGACTCACTTTGTATTCTGGACGTGATGATATGCCGTAGCTTCCCGAACGCTGCCCAGCCGAGTTGGATTCTTCGGTTGACCTCTTTGTCGAAGTTGGACCTACCTAGTTGGACAATTTGTCCTAGGTAAACATACTCGTCTACAACTTCGAGAGCAGTGTTCCCAACAATCCCCGGCATTGGCGGAATATGAACATTAGACATAATTTTTGTCTTGTCCATATTCATCTTGAGGCCTACCTGTTGGGAAAGTCTGTTGAGGTCATTGAGCATGATGTTCAAAGCTTCTAGCGATTCCGCCATTATGACTATATCGTCGGCAAATCGAAGGTGAGTGATGTGTTCGCCAATTTCGCCATTGATGTTGATGCCATATCCCTTCCAGTCCAAGAGCTTGAATACATCCTCCATTACAGTGGTGAAGAGTTTCGGGGAAATTACGTCACCCTGTCTTACACCCTTCTGTAACTGAATTGGTTTCGTACTCTCGTCCTGTACTCGGATCGACATGGTGGCTTTGCTGTACAAACACTTCAACACTTCGATATAGCGATAGTCAATTTGGCATCGCTGTAGACTCTGTTACACCGCCCATGTCGACGGAATCCAAGGCTTTCTCATAGTCCACATACGCCAGTCATAATGGCCGATTATACTCCTCAGTCTTCTGTATAATCTGGCGGAGTGTATGTATGTGGTCTTTATTTTTATTTTATTTTGTTTTAAAAGGTACACCAACAGATTCAAGTATCATACATTGTGTAAGAATCAGTATACATAGTAGGTAGTGTTCTTATACTTATGCCTATTAAAGGTATACACAACATGCAAAATAAATTACGAAACGCTAGAAATAACAAAAACTTATTGGTAAAAAAAAATGTACAGGAAAATATTAAGATTAATACAATACAAATGCAATAAGCTACTTTAAAGATACAAAAAAAAACATGAATTAAATTATATAAAATCTAAAAAATTTACAATTAACCAAAAAATTTACAATAAACATGAAAATTCAAGTCTGCTCCTGGGGTGGATGTCCGAGCAGATGGCGGATAGTTTTATTTCTGTATTTGTTGAGGGAGTCAAAGAACACATCGAGATTAGGTAGAGTTGACAGTAAACTATTATGTTCTGTACATATTCTGGCGATTGGGGCATTTTTACCGAGATTCGTTCTACATGGTGGTTGGTGGAATGTTCTTAGATTATTATAGGCTGCCTGGTACATGAAACGGGACTGTGAGAGAGATAAGTCCTAGAACATGTTCGCAGTTTGAAGAACTATTTACAGCCTTATGCAAAAATGTTAAGTCAAGCAATTTGCGGCGATCACGCAGTGACTGAATTTTGGAAAAGGCTGTTCTCTGGTTATATGGTGATCTGGTTATGTGGTCTATGGTACTAAAGCCTTTACGGAAACCGGCTTGTTCGGGAGGCTGGAAGTCGTTAAACCTACGTGCGAGACGATTCGTAATGACTCTCGAAAACAGCTTATAAACGTGGCTTAGGAGGGATATCGGGAGGTAGTTCTTCAATAGGGCCTTATCGGCTTCTTGACCACCAAGCTTCCACTCCATACTTCCGGCGTTGTACCTTCGTGTATGACGTAATTAAAAAGCTTCTGAAGGACTACAAGTATCGGTTTTCCACCCGCTTTCAGGAGCTCTGTTGTTATTCCGTCTTCACCCGCCGCCTTGTTGTTTTTAAGCTGTTTCAGAGCCATTCTAATCTCGTATAGGCTGACGTCCGGGATATCTTCGGTGTAGTGTCGGGTCAACTTGGCTCTTGCGTCACTAACCGGAATTGGATCTGGTTTCTGTGACGAGGTGAACAGCTGTCCATAGAACTTCTCGATCTCTCTCAAGATCTCCAGCTTTGACGTGATGATGTTGCCGGTGTCGGTCTTCAGCTTGGTCAGTTGACTTTGACCAATAGACAAGTCTCTTGCGAACACTTTGGAACCTTTGTTCTGATTTATTGTCTCTTCGATAAATCGACAATACAAATCGTGTCGCATTGCGTTTGAGACCTGCCTATTTAGCTGCTGGTATTCGGCTGTATCAGCTGAAGACTGCAACTTCATTTCACGTCGTGTCGTCTATGCAGACTATGTGAAAGTTAATGTGCGGACGGTGCGGACTATATGAAAGTGACATTATAAATAAAATGTATGCACAAAACAAGAATGTATGCGACTGAACGACTTTGTATCAATGGTCATGAACAAATTAAAAAAACGAACTGGTCACAGTGGCTGCAGTGATGCCAACATAGCAACTTTATAGATCTAGCTATTTTTTGGTGTTAGGCAACAGGCAGGTACAATTTAATGAAACTTGGTGCTAAATTTATTTAGCTACTTTTTCTAGCAACTTTTCAATACTTTCGAGAGATTGTAAAAAGACCTCGAAAGAAAAAACTAAACGCGACGCTGTGGGTCTTGCCCAGACTCTGGGTGTGGGTATAGCTTGGTGGCCGGGAATGCCCTGTTTCACATCTAAGTCAAGTGAAAGTGATTTATTAAATTTAGGCTCCAGAAGGGTAAGTGCCCTTCTTAAGGTGACATTTACTGAAGTTACCACCGGTTCGGAACTATTACTCCTACTACTTTTTTTCTGCCACTTCTGCCTTGTCCATCACATATGTATTGTGAAAATGGAATTAATTACCTGTGAAAATAACGTACGTAATTTACTAATTTTTAATACTCTCATGTTTGATATAATAAAACATGTTTTTTTATTGTTATCTACCTATTAAGAAACATTTAGCTACTTCTAGCTCCTTTTTTGCGTAAAAAGATCTGGCAATCTAGCAACTTTTTACAAGATGTCTAGACATATAGTGCGTTCGAATGGTAGCAAAAATAACAGCCAAAAATGCCAAAAACGATCACATATGGCGTTCGATTTGGAAAGCTGACATTGGCGTTTTGAACAGTTTTCGTTCACCGTTCGTTTTACTCGGAAACAGTTAAAAACGACATCGTGAACAGCAAATTTTGACCCACCTCCGAGGCAGGGTCGTTTGTGATCATATTTTGTTAAATTAACTTTGTTTAATGATTAACTGAAGGAAAAAGGTTGTTTGAGACAAGTGACAAGCAGGCGATCAGAATGGAAATGTCATTTTTGTATCTAATCGTTCGATTTGGGAAATATCGTTTGTGGCAAAAGTTGCAAAATTGTTGAAATTTTCCAATTCGAACGCAAAAACAAAAATGCTCATTTTGAAAATGTTAAAAACGACATCACTCCAATTCGAACGCACTATAAGCTAAAGCTAGCAGTTGGCAACACTGACTGGCTGTCATTGTCATTATTTGTCAATATTTGTCATGGGTAAGCGATATCGCCTCGCCAGTACGATTATATTTTATATTTATTGTAATATTGACTTCCAGATTCATTACATTAATTAATTGTGGTTTGCAAGCTTGATTTTCATTAGGTAATAATATTTAAATCATCTTAGTCGTAGCTCATACTATTACAATAAAATAATGTCATACTCATGTTACAGTGTATTTTTATTGTATTTCTACGGCACTTTATATGTATCATGAACTTTTAATTTATTTACTGACCTTTGAACAGTACAGCTGTAGATAACATTAAAAATGTTAAAAATTGTAAGAGTCTCCTTTGCGGTGTTATTGTTTTCAGTCATTGTGTCGTATATTTATTTGATGAGTTCATCAGGTGGGTCGATTCACCTCTATCATAATCATTTTAAATTATGCTTTTATCGCTGCTTTTTAAGACTTATCTTGCTTTTGGGCATTAATAAGTATCATGCTGACTCCACTTGTATTGCACTTTTTCGTCATTCTGTATTCAAATCTTGTACTTGAAAGCAATGAATAGGTGATTAAGTACTTTGTAAGGCAATGTGATTGACTAAATATTTACCCACATGGCTACATGTAATTATAAGCTACCTTTTTGCATTTTAGTGAATGAAATGGCAAACAATGGATTACTCTTCATTTCTAATGCTGCTAAAGCACACAGTGTTTGTTTGAAAGCCTCAAAATTTGTAAGAAAAGTGCTGTATGTTAAGATTAAAGGAAGCCCAGAAAATTCATTACCAGTAATAAGTAGGGAAATTGTAAATTTATATTCTAAGGTAAGTTTTTTGATCACATCTTTCTATATAAAAAAAATGTATCTAGTAATGCAATATTATTATCCTGAGACATTCCTCACACAGCTGGCCGGTCTAAATAAACTTAAATCTAACAGGTATTAATGATCAATAGATTACTAGATAGGTATAAGGTTATTCAGAGTTTGATTTGCTTATCAGTTCTTGTAAGAAATCCAGTTACTCCTGCCCTCCTTGCCTTAGTTGGGCCTTATTAAAGCAAATTGTTGTCATCCAAGCACTATTCTAATGTAGTATTCATGAACATGTGTTTATTACAACATTAACAAATAGTCAAATGACACCAATGCTGGGGTATTTTGACACTCCAGCAAGACACATCTTATGTAGGTAATAAATATTATCTTGTTTGGAAATGAGTTGCTGGCTGTAAGCAAAAGCAACCTTCCAAACCATATGCTAGTCATACATTTCGTTAGTACCTGTGAAGGTTTTTTTTATACTACTAAGGTCGCAAACAGGCATATGGCCCGCCTGATGTTAAGCGGTTACCATAGCCTATGGATACTTGCAAAGCCAGGGGTATCACTCCCGCGTTGCCCACCCTGCAGAAACCTCTTCACACCCTTTTTGGAAAACCCCAGGCTGCAATGGACGTAAAACTTATGTGCAAGGTGTATTTGATTTAATAAAAATATGCTTTTTATATTGACATGATTCTACACATTAGGTTTTTTTGCAAATAAATTCTCATAAACTTTCAGGCTACAGCTCATTATGGCAACTTGGATGTAAGATTGATGTTGAAGCCCATTGACTCAATTGCAACATTAAGGATCAATCATCCAATAGACCTAATATTATACGACTCGGAGTTGACAAAGGATGTCGCCGTTTTAAAACAGTCATTGATGAACACTGGATGTAAACTGCAGAGTATAGGTATGTATTGACACAAGTTGCATTGCCAAGATCACAGTTTCATAACTTCGGCCATCAGATATATAAACATCATCTCAGATATGGAGAGAGACTCATTTCAAAAAGAAATAAAAAAGTTGTTAATTTAAATAGAAATCCTATTACTATACTATATTTTGGTGCATCTCCAAATAACTGATATTGCAATGCCCTCAATGGAGCATTTACTGTGCTCAATATAAGTTACATAATGAAATCAATTATTAAATTGAATACTTCCTAAGCATTTATAAAAGCTTCTTTGTAAAAGCCTTATGCTTGACAATTAATGGTTTATTTTAGAGTAAAATATTGGTTCTAATTATTGTTTTATTAATTATCTACTCATAATTATAATTAAAAAGTCAACTTTGGCTTAAAGCACACACTTCTCACTACTTAAGGAACACTAAAACAGAAAACGTGGACTGATAAAAATGTTTATTCATACTTGACTTATTGCAGATACACAAGATATAAAACCAGACATAACCAGTCGTGGTGCAGTGAAAACATATGAGTATGTGGCGCTGGGAGGTACATTTGACCGCCTCCACAATGGTCACAAGATCCTACTGTCGGAAGCTGCACTGCGTTCAACCAAATATGTCACGGTGGGCGTTACTGATGTTAATATGATTCAGTGTAAGGAACACATTTTAGAAATGATTCCACTTAAAAAGCTTAAAAAAACATTCATATAACAGATTTATCATACAAAATTTTGGTAGGTTGTTTAAATTTAAGACCTTACAGGCGAGACCTTAGAGCCCTAGCTTTTCCTTATAATAATAAAAGCTTGGAGAGCAATGGTGGTGCAAATTTTATTTTTGATGTCTAAAGTGAAATTTTGTCTGCATATCACACATACACATTACACATAGCTAAAAAAATAATACAAAAGGTTGTGCCTCTACAGCTAAGAAGCTTTGGGAACTGATCCAACCAGTTGAGCAAAGGATGCAAGCTGTGCTTGACTTTCTGAATGACATCAATCCAGATTTGGAATACAATGTGTTCCCGTTGCAAGACATTTATGGACCAACTAAGGATGATCCTAGGTTTCAGGTATTAATTTATCCTGTTTTTGTTTGAATAGTGTTAGTTTGCTCCTTCCTTGAAGCATGAATGCCCTAAGACTGTTGTAAACTTGAAATATTCTTCAAAATTGGTTATTCTTACATAAAATTGTCGACTTTGCTAGCTGGATAGGCGGGCTTGCAAAACAAAATTGGAAATATCTTTTTTCAGCTCATAGTTGTAAGCGAAGAAACATTACGAGGGTCTCAGAAGATCAATGAGAAAAGAAAAGAAAATGGTCTCCAACCCCTCGAGATTCACGTAATTGATATAGCGCAGGATTTAGACCCACAGAGATCGCACGAGGAGGAACAGAAATTGAGTTCTAGCAACCAGCGGATGAGATTACTTGGGACCTCTTTGAAACCACCAATGGTAAATAAACTTATTTGTTACTAGATGTAATAACATTTTATACTTAAAGTAGATAATGTATTCAGCAATAGGTACTTAAATGTATTGAAAATTTTAACAGTAGAAGTTCTCAAGAACTTCTTCGTCTTTACCAGAAAAAATTCAGGAGACAGTGTGTAAAGATTTGAGGATAGTAAACGATAACTACCGGTTTTGCTTTTAGAAAAATGTTGTATGGGGTGAATTAGTTCCAAGTTGTAAGCACACAAATCCTAGAAGGGAAATGGCTCTGAAGTGCAGCTGCCAGTAGATAGATAGATATAATTTCATTGATACACCACATGAAAAAAAATACAAGGATGTAAAATAACCAGTACACACCAGTTTGTTTTGTATTACTGTTTCTTCTTATCATAGTTTGACTCCCCTTTGTTATTTAAATCATAAATTAGAATTGACTTTTTATTTGCAGCCTAATCCTGATATTCCTGAATGGCCTTATGTGATTGGACTAGCTGGCGGTATCGCCAGTGGAAAGAGCAATATTGCAGAGAAATTAAAGTAAGACTTCTTTACATCTTCGTGTTATTAATACATTTGATGACAAAGCTACTATATTAAGTGATTTTATTTCCCGAATATTTCATTTTTGCTATGTAATAAAAAATAAAGTCGCAATTTGGATAAGATCTAGTATAGATACCGGCAAACTTCTTGGCGCAAAACGTAAACTGTACAGAAGCCAAATTTTAGGTCTCTTTGTTGGTGGAGTGTGGGGCCCGGAGCGGGGCCGTTCACGAGACAATAAATTAAATTAATCTACAAGTACATTCAAATTGCCTACCTACGCAAACCATTCCCACTACTACGCCCAAATTGTGCCAAGAAGTTTGCCGGGATCTTTATCTGAATCTAAATGTTTGACCCAAAAGCCCCTGCTCCTCACCCTCATATTCAAATGAAGGGAAAAGAAATCATTCATTAGTTTAAACTCTGACCCCCTTATTAATAACTGTGTAAGTCAGTCTTGTAAACCCCAGGTATTGAGATAGCCTCAGCCATTTTTGTTTATATGACATTAGAAATGACGGATATATTTTAATCCTAGGTATTACTATACTTGACTTAAACCTTATTTATTAATAAAGGGGTGAAGGCTTTTTCTGGCATCTCGTTCTTGCTATTAAACTATTTATCAGAACGAGAACACTAATTAGTCAAAAAATATGATAAGCCCACAATTATTATAAGCCTTTTTTAGGGTCGGCAACGCGCGATTGATACTCCTGGTGCGTCCATAGGCTACGGTAACTGCTTACAATCAGGCGGGCCGTATGCTTGTTTGCCACCTTAGTGGTATACAAAAAAAAGCTTTTATATAAATCATTAATTTGATATTCATGATCAATATATAAATACACACTAATTAACTAATTTAACTCATTGCCCCACTTTGGGTATAGGCTCCATCTTTCTCTATCTTTGGCTAACTTAATCCAGTCCTTGTCTACCGTTTTTGGTGATGTCTTCAATCCATCGATTTTTGGATATGTCTCTTGCTCTTTTCCCTCCTGGACCTGACCATGTTGTGACATGTTTTGTCTATCTTCTATCTGAAGATGGATGAGCACACCATACAGGTAAATAAATGATTGTATTTATTTCCCCAGATTAAAAGGCGCTGCAATAGTAAACTGTGATATAATAGCGCATGAACTGTACAAACCTGGAACCCCACTAAACGGCACTATATCTGATACTTTCGGTAAACAAGTCATCACTGAGACTGGTGAAGTGGACAGGAAGAAGTTGGGACAGATTGTATTTAGTGATAAGGTAGGATAATACTACTACTATGTATTATTTCTCGAATTCTTTCACAAGTATATGAGCGCAAAATAACGCACTAAATCGTAAAATTATTATTATTATTAGTATTCACTTTTTTATTCTTGGTTACGTAACCCTCCTTCGAAATAAATGGTGACCCGAAAAGTAATAAATAGTCAAAATAAACATTACAGAAACAGCTAGAAAAACTCAATGAAATAATATGGCCGGCTGTGATAGAAGAGGCTGAGAGACAGGCTAAAGCTTACGGCGAACTTGGCCATAGAGTGGTGGTGTTGGAAGCGGCTGTGATGGTGCGAGCCCAGTGGTACCAGCGCTGCCACCAGCTCTGGGCTGTTGTCATACCACCTGACGAGGTAACATCACCAAATACACTTACCGCCACTTTCTGAAAGGCTCACATTGACAATCTGTCGTCCTTAGGGATGGGCAGGGAAAGAAAAATATTGGGAAGAAAAGAAAAATACGGAAAAGAATGGAAAAATACGGGAAAATTCCCAAACGGCGGGAAAATACTCAAATGGCTTTATGTTCCTCAAAAAACATATTTGTTGATGCTTTTGATTGTTATTTTAATCATACTCGCTGTTGTATGTACCTACATCACCTACGCGCGGACCAACGCGGACCTTGGAGGAAGTTATCACACATTTTTTGTATACTACCTAGGTAGCAAACAAGCATACGGCCCGCCTGTTGGTAAGCGGTTACCGTATCCTATGGACGCTTGCAACACCTCCCTCGGGACCCGGGACGGGCTATATAAGCGTCGTACATGTGCACGTGCTCTTTCTGCACGAGACCGTCTGTCCGACTGTCCACCGACTGTCCACCACAACCCTTACACCCCAAAACGTCGCTTTTTTTAAAAACAACGAAAAAAAAAATATTTTTTGTTTTTTTATTGTATGATATGAGTATGACCCTAATATAAATCATGTGAAATGTTATTCAAACGATTTGGTAAAGGTATTTCTCGCTATATACGCAAAATCTACTAAATATGACCATTTGAGTATTTTCCCACCCAATGGGAAAATTCACGGGTTCTTTCCCACTAAATTGGAAATTTACTCGAAGTTGGGTTTATTCCCGGGAAGAAACCCAACCCTAGTCGTCCTAGCTTCCCCTGAGAGCCATTTATAATGTTTGTGTGCTTACTACCTTCGGTTTAAGTTAGGGTCAGTTTCAGACGGAATGGAAAAATGCCCGAGCAATTTACTGGCTCCATTGAAAATAAGAAATTATATATTACCATAGCCTAAAGTAGATATTTATTTGAATATCGACACAGCGGTCGGCTCGTGCATGCTCGCGACTCGGTCGCTTTACTTGAGGCTATATAGTTATACGTCCTATTTTCAATGGAGTTAGTAAATTGCTCCGGCATTTTCCGTTCTGTCGGAACTGACACTAAGAGACTCAAAACATCTTAAAAATCGAATTATAGCATATGCATAGCCCCGTCTGCCTCAAAGACAACCTTCTGAGTTATTAACATCTTCAATATTATTACAGGCAGTGAAAAGACTACAGAAGCGCAACGGTTTAACAGAAGAGGAAGCGAGACAGCGAATCGAAGCTCAGCCAACGAACCTTGAACAAGTGGCACTGGCGAACATTGTGTTTAGTCCGTTTTGGAGCTACGAGCACACGCAGTCGCAGATAGACCGCGCCTGGAATAACTTGCAACAATACCTTGATAGTAGGAAGTGAAGGACGATAGAGGGAGATAGATTGAAAACGATAGGTATGTTAAGGATTAGTTAATATGGGGTATGATAATATGCCATACGAATATGCCTTGTCTTCAGGTTCTGTACGTCATCGAACTATATCGCAAGGTAGCAACCAATTTATTATTTGGAAATCCTCTCCGTTTTTGCAACGATAGGTTGTTTCCACGCTCATCTTATTAGCTACCGGTTCATAAAAGCCTATTAAGGTTACATTAGGTCTTCATAAGTAATTCAATTCGATTGTTACTTATTTTTCAATACATTCGAAAGTGTGCAGTGGCAGTGAACGAACATCGGAAAAAATATTATGAATAGACTTTTCTTTGGCGATGGCCTGGCATGGGCGAAGGTCGTAAGCCCACAAAGCTTACAAGGAAACTGGCTCTCGAATGTAGCCGCAGACGAAACAGCCATATTTACACTACCACAGATGAAAAATAGTACAGAAGGCTCACTCTAGAATTAATACTTTGTTTCGGTATCAAAACACACCAACAATCTCCTCTCTTTCTATGACATACATAGCTCTATCTCTCACGGTCGTGGGCTCTCAAGTCTCAACTGAACGGATCCGGCGCAAGGCGCGCGTTCGTAGTATATTTTTTTACCTCGACTGCAGAATGAACCAGGCTTGACACTACCTTATTGTATTTACCTTTTTAATCACAAATGTATTGAAAAACGTTTAAACTCATGTCATGACTGTGGTTAACCCTGGCCTATGGTTGTGCCTTACGAACGATAACTCGTTTCTAATGACCTACTGACTACCCTAGATTCATTCCATTACCTCGATCTTTAATTAACGGTAACTTAAGTACGATTTCGCTTCTATTATTCAATTTTTCTAACATGTATCCATATATTCATAGGTTTGTAACCTATGAATACCTATGTTTTATATCTACACTAGATGTCTCCCGCGGTTTCACCCGCGTTCCCGGGATAAAAAAGTAGCCTATGTCCTTTTCCATACCATAGGCTCTCTGCATGCCAAATTTCATGTTGATCTGTTGAGTAGTTGAGGCGTGAAGGGGTAACAAACAAACAAACAATAAACAAACAAACTCACTTTCGCATTTATAATATTAGTTAGGATTAGGATAGGATATCTACATAGTAAAATATCATGAAAATGCAGTGTAATTTTATTGGTATAAATAAGGGTAAACTATTTTTTCCATTGTTTCTTCCACACATTAGTACGAGATCCGGCTGCCATATTACTACCATATTTAATCGAGTTTTTGATCGGGATCTATTTTTCATATATAATTGTGAATGGGAGAATGTATTTTTGCCGGGGTGCCTATCAAAATTTGGCCGCTAGTATTTTTAACAAAATTATATTAATTATAATATTAATACTTCTTAGCAGTTGCGGCCAAGTGCGCAACAGCCACCAAAACTTCAAATATTGACTTTGCTAACGCAATTCATTTTTTCGAATTTAAAGCAGATTTTATGCAATTTATCAATTCCAAATCTTTTGATGAATTGAATTTTATATAATGAGTAACTATTTTACGAAAAAATATTGGAATCACTTAGGATCTGCCGCTAGCTTCCTTTTTCGCCCCCCTGATCTTATGCTGTTTATTGTTAATTAGTAATTTATCATAGTTGTTAATAAAATAGGCTCATTCATTTATAAATTATTGTATTAGAGTTAGAAATTCATACTCACTGCGGTCTGCTACAGTTGTACTGTTTTAATGATGTATCATTACTCGTGCGTGTATGTGAAGATGGTGAATAATAGATAAGCGATCGATCAATACGATGTAGACACATTTTCGAGTAGCATTTTAAGCGTGCCATTTCCATTAAGTTATTATCCATACATAATTTAAGCATTCAGCACAATTATATCATGTTATGCAGTTAAGTTTACCTATTTTGTCTTGAAAATTGCATCAGTGTAATAGTGAAAGAGTTAGGGTCAGTTCACACCGAGACGCGGCGTGCACTTTTTAAGATAGCCATACAATATAGAATTTTATTACTACACAAAAAGGTAATCATTTCAGAATTCGTGACATGTAGGCGTAGCGCGACGCCACGAGACGTATTCGAATTCTCTCACTGAAATGATCATTATGATCCAGCAAGGTTGACATTTTGTAAGAAAAGTTATCAAAAAATGTTGACAATTCACTATTGGTCCCATTGTAGAAGTTGTTCAGCATGACTAACCCAACATAGGTTTCGAAAATATGCCTTGTTATATTCTCTCGATTCGCCATCTCCACCTGTTATATTATAATAGAAAGTATATTTTTTTGGAATGTATTATACCTATGTATAATGTTAAAACTTAGTTAAATGTTATTTATAAATAAATATTACTGTATTTTAAAGTGTTTTTATGTCTAGTCTTTATAATCTCGAGTGCACCCTTAAACTAGAGGATTCTAGAGACTTCTTTTTAGGGATAGAATTTCGGATATCCCTGAGTAGCCTATAATATGCCTATAATATACAACGTGTTCTTTTTGACTCTTAAGGTAACTATAAGTAAAAATAATACATAAAGTCCTAGAACAGTGTTCCAAAAATTTATTTTTTTATTTTTTATACCACTTAGTTGGCTAACAAGCATACGGCCCGCCTGATGGTAAGCGGTTACCGTAGCCTATGGACGCTTGCAACACCAGGGGTATCACGCGCGCGTTGCCGACCCTGCAGAAATCTCTTCACACCCCTTTTGAAGAACCCCATGCTGTACTCCATTGGGAAAAATACTTAGTTTCGAAGATAACATCAATCATAATTAAAAAATAACACCATATGACAAATCTTTATTTTGCGACGTTGCCAAACTTACGCAGTATTGTAGTAAAGTAGCGAAATCCTAAGTCTATGAGTAAAGTAGTGGGATAACGCAACTTAAGTTTCATTTATAGTACGAGTAAATCCCTTTCATTCAAATCAGTCATTCATATTTAAGGCTAAGAAAATGCCTTTCCAGTTTCTAGACCATGCGGTTTGAGCTGTACGTTTATATAGCAGTCAATCAGTTTATCCTTTTTAGGTTTCCGTAACCAAAGGCTGCCAACGGGACCCTATTACTAAGCCTCCTGATCCCCGTCCGTCCATCTGTCTTTCAGTGGGCTGTATCTCATGAACCCTACGAATAATAAAAGTCAGGAAGCGTAACTGTGAACAAAGTCAACGCGAAATGCGGCTCCAAACTTCACTACATTGACAAAATTATCTCTAGTATTCGAACGAAAGAACACACATGCAAATAAGCCAATTAGCTGCGCTTGCCGCGCTTCCCTAACGCGTTGTATTACGGCAAGCGCGATGATTGGTTCTCGGCGGGACAGATAATGCTAATTGGTTCGCGCGCCTGCTGCAGTACGACATGCGTGGACTATGATATGCATTGTGTGTCAGAGGATCAATCATAATGAATATGATTGTATTTTTGTATAATGCATATTAGTTGGATTTATAATTATCATCAATTTATAATTTAACTAAACCATTCTATTACAATTATTAAAAAATATGTGATTCGAGTGCTTTTTCGTTGGTTCTCGGGAAGCGCGTCCTATAATAAAAAATTATGTCATTGCTATTTTTTAACAGTGTGCCAAAGTATTAAGCCCGATCAGGCTAGGTTTTTACGTATAACGAACAACAGTAACACATTTTTTCGCAATACTAAATTTTTCGGGAATCTGTGACATTAAATTTATAATTAAAGGAAAAATTAACTGAAAAGAGAGAAACAAGCTCTTTAATCTATAGAATTTGGAATATAACTTGAATGTTATAAGGTCTTGCAGTCGGGGACAAACCAATAACCTAAGTATGTGTTTTTTTGTAATATTTCTTTATCCCCGACTGCAACAACTTATAACATTCAAGTTATATTCCAAATTCTATAGATTAAAGAGCTTGTTTCTCTCTTTTCAGTTAATTTTTGTTTTACGCAGTCGGGTTTTTTGTTTCTTTTAATAATTTAATTTATTTCAGACTTTTTAGTTTTAAATAGAATGAGTTGTAAGTATTAGTGAGTAAATAAGCGGTACGGTAAAGTAACGCTAACAACCATCGCAACTCTGTGAGTTACGTACCGTACGTAACCGCTCATAGTACCTACCTATACCTACTGTCCTTGCATTCAACATGGTTTTTTGCAGTTTCCGTCAAAATGGTAGCACAAAAGTATTACAATATATACATATTTGGAATGGGCTGTTCACAAGCTTTCATTTGATACCCATATTGTTATAATAACGAAATTTTTGTTTTTAATACCCCCCCTCTTTTCTTATCCGTAGACGCCATATAAAAATAATATACCCTATGACACTCCCACAGTTCAGACGAATTTAACGATACCCCATATGCTTAAATCCATCAAGCCGTTTAGGCTGCAGAGCGTGCCAAAGAAATAGACATACATACATACATACACTCGAAAAACATAACCCTCCTTCCGGGTCAGTCGGGTAAAAAGTTAAGTAATATATAAGGTACCTATTTATTAAATTAAAGTAATATATAAGGTACCTATTACACCCGCGTTCCCGGGATAAAAGTAGCCCACCCAAGTCCTTCTCCATAACATAAGCAATGCGAGCCAAACATCGTGAAAGCGTAACAAATTACACAAACTCACATTTTCATTCATTGTTTAGTACCTAAAGATTTTAAGCTAGCGGGGAGGAAATAATCGCAGTTATTCCTACCACGCTCACAGACGCTCATCATGGGCTCCTCCGCCTCCTCTCCGTGGTTTTTTCCAAAGGCAAAGCTGCTGGCGCCTAAAGGCTAGGTACGGTAACCGCTTACCATCAGGCCATAGGTACGTACCTATGCTTGTTTTGTTTCTGTTTGTAACTTTAGTAGGTACCTATAAAAATATAGGAAAAATCAAAGGTTAGAGAAATAGTCCATCTTTTGAGTTTGTGTATTTTTGAAGGTACAAAAAATACTTACCTAAACTAAAATATAGACTCCTCTTTTTGTGTTACGTCTAAGTTAAATATTTTTATATGTAGGTAAAGTACTAACCGTACTTATATTCAGATTAGGAACTGATGTAATTTCCCCAAATTATTTTGAGATATTAATCTATAGTAATATAAGCATTATATGATTGGGCACTGATTTTTCATGTCAAGATTACATTATTTAACGTGCTCTCTGCTCGAATCATGACGTCGATCATATTTATCTTACTAGTTATTCCTTATTTAGTTTCAGGAGAATTAAACGTTACTCCGAAAATTAATGAAGATCGAAGAAATGAACTTATAGTAGGTATCTAGTACCGTTTTTGGATTAATTTAAAATTATCGAGATAAGTGTGCTCTTACCTAACGCAATTCTAATTACAGGTTGATATGATTCAAAGGAACTTAAAGACAAACGGTTGGATCAACATGCTATGCATTGGATATTTTCCTGACGGCTTTTATAAAAAAAGTAAAAAAATACCATTATCCATAGTTATTACCAATAGCCACGAAGACGATTATGATATCGAAGATATGGTACCATATCATTCAAATATAATAATTTTGAGCTGTTTGGATTTAGAGGACTTTGAAAATAATCTGCTTCGAGTGATGGGATCAACTTATTGGCATCCCCATTCTAATATAATTCTCTACTATCATACGACAATAGACAGACAACTCAAAGCGAAATTGTTTTTTATTTTGTGGTATTATAAAGCATGCAACGCGGTAATTATCCATTACGATGATTCAGAGGAAATGTTATTCGTTTCAAATTACAACCCCTACATAAGTGAACATTACAAACTGGACAATAGTTTCGGTTGTTGGACCGCCAGGAAGATTGGAATGCCCATTGTTGGTTTCGACGAATCTTTCGTTTGCGTGGAATTTTGCCACAACGTCACCGTGCTTTCAAAACTCAGAGCGAAGTATCTAGGAACTTGCTTAGGATTTAATACAAAC
Source organism: Achlya flavicornis (assembly GCA_947623365.1). Taxonomy (NCBI): domain Eukaryota; kingdom Metazoa; phylum Arthropoda; class Insecta; order Lepidoptera; family Drepanidae; genus Achlya; species Achlya flavicornis. The sequence continues at coordinate 10,946,190 of OX392467.1, forward strand.
AAAGTATCTTACGGTGACCAAGATTATGCAAGAAGTTTTAATTTATTTGAGGATAGAGCAAAAAATTTACACGGATTTACTCTGAGAGCTTTTGCTACAGATTTGAAGCCATTTCTTGATATAAGAGAAGATGAAAACGGCACGTTTACGCTCCACTCTCGAGATGGTACCATTTGGAATACAGTATCAAAGCTCATGAATTTCAGTATAGATTTATCACCGAGCGCGTCGGTCATTAAGAAACCTTTCAATTTTGAACACAGTATTCAGCAGATATATGCTTTCTCACTAAGAAAGGGAGATTTATTCCTGTATCCTATATATCAATTTGATATAATTATTCTGGATATAGACTACACATTTGCATATAAAGAGAGCGGCGTGTGCTTGATGTCTCATCGAGCTGATTTTGATACGATTCTCTTCAATCTAAAGTTGCTGCAAAACAGCTACAAGTTGGCCATACAATTCACAGTTTGCTTCATCTGTATTTGGCTAGTTTTTTGTCTGTTTAACACAGTCGAAATGGGACGTCTCACATTCGACCAAGCTGGAAGAGATTTGGTAAACACTGTAAGAAATGTACTACTCATCAGTCTTCATAAACCGCCGCAACAAGCATCTTTTCGTATTTTTTTGACTGTATCTATTTGGTGCTTTTTCGTTATGAGTTTTGCTTCCCAGGCAGCGATTATATCTTTCTTCACCGCAATGAAAAGGGGAAAAGATGTAGAAACGTTTGAAGACATTTTAGAAAAAGGTTACGACATTGAAGGGATGGCATCTCCAGACGTTGTACTGCCTACTGATGATGAAATGCTTCGAAAGATAAGTGAAAAAATTGTTCCTATATCGGATATGTTTGGGTGCGTAAAACAAATGAGTAATGACAGTCATAGGTTCTGTCTGATAGATTGCTCTGTCGGCCGCTTTTTAGAAAAGAATAAACTGGATGAAAAGGGTGTTCAATACCTGCACATTGCTACTGATAGGATTCATAGTTACTACTTGAACATGATATTTCCCAAGTATTCCGAATTGACAGATCAATTCAGTAAGCACATGATGACGTTATTTGAAGCAGGTCTTATAAAGAAATGGGAAGATTACAGATACAACGATGTTAAGGGCGAAGCTCCAATAAAAGCGTTAAGCTTGGAAGATGTCCAAGGAATATTTAATGGTTATTGTATGATGGTTGGATTTACTTGCATAATATTTTTAATCGAAGTCGTTGGGGGCATTGAAAACAAAATTAGAAAGTATTGCAATTTCAAATTGTGTAATTGGAACAGGGCACGTATAGCTAAGAAAAAACTGAATGAAGAAAGGAAGCTTGGTACTATAATAAATTAAATTGTTTAAATGTCATCTATATACATATTACATATATATAATATAAACCGAGGTACAGTAGTACCACGGTACATGTAGTACCCAACTGATAAGGCGCGTCGTGAATCTTCGTTCGCACAGAAAATAAAGTATGGCCCGAAGATTAATGGAAGAATGCTTAAAAAATACAATCAACCTTAGATCACTACTTTAAGATTCATAATACACTGCAGCTGTTAGATCCGTTTCACTCGCAAGTCACGCTCCTCCGCACACATGGCGGCAGATGCCGACCAATAGCATTTCCCACGCTTTGAAAATGTATCTTCTGCGCAGCTACATCAGTAAGCCATATCAGTTGGGTAAGTAGGTACTACTGTACTTACTAATATAATAAAATAAAGCTTAGGAGTTTGTTGTTTGATTGTTTAAACGCGCTAATCTCTGGAACTACAGTCAGATTCAAAAAATTCTTTCACTTATAGGAAATTATATAATTCGCGAGTTTTTATTTATTTATTAAGGAACTCCAACAAAAATACACATTACACTCTTGTCACGCAATCTCCATGCGGATCCCTAATCACACGGTCTTCTAACATTAGGTACCGAATACTCAGCATAGTGTCTGATGTCGTACGCTCCGTGAGAACCGCGAGTGTTACGTATTTCCGTGGCTTTTTCCAACCTAACATCGGTGGGACTAGTCGTCCGCGTTAATTTTAATTAATTATAAGTTTTAATCTTAAGAAACTTTTGTGGAACGATTAATATACCAGTGATTATTTTAAATTAGACTCTGGATTTCATTTCAAACTGCACCCTAACGGCCCACCTACATACCTAAGTCTCTTTAATAACAATACACATGACACAAGTTCTATATAGTTACAGGAGATCACAGTATTCGTTTATAACACAGACTTAGTAGAGATGCTAACGCATGTTTATAACAACAAAAACAGTAGGCTCACTGACTAGAATTAAGACTAAAATAAAATTTTAAACAAAACAAACATTAAATAACTTTAAAATGTGTCGGTACCTACCTACCTTAGGTAGGTATAAAAAAATCATTATTTATAGACCTAGAAAGGTCATTATATAATCTAGCCATCCTGGTTATGGGAAGTTAAAGCCCAAGTTACTTATTTTTATGTGCCAGGATGTTGAACAGTGTAGACACTCAAGCGTGATACTTACTTAAATTGTTTGGGACTGATAGATACTCCATATGAGGCCGGACCTGCGACTTATAAAGTTGTAGTCTTTGCTCCGATGTGAATTACTCCCTCGCTCTGTTAAGCACTCCAAGCTTTTTGGATGCCAGCTTCACCTTGTCTTCCAAGTGACTTCGGAACGTCGGCACGTCGCTGGAAATTTCAAGGCCAAGGATCCCGATACTTTGACTGAATTTCAAGGAAGTATTCTGGAATTGTGGAGCCACAGACCATGGGGTTTTCTTAGCGGTGAACGCGCAGGCTTGAGTCTTGGTGGGGTTGAAATGGACTAGGTTTAGTCGACTCCAATCGGAGACACTAGTTAGTGTACCCTCGATTTCAGACACCAGCCGTTCGTGGCTGTCCTCTACCTCGGAACGAAGGATATTTGCACGGCCCGTGTAATGGGTGTCCCCTGTACTTTCGTCCGCATAGCAATGAATGCCGTCAATAGACAGCATATCATTATTATGCAGTAGGAACAGTGTTGGGGACAGCACAGAGCCTTGCGGAACGCCAGCATTTACGTTCATGCCATCGGAGCAGCTACCGTCGACGACGGCTCTTATGCATCTGCTGGACAGAAAGCTGGCTTTTTACCTCGGAACGAGGGATATTTGCATGGCCCGTGTAATGGGTGTCCCCTGTACTTTCGTCCGCATAGCAATGAATGCCATCAATAGACAGCATATCATTGATATGCAGTAGGAACAGTGTTGGGGACAGCACAGAGCCTTGCGGAACGCCAGCATTTATGTTCATGCCATCGGAACAGCTACCGTCGACTAGGGATGGGTAAAAAATATCGATATATCAAAATATGGATATTTTTTCAGAAAAATATCGATACTAATTAGCGATATTTTTTCCCGCGATATATCAATTTTCGATATTTATTTTCAGATATCAAAATCGATATATTTTTAAAGCTCTGCTGTCTGCTCATGCGTCACATCATGATTTTGACCAATCCGATTTCAAAAATTTTTTTTTTGTTTCTTTTTTTTATTTCAAGCAATTCGAAAAAAATTTTTTAAATAATAAAACTTATGTTGAAACAGCCAGATGTGTATTTGCTTTAAAATTTCGATAATTTAGGCAATTTTTATAAATATTTGCAAATTGGGAAAAAAATATCGATATATCGAAATATCGATATTTCTTGGGTGATATATTATATCGATATATTTGAAAAATATCGATACGATAAATATCGATATTTTTTTTCCATTTGCCCATCCCTACCGTCGACGGCGGCTCTTATGCATCTGCTGGACAGAAAGCTAGCTACATTGAATTATTACGCTTAGAACCGAAGTATCGAACAAAAATCCGCGCGGAACGTAAGCCACTTGACAACCAATGTGTGCGGTAGTACCATATAATTACACTCGCTGACACGCACACAAGCGCACGAGTAATGTTGCAAGCTAAACGATTTTTTTCGGTAAAATTAGCCTTCCGATTTCGCCTACTAGTGAAATTGGAAGTAAGTATTCATACAATTAATTAAATAGTTTAAAAAGTTCTGCATCTTAGATAATTTATCATAGACACAGGCCTGTTATTTATTTATTACTAGTTTAATGGTTATGTTTCATAGTACTTATGTCGGGTATTTTAACATAATAAACCAAGACAATGTGCAGAGCTATGAACGATCGTACAGTTTGTAGCTTTCCTTGGTAATTATATATGATAGGTTGCATGGAAAAAGAAGATTTAAGTAGTATTTAGTGGTATTTAGGTAATTATCATTAACACAATACATAAAATTAAAATTTTAAAGGTCTGTAAAATGAAGTTAGTAAATAAATAAATAAATAAAGTAAATTTTAGCAAATAGAAAAATATGGTAACAATCATTGAATTTGAATTTTATAGGTGTGTGTATGTATGTTTGTCCACGCATATCTCCGAAACTATTAATTGTAATAGTTTCTTAGATATGCGTGGACAAACATACATACACACACATATAAAATTCAAATTCAATGATGAATATGAAGCTACATCATCCCGAGTATTATAGGCTACTTATCCCAAGAAGCGGGTGAAACCGACGGGGACAGCTAGTCACCTAGGTGTCGGATTCCTTTATTTTATATTTACTCAATTACTTTAATAATAACAATTCAGTATCAATTACGTAAAACAATGCAAATATCGCATACAAACAGCTGGCAACACTTTGCTCGAAATCTGAGTGAAGTATTTTTATTTCTGAATTTTGTTATTTTAGATGAATTACGCAATAAAATTAGTGGCTTTCCTGTGGAATGATACATCAGAATTCTTATCTTTCGTCCCTGATGAATTATGACACAATTTTACTGCACAAACCGTCATATTTATTATTTTTCTGAGAGCTGTACTCACTATAACGTCACTCAGTACACTGACAGCGCGTCGGTCAAATGAAGCCATATATGGCTTCAATTGAATGGATAATTTTTCGCGCGTGTACTTTGTTTCTATGTGTAATAATTCAATGGCTAGCTAGCTTTTTATTCAATTTAGGTAGGAAAAACAGTCTAGAGAGAGACTTACTTTTTAGGCGCCGTGTCCCTTTCACAGTTGCCAGTATTCAATTAAATTGGCATGGTAGAAACAACAGGAATATTGGGAAATACCACAGGCATATAAGAACAAGCAGACCAAACATATTTTATGTATTATACTCTTATACTAGTATTAAAAAGATAAATCGAAGACATTTTCCGTCATCTGATCCGTCATAATATGTATCCGTCATGTGACGGGTCAACAACTGTTTGTTTTTATTTGGTTTTATTGCGAAATATTAATTGTTTTTATAGAAATAGGGCGAAAATTTAGGATTAAATATGGTTAAGTGTAGTGCCTATAAGTGTGATAGTTCAAGGAGTCACCAGGAATAACGTTTGATCGGTTAGTTTTGATTTTATTACAAATTCGATATATTCATTATGGTGTTTTTATAAAGAAATAATAACCATTCGTAGGCGATAATTTGAAAATATGATAAATAATTATGTTAAAATTACGTTCCATACGTTTTACATTGAGGAAACTGCACATAATTTAAGAAATCTAAAGATTAATATATTGTTTACATAATGTAATGTATCGAGGGGATGGATTCGGTAAATTAAATTTATTTTTAGTAAAACTTTCGGAGACGGCACACAGGGCAGAGGGAAGAGGGGTGTGTGAGGGGTACGGGAGGGAATTCTCTTCCCCCCGGTACCCTCCAAACTTGAAGCAACCTCATGGTTTCCGAGATATTCATGGTCGATGTTTAAGGTTATACAGGAACTTCTAACTTAACTTCTGTTAGAAAGCATTCATCTTTGAAATGTAAGCTGCATACCATAACCACAGAATATTTAGTCAAGTTTGCAGAAATTTGCAATGCTCCATCCATTTAATTTCCGTTTCTTCCTTAACAGGCAATCTAAAACACAGTGAAAAAAAAATTCTATTAACATCATGAAGTGAAATAGTAAATCACAGAGTAATTTGTATATACATGAAAATATAATATATAAATTAAATACTTTTTAGGCGCCGTGTCCCTTTCTGTAAAGGACACGGCGTAAATGATGTTCATAAATGATGGTGGCCATTTTAGAAAGAGACACAGCGCCTAAAAAGTAAGTCTCTTTCCGCGACCGCGTCCGTAGACCGCGTTTTGTGTATCTGTGAACCTTCCAGTTACGTAGATAAAAATTCCTTTGACGCCGACATTTTATGTTTAAGACTTTTTTTTTTTATATATATTTTTAATTGATTTTTAATTTATTTATTTATATAGGGTACATTCCGAATTGAATAATATCGCTCACAGTGCTCACAGCAATTTGCGTACCGAGTTAGATATCATGATGATAACGACAGCTATGTACTATCAAAAATTCGGAACGCCCGTTATCGCGCTCACAATATTATTCAAAACAGAACATTTGAGAATTTAATTAAAATCTGAATTAACAATGCGCTAGGACTCCTTATATCTTTTATAATTTGACTCGCAAAAAGGAATATTCGCGTTTTTTATTATATTTCTCTCGTAAAATCATAAAAAGTATCTTTTCCAAATAGAAAACCAAGAATCTTATTAGACTTTTTGCCGAAAACACAATAATTAACCGTCACTTTTGACAGCGCTCACGGTGATATCAGTTTAGGGCGTAGGGTGAAGATACCTGTTCAGGGCATGGTCAGGTACTTTGAGTATATATATTGGATACTCTAAGGTCAGGTATCTTCACTCTACGGCATGGTCGGTGTGAGTGCAATATGGCGGATATCATGACGCGTAGATTGAGGATACCTAGATTTGCCACTAAAATCATAATAATTACGAAAGCGAGATACGTATATGTCAAAATGTGTATGTGTAAGCAGGACTAAGCATATTTTGTCGTCCCTATCTCGCGTATAGGTTTCTATTCTTGACATCAGTGTCAAATCAGTGTCGTTGACCTCGTTGATGGCAAGCAATTTTCTAACCGACCAAAGTGTGAGGCTTATTATTGTGGGTGGTTAACTATGGTACTACTTGTCATTCGTAAATAGTCAGATTATAAGTTGATGGGGATACCAGCATTTTATTATTTTTACCTCTTTAAATAGCGTGTTTTATTTTTGTAGTTTTAATCCACGTAAGTTACATTAGTAATTTGTTTTATATATTTATACGTAAGTTTGATACAAACATTAAAAATAATTACTTTGGAAATAATTACTTATAAATAACGACGATGATACATGGAAGCAATATATGTAGGCATGTGCCTATTTTTTAAACCACCAAACATAATAAACAGGATAATAATATGCATACATATTTTCTATTTCAGATAAAATAAATAGAAAACAGATATATAGGTAAATAAATATTTTTTCTCTTTCAGATCCGACAGGCTCAACCGAGTAACTCTAAATATTAAACTTCGGGAGTTTATATGGAAGCAAAGGATAGTTTGGTATAATTGTCTCACCTATCAGTTGTCTAATCAGTCTTCACCACATATTATAAAATGAAGTTGCTTTCCGTCTGTTTGTCAACTAACTCCTTCTAAACTACGATTTTCTATAATATGTAACAGGCCTTAGAGCGGTTCCGCCTAACGTCCGATACGAATCCGCGAAAATACAGATCTAGAAAACTCGGACCGAATTCGGATATTGCTTTTCGCACTACCTTCAACCCAAATCCGTAATTCAGACGTAATTTTACGCAAAACCACAGTAGAGCGTTAACATCGTTGATTATTGAGTCCTTTCAATAGGCGTCAACTTTAGGCAATGCTATTGTACGTAAAAAATAAAAGCTATTGTACGTACGAAGACATTATTAACATTAACATATAAAGTATTAAATTAACTATTTATTAACCACGCCCCGGTCGAATATTTAATCTTATACAATCAATACCTGAGCAGGTTGCGGTCAAAACGTGATAAGTCACAACGTCACAACAACTCATAAAAAAAGTCTTCTAGTCCTTATGTCTCTTAAGGTCTTAATTAAAGTATACTTCATCAATCCCGTGTTTTATTTTAACTTCAATGAAGTTATAATTAATAATAATTAATAAAATAAAAGAAGAAATAATAAGTGTCATCTGCCCCCCTAGACAAGATGGTTGTCGACAATCGTCATCGTTAAGTGGGACACATATTCGTGTGAATTCAATCAATGTTACAAAATATTGTTGATTATAAAATTACACATAACATTAAATAAATAAAATACCTATAATATTTAAAAGAATTGTCCAATGTACGCGCATCAGCCATTGGCATATTATCAATCAATAATAATAATAATATGGTCATCACAAGGACAAAAAAAAACAAAAATTATGCATTATCATTCTGAATATAAGAAAAATTCAAACTCATATTCAATATTTATTGCAAAATCAGGTGGAAACACCAATAAGACTTAGACAGCAGGTAAGCGATAATCAACTTTAAACATGTGGTCCAAAGCATAGTTTTGCATGCAGAGTGAATTAGTATTACTAATTTGTATAAGGACAGCTGGTAAGCGATAATCAACTCTACGCGTGTGCACTAAAGTACAGTTTTGAATGCAGAGCGAATTAGTTTTACTAATTAGTAATGGTTATTCGATTATTGACATTAGTATATTACTAATCCCTTTATCGAATATTGAGATTAGTGGTATTCGATTATTGAAATCATTTACAATCGCGCATCGCTAGTGTGGTGTGTAGTGTAGAGGTGTGTAACTTAGCTCTGAACAATTTCTTTGCTCTGAACCAGCTCAATGAATCAGATTACACGGGTTTGAGCCGTTGAGCTATAGCTCAACAACAAAATGACTAGCTCACGGCTCAATCCTACTCCTATTGTATCTGCGACTCCCTCCATAGATTATTCTTGTGATTCTAATCTACGAATTATTATTTTGTCCTAAAACATTTAAATAATAATTTTATTCAAATATATACGATTTTACCGCTACTAATGAATGAGGAGTTTTCTTAGGATACCTCTAGCTAGTCTATAATCAAAAAACCTGTTAGTCTGTTGATAATTCAAACCATTTTGAATCTTATACTCTTTGATCTTATGTTCACGATTTGACAGGTATTTTGAGTATAGAGGTATCTGAAAAAATCTCCTCATTATAACTAGGTAGGTATTACTAATTAAATTAGTATTATTTACTTAGTATCATTCGAATTGTTCGAATGACTGTCATAATCGAATGATTCAGTTAGTATCATTCATAATCGCGCATCGCTCCACCACACCACAGTGGGATTAGGATTCTCTTTGGGATTAGGTAGCTATTCTCTAGTATATAATAATAATCTATGGTAGCTATCTAATATGCCTGTGTATCTACGCACTTTTTTTGTATAAAATGAAAATACGTCGTTAACGGTATGACTACTAACATATAATTTAGTTTAATGGGAAATTCGCATAATAAAAGTGCTCAATACAGAAACCAGACGCATTCTACGCACTCGGAGCGCGACGGCCAAGCCTTCACAAGTCAGGTAGGTAAATGAAATTGAAGATGAAACGAAAACTTGCTAATGTCATTCACAGCTGTACTCACGTAATATTTTTGTGTATAAATACAATGAGTGCTCTAATTGCGTAGGGGTGTGTGCTATTTCTCGTCTACGCATGTCTGGTGACTTCGCGTTTATTATCGTTGCTGTTTTGACATTTCTTTGTTTCTATTGAGCGCATTACAATATTTTTTATTTTGTGTACAGTTCAGCTTGTCCCATTTCGTGGGTAACCTCAGCGGGCGTTCCTTCGTTAGTGTAACTAGCAACCAGTCTGTATACAGCGCATCGCGACCTTGGTCTCGCGTATCCAGACGAAGGTGAGTTGTTCGAAATACTATTCGTCATTGGAAATTAATTCTTGTATTTACGACGACGTCTTTGCAATTTCGTAAACTCTATAAGGTAGTTGAATTGGCAAATGATTTATTTATTTCTGAAACTATAAGTTTTTTTCCAGTCCACTTCTTTCTTCTTCTTTTTCGGTTTAAGCCCACTAGTCCATACAGTTCATCACATTATAATAATATAATAAATGTGATTGTTTGTATATTAAGATGCGTGTGACTCAATCATACATTAACAAATCAGGATGAGTTTTTGTATACTGATGGAATTTTGGATTAACACATAGGATACTTATATCCAGGGAAACGATTAGATCTCTCAGCGCCTGAGGGATCTAATGTTTTGTAAAACCTCAGGGCCCCAATTAGCATAATGTTAAAATTCCAGCAGATAAAAAAGGCACACACAAATTCAAAGCCGATATTGAGTATAAAAAGTTCACAATTTGCGTTATGTTTTATCCCTATTAGTGCGTTCGAAATGGAGTGATGTCGTTTTTAACAGTTTCAAAATGGGCATTTTTGTATTTGCGTTCGAATTGGAAAATTTCAACAATTTTGCAACTTTTGCCACAAACGATATGTCCCAAATCGAACGATTAGATACAAAAATGACATTTCCATGCTCATCGCCTGCTTGTCACTTGTCTCAACCTACCTTTTTCCTTCAGTTAATCATTAAACAAAGTTAATCTAACAAATTATTCTCTTACCTGTTAGTATTTCTATAAAATTTTATAATAAAAATTAGAATTTTCGCTACCCATATGAATTTTATGAAACTTATCTGTCAGATTCAAAGATGTCAAAATATGATCACAAACGACCCTGCCTCGGAGGTGGGTCAAAATTTGCAGTTCACGATGTCGTTTTTAACTGTTTCCAAGCAAAACGAATGGTGAACGAAAACTGTTCAAAACGCCAATTTCGCCCACATCTTTCCAAATCGAACGCCAGTTGTGATCGTTTTTGGCATTTTGGACTGTTCTTTTTGCTACCATACCCCAATTCGAACGCACCTTTAATTGCATCTATAACAGCTGAGAACTGTCAACAATTTGGAATGCTTGCGAACACGCTCACAGTATTTTGAGAACATTTGAGTATATAATTATTAACTGAATTAGCCTTTAGAGCATGATTGGTGGAGCGCAATATGGCGCATGTCATGATGTCATCTATGATGTTTCACGTGACGTCATGGCTGCCCTCACGCTATTTCGAAACAAAAACGGCCAAGCCACATATTTTGACTGGTGTGTAGAGTATGTGAAGTTAGGGCTTGTAGAGTTAGGGTGTGTGAAGCTTGGCTCTACATGAGATCTGATTACTTTTTGCCAGTGCGAGCCATATGGTCTCGGACTGTGGAATGAGCTCCCCGTGCTGCCCAATGGAGTACAGCAAGGGGTTCTTCAAAAATAGTGTGAAGAGATTTCTTCAGGGTCGGCAACGCTCCAGTGATACCCCTAGTGTTGCAAGCGTCCATAGGCTACGGTAACTACTTACCATCAGGCGGGTATGCTTGTTTGCCACCTTATTGGTATAAAAGAAAAAAACCTGTTTATAAAGAACCAAACTTTTTTGTGCTAATAACACAAACGATATTCAAATTATGCTTGTTACAGGTGGAATGATTCAACTTTGAAAAATCCATTAGAAGCAAGTAAAACAGCTTGGCCGGTCGCTCACAAAGAATCTATATTCCTACCGGAGTTCCCCATCACAACTGACCTGGTTCAAAGAGACTTTCAAATAGAACAAACTGTGGCTAAGGGCGCATTCGGAGAGGTGTATAAGGTCAAAAAACTCAGTGAAGATAAGGAATATGCTTTAAAAGTGTTGAGTAAAGCCCAGGTAAGGTTCTTCTTTAATCATACATGGTTATCTAATGGTTATCTAATAATCTAGCCCATTTTATCGTCTTGATCACTTTAATTTTATTGTAATTGTTTATGTGACTAATAACATGTTGTATTATCACATCATCCTGACTCAGTTGGTGGAGGTGCTTCTTCAGCCAATAATATCGTTATTCTCACAAATATTGTTTAATATCATGTAAATATTTACTGGAAGTAAGAATAAATTCTTAACTTAAGAATGATTGATTTCTCCCAGGTAAGAATCTGCCTCCGATCAGTTTCCTGCTTGACTTTTTTGGTAAATGTAAAAATCAAATAAAAACTTTATGTAGATTTTAGTCGCATGTGAAGTTCGAAATCGACCTGAGTTTAATCAGTGGATTTCATTTATAAATGTTACTGTTTCAATTGATTTTTGCATCTGCCAAAAACTACATTTAGTGCACCTTTATCAGCAATCTACTTATCTGGCTGACCCATTTACCTAATGTACACATACTTATTATTAATGCTTAATGTATATGTGGCGTGATAAGAGCGCCTCGAGCTGCCAGTCATATTGTTGATAGATTTATTTAATATTGTTTACACATCATTCTAGGTAGAGTTGAAACAACTAATATCATCTAATAAATTATGTGATACAGAGTTCAGAGACCTATTATTTTAGAAAGTAACAATATTGGCTTCACTATAAGTGTGTAAGTTTAGTCTAACAATTAAGTAAAGTGAATGAAGTGAACTATATGGAGAAAACCACAAAACTGTGCAATCGAATAGAAGAAATGATAAAAACAAAATACACTTTTCACATTTACATAACAATACTAGAGAATATTTAGTTCGGGGAAACCCATAGTGATGACGATTCATCTTTATCATTATCCTTATAATAATAATGCATTTATAATTGGCGTGTGTACAATTATAATATAAATGTAACAATTATTTGTCTAGTATGTTTCAAAGTCAAAGCCATTTATCCAGTTTAGGCCCTAACTCTAGCTAGTAGGGCACTTATGAAGGTCAAAGTAAAGCCACTGAAGTTACCACGAGTTCGTAAGTCGGCCTTCAAATAAGAAGAACAGGCGCATTTTTTTTATATTTCTTTTTTGGTCAATTTGACTACTTATGTTGTTTATTTTTTCCAAACATTATACATACATACTTATTAAATATTTATTGTGTCTATTGACTTTTTTAGTTTTTGCCACCGGGACACGTAACTGTTGTCAGTGAGATCAGAATGGAAATCTAAGCTTTTTTCTATTCAATCTAAGCTTTTTACGAAAAGAGTAATTGCGAGTTTATAGCCGGCTCTTCTCAGATCCGAATCGTTATTAAAGTCAGACTACCTATTCATAAGTGTCACAGAAGCTATATTTGAATAATTTTGTATTTTGACTCAACTTAGTATTACTATCAAAATTTAATTTTGACTAACCTCGACTTTTCGACCAAGTTGCATTGATCGTTGTCACGAGTTAGTCAAATTAAATATTTGATAATAATCTGTGCGCGACTACATTAATATTACAATGAATTTAGAATTACTGTTGAATTTCAGATAATAAATGAGAATTCAGTACGTCAAGTGAAAGAAGAGACACGCATACAGACTGCTGTCTGTCACCATTCCTTCATAGCAGGCGCCGTGTCCCGCTGGCAGACAAAGAAAAGACTTTACATTGGTATGTCTCATCATGTTTATTTAATTAAAAGTTTATTTTCAGTACAAGTTCGGCATAACTCGGGCGCTTCCCCTGAGGCGGTCGGGTATCATATGAGGATATCCTCACAACGTAAATAAAAGTTTAACTGGAAATGACCATTCATAAACAGATTTAACCCACAAATTGCAACAAAGTCACAGTAAGTAAGTATTAGGTCGATTGTGTAACACCTGCATAAAAGGTAGGTAGCAATCACCGAAAGGATTAATCCAATAAGTCTATCCTACTCAGTCTCATACTAACTAGGTGCAAACAAGACCAGTCATTCGAGGCTATTCATAGCTACTTGCTTGCGGTCCCGAATCTGATGATACACCGATTGGTAAGTCTACCAAAGGTATTCGATTTCAGACTTTCATTCAGTCAGTATAAGTCAGTCGATCATTCAAATCAAGTAAATATAATCAAATAAAAATGTTTTTACCGAGTGGAATGACAACCAATTAACTCTAAATTGTAGATTGAAAACGGACGGGCCAGTTGGCGCAGTTAGTTAAGAGTCTGGTAAAGATTCCACCTATTGCGCCGCAGGTCGTGGGTTCGAATGTACACAAATGCATGTCCTGAGTCTGGGTGTAATTATGTAGGTATATTAAGTATGTATTTACAAACAAAAAGTAGTACCTATATGTATTATATCAGTTATCTGGTTTCCATAGTACAAGCTCTGCTTAGTTTGGGATCAGATGACCGTGTGTGAGGAATGTCCCAGGATATTTATTTATTATTATTTATTTATTTAAAAGAGACGCGTAATTCATAAGATATCAATGATTACTATAATCGTAACACCTTTTGTATTACCGTACCTATGTAAGATATATATGTTGGAATGTTGTAAGCGGCAGTTTGTCGTCAACGTTCTAACCTTTTTGTGTGATCAATCTTTTCAGGTGAGACTCAAGGTGAGATATGAATTGAATGTCAATGAACTGCAATTTTTCCGCAAGAAACAAAGAATCATTAGGTAAATCTGTTGACACTGAAGTTCATTAATTGATCTTTAAGTGCTATATTGTCTGCACCATTAAGAATCCGACATCACAGATAACTTATTCATCAAAGAATGTATTAGGGTAAAAATACCTGATTGTTACTCAAAACGAGCACTACGTTTTAAAACAACGAACGTACTATTTTGGACATAAAAAAAAACAAAATTATGTTTATTTTTAATTCACGGTTTGAATATCAAAAATAAGTATGTACCTAAAGCTATTCTATTTCCCGAAATCGGTCAAGAAAATAACTATGAACTTACAGATAAGTTTAATATAGTTCAAACACAGAGTACTTCAAGTCAGTCGCACTTGGTAGACCTGTGATAGTCACTTATTTGTTGAATGATTACATTATCTTTGCTCTAAATATAGTGGCACACAGGGAAGTCACGGCCATTGCGATGTAAATTCACGTTTTCTTTGTTTTATTTGCGTCTAATTTAAATCGCTTTAAGGTGATTCATTATTACGACACACTTCTTGAATATATTAAAATTCGTTATCATATCACACAATAGCAGATGTGTGTGGGACCCATGAATGTCGTCCTATGTCGAAAATATGCTCTGTGTGTATGATATCAGTCACATGAATTTCATACACAATCAATTTAAAATTATTGTGATTATATTCGACAAATGTAGACTTTTATTTTATTCATGCATGTATTTAATAATATAGGTACACAGTAATTGATCGAGTAATATAATAAATACCTGTTCAAGTACTGGCACGATTCGTTGTTGAGCTACAGACATACGGTATATTTGTAGAATAATAAACGAAATCAATAAATAAAATACTAAGTGTCACTTTTACTCGAAAGTGTTTGTATAGTTCAAAAGGTATCTTCATATCCACAAGCCATCACGAAACTATTCAGCTAGCCCACTGATTACCAAAGTGGTCCCATTTGGATCCCTGGGGGTCCACGTGGGACGACTCGACGGGTGTCAATGTTAGATCTAATCTTTAATTTTTTTTGACGAGTTTTGGGTATATGTTAGAAATGTAGCAGGAGAAGTCCACCGAAACCAGAAAATTTTGAAAGTGGTCTACGAGGAAAACAAGTTTTGGAACCTCTGTGTGGACGTTCCTATTACGGACCTTACGATGGGAAATGAGCTTCCCTTACTGTTTTCATGCAGCGCTAAGACATGGGAATTGTCACGGCTCGAATTGTAAATGTCCATAGATGACCACTTGACGGGCCAGTTGGCGCAGTTGTTTAAGAGTCTGGTAAAGATTCCACCTATTGCGCCGCAGGTTGTGGGTTCGATTCCCGCACAGGACATAAATTGTGTGCATGACTAACATGACTGACATAACATGTCTGTATGTCCTGAGTCTGGGTGTAATTATGTATATTAAGTATGTATTTACAAACAAAAAGTAGTATATGTATTATATAAGTTATCTGGTTTCCATAGTACAAGCTCTGCTTAGTTTGGGATCAGATGACCGTGTGTGAGGAATGTCCCAGGATATTTTATTTATTTGTTTGAAACGGCCGCCATATAACATGAGGTCATCGAGGAAAAATGCCTTTAGATTAGTAATACCGGGCAATCCAACTCCGCAACTAATAAGACTTTTTGCATTGATAAAATAACAGTACCGACCAATCACCGCATCTTAATGCTTCCATGACTTAGTCCATCAAAGTGCATGTGTCCTTGACTTAGCCTGGATTTGGCCAATTTCAAACGAAATTAACGTCTTGTGCGCTTCTTTCGGTTAATTGTTCGATGCATAAGATGGACCAACTACCTGCTTCATAACCTTTTGGCCCACTGTCTGTCTAGTTTGTACGATAAGATTAAGAAAGCTTTATTATCTATGTTATGATTTCGTTAAAGTTTATCAATGACGTTTAGTTTGTTGATGTTTACCTCGTCGGGTGTCATTCACGTTTATTCACCGAAAACGGGGTCATGTTGACTCATTGAAATAAGATTGTAATTTGTTAGGTCATTTTAAATGTCATTGTCACAATCATCGTCACTTACCAAACCTAACCTACCACAGTGAGATCGCGCGATAGTCGTCAACGGAAGCCTATTCTATGTATTGGTAGTTTTTATACTTTGCTACAGCCAGCTGCCGATTATTATTGCAGTCCTTCCAAACTTTCAACTTTATGATGTCATGATTTTAGTTTCCAGTATTTCAACAATCGCCATAATAGTATGTTATAATTTAATTGGCATCATATTAACTTTCATTATAATATCTTATTATATTCGTCCGTTCATCTAATGTCTAAACGTAGCATAATCAGTTATTTAGTTAAGTAAGGCTGATTTTGATAAAATTCAACAGAAAGACATCATTGCTCTGTATGTTGCAATTCTACAGGAAGATGAGATCATGACCTCATAATAAAGATGTATCATTTACAGTTTCAGAATACATCCCGGGCGGTGAGCTGCTGGCTTTACTCGACAAATACGGAAAATTACCGGAGGAACTTATCAAGATTTTTGTTGCCGAAATAGCTATTGCCCTAGGTGAGTCTTATTAATATCTTATCATTATTCTTTAAGTTTGATAGTAAAATATTCAATAAGAATGTAATGTTTCTGCGTTAAAGAAAGAGCTATTATATAAAATTTGCAGCTAAAAATATCCCACAGATTTAATTTAATTGTCTGATAAATCGCGCCTTAGTGGAATATTTTTTTTTAATACCATCATCATCATCATCATCAGCCTATAGCAGTCCACTGCTGGACATAGGCCTCACCCAATGCGCGCCATCTCGCCCTATCTTCGGCTCGACGAATCCACTTCCTACCAGCAGCCTTTTGCAGATCGTCACTCCATCTCGCTGGAGGGCGCCCTACACTACGTTTGCCGAGACGCGGTCTCCACTCAAGAACACGTTTTCCCCACCAGTTATCGGTTCTTCGTCATATGTGACCAGCCCACTGCCGCTTCAGCTTGCTAATTCTATGAGCTATGTTGATGACCTTGGTTCTCTGACGGATAACCTCGTTACGGATCTTATCCTTCAGAGAAACTCCGAGCATAGCTCGTCCCATAGCTCGCTGAGCGACTTTAAACTGGTGCACTAGCCGTACCGTGAGTGTCCACGTTTCGGCTCCGTATTTCATAACGGGTAGGACACACTGGTTGGTTTAATACCATGGTATCCAGGTATCCAGGTGCTCCCTCGAGCCCATATATGACAGCAGTACTCCATATGAGGCCGGACCTGCGACTTATAAAGTTGTAGCCTTTGCCCCGATGTGAAGTACTGCCTCGCTCTGTTGAGCACACTGAGCTTTTTGGATGCCAGATTAACATTGTCTTCCAAGTGATTACGGAACAAAACGTCGACGCCAAGGTTCCCGATGGTTTGACTGATGTTCAAGGAGGTGTTCTGGAATTGTGCCGCAGACCATAGGGTTTTCTTAGCGGTGCACGCGCAGGCTTGAGTCTAGGTGGGGTTGAAATGGACTAGGTGTAGTCGGCCCCAATCGGAGACAACTTAGAACAATTTCATAATAATAATAACTATGCAAATGAACGTCCTCGCCTTTGTGTACTCTCGATTTCAGACACCAGCCGTTCGCGGCTTTCGTCCACCTCGGAACGAGGGATTTTTGCACGACCCGTGTAATAAGCTTCCCCTGTACCATTTCTGGTCAATCACATACATTTTATAATTAATGTACAATTCCCACGTAAAGATGTCGCTACAAACATCGTTTGGACTGATTGAAAAATTATTCTTAGTCAAAACTTATATTAAATCCCTTTTGATTGAGCTTTATTGCAAGGAAATAGAATTTGAAGATAACATTTCTTATAATTTTATTAAAATGTTTAAAACTCGTATCCGAAATATTTGCAATTTATGTAATTTTATATAAATCTTTCGGCCTTACATAGATGGCCTACGTGTCGATTATTTTTATATCATTTCATCGTCTAGGACCAAAACAATCAAATAATAATAAAATAAATCTGATAATAACCTGTTTCTAACAAACAGGCAATTCAACGGTAAATAAATATAGACTAACCCTGTTATTCATAATCGCTTTTTAACTCAATCAGTGTAATAGTGTCCTCCGTCTCACTCTTTCGATCACCAAATGTCACGTGTCAGATACTGACTTCAGAATTTTAGCTAATCAACGTTTGATAACTTTATTATGAATAAGGGGGTAAATGTTTTGAAATCTACTACGATTTTATTTTTAAAGGAAATGGGCGGTTTCCTCCCAATTACAATTGTTCGTATGGGCTTAAGTCTGTATCTTGTGCAGGGAAAGTTATAGTGGTTTCATTTATTCATCAAAATATCAAGAAGTACAACTTAATTAATAACTCTTTTATGGACAAAAGGATTAAAGCCATTCGTGAATCTCCGAACGTTAGTTAGGGATTTAGGCAAAATATTTAATTTCCTGTAATAAACAGTAATATGTTTGTTATATATGTTTTCAACAATGAAACATACAACTACAATCCTAACTACATTCCTAAAACAACCTTCACATCCATGAGGTCTAGCTCCTCGAGGGGGGCCTCATGACCGATTGAAGTAGCAACAATAAAAATGTATACAAACACGCGGCCTAGCAATAATAATGTTCTTAAAATAAATAATAGTAAAAATAAATTAACTAGACATAAGTAAATATGAGATAAATATGAGAGAGGTAGAGCATAGCGTTTATTCGCTCAAAGAGCAGCTCGACTGGGGAAGTACCTCCACATTAAAGAATACCACAGCCAAATAACTTTAAGTTGTGTAAAGTTGTGTTCCTGCGCGTGAGTAAGGTCGCCAGAGCTCAAGGGAAGGGGGGAATGGTCGGTAACGCGTGAGCCTTGCTTTTTGTGTTGCAAGCGTCCAAATGATCAGATTGTAAAAAAAAAATATTTAAAAAATTTAACCTTGCTGAGTTTCTTGCCTGTTCTTCTCAGTTGAAGGCGGACTTACGAACTGGCGGTAACTTCAGTAGCTTTGACCTTCATAGGTGCCCTTCTAGGGCCTAAATTGAATAAATGGTTTTGACTTTGACTTTGATATGGCTACGGTAACCGCTCACCATCAGGCGGGCCATATGCTTGCTTACCGACTTAGTTGTATAAAAAGAAAAAATCTTTTCTCAGATTTTCTTCACAACGCTGGCGTCATCTACCGTGATCTCAAACCAGAGAACATACTCCTGGATTCTGATTACCACATTCAGCTGATCGACTTCGGCCTTTCCAAGTGGTTATCAATTGGCTCTCGAACCACAACTCTCTGTGGCACGCTCAAATATATGGGTGAGTTCATCTTTTTGGGTTAAAGTTGGTTATAAACGTGATTAAGATCACACGCGTCCAATAATGCGCCCACTATGATTAACTCGCAAAATTTTATTTTTTTATAATGCGCCCTATTTTTAGGACGTATTTCTAAATCAGAACCGATTCTGCGTATCATTTAATAAACAAATTGGCATAGGAAAAAAACAGCTTCTCAGATATAAACACTTACACTGTGACTAAAGCGGTCATTCTCCATTTCAGTGTGGAACTTGATTCGTTACCTCTTATAGAAAAATGCCGCGGTACACCACTCGCTTCGTTTGCGTCGCCCCAACGGCACACTTGAGTCTGTAACAGAACGTACGTTTGCGTGATTATGTCGGTAGTGGGTGCGGGTGCGCGCGCGTCGGCTCACTGACGCCGGCAACATGAACGCCCGCAAGATAGCGTTCCAACTGTCCATGGAGGGCCGGCAGGTGGACGAGGTGGTCGCCAGCATCTTCCACACCGTGCTGTTCCACCGCTCGAGCGGCAAGTTCACCTACAACAACGAGGAGAGTTACTCCATACGAACGGTCAGCTACGTAGACGTGGACTGCGACTTCATCGACTTCACGTACGTGTGCTGCGAGTCGGACGCGCTCGGGAGGAGCGTGAAGCGCGACATATCGGACTTCTCCGAGCTGCTGCGAGCGGTGGACGGCACCTCGGCGCCGGCGCGCGGCTCGATCAGCCTGGAGTTCTTCCAGAAGCGGCGCGCGCGCTGGCCCTTCCAGCCGGAGTGCGTGCCCTGGGAGGTGTGGACCGTGTGCTGCGAGCTCACCGAGTCGCACCGACGCGCCGACCGACCAGTGCACGACAAGCACGAGAACATAGTCGACATGTTGCAGGACAAAATAGTGTTCATCACGGAGATCATCAACCGGCACGAGTACGTGCCCAAGATGCCGAGCCGCTCGGACGCCGATCTCATATTCGACACCTCCTACTCGGACATTCAGCCGTACTTGTTCAAGGTTCACTACAACTTGTCCGGCGCGCCGCCTATCTCCGTCGGTAACACTGTGCGCAAACTCATCCGCGACACCCTACAATTGTGATGCATATTGTGTTCATATTTATATTCTACGCCGCCGGTGGAAAGCAAACGAATTTATCATTTTACGGTCTGTCTAGCCATGAGTGATACTAATTATTGAAGAAAACCATTGCAAATCTAATATTTTGTATCGCAGAAAAACGTAGTCAGCATCGATCGAAACGGTCGAATTCAATATCAGACGCGATCGATGGCTCCACTATTGCCGTATGTAGTACATATATTTTTATTTTTACAAAAAACATATACACAATTAATGTGATTATTTTTATGGCCTGTAAAAATGCCTGTAAATATTTTTGTATCGTTCGATTTTGGTAATATTTCAAATATTGTATTTTACATTTTGACAATACATATTTTTTAAACTTAAATCTGTCATCATTTATTGTACTTATTCTGCTTTGCTTGCTGCATAAAGTTGATAGTTTTGGCGTAGTTAGTAACAACACCTTAGTCCAAATAGGTTTCCTCACAAGTAACACTAAATACACAACTAATAGTAAATTCCACTAAATCTTTTAGCGATTACTAAAACCTATTACGTTGTTTCGTTTCAAACGATCTTTTATTTATAACAATAGGTAAAATATGGGTGTAGGTATTTCATTTTAAACCGATTAACGATTATGTCTGTTGTAACATTAGTGTTAAAATGTATATTAGTTGTAATAATTTCTGAGTTACGACTCGCAAGGCTGGTTGATGTGTCCACTCATTTATGCTTTACTTAAGGTTTTATTTCGTCTGTTGTTTTTGAGTACGTGTAAGATTATTTGCTTGAATTTTATCTGCACTAGAATTTTTATATTGTTTAAAACTTATAGTTACCTAGACGAAAAAAACATATTTTTTGTTGCTCGTACGTATTCATGTCGCCGTTCCGTATTTATTTTTTTGTTGAAAGGTGACATAAAGAGAAATTGATTTGAAAGGTGAGTTAAAGTTTTAATTATGATTAATTCAGCTGGCGATCATGACAAATGCTGATTCAGCTATGATTAGAGTCGCACTCAGTATATTGGTATGGTCAATTGACTATTTTCATGTGTGTTTTTTATATTAAAATCGCTTTGTGATATTGCTAAAGTGAATTTCCATAATATTGAAAATCTGTAAAAAAATACATGTATTCTGATTTTATGATCATACATAATGTAAGTGTGAATGTAGAATAGATAGAGAACTATATTGATTGAGCCATTAACTACGTTTTATTAATAACGACTAATATCGTCATAGTTATTGTTTATGAACTCTGTATTATAAATAATGTAAATAGAAACATAGATATCTCATTATGTGGATTATATTCGAATAATGCAATAGATTGGATGGTTGAGAGCTTTATCAGACAAATTCAGCTACAATGTAGTAGATTGTAATTTGATTGTTTGTGTTTGTAACTATGTTTGCTAAGGTATGGTGCATGGAATGTCTATCCCGTAAGTAGTGGTCAGATAAGTTCAATCTATGTAATTTCATCGCTTTGTGTGTTTCACTTTTTCTTTTCTTGATAATTTTGAATGAAGTAGCACTTTCGATAGATCTGTCGATATAATTAGAAGGGAAATCTAAGTTAAATGAAAATAACGGATAAACATATTTTTGATGAGTTAATAGATACTTAGATTGTCATCAGATCAAGTTACATAAAACTCGATAGTATCGATACAATATTATCGATACTTTGTACATGAATCTATGGTGGAAGAGATCGATAGTATTGTTGCCGTCCATTCTATTGATACTATCGATGACAAATAAACATTTGATCATCCGGCCTATCCATATTATTAATTCTCGGTGTTTGATGCTTCTTTGACGACCATAAACAAATGTTTGTGTTCAAAACTCAAACTTAAAACAAAGTTTTATTTTTGGTCGGTTACAAATGAGACTTGCCGAATGAAACATTTAAAATCCATGACCCTTTTTTGTATTGTAACAGATATCTAAAATAAAAATATTCTAAGATTATATTTAATATATTATAGTAGTCGGAGGTCGAGGAGTCAACATTATGTTTTAATGATTTGTCAATAAAACGCTTCTAGATTATAATTATGTTTTTTTCGTATTGGACTTTGATTTAGTCCACCCATAAACTTCTTATTGTTTACTCTCCTACCTCATTTTGTGACTCTAGATTTAATGTATATCGCATTTCGATACTTATCTTATCACGTGTACCTATGTAATAATTGTAATTACCTATACATATATTTATCAGAATTGATTTGTCACCAAAGATGAGGCTGTACGTTATCAATCTCATATTTCAAAATGTCCTGCAATATTGATATACTTATAGATATTATATATGTTTAGATCCAATGTGTAATATTTTCATATCAGTGAGTACCTTACTATGTATTTATTTTACGTACCTTAATCTGGTGAAACGACAATATATTTTATTCTATCGTAATACCTTGATGGTGTGCCTCATTTCATTATAAAGTGTGGTTCTTCAGCACATTGTAAAGAAAAAAAAAAGTATATTACTGCACACTCGCTATGGCCTTATTTCAAAGAATGTTTTAGATATAAAAAAATCATTGAGCGTGTATAATAATGGCTGTTACATATTAGAATTTATAATTAAAACGAAACAGGAGGTATATATGTTGTGATGTATAAGTTCAAAAAAATAAGCGGAAAATCTTAGTCTTGTGATAATTTATATAATAAGTGAATAAATGATGAAGTATTATCATATAAATTTATTTATTTTATCTTGTAGTCTCTATAGTTTTAATATGAATATATACCTAGAAAGAGCGTCGCCATACAACACGACCATACTGGGTGTAGCGGAAAGGGATTTTCTTTTTCATTAAATTCGCTTGCGTTTGGCTACTGACCCGCCCATAAGGGACGATGACGAAGCCTAAGATGAAACACGCTTAACCAGAAGAAACCTATTTAATTTGGCCTTGAAAGTTCCTAGATTGTAAGAGAGTATTTTCGGTATGTCAACAACGTACAGGTGAAAATTTTCCCGGCGCCTTGTGGTTCAGTGTAAACATCCATTACAGTAATCCGCACGGATCGCAGAAGTGAAAATTTTATATTAATATTAGCAAGGGACGCAAAATTTTAATG
This sequence comes from Achlya flavicornis, assembly GCA_947623365.1. NCBI lineage: Eukaryota > Metazoa > Arthropoda > Insecta > Lepidoptera > Drepanidae > Achlya > Achlya flavicornis. Next base: position 10,970,209 of record OX392467.1, read on the forward strand.
ACCCTCATTGATCGGAGACATGAGCTGAAACTTTTTATAGAGTGTGTACCTGATGTAGTCTTCACCCCTTTTGAATTTATGTACCCTTTTCGTTACACTCAGTCAGTATACAATAGGCCAACGTTTTAGGCTAGTGTACGTGACAGCTACGTTTTACGCTCGCTCTGCGTCATTCTGACGTTCATAATGATAGCAGTTATTAAACTATTCCAATTAAAATCGGGAGAAATTTAAATAGTAATTATATTACAATTTTGCATTTTTATTTGATTTAGTCCTTAACAGTTAGGGGCAGTTAGGGGCCGTCATATTGTGAACCGTCCCTGATTGGTCAGACTTGCCAGTAGTTCGTTCTGTGTCCATAGAACTGGAAAATAAACAGGGTTTATCAAAATTAAATATGCTTTTAAGAAACCATCAAAACAATCATTTTAGGTTGTACAGCCGAGGACATAAATATGTATACAATTAGTAAAATTCAACAACGGTTTCCTCTTAAACTACTGATTGAAATTATGAGATATTATAAAGGCAGAATCTTCTAACATATACTATTATGATTTGTGTATTAGCTTAACACTTAAATGTTAAACATGCGAGAAAATCGCTTTTGAATTTCAAAAAGTGTATACATATTTATGTCCTCGACTGTACGTTACGTGGGGCGACAAAGATGGCGGTGCGGGACACGTGAAGTTCAACCAATCAGCGCGCAAGGTGCGTTCCGACGCATTCAAGTATGATGCCAGTTCACAATATGACGGTTTATCACTACCACTATAAACTGTCGAAAATAAATTCGTTATATTGTTGTAAGCAGTTCACAATTTATCAACAGTTTATAATCTCGCTAGATAGATTATAAACTAACAGTGTTCTCAAAATTACGGTGACATAAATAATAGGTACGAGATTCAATTAAAATAGTTGGCAAAACTTTACGAGGACAATATAATTTTTCGTGATCGCAATTATCAGTTTATAATTCTGACCGGAGTAAAGTCAATGTATTAATGTTATGTCATAGGGCCTTAACAAGGTGCATGTAACATAGAGCATTAAACTAAATTAAATCAATATTTCTTGATTTGTTTTTTTTTTATGTACCTGAGATAAAAAACATGATTTCTAACTGACAAGTACCCACGGCCACGGTTTCTGTGTGAAATGATGATGATTGTTATTAAAACAATAAATTATCAAATTTAAAATAATTTATGGTTGGCCTTTTGTAAAGCAACAATTGCGATTACAAAGTTTTGCCAACTAATTTTATTTAACCTCTGATGCAAGAATGCCAAAGTAAAATAATCTCTTCCGAAATAATCTGCTTATTACTTGTTTATGTATAGTAGGAAATGCAGGTGCAGTGGAACTTTCACCTGCGAGACGGAAATAACTTCAACAGTTTTGATCTCTTCTTGGTCAATTCACACGAGACGCGACGCAAAGCGACGCGACGCGCACTTTTTAAGAGAGCGATACAATATAGAGCTATATTTAACACATAAAAATACACATTTAATGGAGAGAATTCGAATTCACCTATGCGCGACGCAGCGATGCGTCGCCGGTAGACTGGCAGCAAATTTTCGCAACGCGAAACAATTGCATCGTCACTTCGGGTCGCGTCTCGGTGTGTACTGACCCTTATTACGATTGCACAGTTTTCATCATGTCTTTATTAAATGTAGAAAGTTTGTCACTGTTAATAATGCAATAATTTTCGGCATTTCCGTTTCTAGGATGTTTTTTACATATATGTGGTACTGATTATGTAGGAAAAAGTATGAAATTCAACACAGCGTTGGTCCCTATTAGTATCGTAACAATACATTCTACTCTTTCTCAACTCCCGATTTCGAAAGGAAATAAGAAATTTGCATTATTATGAAAACGTAAATTAATTTGAAACTTCAGTTAATACGGAAAAAGTAGCGGCCAACATGTAGCCAGCTTCGGTGCGCTCACGCTTGCGATTTGTACGTAAACACCCACTTACTAACATAGACCCGGGGCTATACCGCGTAACTTTGGTGGTAATCGTAACGAACACCATTAATGAATTTCATCCAATCAGGGCCCAATATAAAAAGAAAAATGATATTTTTTTAGTTACTTGAATGGAATGTGATAAACATAGGATGATAACATCACCTTTAAGTAGCTTTCATAATTTATGATCATAAATATACAGAATAGAGCTATGATAGCAAATAAAGCTATATTCTAGATGTATCGAATCAGACCGTACGGTAAAACTTGTAAAGATCTTGAAAGCAATAAGTAATAGTGATCAGTGAAAGCAAGAGGACTTCGTGTGCTTCACGACAACGAGATGTTCCTTCCATAGAAAAGTAAATACTGTTTTTATTATTTTACTAATAAATTAATGTATCTAAGTATGAATGGAGGAATGCTAGCTGCGTTGAGCACAAGAAGTATGAATGCTTGTCCGTTGAGGAAACATTGGGAAATTACTATACAACAATAGCATTGTCGATTATGCCATTTAAAACCAAACATTCCATTAAAGCTTACATAATTATATTCAAAATCATAGATTTTCAAAGGGTTCATTCGAACCAAAGCTAAAACTTCTATCGTTTGGTTTTAAATTGAATTAGTACTGCAATTCTACAATACATGTAGCCAAAATTAACCGAATGCATAACATAAATAGTATTATGATGCATCATACATTTCGCTATGTAAATACGTGATTTTCTTTCGTTTGGCTTTAGCCTTATTATATACGCCACTTAAATACTCATACATTGCTATAAAAGAGTATAAACCTCTTATGACTGGCGGTGACCACTACCGTGAGCAGGACTACATACATTACATTTCTCCTCTCGCTAATGGTTCTCGCATGGAACGCGCGTCCCATTGTAGCAATTGTTTTCATTCAAAGGATTAATAATATGCCAGGTACTACAATATTCGTTCAAATGGTTACCGTATTTCATATCGTACTTCTATTAATACCTTCAATTATAGTACTTTTTGTTTCCCAATATTTCCTAATACCATAATTTATTTCATAATAATTCTTGTAATTTAATATTCTCTTATTTGCTCTCTTTTTTTCAGCTCCAGAAGTACTGAGTCGAGAGCCCTACGGTCACGCTGCCGATTGGTGGTCGCTTGGAGTGCTCATCTGCCGTATGTTCACGAATGAGGTGAGGCATTCTAAATTTAAATAGAATCGGAGGTATTTTAGCTGAATTCAGAGTTCCTACACATTTAGGTTTTTAGCAGATTCAAGATGTATTGGTTTACATCTTCTGCATTGCATACATTTATTCAATTGCCATGTAGCAATCGCGAGGCATTTCAAGGAAAAAAAATATCGGCATGCGGAATTCATGAATCCACAATGGACCGCGTGGCTGCACCATATGGTTGAAATCCAGCCACGATACTGCGGTAATATACATTACCGTGACGATACTTATTGCTAATATAATAGTAGCTGTATAGTATTGAAGTGTTGATAATAGTACATTATGATACTTGTGTGCAAGGTTGGTTATTACACTCGAGGCGGTATTAAGCGATGAGGGAGCCGAGAGATAACCAACTTTGCACACAAGTATCATACGACTTTTTTCAACGCACTTGTATGTTCAAAATGTGAGGAAAAAAGCAGACATGTATTTTTAGAAAGTAGGTACTTAGATTTTTTTATTATAATCATTATGTATTAACATATTAAATGATTATAATAAAAAAATCTAAGTACCTACTTTCTAAAAATACATGTCTGCTTTTTTCCTCACATTTTGAACATATTACATTAGTTGTTATTGTGTGGACAATGACAACGTTAGCAAATATGGAGCGCATTTTTTTTTTTCACAGCTGTGCGCTGTCAATCTGTTTTACCCGTTTTTGCTTCGTCTACACACATATCACTTGCATTGAGGTACAAACATAACATAATCGTGATTATACCTATCATGAAACTGTGCGGTAATGTAAAAAAAAGCACTAGTGCGTAATAAGCTGCATTAAGGTGGACGCACACTTATCAGAGCCGAACGCGGCAAACGAATCGAAGTCAAGGAGGGCTCGCACACATATCCGCACCGAAAGAATCTACCGCGCCGAAGAAATCATTTCTATTTTACGCCTGTCGCACAATATTTATAAACAACTCGCGTGTTGCTACGCAACTGATAGAATGCGATGCGATGCGAGCGCATCGGTCGAGTCGACCGTATAAGCCGCGCCGAATCTGATGACGTCATCCGAATTCGTCTAGGATTTCTGGGGTTCTTCCAGATTCGGACGATTCGACGCGGGCAAGTGTGCGAGCTTTCATAAGATTTCATTTCGTTCGATGCGTTCGACGCGTTCGGCTCGGATAAGTGTGCGTTCACCTTTAAGATACTAAAAACGGTGCAATAAATGTCAGTTTACGAGCAAGTTGAAATATAAATTACGTTTCATAAAAAACAGACGCTTGCTTCTCTCTCGGGCAGTCACGGCGAACGCGCGCCCCTAATAGCACAGAATATTCAATAGTAGTACTAATAGTATATACCTAAAATTATGGGTAATTTATATATTACTCTAAAATAAAATAATCCAATAAAATAATAATTATTTTATTTATAAATTAAGAAAATTTAGTTTTACTTCTGATATCCACATGAGGTGTAGTGTATCACATCCACATCACTTTTTACGGATTAGCCCAAAGTATATAAATACTACGTACAAGGATTAGCTTGAAATGTGTTGATGAGATATCATGCAGCGGTTGTATAATATCTCCTTCTTAATTGTTCATTTAAAACTATTTTCTAATTTACCCACGGCTTCGCTTGAATGAGGCTTATGTCATTCATGTTCAAACAATGTTTGGATCGGGGAGAATGTATGCCCTTGCCCTAAAAATAGGTTGATAGAGATACCTATTAAAGGTTGAAGGTAAGGCATACAATTGTAGCTTTGAGCACTACTCTTATTTTGTGGATAATTACCAACTTGTATTACTTACTAGCTGTTCCCCGCGGTTTCACCTGCGTTCCCGGGATTATTAGTAGCCTATAACTTGTACGTAGTATTTATATACTCTGAGCTATAACACTTGGGGATAATGTAGCTTCCTATTAGTGAAAGAATTTTTCGAATACGACTGGTAGTACTAGCTAGAGAATAGCGCTTTTAAATAAACAAAGAAACAATAAAAAAAAACTCCTCAGCTTTATTATATTAGTATAGATATATATCCTACTAGTTTTCGGGATCTATTTTCCTGGGATAAAAGTGTCCTATATGTTATTCCAGGTTATGGTCATGATCCACTCGTATGCCAAATTCATCGCTATTTGTTTTGCCGTTGAGGCGTCAAGAGGTAACAAACAAACAAACTAACATTCACATTTATTTATAATATTAGTATGAGTATTTTGAGTTGTTTCGCCAAAGTATTTGAAGGTATGGTATATGAGCATATGTATAAACAATTCTTGCATAGGCTTAATGACAAACAACATGGATTTATTTCAGGGCGATCAACAAATACGAACCTACTTATATACACAAGTTACCTATGTGAATCTTTTAATACTAAAACACAAATTGATTCTGTATATACAGATTTCGCAAAGGCCTTTGATCGGGTGAATCATTCGATCTTACTTAAGAAAATGTATCACTTAGGAATTCATGGTAATCTTCATCGCTGGTTAAGCTCTTATCTTCTTAATCGATCGCAATTGGTGGCTTTGTATGGGTTCGATTCTGTCCCATTTCTGGCTCATTCTGGTGTACCACAAGGGTCAAATCTGGGCCCACTTCTGTTTCTGGCTTTCATTAATGATCTTCTGGAACTTATCACTAGTGAATGCTTGGCATATGCTGATGATATTAAAATATTTTGCAAAATTCAGGGCATTAACGATTGCATGCTTTTACAAAGAGACATCGAAATAATAAACAATTGGTGCATACAGAATTATATGAGTCTTAATATTAGAAAGTGTCAAGTGATCTCCTTCACAAAGGGTAGAAACCCTATATCGTATGATTATAATATCCAGGGGGTCAGCTTGGAGAGAGTTTCCGTTGTCCGTGATTTGGGGGTTATGTTTGATTCCTTATTATCATTTCGACCACATTACGACTACATCGTGAACAAGGCCAACCGAAGTCTCGGTTTCATTTTTCGTACCGCTAAGCCTTTCTGCAAACCAAATTCATTGATTATGCTCTACATATCTCTCACTCGAAGTATATTGGAATATTGCTCATCTGTCTGGTCACCCATATACAATATACACACAGACAGAATCGAATCTATTCAACGCCGATTCATGAGAATGTTGTATTCTAAGTTTGGTTTGCGTCGTAAGCTAATCAACTATGAAGAAAGATTGTCGAAGTTTGATATGATAAGCCTCGCGGATCGACGACAGCTGTCGGATATATGTACTCTCCACAAGATAGCTAGTGGTAGTTTTTCTAGTCAATTACTGGCAAAATTAGATTTTAAGATTGCAACACGCTCTGTACGGGAACCTAAATTGTTTCAAATCCCAATGGCTCGTAACAATATATCACAAAATGATCCATTGATTCGGATGTGTAAATTGTACAATAATTGTGCTTGCGTGAATGATTTCCCTGACTTATTTCACGGTAGTTTTAGGCGGTTTAAGCAGGACTATATTGAAAATTGTTTAAAAAATTGTTTAAAAAGTTGCTAATAATATATTTTGTACTTATTTCTTTATATTTTATTTTGTTTGTTAAATTTTCATTTGTACTTGTGTCTTTATTATTTTGTATAGTTTTCGTAGTATGTAGACTTGGTACCTAGCTGTGAATTGTTAATTGTTTAAGTTGTGTGCAGTTGTTATTGGATAGCAGGTTTAAGTAATATTTTTCTTCTTTATGTTTTTGTGTAAGTGTAATCTGTTATCTGTTACTGTGCCGTTTAATAAAAATAAAAATAAAATAAATGATTCTTTTGGCACTTATATACGAAAAAATATTTAAATTACACATTCAGAAGGTTTAAAAAACATTCACCGTTTCACAATTTTTAAATAGTAGATCTATGCTATATTGGGGCGCGGTAGGTGGTTGTGCTCCACAGTTTGTTTTTCCTTTTATTTCTTATTATATTATCTCACACAGTTTGGTCATATGGCTCATAGTGATTGAGCAATGTAGGTAAATGAATGTTAAGAAAAACAAATTATTATAAAAACATTTAATTATTATTAGCGGAAATTCGATAATTTACTTTGACAATTCATAATTACAACAAAGGTAATTATTTTTCGGTTCTGCTATTTAAATAGTCTCTAAGTCTAGTGAATAGTTGGTGATATTCACCAGTGGCGGTTGCCACTCTGAGTCACACTTGCACAAGACACGGGGCATGCATCACAAACACAACGTTGAGCGCGGCATCGACTGCGCGGGGTCCCGCGGCCGATGCGGGCGGGGGGCGCGTGTCGAGGGCGGTCGACACACGTCCGCCGCTATGCGCCACCTCTCTACTTATCTAAGATTGAGGTTTAATTTCATCGCTCTCTTCCGATGACTTCTCGTCGCTTTTAGTATTTTTTTTTTCCTCGGAGCTCTCTTCGGAGCTATCAGGTGCAGATGCAGATGCAGGTGCAGGTGCATCACCCTGTGGTTTCTCCTGAGGCTTGCTAATCTCGATATCGGATGCGTTTTGGGGATTTTCGGCTTCGACTGGTACTGACTCTGATCCTTCTTTTAGCAGTGTGCTAGGTTCCTTTAATTCCTTGATCGGTTCTTTGTTATTTTCGGGTGACGGTTCAGGTTTCGTTGACTCGGGAGCCTCGACTTCATTCTTTGGCGCTTCTGTTGACACTTTAAGTTCTTCTGTTGACACTTCTTCAGATGCTTGTTTAGGCGGTTCTTCAGATGCTTCTTCAGATGCTTGTTTAGGCGCTGCTTTTGACTCTTCTACTGAATCTTTCTTTGGTGCAGTAATTACCTCTACAACTTTATCAGCGACGGTATCGCGTACTACACGCAGGATGTCTTCCTTATTGTCAAATGGTTTAGCCTCTGTAGCGTCCACGGGTGTGGTAGCTGCAGGAGGGACAGAATCTGCTGCTACGGAAGCTGACTTTTCTTCTGGTTTTGATTCTATAGCTTTGCTCTCTTCAATTTTGGGAAGTTCAGTAGAAAGTGCTTCTTTCTGTTCTACCACAGTCGGTTCAGCTTGTTTATTTTCCACAGCTTTGCTTTCAGAGGTTGGCATGATAGCAGCCGGATCGGTGATGTCGTCAGCAATTTTGGCCAAACTTTTCATAGCATCGATTACATCAATATTCTCAACGGGTAAGGCAGATTTAGCAGATACTTCAGTGGGAACTTCTTTAACTGTAGCTGGAGCCTCGTCTCCTTCGCTAGTTCCTGGGGCATCTAATTTGACTTCGGGGGGATTGCTATCTTCCAGTTTTTTTTCGGATTCAGCCGCCTTGAAATCTTTGTCATCGCTCTTGACAATCGGTTCTTCGGGCTTAGTGACCTCGGGTGTAGGCTCTACAGGGCTACTTTTAGCTGCAGTCACCGGAGCACTATTTTCGGAACCAGATTCGACTGACTTTAAGTCAGTAGGAGCAGGTTGAGCTTCAGGCTTTGTTTCCTCACTTTTTATATCAGCTTCAGGCAAAACAGCAGGAGCTTCTGGGGTTTTTTCAGCGACCGGCATTGCCAGGCTCATAGCCGCGAAGGTCATACATAATAATAAGACCTTCATCCTGAAAAGACAAATTGCGCAATTTAGTGGTTTGATAAAATAATAAGTCTGAGATTTTTGTATTTGAATACACGCCTTCGAGTCGTGAGTGCGGTAAGGCCAATGTTACACGCTGAACGGTTTAGACGCTACGCATAAATTTTCCTATTATGATTACATGTAAGGGCCCAATGCGCTGGTACGAGTAACAATATTCTAGTCGATTATATTGAAATTGATATGAGTAAGTAGGATGTAAACTATTTATGAAAGGGGACCGACAATGAAGCTTTCGTAAAAAAAAACTCATGCTCAAATAACCTATATGCCTGCGTGTGTTGTAATTTAATATAGTATTTCAAAACATAATATTATTTAATACACAAGCATAGAGTCTCAATTGACGCCCGAACATGTGATTTTTAAATATGTTTCATTTTAGAGTTAATTCTTGCATGGCTTAAGTGGTTTCATTAGGTAGGTACTCTTATATTTTTATTAGTTAGTAAGAAGGCCGTACACCTTGGTCGGTTCTATTTATAGCGAGGGATAGCTGTAGGTAGGGCATTGAGGCGATATCCCAGGTCCTGTTGGAATGCGGTCTGGCGCCGCGCCGTGCTGGGAATAGATTACAGCCTCCGTCTCGGGACTATACTCGTTATAAAATAACTATACATTAGCGTACACCCACCTGGCCTATTATTATCATAAAATAGATTGTTATAATAATGTAATTTACTTAGAAAAGATTCGTTTTATGAAAATGTCCAGTAAAATTTAAAACATGTTACCAATTTTAATAATTTATCATTGAAAGGAGGCAAAATATTTGATATGATTGACACTTCCTAGTGCGTGCGCGGTGATACACAGGATATGAACTGCGCGCTAGAAATATGGATGATCCGGCCAGACGTAGGTAACGCAGTATCTGAATTTTAATTGGCTCATTGAATTGAATTGTCAACTAGAATGCAAAACGTGGCATCTTATGAATGATTCACACACAATAGTTCTACCCTGAGGAGTTTTATCGTAGTTTCGGATAACAAAATTACATAAATCTTAGTTTTAAAATGTGGATTGAAGTCCGGCTGGTCTTAAAGCAGTCCAGCGGGGTCAATGTTAATGAACTTCATTAAAATGGTCTTCTCTTTGCTACTATTATATGAATGGAATACGTGAATATCAAACGACTTAAGGTTAAACATCAGTAACGAGGCAGGAAATTTGAATTTTTTGGAGTTTTTTTTTACATTCGTAGAACAATATCGATAGATGTTTCAGTGATGAGCGACCGTACAAGTTCATTTGGCACATTGTGGAACATTTCTCACGATTTCTCTAAAAACCGTAAAACTGACTATTTTGGGAAGTGTACAAAAATAGTTAATATTAAACAAAAAGTATCAATTCTACAATATGCATAATGAACTAATATGGTCGCGAATCACTGAAATATCTATCCATATTGTTCTACGAAGATAAAAAAATAACTCTAAACAATTCAAATTTCCAGCCTCGATACTGATTTTCAACCTTAAGTAAGCCATCCATTAACTCGTCCGGGAACCCGCATGAGGTCTTAATGGTTTAGAACTTCAGATAACGGTATTTCAATTAAGCCCAGATTAATCAGATTGATTTACGCGGTACACCGCTCGCTGAGCTGAGTCATGGTGCTTTTGCTTTCTAGATGGGGTATGTACTTATTTCAGTGTAGGTAATTTTTATTGTCTCGATGTTCGAAGACTTAAGTTCAACATCTTTTAAAAGAGTTGGTTTCTTAACTTGGTTCTCGGTTCTCTCTCACCAGTTTCCTTCATCTTATAACGTGATCCGCTTTATCTTTGTTAATTTTTAAACGATATAGGTATAAGACCTATATAAGTACATATATCTTCGCAGGATCGCGTAATCTGTAATTATTACGTAACTTGGCAAAAATTTGGAACATACCTAGCAGTTAATACAGACTCGTACTATTTATCAGTTCATAACAACACCCTTAGCTCTTAATTGTCACAGATTTCCCTCATATCACTTAATAAACATAACTAGTAGGTAAATACGTGAACGACAAAATCGTGAATGTAGAGTTCATATGCGTTAGTTATGATTTACCATAATTAAATACAATATTTATGAATGAATTAAAGCATACAAAATGTGATTATTTCGCATTCAGCTATACTATACCTACCTAATAGTTGAAAACATACCACGTACATTAAGAAGTATTAGGTAAGCAACTACATGACATAAGTAGGTTTTTTTTTTGTTTTTCAAATTTTTTGAGTTTTTTATTTTAAATTTTATTTTCTTTATTGTGCTTTCTGTTTTGTGATGTTATGACGTTTCGTTCTTATTTTTAATTTGGTTTTTTCTGTGAAACGAACGTTGTGTCTTATTCGTTGCGTGTACATCATCTGTTGCACATTAGTACCGGGGGTCAGCTGAAAATCAGAGCTGTGCCTCAAGCACAGCGTACACTGAGCTGACTACCTAGCTACACACAGTTAATTTAATACTATTTTAGTATTAAAATATATTATTGTGTACTTATGTATTTATTGTCTATTTGCCTTTTGCATTTGCATTGCATTGTGCGTTATTATGTGTGTAGAATAAATGGTTTAAAGGTTAGAACCTAACTTAATTTAAATGAAAATCGCAAGAATTCTATCAAATATGTAAATAGTTTTGTAGAAACTTGGTCAATATAAAAAATTATGGAGGCATATCGCAGCCCTATAGAAAGAAACTGGTGTAAACATCAACAGATAATTAAAAACGCACATCAATTTTGCAAAACTGGTTCCATCCAACCAATGAACCTTCACGATCGGCCATTGGCCCTGAATCCCTTGCTGGAGATTACGTTTCAAATTGCTATGCATTGATTTTGTTTTTTTCTCAAACAAAAAAGAAATTTCTATTCTTAACACACTTGTAGGTGCGGATTACTGCGGATATAAAATAAACAGCGACTCATCGTACCTATACCTTTCTTTTTGGAGGAGATTTTGTGAATTAACATGCCCTCCCAAAACTTACAAATTTTTATCAAAATATAAACGTGTCAGTATTAAAATGTGTCAGATTTATTGTAAAGATCCTAAGTTGAGTTATTTTCTGGAAGGATATCCTCGGCGGGCTGAGGGCAAGTATTGTCGTCTTCCCACACGGCGCGGCAATCATCCAATTGAATCCCAGAGCAAGCTCGTTTATTGCGCCAATGAAAAAAATTGCCGCCTGCTTGTAGGCAAGTACATGCTGCCACACGTGATGCCTAGTGTTTATTGACGCGTTTTATTTGACACTTGCCTTTATCTATTTGCTGCATTGAGTGGTCGTCGACAGAGGTCATGAACTAAGGAAACTATGAAGGAGTTTAATGAAATATAGAATATAAATCAGTAATCACTAGGTACATCTCGGTAAAAAAGAACAAATTCTAATGTAATTTTAAATTAATGTTTCCTCATTTCGTACACTGAAATTGCAATAGTTAATTTTCTTGACATAAATATCGATATTGCTGGTCTAGATTCGTGATTAATGTAACGCTGGATATTGCAGGACAGAACGCTGTTGGAACAATATGTACTATTCCAATAAAATAATTTAAAAGTAACCTTATGATACTAGATCTAAATTAGTTTATGGCGATATAGGTACATAGGTTGCCCAGTTTCAGCTGCAGTTATTAGAAGACCTACTTACTATGTCAGTTATTGAATGTGGCAAAACATTTCAACCTTATTTTGTAGGCCTTGTGAAAACTCAATCTATTATATTGTACCGCAGCTTTTGTTACAATTACGACACAATGTCCGATGTAACGGTTGATCGAACGATTTTACGAAATGCTAATTTTAACGATCTCTTGTCTGTACCTATAGAGGTACTCTATCGAGACGTGTGTTTTAGAAACAACAGGTACAGTAATCGGTTCAATAATAGATAATTCTTTATAGTAAACAAAAAGGAAGTTTATAAAAAGTGCCTACTACATTACATTACCTACCTAACTACTGGATGTAATTTTATTATATCGATCGAAATATTAAACTTATATCTTTTAGATTGTGACATTTATTCTACGTATCATAGAAAGTCTATGAATAAAATAAATAAATAAGCATACTTATTAAACTTAAAGTATTATATATTATTATTTTTAAATCTAGTTTACAGGCGTAAATGTCCAATTTAAATACATTATGACTTATCACTTAGGTACCATTTTTTTATTTTTAAATACTATACTCAATACTGAATTATAATAATTTGATAATAAAATCGCAGATTTTCAACAAAGTTGTGTATTTTTTCTTGAGGTTTGCGTCTAAATGTTACAAGGGCTTATTAGTAATTACCTACCTACGACATAGAAGCACCATTACATGTCCCATTTTGTTTATCTGCCAAGTTCATCGCATCGCATGTGTGTCTATTTGTAAACTGCAGCATCTTAAGATCGTAATAATCGGAGGTTTATGTTTCTCAGAAATAAAAGGTAGGTACCTACTTAGCTAACTATCAAATACATAAAGTTTGAAATTGATTCATTTAATTCAAATTAATTGAAAATCTGTCGTCAAGAACCTTCCGAACTGGAGTTCCCTTCTATGCTTACCACCTTCGGCTATATCATCCATCAGTGACCATGCTGAGATTATGGTTAAATACAGGCCCATACAAATGTGAAACACACATAATGTAAAAGAATAGCTTCCCATGTTATTGACTAGGGTACTTAGGTATAGTACTATAAGAAATCAATCTTTTTAATGTTAGTGTAATTTTGCAACACTGGTAACATTATGAGGATCGTGTTCATTTGCTAAGCCAATTATGTATTTACCATGTCATGGGTGGTACCTACGATCCCTACAATCATTGTGTCACATTAAAATAAAATACAATTCGTAGGAGACGCACGAATCGTGAGATAATTTACGTTATCATTATTGTTCTCTATAGGTAATATTTTTTCAACAAAATATAACAATTACCATGATGAGACGTAGTACGAGTATATCCGTTGAATTCATTTAGGTAGGTATATAGTTGTGATATTTTTTTTTCATGGAACAAATAAATTGAATTAAAATATCACCTCGGCCGCTTCGCGAAATCTTATGCAGTGCAGTATGTTGAGTAACGCGACATTTAATGCAAAGGTTAACTGCACGCAGTATTATAATTTCTTACCACTGGCATTCCACCTTCAACCAATAAAACGAATGAACATCATTACAAGTATGTAGGTACGTTCATATAAAATATCCCAAACAGGTCCGGCTTTCTCCGTTAAAATACAGTATTTCTTGGGAAACAACATTATTGATAATAAATTTACATACACATTAATGTATGTGTTCTTGCGACATTAAATTTGGATGGAGATAAATATTTTCTACGATAGCCTATTACGCATCACAAAGATTGGGATCAAAGTGGAATTACATTTCACATATTTTAGAGGTGTCGGGAAATGTAAATTGGTAAACATAAACGTAAATTAACACTAACTCTTAGTGCCTAAAGTAGGTGCAACTGGATTATATGGGAATTGAGATAAAAGAATTACCTATAGATAGAGCTGCCAATAAACAACCGGAAAAATAATAAAAATTTGAGTCACGATTCGAATCGCATAAGAAAATATTTAAATTTATTATTCAGTTATTCTTATTAAATGGTTGATGGGCTAGGTCTTGCTATAAATAAAATAACTGAAATCTGAGATCTAAATAAAATATCTATAGCTATATTGCTTGTACAGTTTCTTGTGAATCAACTTCACCATTATAAAAATGCATGACCATCGGAGTCCACGACCTAGACATTCCAAATCACGTTTCAAGCTTTCTACAAAAAATGACCTGGTCTAGTAAAGTCTTGTTTATATCTAGATACAGTTACTACTTTCTTTTGGAACGATCGTGATCTAGGGAATTGTTGCGTACCTGCCTAATTGCCATAAATGGGGGTTCCCGTAAAGCTATTTTATTTGGAATCTTGAATTACCCAATGTTTTTTTTTAACATTAATTAAAATGCTATTAATACGCATAGTAAACAATCAAGCTTTCATATAGGTATTTTAGGTTAGAATTGTATCGAAATAAGGTTGTTAGCTCAAAGTTCTGTAGTTAGCTCTATAAGTTGCATTAATGTTGAAACCCGTTATTCGTGTCGTGGGTACTATTGTGTAACGTAGGTAGGTACGACCCACGGTACGGTTCATTGTCGACACATTGGGATTGGGACCACCTATCCATCCTATTATCCGATGCATCTCTTTCGATAAATCAACACACGTTGACAGTGTGTGTTGATTTCATTTATCAATTGAAAACTATCTATTTGGAAATAGTTGCAGGTTCCACCATAAGCAAATGTGATACTACTCGTTATATGGTTTATTACAAAAGATTTATTATATTCAGGAACATTTTCATTCATATAATCGCCTTCTAAAGTTGTTGGCACCTATTTACAGTAAGAAAGATAAATGTTTAATAATACCTAATCCTTAGATCAAATTAACATACATAAATATTCAACTCTAGATAAAGAAAACCACACGTGCCGTGCGCTTGATCGGTGAAAAATATGGTGACCATAAATTCACAACATTTCAGAGACAAGAATGTAAATGTAGGTAGTAGGTATTACCATTATCTGACATTTATAATAACACCACCTGCTGTTTTCGCAAGTGGAATATATAAAGAAAACATAAGAAGAAGCTACCATCCTGGTCCTGATAGATGATCCTTGAAAGTTTGTGGAATTTCAATTAGTAAATTAATTATTATAATGATTTAGGGATTTAGTTTCTTTTTAATAATGTGGTAGATTATTTTGAATTTGAAGTGTAATGTAGAGTAGAGACGAGCAGTAATAATAATCAAGTTTGCACCGTTATTGTTGCTGTTTCATTTCGTTTCAAATCGATTCCATTTACTTGAATTGCGGCCCGGTCATATTATGTGAATAGCTCAACTTTAAGGTTAGGAAATACCTACCTACCTACCTCTACTATAATTTATTTAGAAATACTTCTACTAGGTACATTTACATGAATACTTAATTAATCATGCATTAAATATTCACTTACTATATTTATGTGCTTTTAAAAATTCTTTAAAGGTTAAAGCTTGGGTTTTTAGAGTCTCCTTGAATTAATCTTGACGATTGCTGTAAGAACTTAGGTAGGTACCTACTTACTCATTAAGTACCTGTAAGGTATCTAGTACTGGTACGTACCTACTTATCTAAGATGAATTAGATCAGGTTCTGCGAGAGTTTAGATAAAGCTATTATCGAAAAAATAATAAATCCTCTTAATCGTTCTGGAAGTACATTAGTACCTACTATTCAAATATCAATCAACAACAATTAACGTAGTTATGTGCTGGAACTGTTTAAGAAATCAAAAATATCTTGTTTGTATAACAGTAACCAGAAGCCAATACATATGCAGTATTAGAGCAGCTTCGGTCATTGCCAGCGGAAGAACTTTGAGTTTGTGTAACGGCACTAGCCTGCTTTGGCAAGTGTGAAATGTCAACAAATCCACTCATTTCAAGTTGAGCGCCCCGCGGCTTAGATAAAGAACAACATAAATAACATCGCCCATATATATCTACATAACTGCTACGCTACTGTTTTAATGGCCCTTTCGTCAAGAAAATTTGTGTTACTTAATTTATGATAAATGTTCTGTAGGTATTTTACCTGCTGCGTTTATTTAAATTAATACATTCGATTTCGTCTTGTTTTTATACTCGTACATATGTCATGAATAATGCAGATATTATGGTCTGATTTGTTATTTAAAATTGCATTCGTTTAGTGTAAACAAAACGTGTTCCGCAAAGGTGATTTCACAAGCATGAAGATCATTTGTGATTTGTACCGTGAAAACGTTGCTTTTTCTATATTTCTGTATAAGTACTGAGATTGGCCTCGCTTGTCCGAAAATAATTATACATGCTGCTACATTTTATTGTTGTTACTAAACATCCATGATCCATGAAAATCTTTATCATTATGTTAGATAATTGACGCGGCACGTTACCTTGAGTAGCGTTCCTTACGGTCGCTGTACTTTTTGCCCGGACCTTCTATTTGAGTAAGAAAATGATAGGGTAACAATAAGTTTCGATGAATGTTTCCGTTCTCATAGTTCAGGAAAGCCTGACTATCGAAGTACTTAATCATTGATGTCACGTGCCACGGAAATGTACTGCGCAAATCGTATTGCTCATTGAGTCACAATACACTGGCAGGAATATGTGCAAACTGACGCTATGATGAATTTATGGTGCGTTGGATGTGATAGGTTTACTAAAGTGTTCATGTATCTTTCGCGTTACTATACATACTTTTGTTTTGGAGATGACTTCGTCGTATTTCTTCGGTTGCCGATCTGACGTCTACTACACTTTATTTTAATCATTTTTAGTGTTCCGTACCCGAAGGGTGCCAAACGGGGCCCTATTACTAAGACTACTGTCCGTCCGTCCGTCCGTCAGTCTGTTTGTCAGTGGACTGTATCTCATGAAAGGTAATAGGTAGACAGCTGACATTTTCAGATAATACGTATTTCTATTGCGGCTATAACAAAAAATAATAATAAAGAAATAAAATTAAAAATTTAAGGAGGCGCCAATACAACAAACGTCTTTTTTGTGTTTTGTTTTCATAGCACAATGAGTTAATTTATATTGTACAGTATCCTCCGTTTGCGAGTCCGACTCGCACTTGGTCGGCTTTTCGTTTATTATTTAGGTTCCTTCGTATAAGCCAAAGCTAATAGAAGTTACCATACATTCAGAAATATTTGTAGTCTTGCCGAGTTTATTTTAAGTTATTTATAAAAACTTTTTGTATTTTTGTTTTTCTCCTCCAGCTGAGATCACAGGGTTGAGTCATGAAAAACAATTACTTTTTTCCTAACATGACGTACGTATCCTGACAAACAGTAAGTTCGACTAACCAGACGTTTTTTATCGTAATTTTGTAACGCTTCATTCGATTTGCAGGGTCATTATTAGCTACTCAGTCAGACCCAGTGTGGCTAATTACTAACTTCATTATTTCTTTCAATTAGGTACCAAACTCATTTTTTACTTTGTAGCAACTTTTTTTTTTGTAAGGATTCATTAAATATCTAATAGGCAAGTCAGCATCAAGTCATCAACGTTATTATTTTTTCTTATAAGCAATTATTTATCTGATACATTTAATAAATAATTATCTACTATTATTTGTTTCCGTTTTTTTACATTGAATGATTCATAGGTAATTTTCACTTTACAGATACGACCTACTTGGCCCTATGATACCAAATTGACAAATAAAATTAGGGCTTCGGTACTTAGTAATATTCTAGTGATTCACCATTGTAAAAGTGCATTATAACTGTTTGGTGCTCATCTAACGCTGGTTCATAGTCAGAATCAATTTGCTATGCATTAGTCTTGGCTGACGAGGCGGCACTTGTTTTTAGAGAATCGTGAAGGTTTATTTAAGGAAATTACTTAGGAAATTCCACGGCATTGTTGCCAAGAATGACTCCTACACTTTAAATGATTTAAAATTGTTGTCCCTTTATAATGTTTTCCTTCAGGAAATAAAAACAACTTCAAATAGGTCTACAGTTAGAAGTATACAATAATCATAAATTAACTATATATGTAACTATTGTAATTAGATACTGTTTTGGAGTCTGCAATAATAAATGGGGCTTACTCGGGGGAATTCCTTAATTAAATAATCAACAAACGTCCATAATTTCTCGAACGAATTGACAACCTGCTACATTTTTTTCTGTTTTTGAAGTAGTTTTAAAAAGCCTTAAAGATATTGATACGAATTATTCAAGAAGCGTAAACAAATGTGTCCGTTGTATGCCTAGCATCGTTGTTGATAATAACTGAAACACTTGCAGGAAAACTTTATGCTTTGAACTTATCGCTTTTACATTGTGTTTATTTATTCACGCATGTTACGAACTTTTCTTTACTTAGCGGCTTTCTTTCGAATATGTATTATAATATTTGTATAATTGCCTTTCTATGATTCTAGTGTTTTTCAAACGTATTTGCTGAATTTTATAAATAACTCTAATGGTTGTAAAAAATATAAATAATAGATAGAATAACATATATATTAAAAATAATATTTGTTATTCTAAAGCTCACATTATTTTCTGAAAAATAGTATTTTATATAGTCAAAAATATATCTAATGTATTTGAATCTCTATCAGAATAATATAATAAAATAAACCTGGCACGCTAGACACACTCGGTTTTCTGATCCCAAAATAAGTTGAAGTAATAACTACAAGAGTATTGTGCTAATTGCTCATCTCCGTTAACAGTGAATTTGTGTTGCATGCAGCGCACGGGCGCGGGCGTCGCCGCATCGCCAGACCTGTCCGCTGAACCAAATAAGTTCTGGTTACCCTAGCATAAATTGAGATCCTTGATCAATTATTATCCGCACAGGTTATTGTGAAGCGCTTGTTATTTGAAAATAAATGGAATCAAAATTTCGATTGAAATATAAAATTTTATACAAAAGCTTTGTATGTTATCATATTATGCATTTTTTTGTCACTTAGGTACAGTGGTACAGTAGAAAAATACTTTCAAATTTAGATTTAGTATAAAAGTTGTCAATTCAGCTATTTTCTCTTATTTAATAAGGCTATAAGGGCGGTTGAATATTTTTTGACTATTTTAACACTTTCTAAGCTGATATTGTAATACTTACTTGAATATTAGTCCTGTAACGATAAAAGACTGGCGGCTGCAGACGCAATCACTAACACCAAGTTTAAAAAAATCTTTATTCCAAGTTCAAATATTTTTGAATGTGCGATCGCTCTGACTGCCGGCAATGTATTGGTAGTTTGTTTGATAATGTCGGTGTTTATATAGTACGTTCGTGAGGCTCGTTGACAGAGCCGATGCAAGTGGCCTGCGTATGACCATCTCCGCCGTTGGGAGCTTTGAGTTCATACTGTGCATCTTTTGTTGTTATTTTTGTACTTGTAGAATTTATTAGTGGCTGAACGTCGCGTATCCGGTGTCGAGTTGGTTAATTAATAAAACTGCAATAATTACCTATATCCTTTTTTTTATTCTGCTATCAGTCGGAGATGTGAGCCTGAATAATCAACCATTAATTACCGAAGTCAAATCATGGTGAGATTTTGAAATCCTAATTATTTTATTAGGTATACCTACTGGGTGGATACTTTGAGATGTCATTTTTTGGAATATTATCATAGTAATTTTATGAATAATCTTTATTGTTTGTATTATTCGTTATGCTGAACAACTTTAACCTTAGAAACAACTCTAAGATTATCTTTTGTGAAAATAGTTTTTTCAGAAGCCATGTCGAAGAGTACCTATACTTTCCCACTACTGTTTTCAAAGAAAAGAGTTAGGTACCGGTGCACGACTATTGTATGTTCCAACAGGTTCACTTGAGAGCCAGTTCCATTCTCGGCTTTGTGTGCTATTGCCACTTTTGGCGCATCACATTCCCTGGTATGGATTGTGGTCAAACACAGGATTATACACTAGCTACACTAGCCTCTGTCCCGCGATTTCACCAGCGTTCCCGAGGGAAATATTGTTTTCCAGGGATAAAAAGTGTCCATTGTATTACCCAAAACAAATTCTGTGTGCCTTTCATCCAAATCCTTTCTGTAGTTTTTGCGAAAGCGTTTTTTGTGAAAGAGTAACAAACATCTTCGCAAATCACATCCTCACATCCATACAAACATTCATATTTATGATATTAAGTAGGATCATCATCGTCATCATCAGCCTATAATGTCCCATTGCTGAGCACAGGCCTCCTTTCACATATCAGGGTGAAAGGGAATGGGCAGATACACCACCACGCGTGCCCGCTGCGGATCAGTGGAGGTAGGCTAGTGGTCAACCTAGTGTTGGAGTTTTCAAGCCGCCTAGAAGGCCTCGCAACTAGTTTAATGATTATCACAATTAAGTGATAACCGGGACCAACGGCTTTACGTGCCTTCCGAAGCACGGAAACGCTCAATTAGATATAGGTACCACTAGGCGGTCACCCATCCAGGTACCGACCACGACGGTGGTAGCTTAACTTGCTTATCGATTAAGAACGGCTTACCATGCTACACCACGAGCGCTGCAGTAGTATTAAGTAGGATAGGATAGTAAAACAGTTTTCTTTTAACATCATTTAAATTTAGAACTTTTTAATAATAAAAAAAAACCGCCTTCAAATTACACTAAAAAATATGAAATAACTCTTATCTGACACTGTTTTGAAGTCAGCGAAAGATATTGACGTTATCCATATAAAAAATATTTTTATTTTTCAATTTTCAGTTTCGAATAATGTGTTTTCAATACTTCTCAAGATTTGTCACTGACCGAGCCACCGCATATCATTGATAAATTGTCGACAATATTGAATTTAATACTTCAATCGCGGTGTTTCTGCTTCCGTTGAGGAATTCCATCATATCTTCAATTTCTACGGTCAGATCACGATAAAATTTATATGGGACTTCAAATATTACAGTTTAAACGATCTAAATCGCATAATGATAAGAAAAACTCGCAAACCCGAGTAATCGGTGAACATATTATATAAATAAAACGCGTCGAACATAGCACCTCCTCTTTTTGAAATCGGTTTTATAAGGCGATGAATTGTATGTTGTCGGTGCATATTGCACTTATCACTTATATTATTTGCGTGATCATGTTTAATACTTAGGCATAACTATACATAAGTACTACGTGCAATATGAATCAAATATCATATAGGCACGTGACAATTCTCTACATATATTTAAATTCGTGGAGAATATAACAATTAATGTAAGGCTAAGTTAACCAGGTATTTATAAGATTCTTATCGCAAATCACTATCAGGTAAGTACCTATTAAGATTAGGTATTACCTACTGTAAATTATACTACACTCTCACTTCGATTTCAATAAGAGAGTGGTGATTTAACATGAATATGAGTTTATTTCTTTGCGATCGCGATCAAATTAGGCATGCAGATAGCCTATGTTATGGAGAAGGACATATGTTACTTTTTATACCGGGAATGCGAGGGGCAAGATTTAGATGTTTGTGACTCATCACGCATCAATGGTTGAACAGATTTGAAATGGGCATAAATATAGCTAGCATTAGTATAGCTAGAATATGTTATGGCTTACCACATACGTTACTTTTATCCCGGGAAACAATATGTACATCGGGTACGCGGGTGAAACCGCGGGACGGTAACTAGTCATTGATACACTCACCGGCATAGAATATGGCCCAAGTTCGAAATTTCATACAAAAGAGGTGTTTCCAGCAAAGATTTTCTCTTCTTTAATATTGATTTAAAGGCACTGAATTCAGTGTCATTTAAAAGATAGAAAAGTCAGCATTTGGAAACTTCAATTGAATTTAATGTGCCATTTCTCGTATACACCAAACATGGACATTAATTAGTATGGACTATGCAAATTAAAGATAGATAACTTTTTAACACCTCAAATAGCAAAAATGAAATTTTCGACTCTAAAATTAATACTGTCTGCAAGCCGGCTTTTTTAGCTTTGAAGCGATATCAAATGCAGTGCAAAAAGCTAATATCAAAGTAGAGAAAATCTTTGCTGAAAACACCTCTCTGGTATGAAAATTCGAGCTTGGGCCAAATTTTATGCCGGTGAGTTTATATTCCAATCATACTCATGTTTGTATAGACAAACCTTAGTAATAGTACCTTCTTGCCTCAGTATTCCACAAATAACATAAAAGTAATAATTGGCCAAGTTGGAATGTAAAACTTAGCCAAGTTCACCTGTTATGTGGCAACAGCCTGTTTAATTTGCTTATTTCCATAGAATTATGGCGTACAGCCTTTTGCCATGGAGCTCAGCTGCAGGCTTTCTGGCAGGAAACTGTCTTTATTTTGCAGGAAAGGACAATTCGCGCATTTTACTGTTTATGTCCTCGCGAATCCCTACGACATGAAATATGAACGTTACCGTCAGCTGTACATTGTTGAAAATATTATCTTTGTCCAAAAAAAAACTAAAATGTCTTAAAATAAATTCGAAGGTTATATACTTAAAGCAGAAATTAATAAACATACCTTATAGGAGCCTGATTATGTGGAATGCAAGAATATAATGGTGGGAATAGGTGCTCTCTGCACTTCTATCCAACCCCCTGACTAAGCGGAGTAAATGTATTAGAAAAGAAAGATCCACACAATAAAATACCATGCTATAAACTTTCTTGTCGTACTCTTCACAGTTCACAGCACGTTCATAAGTGCCTTAACAGGGCCTTATCTGAATAAATGAGTTCTGATTTGTTATGGTCAACTGAATTGGTTTCAACTTCGCAAGTTATTTAAATAAAACTTTAAGCCGCCTACTGAACTCAAACTTTAAAGCATCATGTTATATTTATTTCATAATAGTTGTAGAGTGGTGGGAAAAATGACAGAAGGATTACTTACAAACAGGCAGACGTTCCACCTGATAGATTCGTGTAATTTTGCAGTGCAGTGCACACGGGCAGTTGCGTGTCGCCGGTATTTTTAGAGTTCCGTACTAAGCCTTCGCTCGCGTCCGTCCGTCCGTCTGTCTCAGTGGTCTGTATCCTCATGAACCGTAATAAATTGATTGAAATTTTCCCAGAATGTGTATTTCTATTGCCGCCTATAACCAACGTAACACAGTTGTATCATAATGCACCTACTATTAAAACACATTTTAAAGCTTATATAACTAGATAAAATCTTACATAAGTAGGGAGAGGGGGTAGACCGAGACATCTTATGTGTCCTTAGTCCGTACATGGCGGTAGGGGGAGTGAAAATGGTAAATCGGCCTTACGTGGATAAAGAATAGGACCCCTACGCGCACAAAGCCTAGAAGGGAACGGAGTCTCAAGTGCAGCTGCAGGCTGCAGGAAAACACCACCACAGTTTTAGAAACAGTTTTTTTCCGCACCACGTAGTTTCATAGGTACGCGATCGCCTGGAATTTTGATAAAGCTTTACGGGCTATTTTGCTTAGGGAACCTGTGTGTAAAATGTCAAGTATTTAGATCCTGCGAATTGAGCTGAGTGTGCGATGTGCATCTGTCAATCAGCCAGTTTCTCCTTCCATATATACCTACAGATAGATAGATGAAAAGAAGATAGATATACCCGCCTAGAAACAGAAAATACAATAGTGGGGAATTAGTATTTAGACGACCTTTGATATTATAACAGCTAAAATAAAAGAATGTTTGCGCCGATTGAACTGTGTTAATAATATAGTTTTACCGTAATACCACATATTTCCATATATTTTAAACGTGTTTAGATTAGATTTAATTTATTTATATGACTATGACATTTATTAGGGCAAATTTTTCAATGGTCAGATAAACGGTAACAGTCTGGTTACCTATTTGAAATTAGAACTTTTTTTGTACAGACTGGTTATTCTGAACTCACTTATTAGGTATCACCTAGATACCTAGATACTTATGTATTATCTGGATCTAATTATTTCAGAAAAAAAACGTTACCTATCGTAAATAATACATTGACATACCTCTACATTAAACAAATGTAGTCAGATTATCATAAAAAGAAGAAAAGAAACTTCTTGAACTTGGTTGAAGGTTGACTTTTGAACCGAAGGTCACTTTACTAGCTTCTACCTCCATAAGCCCTCACAGGGCCTTAACTGAAATCAAAGAAACACTGATTGACTGTATAATTACTGTACGGTACTTGAATATGAGAACCTGTTGATAATATTTACCGAAATACAGTCCTAAGTAAATAAGGTACTATTTTAAAATCATCACGTTGCTATAGGCCTTTTGAACAATCAATTGAATGGAACAACGACTCTGGTGTGAAAACAACAACACGCTAAATAATAAACATTGTCTACGTTTGTAGCTATCCAACCTTGACATTTCTTCTTTTATTGTGAAAGTAACATTATTTAGAGATGTTTACCTACCGTATATCTATCCTATCACTAATGCCATTAGTAAACTTTATAGTCTATAAGTAATGTTACATGTTTTTTTTATTATCCCGTGAACCATAAAATGCCACCCATCATTACGGCCTATAGAAAGGTCAAGCAAAGCAGTTGTCTTTTTCTGGTTCCGTCCGTAAGGAACCATTATACCTAGTTTCGTTATTTCCGTCTGTAGTGACAGCCATTTTACTTTCTAATTATAAAGTCTATGTCGTTGAAAATTTGGGTGCTTCATTAGTTTTATAACCACAACAAGCTATGAAAAAAATATCGGCGAGCGAACATGTAAATGAAAAAAAAAACTATTCGCACCAAGTTTTGTTGAATAGGTCTTGGATTTATTTTCAGCTAATGTCTTCAACAATTTTCGATATCATTAATTTTTTTCGAAATATAAAGTGACCGTTTTGGCCTAGAGTAGAGTAGAGTAGAATACATATAGAGTCCCTTTACAATAAACATAAACTTTAGTTTAGAAAACATCTACAGAGCTATCAAGGAGTGAAGTTACAAACAAAACTATCACAACCAATGAGTCTTCAGAAGCTATAGTCGACTTGACTATTTAGTATACTAACTACTACATACATACATACTACGGAATCGTATCTATGGTACCTACTACATGCACTTGGCCGGTTTTTACTTGTATGTACGGAGGAAATATATTTCAACTTTAAGTTAGTGGGTAGCAATTTATTACAGACAAGTAACCTAGTTATCCATATTATTATCATAGGTATACTTTTGTATATGATCATCACGAATCGATTTAATTAGTCGCCGTGCCATAGACAGGTTTAAACACGTTTGTTTTGTTTTTAAAAAAAGAAAGCATCCTCGTGATCTAGAGAAGACTGGTAGGGTAAATTAAAATTTAACTTAAATTTCTTTTACCTTTTATTTCTATTATGAAGAATAGTAGTAATTTAGTAGTAGGTATGTGTGATCTCGTCACGCAGGCCCATTGCAGTGCGCAAGGCTACATATAGGTTAAGTTCTTTGTTGCAAATAATTTATTATTAATTTTCAAATACTTCTTAAACAGGCAGTTATAATAGATATCAATCGATTGAAAATTCAAAGTTAATCGATCACAATGGCATTATCGTTACAAAGTCGTAAAATCTGCTATTGTGTAGCAATGAAAAATTGTGTGTTATTGCATGCTGCATACCTACCATAAATCCACTGCTATATTTGTGCTAGCAAAATATGTCAGTAACCCAAAAAATAAATTAATAGCACTTTAAATATCTAGGTAATTAAAAAAGTAATTTAAAAAAAACAACTTCAAAATACACTAAAAAGTATGAAATAACAAATAACTCTAGTTTGAAACTGATTTGAAGTCAGCGAAAGAGCACGACGTGTTAAAATATTTTGTACATACAGTATTGTTTGATAATTTTATTGGATTAGGTACTTTTTTATTAATTCATTTTTAGTTTTTCTTAAATGCACTAGAATTGACCAAGGTTTTGAGATGTTTTTCCTTTTACACCCGTAGCTAGCTCGTAAGAATAAGCCAGGCCGTCACACATCTTGAAAACTACTGAACCAATTTCGATGAAACTTGCACTGTTCCTAAGTTGAAGTAAATTTAAACCAATTAAAAAACAACGGTTACAATCTGATTAATATTTTCGGAGATATGCGTGGACAAACATACTTACATACATACAAATATAATAGAAGCCCTAATAGATTATCATATTATTATGTGAATATATATTGCAGTTCCAATAATATTACATACATAGGTACGATAATAATCTCCTTTTTTTTGGTCGATTTTGTAAATTAGGATGTAGGGGATAATCACCGAAACTAGGTACTCCAAATCTAATTCTGAAAATTATTTCACTAATAGAAAGTTATATTATCCCCGAGTATATCCGCTACTTTTTATCCCAGGAACGCGGTTGAAACCGCGGGTTACAGCTACAGTTGTAATGGAGCTTGTGTTACGTTGTCTCTACATTAGATGACTCTTGTCAAGCAGTTATTGCCGTACAAAATCAATCATGCTTCTATTAATTTATGTGAAACTATGCGCCAACGAATGGAAGTGAATGTATATTCCTAAAAATAGAGATACTTACAAACTTAATTTTATTGTCAGGAATAAATAGGAATCTATATTATGTCTATGAAACTGAACCACTTTTTTCTATTGGTAGCGATCATGAAAAAATCTAATTTTTTTATTTACTTTGTATGTGCATTATACACTTTGACTTTTTATTCATCTTAGAAACGCATGTATCCAATGACTAGATACTAATAATTAATAAAAAAAAATTGTTCATTTGTATAATTAAAAAAATTATTAAAATTCATTAGAATTATTACAAATCGAGTAAACACCAACCAGAGCACGACTCGAGTAGACTGCGCTCGTAACAGGGTGTTTAAAAATACGTCATGCGTCATAATGAATATACATCATATCAATATTTGAATATATTAATTATATAAATGTTCATGTTTTTTTAATGATTGATTAGTTCCTATTCATTGAGTACATTATGTGGGCTGCGTTTCTAAAACGAATAAAATGTCACGGAGTATAATAAGTATTAGTTGAGTACTGGGTAGTCTGTAATTGAACTGATTTGATCATTCTGATAATGTTAAATATCAATAGGTATATAAGTATAATTTCAGGAAGGCATCAACTTACTTGTTTTTTAAATGAAAACTGTCATAATTATGGCTACCGCAAAAGATTTACTAAGTTTTGAACAATACTTGCCTTTGATATTGTCACAGAATACTAATGAACTCAGTTTCAGTAAATATTACTCTATTGTTAAACGATTTCAGTAATATGATTTATTTATTTTTAAACCGACCTTCAGCCTAGCAGGAAATAACAATAATAAGTATTTTTCCTAGAACTTGATACTTAGAATAGTAACTTCAATATTTTAAAACACTAACGAACACGTGGGTATATAGGCTCAGCAAGGTTTTCCGGAGAAAAGCCTGAAAATGATCTCAACGCATATTATCCCTATCTCCTATACAATACTGATAAATAGATGCAAAATTCTCTGGACATTCATACTGCCAATGAGCACTAACTCATGGAAAGTGGAAATCCAGTAGTTTTTCTGATCTAAATTACTAATGTGTTTTAAAGTAAATTGGTGTTAAAGTAAATCAAAGTTATAGTTAGTGTAACATCAGGCGGGCCGTATGCTTGTTTTACAAATTAGTGGTATAAAAAAAAATGCTTTATAGTGTATGATCAGTACGAATTTTAAGACAGTTAGAGCATAGCATGTTTTTGCTCAAAGAGCACCGCAGCCAAATAACATTGTTGTAAAATTACACAAAAGTATGGTTATAGCACAGTATGTAAGGGTCGGTTGCGTGTGTGACGCCCCGAGAGTTGTAAGCGTTCCTTGTGATGCAATGCAACACCCGTGGCATCACAAGTGTCCATCAGTGCTATTCTGTAACGTTCATTTGCAAAATCACTTCTGAATCCGCGATGAGATTAGAATTTCATATTCTTAAACTGAGTGAGTTCGACACTAGCGCCACCGAGTGGTGACGGAAGTGAGAAGAACTACGACAGGTGAGTATTTTGACGTTTTTCAATAGGATTTGGTATTCTGAAACGTAATTCACCCGCCAATTCAGTTGCGAGGTGAGTTGCGAGATGACTTTCGAGATGATTTACCTTTTACAGAATAGCATAGCATAGGGCTACCGATTACCACCACGCGAGCCGTATGCTTGTCTGGCAACTTAGTCATATAAAAACAATAAAAAAATACACCGATTACACGCATAAAACTACTACAAGCCTACCGTAGACCCAATTTCATAACCAAGAACCTGCCTTCGGCTCTTGAGATTTCTGTAACCCACGTCATAGTAGATATTTAGCTATCGTATCGATATAAATTAAAAAACTAAAATAAATTTGTAGACGATCACTATGCAGCCCATGCTGGATCAGGCGTCGACGTCTGACTCATTTTATCCAAACATTGACGTTACAATTTACGCAAATTGCCAATCAACGTCACAAGTGATCGCGAGCGTATACTAAGTTTTTTTTGTTTATAAACTTTTGGCGCCAATGCCGTTGGCTTCTGCGCTATTTACTTCGCAAGTTAATAAGATTATCACAAGACCGCGTGAAGTAATTGGTACTGTAATCCTAGCGATGTCAATAATTACTTTAATTACTTAATTTTTCATTCATATTGTGATAATAAGCGATGTCAGATATGGCTTCATTATATTTTTATTAGGCAGGTAGGCAGATTATATTTAATGGTTTAAAAAACTCTTTTATTAATTTTATTTAGCTCCTTTAATTGTTTACCTCCAATTAGCAAGTTCTGTTTCTACACACTTTTAATATTTTATTCTATTTGTGTTCTACCCGTGGTGGCCTGGTCGATTTTCGAACAATTTATATTTTTGTTCGTCAACGGCAACTAAAACCTATGAAGTGAGAACCGAATATTTTTTCCGAGAATTTTTACCGACTTAAAGAAAAAAGGAAGTTCTCAATTCGGTTGTTTTTTTTTTCATGTTTGTTACCTCATAACTACATTTAAGTGAAAAGTAGAGTATTCACCTCGAAGACATCGCCTGTCTTCGTCGTGGGCAGCTTGGACCCCTCGCCACAGAATATTTAATAGTACTACGTACCCTCGCTTCACTCAGGCCTCTACATAACACCCTCGCTTAGCACGGGAGTTTAAAATACCTCGCTACGCTCTGGAGTTAACTCGAAAGTCCCTCGTTACGCTTCACTACTACGATTTCAATGTTCCGCCCTTGACGTAAGCTTGCACTGCTTTCACTGCTTTATCCCCTTGGTACATAATTTACAATTTGTTTACATATGTCTGTTTTCGTTAAAAACTTACGATAGTACGATGTTATTCTCTGGTTAGGTCATCGATTTTTTGTGTATCCTGTCCCTGTGTGGAATCGAATGCAACGGACTAAGCCGTGAGTCATCAATGGCTTATTAATTATAGCTTCTCTGGGAAAATTTTAGTAATAATTGGTGATAGGTTTAATCATAGTAATAGAAGATCAGCAGTCACATTTACAACCACTTCATCCAAAACCTGACCAAAATCAGTGCTCACCTACTTAAAATATACTTTGATATTATTATATATATTTTTATTGAATTATCCCTTGTTTGGATCCGTGAAAGAAACATCTTTTTTTTTGTGTGTGTTTCAAACTACTATTTTAGCTTAGTTGGTTTGCTCTTCATAAAGCAACACTTCATAACGTAGATTCTGTAGACTGATACTGTAGACTCGTCCTATTACAATTTAACCATTTGGCCTATCCTCAGTTTTAGTGGAGGCTATATTTTTTTATGGATTCGACCGCGAGTCGTGCAACTTAACCTTTACCTTCATTAATACCTCACGGTCTACCACCAGCGGTCACATGCTTTGCTCGTCTCTGTATTATTTACTTCTAACTATAACTTTAAACAATTTATAGTACACTGTTGCTATGATACAGATCAATAATTTTGATACATCTGTAACTATCTACTTCATGGATACAATAATAGCATTTGCGTCTGACTGAAAAGCTTAATCTATCTACTATTAGACGTATTTTTAGCTTCTTATCACTGTTATTGTTTAATTTGAAATAGGACTATATCCACTTTGAAATGTAGTCAGTCTAGAGATTAATTATTAGGCTCTACCATCATCTTTGTGCTTCTCGATTATGTTCTGCATATTTGGGTATTCCTTACGAACTATGCTTACGAATTACGATTTCACAAACAATGGGAATCAAAGCCACATTGTCACCTCAAACTTATTCTGAATATTTGTAAACAAGTGGATCTGATGACGATCACCATAGTTCTATTCCATCTAAATTCTTTAATTCATTCTTTTGTTAATCTTGCAATTGTCATTTGTAAAAATAAGCGTGCTAATCCTGATAATGTAAGTTATACACAAATTATGAAGTCTTCATACCTTTATATTATAACACATGTAAAGGCTAGAACATTGTTTTGCCAAAAATTGTTGTGACGTATTTTGCAGTAAAAGAGTAAAGTAGTAATTGTTAATGATTGTTTCTTTACCTACACTATAACGATAGTTACTTGTCACCGAAACTATTCGTCACATCATATCTGCTGTGGTAAATTTGTTTTTCACGGATTTCATTTTCGTCTACATAGATTGGGGAAAAATTTTGTAAATGATTCCGAACCTTATCTACGAATTTATAAAGTCACTTTTGACATTTCGTTCTGAATTAGTCCATGCCAATTTTTTGTATGTTAAAACTAAAGTAGAGTGTGCATTATTTTTAAAATGTTGGCGACAAAAACAATAATTGATTTGTTCCGCCGAATCGTTTGTGTTACATACAATGGATGGACCTACGTAGACTACTTAGTGCTTTATTATGTTTTATTAGCATTCAAATTATTATAATTTCATAAAACAGTGAGTCCTGGCTTCTATTTTATAAGTTAAACATAGAAAAAGAACAAATTTTGTTTGTGCAGACCAAATAGCTCTAAACAGATTTTTAGGTTGTGCTCCAAAGACACACCACATGTATAATAACAATTACAATTAAGGTATTAATCTCTTTATTAATTAGGTGCCAAATTAGAAGAATTCATACCTGGAATAACAGATAGACTATTTAAAAGCATTTTCGATCATGATCTTATGACTATTAGATATACGTAGGTACATATATATTATTTTTCTACTCATTTAATTTGGGCACACATAAGCAAACATGTAAAATTCATACCTTTGATTTTCGGAAAATAATGTTGTTGATACTAAAGTACAAATATAACGTGCAAGTAAACCAAATTCACTTTTGGAACTGAATGAATTCACTCGTGCCAAGTGAAATGTTGCGAAAATATTTTCGTCATTACCATCAGACGATTATTTTTACGCTGTCTGGCATGTAAATAGTTCATAAATACATTAGGTATGTAGCTTTTCCAGAGAATGTAGTTTGATCTTATTGTCCTTGATCTACGTGCTATAGCTTGTTCTGCTGTAGCGCATATTACAAGGTATTTTTGTAAAATAGCTGACCCAGCCCGGCTTCAAGGTAGACTCTACCGTCTCGCAATCTTGTCTCCTTGTCCTGTACCCCGTAGACGGATAGAGAGACAAGATCGGGGAGAGTCAGTCCTATTCTTATTTTAATCGCATTGTAACTACAACACATTATTGAATTAACCTTCTCCGAAAGACACTCAATCAGCACTCTTTTCAGATGAGCTTTCAAACAGAGCAATATTTTGAGAAGAGACAATTCGAAGACGAATTAATAAATAAGTCAGTTTTTCAATTAATAGTGCCTGATAAAACTAGTGCTGTAACGGTTGCAAATACATATGAAGCTCCTAAGACCAGCGTGATTCCTTCAGACATTGCTAGAACATTGACCTTGCTCTTTGGAACGTACACCAACTTACTCTGTTTTGGACTTTAGATTCATGGGAAGCATAACCATTATGGCCGAGATACCAGACGCAAATGATTAACCTAAGTCTGGATGGAATTATGTATATTAAGTACCACAGTGAACTGCTCTTCATAGTACAAGCTCTGCTTAGTTTAGGATCAGATAGCCGTGTGTGAATGTCCCACGATATGTATAATTCTCCTACTAAGCCCTCACACACGAACATACTAGGTACCTTTTCAGCTGAGGACTTACCTACCTACTATAAACTTCAATAGCATTTTTTTCATGATTTTTTTTGAGTTGGATCGCAAATTGCAAATAGTTGGTGATACGGCCTCCTTCGTTCAGAAACATCAAAAGTGCTGTTTCCTCAATACGAGTCTTAAAAAATATAATTTCATGCATTTCCCTGTGTTACGAATAGGCAACAATAATGTTGGTTGGCAGTAATGTGTGGGTTGCTAATAACACACCGTAAGAAAGGTCACATTATGACTAAGGAAACGAGTGCCATCAGTTCTACCCTTTATGTCCTCAGCACCTGTCGCTGACGTTAAGAGTTGTGCACACTGTCTCTATTGTTGCGTCTATGTAGAGTTATTGTAAGGTTAACGCGTGATAGGTTGAATGAGATTATGATTCTTCTAATGGAGTATACCCACGACTTCGATAGTGTGACGGGCCAGTTGGCGCGCGCCACAGGTCATACATTTGTGTGCACGAACCTGTCTGTATGTCCTGAGTCTGGGTGTAATTATGTATATTATGTATGTATTTACAAACAAAAAAGTATTGTATTATATCAGTTATCTGGTTCCCATAGTAGGTAGTTATGGATCCCCCTACCCCCTCTGTTTTAGACTAAATGCTGGCTCAGCATCGCCAGCCGTGTGTGGTCCATTTGCGTGGGCAATTTATCTATAATTATTATTGCAAGTCAGCAGTCGTTGCATCGGCTGGTGGCCACTGCCTTTGTTAGTTTTAAGACACAATAAATTCACCTTAGCATCGGTGTAGACGTTGTCATAGTTTTAATTTAGTTTTTAAAAAACCTTTTGAACGTTCCCAAAATTTGACTGGCGCAGCCGGTAGGATTTGCTCAGGCTGCGTAGTTTTGTTATATATTTCGGGTGTCCAAATTCGCCCGAATTAGTAGAACGCGCGATAGCTGAACGAGTGAATCCTCGAACCAAATAAATAAGTCAATTCGGGTAAAAAAGGAAAGTGAGTGAAAATGGGAGTAGCGGTCGGTTGGTGAGTAAAACTTTTCGCCAATCCTTGTTCCAAAATCCTCCTATAATTCATTTACATTATTTAATTTTGTTATTATTGAGATCGGAATTCTCTCATGATAACGTGTCTGGTTTCTTAGTATGAATTTCTGCTAGTGCCTACTATTGATAAGAATACGCATAGAGTAGTTTGAGAATAGGGAATACACTTTTTCCTTATTTAATTAATTAATAAATAAATCGTTATAATTTGATCTCAGCATTGATCACTTTATTGCATTGTAATTTTAAGTAAACTAGAATATCCAAATCTGTTCAGTTTTATTTTACATATTTTTACAAATTATACAACTTTTACATTTTTATAAAAACTTTAATCCTTTATATCCTAAAATTAACTGTGCTTTTATAACTGTTATATTTTTGTGTGTGTTATATTTTATTGATTGTGTTTTATTCTGTGTTACGTTTACTCTGATCCTACATTACCCTGTTAAAAATGGCTCAACCACAACTTATAACCGTACCTAGCGAAATGTTAAAATTGATCCCATTATACAATGGTGAAAAGAAACAGTTAAATTTATTTATCCGTAAAGCTGAATACATTATTAGTAAGTACAGAGGTAATGAGGAACAGAACTTATATTTGTACCATGCTATTACAAGCAGATTAACCGAAAAAGCAGCTTCACTGCTATCAGAACGAGAAGATGTCGAGACTTGGACCGAATTAAAGGTATTACTTCAGCAACATTTTGGAGATCCGCGTAGTGAGGAGTGCATAGCGATTGAATTAGAGTCGATAAAAATTAAATCAGGTGAAAATTATTTAGATTTCTGCAATCGTATTCAGGGCATTCGTTCCCTTCTGATGTCCAAGGTAAACATGATCGAGGATGCCGAATTAAAACTGGCCAAAAAGGCAATTTATGATCATACCTCATTGAACGTATTTTTGTATAACCTTCCTGAAAATATGGTACGCGTAGTAAGATTGAACACCCCCGCATCTTTAGAAGCCGCCTTAAGTGTTGTTTTGGAAGAAGTAAATTTCCACGATCAGTATACAATGCGAAATCGAATTCACGGCACGCTATCATCGCGACCGCCTTTACCATCAGGTGCGCCGAGCACGCCCATTAGTAAATTCGGTAGTTCACCTCAACCAACTGGTTTTAGGCCTTTCGTACCTCAAGGCCAACCCCAAATTACTCCAAAATTTAACTTTGGGATTCCGCCACAATTTAGGACACCCCAAATTGTTCAAGGTCAACCCCAACCTTTAGGTTATCGACCTCAGCTAGGTTACCGACCACCTCAATTCGGATACCGCCCTCAATTCGGTGCCCAACCGTTACAACAATTTGGCTATAAACCACCACAACAATTTGGCTATAAACCAACTCAGAATTTCGGCTATAGGCCCCCTCAACAATTCGGATATAAGTTACCTCAATTAGGGTATACGCCGCCACAAGTACAAAAACCCCAATTGCAATCTAGTGACGTAACTATGAGAACAGCGCCTCTTGCGCAACAGCCACAGTCAGGATTTAAATTAAATGAGCTTAATATTGACGAAAGTTATGAACCGTACTATGAATATGACTACAACTATTATGACGTCGACGATACGTATGACTACGCAAATCATGACTACGTAACGGAACATAGCGATGACGTAGAACAGACCGACTTATCTCAAACTCAGGATTTTCAGGTAGATGCCTCAACACAAGACAAGAAGTCATAGAACTAAACTGTGACCCTAATTTAAAACTTCCGTATATTTACATACCAGAAATAGACGCAAAAATGATGATTGATACAGGCAGTACTAGATCGTTTATTAGTCCCCAAAAGGCGTATGAATATTTCCCCGAATATATTCGAGAGGAACCCTTCCAAGTAGTTAGCACTCACGCGTCTAGTAGACATAATGAGGTTATTGAAATCCCGCTTTTACCAACATTTAAGAGTGATGACTGGCACAAATTTTATTTGTACAACGTCGATTCACGGTATGATGGACTTATAGGGAATGACCTTTTACTACAACTTGACGCTATAATTGATTTAAAAGACCAACAACTTAAGACTAAAACGACAAGCATTCATATCACAAATAATAATTTAAATTACATAATAGAATTACCAGCACGATCAGAACAACGCGTTAAATTACCCACTGACCAGTATACCGGTGAAGCTCTACTTGACTTTAAAGAGTTTACTTCCGGCGTACGTATGCCAAGTGCATTGGTGAACTGTACCAATGGATATGCCACGACAATTATACAGAACACCCGTGACATACAAATGACATTGACTATAAGACAACCCCTTAAGGTTATGAAATATGAAAGTAATGACAATAATTTAAATTTTACTGAAACCAATAGAGACGCACAGACAGACGCATTACTTGAAACAAATTTAAAGAAACTTAGACTCGACCACACTAATGACGAAGAACGTAATAAAATTTATAAACTCTGTAACGAATATAAAGACATATTCTACTGTGACCAATTACCTCTGACATTTACAAATCAAGTAAAACATAAAATTAGAACAAAAAACGAAGACCCAATTTACGTCAAACCATACAGACAAGCTCCGATTCAGACTGACGAAATAAACCGACAAGTTGAAAAATTACTTAATGACAATGTTATTCAAGAGTCCCATTCTCCCTGGAATGCACCTGTTCACCTGGTGCCTAAAAAGATGGATGCATCTGGTGAAATAAAACATAGAATGGTGATTGATTTTAGACGACTTAATGACATAACCATTGACGACAAGTATCCCTTGCCTAACATTACAGATTTATTTGACAAGTTAGGTAAGAGCGTTTACTTCAGTACGTTAGATTTGGCAAGCGGTTATCATCAAGTGGAAGTAGAGGAACAGGACAGACAAAAAACAGCTTTTAGTACACAAAACGGACACTTTGAATTTCTTAGAATGCCGTTTGGGCTAAAGACAGCACCCGCCACATTTCAGAGAACTATGGACAGTGTTTTGAGAGGACTGCAAGGACTACATTGCATGGTATATCTTGATGACGTCATCATCTTTTCTGCAAGTTTAGAGGACCATATCCAAAATTTAAGAATAATTTTTGACAGACTTAGGGCGACAAACTTGAAAGTACAGTTAGACAAATCGGAATTCTTACGGAAAGAAGTACTCTATCTTGGACATACAGTTACTGCAGACGGACTAAAGCCTAACGACGATAAAATAGACGCCGTTTTAAATTACCCAATACCTAAAACGACAACTGAAATTAAAAGCTTCCTTGGACTTGTAGGATATTACCGACGATTCATAAAAGACTTTGCTAAAATAACACAACCATTGACAGCTTGCCTGAAAAAGAGAAACAAAATTGTTATTGACGAAAATTATATTAACGCTTTTAATAAATGTAAAGAACTGTTGACAAACGCCCCACTCTTACAATACCCAGACTTTGACAAGACTTTTATTCTGACGACTGACGCGTCCAATGTAGCGCTAGGCGCAGTATTGTCCCAAGGACAAATCGGTAGTGATAAGCCTATTGCTTATGCGAGCCGTACTCTAAGTGACACCGAATCACGTTATATTACCATAGAACGTGAATTACTCGCAATCATTTGGGCAGTAAAACACTTCAGACCATACTTATACGGTCGTAAGTTCTTAATTTATACCGACCACAGACCTTTAGCTTGGTTGAACTCTCTAAAGGACCCAAACAGCAAACTCACACGGTGGAGATTACGCCTACAAGACTATGACTTTGAAATCGTATACAAGAACGGAAAGCAAAACACCAACGCCGACGCCTTGTCTAGGATTAAAGTCAATGCTCTTGGTTCCGATAACGAGAATCAATCCATGATAGTTAATGTTGATGATAAGGAACAGAAACTTAAGGAACACTGTAAAAACTTAGTTAGAGACATCAGAAAATTATCGACAGACAAAAAGACTCATAGTGACTCTTCAACTATTACCATATCAGACCAAAGTGGAACAGTCTCAGTTAGCCCAATGACTATTTCAGATACATTATCAATTTCAAGTTCTGAGAAAATATCCGAATACCCTATTAGATCAGATTCAAGTAAATCTCAAACTATTCATTCAGCCGTAGATTTAGAATCAACTGGAATACCAATTTTATGCGAGGCTATCGACACGAAGCCTAATCAAATTTTAGTTTTCTCGTGGCTTAAAAACTCATTGCATGTTAAAGATATTTCTAGAGAGAAACAAAAGGTTCTAGAAGTTTTCCTACCAATAGACAACCCGGAATTGGTAAAAGAATTTCTTAAAACATATGTAAAGCCTAAATTAAAGTATTTCATTTATTTCGAAGAGATTGAACACCGTAAACTGTTCAGTAGTATTGTTATACAGCTATTTAAGAAAGACATGGTTCAGTTTTATGAATGCACAGAGCGTGTAGTGTTTGTTGAAGATGAAAAAGAACAGAAAGCGATTGTTTTAAAACATCATGAAGGAAAGACATGCCATCGTGGTATCAAGGAAACGTTAGTTAGGATTCGTAGGAACTATTATTGGGATAGAATGCAGGAAACAATTTCAGCCATCATTAATGCTTGTGATGCCTGTCGTAAAATGAAGTATGACCGTAAACCTATAAAGCCCGTCATACAATTAACTCAGACCCAAGATGCCCCATTTCAAGAGATTTTTATAGATTTATTTAATATTGAAGGAAAGTACTATTTAACGCTTATAGATGCGTTCAGTAAGTTAGGTCAGGCTATAGAAATTTCAAACAAATCAACTCCTGAAGTAGTCCGAGCCCTGATGAAATATTTCTCTTTTTACGGTATTCCTAAAAAGATTAGTTCAGATCCAGGAACCGAGTTTAATAATGAATTGATGAAGGAATTTTTAAATTTACATAAAATAGAATTACATATTGGTACACCGAACAACCCCAACTCGACAGGACTCATTGAACGTTTTCATTCCACTATTATAGAGATCTATAGATTAGCTAAGTACGAAAGAAAGTGTACAGACGCAGCGACAGTTATGACATATTCAGTTATGGCGTACAATCATGCTATTCATTCGGTTACTAATCTAACTCCTTTTGAGGTTGTTTTCGGACACACAGATACAGGAAACCCTTATGGTATTGAATTAGAAAAACAGTATTTACAACAACTGGTCAAAGATCATGCAAAAAGAACGAAGTATCTATACGAACATTTAGCAGATAAAATAATAGCAAATAAAGAAAAGATTAGGGAAAGAAAAGGTGGAGAAAATGAAATAGATTTTACACCTGGTAGAACCATTTTCGCTAAAGACATTAATAAGCGGAAGAGTAAAGATAAAGCACGGTACGTGAAAGCTAAAGTTATAGGTAAAGCCAAAAGAAATATAGTTCCCATACAAATAGGTGACAGACAGACAAAGGTCCCTATTAAAAACATCAAACGTCCTCCACAGGTGGAGCATCTTCGTGATAGTGACGCCAGTGCTGGGCCTTCATCTGCAATCCCTTAAGGGAAATCCCGGAATTATCCCTATAAAAGAAGGTCAAGCTTATGTTCAAACTGACCGTTGGACAATTGTTAAAGTTTTAAATTTAGATAAAATCCATGATGACCTTAATTCTATCGTTAAAAACTTTAAAGATTTCAGTAATTTAGTTAAAAGTGATAAACCATATTCCCGTGAATTTGACAGTATTCAGTTGCATACTGAATTCATTCGCGACATAACTATACAGAAATATCAGCAACTGGTACCGCAACGCTTTAAGAGAGGTATCATCAATCCATTAGGTTCGTTGATAAAACTCATCACAGGAAACCTTGATCATGACGATGCCTTGAAATATGATAAAATTACCTCCGAATTAGAAAACAATCAAATTATAATTTCAAAAAAACTTACCCTGGTTTCCGAAATGTTAGATAGTTTTATAAATGTAACTGAAACTATAAATAATAATTCTATAATTTTGAAATCACGTTTGATAAAAGTAGAGACAATGGTTAAAGAATTAGCTGCTAAAGAAAATAACTGGATATTCTCAACATACATATCCGGATTATATAACATTTTTATAAGTAGTTTCCGCACTATCTTTATTAAATTAAGCGAAATTGAAACAGCTCTAGCATTAAGTAAAGTATGTATCTTACATCAGTCTATTGTTAACTCTACTGAATTACTGTATCATTTAAAGATCATTTCAAAAACTGAAAATTTAGTTTATCCACCTAATGAAATTAATTTAGTACAACTAGAAGAAACAATTAACATAAAATCGTACCTTAAGAAAAACCAGATCACGTTCATAATGGAAATTCCACTTATTGACAATTGTACTTATAATTATTATAAAATTTATTCCATACCAATTTTCCACCAACCTGAAAATAAAACCTTATCTATTTTCCCTAAATATCCCTACCTTCTGGCGAAGGGAATGAAATACTTACCGATCGTGAAACCGTGCCGCCCGCTTGCTGCTGGCGACCAGTTCCTGTGTGATGACCACACCAGATCTCTCTTCACCGAGCCGACGTGTATCGAGCAACTTATGAAATTTGAGAACAATCTTACCCTCTGCGAACAGCATCTTATTATGATAGAAGATGTTAAATTGCAACAAGTTAATTCCGACAATTGGATCTTATATAGCAGATTACACACTACCATAACTAAAGTGTGTGATACTGAAGTTAGCAAACACCCTGTCTTCGGGACCTTCATCATGACCATCGACGAGCCATGTGATCTGCATATACATGGTATACGTATAAGGCACCATCGTGCCTATACTGAAACAGACTTAGCCGAGCAAGTTCCGGTAATCAATCTACCGCGATTACCGACGAACGAGAATTTGTTCAGTGCACGCGCACTGAACATTAAAGGTGTTAATTTGGACGAACTTAAATCTATGTCATATGCTATGAAGCACAGTGAAGTGATAGAAAGTGTTTACAGAGAGCAAGACTCTAAATTCGGTGTTTTAGGCTATTTTACATTAAGTTTGTTAATTTTAACTATCCTTGTTTTTATCATTTATTTTATGAACCTTAAAATTATAAAATGTATTCCTTTTTTTAGACGAAATCATCGGAATCATATTGAAAACGATAATTCCGGTAATTTCGCTCTTAGGGAGGGAGGAGTTATGGATCCCCCTACCCCCTCTGTTTTAGACTAAATGCTGGCTCAGCATCGCCAGCCGTGTGTGGTCCATTTGCGTGGGCAATTTATCTATAATTATTATTGCAAGTCAGCAGTCGTTGCATCGGCTGGTGGCCACTGCCTTTGTTAGTTTTAAGACACAATAAATTCACCTTAGCATCGGTGTAGACGTTGTCATAGTTTTAATTTAGTTTTTAAAAAACCTTTTGAACGTTCCCAAAATTTGACTAGGTACAAGCTCTGTATTAGTTTGGGGTTGAGGAATGTCCCAGGATATTTATTTATTTATTTTGATTTTTTTGTACCTAGCTCCCAAATACTCTCAATTTAACTGTAGGTATAATACAAGCATACCAAACTATCCATCCGTACTTTATATGTAGTTTTTTAAAAAGCAAACCTGAGATCGCAAAAAGACTAATTTTATAATCAATTTAATAAAAATCAAAATATATTTATGAAGAAAAAAGTTTCATTTGAGGGTAGACCTTTTCTTGTTTTTAGGATATGCTGAGGCATGTGTAATGACTAACCTAACATAGTTTTCGAAAAGAAGACATTCTTTTCAAAGTCTATACATATGTATACCCGTATCTATTTTTGATAGCTTTATTATTATCCACTTACTGAGCGTATTTATTTAAATTCAATCAAATAATCGTGCAATAAAACGATTAGCTTTATAACATATAATTGTTTGTAATACTTAGATAAAGTATACCTCAAGAACAATAATAATACCTGAACCGATGTAAAGGAGGCTTTAAGCCTTGTATGTAATTGCTTTACCGTACAGCCAGACCGAGGGCTAACGCTAACACTAAACTTAAATGAATAAAACGCGGGTTAAACTGACGCGTCAACCTTAACTCAAACCATAATTACTTAGTATTCCGGTCTACCCGTTAACTGAAAACCGTTAACGCATTACTTAATTGCTTTTTGGACTAGCTTTTTGTCTGCGCGCCTTTGTGATTAAATGTCAATCATATATGGAAGGCTAACATTCTTTACGGTATATTTGAATATGGCGTAGTCTAAAGATTTACAGGAAATTTTAACATTCAATTTATTACAACTATAATGGTATATTCTTCAAACCAATACTGAGTATCTCCTTCATATTTTATTTACCTGTCTTTTAAATATTTTTTCTATATCGTTGACCTTTATTTGTGTGATTAGTTTTAGCTGTTAAAGTGATTTTTTGACACAAGTCTGTCTTTCCATCTGGACTCTACTCCAGTTTTCGACACTATTCCAAACCAATTACAATTCCTCAGAGCAAACAGTAGTTTCTTTCGTTCTTTACTGGGGGTCTACATACATTTATCTTTATTACCTACCCTTACCTGTATTCACCTTTTTCCATACATTCTGACGTCTTTTGACCATTTATTTCAGTCTGGGTTGACGCGCAATAAGAGCTAAAATAATTGCTCATACTACATAAATCCATGCAAGTAGGTATTTCTCCTAAATTACTGACACTAAATTAACTAATGATGATTACGTGCTCTGTCTGACGCAAATGTTTCTAATATACATAATGTTGGTATCCTACCATCCTTATTTCAAGTTCACCCCCCATTACAAAGTCAATGCACCTTACAATATGTATTTGTTTCTTCTACTGATACACTAATCTTCATTACATACA
This sequence comes from Achlya flavicornis, assembly GCA_947623365.1. NCBI lineage: Eukaryota > Metazoa > Arthropoda > Insecta > Lepidoptera > Drepanidae > Achlya > Achlya flavicornis. The sequence continues at coordinate 11,012,627 of OX392467.1, forward strand.
ATCTGTTTGTCACTTTCTTTTGTTTTACGCGACATCGTCATTTATTTTGCAGTCTTTAACCGCACGAATGAGCTGTTATTGCAGTACTTCTGACGTGCTTTAAAGAACATAATACTCGAAATATGTATGTCCCTGCTCTAGTAATAAGGAACTGATAAGGTTGAACTACGCTTCATGGCCATAAATGATAGGTACCTTATAATTATTATGGTAAAGGGCTCTATTATTTTTGTTCAGGTTCCATTGTTTTCGTTTTATTTTTATCGACGGCTGTTGTTTATTCTTGTCGGTGACATCTGTTATTTCTATTATTTTGTCTACAAAGCACTTAGGTATGTACTTCAAGGCTTACCTACGTTTATTTTGTTTGTTTCTGACGCATAAGTTTGTCACGTTTATAAATTAGGTTACTTAGGTACTATACACCCTAGTTACCTACACAGTCGAAGAAATAACATTTGATAATTCTGCACCGTATGATAATTCTCTTTTACTTATCTTACAACAAAATTATTACTTACTATAAGTACTTGTTTTACATACAGGAAACGAAAAACATCTGAGATAAAAGATTTATCCGGACATGTTCGCTATTTATTTAAAAAAAATACAAGAATGCGTGCAAAAACTACAAGGAAACGACGTCGGAAATTAAATGATTACCTTAGTCATACAATTCAGCTGCTCATGAGTGCATTTGATATGACTAATGTTTGTTTATTTAATAAGTGTAACATTGTAAACCTTATTTTGTCTCTTGATAAAGCCTATTTAAAAAATAAACACAAGAATACTTAGGTCTGTTGCGGAAGCTATATTAATATAGGTACTTTAGGCAATGATAAAACGGTGAAATTATAGTAGTTCTGAGAGTATAATAGTAATCTATTCCTCCACACAATAAACTTTATGGATACGAGAATACACGTTGTTGCAGTTTTAAATAGGTACGTATAAGATCATCGTCTAGCTAGACGAATGACTCCTCGTGATTTCAAGTTTCATAAATGATATCCGAATTTTAAGGTCAATGCGATTTTATTTATAGAAAGAAAGGTACCTATATGAAAGTTGTTGAACTGCTGTTATGGAACGAATTTTACATGTGTCCAACAAATTGTCATATTCATTGAATTTATAACTTCGTGAACTAAGTCCTTGTCTATATAAACTAATTTAAAGGACAGATACTCCAAATACCTCCACACTTTCAAGTTGAACATCAATCTGTCAGCAAGCACAACACCTGTTTGAACACACTGTAGTGCAGTGCAGCTGCACTTGAGAGCCAGTTTCCTTCTAGGCTTTGTGTGTCTACTACCATCTTCACATCATCACTGAGCATGGTGAAATACACGGAGTAAAAAAACTCTATTGGCGCAAAATATCTATTATTATTCACATTATCTTCTCTCTTTGTTTACATGTAGGTACCTAGATCATTCCTAGATATAGATCTAGGTACATGTAAACAAATAGTCTTACCAACGCCTTTTTAGATGTGCAAAATACAACTTGCTGAAACAATGTTAACCGAAACCGCAAAAAGCTATTGGTATTAAAGTAAACTTGTGTACCACGCACGGTTTTCCCCGTGTTCTCTTAGTTTTTTTTTCTCTCTGTTTGCAATTACCACGACTTTTTGCTCTGTCAAATTATTACCCCTTCATTACGCTCACCCGATATTGCCCCTAGTATTTCATCATCAAGAATCAAATCATTTGACTCAATCTTTTCTTCGTTATTACAATAATTTTTTGCTCGACTATCCTTTAATTTGTTTGTAATAATATCTGTAGCGCCAATTTCAGTGTCGATGCCTTTTCGATAATTACTTCGGTCCGTTTCAAATGCCATTGGCCTATTGAATAGCGTAGTTCATTTCAAATGGAGTATAATCAATGTTTTATCAGTTTCCCGTGACTTTTGATATTATAAGTACCTACTAAAATATGTTCCCGAAAATAATTGCTTCACCACACGTCGGTTTGATAGTCATCTTTATGCTACGTATCAAGTACGTATCTCTTGACTCGGTCCTGAACTTTTTTCTGTTTAACCTACTTGTAGTGAAATTTTAGGAAAACAGACGTGCATTAGGTTATAGAGTGGCATTTTTATTCATTACTTTTCTAGAAATTTCATCAATTTTTCTTTTCATTTCTATATTTCGGTCTTGAAACACTCATTTGAATCAAATGGATAGAATGCAATGTGCTTCGAGGTTTATTTTCGCCCTCGTTCACGATAAATCTACTAAAATACCAAAGTTGTTAAATGATGTGTTATTCAAATGAATGACGACAAGCTGATTCTCCAGAACCCGTCTGGGGTGATGTTTCGCATTCATATGAACCTCTTACAATATCGCAATGAGAAATGGTCTTGGAACGATAAGAATCACCTACAAAATCATCTAGATAACCTTGCAAAACAGTAATCTAGTATTCTCCATGCACAATTACATTATTAACTGTTATTTACGTCGTAAGCGAATCCAAACATCAATTAGGAATTATTTATTAGTCAGGTTATGTACAGTTAGGCACATAAAACAGCTATTTGCATCGTCCTTTCGATCGAGACGGTCGTCGGCGCGTCGTCGGCGGCGGGCGGCGCCGCGGCCGCGCCGGCCGCAACGAGGTAATGGCAATGAATTTACGCACTAATGACCTGCAGAGTTGCTTGCTACCAAGCGATCTCGATTTGCGTGAGCTCTCTAGAAGTGTCTCAGTTTTTAAAGTAGGTATAAAACGTTATTCCCAGCTTTACCTCTTTGGTAGAGATTATAGAGAACCAGAAATTTGTTGCAATGGTGAAAATAATTTGCTAAACCCATGAGACTTTTACTTTAATTACCAATTCGTGAGAGAGAAATTATCAAACGATTGCTTCCAATTAAATCGCAATTTAGAATGTTGTTTTTCAGGAAATGTTTTATCATCAAAAACTCGTTTGGTACAATCCGCGTTGACTCATCTGAAACCAATGGTACTTCAAGTAAGGATCTAAAAATATCTGTTTCAATTGCCTGTCACTTCAGAACTAGACGCAAGCGCTAACTTGGAACAAGTGAGCCAGTCCCACAAGCCAGTAGAATCTGCCCCCACACTTATTAAAGTTAATCTTACTTCGACTTAACGATTTGTAATAACAGGAAGGTTGTTTCCGCGTAATTTAAGTGTTTGCAATGAAAATATATTAATATTTAACGTAAATATGTTATTGTATGGAAGTAATTCTTTCTAATGCTAATTGATGCCACTTGGTTACAATGTTTTGACTTTGTAAAAGATTTTTGAAGACGAGATGGATTTGTGAAGCTTCATGCAAATATAAATGCGCAAAAGATCACATGAGATTCCCAAATAGAGGATTATTCAGTACCTAATTCTCTTATGGTGCGTCCATGCTACGCGTAGCGAGCACGAGCCGAGCCTCGATCAAACAGGGTTCGTTCGTTGCTCGCAATTTCAAGCGTGAACGTACCACGATCATAGACATATAAAAAAAATCAAGACAGAGTGTCACCTTATAAGAAAGTGAAGCAAAAAATGTCCTACGTGTGCGTGAGTAAAATCAGTACAGGCCCAAGCAGGCACAAGTGGTACTGAGCCTTATTGTCACTGTCAACGTCTCAATACGTAATGACAACCGATCGGCTTCCTATGGTGTATATGTGTGTGTGAGGCCATGTATTTCCAAGAACGCCGGCTTCCTATTACTTGCGTCACTTAAGAACACAGTCCGCTCCGTCTTTCATTTTTTCTTGGTCTGAGACCGCGATGCGAATCCCTGTGTTCGTGAAAAAACTGTCAATCGGGCGGAGCGCAGTCGAGCACGCTACGAATGCTCGTTCGAGGCTCGCAAGCCCATCCACGCTACGCGAATCGTGCTCGGCTCGTGCTCGGTTCGCCAAGCATGGACGCACCATTAGATTCAACGACTTTGACGTTCGTTTTTTTTCTACAAAGGTAGCGTATACGGTCCGCCTGATGGTATGCTGTTACTATAAGACGTTTGCAACCAATAAAATTAAAACAACGTTATTATTTTTCAAACTTTAATGGCATTTATGGATAGGTACCTACTCACTGATTATTCCTATCATCAGTGACCTTATCGATTATAAGCAAAAAACCGCACCAAACCCATTTTAGTTTTTGCGGAGGTGATGTAATAAAACAGCAGAGAATTAAAAAACATAGGTACATTTTAACAGCATCCTAAATATTTTTTCCTGTAAACTAATAAACTCATTTAATTTTGTAACCTGTTTAAACGGATAGATTCTAACGAAACTTGTAGTTTACACTCTAGCAGGCGATTATAAGCTTGATTTCCTATTGTATTAAATTAAATTAAATTTCTAAAATTCTCAAAATTTTCACGATCGAATGGATGAATGTAGTGAAACTTATGTATCTAATAACATCTAAATGTATACTCTACCTATGTTCTGGAAAATAAATAAATAATTCATTCATTCTAATCTTTACGTATAACTGGCTAGTGAAATGGGAATTTATCACTAGACATTTTCTTCTGTCGTGTAACTCCTTCCGCTAAGTCTTCTCATAATACATTGCAACTAACAATATTATCCATGACACTAGAAACCATTAATACGAGCACAACAATAGTCTTCGTGTACCTCAGGACCTTCGTGGATGTCCTTCTGATAAACATTATGCTTCCAAACGCTTTCGGTTGACCACGACTTTGTCTTGCGGTGAGAGGTCGTGGTTTTTAGATTTTACTGATTATGTTGAGATTTGCATTTTAAGGATGCGTCTGAAGTATGTATATCTAATTCTGTGATTTCCGTCTGTGAGATACATCACTAAGTTTGGATTGTAAAATGAAATCAGAAGGCGACATAGAAACTATGGATGATATGTGAAGTTACCTACATTATTTTTAATGCTCGAAATCGAAAAACACAAGTAATACCGAATACGGTAACATAATAATCTATTCAATCTCAGTTTTCTTACATTCCATTCCCAATTAGATATGTGTGGGATATGTAAAAATCTATTGTAATTTATTTATAATTTGTGATTGTTATATATACGATTCGTGTAGCTTTTCGTTTCGCCAACACACCTATTACTTGAAATTCTTCCAAATCTGATTACATTACAGACAAAAGAGTCTATGCAAAATTTCACGGTACCCGTCGGTCGTAAAGCCTTGCTGTGTCTATTCATTAGACAAGTTAGATAACCAAATAGCCGCCTAAACGAAACTGAAACTATGTATTTCAATACCGTCGGAGAAACCAAATTGGCAATGCGACCCAAGAGGGTGATTTACATCATTATTCTCGGTCTGAATCACGCGAGTGCCGTGCACTAACTCAGTTTTGCATTAAAATGGCAATACACGCAAAATCATTTTTGCAACGCATGTCACGTATAATATAGCGTATCATCATACATTTAGCGTGCTCGATTTGCGTATCAGTCAAGTGATACACAAATCAGTGCCTGAGATATACGAGTCGGTGAATACAAAAAATAATCCCGTATCGCAGACTATAAAAAATTTCAGAGCGTCAAAAATTAGGTAAGGGAGTGTGATAGAACAAAGTACTTTAGGTTAGGTACTTTTTTTTCCATAAATACGACTAAAATATAATAGACCGAGATCCCAAGGCCGCCATACCTTCCTTATTTTCTGACGCACAAAATGTATAGAATTGTGTAGTGTTAGTATACGTACTTCAAACGAATACCTACCTGCTAACTTGTCCAGTGAGTCCAGTCGGCCAATTTACAGGTACCAGGCATGGAAGTTATATTATGTATATTACGTACTTGTCTTAAATTCTGAGAGCTGATTATTATATATGATACTCAGGGAACTAATTCCATACTTTTTGCAAGCAGTCAGATCCAGTCAGACCAATCGTAGAAGCCAAACATCTCATAAAAAAATCAGCTCTCAGTACATACATAACATACCTTTCATGACTGGTACCTGAAAATTGGCCGACGGGACAAGTTAGCAAGTATTCATACGTTTAAAGTACGTACTAACACTACTACATTTTGTACAGAAAATAAGTAATGTGTGGAGGCATTGGGATATCCTACTATACGTTTTCAAATACAACAACTATCTAGAAATTAAATGGTGCTCAAACAGAATCATATGTATCTGCATGTATTTTCGTGACTGACCTTTAGTTGTTTTACAATTTTCTAGAATTTTGTATGTTTTCTTTTATGTCCGTTTATAATTTATCACAAATATATATATATATTACTAGCTGTCCCCCGCGGTTTGTCCCGCTTTCCCGGGATAAAAAGTAAAAAAAGTTCTCCATACCATAGGCTATCTGCATGCCAAATTTCATGATGATCCATTGAGTAGTTGAAGCGTGAAGGCGTAACAATCAAATAAACAAGTAGTAAGGAAGGTAGGATGTAATGGTTTACGTACTTATAAATTTATCGAATGCTTTTGCATTATTTCACTGAAGTCACACGAGGAGACAAGTAATTCTTTTTACAGTACACACACAAAAACTCTAGGTATACCTATAGCTCTGCTCATGCAAAAGTGTCATCTTTTGCATAAGAATATGTGATGTGATGAATTAAATATGCAGTAGTGATCTCCATTTCAGATGTTTTATAGTCTGTAGTGACACTAGAATTTTAATATAAACTTAAAACTAGAATCTGATAAATGTCAAGAATTCATTATCTGCAGTGCAGTGCGACCGCCCGAGATAATGACTTTCTGACACTTGTTAATATTGGGCTAATCTCGGATATAGTGAATCCTATTTCGATGAGACTTTCACAGGATGGTTAATTATTTTCTTAGGCACAGTTAAATGAAAGTCCCATCTTAATCAGATTACCCAGTTACCCGTTTCCGTGATTTGGCCAGTATTAACAGATGTCAGAAACGTATTCTGTCGGCGGCCGCACTGTAGTTTTGTTTTTATCGTGCAGTGGCTGGATAGGCTTGTTTGACCATAATCTCACTATGGTCAGTAATTATGTGGCCGATATGGTGGCAAGCACACAAAGCTGAGAAGGGCTGGATTTCAAGTGTGCTGCCTGAAAAAAAATTACAAAAAAAATGAACTTGAGGCGGATACTACAAAGTGCTCTACCACCATGCTCTGGTTTGCTCCACGATACAGTTTAGAAATTTAAGTAGTTAAATAAAAATCTATTGACATTTTTATAATAAAAAAAACGAGACGGCCAGTAAAGCGATTGTTGGTGAAAAATTTTATATTGAAGAGGTCTGCTCAGCAGGCCCCCTGTAGTTAATCTATAGATAAAGTGTCATACGTAGATGAAAAAGAAACGAAATTGATAAAAGTTACGACAAAGGCAACTTATTATAAAATAGCAGTCGCAGTAAACTCGCAACACGTGACATCATTGCATTAAACGAAGATAATTATGCGCGATACCAAAGAATATAAATAAGATGTAAACACTAAACGGGTACAATGTCAAGGCCGTTGACCGCGACTCGAGGTTTGCGCAGTGTGCTCCGGCGCAGCAGTTTTAAGCGCCTACAATCAGGCGGAAAAATTTCTTCCAATTTATCTCTACCTTAGGCTTCGCGCACGTCTTCATAAAATTATTTATTCGATTTAGTATATTTTTTCCAGTTAGTAGATTCTGATAAAATAAAGATCGCCCCAAGCTTGCTTGTGAAAATCTGTTCAATGTTTCGGTGATTAGCGTGTTCAAACCGAGAGATAGTAAAGAAAATAAAAACGAAATGGTCTGATGCCCAATGCAAAATAAGACATAAAAATGATTAGGCGATGTATATACCTACCGCGGGTATTCAAAAGTTGGGTGGAAAAGACCCCTATTTGACATTCTGTTACTTTTCCAATATCACGCTGCAATGGTTCTATAGATGTAGAGATGCTTGTGGAACACTGATATTTGCAAACAACCTGCGCTTATATTTAAATATGATAAACTGTGTGTCAAAAACATTGTAACTAATCTTGCTTTGAAATCCCTTATTGATAAATTATCCCAATCACATAAAGGGCTCCAAGCAATTTATTGTGCGAACCCTTCATTAATCTCAATGAATCCGATAATTCCCTGCAAGAAGTCAAGTTTTTTTGTGTACTGCGTACTGTGCTTGCTTCTAAACATCGGAAATCGATAAGTTTTTTTATCGGGAAATTTAATTTATAGCATTTGAATTTTCACGTAATTGTTTTATGTGGCTGTTTTTTGTGTATCGTTCTTAGAAAACGAATTCGCTCTTCATTTTACAATAGATTTCTGATGTTTTGTAGAAGTATTTCTGTTACCCGTCCATCATTCACATAATGGTAGTAGTCATCCGAATACCTATTCTAGTTGGATAAATATTCAGGTACAAACATCGTAAACCTATCCTGCACGCACATCTGCATAGCTACCAAGAAGATCTTCGTTATACTTCACATTACCTTCGCGAAGTTGCAATTGTTGCTGAAGAAAGTTCAGGCAGCGTCGTATTCTGACAGAACCTACCCTTAAAAATATTTTTACAATTTCATGATGGATATGGATTTTTAAAATAATATTGATTAGAAATGGATCTGACATGGGTTTCGGTAAATGAAAGGATACGTTTTATGATTTTACCGTAACATAACCTATTCTCATATTCCAGGAAAACCTGTGGGTACTCTTTTTAACTTTGGCTGTACGTTTCAGCGTCTTCAGTCATATTTTCAATGATATCCTTATTACTGTAACTATGACGAATTATTTTCTTTATCATCTTCATATTAGTCCCATTCATCACATAATGTTGTACATAGATAATACGATAAATCCGAATGTGAGTTTGATAGTCTTTAAAGCTCGTCGATCCAAGCGTATCGCACTGAATTATTGGACAGAACCTATATGGACTGTGTTACGGACAATGACGTCACATGATCAAAATTGTTAGGTTTAGGTATTTAGATTGATAAGAAATGAAATTTAGTAGCATAACATGATAAGGATCACTACGTACTGACAAGAGCTCAACGTTGCGAGTTCTATTTATAACCTCTGGGGGAGGAGCCTGCGCTCTGATTGGTCGGCGCGTTTCGTCGCCCGGAACTATTAGCGTTACCGGTACGAGAGCCGTTTGCTCGCTCGGAGCAGTAAATGGCCTTATGTACCTGGCTTCCCTAGGTCATAAATCATGTTTTTATCAATAGAATAGCCCTATATGTCATTGTTATGGCTTTATATCTTTGTTGACAGATATATTTAGGTACCGAATCCGTATGAATGACGCGTAAGGATTCACAGGTAAAAAAGTTATGGGCATTTGAAAATTATGTTGTTGGTATTACAAAATAAAGTGTATTTATATACCCTAGCCTATTGTTAAATAGTTAAATTGTCAATAAGTAATAAGTTATAAGCGAAAATGTAAACTTTTTGGAAATGTTGTAAATTTGACAAAATAACTTGTAATATTTTGATTATGGCACTCTGTTTTAAAGCCAGATCACTGTTATTATGTATGGAAATAGGTATTTTCACTATGTGAGACTTTACGTGTTTTTAGCACTGGATCACACTTGACCACTTTCTTTTACATTGTAAACTGTTGGTTAGGGACGCCTACGCGGGAAAAAGAGGGATGTCATGACATTCTGACAAGGACGACTATATGGGTTAGAGGAGCATTTCTGGAACTGAGGATCAGGAGTAGCGACCTTGGAAAAAGTAACGACGACGCTCTTGGGGTCCAATAGCGTGTGGCCTAGGATCAGGTGATGTTTCCGGTTTCCTCTTATTGGTTAAAACAGCATTTTTTACTCTTTATCTTCGTAGATGGTCAAGATGTGCTAAAAACACCCAAGTACTAAGTCCTAATGTATGGACAATGTTCTCTGCAATTATCACAATTACCATAGCCTAAGTTCTGACTGTTTTTTAGTTGTAATCGACTCTGTAACTTTAATCTATGAATATACAGTCCATCTTGAGTTTTTTATTATTGGAAGGGGAGTTTTATTTGGCAATCGACGAGTAAACCCCACAGTTTTGGTCCATCGACGCCGGATTAAGAAACCAGCGTGAAGCGGAGCGATTGGGGACCACATCCCATAGTTAGTGTGGTCCATCGCTAAGTACGAGAATTCAACGGCCTGGTGGCGGGCATTTGGGGTGTCGGGCAAGAAGTTGTGTTTGCACGGCACGACCACCACCGGTCCTGGCAGGGCTGTCAGGGCGGAACGAGTCTGCGAGTTCTACGTGAGAAGAACACCGAACGGTGCGACGACTGAAGAAGCGGTCGGCGTGGGAAGAACACCGAACGGTGCGACGACTGAAGAGGCAGTCGGCGTGGGGAGAGCGCTGTATGGTACAGCGCCTTAGGAGCGTCGGGCAACGAGGCACACGGCGTTTCAGTGATTGTGATAATTGTAGGGTTCCACAGTTCGGCGGGGCCGCCTAGTGGACTTTTGTGTGGCGGTTCCATCGAACTGTTTTCGTGCGTAGTTTTAGTACAAACACGGTTCCGTCCGTGGCTCTGGTACATTCGACCACCTCACGGTGCTAAACGGCCGGTGTCCAGAGTTAACGCCTGTCGTAAGGCGGTGTGGTGTGTGTGCAGCACCACCAGTCCAGTTGTAGCGCTCCGGGCGCGGACTGAAATCGCACACTACGCCACTACGAGAGTAGCTCGGTGCGGGGGCCAGACTGTAGGCACTGCCAATGGGGTCGGACATTCCAGCCGACTTCCGAGCGCCCCGTATCCTTGTACTTTCCTCTGCTGGGTAGTTCCCCCTTATACCTATCCTTACATTTCCATCCCTGAAGGAGCACATCCCGGCTGGGTCCGGGCTCTCCTGACGGATTGATAGGGACAATTAGGGAGGTAGGGTAATTTGACCTATAATCGGACCCCATAGGAAAATAGGGTATTTTAGTCAAAATTTGGCCAAGTAGGGTAATTTAGCCGGGATTCGACCAAGTAGGGTAATTTCGCTGAATTTTGGCCAAGTAAGGTAATTTTGCTAAAATCGGGCCGATTAGGATTAAGTTAGGTTAAATTCGTGTTTCATAGGTTTTATCGGGTTTTTTATTTTTTATAATTTTAAATTAGTTTTTTTTAATTTTTTTTTTTTATTTTTCTTTTATTGTTGGTTAATTGTACATTATGACTACGCCGCGAAGTCCGATTCAGACGCGCCGTGCGGGTTCGAAAATGCAAAGGATCTTCGAGGATCCTCCCGCGTCTCCGTCCACATCCAACGCGCAATTTAGTTCGATTCGCGATTCCGTAACCATGTCAACCGCGATGACTACCGTACCTTCCGCAACCGTGCCTACCGTGACGGCACCCACCGCGAGCGTACCTACCGCGACAATACCTTCCGCGACAACTGCGATTCATCCATTCGCGCCGCGTCCGACCGTCGCAAGGAGTACGCGCGCTCCGTCAGTACGATCGCATCAATCGAACGCGAGTACCATAGTCCGGATTAGGCAAGCGGAATTGGAAGCTGAGGAACGGTTAGCCGATATTCGCCGCGAAGAACTACAATTGCAAGCAATGCTTATTAAGAAGCGTCTTGCCGTCGATGTAGCGACAATTAGGGATGAAACGGACCGGGAAAGCATAGGCGCCGATGAAAATATGGAAACCACAGATAAGGTTCGCGACTGGTTACATGATAGTGCAATACGGGGGGAGTCGGAACAGCGTATTGACACTGAGTACCGCGCGCCGCCGCAACAGCAAGATAAAGAACCACTTCCTCGTTTGCCAGAACGTATAGAATATACAACGCCGCGACGTCCAAGGTCACCGACACCGCCGCGACGGCCAAGGTCACCGACCCCAGCGCGATCGAAAGAACGTGCGATAGATAGATTGGCCGAAGCATTTGAGCGTATGACCAGGGATCGTAGACCGCCTAGGCAAACACCAGATTTACCCATCTTCAGTGGGGCAGCGGGGGAGTGGTTACCTTTTAAAGCGGCAATGAAGGAATCTACAACCCTTCATGGTTTTACGGCAGTAGAAAACCTCGCGCGGCTCAGGAACTGCCTACGAGGCGAAGCCCGTAAAGCAGTTGTAGCGCTCCTCCATACGGCAACAGAACCAACGATAATTATGAACACACTCGAACAGTGTTACGGTCGCCCGGAATTAATTATCGATCAGGCACTTGATGACATTAAGAAACTACCACGATTGGGTACTTCTGCGGAAGAAATAAATAGTTTCACCATCAAGATGCAGAACATAGTCGCGGTAATAGGGTGCGTTGATAGGAAAGGCTATTTACAGAACCCATTAATGGTAAGGCAAGTCCTAGAGAAGTTGAATACACACCTGCGCTTCAGGTGGAATGACTATGCCGAAAGCCATGGTTCTGGAACGGAGCCTGAGATCGTAACGCTGTCAAAGTTTCTTATGTGGGAAGCGGATAGGGCTATAAAGCATTCGTATGCGGTCAAGGGTACCGTCGGACCCATACATAGTGAAACGAAACGCGATAGTCCGTACCGTAAGAAAGAACCCCCAAAGAAAGCACCCGTGTATACGCTGACAGACACACCTGCAAAAAAGAAAGTGTGCTTCTGCTGCGGCTCGGAACATGACACGGTTAAGTGCATTAAATTAAAAGCTATGTCGGTACCCGAACGATGGACATGGGTTAAGGAAGCGGGTGTCTGTTTTCAATGTTTAAATAGCAAACATAGAAGGTTTGCGTGCAAAGCCAAACGATGTGGCATTGATGAGTGTCGTCGACCTCATCACCCGTATTTGCACTCAAAGGGAACAGACACACCCATGCAAACTGATGAACCGGCAATAACGGCATCAGCACACGCATCAGCGGAAGACCATCAGGTTTTTCTGAAAGTGTGTCCTATCGTGATTAAGACACATAATGGTCTTGACTTAAATACATACGCATTATTCGATGAAGGGTCAACGATCTCGCTGATTGATGAAGAAACGGCTAACATTCTCGGGGCAAAAGGTCCAATACGGGCATTGCACATTCATGGAGCCACATCAAGTCAGCGGGAACCGAATAGTCAGGTTATTGACCTACAATTGCGTGGTAAAAGTCAAAAGGACCTCCATACTGTCAAAGTTCGTACGGTCAAGAACTTAGTATTGGGAAGTCAAACGATAAGTCGCGATGTATTGAAACTACCACATCTTCGTAAATTAAAGCCAGAGGACGTGTGCTACGAATACGGTAGGCCACGAATCCTAATAGGTGCGGATAACTGGCATTTAATCGTAACGCGAAGGTTATTGGTAGGCGAACGAAACCAACCAGCTGCATCGTTAACGCAACTGGGTTGGGTAATACACGGACTCGTACCTAGAAACGTTATTAGCGATCAAGATAACGTAGTGTTGCACGTGCGAACATCGCAAGAAATCCAACGTGAGCGAGATACCGAGCTAAACGAGCTGGTGAAAGTGCATTTCGATATAGATGCATTAGGTATCTCGAACAAAAGGAAACCTATCGCGAAAGATGAACGCGCTAAGGCGATATTCAATGGCACGGCAACCCTAGTAAACGGTCGGTACGAAGTTGGACTGCCATGGAAAGATGACGATGTCACATTACCACCGAGCTATGATATGGCTATGAGCCGGCTTCGAGGTATTGAAAAGAAAATGGACAAGTCACCTCAGTTCAAAGAAGCGTATACGACGCAGGTGAACAGCCTATTAAAGAAAGGCTATGCGGAAGAATGTCAGAAAGATCATACGAAAGATCAACGTCTGTGGTTCCTGCCTCATTTCGCCGTAACCAACCCAAACAAGCCGGGGAAAGTAAGAATGGTCTTTGACGCAGCTGCACGCACCAATGGAACGTGTTTAAACGATGCTCTGCTCGACGGTCCTGACTTGCTCCAATCACTGTATGGCGTGCTGTTTAGGTTCCGAGAGAAACCGGTCGCGATAACGGCGGACATTAGGGAAATGTTCTTACAAGTAAAAATAAAGCCTCAAGATCGCGTGGCCCAACATTTTCTCTGGCGAGGAGACAACAGAACGGATCCACCAAAGAAATATGCGATGACGTCAATGATATTCGGTGCGCGTAGTTCGCCATTCATGGCGCACAGCGTAAGAGATAAAAACGCGTCCGAACATAAAGAATCGCATCCATTGGCATTTCAAGCAATAACACAGAATCATTATATGGATGACTGGTTGGACAGCTTCGAAACGGAACAAGAAGCCGCCCAAACGATGGCAGAAGTTGTAGAAGTCCACAGCAAAGCAGGTTTCGAATTGGCGGGATGGAGCTCCAATCGTCCGCAGTTATTAGAATCTGTCCCCGACGATTGCCGAGCATGTTCTCCGAAAGAACTCGGTGCGAATGCACACGAATATGGAAAAACGTTAGGAGTTTTATGGGTCCAAGCAAGCGACGAACTAGCGTTTAATACCGCGATGCCCCGAGTACCTGAGGAGGTTAAGAACAAATGGAGAACGCCAACGAAGCGAGAAGCACTAGGGACCGTCATGTCAATTTTCGATCCGCTGGGATTACTTAGTCCGTATACGATCACAGCGAAAATAATGTTGCAAGAGTTATGGAAAAAGAAAATCGACTGGGACGAATCCCTACCCGAGGAGGAAGCTACGGTGTTTAACGAATGGCTCGACGATCTCGAGTACGTTAGCAACCTCCGCCTGCCACGATGCTATGGTGGGCTTAATCGCGAAAATGTAGAACTACATGTATTTTGCGATGCGAGCGAACAAGCGTATGCCGCGGTCGCGTATTGGCGTTATAGGGATCGCGATAAAAGCATAAGCGTGAGAATGGTCGCGGGTAAGGCTAAAGTCGCTCCGATGAAAACACAAAGTATACCGCGTATGGAATTGCAAGCCAGCTTAATAGGCGCACGATTGGCATCGGCCATCATGAAACAGCATAACGTTAAAGCCAAAGTTGTCCTATGGAGCGATTCCAAAACGGTACTTCATTGGATTAGAAACGACTCAGCCAAGTACACGCCGTACGTGTCACATCGTTTGAGTGAGATCGCGGAGCTAACAAGCATCGACCAATGGCGCTGGGTGCCAACGGCACACAATGTGGCCGACGATGCGACGCGGTCGGGTAACACTCGGTTGAAAAGTAAGGACAGGTGGTTTACAGGCCCACCCTTTTTGAGGGAACCTGAAGATTTGTGGCCACAAGAAACCGACCTAGAACTTACTCAAGACGATGAAATCGAAGCGCGTATAACACACGTAAATACGGAACCAGCCTTTGTCGAGTTCAAACGGTTCTCATCGTATGAACGATTGTTGAGAACAATGGCTGTCGTGTTAGCGTTCGTAGACAAGTGCAGACGGCGTGCGACCGGCGTAACCGCGAAACACATTAGGGATGCTGAACGCGTGTTAGTTAATGAAGCGCAAAAAGATAGTTTTGCATGTGAATTACAGAAGCTTCATAAGGACAAACACGTCGATCGCTCAAGTCGCTTATACAAATTAGATCCCAAAATTAACGAAAATGGGATTCTCGTTTTAAATGGTCGCATTAACGCAGCTACGGTGCCAGAATGTATGAAGGAACCGCCCATACTCGATGGTGCACATCCTTTGGCACAGCTGCTTATTAAACATGAACACACGAGCCAGAGTCACGTAGGTAGGGAACAGATCGTCAACACCCTGCGACAAAAATTTTGGGTATTGCGTTTACGACCCATGGTAAAGACGATCCTACGGCAGTGTGTTACATGTAAAATGCGTAGGGCAAATCCGGCAATACCAGTGAAAGGAAATCTACCGCAAGTCCGTCTTGGTACACACACGAGACCGTTCTCTCATTGCGGCATAGATTGTTTCGGCCCCATGTGGGTGGCAATAGGCCGACGTAGGGAGAAGCGTTGGGGTATGCTCTTCACTTGTTTGGTTACGAGAGCTATTCACGTAGAGTTAATTGCAAGCCTAAGTACCGATTCTGCCATAATGGCCTTGAGAAGAATGGCGGCACGCCGAGGATGGCCGCAGAAGTTCCTCTCGGATAACGGCACCAACTTCCATGGCGCTGAGGTAGAATTGGGCAAGGCCTACAAAGAATGGCTGCCAGAAATGCAGAACTACACTCTGGGCAAACAAGTGGAGTGGCGGTACATTGACCCGGGCGCACCGAACCAAGGCGGAGCGTGGGAACGCATGATTAAAACTGTTAAGTCAGCGTTGTATATGGTATTGCATGAGCGAGCTCCAAAAGAGGAAGTTTTGGCCACATTAATGGCAGAAATTGAGCACACAGTAAATTCGCGCCCACTCACACATGTCCCAGTAGAGCCAGATGACGCTGAGGCGTTGACGCCTAATCATTTTTTATTAGGCACAGCGACTGGACTACCGTTTGTAGGGGAATGTGAGGTGGCGAACAGACAGACATGGCGTGCTGCTCAAGCTCTGGCCAATATGTTTTGGGCTCGTTGGGTTAAGGAGTATTTGCCCACGTTAACGCCACGAGGCGATGTTAGGAAAGATCACGATAACGTCAAAATTGGTGATGTCGTTATCATTGCGGATGGATCATTGCCACGTAATGTTTGGCCCCGAGGCCTCGTCGAACAAGTGTACGTAGGACCCGATAACGTAGTTCGAAGCGTGGATGTGCGGACGCGCGGGGGGATCTTTCGGCGACCTGTTAGGCGTCTTATTGTCCTGCCCATTGATAAGGGCTGCGAGGTTCTTCGCCGGGGGGAGAATGTTACGGACAATGACGTCACATGATCAAAATTGTTAGGTTTAGGTATTTAGATTGATAAGAAATGAAATTTAGTAGCATAACATGATAAGGATCACTACGTACTGACAAGAGCTCAACGTTGCGAGTTCTATTTATAACCTCTGGGGGAGGAGCCTGCGCTCTGATTGGTCGGCGCGTTTCGTCGCCCGGAACTATTAGCGTTACCGGTACGAGAGCCGTTTGCTCGCTCGGAGCAGTAAATGGCCTTATGTACCTGGCTTCCCTAGGTCATAAATCATGTTTTTATCAATAGAATAGCCCTATATGTCATTGTTATGGCTTTATATCTTTGTTGACAGATATATTTAGGTACCGAATCCGTATGAATGACGCGTAAGGATTCACAGGTAAAAAAGTTATGGGCATTTGAAAATTATGTTGTTGGTATTACAAAATAAAGTGTATTTATATACCCTAGCCTATTGTTAAATAGTTAAATTGTCAATAAGTAATAAGTTATAAGCGAAAATGTAAACTTTTTGGAAATGTTGTAAATTTGACAAAATAACTTGTAATATTTTGATTATGGCACTCTGTTTTAAAGCCAGATCACTGTTATTATGTATGGAAATAGGTATTTTCACTATGTGAGACTTTACGTGTTTTTAGCACTGGATCACACTTGACCACTTTCTTTTACATTGTAAACTGTTGGTTAGGGACGCCTACGCGGGAAAAAGAGGGATGTCATGACATTCTGACAAGGACGACTATATGGGTTAGAGGAGCATTTCTGGAACTGAGGATCAGGAGTAGCGACCTTGGAAAAAGTAACGACGACGCTCTTGGGGTCCAATAGCGTGTGGCCTAGGATCAGGTGATGTTTCCGGTTTCCTCTTATTGGTTAAAACAGCATTTTTTACTCTTTATCTTCGTAGATGGTCAAGATGTGCTAAAAACACCCAAGTACTAAGTCCTAATGTATGGACAATGTTCTCTGCAATTATCACAATTACCATAGCCTAAGTTCTGACTGTTTTTTAGTTGTAATCGACTCTGTAACTTTAATCTATGAATATACAGTCCATCTTGAGTTTTTTATTATTGGAAGGGGAGTTTTATTTGGCAATCGACGAGTAAACCCCACAGACTGCCTCCCTCCGTCGTTTTAGGTATAACTTTTAAATAGGTACGCATCATAATCATAATCATGTTTTTTTTTTTGATTGACCATTACTTTATAGTCATAATAATTATGTATTAATCTGTACTGGTCGAAATTCTACCGTAATACATGAAATTTTTAAGTTTAAATTTTAATAAATACACAACATTCTATCTGCACTCCCCAAGTGGGTATACATAAAAGAGAAGGCATTTTTTCATCTTTCTATACCAGCCATACCCAACCTGCTGAATCTATGTCACTGGATTAAGGCACAAAGACGCTCGAGTTAATTAGAAATTCGTTATGGTGCGTCCACGCTACGCGAATCGAGCACGAGCCGAGCCACGAACGAACCTACAACGGGCACGATGCGTATCCCTTTGTACGTGAAAAAACTGTCAATCGCGCTCGTTCGAGGCTCGCAAGCCCTGCCACGCTACGCGAATCGTGCTCGCAGTATGCTCGTTCGTGGCTCGGCTCGTGCTCGATTCGCATAGCGATTCAGCAGTTTGGGTATGGATGGCATAGAAAGATGAAAAAACGGCTTTTCTTTTATGTATACCCACTTGAGGAGTGCAGCTAGAATGTTATGTGTATTTATTAACATTTGAACTAAAAAAAATCATGTAAGTATTACGGTAGAATTTCGACCAGTACAGATTAATACATAATTATTATGACTATAAAGTAAATAAAATAAAAAGTATAAGTATATATTAAACATGTGAACCTTCTTAGACCTCTGAAACGGCTAAAAGTAAAATAAGTAATACAATTTCGTATATGGGATATCTTATGCAACCTGGCATTCCCAGTTCATAGTTATTGCAAAAGCTTGGCTATAAGCTTGCAACAAAATTGATTTTACTATATATTATCATATAGGAAGTTTTTATACCGGATGATGCTATATTTGCAATAACACGGGCAAGTAATCCGAGAATTTGATTACAAACTATTTTAGTATTCAGTGATTGTCAATTTAACTATGCTTTAAAGTTAATATACATATTTCTTCTTTTTTTTATTGTAACTACACCTATTTTTGGCAACGTTGTGTTGTGTACATGATCTTCAATGCGGGCGAAACGGCAGGGCGAATGCTAGTTTATAATCATATGGTTGATTAAATCTATTCGAAATGATACTGCAATAATGTAGTAGGTAATTCTTGTTATTAACTGTAATAAAGATAAAATTTAGTATCGGATTTAACAGTGCTGGATTACTTTTTTATGTTAATGTCTCAACAATTGTTCTAAGGTAAAGTAAATAAATACTTGAGACCTTTAAATCTAATTAAATACGTTTATCCTGATATATATCAAAATAATAGGTACTTACATTAAACCAATGAAGTTCCCAATCTATCTTCTATACATATAAAATGCTTTGTCCTGAATGACTGAGAATCAACGCAAAGCCTAAACTGCTGATCGTAGAGACCTGAAACTTGGAGGGTGTGTTCTTTGTATGACGTAGACATCCGATAAGAAAGGATTTTTCGAAATTCTTCCCCTAAGTGGGTGAAAAACGGGGGCAAAGTTTGTATGGGACAACGTGATTCCTTGGTCCGATCTACTTCAAATTTTGCATAAACATTCTTTAACAGGATTTATGGAAGACGTGTTTCATATCTCATTGAAACTATTATTAAATCCCTTGATACAAATAGGTAACTGTGAATACTATCAGCATGCAATTCAATTTTGTCCCGTATATAATATAACTGTCATTCAGTTATTTAACAATGATCAAGAGATTAACCAACTCCCAGTCTCATTTTGTACGTAAGTAACCTGTTTTTGGAAGTAATCGGTGTCAATGACATCTCGGGTGTTTGTGGTCTCACTGGTCTGCAGCACCATCTGCTTGCCTACCTGACTACACAAACCTGATTCTCATCACGGTTAGGTACATATCGAGTTATAATGCGAACTAAATTCAAACTGACGTTGCGTTTTGTTATTTTTATCTCAGAATTTTATCTTGGTTATTTATTCCAGAATTGCCTGTAGTCACCATGATTAGGTTCCTTCTGTGTTGGCAATTATTTATTATTTCAAATTATTGACACGGTAGTCTGTGATTGACACATGTTTTTTTGAAGTCACTTTTTTTTCAACGTACCTATTTGCTAATTTAATTTTGGCTCAGCTACATCTTCTTCTGGTTTTTAATTTGCGTTGTACACTCGTAATGTGTTTTTGCCCAGAACTCTGTCCTCAGTTTTATGACTCCATCCATACCCACAGTCGTCTGTTGGATGGACCCCAAGTCCGATTTCACAATGTTCTCATCCTTAGTCAGTTTTATGTAAAGACATATTTTATGTTGCACGCGTAAGACCTTAACCTTTCGTTAATACGTATTGGGTGTAATAATCTACAAGATAGCATTGTTACGTTTACAATATTTTTAATGGTAATTTCACAATATATCTACGAGCATCCATCACGTGTGGGAGTCAAGGTCTCGAGATGAGACCGCAATATCGAACTACGTTTGGTCTGTCACACAATAGCACCGATCCAAAACGATAAATAGCTTTTTAATTAACTGTCATTTTGTAGAATTGCAACACTTTGCAAGACTCTTCGCAATACGTATTACGTTTCGATTCAAAGGATTCTTTATGGAAACCATTTATAATTTTCCATGAATAGCGTATGAGTACCTAGGTATAATTCGCTTGAAAATAAGTAGGCAAGGCAAGTAATAATGAATGTGTTACCGTCACATTCCATGCCATATTTTTTCTGCCTGCTCGTAATATAGTAAACATAGGTTATCTTATCGAAGAATATTCACTTGTTCTTGCCTTTATACGAGCATGTGCCCTACACAATGTGTTATGTTCTGCCTATGGGCGAATTAAGTGTCCATTATTTTATTGTAGAAATTAAAAAGGTAAACCATTTTGTGACGACCGACACTATACTATGACAATCAATGATTTTATAAGTAAATTATAATATCATTGACATATCATTGATGACAATGGAATGACGCTCACAATTAAATATGTTTGGTCATCGAATTATGTAAAGTATAATACACCATACACTTGTCCCATAATGTTTTCTTCATTTAGCCTTTGACTGTTTGACGATGCGCGCGGGCGAGGAAAACAATAAAAAAAAATGTTATTTCTTAACCGCAAGTCAAGGGAATTAGGTTCTCTTATAATTGAGCATCTAGAACCTGCATTTTCCAAATGAAAGGCGCCAGTTGGACCACTTCCCCAAAACAGTTCACCGCAGTAAAATTGGTAGTGCTATACGGGTGCGAAATAAAAAACACGACAGACATATCGCTCGAACTATATTGTTTAATCATATGGTTTCATAAATAAAAAAATATTCCTTCACACAATTTTAATTCAACCAAATAATGCCAATTAAGTACAGGGATGTAGAAAAATACGGAATTGTTATTGTAATGTGGAATAATTTAATTGAACCACAGCTAATTAATTATTTTTATGTTAATTATAAATAATAAAAAAAAACCTGGGACATTCCTCACACACGGTCATCTGATCCCAAACTAAGCAGAGCTTGTACTATGGAAACCAGATAACTGATATAATACATATTATACTATTTTTTGTATGTAAATACATACTTTATATAGATAATTACACCCAGACTCAGGACATACAGACATGTTCATGCACACAAATGTATGTCCTGTGTGGGAATAGAACCCACGACCTGCGGCGCTATAGGTTAAGACTCCACGTCTTAACCAACTGCGCCAACTGGCCAAATTCTTTAAGTACTTATGTCTTCTGAAAGGGTAATAAGCTTCTATCTATGAAGCTCATTTTCACAGTGATTGTGTGTGTTTGTCTGTTTTTTATATAGCTCTTTATGAAATTAGTACCACACTATAATGTCAATATGGATACCTACTGATGACCAAATATTTGGCAGGGCAGAAAGACGCTCAAATCAACACCATCTTTCATGTTCATAAAAATATAAATTCTTTTGTTAGGTAGATATTTGCAATGAGGCAAAATTCATATAATTATATGTATGTTGTATATGAAAAAGACTCAAATGTGTATATTCAGTCAGATCAAACAAAAGCAATAAGGTCGTTGATAAATAATTTCATGATTTTATTGAATATGGTAAACCATTGCTAAACATAAAACAGAATAAAAGTATAAGTACTTACACGGATTGCAACATGAATTCAATTACTTTTTATGATTATTCATTTTTATAAAATAATTGCTATAAAGTCCTTCTAAAACTAAGAAAATGGGTACCTACCTATTACTTATTACCTATATACAGCATAAAACAAGTTACCAGCTTGACCTAGAAATTAAAGCACTAAAAATAACTGTCAAAAAAATAAGCCTTGGGATAAAATCGTCCTTGAGAATAAAAAATGTCATCGCGGGCTGCTGACCATTTTTAGGGTTCCGTAGCCAAATGGCAAAAAACGGAACCCTTATAGATTCGTCATGTCTGTCTGTCTGTCTGTCTGTCTGTCTGTCTGTCCGTGTATGTCACAGCCATTTATTTCCGAAACTATAAGAACTATAATGTTGAAACTTGGTAAGTAGATGTATTCTGTGAACCGCATTAAGATTTTTACACAAAAATAGAAAAAAAACAATAAATTTTGGGGGTTCCCCATACTTAGAACTGAAACTCAAATTTTTTTTGGATAGGTCTTCAAAAATGATATTGAGGTTTCTAATATCATTTTTTTCTAAACTGAATAGTTTGCGCGAGAGACACTTCCAAAGTGGTAAAATGTGTGTCCCCACCCCTGTAACTTCTAAAATAAGAGAATGATAAATCTATAAAAAATATATGATGTACATTACGGTGCAAACTTCCACTGAAAATTGGTTTGAACGAGATCTAGTAAGTAGTTTTTTTTTAATAGGTCATAAATTGAAATTAATATCAAATACTCAGGTCTATACTACCATTTACTTATATACCTACAGGTTTGTACGGAACCCTCGGTGCGCGAGTCTGACTCGCACTTGGCCGGTTTTATTTATATCATAAGTCATCAATTCCAAAATAATTAGTCTAATATATCTAAATCATTAAGTATAAGCATATTCAAAGCAGCATGACCTTTTTAACCGACTTCAAAAAAGGAGGAGGTTCTCAATTCGGATGTTTATATATTTTTTTTTTTTATTTATGTTCGGGCATAACTCCGTCATATGTAGACGGATTTTCAAAATTCTTTTTTTGTTCGAAAGGGGTTTATTCCGAAATGGTCCCATATAAATTTCATATAGATCTGATGATGAGTTTCGGAGACAGACAACGGAACTCTTAAAAAATTACAGCAAATCTACCGCAATTGCTGCTATCGCTTAAATATGCATTGTTTACGAAGGCCTTTACACGCGAAAGTATTTAAGTAAATATGAAACTAAAAATTCAAAATAACTGATAATAATACACACTATTTTCCAAAACTAGTAAGCATCCTGTAAGCCTTCCTTCATAGCAACACAAAGTCGTATATAGAGGAAATTCCAATGAAAAAAGTCAAGAGTTTGTTTTGTCTAACAAAATGTTTAAATTGACATTAACTAATGATAACACATTAACTTAATCGGTATTGTATAGGTCGTTCTTTAATGCTGACAGTTGACAAATGGTAAATTATGCACGTAAGCTTCAAGTTGTACCGTTTTATTCTATAATTTTATGTTAACGGTAACAACTGCTTCTATAATGACCTTATTGTCTAGCGGGGCTTTCGTTTGTTGGTCAGTAATTTCGATAGTCTTATGAAGTCTTTCCATGTTATCTATGGTCTTTTCCATATTATCAGGTCTAACCGATTTAATTGGATATTCTAAAGTAAAAAAAAAATGGCCAGTGACTACAGGGAAACGTATAAAGAAAGCATTAGATACATTTCATGGCAAACTTAATTACAAGTATTTTGCGAAGAATCAGGTAGGTACTTACTTATTTCTAAACAAATAGGCTTCACGACCTATTCGACCTACGTCGTACTATTACCTATCTATTCTGTGCCTAATTTCCCATTTCTCTGTGATAATCGACTCGGCATCTGCAGGATCACGGAAAAGAGAATACATTTATTTCAATACATATATTTATTTATTTTCTCTGTGTGCAGGACAGCTACTTGAATGTATAAACAAACCTCTATCTAGATTTTTATTTGGATTTTTTTGGATGATTTGACCTGGTAACCTTGTGATAGAAAGCTTATGTATGAGGTCTAATTGAATCTCGTAAATTGAAAAGGTAGAGGGGTGACATTTTATCACAACTTTACTACGACAGTTTTATTTTATTTTTGGAAATTTCGGTCGTTAAAACTCGGTCGGTTTACCATTTATTACATAATATCGTTGCGAATTTGTTACAAAACGCTACGATTTCTTATAAAGAATAGGAACCAATTTACAACAGTCACGTAACATATCTCAAAATAATTTTAATAAATTCGTCTTACAGTATATTTTACCATAGACAAATATTATCCTTAATTGATAATAATCAAGTCCTTTCATCAATACAGTTAATACAACATTCATAAAATTTGTGTTTGCTAAATGTTGTCGGTAGATGGCGCTGTGCATTTTTTCTTCGAGCTATGGTTTCGTTCTCATCAAATGATATAATGTGTCGATAGGCTCTTCGTAGTTAACCGATTTGGATGAAATTTGGGATTTTTGAATTTGTACCTACTTCGAATTATTGAGGTAGTCGTGCAATATATATAAAAATAGAAATAATAGAATAGAATAAATAATAGTCCGCGTTGCGAATTGCGAACTCTACGTCTTTTTTTTACGTAGATCTACGTATTTTAACTATTTTTTTAGGCCTTTCCTGCAATGCAAGTGCAATCCTACAAACTTCGGCCCGGAATCTTCGTATTTTTATAAAGTTTTACGATGCAAAATAATGTAACTCATTACATTAGGATGAATGATCATAATTTTCAGTAACTTGGCGAAAAAAACTAATAAACGTTCCGTTTCGTACTATACTAACGAATACCTCGCCTCGCCATACAACAGGACAAAGTGTGTAATCCATAGAGCATCTCATGTGAGTGTATAAAACGAAAAGTCTCATTGCGCCCGTAAACAAGTAAAACAGCATGAGGCGGGATATTTGAATCTTTTCAAGTTTTTTATTACTTTTTACTATCGTAGAACAATATGGCTAAATACTTCAGTAATTAGCGACCGTAGTAAGTTTACCGTAGTTCATTTGGCATATTGTGGAATTGATACTTTTTGTTTATATGAAACAAAATGTACATTCAGTAAAATAGTCAGTTTTACGGTTTTCAGAGGAACGTTCAAATATGGCAAATATTATACAAAAAAACATTCATAACATAATGTGCCAAATGAACGACCAGGTACAGTCAGTGATCAATGAAATATTTGGACATATTGTTCTACGAAGGTAAAAAACATTTTTTTTTTGAAAAAAAAAACAAATTTCCTGCCTCATGCTGATACATCCATTTAGCCAAAAATATTTCGATTTGTTTGATTGTACGGAAATCCCATATAGGTACCTAATGCGAGATCAGCTTATACTGGAATGTATAGCTTGATCTGGAGCCGTGTGTTCATTCATTGGGAAACATTATGTGGGCTGCGTTTCTAATGCGAATAAAAAGTCACGGAGTAGTTATATAGGTATATTGTGCCCTCAAGTCAGTTTTGTCTCACCCGCTTATTTCCTGTCTTCACGTTTTTTTTTCCGTGAATCCTCTCATTCATTTAATAAATGTAAATGGTGAACTTAGCATGCCTTGCAAAGTCTTTTTTTTAAGCGACTTGGTAATAATGAGGTTGTAGGTATATATTTGTATGTATAGATTCCTCGATGTCTCATAAACAGCTATTCTAAGTAATAACTTAGTATCATCTTATCTTAGTAGTAATATTAGGAGACATCGAGTAAATTATGGCACCTCGGGATCTACCTTATTAGATAGATCCCGAGTATTCCCAAGGTGCCACAATTTTCATCGGACTTCGGATGAAGAAAACAAACTATAGTGCAATAGCAATAAATACACTGTTTCTTAGTAATACCACAGAGTAAATAATAGTGAGTAAATAACATTAATACTTAGATACAACCTATCTAGGCACAAGTAACCACTTCTTATTCACAAATGCGGCCGAATCGTGACCAGACCAAAATGTAAACATTCTAACTTACTTACCTACGTAGAGGGAACTAACTGATAAAGATAAGCCTTGATTAGTATTCACTACGGTGGCGCTGAATCTAACGGCACTAAGTAAATTGAATGCGTAGTAGTAGGTACATATATTAGGTCGAAGAAGTCAAATAAAAAAAAAGTGGCTGGGTAGCGAGAAAGTTGTTCAGATTTGTCTAGAGCAAATGTTACTTTTATTTTATAGAGAAAATTTATGTTAGATTGGGTCATCGATTAATACTCGAATCACCATCGCTGCATCGGGAAGACTTGAACTGGCTGGATAGGTGTGTTAGGTTAGGTAAGTATTTATTATTTTTTCTCAGAATTGATAGTATCTTGAGCAGAATTTTGAGACAGGTAGAGAATAGCGTTTATTCGCAGACAAATAACTTTATGTTGTGTAAAGTTGTGTTCCTGCGCTTGAGTAAAGTCGCCAGAGCTCATAGTGGTGGGGGATGGTCGGTATCGCGTGAGCGATGCTTCTGAACTTCTGTTGCAAGCGTCCATATGGCTACGGTAACCGCTTACAATCAGGCGGGCCGAATGCTTGTTTACCGACTAAGTTGTATTGTTGTTGTGTTGTTCCCCCCTCCCCTATGAGCTCTGGCGACCTTACTCACGCGCAGGAACACAACTTTACACATCATAAAGGTATTTGGCTGCGGTATTCTGTAAGGTGGAGGTACTTCCCCAGTCGAGCTGCTCTTTGAGCGAATAAAGGCTATGCTCTACCTCTCTCAAATGTATTTCATAGTATGATTACAGCTTATAGAAAATTATTTAATATTTTTTTCACAACTAAAATAGCTTCTGGCACGTAGTGGTAATCACATAACGCTCTATCATTTTAAATTTTATTTGCTAAGAGGACGGAGAAAATGATGAAAAAAAATAAAAAATGTTTAAATGTTTCAAACTCCGAAATTTTCACCAGTACAAACAGGATGCGAGAAGGTAACGCAACCACTTTCGGCTGTCAGACTTGGTGCATCTCAATCAGGCTTCTATGAGCAAGGAAATATAAAAAAATCTGCCATGCTAAAGTTCTTTCTCGAAAACTTTGGTAGGTCTCGTACCAGTAGGTACGCTCCTCGTTGACAGATTTCATCGTACAATTTGTTTTATAATACCTAACACCACCACACCACCATCCAAAGAGAATATAATGCTACGCTAAGACCACCATCAATAATCTTATTCCAATGTAAGATCTAATATTCTGCCATAAACTAAAGGGCAACAATGTTGCAAGTTGCTAAATATTAAAAAGGTACCTACCAATATTTTTTTGTTACAGAATGTGAATTTTCGGGTGTAATACGATACTAATTATTATTAGCATCCCAATCTTTGCCGCCATTACCCCGCCCCTCTCGTTAAAGACTCGATGAACTCGCTAGTCGCAACACAATCATTAAATCGTGCAGTAAATTCCAAGTGTGCAATTAAGGGGCAGGCTCCCTATTTTTAGCCGGCGAGTGATGTTGCTTTTTTTCTTCTTTCAAACGAGGCGGGAAGACGGGTTGCGGTGTCGTTCCCCTTAAACCTTAGGGCTCTTGTTAACTTAGAGCGTTCTTAGGGCTGAAATTGTAGGTAGGTACTACTGTTCAATTTATTTTTTATTAATTTTTTATCATACGTTCATAGGTAAGTATGACAGTTTTTGAAGAATCGTAAGATTAATTATGCTCATATTGTTTTACATCATACACTTGTAGTGGTTTTATTTAAGAAACAGAAAAACGTTACCAATTATTTGTGAAAATTAGTATTAACCATACCTTATTTACTGAAAAGAAGTTGGCTTAAATAAGCTAAATCTGTATTTACACCGTTGGTAAACTTGGTAATTACCACAAAATGAATTAAAACACTTTCTCCAATGGCCGCCATTGTTACGATTATACTTTTCTGGTGTTGCCATTCCTCGATATTCAAATACACAATATCAAAAAAAACCGTTTTACAGTTTCATAATAAATAATGCTGACAATTAATTATAGTTAATGCTAACAGACGGCCGTCCTGTTTAACGGAATGTCCCTGTTCCGTTTCGGCCATTCGTATACTGTAAGTCTAATAAATTTTTGCATTATGTGATATCACCATGTTTTATCATTTTATACTATTTTAGAGGTCGCCATACTCGCCATGAGTCGATTCGACTATATTGAGTTTTTAGTGATCACCGCATACAGCGGCATGTTTCACAGGAGGTTTGAGTGATCACCGCATATAGCAGCATGTTTCATTTAGGAGTTTGAAGTGATCACCGCATATAGCAGCATGTTTCACTTACGAGTTGTTAGTGATCACCGCATATAGCAGAATGTTTCACTTACGAGTTGTTAGTGATCACCGCATATAGCAGCATGTTTCACTTAGGAGTTTTTAGTGATCACCCCATATAGCAGCATGTTTCATATAGCAGCATGTTTCATTTAGGAGTTTGAAGTGATCACCGCATATAGCAGCATGTTTCACTTACGAGTTGTTAGTGATCACCGCATATAGCAGCATGTTTCACTTACGAGTTGTTAGTGATCACCGCATATAGCAGCATGTTTCACTTACGAGTTGTTAGTGATCACCGCATATAGCAGCATGTTTCACTTAGGAGTTTTTAGTGATCACCGCTTATAGCAGCATGTTTCACTTAGGAGGTTTGAGTGATCACCGCATATAGCAGCATGTTTCACTTACGAGTTGTTAGTGATCACCGCATATAGCAGCATGTTTCACTTACGAGTTGTTAGTGATCACCGCATATAGCAGCATGTTTCACTTACGAGTTGTTAGTGATCACCGCATATAGCAGCATGTTTCACTTACGAGTTGTTAGTGATCACCGCATATAGCAGCACGTTTCACTTAGGAGTTTTTAGTGATAAAAGATAGGTATCTCTAGGTATTTCAATAATTATTTTTCATTTTTACTTGAATAATCTATATTACATTTCGTTATTACATTTAATGTTGATATCTTAAAATTCAAAATTCAAAAACCGTTTACCCAATATAGGCCCCAATAAGGCACTTACGAACGTTACAATTGATTTTACCACCAGTTCGTAATACACTTAAACTGAGAAGACTCCCGGCAAGAAACTCAAACTTTAATGTAGAATGATTCTATTATCAACCTTTTATTTACACAACTGTTTACTTAAGATATATTATCAAAGAATCTTTGTTAGTGGCATCGTACTAGCCATAGTTGATTATCCGTCACGAGCAAGACACACAAAATAGAAAATAAAAAAACCGGCCGAGTGCGAGTCAGACACGCGCACCGAGGGTTCCGTACAAACCTGTAGGTATATAAGTAAATGGTAGTATAGACCTGAGTATTTGATATGGATTTCAATTTATGACGTATTAAAAAAAAACTACTTACTAGATCTCGTTCAAACCAATTTTCGTTGGTAGTTTGCATCGAAATGTACATCATATATTTTTTATAGATTTATCATTCTCTTATTTTAGAAGTTACAGGGGGGGGACACACATTTTACCACTTTGGAAGATTCTCTCGCGCAAACTATTCAGTTTAGAAAAAAATGATATTAGAAACCTCAATATCATTTTTGAAGACCTATCCATAGACACCCCACACTTATGGGTTTTATTAAAAAAAAAAAAATGAGTTTCAGTTCTAAGTATGGGGACCCCCAAAATGTATTGTTTTTTTTTCTATTTTTGTGTGAAAATCGTAATGCGGTTCACAGAATACATCTACTTACTAAGTTTCAACATTATAGTTCTTATAGATTCGGAAAAAAGTGGCTGTGACATACGGACGGACAGACAGACAGACAGACATGACGAATCTATAAGGGTTCCGTTTTTTGCCATTTGGCTACGGAACCCTAAAAATACATACTGGTGAGCTGATTTCTCCATCCCTCTTCTGATTTATTAACCATACCTTATTTACTGAAAAGAAGTTGGCTTAAATAAGCTAAATCTGTATTTACACCGTTGGTAAACTTGGTAATTACCACAAAATGAATTAAAACACTTTCTCCAATGGCCGCCATTGTTACGATTATACTTTTCTGGTGTTGCCATTCCTCGATATTCAAATACACAATATCAAAATAAACCGTTTTACAGTTTCATAATAATTAATGCTGACAATTAATTATAATTAATCAATATTCAATGGTATGAAATTTAATAATATAATGTTAATGCTAACATTAGTCTTCATTTAAAATATCATGATTGAATCCACGGGTAGTTATGGGCAAGCATGGTAAGGGGGTCGTCCAAAACCGCTGTGCGTTTGTTACACTTTTATTTTTTTCCATGTTACACGATCAATAAATGAATGATTTGTAAATAAATTGCGTGTCATGATTAGCAAGGTATGTATATGTGTCGCGTTGTCCATAACGTCTCCAGACGGCAACATCATTATTACTTACCTAGGTACTATTTTTGATGATGTAAGTATTTATACTTTTGGTGACTAGATAAATAATAGGTATGGAAACTATATTTATTTGGTATAATATGTATCTACTAGTGAGGGAGATGGAGATTTTTTATCTTTGGGCTACCCTATAGTCTAACAAAATGACCTCAACATTGTCTTTTGTACCTATTACAGTTTCCAGCGCCTGCGGTCTACACTAGAGCAACGAATGAAATTCTAGATCTAAATAAATGCAACATTTCCAACACAAATCCATCAAGCACTGAAAATAGGTAAAATATATTTTATATTACCGTCAAATGGGGTAATTTGAGACTAATACCTTAATTGGGATATTTTCGAGGACAAATTTTAATTCTTGATTTAGCAACACACACACACAATAGCCCGGTGATTTTTATTTCTAATGCAGCATCAACGTTCGGTCTCTTAGAAAATGTAAGTAAAATGTTGTTAATCCTTTTCCAAATTTTATAAATACATCATAAACTCAACCCTTTACGCGACCCAATCAAAATGTCGTGAAAAACTTTGTGCTCACAGCTAACTATGAGCAAAAATCAGGTCTGGATTCGTTTCGATTCATAACTTCAATTCCCGATGTATTTAATTTTGAAACTTAAAATAAAGCTGCTAGCATATATTTTTTCTTTTTTACAAAAAAATTCAGTTGCATAAAAATGGAGGTAACTTGGGAAGAATGTCTCTAGTAATAAAAGCCTCTGGTTGTGAAAAAGTGTTGTCTTAAATAGCAATTTCCAGAGGAAGGTACTTATTTCCTATAAAATATAAGTGCAACTAGCTTTAAAAAATAGTGAAAATTATTTTTTTATTCCGACGTAGAAGATAAAATTCCATACAAAATATAATAAGTTCTAAACTCTATGAATATTTATTTAGAAGTACTTTTTGTTACTTAAGTAGTAGTAAATTTAATTTTATAGACATTTATTCTGAACAGTATGAGAAATAATTAAGAAGTTTTGTTTATTTCAGTTTTATTTACATCAATTAAAAGAAGTAATCAAATACTTTAGTTTTGTGTATATTTAAATAAAAACTGTTCCAAACGGTGTTTAATGTGATTATTGTAAACATAGCCACATTTTTAAAAATGAAATCGTGTCCCATGTTGGTCTGTTGCTTGTCAAACATGAGATATGGCGGTGGAAGAATGGGTGTTCCAATTTACCCCCACATCTAAGGTAACTTGAGACAGAAAATAATAAAAAAAATTGAGGTTACCGTAACCCAAAATCTGTTCTGAACATGAAACTTTGACTACACACTGGAGTATAGAGAGATTAATATGTAACAAATACCTATTACTATGCATTTGATATATCGTTGAACTTCAAAAGTGTCCCAAGTTCCCCCGTTTGACGGTACTTAATTATAATTTGAAAGTCTTTATAGTTAGGAGTATCTTAGGAGTACCTACTTAATCAGGTTACTTCTTTTTTAATCCATGGTGCCGATTCTATTGTAAATCGCACTAAACTAATTTTAGTGACATCACATTTCTTTCTTACAAACATTATTGAAAAAGGATAGAACATATTTATAGCTGTCAAACATAGAAATAAATATACCTAGAAAGAACGTCGCCATACTACACGAATATACAAAAACAGGCCAACTTTTATAGGCTGCTGCGCGTAACAGCTACGTTTTACGCTCCCTCTGCGTCATTCTGCTTGTCATAATGACGTTCATAATGATAGCAGTTGTTAAAATATTCCAATTAAAATCGTGAGAAATTTAAATATTGATCATTATTTTGCATTTTTATTTGATTTAGCCCCTAACAGTTAGAGCGTATTTTTATCGACGCGTGCACAGCTGCGACTCTCTATCTGGATGTATCCTTAATCAAAGCTGTCAAATTATTCTTTGCCGTCTTCTTCTTCTTCTTATTTTTAATTTTGGCAACCAAGCCCAAATTAGGGCTCATTTCTGCCAGTGTCGAGTTAT
This sequence comes from Achlya flavicornis, assembly GCA_947623365.1. Lineage (NCBI taxonomy): Eukaryota > Metazoa > Arthropoda > Insecta > Lepidoptera > Drepanidae > Achlya > Achlya flavicornis. Next base: position 11,045,159 of record OX392467.1, read on the forward strand.
ATTATAGTTTCCAGTCACAATAAATCACTTCACATTATAGTCCACAGTCAGTCACCGTCCATTAAAGTCATGTTTTACTACAATGGTGGTCATTGTACTAAAACTCTTCACAGACATTTTGAGACAACTTGAAAAGTCACGATACACATAATTCATTTCATTTCACTTCACTGGTGCACATGGATGATCTTTATTGGGTAAAATACCACCAAAAATACACAATAAAACTCAAAATACACAAATTTATGAAAATAAAAATGAAAATGCTACGTCACTCTGAAAGTTCCCGCCAAAAAGTCTTTGCCGTCTTCATTCGCGGGTATTTAGACGTAACCGCGATAGATGGCGACCTTTTTATTTAAAATAAGCATTGGACTAATTTTACAGGTCTTAATTTCTTACATCCTTTTCTTATGTTCTTTGTTAGAAAGAGATAGGTATATTAGTTTAGTCGAAAACAACAGAATCAGCACCACCTTATTCAAAAAAAATTCAAAACAAAGCGCCTTCATTCTCTGGCAAATCTGGCAAACAAGAAGCGTGAAAGCCCCGGATTTTGGAACTTGGAACCCACACATGTTAACAGTGCTTTTGTGAAATTAATCAGTAAATTAAAATATAGTTTTTATTATTGTGACTTCAAAACTTTTAAAACGGACAAAAAATTAAACCTCGCCCGTACGCTCTCCGGACGCCCTCTAAACTAGGACAAATCCGGGAAACCCGGAAGGATGGCAACTCTAGTAAAAACACACAAAGGTACAGTATGAGGCACGAATGGTGTGCACAGATAGGCAGTAGTGGGGGCAAGCTCGCGCATGTTCACTTTTGGCCAACGCATATTGAATTTCTTTGAAATCACAGTAGCCAAATGACATGCGAGAATCCAATAAACGACTAGCATCGACTGACGAACCAATCTTTAAGTGCAGCTCGGCGCTCCCCCTTCTTCATTCCGCCAAACAGACCGAAAAACTAACTACTGCGCAGGTGTCAATTTGTGCTCACCACTCGTGCCCCTTACTACATAATATTTTAAGCAGGTATTTACCCTTCGAAGAATTAAAAAATATTGCAAAGATTAACATTGTTACATTCATAATATAACTTGCAGACTCGTCCATTTGCAAGGAAAACTCCAGCTTCCAGCTGGTACTCTACCAGAGAGTGCCAGCAGCTTGTCGAGCTCAGCGCGCGGTCTGCTTCTACGGTTATTGGAACGCGATCCCAGAGTTCGCATGAGAAACCTAAGACAGTTGCAACAATCTGCTTTGTTTATGGGCTTCAATTTCGAACACGTGAAAGCTAAAAAGGCAAGTACCTAAAAAACACCCCAGGCCATTCCAAATTCGAATTATTTCTTCTTCTTATTTTTAAGTTTGGCAACCAAGGCCCAAATTAGGGCTCATTTCTACCTGTGTCGAGTTATTATAAATACCAGTCACAAGAAATAACTTCACATTATAGTATTTATAGACCTTAGGCGGTCACCGTCCATAAAAGTCATGTTTTACTACTACAGTGGTCATTGTACTAAAACTCTTCACGATGTACATAATTCATTTCATTTTACTTCACTGGTGCACATGGATTGATCTTTATTGGATAAAATACCACCGATTATATGCAAAAAATTTATGAAAATAAAAACGAAAACGCGACGTCACTCTGCAAGCTCCCCGCCAATAAGTCTTCGAATTATTTCAATTGCGTTCGTACCGCAAGCGGCTTTTTTTTCGAATATGCGTAGCTAAAGCTTGACGCATAAATTACTACTGAAATATCGTCTCTATGATGAATCCTTCTCATACCTACACATTTCTAAATAAATATTTCATTGAGGTTAATTTCTTTCAGGTATCGCCGAAAACTGTTTTAGAGCATCACTTTCCATACGGTGTACTAGAATCTCCTGAACTTGATGATCAGAATAGTCAAAATGTTTTTCCATGTTTTGATCAAACAACTTTAATATGAAATAAGTATGTTAGTAGGTAATTTGAATAAACAAATGTTAATACCTATTATTTCATAGCATGTTTTAAATACGTAGTAACTAAATATATAAACAGGTGCCATTTTAGCTTCACTGTAGCAGGAACCTTATACTGACGATACGTTTCATATACTTTTCACCTAACTGTAGATAAATCACAATACCTATAAATAGATGTTAAAAAATGAGAATTAATAGCAGTTACCGTAAGACAGTAGTATTCATCTTTTCTCTTTTATGTAAGTAAGTAGGTACCTATTTAAATTCTGAGTAGTTATCTTATGTAACATTTTAAAATGTAATATTTACATTGAGCTATTATTACTTCGTATAATGAAGACGCCACACATCATAACTAAGTATGTTCCGTTCAAGTGAGGCCATCCGACCACACTTGTTGTTGTAGAACGATGAACGAAACGCGTAAGCGCCGTAAAAGTCACAGGGTTTGCGAGAAAAATACTCCTAAAAGCGTTCTGATAGCGCTACCTACGTGTTTCTACTGTCTGCTTAGACGGCTAATTATTGTTTCAGCGCTAAAGAGAACTTTAGGAGACTCTAAAAAAATGGAACCGTCTTTGCTTATGATAGCTTCTCTATAAGGGAAGCTGCTGTGCCTTGATACATTTTTCATTAAATTATTTATAACAATAAAAGTATGATGCCTTTGCTGATGAAAATATTTGTATCTTAAAAAGAAACTAATTGGTCTCAAAATATAAAATATACAAAAGTACAGATTACCGTCTTCATAGCTTTTTTATTATATAATTAAGAAAAGGCATTTTGATCAAGGTACAACAGTGCCAATGTACCTTGATACGGCACATGTTGTACCTTGATCATGGGCAGTTTTATGACAAATAAAAGGGATTATAGAATTTAATATCAATATTATATAAGTTTTCTATATTTCTTATAGTTATATAACTCACACATAACAATTCAAACTGAATTGAATAAAAATATATTCATCATTAACATCTTTTATGTATCATTGTAGCCTAATATGATTTTCTTCTAATTAGATTTTTTTTTTCTTCGTCTTTCTCTGAACATTCCGATATACTTAGGTATCTTTAAGAATCTGTTTCTTTACTTTCAAAATTTGATCTTAGTCTTCATGTCTTTTTTAACTTTTTGATTTTTTTTAATGATTTTTTATATAGTTTTTTTTCCAGTCTCTGTTAAAATCCTAGACTTTCCTTTTGGTCTGCCTTTCCGAACTTCCTTTCTTGGCTCAGCTTTTGGGTGCAGTATTATCGTTAAAGGGACTTGAGGGACCTGGTAATTTTTTCTACAGAGTTTTATTTAATCCTCCATCAGTAGTAGTTTTATCACATACAATCATCAATGCATCTTGAGATGAAGCTTGGGCCGCATTATCAGAATACGGAAAGTCGGTAAAAGCACAAAAATATTACAATTTGTTCCTGAAAATTATCAGATAATCAAATAACATCGAGACATAATAAATTGCTGTACCTTGACCATAATCAAGGTACAGCAGATTGATGTAGGTCAAGGTACAACACCACCACCATTACCTTTTTATTCACCCAAAAAAAGAATTAGGTTATGTTTAGCTAAGATTTAAATAGCACGTCTAAAATGCTAATAAACTAACTCTCTAAAACAGCAATTTGTTAAAAGCTTCGTGTTTAATACGTTCAGTTATCAAGAAAGTAATAAAACACAAAAAACCTACTTTTTAGCACCAAAAAATGTATAGCTGTATCACCCCCAAACGCCGAGAAATTCCCGCTTGCAACTAACTTCATGATGATCACTTTTCTCTAAACGTCAACACACCATAGATGATTATGGGTAAAAAGATCGGGAACATTTAAAAAACATCACATGATCAAGGTACACGTAGTATCAAGGTACAGCAGTCTCCCCTACGTAGTAATAATAGCTCAATGGGTGTATAGGTATTTAACCTGCCTATGAAACGATATTTACTCTTATCATCTTTTTGTAATACCTTAAATATGATCTGAAACTACCTAACTGTATTTTATACATATCTATATTACCTATAACTAATCTCAATTGTTTGTAATAGTAAATTATAATTGATGTCGCATCCTACCTATCTCACTTACCTACGTTCTAAAGAGGGTATCAAAGAGGTGGGTTGAAAGCCGTAACGCACCTTCCGAGCGTCGGACTCCTACTTACCTACCTACGTTGATACCGACCAATCCGAGGGTGAGCGTAGTAGTAGGTAAGTAGAAGTCCGACGGTCGGAAGGTGCGTTCCGTACCTCTACCATGAACTTTCTACACTAACGTAATCTACACACGCTAGCGACAACGGTGAATATTTTGTATATATTGGACACTTTTGGAAGCATTTCATACAAAATGTGTAACCGAAGTCGCTAGCGACTGTAGATTACGTTAGTGTAGAAAACTCATGGTAGAAGTACTGGGCTTTAGTATTAACTAGGGCTGCCATCTATAAAATCTGGCAAACAAGAAGCGTGAAAGCCCCGGATTTTGGAACTTGGAACCCAGACATGTTAACAGTGCTTTTTTAAATTACTCAGTAAAATAAAATATAGTTTTTATTATTGTGACTTCAAAACTTTTAAAACGGACAAAAAATGAAACATCGCCCGTACGCTCCACCGGACGCCCTCTAAACTAGGACAAATCCGGGAAACCCGAAAGGATGGCAACTCTAGTAAAAACACACATACAGTACAGTATGAGGCACGAATGGTGAGCACAGATAGGCAGTAGTAGGGGCAAGCTCGCGCATGTTCACTTTTGGCCAACGCATATTGAATTTCTGTAGTAAAAACAAACATAGGTACAGTATGAGGCACGAATGGTGAGCACAGATAGGCAGTAGTGGGGGCAAGCCCGCGCATGCTCACTTTTGGCCAACGCATATTGAATTTCTTTGAAATCACAGTAGCGAAATGACATGCGAGAATCCAATAGACGACTAGCATCGACTGACGAACCAATCTTTAAGTGCTGCTCGGCGCTCCCCCTTCTTCATTCCGCCAAACAGACCGAAAAATTAACTACTGCGCAGGTGTCAATCTGTGCTCACCACTCGTGCCCCTTACTATATAATATTTTTAGCAGGTAGAAGAATTAAAAAATATTGCAAATATATGGTGTTTTATTTTATTCCCATGTAAGTATCTACCTAAAAAACAATGATTGTCTTTTTCTTCTTAGTTTTAAGTTTGGCAACCAAATCCAAATTAGGACTTATTTCTGCCAGTGTCGAGTTAATAATTCACTTTCACATATCGTCTTCAGTCGTCCATAAAAGTCATGTTTTACTATAGTGGTGGTCATTGTACTAACTCTTCACGTGCAGTGAACCTTCCAGTTACGTAGTGTAAAAAATCCTCGGCTAGGTACTTTTCTGTGGCTGAAGTGGCAAGACTGCCGAGTCTACACTTCCAGATCCAAGGATTTATCCGGAAATCTACAGATTTTCAGAAAGGCCAAATTTCCTTTTATCCAAAACATTTTATTTCTGCGTAAAAGGAAATGAAACAGTTAAAACACAGCAAGTGCGGGTAGGGTTTTATAACAATCCTCCACCTTACAGTATACAGCAACCAAATAACTTTATGTTGAGGTGCTTTTGTTGCTAGTGTTGCTACTCGTGAGTATGTCGCCAGAGCTCATTAGGGAGGGAGGAAGGGTCGGTAAGGGGTCGTGCAATAATCACGTGAGGCTCGAAAGGGGGAGGGGCTTTTGAAAAAATCATGAAATATCGGAACGTGAGATATTACGTGTATTTATTTTTTCGTATCGATATAAATAAGCCCCGTGTGTGTAAAATCAATATTTATCTCGAAATGTTATCATTTACAAAAGTGAATCTACGCATGCCTCCCAGTGGCACGGTGACAGGTAGGCCATAAACGGGTCAAGTATTGCTATTTTATTTGTTACTAACAATTTATACAATATTCTGCACTGTATTGTAAAGACATTTTACATATATAGTGTCTGGAATAGTAATTGCTTTGTAAAACGATTGAGTAGTTTTTATCTTACAAACGTTTTTGCAAGGTTTGTTTTGTCGATTTCGAGAGGCCTCTTGTTTAGCTTTATAGTATCACATCTCTAATATACCCTATGACACTCCCACAGTCAAGACGAATCTAACGACACCTTATATGTTTAAATAGATCAAGCCAAGCCGTTTAGGCTGCAGAGCGTGCCAAAGAAATAGACATACATACATACTTACACTCGAAAAACATAACCCTTTTTCCAGGTCAGTCGGGTAAAAAAAGCGGAAACTAAGTGACACTTGACACCGGAAAAATGAGTAAACTTGCGCCGGTAAATCGCTATGACAATTTACGACAGGCAACTGGATAACATGAAAACATTGCAGTGAAAACTATAAACTTTCACATCGATGGGATCAGTTTTAGATATGGGTACTTAATGTAATACCTAAACAAATAGCGGCTAAATGTTTTAGAACGAAATAATAATTCGTAGATTAGAATTACAAGAATATAATCTATGGAGGGAGTCGCAGATACAATAGGAGTTGGATTGAGCCGTGAGCTAGTCATTATGTTGTTGAGCTGCAGCTCTGCGGCTCAAACCCGAGTGATCTGATTCATTGAGCTGGTTCAGAGCTGAGTTACACACCTCTAGCCACCACAGAGAGGATGAGATCGACGAGAGGAATGCCGCTCGGTCAATCTCCTTAATTTAGATATATAAGGGTCTGCCCTTTGAGTAAGAATCCAAAAAACATTAAAAAAAACTGGATCTACAAAATCTACGGATTTTTAAAATTGATACTGGCAGCACTGTAATTATTGATCTGTCATTCCAACCAAATATGTCAATGTCAATTTTTTGATTTGATTGTCATTTGTTACAGACACATAGGATTTCTTTCATAAAATTATTAGGATTCTGAAAAGCGATCGAAATGGCTTCAATCTTGCAAAAAGCCGCGCTTACATATCTTAGGAGCAACACTCGTTCCTCAACCCACGCTGCTACCGCTGGAGGACATGGAGGTAAGGAGAACTCCTCAAAATTATGTAACCACATAACCTATCAAACATCTTTATCTCAAGTGAAACAAGCCCAAGTAAAAAATCATTTTCATGTATGAAATGTATGGTTCAAATAATAAAATGAGATTCCAATCCAATTTTGGAGATTAGTTTTTTGATTCATATGACAGTATCTAGTAATATGAAATTTAGTAGGTATGTAAGAATAATACTTCATTCTATTTGATATTAGGTACTTATAGAATACAGGATCGTTCAGAAACTGTATTTTCTGTGCCACAACTCTATACTCTCTCAATATTGAAACATTTTGTAGTTTTTTGTTATAATAATGTATCGGGTCAATTTGCACACAGATTATTATCAGAATATTATTTTGACGCACTAATTGTCGCACTAATAGGTGGCTACAAGCTGTGGAAGAAGATGACATTTATTGTTGCATTCCCCGCTGTCGCCCTTGGTATGCTCAATGCCTACCTGGGACACCAAGAGGGTAGTCATGAGCGTCCTGAATTTGTCCCCTTTGAGTACATGCGCATCCGCACCAAGGTAATTATTTCTATTTAAATATTATATTCTGCCTAACCATTCTTTTTAATACACAACAAAAACATTGACTCAACAAGCCAAAAGCTTGATTACCTTGTGATTTAATGTCAATGCCTATAGGCAAGTAATTTATTTATGTGCAGAAACATTAAACCAGATATAGCTACATATTTGGTTTGATGAATGCATGTAAGGCAGTTTAAGGGGTGGGTAATTAATATATCTATAGTCTAGGTTATAAAAATAGGCTTATGATAATCAAAGCTCATACACCTCCCCTAAGTAACTACCCCTAATCACCTATGGATAAACCTTAATCTTTTTGCTGGAAGATATCCCTTTTTGTTAATAAAATAAATAATGTATTTCTGTTTTAAGTAATGAAATTTATTTTTTATTTCAGCGTTTTCCATGGGGTGATGGCCAGAAGTCCCTGTTCCACAACCCCCATGTTAATGCCCTGCCCAGCGGTTATGAAGACCACTAAACCTTCTGCTTTTAATATAAGCTAAATTAATCATGCAGGAGTTTGAAATTAGAATACAAAAGTAACTGTGTAATGTGATAAGGAATAAACTGTCCTAAAAAGTTTTGATTTTTTATTAATCCATGTGGCTGTTTCTAAAATTCTTGTTTATTGGACTATGATAGGCACTAACTCAGATAACAGAACAAAAGGCAGATAGAGCACGCGGAACACGGGAGTTCAGAAGCGCAAACCAGCTATGTTTTTTTCAATTTGTATTGGCTTTTTTGGCCTCACTCCCGCTACTCTGAGCTCCCGTGTTCCGGGCGCTCTATCTGCCTTTTGTCCTGTAATCTGTGGGCACTAATTGTTAATGTTCTTCTTCTTCTTATTTTTAAGTTTGGCAACCAAGCCCAAATTAGGGCTCATTTCTGCCAGTGTCGAGTTATATTATAGTTTCCAGTCACAATAAATCACTTCACATTATAGTCCTCAGACTCCTCAGTCCACACCTCAGTCACCGTCCATAAAAGTCATGTTTTACTACAATGGTGGTCATTGTACTAAAACTCGTCACGGACTTTTTGAGACAACTTGAAAAGTCACGATACACATAACTATTTCATTTCACTTCACTGGTGCACATAGATGATCTTTATTGGGTAAAATACCACCAAAAATACACAATAAAACTCAAAATATACAAATTTATGAAATTGAAAATGAAAACGCTACGTCACTCTGCAAGCTCCCGCCATAATATAACATTAACAATGGACTTTTGTCCATTGTTAATGTTACTTGTGAGTTTTTTTCCCAATATAAATCAATACTCTCTAAATATATTTGAGCAAATATTATATCTATTGAATATAGGTACATACCTATATTAAGATTTGCTTCAAATATCAACCCATTGATGTGAGGTTTAGATAGCTACTCTGATTGCAACACTCTTAGGGTAAGTTCACAGTACACCGAGACGCGACGTGACAATGCAATGAGGAATGTTAATAGGTATGCAAAACCGATTAAAAGTTTATAAAAGTCATAAAAGTAGAGCAATTGTGAACTGTCAACAATTCGGAACGACTGTTGTCGCGAATGGGTCGCGATTACATTATTCAAAATTCAAAACAGAACATTTGAGAATTTAATTAAAATCTGAATTAACAATTTGCTGGGAATCCTTACATCTTTTATAATTTGACTCGCAAAAAGGAATATTCGCGTTTTTTATAATTTTTCTCTCATTAAATCATAAAAAGTATCTTTGCCAAAAAGAAAACCAAGAATCTTATTAGACTTTTTGCCGAAAACACAATAACTAACCATCATGATATCAGTTTAGGGCATGGTGAGCGCAAGATGGCGCATGTCATGACGTCATCTATCGTCATAGATGACGTCATGTGGGCCGTTAACGTCTTAACGGCCCGTCATAGATGACGCCGTGAATCACGGGACATCGTGATCGCGCTCAAACTAATATGGAACGGGTTTAAGCTCGCTCAAATCGATTATAGCATTAATTCGGAATGCAGCCTTATGCTGTGAGGTGTGAGCACTGTGTGCGATATTAATCAATTCAATTCGGAATGTAGCCATAGTAGGGTACCATTTTTGAGCTTGTGTTACATTTCTTGATGTTTATTATTCGTAGGACCTAACCTTGTTTACAAAACAGCTGTTATACTGTGTAAACAAACGTATTTTAATTTCCAAATGTCGAGTGTATCAGTGAAAGAATTTGGCAAGGCATGGTGGTCTGAGGTTTACAACAGAATAATTGGTGCTGTAGTTTTTCTTGATGATGCTAGTGCAGAGTGTCTACATTGGGATGGGGGGCTCTTCAACTTGCTTTCCGGTGGTGCAGTCGCTGTGAAAACTTTATCACCTTTTGAGGTAGGTATGCTGTTAGTTTCACCTTAATGATTTCATTTACTTCCTTTTATAGCATAGTTATGATCTGGGTTTTCTGGGTTGGAAATCTAGAATACAATATTGTGAGTAAAAATAAAGCTTTGCACTAATACTGTGTCTCTATTGTCAGTTTTCCAGGAAAGAACACAAGAAAGCGGTGTTTATTACACAAACAACGTCAACACAGCTGCGCACAATCTGTGATATAATACGGCACAGTGACTTCACCCACTGTATTCTGATATCTTGTATTAGTTTGGATGTTGCTTACTTGGAGCTGAATGATGGCAGGGATGTAAGTGATGTGATTGCTGCAGGAAGAGGCCCAGCAGAGGCCACTAAGCAGTTAGAAGGAATGTTGGCTGATTGGATTGGCAAGAAGGTATATATTTGAAATATATCATACAATTTTAGGAATTTAAAACTTAGTATTCAATATTAATTGAACTCAAGCTAATTGATTATTGTTAGCTTAGATACAACAAAGTAATAAATGTAAAGTATTGTTTGATGTAAAGCTTGTTTTTCTCTTTTCAGTTAATTTTTGTTTTACGCAGTCGGGTTTTTTGTTTCTTTTAATAATTTAATTAACTGTTTAAACGCCAGATGTGACCTTATGATGAATAAACTTTTTATTTTCCTTTTTTCAGCAATCTGCAGTTGAGGTTGTCCACATTCCAATCTTCTCTATAGCTCCTACCAATGTCATATTTCTCACTCCACCATACCAGAAAGTATATCCAATGTTTGAAGGGAATCTCACCCCAGAATCTGCATCAATTGATTTATACACATTAACAAGTGAGGAGAGAGCAAATGTTAGAAGATTAGCAAGCGGATTGAACAGTATGATGGACTCTATGAATTTGAGAGAGGATATTTTTTATATGGGAGCTTATAGTTCTTTGGTAACTGGTGTATTGGAAAATTCACCTGTCTGTACTACTAGGAGAAAGGTGAGATTGGTTAAAAGAGTTTATCCTGGTATATATATATATATAATATACAATGTGTAACAGAAAGGGTATATCTATTTAAGTACAAGACTTGTGGATGGGGCAATTGGCGCGGCGTGGTTGATTAAAATTCCACCTATCACACCGCTCACAGGACATGCATTTGTGTACAAGAACATGTCTGTATGTTCCGAGTCTGGGTATAATTGTATATATAAATTTAGTATTTACAAACAAAAGGTAGTATATCAATTATCTGGTTTCCATAGCTGTGCTTAGTTTGGGATCAGTTAACCATGTGTAGAGAAGAAGAATGACCCAGGGATTTTTTTACGACATTTAAGATACAGAATTAATATCAGTAATTGTAAATTTATGTTTACAGAACTGTTCCCATCATGCATCCCTCATAATAGTGGACCGTACATTAGACCTGTGCGGAGTGACCTCTCATTCCATGGAGTCGGTACTGGACAAGGCGATGGCAGTGCTGCCGCGGTTCCCGGGGCACTCTAACGATGTAGCTGTGGACATGTCGGCGCTTTGCGAGGCTAATGTGTATGTACCCTGCTATTTACGTTACAGAATAAGAAATACTACCCTACAGAAGGCGCATCCCCTAAGATGACTAACTACAAACGCCTCTCATTCTATAGCATAGCTCTATCTCGTTTGGACGCGGGACCGGTACAGTATATCATGTCCATCATGTATATCCTGCTTTTGGTAAATGATTACACTTTTATTAATTTAAATATTTTTATAAGACAGTTTTTTTAACTTTTTATTTTTTTTAGTCTCAGATTTGTTCAATCCAAAGAGAAAGATGCTGTTACTGCTCGAGCATTTTTAGACCTAATTATTAAATAAGGTAGGCCTTATCTAAACAAATTTGACCCAAGAAACAGGGTCGACCCAAGAGACAGAGCTATTTGACGAGGTTCATTTGTTTCCATACTATTTGAAATAGATAAGGATGATTATTACTTGAACGTGCAATAATTCCATCTGCTTTGGATATCACGAATAATAACCATAATTTGATTATTTTCAGTGTAAATCACCCAGATGACATCCAATTGAGCCCAGGATGTCTGTACCATGCTAAAGAAGATTCTTGCGTACAAACATTCGACTACATGATCAATAAATCACAGAAGGAGGTTATGTTCGATTTGTACAACAAACTGTCCAAAATAGATGTGCAAAAGTCACCTAGTCCAAAGACATTATTAAAAGTAACACCGCAGAGTGTTGAGAAGATTGTAACGGCTTCTAAAGGTGAGTAACAAGCAATTTTTTATTCTATGTTGTAATGCATATGATTCAAACCATCGTGGAGTAACATTTAGGGGAAATCTACCAACAAGTTGTCATCTAAGCTTTATGTGCTCACCATCGAAGAAACATCCATTTGGAGTAATACCAAGCAATCCAATTCTGCAACTATACCCTTTTTGCAGTAAGATGATGCGTAGCAATGCAAGGTTTTTAACCCATATCTTGTTCCCTCGATTTCTCTGTAATACAACATATTTTATTATCCCTCACTTTATTCAGATATCCCTGTATAATACAGAAATAATCATTGACCAGTATGAAATCTTATTAAACACCATGTGTCACACATATCATTTTACGGCGAAAGGGGTATAGTAGGTTTAAGTGCTTTTGCACTGATTCATAACAGTACTGATCAATCACGGTATCAAACCCCCTTATTAATACATAAGGTGTAAGTCAAGTATAGTAATACCTAATTTTTAACCGACTTCAAAAAAAGGAGGAGGTTCTCAATTAGTTTTTTTTTTTTTTTTTTTTTTTTATGTTTGTTACCTCATAACTCCCGTCATTTATGAACCGACTTGGAAAATTATTTTTTTGTCTGGAAGGGTACACTTCCTGTTTGGTCCCATTGTCAACAGATCAGGATTTGATTACTTCTTCGTGTACTTTGAAGTTGGTTTAAGTTTTTTGTAAAACAGTCCAATTATTATTAAATATATCTCTCACTTTCTAATGTCATATAAACAAAAAGGGCTGTGGCTATCTTCATACGGGTGTTACAAGACTGATTACACCTTATTTATTAATAAGGGGGTAAATGTTTAGTGTGTCCTTAGGTCCGTACTTAGGTAATATAAATTACACGCAGACTCAGGACATGCAAACATGTCCATGAACATAAATGCATGTCCTCTGTAGGAATCGAACCCACGCCCTTGGGCGCGATAGGTGGACTCTTGACTAACCGCACCAACTAGCCTGTATTCAATATATTGTCGAAAGACCAATCATGTTACCGTATGCTCAATTATGGTAATTCTCTTCACTTATCTCGTCTCATATCTGACGGGCCAGCTGGCGTGGTTGGATAAGACTCTGGTCAAGGTTCCACCTAACGCGCCGCTGGTCGTGGGTTCGATTCCCACACAGGACATGCATTTGTGTGCATGAACATGTCTGTATGTCTTGAGTCTGGGTGTAATTATGTATATTAAGTATGTATTTACAAACAAAAAAGTAGTATATGTATTATATCAGTTATCTGGTTTCCATAGTACAAGCTCTGCTTAGTTTGGGATCAGATGACCGTGTGTGAGGAATGTCCCAGGATATTTATTTATTTATTTATATAATTGTAGGACAGTACGAGATGATTGGAACACATTCAGGCGTTCTCCAGCAGGCGCTGGCGGTGGTGCAGACGCTCAAGTCGCCGCGCCGAGTGCAGATGGAACTACTCATGAGTTTGGAACGGCAGGTCATACAGAACTTGGCGGCTAGTAGGGATTCTACCAGCGTTTTGCATCAGGTAAGGTCCTAACGGAATTCTTTGTTATCTATTTGATATCTTTTAATTAGCAATTCTTGTATATATAGGGTGAATGGTAATTAGTAAACGATATTTAGACACATGATTGTACCCATGATAACAAACAACTTTCCCGACGAATTAATACGAATTTTATCTATATTATATAAATGATCTTCTCAATGTATAAAATTTCAGATCGGTCACCTGATAAAGACTCGCAAAGACAGAGATCTGCCATTAGAAAGCCTACTAGCACTTCTAGTCCATATTTTCTCGTTAACGGGCACGGAGGTATCGTTTTCCAAAAACCACGAAGACAGCCTCACTGAGACACTCAGCGTTGCAATATTTGAAGACCACAAGAGTTTGTTCATAAGTGAAGAAGCTGGGCATATTGTGACACCAGAAGAATGTGATGAAATTTCAAGGAAACTCATGGGCCAATTGAAAAATATTGCACAAATGAGAAAAATATTACAAAAGTGAGTATATCATCGTTTAAAAAGCATGATATAATCTTATTCTTTCTATGAAAAAAGAAGATAAAAATGAGATAATATTCAATATTGGTTGTATTCTTGAATAAATATTTCTAAAATAGCGCCATCTAGTATCGAGCGGCTTAATACATAACTTTACTTTTGTAAAACTTGCTGCCGCCCATCGCTAGATGGCAATACATACACTATATTCGATATAATTGTTTTGTCTTTGTTTTCAAATTGTTGTGTGTTCTATATTTTGAATCAATTCGGTATGGTCTATTGTACTAAGTTCAATGACAGGAACTGCTCATTAACCAAATGCGACGCATTGAAATATTTCTATTTAATGTACCTAAGCTCAATTCGTGTCGTGGCTATTAAGCAGCCTAACGTATCTAATCTACCGATGTAAAATTATGCACGCGGTATTAAAATGTTCATGCAGCAGGTTTCTTACATAAAACTTGTTACTGCCAGTTTCTGAAAGCCCTATCAAATTTAAATTAAAATCAAAATAATTGCCATCTTTGTCATTTTAAATGCCATTGACTTGAGAGTGATAGGTATACTTCTGATAAGAGAAAGCTTCTAGAAACTGGAAATTATCCACTAAACACGATACGGCCTGTATTACCGTAGTACTTTTGAGTTGGGAGACTCATCTGGCTTACTGGCTACATAAAAAAAAATAACCTCTTGGCTTGAATCTACCAGTGTTCTGGCAGCTTCTAGAAAGCCAGTTCCTTATTGACCTTTATGTATCTGTTTTTGTAAGTGTGCATCATAACACTATGACGAGATTGTGGTCACACACAACCCTGTCAACCAAATGGTCAAAAATGTCAAATATATTTGTCTTCATCTTTTATTTTTAAGTCTATTTATTGACAATATGGTCCGCTTATCTGGCCATTGAATCCGCCCTTGAAAATTACTATACCGTAACTCTTTTAACTTCAAGATACAACTCGGTATTGAAACCGTGTGAAACGGGCGTCGGGCACGAGTACCGCGGTGTTCTGCAACAACTAGTAGACGATCTCGTCGACACTGAGAGGCCAGACTTGACCGACCTGAGACATCGGAATGAGGGTATTAAGGACCTCTTGAGGACTGGACTCAAGTAAGTAGCATTTGTAATTTAACTAGTCTTCTAGTTCTAGTAGGGATATTTTTTTTACTAGGATATAAGGTATCCTATTCATATTATGTTAATCCTGTTTCTGATCTACCTGCAGCTGAATTTCTCCCCGATTTCTGCGGTTGAGGCGTAGTATAATATGAATTGATTAAGCACCGCTCGAATGATAAGCGAGCTAGCTAGACCTTGAAACCAAGAAATTCAATAACTAAATGTAATGTGTAAAGGTGCATTTAATGTTTTCAAACAATACTTTATTTAAAGCAACGAATTCTAGTAATAAGGTTACAGACAAGTCTTAGGCATCTTTTTGCGGTTGAAGATTGCTCAGAATTTGAAAACTAGGCAAAATAACTGGATTATTATAGAACGAAATCTAAATTCGTGTTTATCGAAAATAAACCTAATATCACTGGTGCAGGTTCCAAATTCAATAGGGATGATTCCTAGGTAAGAAAATAATAATTCTAATTAGTCCATTAGTTAGTCTTATCGAAAAATATTGGACACGTATTTTTTGCTTTACCTAAATCATAAAAAAATTACGAAGATAAAACTAGTCAAAGTTCGGGAGTGGGGGCTATACTATAGAGTAAAAACTGCACTCTAACGTGGCGTCACGCGGAACTTCGACACACGATAAGTCCATTGTTTTAATCTCGACTTAAAACTTGACTCAGAGCATTCATTGAAGTTCTAGTATACGGACCTTAGTCCAAATCTGCCTCCACTATTTTAAATATCATTTTTATTTCAACGTCCTCAAAGTTAATATTTCTCTGACAGAAAATGTATTTATTTCCAGCATACTGACAAGCAAGAAAGCGCGCGGTTCAAAGCATCCTCTCGACAATCCAACAGTGATACTATTCGTCGTCGGCGGTATCACAGCGGAGGAATGCAAGCGTTTACATCGCAGTGTGATAACTAGTGGAGTTGATAACACTTTCTTCATTGGATCTACCAAGTTTGTCACCCCTGTTGAAGCTATGAGAGATGTATTGACTTTATAGCGGTATATTCATTAATTTATCTTTACTCCTTTTGTGAAAAGAAAGTACGTTTTCTGAAGATGTTTATATGGACGTACTTAGATGATATTTGGTATGTAGATAGATCGTTATAACATAGATAGTGCTGATTATGTATCGTTTTTGACATGCCGAAAATACGGACAAAGCTTTTTGCATCCTCATTTATAATGCGGACAGCAAGGGAGTGGAACTTGCTTCCGCTTTAAGTGACCACAAAAATATGAGTAAGGGGGTATGTATATGCCTACGTGCCTAATTTCATCACTATTATTCGTGCCGTTGAGGTGTTAGGTTAGGTAAGAGGTAACAAAGTTACAAAAAACTCACTTTTTTTGTTATTTATTTTAAAATTATTTATTTCTCAATATTTTATGTGGAAATTTAGATACCACGTTAAGAGTGCTTGAAAATCTAGTGTTTATGTTATGTTTTACATATTTGTCGAGTAAGTAACTTTTTTCGTATACAATTGTTATATATAATTTTATGATAAAATTACTGGTCCTTAATTTTTTGTTAAAGTGTCTAATATCTGTGTGTGAAGAAAAAATAGGAAACTAAATTGTAATCAATTAAATTGAATTTTGAGTGTAATAGTTATTGATATATTCTTCCATTTATTGTCCCATTTTCCGAATTTTGCTTGAATTCAATTATTGTATAGGTATTAGGTATTATTATAATTTTATTAATGCTAAGCGATGTATTTATATTATAATCGATCCATTATGTATTGGTCTTAGTATAAATAAGGAAAAATTGTGCAATGCAATTACAATGCAGAAATACATGTTTTTGTGCAACATTGCAGTACTTTATTTTATTATTAATATTTAAGTAACTACCTTAGATTCCTTTGAAGGTATTTTTTGTGGACGTCAAATTTTGAGTAGGTTATGCATCTGTAACAGACGACGTGTTTTTTATAACTGGACTGGTATCAATAAAAATGGAAAAAGCGGCTGCACTGATTATAACGGGACTTTTACTCGCAGATAGCTGATGTTAAAAAATAAGGCTACTTTTATTTTAGAAATAGAATTATGGTTCCGCGCAAAACATTAAAACCATACGCGGGTGAAACCGTGGGGTTCAGCTAGTTTATGTATAAAATAAAAGAGAAATATTGAAACAATCAGTTTATTTATATAATAACACTATCTTTATTGAGACATTCTTACAATTACATAATGACAATGATTTATGTAGAAGGAATGCAAGTTTGCACGTAGGTATACAAGTAATACATCGCTAATACCGTTTTCTTATTCTAAACATTTACCCTCTTATTAATAAATAAAGTGTAAATCAAGTATAGAAGAGTAATACCTAGGTTTAAAATATATCCGTCACTTTCTGATGTCATATAAACAAAAGGGGCTGGGGCTATCTTAATACCTGGGTGTTACAAGACTGACTTACACCTTATTTATAAATAAGGGGGTTATTGAGTAACTTTGTGACACTAATACATGAAGGAGAAATGTCTATCATGCAAGAACATGCCTGACTATGTCCGTCACGTTATTTTCAGGGTATTTTATTTCAGACAATCAGACAACTGTCTAAGAGCCTATAATTTTAACATTGTGTGACTTACAGCTTTCTTGCCATTGTGAAATAGACTCTAGGTATACTATCACTGAGCTTAGTATTAGTAGTAATTGTATTTAGTCAGCGATCCTCAACCGTTTTTTTAAATGTATTTAGTTTGTGCGTTTGTGATCCATTGATGTGTAGGTACTTCCATGGTAAACACTCTTGTGCTATAAAATGAGGACTAATATTTTGTAATGTTGCCTACTTTTTTACTAGGATTTTCCTGGTAGTTCCAGAGATTAGCGTGTTAAAACAAACAAAAACTCTTCAGCTTAATTATAATTATTATAGATTTCATTGGATTTATTAGTCATAAGTCACATTTTATAAAAATATTGCTACTTAGAAAAAATGTAAATTAATGGTAAGTAAGAATTTTGCTAATCATATTAACTATCAGACTCAACTGAACCAGAAAACTGAAAAATAAATAAACAAATCACATCCATCTACATACAAATAAGTTTGAAGTTATACTTGATAATCACAAGTTATAAAAGTAAACATATGTTAATCCGTTTTTTACTCAAAAAATAAAAATGTATAGATCATTTTTCTTTCTTTTTAATAGAGAAATTAACAGGTTCATAGATTAGAACCTAGAACATTTCGGTTCTGAGTGTACAATAAGTACAAATAAGTTACAGTTATAAAGTTGACACAATGCGACTATTAAATGCATAGTATAGATGTCATCTTGCGATTAGTAGTTAGGTGTGTAAGAAAGGTATTTTGGTTGGACAAGACTTTTAGTAGTGGGATCCTTTTTTATTAGATTTTTACGTTTTGGCTATTTGTAATATAGAAGAGAGCCAAATATGATTTAAAGACGACGTCATTTATTTTCATAGTCCTATCTATACTAAAGTATTACTATCACATTCCGATTGTTATAGGTTTATATCCTATATTTATTGTATTTTCTTATAATTTTATTCTCGAGATTCATTTCAATTTAATATACTTGATTGAATTCCTAAAAGATTTTTTGGAAATCTATGATTTCAAATAATATCATATCCTATATATATCATATCTTTCAAAATTAGGGAAGTTTCTAACTTCATACTGCATTTTTTGGATGGGAAACAGGAACATTATAATCACTCAAAAAAAACTGAATATAATTAGTCGTTATTAAGTATTAAATATCCTTAAAGAATTATTTATAAAGTAATGCTTACTAAACTTTTGAACAAATAAAAAATTCCATATTAACGACGACTGAATAGCAATTCCAAATTTAAAACATCATAATTCCTATTATCCGAATTTAGTCTCAAAATTTTCAATTTGTCCTTATAATTAACTCTAGAATACTGTAAATTCTTTGTTCTATTAATTTTTAATCTATGCCAGCTACATCGCCGCCTTTTCTAAAGTCGGCGTTTGCGTAAATTGCTGTTTGGTTCCTGTAGAGGGCGCACACGATGGATCCGCGGCCTCGATATCTGACCATCCCGTGGCCTTTTGCTTTCAGACCTTTTACTACATCCTGTGAAAGTAATAAATAATAGTACATTACTGGCGCGGTCTGTAATGACTGCGTTGCTGGCAGCGGCGCTGATGATGGTCGAAAGCGTAGCGTAGCGCAGCTCTAGCCCAATACAGCGCGGTCTTTATAGTGCGTACAGCAAGGGCTGCAATGATGACCAAGCTTGAAGGCCGAGAGCGTAGCTCAGCTAAGCTTGAGGCCATCACAGCGTTGTCAGCAGCGCACTCAGTGCGGAACAAGGCTTGTAGTGCTTTACTCAAAATATTCGAGCAATTTAAATAAAACCAGCTTAGTATAGTAAGGATTAAAAAAACAACAAAAAGTGATATTTTGATTGATTCACAGACATATAAATATGGATTGATTGAACAAAAGAATTAAAAAAACATATTAAAATTCATGATTTTGCACCTCACTATTTTTGAAATATAACTCGACAAAAATGAATTTTCAAAGGAAATTGCTGGTGCCTAAAGCTCACCAGCAATGAAATTCGATACAATTTTTCTGGCGCATATTCAAGTAGCGCGGAACATCGACTTTGCTCAAGGTTTTAAAAATAATAACCACATTACACGGATTTTTGAGTAAATATAAATAATGCCTGACTTGCCTGATGGTACCTACGATCAGCAATGTAAAACGTAGCTGTCGAAAACCAAATTTACAAAACACCTTTCTACTAAAAGTATATGTGGATGGTTTCAAATTTCTACATCAAAAATACTTATGGGTGTTTGCAAATAATAATATAATAATAATAATAATAATCTTTATTTCAGGTGTATACCCATAGACTACAATGCAATGTACAGTCCAAATACAAAAGTAGAATTAAAATTACCCAATAGCGCAAAGGATCAATTCAGCTACTTATTTTGCTGACTGTACACCAACGAGGCATAGAGTATCGATTTTCATTGAAATAATTTATTCTTACCTCTGTTATACCAAATTCGTATTCGGAATTCATGGGGAAAATTTGGTGATGGATCCTGGGTGCGTCCACCGCTTCCTTTATGGATTGTCCCAACCATAATTTACGGATTGCCACCTGAAACATTGTTTATTATTAAAGCAGTTCATAAAAGTATTTTATTCGTTGGATCTTCCCGCTAGACAGGGCATAGTCATCAAAATGAACAAGGCCACAGGATATTTTATGGTGTTCAATATATTTACCAAAGCCACTGCAGTCGTGATCTTCGTTCCACCAGAAGCACCGATCACTAACTTAGCGTTGCCATTCCCATCGACAATAATACTTGGGGACATTGAAGACAAGGGCTTCTTGCCCGGCGCTATGAAGTTAGCGGGAGATGGCTTCAAGCCGAAGTAGTTAGTGATGCCTGGCGATGAGAAGTCGTCCATCACGTTGTTCATTATGATGCCGGTGTTGAGGGTTGAGAAACCTGCGCCGAAGCTGTTGGAAATTACAACATTTACTACATGGAAAGAATAAAAGTAATATAAAAGGTAACTGCAGAAAATAGTTCATAAATATGTATGTACGTTGTCTCTGTAAGAAGCGTTAATCTCAATAAATGCGAAAGTTTGGATGTTTGTGAGTTTGGATGTTTGTACGTCAATCACACCAATAACTCAACGGATTTGGATTAAATTTGGCACACAGATAGAATATGTTCTGGATTAACACATAGGATACTTTTTATCCCGGGAAATCAATATGTCCCTCGGGAACGCGGGAGAAACCGCGGGGCGCAACTAGTGACAAAATAATGTCTTTTTTTTTGTCATGAATCATAGGGACTGAGGGTAATTTTCGATTAACTCAACCATGTGACTTAAGTTTTTTCTCCTATGGGGCTTAGGTATGGTACGAATCGCCCCTAAAAACGAATACGACCATGGAACTTTACAAGGCCTAAGATCGGCATACTTCACTTAAGCCTTTTTGAATTTTACATCTTGGGCATGGAGGTTTTTACTTTCAAATTATCTTTCACTGAAAATCACAGAAGAGCCAATGACATAGAAGAATCTTGGAGGCTTTTGTTCCTTAGCTACGAGATCCTAACTGCAGATACTCACTAGTAATTAGTAGAGCTGGTAATCGAGACCGCATCACCATTGCCAGCAATGATTGAGATGTGAGCGGTGCCTGAATCCGGTTGGTTGTATTCACTGGTGCCGTATGTGTCTGTATTATTACTGGTCACTGTGTCGTTGATCCGTAGACGGATGCTCGCGCCGTATTCCGGCGAAGTTACGTTATGGATCAACTGTAAATTAATTTAATGTTCTGACAACTGACTGATTAAAAACCTTAAAAAACAACCATTGAACTTAAAATGATTTATTCTATATCTATTTTCATAGTAAATATTTATTTAGTATGTTATTAAAAATGTTATTAAAATTACAATAATATTTTGGACAAGTTGTTGGTGATAAGTAATTATAGTATGAGAACTTAGAAGTCATGTAATTTAATTAAAAATTCAAAGAAGAAATGATAAGGTCTAAATAACGAAATAAAAGAGTCCGTTTTGGAGAAGAAGAAGAAGGCGGATCGCCAAAAACCTAAAATAAACCCAGTACTTATATTTTCCAAAATTGTTTTAATCCGTCAGTCTTGATATAAAATAATATCACCTGAGTGCTATGGAATTCCCTTTAAAAGGCTTACCTCCTTCAAATCCAAAAAATCTGTATCCCCAAGCTTCGTCCTAGTGGCGTACGAGTACTTGAAAGCCTCAAGTATCCTGTGATACGTGAGTATAGTATTCTCGGTACCGTTTATACTGCTCGGGTTGAACTTGTACCCACTGAGTATGTTCAGTATATTGACGAGTATCAAGCCGCTGCTTGGCGGTGGTGGCGTGTACAGAATATCTCCATCGCTTAGAGCAACAGCTAATGCCTCTGTGACTTTTGCTCTGGAAAAGAAGGAATTTATGATTAAACTCAAGAAAATAAAATAACATTCAGTAAGGATATACAACAGGGAGAGTTGGTGCGTTAATGATTAGAAGGACAGTCAAGGGCATAAAAATTTACCTTTTGTGAAATTAATAATGTTGAAATATCACACAAATCAAACATTCTGCTTGCATAATATTCTATAAAATCAATCAATAATTTATAGAAAATTGTCGAATTTCACAAAGTGTATCCAATATTTAATGTATGCTCTTGACCACATTAAAGATGCAAAAAATAGTACCCACTAGATGATATGAAAGTACATTTTGCCATACGCTAGAGGCAACGAATCTAGATAAACCTTTTCAAGAGGTTGCAGGGGTCAAAAAATATAAATTATCGCCATCAACTCTTATTGTTCCCATTTTGTTAATGAGTTATCAAGAATCTTAATTTCCTTTAAAATCAAGGAATCTTCTGGGCAAATAAAGTGTTGTACCATTGTCACCTAAACTAATAATAGATTAAGTAAACTGTATACCTAAATAAGAAACTCTCACAGCGATAATGATGAAAATTTGCAGAGGAGTGTTGATGAAAATTAGCAGAGGAGTGTTGCAATTGCAACCAACATGCATTATAGGTACCGGAAACGAGGTAGAAACAGCAGAGCACACGTAGCCGGTTATATTAGGCCAGTTTTCCACGCATCAACTCATATGCGAATTAAGTACTATGGCTGCGTCCAGGGAAGAATCTCGACGTTTCAAAGCAAAGCGATTTTCCATTTAGTGATGCGCTAGCGTGATTTGAATCGGCACGCATTAGCTCCGCTGATGAGACAGTTGTCACACGTATAATATTATTGCTTAAGGAACTCTGGCACGCAGATGGTCTATGGTATGCTGGACAATGGGCATTGCAGGGGGACATATGTTTTTCTATACAATAATAAGTCTGTAGAAAAGCTGTGTCTGTAATAATTGAGCAATACCGAATTAATGACTAGGTCTGTCTGTATGTATGTCCGCTTATAACTCAAGAGTCAAGATCGACTGGACGGATTTCTATGAAATGTGGTGCCCAGATAGGTACCTACCATTTTTTCATAAGTAATCATTTTTGGAGGTATTTAGAGAGAGATTAAATATAAGTAAAATGGAGAGTACATTATATATAGAGTACATTATGTTTCATAATTAGTCAGTACCTTGCTAATATCAACAACAGTACCTAAGTATATTTTGTTCAGCAATTACCTATATGCTCTTAAAATTGGTGATCTAACGATAATACTTTTTATAATAAAACTGTTAATTTATATCGATACGTTTTATTAAACACCACAACCATTAGAAGCTACAAAACTGTCGGTGCTCAAAAGGGAATGATTTCGAATTTAATTTCTGTTCCCATTTGAGCACTGATCCAAAATATGCATCGGTGCTGATAAGGGAATAGGATCGGTGCGCAAATGGGAATACTTCGTGAGCGAGTCCGACCGACGCTAAAAGTGTCGCTAGAAAATTTCCATAATAACACGTAGAATACCTATTTATATAATTGACTACGTCGTTCCGTATCAAACTGACCTTAACAGAACCCTGTTCCGATTGAACCGATTCCACTGCGAAAATATCAAATGAAGATTAGAAGTGGGAAGTAGGTAGGTATACTTTTATGCATGTGAAACGAATTTACTTTTACTGATTACCTATCATGCAAATATCCAACAATGTTACTGTAAAGTACCTAGTAGTACCTAGGTAGGTATAGTCAGCGAAATATAAAAGTAGATACCTACCTACCTAGGTATTTTAATGTTTGTATTGAAAGAGGTTGTGTTTGAATATTACTTAATACCTACTTACTATGCGTAATATCTTACCTATTAACTTTCTTGTCAATATCTATTTATATAAGTGTTAACTTGGTGTAAACAGAGCCTACATAGGTAGGTACCTATATACTGTGTATCTGTGTATCTGTATATCTATGTATAAGTACTTAGGTAATAAAATCTTGTTTAATCAAATCGTATGTTTTGATTTAACGGAACGGAAAACAGTTGATAAACTGTAGGTAGATACCTACTTTGAATATCAATAAATACTTTGGCTGGCACTAAATTGACAAACCAGAATAACAACCTAAGCAAAACAATGAGGCTAAGAAGATAGATATATGTACCGTGCTAAGATTGAAATTATGTGTACGCCTACCATCGAACTCTACTTACTGGTTCAAAACTGACAGCTCATGCTAGCTGAAACCAAAAATGGGTGCGACCGTAATAATTCAATGGGTGCGACGTTGGATTACCAGATCCAAAACTAAGATTTCCTGACAAAATCCCTGATTTCTAAACAAAATTCCTGACATTTACTATGTAGGTATGATAGGTAACATTTTGGCAAATACCAAATGGCAAAATACCATATTGCCATATTACCATATTGCATATTGTGGTGACGAGCGAACGACTTTTTGGTGCAAGAATAAATTGACGTAATAAATACAAGGATACTCCCGATTCAAAAAATCCTGACTAATTCCGAATTTTCCTGTTTCCGTGACAGAGGGCCTAAATTCCTGACATGGCAGGAAAAATCATGTCGTCTCGTAACCGTAGGTGCGACGACAAGCGTAGCCGAGTGTTTGGCAATGTTTAGTGACTTTTATGTTCTGAGCTTTTTCAGATCCGAATTTATTTTGTTATATTAAGCAGGTAACTGCCGTACCTCAGAGTTCTCAATTAGAATTTAATGACATATTAATTATGTTTGTTTATTGAAATTCAAAATTGATTTTACAAGAGTCCCCTTCCTATATCCGTAACTATTTTGACATTGGCGGAATTGTGCTTATGGCTACAGTCGCCATTTAAACAAAGAACAAGAATAGATATAGAAAGTGACATGTCTAGAGATAATTAATGAATCATTACACCTCTGGGCAAGGCAGGTAATCCTTATTTGTGCGACCCAATTCTAATGCAACACCGAAATCTTTCATTATCTTTAAAGTAGTTATATGGTCAAAACAATATTTTAATGGGACCATCTTGAGAAAATTATCTTTCCATTAAATAAACAATCATCTAATCGGCCCAGAAATCTAGGTGAAGTGGGAAATCTATGTAACTGCATATCTAATAAATACGCTTAGGTACAATATTTATTTAGGTCGTAGACTCGTAGTAAATATAGAGTGACGTTTGAAAGAATATATACATAGGTACATTTTTATCACTAATCATTAGGTCAAAGGGATATATATTTTTTTATAAATACAACCCATTGTGCTTATTTAAAACAATAACAAAGATAACACAAATTAACAAAGGATTCATTCACATCACAGGTTATTGTTTAATTTGTAATGAATGAAACAAAACACATGATCTCGTTATTTTATTGAAATACCTTCGTATCTTTATGTATCATATAAATTCACATGTTTTTAGTAATAATTTTTATGACTCACATATTTGTCATCATTGAAACACCTGTTTTTAAATTCATCATTGTTTTAGGAATTATGATGATTTTTAATAAGCAACAATTGTTGGAAAAAAAAATATAACCATGAGTCAAAATAAGACCGTTATCACAAAACTACGTGTCGGCGTAAATAATTTTTATCAACCATAGAAGATTAGGTCTAAGCGTATCCTAAAACGCGGTAAAGAAAAGTAGTCAAATTATGTTAGACCAGAAGGCCGTATTTCATCATTTTTAAAATTTTCCAAACTTTTAAAGGAATTTAAAATTATATACATGCAATTTAGAAGGTAAACGAGAAATAAGTCGTAGTCTTCCGGGAAAAAGTTGCGAACGATAGTATAAGGCTAAAACCTCGACCTTGCTTGCGTAGGGTTATGACAGAGAAGAAGGAACAATATTCAAGGTTCTGAAGATACTGTTTTTAATTAATGTTCATGGATGAATGATTAGGTAAGGTCAATTGAGGGTCAATTACTTTACTAACACTTTAACTTACTAGCATTCTTTCTTGCTTGTTTCTTGATGCTCAGTAGGTAGTACCTACTAAGTAATAATTATTCTGTGGTAATACCTTAAGTTGGCAGATGATATTCTTAGACCGAGCGAGCGAAGCGTCTCGGGACAACCTGAAAACCGAGTTTTTCGTTGAATAAGAGTAGACCTTATTCAACGAAAAACTCAGTTTGGACAAGAATGCTTACGTATGTTCAGCTCACAGAGCCACTAATTAGAATTTTTTGTTGTTTTGCAGTAACTAAATGATTATATATCACGATAAAACACGATGAATCACACACAATACCCTTGGTACCTACCAAGAAAAACAGTTAAAATATTGAAGAAATATATTAATCGATCATATTGACTTTGTTACTAAACATAAAGACACAAATGTATAAACGCGGTCATGCAAAGATCGGCAGTCTCATTCCGAAATTGAGGTTTCTTTGCTCACTTATTGTCCAACTCTAACATCTGTCGAGTTTGCTATGATTGAACAGTATTGAGCTATGGAACGAGCTAAGCTCGGGATTTCTCTACGTGACAGAGTCCGAAATGAGGACGTTCGTAGGAGAACGAAAACGACGGCCATAGCTCGTAGAGTCAGTAAGCTAAAGTGGCAATGGGCGGGCGACATCGCTCGAAGAGCCGATAACCGCTGGGGAAGAAAAGTTTTTGAGTGGCGACCACGAACCGGAAAGCGCCGAGCGGGACGCCCTCCCACCAGGTGGACCGACGACCTGGTCAGAGTTGGCGCCGCTGGATGCAAGCGGCCCAAACCCGTTCGAAGAGGCCTATGTTCAACAGTGGACATCCATAGGCTGATATGATGATGATGATGAACAGTAAACTTGCCTCTTAAGGACTCCTTGTACTCTCGGATCGTGATTGCGAAATGTGTTGGATTCAGTCTTACTATTGTTTCACGAAGTTAGACATTAGTGCCACAGTATTGGAATAAAGAAGCCATTCGATACTGTAAACTTCCCAATCAGCTCGTTCCGTCTAGATTTTGTGTGCTTGTACTCCCTCGCACTATGATATAAATCATATATTTCCAATAGAAATCGATTGCTCAAAAGATTGGTATATTCCGATCATTACGTGAATTAATAAGATAACATTGTTTTTCAGCGATAAAATTTATTGCTTTGTCCATTGTTGTTTGTTTACAAACACATCAATCACTTTATTTATCAGGACATGAACGCACTGTGAATTTGTAGATGTTTTCATTTATTACATTACATTGTATTCATATACATTACATTGTATACCTACTTGCAAATTAAAAATAAAGATCCTTTTACAAAAGTAGTTCGTCTCTAGCATATTTTTTTTTTATACCACTTTGTTGGCAAACAAGCATACGGCCCGCCTGATGGTAAGCGGTTACCGTAGCCTATGGACGCTTGCAACACCAGGGGTATCACGCGCGCGTTGCCGACCCTGCAGAAATCTCTTCACACCCCTTTTGAAGAACCCCATGCTGTACTCCAATGGGAAAAACGGCGAATTCTAACGATTCTAACGATAATTATAATTAGTGGCGATTTCGCATTGACCTTATTAACTTTGTGCTAACTATCAGTTCGAGGAACTGCCAGTCATTCCTTGTGCGTGCATAGCTTGGTGCATGTGGTGATGCTGCAGAAATAAGATAAACCTGTTATTGTTTTGAAGATATTGCGTAGGTGGAAATATAGCTCAAATTATTGTCGTCTGTGCCCGAGCATTATCATTAATTAACATGGTGTTTTGGTTATTTCTTAGACAAAAGTAAAACATGGGGTTAGAGAATATCTTTGATGTATCTTTAACCATTTTCGGATGCTCCCATTCTGTTCTCGTTGGTAAACAAGATATTCCTCTTTTGATTTAAACACCAATTAACGTGCACTCTTGCGTATGCAGGCCGTGTTACTGGGGGTCTTAAATCTTGATGCAGGACGATAAACCTTAGAATTGCTATTGCAGTCTCCTCTCACTCGCCAAAACAATACGAAACTTTAAAAATACTACTGTAGATGTTATCGGCATTGAATAGTGAAAGTTTCGAAGGAAGGTATTTTTCTTCTTCAGACCTTTTTCCATTTCTAATTGAGGTCGTGTCTCCTAATCGTCCTTCTCCAAAGACATTGTTTCTGGGTCATCCTCGGGTATAGGTTATCTAATGCGAGGTATTTCTTGATAACAGACGAGATCTGCCGAAGTTCGAAGTGAGGTCATCATAAATTATGAGTTAAATTGTTTTCGACCTCGATAGGAGATTATAAACGAAAGTTATTAAAATATAATAAATTTAATTGAAGTCCATGTTTGTGATCAGTAATAAGTGTTTGTCCACAGAGGATTATAATATAACTAGCTGTACCCGGCGGTTTCACCCGCGTTACCGGATAC
Organism: Achlya flavicornis; assembly: GCA_947623365.1. Lineage (NCBI taxonomy): Eukaryota > Metazoa > Arthropoda > Insecta > Lepidoptera > Drepanidae > Achlya > Achlya flavicornis. The sequence goes on from OX392467.1 coordinate 11,073,949, forward strand.
CGGATTACCGGATAAAAAGTAAATACTCGGGGATAATGTAGCTTCGTATTATTGAAAGAATATTTCAAATCCGACTGTTAGTTCCAGATTAGCCCGTTTAAACAAAGAAAGCAAACTTTTCCGCTTTATTATATTAGTATAGATATTACTTAATGTCTCTGATACCTAACTCATTTTAAATTCTATGCATAGCTTATTGGTTTATTTTTATTTATAGATTGCTTTCTCGGGAAAATAATTCAATTCATGCTTGCACTTGAGTGTGATTTTAATAACAGGTGCTTTTGCTTAACATACCTACCTAGTCAGTTTAAAAAACCTGTAGAGTAAGTCACAAAATACTTAATAAGTAGAAACTTCGTAACAAATCAATATACATAATTAACGGACCTCAAACTTTTTTCTAAGTACCCACCTACCATATCTAGACGTAGTTTTATAAAGACAAAACCAACTTTCAATTCCTTTATAACAAACTGAAAAGTGAATAGCCACAAATCAAAATTCCATTTTCAATGCTCTTTGAACACACATAGAATTTGCTAGGGGCCTAAAACATCTAAGAGAAAACGCAATGTATATCGTTTAAGGTTCTTTAACGTGGGAAGTTAGCGTTGTATTCAGCAGAGATAAACACATGATCTGACCCGTTATTTGAACCCTGGAGTAGACCCCTTGCCGAGGTTACATAACATCACCTTTGCAAGAAGATAAATAAGGTTCAATATATTTGTGCTGAGGTATTTAATGTTCGAAATTGAGTAAACGCATTCGGATGCCATTGTCTAAAATATTGTTTTGATTGTTATCTGTGATTTTAAAAGTAAATAAAGAAAGGAAATTTAATAGCCGTTAATTAAAGTTTAATAAACTTATGACGGGTTTGCAGTAAGATACATATAAAAACTATATCTACCAAATCTATGATTGGTTCGGTACTGCAAGTTTGCCAGATGAATAGAGAACCTCCAACTCTTGATCTTTTTAATAAAGCGATTTCGTTGCACCGAATCTAGGCCAAAATATATATTTAACCCAATCCTAGGAAGTTACCTATGATTAAATTTAAAATGTTTTAAACTCAATCAGGTAGGATTGTCCTTTTAATTAATCCCGAAACGTAAAAACCTAATTCTTGTAATGGAGAGGTGTTTATGAATCGGTGGGCCATATCATCTAGATCTGGTAATGGTAGTGCCTGTTATGATGAAGAATAGTAAAACTACTATTACTAAATTAAAAAAAAATGCTTACTCATAATTCGCCAAATCTTCAGCACTAATGATGCTCCCTACTCTGTTCAAATCATCCAAGAAGTCCATAGCCAAGGTGCCATTGTAAAGATCGTCTCCACCCTTCTCAGCTATCCTTTGAAGCGTCTTGCAGAGTGCTTCACTAGGCTTCAAAATAGTTCCAGGCTTGTGGAACTCGCCTTTGGACGAGCTGAAGTACATCTTCCTGTGAATAAGATAGTCGGTTTTATTACTGTAATATTTCTTGTTCAGGAATAAATAAATAAATAATAAATATCCTCACACACGGTCATCTGATCCCAAACTAAGCAGAGCTTGTACTATGGAAACCAGATAACTGATATAATACATATACTAGTTTTTGTTTGTAAATACATACTTAATATACATAATTACACCCAGTCTCAGGACATACAGACATGTTCATGCACACAAATGCATGTCCTGTGTGGGAATCGAACCCACGACCTGCGGCGCTATAGTTGAATACGACTCCACGTCTTAACCAACTGCGCCAAATGGCCCGTCATAATGAAGTAGCCTTATTATTAAATAGGTCCATAGAAAACAGTAGCCTACCATTAGATTGACAGCCTGACATAAAAAATAAGGTTCGTCTTCATTAATCTTTCTAAAAAGCTTTTAATCCTTTCGTAAATTGCAAGTGCTCGTGCATAAGCATTTGAAATCTGTTTATTGACGAAATCTCAAAAGTAATAAAGATATGCCTACGCTATATGTCGCTGAATCGTGCGTGTAACCAACTAATCAAGTCGTCCGTCTGCCCAGTCTCCTAAAATAAGGTAGGTCCACGGGTTGGGAATGGTGTATTTTTAGCGCACCCATACTTAGTTTTTGTTATTTTAGCTTTATATTTTAGGCATTATGAATGGTGTTTATTTATTTATTTCGATCTTTATTCCAATCCTGTTTTTGTGTTTGTAACCAATCAGCTCAGCAGGTGATCGGATTTGAATTAAATTTGATACGTACTCGTAGGTACCTATATCATGACCTGGAAAAACAAAGAACATACTTTTTATCCCGGGAAAGCTTGAGATACTTCGGGAACGTGTTTAAAACCGCGAGGCACAGCTGCTTTTACTTACTCGATCAAAATGTTTGCAGATTATATTTCATAGGAAATCTAACACCTTTACAAATGTCATTGACTGTAATAAAACACAAACAACGTCCAGTAAACAACTTACTGTTGCATTTATTACGAAACACCTTAGTTGCCAGTAATGTAGGTAGGTACCTATAATGTATTACTATTTTCCTTACACGCCGGAATAAATTAAAATCAGTATGCAAAATTAACGCGATTGTGAGGTAATAAGCAAGTAAGAATTTTATTTATTTCAATACAATCCTGAGGACCTGCGTTCCCGAGCGATTTGATACACAGTAGATATATCAAATTTGATATGTGCGATATTATTTTTATTCTACTGTTTTCATAACTGTACTACTATAGTGCATACTATTTGTTTTCCTGAATATAATAAAAAGTATGCTTCATATGATTGTGTGTGAAAGTGTGTTTCATACAGTTTCATTTTGCCATATCGATGGGTTAGTTGATCAATGGTAGGAGGGTAGTGGATGGTATTTCAAATAGACCTTTGCATGCACTTATGAATCGTCTGACTCTAATAACGGTTCTGAAGTTTGCATTTGTTGCAATGCCATAGGGATTGTAAATTTGCTGCCACCCTCGAAGAACTCTCATCATCATCATCATATCAGCCCATGGATGTCCACTGCTGAACATAGGCCTCCCCCATTGATTTCCACTTCGAACGGTTCTGGGCCGCTTGCATCCAGCGGCGCCCAGCGACTCTGACCAGGTTGTCGGTCCACCTGGTGGGAGGTCGTCCCGCTCGGCGCTTTCCAGTACGTGGTCGCCACTCGAGAACCTTTCTTCCCCGTAAGAACTCTGCTTATGGCCTATTTGAAAAACCAATGTCGTAGCGCTAAGGGAAATCCTCATCCCACAAAGATGCAAGATATAAACCTTATGTTAAAAACTTACTTGAGATGTGGATCATTTTTAATGTAAGTCGCCATCAGCACGCTGTCGTACAAGGGTTTGGACATCGGGAAGCCATCCTTGCACAGGTCCAGTGCGGGGGCTACCAAACTGTCCCAGGGTAGCTTGCCCCAGCGTTTGTGAGCTGCCCACATCCCCCGGAGTTCACCTGGCACACCAATCGCTAATGGGCCTGGGAAAATATAATTGTATTTTACATGTTGAAACTGGGGTGTCTATCTGTAGGTACATTAGGCTGTTTAGTTCATGTTCATCCAATAAATTCTGTGAAAAAAATATTTGATTCGGATCAAAATTACGAAGTTACAGCGATTTTAGTGCAAGAATCTCAAAAACGGTAGCTCCCGCTTGTGCAATGACAATGACGCCACGATGCGGGACTGCGCAACTCTGGATCCTAACTTTATATTATATTATTATATTATATAATATTATAAATGCGAAAGTGAGTTAGTTTGTTTGTTTGTTTGTTACGCCATCACGCCTTAACAACTCATCGAATCATCATGAAATTTGGCATGCAGATAGCCTATTGTATGGAGAAGGACATTAGGCAACTTTTTATCCCGGGAACGCGGGGGAAACCGCGGGGGACACCTAGTAATATTATAAATGCGAAAGTTAGTTTGTTTGTTTGTTTGTTACGCCTTCACGCCTCAACTACTCAACGGATCATTATGAAATTTGGCTTGCAGATAGCCTATGGTATGGACAAGGACAAAGTCTACTTTTTTATCCCAGGAACACGGGTGAAACCGCGAAACTACCTATATTATCGCAATTTTACATATTTTTTTGGTAGTCCGTATGATTCGCGTATGTACCTATACCTAAGTAATACCGTGCAGCAAACATAAAAACGTCATAAACTTTCACAGATATAAAAATACCGGGCAAAGGCGGGTTGGACTCGCGCATGAAAAGTTCTGTTGAATAATAACATACTTTTTTTACTTTATATTGCATGGAATATTAAATCTGCATGGCAAATTTCATGATGATCGGTGGAGTGGTTGAGGCGTGAAGGTTTAACAAACAAACAAACTCACTTTCTATAAAGTTAGGATTACCAGAGTTGCTCATGTGTTGCCAACCTAGAAGGCAACTGGCTCTAAAGTGCATCCGTCAGTAAACACTGTTACGTTAGTAGTACTCCAAGGTTTTCAACACAACAATGTCTCTAGTACAATTTATAGATATCTATCCGAATTTATGTACTTGATAAACTTTTTAGTAATCTGCGACGGAATCTCATTGAAATCACAATCATACTGGAAAATTTTTATTATTATGTTGGTAGTACCTTCTGTAGTACTATTATCTATTATGTGCTCTAAGAGCGCTGCGGGGCCGTATGTAACAATGCCGTGAGTGAAACTGTAATGGCGGGCATGCTCTTAGGTTTCTTGACTAAACTGGACCAGACTAAAGAGAAAGCCTTGGAGAGATTTCGCGTGCCCACGGTAATTTATCGCAATGTTGCATCGGGTGTAATTTTGGTGTGATGTGAGTACGTATAATATATAATGTGCAATACATGATGGGCGGGTGTTAGACAGCTAATACATTAGGTACAGAGTTATTAAATCCTACCATATACCAGAAATGTCTTTGATGCTAAGAAATCTTTAAAAAAATGTAACTTTGCTGAGTTTCTTGCCTGTTCTTCTCAGTTGAAGGCCGACTTACGAACTGGTGGTAACTTCATTAACCTTCATAAGTGTCCTACTAGGGCCTAAATTGAATAAATGGCTTTGACTTTGACTTGACTCTGAAAGTAGACCTACAAGTACTCTATCTAATAAGCGGGATATATCAATTATACTTCATGACACTAGTAGGCGGTAAATGTCGTTCGCATGGGCGTTTAAAAAAACGTTGAGCTCGACGTTTTTCACTAGAATGTATGAAAACTCCCGACGTAAAAAAACGCAACCGTGCGAATACATATAGGAGAAGTCATACGTTCTATTCATAACGTTAAAAATAACGCGCGTTAAAATCGTTCGTGCTAATTAATAACTCAAGAACGCTGAACCAATTTGGCTGAAAATTGGAAACAACATTTATTGGACCAAAATTTTTTTTATTTTTATTGAGTCAATTGTTGTTTCTATGTTTACTCTGTTTTGCCCTATTACCCCATACACTACATAAAAAATGATATTATACTTACTGCCCGAAATGATGTAGAAGAAAAATACGCTGGATTATACGTTATGTAGGTAATAATAATAAATAATAATAAGTATTTATTGCCAGCAAGATTATTGTAACATAAAAAATTAAGACAGACAATATGGTATCCTTACAACTAAAGTAGTTTAACATCGAGTCCTAAGCTAAGCAGAGCTTGTATTTTAGGTATGTATATGTATTGCGTTGGTTAATTATACTTATTCTAATATTAAATATAGAGCACTTCACGTGTATTCCAATGACATGCTATCACCCGCAAAAGAGTTAATCTATTTAATTACATTACATTGGAGCTATTATTACTACGTATAGATACGTAGTACTATTAAATATTCTGTGGTATAGAGAAGCTTTCATAAGCAGAGGTTACTTAGGTATTTCAGAGTCAACTAAATAAGTTCTCTTTAGCGCTGAAACAATACACCCGTCGGCACGTAACTTGGCCACGTTTTGGTTTTCTATTTTCAGTTTTTTGCTATATGTCTTGGTTTTCAGTTGTTCTTTTCTCTCTAATTGCATGTCATTATTCTATGGCTATTGAAATAATTTAAGTAACTAAAGAAAACTGAAAAATAATCGTAAAATAAAAATGAAAACGCGGGCGAAAGCTAGTAGTTATTCATAAATGACTAGATTAATGAAGGGTAAATGACTTTAGAACAATGATGTCATGGGGTAAATAGTATAGCATGTTGTATATGCTGTAGACAACTTATATGCTAAGCGCGGTGTTTGATCAATTGTTTCAGTAACAATGCACATAATTACAGACAGAATACACGAAGGTGGTTGATCTAGAACATTCAACACAAAGCTATGTGGGTCATATATGCGCGCTATTTATTTTAGAATTTTCTTTATTATTAAACAAGTCTAATGGGTGTGCTCCGATCAAAGATGTAAATAAATCAAATATGTCACATCAACGTTTTTGATTACATTTTAGAACGGGTTTACTTTGGTTGTCCTCGAACGAATGCTTTGTTTTATAAAAGCGTCAGCCTGCCTGTTTATGCAGATGAGATGAACAGATTTTGAAAAATTGGAAATTTGGCAGCACTTTGATTATATTTTTTGCTTTTCGCTTTGATACCGCATCTCAGGTTGTTGATTATAAGACCTCATTCCGCCCACTTGTGAGACGTTTCACCTGCCGTATTGCATTTTTTTTCTTCTTCCTAATCATAGTCTTGGGGGCCTACCACAAGCTCTTAAAACAAGGTTAAAATAACCTTATTTGTCTTCTGTCCCTCTTTGACATCCGGCGTCAAAACAGGACAAAAGACAAATAAGGTTATATTAATATTGTTTTAAGAACTTGTGGTTGGCCCCCTGATCCTAATCTAGTGTCCCATAATAAGTACTTATATTTCTGACTCCTTATATTTGTGTAACATAACATCCTACCAAACTCGTAGATAATATCAAAAATGAAATATCGAAAACAATGTTTCTTACGTTTCTTATCAAACCAACTATTAGTGGGCTATCGTGATAATCCTATCAGTGCTCGTAGAAATAATGTTTATCAGTAGGTATAACAATTTAGTACAGCCAGGAAATATTTTTGGTTGTCTTAGTTTTGTAATTCAACACGTATCAAAACTGTACGTGCAGATAACTTCCTACTATTTTTGTTAAATGTAGATTTCTACCATACGGCCTCACACGCTCATTCCACAAGTTAATTTATACCATACTAGCTGCCCGGCGCGACTTCGTTCGCGTGGTGCTACCCTACCCTGTGGTGCTACCCTACCCTATCCTACCCTACCCTGAGGTGCTACCCTACCCTGAGGTGCTACCCTACCCTACCCTGTGGTGCTACCCTACCCTATCCTACTCTACCCTGTTGTGCTACCCTACCCTATCGAACCCTGCCCTGCCCTGCCCTGCCCTGCCCTGCCCTGCCCTGCCCTGCCCTGCCCTGCCCTGCCCTGCCCTGCCCTGCCCTACCCTACCCTACCAAACACTGAGCCACACGCAAAGAGATTGACTCCCTGCCGTACGGCCCGTACCCGTGACGTGATTTTTCTGCTAATACTTATATTTTTAAACTCGTGATATCTTTTGAATGGAATGTCCGAATTGAATAATTCAAAAAGTTATATAAAGGTATTGAAGCAGTCTTGGATATGAAGTAATTTATTTTGATAATGATTAATACCAAGATACAAATAGAGAGACATTTATAGCGGCGGCATTTCAATAAAAAAATTAAAATAGAAAAACACTTATTGTGGCATAACTATAATAGTTAGACATATGGTATCGCGACACTTTTTGTAAATAATAATGTGCTCTGCAAAGTCGTAGTACATTTTTTTATTCTATCATCAATAGTTTTCGCAGCGCACGCGATGTAATGAATATTTTAGGTATTTTTTTTACACCTTGGGTTACATTATTGGAGATTTAGTAAGGATCCCTAATTTTTTTGAAAATATAATATAGCCTATGTCACCCGGGGATAGTGTAGCTTCCCAACAGTGAAAGAATTATTCAAATCGGTTCAGTACTTTCGGAGCCTATTCAATGCAAACAAACAAACAAACAAACAAACAATCAAATCTTTCCTCTTTATAATATTATTATTAGTATAGATTGCTTACATCACAAAGATCTAAATAGGAGGACGTAGTCTCCAAACAAAAGACGACCTTTGGTTTTGAGTTTTATTAAGTTAGCACTATGGCAGTAACTATTTAGTATAATCTGCGACTGTGGTATCCCCTTTATGATGATATAATACACACAATAGGCTTTGTTTGAAAATGTGGCTAAAAGTGGTGACCACAATAAAAGGCATAGAAGCACTGACTTTCATGTGTAGCTGCCGGAACACACCAGAAAAGTTCTTGGCGACAGATTTTCAAGATCGAGTGTAGTAGGGTAGCCAGCCAGGCGGGTACCTGCCCTACCATCGTGCTAAGTGCTCGATATATTTTCCTTCACCGAAAAGTCAACATTATTGCAGACTTTAATCAAGTACACAGGTAATTCATATTTTTAACGGACTTCAAAATAAAACCGGCCAAGTGCGAGTCAGACTCGCGCACCGAGGGTTCCGTACAAACCTGTAGGTATATAAGTAAATGGTAGTATAGACCTGAGTATTTGATATTAATTTCAATTTATGACCTATTAAAAAAAAAACTACTTACTAGATCTCGTTCAAACCAATTTTCAGTGGAAGTTTGCACCGTAATGTACATCATATATTTTTTATAGATTTATCATTCTCTTATTTTAGAAGTTACACACATTTTACCACTTTGGAAGTGTCTCTCGCGCAAACTATTCAGTTTAGAAAAAAATGATATTAGAAACCTCAATATCATTTTTGAAGACCTATCCATAGACACCCCACACTTATGGGTTTGATGAAAAAAAAAAATTTGAGTTTCAGTTCTAAGTATGGGGAACCCCCAAAATTTATTGTTTTTTTTCTATTTTTGTGTAAAAATCTTAATGCGGTTCACAGAATACATCTACTTACCAAGTTTCAACATTATAGTTCTTATAGTTTCGGAAATAAATGGCTGTGACATACACGGACAGACAGACAGACAGACAGACATGACGAATCTATAAGGGTTCCGTTTTTTGCCATTTGGCTACGGAACCCTAAAAAGGAGGAGGTTCTCAATATATTTTTGTCTGGAAGGGTACACTTCCCGTTTGGTCCCATTGTCATCAGATCAGGATTTGATTAGTTCTTAGTGTACTTTGAAGTCGGTTTAAGTTTTTTGTAAAACAGTCCAATTATTGAGATGTCCTTTTAAAGATAATTCAAATGTTATCAATCAAAATCGTAACATTCACATTTGAGTCACCTAGCCTCTTTAAATAAAATTGTCTGACCTATTTCATAACTATCTACAGACGATAATCTAATTGATAATAAGTAGGTATCAAAGTAGCTATTTTATATACTTTAGTAAGCTACCTACATAGATTATTTAAACATGTTTTGTTTATTATATTTGAGCCGGTAATTGGCAGCCTTCATGCAGATAACGATAAGCACAGGTAAATAAATAATTATTATGTTATAGTTACCTACTCGAATCTTATCCACTAACTAAATCAAAAGTAAACACTTCACATCTAATGTTGATACTTTTAATTATTTATGGTCATAATTGCAATCGCTGTATATACAAACGTAATACCTACCAACTGATTCCTATGTAAAAAAAAAACTAATTCCGTCAGTTTGATTATCAAAAATATTGGACACGTATTTATCAAATCTTTAAAATTTACAATAATAAAGCGAGTCAAAGTTCGGGAGTGGGGGCTCGTGCGTGACGTCACGCGGAACTTCAACACACGATATCTTTGTAATTATTTGTTTAATTGACAAAGAAAAAATACGTGTCTAATATATTTAATAATGTATAATTGGACTGTTTTACAAAAAACTTAAACCGACTTCAAAGTACACTAAGAAGTAATTAAATCCTAATCTGATGACAATGGGACCAAACGTGAAGTGTACCCTTCCAGACAAAAAAAGAATTTTCCAAATCGGTGTTAATAAATGACGGAGTTATGAGGTAACAAACATAAAAAAAAAGAAAAACATACAACCGAATTGAGAACCTCCTCCTTTTTTTGAAGTCGGTTAAAAAGACGGACTAAATAGATTTTTTTAGTCATCTGGCCCATTGTACCTATTAGATAGAGAAATCTATATCGCTTTTTCACCCGTGATAAGTTGGTTACTTGGTCGTTAGGACGACCTTTTCCCTCAATTGTTTCATGGAAGAAAACTTTGTACAATGCATTAGCATATGGCCTTTCAAAAAGGAAATGCTAATAGCTGCAGATCGGCAGCAGCGGCACCCTCGAGAAAATTTTCTATAGGTAAACAACATAAGTAAACTATGGGATTTTAGATCGACCTAATGATTTGGGCCAAACATACAATCGTTACCTACCTTTAGAAGCCTTATCGTAGTTCCCCTCGAACATGTTAGCTGAGGCAGCTCCTGGGGCGGCCTCCCTCGCGATTACAGTGTAGGCCTTTTCCTCCTGCTTCAGGTACACCGTCATGAAGAACCCTCCGCCAAGACCCATACTCTGTTGGTTCAGGAGCCCGTTGCAGAACATGGCTGCGATTGCCGCGTCCACTGCTGAGCCATTCTGCATGAGGATTTGTCTGAAAAATTTGTTGTGAATTAGTTCGGGGTATAACATAATATTTCATTTAAGTGTAGGCATATGCGGAAGAACTGGCTTTGTCTGTCCCCGTAAGTGAGTATAAGAATTTCCCGGGCAACAATTAAGTTATATTTTTTCATTTTTCATTGTAGAGTCGTAGAGTGTCGTTTGTGAATTCAATCCTCTTAAGATTTGTCAGACTGACCGAAGATATGTATATCATAACAGTAGACTATCGTAAATAAAACATTTAATCAAGAATTGATTCAATGTTTTATTCACGATATTCGCACTTTTTTCTGTTGAGGAATTCCATCATAATCTTCAAATCCCAGTGTCTTCAATGGGGTCCGGGTGCCCTTTATATCTACGGGGCCCTGTGCTGCAGTCCAAAAAGCCTTATGCATAAAACCGCCCCTTTGCCCCGCCTAATCGGCGCCTGATGTTATCGATCATTCTAGATGATTCCGCCATTTTTTTATTAAGTTAGCCTAATACCAAACCTTACATAATTAGGTACCTAAGTATATACATTATATCTGATAATATTAGTTTGGCACCCAAATTGTCAAATGATTTCGAAGACCTTGTGAATTCAATAGACAAAAAGCCACCAATCAGGTCATCGGCTATTTTTGTGCTTTTGTAAATACAATTTACCTACATATGCACGTTTAACCGGTGCCAAGTTTGCATGATTACAGTAAAGAAAAAGAAATGGAACGGTTGATTATATAATATCATGGTAGAAAGATAGCTAATATCTCACTGAACCGATTTAGATGTGAATATAATGCAGTTCCAATAATATTACATACACCTACATACCTACGTGTCGAATTGATAATTGAAAAGGTTTTTTACAAAAGACATTTATAGCGCACAAGTTACTTGGTGTCGATAATATAGACTATATATAGGCTGATATTAGATGGTGAAGCATTGAAACATATCTATTTGGGAGCAACGACCATACTGTCAGTTCTCCCGGATCAACTACCATTTAGATTTTTTGTTCTTAGTTGTAGAACAAAAAATCAAAATGATAGCTGATCCGTGTACATGTACCTATCTATCTACCTCGGTACCTATGTAGTAGGTAGTAATATTTAGCGGTTAAACAACTTGTTTTTTTTTCACAACATGAGAAAGGTAATGTTAAAATATATCAATCCACAATCGCAAAATCAAGGAATGATTGAATATAGAAAGCGGCAGTAAGTCATTTATTCATTTTAGACCCTAAAGAAGGATATTCCATTATTATGAAGTTAGATACGTCTAATTTACAAATGTCGTTCTTTACACTTATAGGTAGGTACGTATGTAAATTTGATCCCAGTACCTAATACATCTACCACATTGAATTGTGTAATAATTCAATGATCTACCATGAGTTTTCTACGCTAGCGACTACGGTGAGTATTTTGTATGAAGAGCACCGCCTCTAGTGGATACTTTTGGAAGCATTTCATACAAAATGTTTCACCGTAGTCGCTGTCGAGTGTAGATTACGTTAGTGTAGAAAACTCATAAGGTACTAGACGCTTTTCTTTTCGATATCAATCCTATTTTTGATGGGATTGTAGTTGACACAGTTTATTATGTCAAGGTATGAAATAATACCTAAATTGTGCTAGAGATCAATGTACAATCAATCAACTAGACTACTTATGTACCACAGTTATGTACCTATAAAAGTTGGTATACATAGGTACCTAATTACATCATCATCCTAAGTATATGAAACTACACTAATATAGGTGGAAAAGTTACAGATAAATCCATGCATACATACAAGAAACTCACTTATAATTATATTGCAATAGAAGATTAAAAAGATAAGCAACTAACTAGGTAGGAATCTACTTAAACTAATTAAAAAGTTGCTAACACAGTCAACTCATCATCAGAAAGTCAACGATTGGTGCATTAACTTTTACCATTTACTTATCCCACTATGTAGGTACCTTGGTACAATGTAAAATCATGTGCCAAATACCACACAATTTTCAATAGCTACTGTGCTACATCTGTGCTAATAGTGTGACATAGTTTTTAACCGTATTTTTATATTAATCAGTAGTGTTCCCTGCTTGTATTTTCAAATTCTTACCAAATTATTGGGGCTTTCATTGTACAAAAATGAAAATAAATAATTCAATAACGATTTTTATTAGTAGGTAGTATCATATTATATACTAGGTATTACAAGCAGATTGTAGCAGATATTGTAGAGATTACAAGGGTAGCTTCAAATACGCAGCGTCCAAAGTGTGGAATAACATTCCACCTCCAATTCGCAAACTAAAAATAATTTAAATTTTAAGATTACAGAGAGAGAGTAAACAGATTTTAATCAAAATCCAAAAAGGATAGCTGCTTAATTGTTGCCGGTATTGTACAAATTTTTGTACAATACCGGCAGTAAGTTAAGTTAAGTTTTGTTATTTAATATTTTTTTTTTTTTCTGATTTTATATTTCGAATGTTATTTTCATTTATTTTTAATTATTTTTTTCTTTTTACCAATTACGGAGCGGTTTTATGTTACTTTTTTGCGTTGATGTACTGTATTAATTTAGAACTACTTGCCACACACACTTTATAAATTACACGTGGTACCTACAAGGGCTCGGCTGAAAACCAGCGCTGAGTAATTTGCCCTCACGGGGCTTACTTAGCAAATGCTGATGCCAAGTCCCTTTCCTTACACACTGCTTATTTTTGGATTTAAAAACATATTCTTTGTTTCATTTTTATTTTTAAGATGTAAATGAGTATACATGATTTTTTCTTTCTTTCTTTTATTATATCAAATTATAAGGTACCGACCGACCGTTCATAGGTGGTAGAACCAAAGGAATAACTATATTAAAAGAAAAAACAGTCATTCCGATTCCATATCAAGGAGTAAGGAACAATCACCAAGTACAATATACGAGTATTTATAGCAAGCCAGCCAGGGGCTTCCTCAATCGCGTTAAAATAACAGCAGACAAATCCTATATTCTTATAACGTACCTACAACCCGTACAAGTTACCCCTAGGGCAGCGCGAAAAGGTTGTTGAATTTTAGCTAAATGCCTACTTAATTCGCACGAGTTATACTTACCACCATAACGTTTGTTGTTTACCAAAGGTATGTAGGTATTAGGTAGGTACCCCTACTGTATGTAAGTTATGTTTTGATTATTTAAAATTTTTGTTGAATTAAGTAGTATTGTAATTAGTTAGGCATCATAAAATTTTGCATAGATCCAGTTTTAACGGTGACTTCCCATATTGTTATTTCCTAATGCGTCTCATCGACTGGTTTTTATTATAATCATATTTTTGCTAAAACGAGATTAGTTTCGCTTCATTATTTTACTGCGACGCAAAAAGAAGACTGATAATATAACCGACAAGGCCAGCTACCTCGCGGTCTGCCTCACATTGTTCAAGGTTGTTTTTGTGTATAAACACGGCTGGCCGAGTCGCGTAGGTGTCGCCGATAAATACATAACTCTTAACAACAACAACAACGACCTCGTCGGACATTATTCGCTTCGTACTTATCAACTATACAATAAAACCAACTAATATGTTAATAACTATAATTTTTATTAGCCTTAAATTATTATTACAGTCATTTGAGTATCCCAGTTAAAGACACAAAATTAAACATATAATAATATAACTAGGAATTAATAACACAGCAGGTTTGAGCTTTACAACAAGCCCAATTCGAGATGAGATCTGTTATTGGAACGGTGTTATGTCCAAAATGGATTACAGCCAGCTTGGGCTGTAGAATGAAGTCTTCACGGTTCACTTGTGCCGCTGCGTCCTCGTTCTGCATCGTATCCTATTGGTATGGTGTGCGAAGTAGAAGCCCTGCGTCAGCAGGAACCGCCTTGGGTGTTCCATCGATCTCTGAGACGAGCAGCGACCCGCACTCTCCTCGGGTATCCGCCATAACGTCCTCCTTTCATTCGGCATATCAACTGTCCTTTTGCAAGCCATAGTCGTGTCAAACTTTCAATAATCCATTAGCTTATTGCTTCTTCCCAGCTTTCTTATTGTTCTCTGTGTTGACCAACTTGGTAACGATCTTTCTAGAATGGCCGGACGGGTCGAAGTGGTTTGTGTGTTCGCTCACCTCTTTCTTGCTGCGTTGTTTGCCACTGTGTCCAGAGAAAATGTATTTGTCTTGATCGTAGCTGTAATGGTCGTATTCGTCGAAGAAAGCCTCGGACATATTTATGATTGGAGATTGAAAAATATTGAACTACAGGGTATTGTCACTGCGACAACGTCACTTAAGATTTTGTATAACGAAATAATCGTTGAATCGGATGGCGTCGCGTTTATATAGTCAGCCAGAGACACGTCACTGACCGCATGCGCGTCGATAAAATTCTCGAAACGTGATTGGCTGTAGACTACGCCTGCGACCCGGTTATGAAGGATGTTTGTTTATTTATAGACGGATCTATGTGTGGGTAAGCCGGCTTGTGATACCAGCTTATATTAATATTTTCTACCATGAATAAAACATCATGGTAGATTAATAACAACAAACAACAATCTTTTTAAGAAGGACTTAGGACAAATACGCTATCCGTAAAGGAAAGTAATTCTATAAAAAAATGCATTCTAAGGAATCAGATGAGGTTTTGGGAAACATAAATGCAATTATCACTGCTACCACATTACCGTTTTATTTCATTTAAATTTAATAAAAATTAAATTTTTAAAAGTGTAACAATATGTTTTAAATTGAGTCTTCATTCCTGTTACTTAAAATAAATGTGTTTTATTTATTTATGATTTATTGTCAATTGATCACTGGTGGTGGAGGTGGTCATTTTTGAAAGTGTAACAATACTGGTCGGCTCGCCCTCGGATTGGTCGGTATTGACGTAGAGGTAAGTAGGAGTCCGACCGTCGGATGGTGTGTTACGGCTTTAAGTTTTATATTGAGTCTTTGTTCCAGTTACTTGAAATAGATGTGTTTTATTTATTTATGATTTATTGGCAACTGATTCACTGGTGTTGGTGGTCTATAGAAATAACCTCTGAACAAGATGCTTTATTGGCTTGTTTTTAGATTGACATTTTAATGTTGGTATCGATGGAAAGGAGTTAGTACTCGCAAAGATATATCGAACATTTCTTCTTTTCTTTCGTTCTTTTGAATATTTAAGGAAAACCTACTAAAAAGTATAAAAAATACATCTCTAGCAACATTTTAAAACATACCGAAGTGTGAGTGCTTAACAATGTGTACGAGACCGATAATATTATGCAATGCCTACCTATGTGACAGCCTATGTACGTGATGGCTTGAAACTCAAATTGTACACATATAATTAATTTACAACGCATCAGCACACTTTATAGGTATTTACGTGTAATTGACATTGCATGTAGCGCCATCTATTATCAAGTAGCAGAACTAGTTTGAAAATAAAACACGGGGACGTCAAATAATAGGGATAAAAATCTACAATTATAAATTTTGTAAAATTATATCGCACGACCATTAAATTATACAGCCATACTCAAAATGGCTACAAAATACATTCTTCGGGAATATTCGGGTTGATTTGATTACGAAAGTCCAATGAATTTTAAGAGAGGTAGAGCATAGCGTTTATTCGCTCAAAGAGCAGCTCGACTGGGGAAGTACCTCCACCTTACAGAATACTGCAGCCAAATAACTTTATGTTGTGTAAAGTTGTGTTCCTGCGCGTGAGTAAGGTTGCCAGAGCTCATAGGGGAGGGGGGATAGGTCGATAACGCGTGAGCGATGCTTCGTGTGTTGCAAGCGTCTATATGGCTACGGTAACCGCTTACCATCAGGCGGGCCGTATGCTTGTTTATCGACTAAGTTGTATAAAATAAATATAATTTATTAATTTTAATGAAATTTAAAATAAAATATAATATGTATTAATAAAAATTAAAAATACCTACGCAAACTCTTCTTTGATTATTTTAGGGCTCCATCAAATATTTCGCATTCTAAAAGGGTTCAATCGTCAGAAAAGTTTGATAATCGCTGTTCTAGTAATATCTGTAATTTGATTATTTTTTGCAAGTGCAAGGCTTGTTTTGCAACCCCCCATTAAGTTTTAAACATTGAATCCCCTGCCTATCTAAATAGGTACTTTTATGATGGTATGAAATTCCCATCCTTTATGGCGAGGTTGATAATTATTTTCCAGTACCTAAATAGTGCTGTCAAAACTCGTCGTAAACTTTTTATGATGTTCCAATACATTGGCACAGAATATTCAACACATTGGTCTAGTATTTTGGTAGGATAGATGATAGATTATAAAGTGACTACGAACATAGCAAGTTAAACTACACTAACCTGCCAATTTCTGAACATTGAGGAGCGTCCGTGCATACTGCAGCCTTCTGAAAGATGTGTAGTTTTGATGCTGACGGTTTGGGTGATTCATAAGGGTCTGGAGGTTCCAACAGCAGTCGCGCCGAGTAATCCATTTTACCAATGAGATACCCGCTTAATGCTGATACGAAGACCAATGCTGCTAGGCCCGTAATGATTAGCTTCGTTTTGAGTTTGTAGGGCCTGGAAAAAGAACAACAAAGTGAGCGCCATCTAGTATCGAGTAGTACCATAATATTTTAAGGAGGGTTTTCTTTTTATAATTTCTGACGTGTTTTTTTTATTTATTTGCATACTTGCGGTTTTTAGTTTATTTACGGTTACCTATCCTTATAGTCTACTTACTTGGACGGGTAGTCGAAGTCATCAGGAAAATTTCCGTGAAATATTGCAAACCTATTTATAGGCGAAACCAATCGTATCGTGTCTATTGGCATTTCATCTGTGTGTGTACTTATAAAACTTCTTCTATGAAGACCAGTATGACCCTCCATTGTTTTATTTGGTTTGTAGAGCTCTTGACAATTCAAGTAGCCATCACACACATAATAACATAACCTAGGCACATTTCAGTTCAGTTTCCACCACAAATTCCTGAGTTATCTTTACAATTAGAACACTGACTTTATTTCCGCAATATTTGCCCGGCTTATACCACGTAATAGCACTGTTAATAGCTATAAATAATTGAATATACTAATACTATGACGTATGTGGAAATTGGCAGGCAGGTATGCAGTGTACTTGCTAGCGGGGTGGGTAGCAAGAAAATCGATAAGAAAAACAGCTGATTTTCGCCGGCTTCACTTCGGTAAAGTTTACTGATCCAGGAAGTAGATGGCACTATTAGAAAAAAATGTTATCTATTTACAGCTTAATGACACATCAACAGAATACATACTTAGTAAAATTTTATTTAATATAAGAAAGTAACAGTATTTTTTTACAACACACTTGCTCGTAAAGTGCACCGTTTTTAGTATCTTAATGCAGCTTATTACGCATAGTGCTTTTTACTTTACATTACCGCACATTTTTATGACAAAAGTAAAATCCCGATTATGTTAAGTTTGTACCTCAATGCATGCAATTGATTGTGTAGACGAGGCATTCTTAATTTAAATGGGTAAACAAGTTGACAGCGCATTGCTGTTAAAAAAAAAACTGCGCGCTATATTTGTTTACGTTCTCATTGTGTGGTTGATTATTATCAAAAAATCACTTGCTCGTAAAGTGCACCGTTTTTAGTATCTTAATGCAGCTTATTACGCACTAGTGCTTTTTACTTTACATTACCGCACAGTTTTATGATAAAAAGTAAAATCCCGATTATGTTAAGTTTGTACCTCAATGCAAGCAATTGATTGTGTAGACGAGGCATTCTTAATCTAAACGGGTAAACAAGTTGACAGTGCATTGCTGTTAAAAAAAAACCTCCGCGCTATATTTGTTTACGTTCTCATTGTGTGGTTGATTATTATCAAAAAATCTAGTCCAAGAAATGCAAGTCTGTTTTTTCCTCGCAAGTGTGTTGAAAAACATCGTATGACACGCGTGTGCATTGATCATTACACTCTCGGTCCTCTAATCAAAGTTCGCCTGCGTCTCACGCACGTCTTAATACCGCCTCCTCTGTAATTACCAACTTTGCACACATGTATCATAATGTACTATTCATGTGTGCACCACAGACACGGATGTGTATTGGCACTTAGGTATGTAAAGTAAGGAATTATTAAAAATACTTAATATTTTGTTTGGGGCATTAATGATTTATTTTGGATTGAATGGGCTGAAATTATTTTGGGCTGGGTTGAACGGCATTGCAATAAGAGTGTCCTCTGGTCACAAGACTCGGAACCAGCTCAAAGGCAGAGACCATGAGTATAATCATGCCAGTGTGTTTTGGAGCTATAGAAAAGAAGTCGCCCATAAAAATAAGTTTTAATGGTAAAAATCAAAACCACTGTAACCTTACCGGTAAACATAATACTAATTCAAATTGATGACTTGCGCATCAAAACGACTACATCACCGCACATCACGTTCACAACATTAATTAGGTAGGTACTATTAGGAAGCAAATCATTTAAGTTAAATAGATAATTGAAATGATTTTAATTAATCGTTGAAATATCTACTTCAGAGGACATTTATTTTAAATTAACTGACTTACTAGGCTCATACTTTCACGTACCTATGGCGTATAGTACCTAGGTGTCCGGTATTAGACACTAAGTAATTGATGCTACTGTCTTCCTCGACGGGGATAACCGGTGTGATGATATATTTTTTCATCACTTACATTGCAATATGTACAATCATTATTGGCTTATGGGAATGTTGTCAAAAAGTCACGGACGTCGAGATTTTCATAGTAAATTAATAATTGAGTAAATTTTTCTAATTTCGAAATTAAAAATGTTGTGTTTTCAAAATGTTATCCTAACATGGAGTTCTTTTTTAGTTTAATAATTTACTAGAATACATTTCTCGACTGGCATAAAGGCATTTAAATATCAATTATATTTAATGTTAATTTATTTTGGACGAGAATAGGTAGGTATCATACTTTTTTCTCAAACTGACTGCTCGTGTTTTTTTAGTGATTCGTTGTTTTGGTCGAGCGCAAGGCCAATTTTTTATACTATTTCTTTTAATAGTATCCTGTATGATGTAATACCCACCTGTCGCCATCATCCGGTAGCTTGATGAGGACATGTCTGTCCTTTCGTCTCACACTCGGTCTTCCTGGCTTCTTCATTGAACTTTCTTTCAATAGTTCTTTGTCACACATGTTTACTTAATTGCACTGATATAATCTTAATGTCAAAAATGAAGGTAATTTAATGAAGAACCTTTAAGTGAAAAACGGGTATTTATTGATGATTTGTCATTTTATAACATAAGATTCAAAAAGACGGTACTAGTGCTGTGAACATCATTTTCCTTTTCGTCATTACGTAATTAGAACCCTGAAGGGTCGCCATACTGGTACAAATGACCAGGAAATTTGTGCCAATATCTCCCGGTCTATTTAGTTAAATCCATGGAAATTGAAAGTGAGAAAAATCATTTTAAAACTATTTCCTATTAACAAAAACACGCAGGTTAAGTATGCTATGATAGTTCTGATAATAATTTAGAAAGATATATTTATAAATTCTACACGCCCTCCTATTTTATGCCGAATAAACACTAAATTTTATGGAATAAAATATATTAAGAATGCTTATTTTGAATAGTAGTTTTTGGTGATGGTCCCAACGAATTAAATACCTCTTTGGACCGGGATCACGCTGAATTTGAACTGACAAAGAATAGCTAGTAATCATTGACGTAAAAATACAATAAACATGGCGTCATATAAATTATAATATAGCAGTTATGATAAGTTTGTTTTAGTTGTTAATTTGTTCCATGTTTTGTTTTGGACAGGATGGAGATAGTACCGATAAAACGTGACAATATGATAAATGACAGCGGATAATGAAAAAAAAAATATGACGATCTCTGATAATAACGAAAAATAATGGTAGATACCACGGTATATAGATAAGATACTATTACTTCAGACGAGCTATTCTCTCCGCCGAGCCGCGTTCCCGAGGGTACTAAAG
Organism: Achlya flavicornis; assembly: GCA_947623365.1. Lineage (NCBI taxonomy): Eukaryota > Metazoa > Arthropoda > Insecta > Lepidoptera > Drepanidae > Achlya > Achlya flavicornis. The sequence goes on from OX392467.1 coordinate 11,094,651, forward strand.
TTTTCCCGGGATAAAAAAGTAAAATATGTTATTCCAGGTTGTCTATAATAACTTTTTTTATTTATCCCATGTGTTAAATTTGTTCACGATTGATTGAGCTGTTGTAGCGTCAAAAGGACAGAGGTAAAAAAACAAACAAACTAACTTTCGCATTCATTATTTTTATAGATTTTATTCCTTTTTTATAGTAGAGTAATGCGTTTTTTTTTCACTCCAGTACCTAGGTGCTTGGTGACAGATGGTGACTTGAGAATGGTAGTCAGTCAGACGGGTACTATTTTTATTTTTTATTTTTTTATACCACTTAGGTGGCAAACAAGCGTACGGCCCGCCTGATGGTTAGCGGTTACCGTAGCCTAAGGACGCTTGCAACACCATGGGTATCACGCGCGCGTTGCCGACCCTGCAGAAATCTCTTCACACCCCTATGTACTATGATGTACTCACGATGTTTTTCTAACACGGGAGGCTCTAGCTTATAGTAGGATCTGAATCCACAACTTTCGCTGCGGCTTTCGTCGTTGTTCGTCACCGCCAAGCAATCCTCGCCAATCGCCTCAGAATGTTACATGGAGGACTCCGTAAAATAATAATAAAACTACCATAATTATTATAGGATGTAACCGCTTACCATCAGGCGGGTCTTAAATAGGTAGGTATTTGGCTGATTCCTAAGGTAGGTCTAAAAGAAAAGAAAAACTGAATCTAAATTTCGCTACATTATTTACATATTAAACATTGCACTATATATAAATGGTAGTTGAAATAAAATATTTTTCAGTAACCCTAAAGTTATTTACACTAAAGTTTACCCTTAAATGTAAATTAATTAATAATAAATAAATATTCTGGGCATCGATATATTATCTTCTGTCTAGATTAAGGGTTACGTAAAAACAAAACAAGACAACATCGTGAAAGTGGCCGCTTTGGCTTGGAAACTCAATAAAACAAAATTATGTCACTCATGAATGAATGTTCTACGTTCAAACGTGGACCTACTGAAACTGAAATAGCGCCACCGTGGTCTTATTTCTTCTGCCGTTTTTACAGCTGTCACCCTTATTCTAGGGTAATACTATTTCGATGATTCTGGGACATTAGATATGAATTTGATGTCATAAAAATACAATCGCAATGAAAGCATTGACAAAAAAAATGTTAGAAATGATTTACATGAAAGTTCCGCGAGAAGCGATGTACCAATTAAATACTGTAGAGAAACAGTAGTAAGCGTTTACTAAACTACAGTTCTTTATCTGATACTGCCCCCTTGTTATTCTAACTATCCTAATCCTAACTAATTTTATAAATTCTTCTCAGTTGAAGGCCAACTTACGAACTGGTGGTAACTTCAGTAGGTTTGACCTTCATATATAAGTGCCCTACTAGGGCCTAAATTGAATAATTGGCTTTGACTTTGACTTTGAATTGCGAATGTGAGTTTGTTTCATTATTTGATTGGTACATTTTCATGCCTCAACTACTCAATCGATCATCATGAAACTTGGATATAGCATTGTATGGGAAAGGACGTTGGCTACTTATTATCTCGGGAAAGCGGGTGAAAACCGCGGTGGATAGCTAGTTCATTATACACTTATCAATGAAAGTGCTAATATATCTTCTACTTATACGTAATGTGAGAAAAGGTTTCAAAGTGTGAAAAATAATGTTCCTACAGACTTGTGAGCGAGCACGTAATCGCTAACTTATTAGGTAGGACGTATTAGGTATTTTTGCCTGTGTGCCTATGGAAAAATGTTTTACGTGCGTAATAATACTACATACAAATGTGCGTAGGTAACCTGCGTGTTCATCGACGTCTGACCATAAAAATATGAAGTTCATCTTTCAAATTAAAGTAGCTTGAGCGGAATTATGTAAATGGCTTTGTTTTCGGTTTTATTACAGATTGCAATACTGTTTCTTAAAAATTAATGCTTGAAAAGTAGGTACCTACAAAGCATGTCTAAATTAAAGTTTTTTTATGTATAGAAATAAGTCACCAAACCCTGCCTAAAGCCTGCCTGGTGGTAAGGGCCTAGCCTTATCTTATGGCGCTTGACCACGCTTCCCTTCCACCTCCCCGACGAGCTCTGGCGACCCTACTCACGCGCAGGAACAAAAAATTCAGTTATTTAGCTGCGGTCTGCGGTAGGTATTTATAAATTGTGGAATCCATGCTTAGTCAAGCCATTATGATTATGAGGTAGGTAGGCAGACACAATTGGTTTGGTTTCTTGTTAGATTAAAAGCTATTCTACCATTTAAAAAGTATATGTTTTACAATTAAAACACTGTTTTATTTCATTACATCAATGGTAGAACCAACCCCCGGTTTGGGGACATTTGTACCAATTCTTCTGATCCAATTAAAACAAAATATTTATGTTGTTATTGTTTCTAGCTATCTAAAGATAATATTCACTTGTAGCCCAGAAATATAAGTATATAAATTAAAATCGGCTACAAAACAATTAGCAGGAAATTCTGAACTTAATAAACTCTAAAATGTTACAATTGTCCCCGGGTATATTTTGTTATTTATATGAGCGTTTTTTTGCCTATCTACGTGGTGGCCTATATCAACTCTTTTCTATTATCTTGTTTTATCATCAGAAGTAAAGAGTTGTGCCAATTTCAAAACAATTAAAAACCGCCGTGGTTTTCCTCATGGAGTACAGCATGGGGTTCTTCAAAAGGGGTGTGAAGAGCTTTCTGCAGGGTCGGCAACGCGCGCGTGATACCCCTGGTGCTGCAAGCGTCCATAGGCTACGGTAACCGCTTACCATCAGGCGGGCCGTATGCTTGTTTGCCACCTAAGTGGTATAAAAAATATATATATATTAATTCTACAATTATGGTAAAAGCCAGCAGTAATGGAAGAAGCCATTGGCGTAAAAGGCTTTACATTTTTGGAATCATTCATTCGATATCCATCCTATAGTATAGACCGATTGGGCCGCCTCGGTACCAGCGTAGCGCTGGTACCGAGGCGGCCATCATTTTCCTTTTCGTGATTACCCCTGAAGGGTCGCCATACTGGTACAAATGACCAGGAAATTTGTGCCAGTATCTCTCGGTCTAATACGGAATGGTATAATACTAACAAACGAGCAATATTTGTTATAATGGTTTGAAATCGCGAAAATGGCTCCAACGATTTCGATGAAATTTGTTATAGATGGGGATTTTTGGGGTGAAAACTCGATCTAGGTACGTGACTCATATCTGGGAAAACGCGTTTTCCAAGTTTTGGAGCAAGCTAGTTGCCCAGGTACCTGCTATAAGTATATGCGAGTAAGTAGGCGTATACGACATATTTTTTACTAAAATAGCGATTTCAAATAAGATTGTGAAAATCGTCACCTCTTATTACTATATTTTGCGTTAAATTAATATTTGTTTTAACATTTATGACAAGTAGCAATACAAGTCATTGGCACATCTAAGTAATTGAATTGAGAAATACTTAGGTGTGAGCGCCTGAAATTGTCATAATCAATTTGGTAGCGCTGTTCCTGCTCAACACACTATTAGTGAATTTCGGGTAATCCTTTTTTGTTGATGTATACGTTCTATATGGAAATGTGTGCCAAATTTCAATATTCTAACCCGGTTCTATCTAATCCGTTTAGGCCGTGCGTTCAGTCAGTCAGTCAGTGTTACACAGGAAGCGGTACTAAATGCCATCATAGACTTTTTAGAGTCATCTCCATAGTTTTATCTCATCTTTTGAGATGGCTAAAATATATATAGTATGGACATTGAGGGTAACTACTTTGATAAAATTAATAAGTGCTGTTTATTCCTTCTTCTTATATGTCTGTGAGTTAATTCATATATTTTTTCGTTTGTTTATCATTTTGTTTTTGCCAGAAATAGTCAAACAAAATAACTAAGAATATATAAACATACTATTCAATTATCAAAATAAAAAAAAAAAAGTTAAATCAAAAAACGCTAGTAAAAGACCCACAGTGGAAAATGGGGTCAATCTTCTATCTTCTTCCTTATAAATTAAAACCGGCCAAGTGCGAGTCGGACTCACTGTAGGTATATAAGTAAAAGTAACTAAGTTCGTCATTGCCATTTGAAAAATGTTGTCCCTTCTCCATACATAGAGATACCTAAGTCGCGGTCATTGCGGTAACTACAATTATGTTTATAATCACAATTTTTTTGGTGGTATAACTACCTGTATATTAAAGGTTTTCTGATTTTTTCTTTTACCTGTGCTGTAAGCTATTGTTTCTTACCAAATTTCAAGATTCTATGTCAACGGGAAGTAGCCTTTAGGTTTTGATTCCCTTGCGAGTAGTTGCGAGTTTCAAAATATTTAATGCGGTATAAATGGTTGTACTTTTGCGTTTTTGCGTTGACTTACAATTTTTTTTTCACAGCTTAAATGCAATAAGACAGTATTTGATATGAATTTCAACTTGATACCTCTACGCGTTTATGAGGAAAAGGGTAAAAAGATTATAATTATTACAAAAAAAGTGATGTAACTCAAAATTTAAGGTTTTCGAAGTTATCCTTTATTTTTGCCATAAAACGTTGCTTCATGCTAAATTTCAAGATTCTAGATCGACTGGAAGTATCCTTTAGGTTTTGATTCCGAAAATTTGCGGCATAAACGGCTATATCTTTTGATTGCGTTGGCTTAGAAGTTTTATTTTTTCACAGCTCCAAGGGACAGTAGACCTGAGTATTTGATATGAATTTCAGCTTGATACCTCTACGGGTTCCTGAGAAAAAGGGTCTTGGCAGGCAGACAGACGGACAACAAAGTGATCTAAATAAGGGTTAGATATAAGGGTTCCATTTTTTCCTTTTGAGGTACGGAACCCTAAAAATCATTTACCACATGTATTACGGAGCATAACTTGAGAATAACTCAACCGATTTAGCTGTTTTTTTTTGTATTCGTAATTACTAGGTTTGTATGAAAGATATTTTTTGGAAAATCCATCGGAAAAGTCGAAAATTTCAACCAAAGTTTAATTTTCAACGAAAAGCTAGTTTAATATGAATACGAAAACCAAAGGAAAAAGTTATATTAATTCCAAATGTGCATATATAACTATTAAATAAGTACTTACATACACACATTACCTATACCTACTTCTAGGACATGCTTTATTATAATTGATTATCAAGTTGTTATTTTCTGATAAAAACCACTTGTCAATATATTTGTTTCCTTCCTGTTTAACTGATAAACTAGATACTGAACTTACGTATGGAGTACTTATCAGTTTAAATATAAAAGGATATTTTTTCTGGAACATTCTTCACACTTGTAGTAACCACTATATTGAAAACAGATAACTGATATACTATTTGACATACACATATTACTTGTTGGTATATGTTTATATAGGTATTTATATCGGACTCGCAGAATGTTCTTGTTCTCAGTCTGTGACGTGGCTTTCAGGGTATCAACAGAGTATTAAGACTCAATAACCATGATACTTAGTACCGGTGTACCCAATCCCTCAAAAATTGCGCCAAACATCCTGTAGGTACAGCGTGTATATATAGGCATCCACTAAGGAAAGGTATTTTCAAAATACAACCCTCAGTAACTAAAATAGCGATTGAAATCGCTGGGAGGGAAGGTACTTGTTATTATTTAGGTTCATTTTCAGACACAACTAAAATAACTTTGGTTTTCTTTCATTAAAAAATAATGTAAAATATAAAACATTTCATTCGATTATTATAATGCGTGAAAATCTTATCCATGGACTTACTACACGATTTATTGCTTTTATCTACGGCTTATGGCTTTACGCACGCCAATGAATAAAATGCATCAATAAAATAACCAGAAAACAAGCACTAGTTATAAACACGTTATAAACACTTCCTTTTTGCAAATTTGTTAAAACTTTTTTTATTCACAGCACTTCACTGAAATGTATCGTACGCACACTCGTTAAACCGTGTAACGTCACCTTGATGCGACCCGTCATTACTAAGTCCGATTTAACACTGGTCCTCTTACCACCACACATTTTGACCGAACGGAGCTGCGCGTGCGGCCATGGTATAGATCACGCGCCGAAATGAAAAAGCATAATAATGAAATATCACGTGAAATCTTTAAAATTACCAAGTTATTGTAATTTTATTTCAGGAAGTTCAATAATGTTACATAAATGAATTGATTTGCTATAAAGTGCATTATGTTGGGTATTTTTTTGCGATTAAGTACAATTATTTAAATAAGTATCAATAGCATTATTATGGAAGTGTACTATTGATACTTATAGTTATTTGAAGACCAACAATATATATTTTCGCTGAAGTTTATCCTAGTCTTTTATCAATGCAATGTTTTGTTTAGATACTAATACAGATTTTTGCTCACTAATACAGATTTTTTCAGCGTTAGCTAAACGTCGGATAACCCATTCTTCTGATGAGTCTATACAAAAACTGCTTTAAATGGTTTATTTTAAAGAACCACCAGATTTAGTAAAATGTTACGGTAGGTAAAAAAAACACTTTATATTGCCAAAAATAGTAAATTATCACCAAAATTAACCACCATTTTAGCGTGAAATTAGAACCCAAATTATGATTGTTTAATCCAAAAGTAGATAGAGGTTATTTATTACCAAATAATCAACCTTTACAATTGATTAAAAACCAACGTAAATTACAATATTTTTATCCTTGGTATATAAACCAATTGGATTTTTAGTACCTACCACCTAATATAAAAATTTATATTTATGCAAATAAGTAGGTAATTGTTGAAACATAATTATAATTACATTATATTATTGAATAATCGAAGGGTATTTGGTATATTAGCATTTTATTGAAGGCAGGAAGCATTTTTTGATCGAATGGCGGAACCGCGGAACTATAACCGGTATTGAATAGATCCGTCAAATGTTTAACAGTTCAGTGCCTCTAAAATTCTACCGCGCCCAGCGCTAGTGTTCGTGACATTATGGCAAATATATGGATTTACTTTATTTTTAACCCCCGACGCAAGAAGAGGGGTGTCAGATCTGATAAATCTGTCTGTGTGTCTTTCTGTCCTACTCTTTAATGGGTGAACCGACTTGAACGCGTTTTTTTTATTTGAAAGAACATTTTCTTTCGCTGGTTCTTAGATATGTTTCATCAAAATCGGTGCAGCCGTTTGAAGATCATCAGCTTTTTCTTGTTGATGAAGGGATGCGAGTGACTTCCATTTCAGTCTGCCTATGGCTCCGTAGGTCTTAAACGGGTAAACCGATTTGAATGCGTTTTTCATATTTGAAAACAGATTTTCTTGCGCTCGTTCTTAGAATTTTTTTATCAAAATCGGTTCAGTCGTTTGAAGTTCTTTCGTTCTTTCTAGTTGATGAAACTATGAAAGGATGTTAGCAAATTTCACTTTTCAGTGTCTGTTTGTGACACCGTAGCTGTAGTTCTGAACTGATTTGTAAACGTTGTTTCATATTTGAAAACAGATTTTCTTGCGCTGGTTCATAGATACGTTTTATAAAAATCGGTTCGGCCTTTTGAAACCCATCAGCTCTTTTCTAGTTGATGAAGGGATGTAAGCAACTTCCACAGGTCTGATCGATTCGAAATCTTGTACCTTTATAAACATTGAAAAAATATGGTTTCCTTGACTTGATGCGGCACCATCATCTGACATCAGCAGGATACCGAACTCCTCTCCAACTCCAACTTATACTTTATTTATCTTACAGCAGAGGTATCGTGTTTGGGATAATTGTAAAGGTCTCAATGAATAGGTTATGTATGAATAGAGGTTATCAGAATCGCTAGATGGAGGAAGAAAGAGAAACAATGATAAATTTGTGAAGGATTCGAAGCTACTTTCACTCGTTCAATTGATATGAAATATTGTATATATTGTGTCGATAGTAGCATATATAAAGTCTACTATTAATATATAAAGTTTAAAAAACATTAAATAAAAATTCAATTAAAAAACCCAAAAAAGAAGCTTTATATATAGCTAAAAATATAGTAAAAGTAGGAAGTTAACCGCAGTTATGCTGTCTGCATAAGAAAAGAGAAAGAAGAAAGAAAGATCTACGAAAAAGTTCGCTATGGTATATGTCTATATCCTATGGATAACCCACAGTAACCATTTTTTATCGAATGAAATATATTTTTGTATGGGTTATACTTTCGAATTTATTTTGACCAATATAATATGAATCCTTGGCTATCCAAAGAGGAAACGCTGCCAGCCTTCTGGGAACCTTGCCGTTAATCGGAAGCAGCGGCAGGCTTGAGGAAATTTTCTATATATAGATTGTATTTTGTAAATATAGATTGTATTTTGTACATATTTGTTGTTAGTTAGCTCATATGAATCATTATGTAGTTAAATAAGTTAGTTACAACAGGCATTTGATGTAGATAAAATTTGCTCTTTACAGCAAATCGTTATCATTAATAATTTTAAAGATATCACAGATTTATTTATTCGCGATACCGTGACCTGACCAGGCGGGCGGTCCGGGCGGAGCGCGCAAATCACTCCACCCACTGTCACCACATTATGACATTGCACCCGTGCGAGGCCGGGGCGGGTAGCTAGTATTCATAAAATAAAGAGCACTTTGAAATTACAAACAGCCACTTGCTTCATTTTGATTTATTTGTATAGATGTGGATGCATAATAATAGGACTGCCAAGTAATTGTGCTTCTAGAAGACGTAGAAAATACTCCTACAAAAAAAAAGATATTTTACAATGTAGAAGAAAAGTAGATTCTTAACACTTTATATATCGGCAAAAACGTCAACTTATTTTTTTTATTTAAAAGACCTTCAGCTACGATTATAAAACTAGTTACAAATTAATGCATTTGCATTTTTTATGCGAGTCGTTTTAATGTTAGTTGTTCCTACAAATATGAATCAATGTAAAATAACAATGTTAAAAAACCGGCCAAGTTCGAGTCAGACACGCGCACCGAGGGTTCCGTACAAACCTATAGGTATATAAGTAAATGGTAGTATAGACCTGAGTATTTGATATGAATTTCAATTTATGACGTATTAAAAAAAAACTACTTACTAGATCTCGTTCAAACCAATTTTCGTTGGTAGTTTGCATCGTAGTGTACATCATATATTTTTTATAGATTTATCATTCTCTTATTTTAGAAGTTACAGGGGGGGGGGACACACATTTTACCACTTTGGAAGTGTCTCTCGCTCAAACTATTCAGTTTAGAAAAAAATGATATTAGAAACCTCAATATCATTTTTGAAGACCTATCCATAGACACCCCACACTTATGGGTTTGATGAAAAAAAAAAAATTGAGTTTCAGTTCTAAGTATGGGGAACCCCCAAAATTTAATGTTTTTTTTCTATTTTTGTGTGAAAATCTTAATTGCGTTCACAGAATACATCTACTTACCAAGTTTCAACATTATAGTTCTTATAGTTTCGGAAATAAATGGCTGTGACATACGGACAGACAGACAGACAGACAGACAGACAGACAGACAGACAGACAGACAGACAGACAGACAGACAGACAGACAGACAGACATGACGAATCTATAAGGGTTCCGTTTTTTGCCATTTGGCTACGGAACCCTAAAAAGACCGTGTGGTAACTTAGAATAGTACTAGTGTACGTAGTATTTATATACTCTGAGGTACTAGGTACTACCTGCTTGTGTTGTTAGTGTATTATTAGTACAATTTGCTTCATTATCATTCAGTTACATACATGTACCAAAAGGTACCTACCTATGTATGTAGTTGAGGTACCTTGGTACTTGAGGTTGGTAAAATGTGTAATTTGATTTACAAACCATAAAAAATTCAGAACATTTTACTTTCATTTAGTTTAAAAATGGTATACTTTTGTAATTTTTTTAAGATAAGATTATTATTAATTACTAAAGCGATAAGGAAGGATAACGCGTGTTCGCCATTTGAATGTCAGCGCACAACTGAGATGAAATAAAAATTATAAATATCCTGGGAAATTTCTGACCATAAACTAAGGAGAGCTTGTAATATGGAAACTTTTTGTTTGTAAATAAATACTTATTATATATAATTACGCCCATACTCGAGACATGCAGACATGTTCATGCACAAAAAAAAATGTCCTGGGTGAGAATCAAACCCACGACCTAACCACACCAACTGGTTCATGCTCGGATGTGCCTGCCCCGTGCCCGATTCGCTCGTTTTGAGAACTGGCGACAGGCGGGCAGCAGACAGGCAAATCCGTGCCTATTTTCACCATACACGGTCATGACTGGCGAGCAGATTCGACGGGCACATCCGTCCGTATTTTGGGTAGTAGCGTCGAAAACCATTATAAATTTAGTAGACAAGGCACAATACATCGAACAATGCACAATATAACACATATGGCTGCATATAAGCAGGATCAATAAATACCCACTATCAATCATGCAATCAATCAAACATTACATTCTGCTACACCATAAATTCTTACCTGTATTTTCCTTATAAAGACTAACTGGGTAGATAACTACTCCTTGTATGGACAATGCTAAGTAAGGTCGGTAACTTGCGAGCCTGAAAAGGTTTTACTCGCGGAATTTCTTATATTACTCGTAATAGTATAATATTTAGGAAGCGAGTTAAACCTACTAAATGATGCTAGATAATTTGCCAAAGATTAATATATTATATATATATATTATATATTATAACCGATCCGCAGTGGGCACGCGTGGTGGAGTATCGCCCAGTCCCTTTCACCCTGATTTGTGAAAGGAGGCCTGTGCTCAGCAGTGGGACATTATAGGCTGATGATGATGAATATATTATTAAAAAAAACTATGTGTGAAGTTGGAATGACATTACAATTGATCTTTGGAGCTATAAGGAATAACCACGGTTTAATTGAATCTATACTAATATAATAAAGCGGAAGAGTTCTTTTGTTTGACGTGGTATTCTTTGGAACTACCAATCGGATTCGAATTTTCACTTTTATAGGAAGCTATATTATCCCCCAGTATTTATCCTGGGAAAGCGGGTGAAACCGCGGAAGACGGCTAGTTAGGTATAAATAACGTTTGAATGCGGTTTGTGTTCATTGCTACTGATGACCCAGGCCGATATCCTGTGGGACAGTTCGGTGATGGGTTTCATTTGTACCTGTACCGTGCGAAATATCACCTTTGCACAACATTTTATCCGACTTCGTGGAATTTACTGTAAACAATATATTTGCTATAATCATACTTTGCGTTTAAAAATGTAGAGTCTATAGCAATTTGTTAATTAATTACGGCAATTTGCTTCTTGCTGCTATTATAGTTTCTAGTATCTACTAAATATAATTTTCCCCCTTATGAATGTATGTAATAAAGTATTACAAAATTGCGAGACTAATGCGCTACCCGAGGTAAGCGCCAGCTCTTTTGTCTCCTGTAGTATCAATTAGGCTTCTGGGGATCTCTATAAACAGAGGACCTTTAGATTTTTAAAATATATAAAGTGGCTCGTCCCGTTGCTTATTCGAAAGAAGGCTTCAATAATTTGTATGCTTATTTTGTGTAAGTCGACCATAAAAACAGCAATTGCCTTCAGGAAAGTAATAGTAGCCAATGTACCTATATAGGTATTTCTTTTAATAGCAACTTGATATAGGTTGTACATACGTGTTACCTATATTATTTACCTGTGATATACTTACGTAATAATAAATAATTATAGTAGGAAAAAAAACAAGACTGCAGTTAGCAGCCATCCTTATGGTGCGTCCATGCTACGCGAACCGAGCACGAGCCGAGCCACGAACGAGCAGAATTCGTTCGTTGCTCGCGATGTCAAGTGTACGTGATGGCGTGGACGGACTTGCGAGGCCCGAACGAGCATTCATCTCGAACTCGACTGCGCTCCGCCCTCCGCAATTGTCAGTTCTTTCACGAACCTACATGGAGCCCACAGCGAGCGTAGCATGGACGCACCATTACAAGTTGTATGGTAAACTGAATGCGCTCTTTATATTCAATCCAAGCCAATTACCGGCATTTGTAGGATGAATGACTTTCTTCACAATTATCTTTGTATTATCAGCAGCGAAGATGTTTTATCATTTTTGATGTGTGGAGAAGTAAATAATAAGTTCATAACTAATAACATTGCTTATACTTAGTAAAGATCAATAGTCTCCAATGATTTTGCAGCAAAATTATTAAGTTTTTCGGCCAAATTATTAAGATGAGGTGAGGTCAAATGAAAGCCAATTTTATAAAAAGCAATTCTAATTGCTTACTATGTTTGCTGTACTACGCTAAAACAGATCTTACCCCTTACAGCAACTCTTGTTTGTAGCATCCCGTGCATCTGTCACTGTCATACTTTGGATTGTCATGTTTGTTGGTACTGAAACAAAAATATATTCAAATAAATATTTTCCCTTTCGTACTGAAATTTTATGTGATTTGTGCTTATTGTATTTTATTCTCTGTAGAGCGAAGTACGTGTGGTAGGTTTTTCCTAGAAGAAATTTATGTAGGTAAGCGTATATTTTTTTGCCCCCCTCCTGATGTTGGCAGCTTTAGTATGTATTTACAAACAAAAAAGTTGTAGGTATATGTATTATATCAGTTATCTGGCTTCCATAGTACCTACAAGCTCTGCTCAGTTTGGGATTAGTTAGCCGTGTGTGAGGATGTATCCCAGGATGTTTATTTCGGACTCACAAAATCATGATTAAAAACCAATTTGTAAAATAGAACTAACTTTAATTAACCTTAATTTGTACTTCTCACAAATAGAAGGAATCTATCTGATAAGATTTGTATGAATTTCGTTTGATCAAACAAAGAAAATTTCACCGTTTTCTATCACTTGAACCTACCATACCTAAAGTAGTTTCATTCTTATTTGAACCAAATTTTCCGCAAATTATTTTGCCGACAGAACTGTTGGTCATATGCCGTGTCTCTTATCTTGATTAGAATCGTAGTTGTGAATCATTTCATTGAGGGCTAACTGACCTGACCCAACTACCTATTACTTCTGCGCGTGAATCTATATCAATTGTCTCTATCTTTAACAAGACGAATAGATCCTTTCTTAAAAGTAAATAATTTTTGTGTTATGAAGGGTAATAACATAAACCTTTTAAATGGCTCAAATAAAAATCATAATCCCGGTCTGATCCTCAAGAAAAGCCCACTTGGGACAGTTGCTCGTGGCCAATTATTTATTACGTATTAGATAGGTACTTAATTTCTTGTCTGTACATTTGTGTGCTAGCAATCGATTTTACAAAATACGTGGTATATTTATCAGAGTTATCTTAGTAAGAATTACCTATATGTGAATCAAACATTTATTAATACATGTGTGCAAATTTGATTCTTAATAAGTGTAATAAATGAATGCACACGAGTGTCATACGAAATTTTTCAACACACTTGCGAGGAAAAAAAGCATTTGCAACAATTGTCCCTTTACGAGCGAGTGTGTTGAAATAGTACAATAAGATACATGTGTGCAAAGTTGGTCATTTTATGTCGGTGGTCATTACGCACGAGGTGGTATAAAGCGCGTGATTCGCATAATCAATGCACACGCGTGTCGTACGCGGTTTTTCAACACACTTGCGAGGAAAAAAAAATTTTTGCCGTTGATTTTTCGACTATAATCAACCATACAACGAAAACGTTAACAAATATTTATGGAAAATGGCGAATAGGCTTTTTTTACAGCGATGCGCTGACAAACTGTTTTACCCTTCGTCTACACACATATCACTTGCTCTGAGGTACAAACTTAACATAATCGGGACTATAATTATCATAAAACTGTACGTAGGTAATGTAAAGTAAAAAGCACTAGTGCGTAATAAGCTGCATTATGATACTAAAAACGGCAATGCATTAATGTCTCTTTACGAGCAAGTGTGTTGAAAAGCCTTTATCTAGCCTAAGGATCTAACTATGTATTTACGCACTCACACTCGTATAACTCACGAGTCATCTTCACAGGAAATATTCAATTCAGTATCGTTTTATGCGAAGAATTAACAATGGAGCATTCACAACAGTTATATGTATAACAGTGATATTTGTGACTATAGCTTTGCACCTGGTCAATTCAATTTATTTCTTATCACCCTCAATGAATATTTAATGTCACTGCTATTTCTGTAGCATTTTCATCTCCTGTATCTGAGCTCCTGCATAAGTAAATTACCCTGGTGTTGCAAGCGTCTATAGGCTATGCTAACCGCATACCATCAGGCAAGCCGTATGTTTGTTTGCTACCTTGGTGGTGTTTTTTTTTATTACCTATGTAGTAATAGGGTATTTAACTGACATGTATATTTTATAAGACTGGTAACCATACCGTGATTTTTTTGTTTTCAAAGAGATTGGGGAGGAGTAAGTTATCTAGGGGATCACAATAGATCCCAATGGGTTGAAGTGTCCGAGCTATTTCTCGACCCCTGCACAAGGTAAGATAAGATACAGTGATTTTCACATCAGTCGTACCAAATAGATTGTAATGTTGCAGTGTAAGTCACTGCAGAACATCCATATTGATTGTATATTATAAACATCTTGTGCAATATATATGGGTATTTTCGACTCTGTCCATGTTGTATGTATGTATATATTTATCATGTATCTATGAATAAAAATTTCATTCCACGTGCACACGTGGGTTCAACGGTCCTTCTTGAATATTGATAACTAGATTCGCCAGGCTAGCTGTCTGTCAAGCAAACCATAAATAGTCGCTTGACTTCCATCTACTAAACTTTCTATATTCAACTCTATTACGATGCGGATAAGAATTATCAAAAATAGCCTCATTGCATTATAGTGTTGTATTTAGAAGTTGCGATAGTTATTTCCTTTTTTTAATTATGTGTATTATAATGTTATTGTAGTATTATATAAAATGAGGTGTCTAGGTACTATGGTGTGACTGATTGAAAAATAATGGTAGTTTTATTGAGTCAAAGCAAAATATGTGGGCATACTCTGCAAGGTGAAGCGGTACACGGGGGTCAGTTGCTGCAATCGTATAAAGTACAAGTCTGTTCGTGCATGTAGTACTGCTGTCACCTGTGGGATGGATGGATCTGCCAAATACCAGTTGGTTGCCTTTGACTCAATGGACCGTCGTGATAGGAGACTCGTCGGTGATGTTTCGCTAGCTGAGGCGAAACTAACGATCCTTAAACATCGACGTAAGGTTCGAGTTCATAGGTCTTCTTTACGAAAGTGTGCTACAGAACCGTTCAATACCATTTCTCCATCGAACCACAAAACGCCGGGAGAATTTCCATACGTTGTCGTTAGGTACTACTTGTTACCGCTTAAACGGACACAACGCTTCGCTTCTTCGTTACTCATGCGAATAGTAAAGGAGAGGAACTCCTTCTTCTGGTCCATCTTCCGGGGTCCGTGTTTCCCGACACCTTTACCTAGATCTAAATGTGCGTTATCTAGATAAGCGTGCTATATTATCGGCCTCATCATAGCTCCTCCTAGGGTTAGACGAAGGTCAAACGCAAGCCAACAAAACATAAAAATATCGGCTTTCAACTTTTCCGGGCTTTGGTATAGTAAATTGATTAAGTTACAAATCCTCCGTATTTGAGGCACAGACGTCAAAACAAATTAAATTTGGGGCTGGTTGTTTGTTGGCTAATAATATATTCATCGTTCGAATCAATTCACCAAATCAAGTGATTGTCCTCGGGGATTTTATAAGTTCAAGTTTGGAATCCTATGTTCTTTGCGAACTGTAAAGGTCTTGTCGATTTTATGAGGCTTTTCGCTTTCATGGTTTATGATATATGGTAAGGAGGGCTTCTTTATGGTAAAAAAATGATATTTCTATTATGAAAACTAATATTGACGGGCCAGTTGGCGCAGTTGGTTAAGGTTCACCTTACGCGCCGTAGGTCGTGGGTTCGATTCCCACACAGGACATGCATTTGTGTGCATGAACATGTCTGTATGTCCTGAGTCTGGGTGTAATTATGTATATTAAGTATGTATTTACAAACAAAAAGTATGTATATGTATTATATCAGTTATCTGGTTTCCATAGTACAAGCTCTGCTTAGTTTGGGATCAGATGACCGTGTGTGAGGAATGTCCCAGGATATTTATTTATTTATTTTATTTATTAATATGATCATAGTGACATCGAATGTGGTGAAGAAAATCAAAATTAGGTTGAGATTTCGGTAAGGGAAAACATCGCAAACCATAGCACGGTGTGTAGGTTTTTTTTTTTTTCTTTTACCTAGGATAGATTTGTTTGACCACAATCACCATGGTTTTTAGGAGAGGTAGAGCATAGCGTTATTTCGCTCAAAGGCGGCTGGACAAGTACCTCCACTCACAAAATACCTACCGAAAATTTGGTTATGGGATTTTGAACAGGTTCATGATATCAATATAATTTTAATAATTTGGTCATTCAAATGCAAATAGTTTGTAAAAGCTATTATTCATAATTAACTATTCATGATTATAATGAAAACAACTTCTAACGAATGAGAAATTACTTAGATTGTTCAAATATTAAAATAATACCTTTTAGCTCAGCTTTTAGTAATAAAAACCGCTTGTTAGTCATTGATATTACCTCAGAGTAGATAAATACTACGTACAAATATTACCATGTGCAAACCTAACCTAAAGTAAGTCATAGTGCCCTACTGGGGTCTAGCTGGTCAATAAGGGTCACCGCTCACTATACCAGCACGGCTACGCCTCGGCATTTACCATGCCAGGCAAGTGAGGCCTTTAAATCGTATGCTTTAAAGTAAATTTTACCATGACTAGATAAAATTGTTGAGGCCCACGGCAAGCGCGCTTGCCGCTAGAAGCCACTAGTCCTGCTGCTTGAACCCCTCGTTCACTCGGGACTCTATATATTTATGTAGAGATAGAGAGAAGGGGTTTCCATTGCTTCGCTCTTAAAATCCCTCGTTACGCTCAGGGGGCCTACCACAAGCTCTTAAAACAAGGTTAAAATAACCTTATTTGTGTTTTGTCTTGTTTTGACGCCGGATGTCAAAGAGGGACAAAAGACAAATAAGGTTATTTTAACCTTGTTTTAAGAGCTTATGGTAGGCCCCCTGGGCAGGGTACGTCACGGGCGGCTTATTGAAAGCCGCGACGTAAGACACTGCTTCATCCCCATCTACTGTTACTAATATGGTGTAGGCAATAAAAAGTTATCTATCTTAGTCTTGTTATCTTTATATGCAAAATTAATATGACTAAAACGAGGGCTGTTAGAACGTATCTTCATGGTAACTTCCACTTTTTTTGCTTTAATAAAAGCAAACGAGCCAGTTGACGTGGTTAGTATGGTAAGACGCATCAACACACACAACACGCTGCAGGTCGTGGGTTCGATCCTCACCCAAGCAGGACATGCATTAGTGTGCATCGATATGTCTGTATGTTCTGAGTCTGGGTGTAATTATGTATATTTAGTACATACTAGCTTTTTGCCCGCGGCTTCGCTCGCGTAGACTATAAGATTTGTTCGCGTAATAAACGCTAAGATATTAATTTCGTGAAGATTCCTAATAATTGTTCTTGTGAACTCGTTGGCCAATGCGATGATGAGAGCCCGGCGCGGCGACAGCTGGTGGAGGACCACGTACTCCCATCCATTAATCAGTCAGCCAGGACTTTGCTTTTGAAATAAGTAATTTTAATCTTTTATATAAAGCCGGCCAAGCGCAAGACTTAGTCTCACTCGCGCACCGAGGGCTCTGACCTTCCTTGGATGAATATTTATTGGATTGGGCCATCACTGTTGATTAAAACTGGACCGCATAATTAAGTTTGTTTGTGAAGGAATTTGGATGATATTGAAAAAACTGTGCTAGTTAGAAACATTGTTCTATTTTTCCTATACTTTTTCCAGATTTTTCGCATTGCGAACCTCGGAGATTGGAATTATTCATCAATGTTTTAAAAGGTACAAATAAAGCCCTTTCACATGATACCTCACTAAAATTTGTAGCCCTGCTTTGAAATTGCAGGGCCCACTCTGTTCACCTTTATAACCGTAAAAGTAAAAAAATATATATATTTGCAATAAGGTTGGGTAAGCAATATTTAAAACCATTCCAAATTTTAAATCATCACCATTACTGGTTGTTGAAATATACCTATCGCTGTAACAGTCGAACAGACAGACTAACTGGCACCATAAGGGTTCCTTTATTAGCTTTTTAGTTCGGAACCCAAATAAAAACAAAATACCAGTCACTAATAACGATATCCCAAGCACTATACTAAAAATTTGTGGCAAAGTAGATGCCTCATAGAGTAGGTATAGGCTACACGTTAAGAAAGGATTTCCCGAAACGTAACCACTTGAAAGAGACTGCAAGCAGGTTCTCTCGTTATCAATTTGGAGCAGCCCGAGCAGGGAGGTTCCTCTCCCTTACATCGCAGTTGTGTTCCTGCGGTGAGTAAGGTCGCCAGAGCTGGGTGTAGGGAACCAGTATGTAGTAGGCACCAAAATAATACCTACCGCTGCCGGCACAGCGACTCTCTCAACCTTCAAACACTTTTTCAAGAAGGGTGTGGAGAGAGATTCGGTAAAGCGTGAGTGATACCCCTGGTGTTGCAAGCGTCTATAGGCTACGTTAACTGCTTGCCATCAGACGAACAGCAATTTTCTATTTGTCCTGTCTTCGTCGTAAGTGTAACTATTTATATGCCCTATATATGCCTATATGGCTACCAGTATGGTACTTTTGTCGATCAGGCTGGCCACCACATACTATCGTGCGTAAAAAGCACAGGCAGGATTCCGCTCCACTCCGACTTTAATGAAATCATTCATAGGGCTCTTGCCAGAGCTCTCGTGTTAGCTATTCGTGTATCGAGTGGCTTGAAGCGTAACGATGATAAGAGGTCCATCTGACATTGATGTCCTGGAGCTCATTGTATTTTTCGCGACATTTCGAGGCGTCTGATTGACGGTTTCTATAGCCAAAGGCCTGACGAATACTCCAGCTAGAAGATTAGCATCACCATACAAAATGGCATCGCCCGCCGCCTGCAAAGTTTGGGCACACTACCAACTGGCAGCAAATTAGATCAGCTATATTCTCTTTGTGAACTGCTGGTCTCTCTTTTTATTTTTATTTGTGTTCTGTTTTTTTTTGTAGTTAACTAAACTAAAAGGTCAAATGGAAGAGCGCTGATGGCTCTCATCAACCAAAAGATTTATATCGAAATCATTGATCCTGTCATAAAATTGTGAGAACGAAACCATAGTGCGATTCAGGAAAAAGACAACGCCATCTAGTAGTTCTCTCCTCTGTGTCTCATAGCCGTGAGACGGCCTGTAAATAAATAAATTGAGATATCTTTTTTTCCCGTGAGCCGATTTTGATGAAACAAAGCCTAGTTGAAGCGCCAAGCAACGCTCAATCACCCTGTGGAAATCCCATGCAAATCCGTTCAGTGGGTTCGAAGATTATCCTGTTCAAACAGACAAACAGACAGACAGAAAGACAGACAGACAGACAATTTTTTAAAAAATGTTATTTATGTATTGTGTTAGTCATTCTACATCACCCCCAATCAGTTTTTGGTAAATATATTCAATGTACAGACACGACTTTTCTACAGTTTTATTATATGTACAATCAGTTTTTGGTAAATATATTCAATGTACAGACACGACTTTTCTACAGTTTTATTATATGTATTTTTTTTGTAGTTAACTAAACTAAAAGGTCAAATGGAAGAGCGCTGATGGCTCTCATCAACCAAAAGATTTATATCGAAATCATTGATCCTGTCATAAAATTGTGAGAACGAAACCATAGTGCGATTCAGGAAAAAGACAACGCCATCTAGTAGTTCTCTCCTCTGTGTCTCATAGCCGTGAGACGGCCTGTAAATAAATAAATTGAGATATCTTTTTTTCCCGTGAGCCGATTTTGATGAAACAAAGCCTAGTTGAAGCGCCAAGCAACGCTCAATCACCCTGTGGAAATCCCATGCAAATCCGTTCAGTGGGTTCGAAGATTATCCTGTTCAAACAGACAAACAGACAGACAGAAAGACAGACAGACAGACAATTTTAAAAAAAATGTTATTTATGTATTGTGTTAGTCATTCTACATCACCCCCAATCAGTTTTTGGTAAATATATTCAATGTACAGACACGACTTTTCTACAGTTTTATTATATGTATAGAAGATTTACAAAAAAACCCAGCCAAGTGCGAGTCGGACTCGCGCACCGAGGGTTCCGTTCAAACTTGTAGATATGTAAATAGTTCATCAAGGGAATCGGGTCACGAAGATTTTTCCCCTTTTTTCCGAGAATGTTTTTTCGGATTTCTTCCATTACCTGTACTACATGACATGGCTTCATGCCAAATTACATGATTCTAGCTCAACAGGAAGGATATTTATTTATTTATTATGATCGTCACATTCGTCACCAAACTTTTGGCTCTCAGATGGGACACTATGTTGCTCACGTTGCTCATTAGTGTCTCTCAAAAAGTTGTATTATGCGTCTTATTGAAATAAATAAATGGTATGTTCGATTATCATGTGTTTTTTTAACTAATGAACGCATCTAAATTCTAAATACAAAAAAATAGAATAAATTTTAAAAAGTAATTCTTACTACTTTGGCCCTAACTTTGAAAACTACCCAACTCATCCTTCGTAGGTACCTAGGTACTAGAATTCATTCATAGTAAATTGCAACAATTCATGGTGTTTAATATCCTCAAAGATGACTTCATAATAATTCTTAGAATTCATGAATACCAACCACGTCATTTCGTGGTTTTCCTATGACATGCCATAATAATGGTTTTTCCATATTTCCTTAATATTTCGAGACAGAGAAAGTAAGTTGGTAATATAATCATAATTGAATTTTTAATCTTTTAGTGGATATTCCATAAACATAAAACTGGTAAGTATTTTCTTGATAAATAAATAAATATCCTGGGACATTCCTCACACACCTGATCCCAAACTAAGCAGAGCTTGGACTATGGAAACCAGATAACTTACATAATACATACCTGAACTACTTTTGGTTTGTAAATACATACTTAATATACATAATTACACCCAGACACAGGACATACAGACATGTTCATGCACACAAATACATGTCCTGCGTGGGAGTCGAACCTACGACCTGCGGCGCGATAGGTGGAATCTTAACCAACTGCGTCAACTGGCCCGTCAAATTTCTGTAACGTGCCCGTTGTAAATCGTTGTATTGTAAAATCAAACTTTTTGACCAACTTATTTTATTTCGGCCGACAAAGTATATGATATATCTCTAAGTATATGGCTAATTAGCAATACACCTTAGATTAGAATAGTAGTATAGACGCTTTATAAATAGAACTATTGTCTTATCTGGTAGTTTTATCGGAAAAACGATAAAAATAATGCGGAATTAAACAATGAAAATATTCTTACCTAATTTTTTCTTACTAGTTTCCTAGTAAAACCTTTCATGTTATTATTTATTCTTTCGTCAGAAATATAATTGTATAATTTGTTAGTATAGTTAGATCTTATACTAATAAAGTAAATACTTACCCATAAATAGCACAAACGCGTAAAATATTGAACAAATACAAAATGTAGCCTAGGTTATATCAATATTATTATTGTGCAAAACTACACGGCTGCGTGCGTGTGAAATGCGAAAAATGAAAAAACCTTTATCTAAACAGCAAACACAGCAATACTTACATTCCTTATCGAACACGTTACAGACTGTATAAATTACAATGTAACATCCATGAAGGCAGCAGGCACCGAACAAGTATTATGAAATCACTAAAAATTTCACTTAAAAAATCCAACCTTGAATTTAATCACTCGATTTTCACATGAAAATATAACTTTATTTATGACAGAAGTACCACACTTTGATAGAAAAATTATTTAAACGTACGTTTAAGTTACTGAACTAATGTAAAATAAGATAGTTCTAATAGAATAACTAGTTTTCGTCGGACAGTAATGCAAAATGCGCGCGCGCCGCGTCCGCTCGCGCGATGAGTCGGAACAACTCGGGACCAAGTCGTTTCTTTAAAGCTAAAGTACTTTTTTATACTCCCATCCTTTTTAGGGTACAGTGGGATGTGGGAACCGGATTTAACACGAATGAAGAATTTCTTGATGTTTTGCTCGCGCTATTTCTAATATCTTGGATCCTTTTTAATTAAATTATCTCCGGTTTTTTACTTAATTGTAAAAACGTTTTTTATTACACCTACTAGTAAGTTTTGTGGTTTTATCATACAAAACAAGTCGAAACCTTGGGAAATGTGTTTTGTATAATCGATATACAGTATGTAGTTAAATTGCTACATTTTTGTTTACTTGCTTTTAAAATAAATTATTGATAGTTTAACGCAAATTGTAATTAAGGAATGCAAACAGCTAAATAATTAAATATGCTTTTGGCATATTCGATTATGATAATAAGACTATTCGATATTTTTGTCTTGCTCTATCCACGATACGTTTTTTTATTGCAACTGATAATCAAATATATCATAATCCAAATCAATGTCATGGTAGCATTTATAACACAAAATATTGGCAAGTGTAGATTTAAAACACGGAACAATTCCGTGACTTAAAAAGATCATGTTACGATGACATACTTATTTATATGAAACTCTAAATTAATAATCATTCATAACAATACCTTAGCGAACGAGCTTTGTTCGCAAAACTCGGAAGAACGCGTATTCCCAGAGATGAGAACGAGCTAGATCGATTTTTTGCCCCCAAAAACCACCCAATAGCAGATTGAATGAAATCCTTAGAGCCGGTTTCGAGATCTCAAAACATAAGTAAATAAATTATATACAAATATATTGCTCGTTTAATAGTAGGATGAACCTATTACAGGCAATATTATAAGTACTATACGGACCCCGTTAAATTTTAGGGCTTTTCACACTTGAAATCGATGCCAATGTTGTATTCTTGTTTCTTTCCGGCCGGTTCCATTGTATGACTTTATTATGGGAAGCACGTATGTTATCGATGATCATTTCGGAGAACACAAAGATTAGGAATACTGGATAACATACAAAAAATAATATTGATAGAATCCCGGATTGTGACTGACATGTAGTGAGTTAGGATAATCCAGCGATTATTGAAACATTTTTTACAACACTTGCTCGTTAAGTGACATTTCTTGCACCGTTTTTACTTTACATTACCGCACAGTTTTATGATAGGTATAATTCCGATTATGTTAAGTTTGTACCTCACTACAATAGATATGTGTAGAAGAAGCATTCTTAAACAGATTGACAGCGCATCGCTGTCAAAAGAAAACCTGCGCTTCATAATATATTTGTTAACGTTCTCATTGTGTGGTTGATAATTAACAAAAAATCGACATCAAAAAAATACAAGTATGTTTTTTTCCTCGCAAGTGTGTTGAAAAACGTCGTATGACATCAACACTGTCATTGATCATTACAGTGTTGAGTATTTAAGTAACAGAAATCGGAATAAATAGTTAAATTTAAGTACTTATTAATTCTAAAGTTATTAAGCCATTTACGTTATCTTGAGCATCAAAAACACCTACCGCCTTACTCATAAACCGTTATTTAACTAATATACTGTGTAAATAACGTCACTCTATTGTCATTGTCAAATAATGTGACATTATTTACGTGACAGTAAACAACACAGTATATTTAAACAGTATATTAGTTAAATAGCGTTTTATGAGTAAGGGGGTTAATCCCGATTCCAAATTCTTGAACAGTTTGTAATTTTTTTACAATCAAAATGGGCTTTGTCGCTTCTACGATTATGTCACACTTTTAAATAGTTATCATTATATTTTAATCATCTCTTCCATTTAATTCTGGCAGGTGGATACTGAGGGTTTTCCAGTGCTTGCCAAAATTCGCCTCGGGAGTTGGACTTCTCCACTTTGCCCAATCTTTAGCATTTACTTTAGGGAATATTGTCTGTTATGATAAGTTACGTAAATCTTATAACCCCACTAGGGAATCATTAAATCGCTCTATATTTTTCTTCCATCAATCACTTTAATGTTGAAATCTTTAAATACAATTTAATTACTAAACTTTTTAATTTACTAATTAAACGTATAAGGTCCACTTGCGTCAACTTAGTGGACGCAACTGGTGTTACATCTTTAATCTGTGCCTGGAATCTGGAGTTGACTTGACATTAAAATATGCTATATTTAACCCAAGATAAGCAAACTCTAGAGTTATTAAGATAACTCAGGTTAACGCAAGTGGGCCTAAAATGGTTAAGACCCGAGAGAGATTAACCTCTTCACCTATTCATCACTATATGCAAGCGTCCATAGGCTACGGTAACCGCTTACCATCAGGCGGGCCGTATGCTTGTTTGCCACCTAAGTGGTATAAAAAAAAAAAAAACTATATTTTATGTCTATACGTACATCTATACCTACCATTTACATATTATTGCTATTTCTGCTTATTATCAATCCCTATTGTCTGTTTCGTAACCAAATGTACTTATATTTATTAATAATAAGTAAGTTTGGTTAATAAAAAATGAATAATAAAATAATAAATTATCCAACATGTTACCTAGGATATAAAAACTAAAACCGTTCGACTTCTTTATGTAGCTATGATGTAGTTTACCTTGAACTGTGTTAGATATACTTCTTATTACAGCTTTTTATATTATACTGACTTTACGCCCGCGGCTTCGCTCGCGCTCTTTTTTCCTGATTTCGATAAAATAAGCTTATATTATATTCTCTTAAGCTAAGTTATATTTACTTGTGAAAATCAAAAGAACCTGATAATTAGTTCAGTGGGACGACCAAAAGAAATTAAGCCGGTCAAGTGCGAGTCGGGCTTCGATATTTCAGGGCTCCGTCACAAGTTACAATCTAAATGGTATAAATACAGAAATTACAAATTCGTATAACTACCTAATTCCTATATCTAATAAATTAAACTTAATTTTTTAGATATAGGAATCTCGAAATAGAAAATCCTCCATGAACATCAATTTAGGTGTAATCTAAAACATTAAATCACGTGCATGGATGAAAAAATTACATATGTATAAACCTTTTTTATATACATATAGGATAGGTAATAATATAATATAGGACTGCCTGTTTGTAGTGTCCTCTATTCACATCATTGTGCTTATACTTTTTATCACCTGCTTTATGCTGATATATTTGTCGCGGTAATATTTAATAACCTATTGTTTAATGGAAAATAGCGGAAATCTGAATAAATATACTTAATGTTATAATAGTCATGTTCTAAACTATATTTTGTAACGATATTTAATATAAAATGAAAACCCTAATTGAAGTTATGAATTTTATATCCAGAAACTAGAAAACGGGTTTTTAATTCTTCAGGGGGATCAATTTTAATTATACCAAAATTGAATTGGCTTACTGTAAAATGCATATAGGTATTTAGAATGTTCTATTATCATAGTAAAATGTCACTTTTTCCATAATATATATTGCCCAAGTCTGCTATTACAATTGTGGCCCAATGAACATTGTGGTGTCAAAATTGAGAGATTTGTCAGTTTTAGTAGTCTACTAATTCTACAACGTGTAACGGAAAATGTATAGGTGGTACGAAAGGTGTGAAGACTACATAAAAAGTTTCAGCTCAAAATAAATTCCTCAAAAATTCATACCAAATTGCTTCCAAGTATATTGAATTAAAATCATGAGCGACGTGTCGCTCAATGAGGTTCATTGTCATTTTGCGTCACTTGTATACAATTTCCTCTATCGCGATCTGTGAGCCTAGTAACAAAGAAGTCATGTACTGATAAGGATATGTCCTTTCCATTACTCGTTGTATATCGTCGAAAACCATTATGAATTTAGTAGACAAAGCACATTTTTCTCAATGGCAATGGAGTTGTACCAAATGGGATCGTATCAAAATGTAATTTTTAGAAAAAAATAGCAGACTAAGCCCCCTGAATTTCTTAGACACAAAAACGATTCAGTTCAGTCTCAGTTGGATCGCAATAAGAATTGGTAATGTAGTCCCTAATGCCACAAGAATTTGAGGATACTTACCAAGAGGTTCACGGCCTACATAAATAAAGAGAGCTACATCCCATGTAGAATATAAACATCATCATAAGTACAGCATCGGGTTCTTCAAGGAGGGTGTGAAGAGATTTTGTAGGGTCGGCAACGCGTGAATGATGACTCTGGTATTGCAAGCGTCAATTGGCTACGGTAACCGCTTACCATCAGGCGAACCGTTTGCCGCCTTAGTGGTAAAATTGTATCGCCTAGTTTACGTTTACTGAGTACCTACACAAGCATTTGATGGAAAGTATCAGCTCAGTCGATTTTTGTGCTGTCTTTTCTTGCGACAGAGTAAGGCTGTCCGTCTGTAACAGCGCTATATTTCAGCAACTAATAATGCTATCGTTTTTTTTTTTTGAATGCTTACCAATATTATTAGTTTCATTGCAGAAGGGACCGAAATAGGGGATTTCGGTCCCTTCTGCAATGAAACTAATAATATTGGTAAGCATTCAAAAAAAAAAAACGAAGCAGCATAAGTAGTAGTTAAGTAGCAAGTAAGCATAAGCACCGTAACGTAATGGTGCTTCTATTCTTGGCGAACCGAGCACGAGCCGAGCCACGAACGAGCACACTGCGAGCACGATCCGCGTAGCGGGGCTTGCGAGCCTGGTAAGTACAACATACATATTTTGCCTCGATACAAGTATAAAGCTTGAAAAGATAAATAAATTGATGTAATCAATCCCGCTCGGACAATGCTCACGAACCACACTCGTAGATTAAATGACAAAGCAGCCTAAATTCTTCTTCCGCATATCTAAATCAATATTAATTGGATCTAAACAGCAAATGGGGTCTTTAATCAATTGGACCACACAATCCGCCCGTCAGACAAGACTCATCACTTCAAATATTGTGCCCGCGCTGGTTCATTTGCGATAACGATTTTTTAAGGCATTACAAGTACAAAGGTTATTTAATCGTTTTTGGGTTTCGTTACGTGAAAGGATATAAATATGATCACTTTGTTTTCCCACCATCTGTCAAAGGAGAGAGTCATTTTCTCTGAAAAAAACCTAAAGTCTGCGGGAAGATGTAAATAATTCAAGCTTCTATATACTATGAAAGAGCATCTTATCCAATTTTCTTATTCTGCTATATATTTTTTTAATACACGCTTTATACATAGGTAGCTACAGTTCAAGGTTGGTCAACAGGCTTCCATTCCACGCACTGTTAGCTCTTCGTGAACTAATTAACATTGTTAATTTTTGGTTATGAGCTGTAGTGTCAATAACACCTATATGCGTAGAATCTCAGGAACAAACGGATCGTTATTTTAGAAATTGACTAGCGACCCGCCCCGGCTTCGCACGGGTGCAATGTCGTAATGTGGTTTCAGTGGAGCGATTTGATCGGTAATGTCTTTTAAAATATGAATGATAACGATTTACTGTAAAGAGCAAATTTTATCTTCATTAAATGCCCGTCGTAAATAACTTATTTAATTAGATAAGAATAAATATTATATTGACCAAAATAACTTCGAAAGTTTAACCAAAAAAAATTACCACATTCGCATAAAAATGGTTACTGTGGGTTATCCGTAAGATAGGTATATTGTACTATCGATAATGATAATATTTTTAATATACACAATTCCGTAGTATATCATTTTGGTTTAATGAGTGCTAGCACTCATGAATGATATACTTACACAACACACACATATAGGGGAGACCGGGGCTGGTTGTGACAGGGGTAGGTAGTTACAGTGGCAATGGTTGCGAAACAGATAAAGCAATACTGACGTTAGAAAGGGACAAATACTCCCGTCACCACCGGCTAGCACGCCACGAGAGCCAGTGGCGCCAGCGTTTTTGTAAGAGGAGCCCAAGAGTGCCGCCATTAAAAGCGTAGGTTAGTAAAATTTTACACTTTTAGTAATATTGGTTTGTAACCTATGTTCCATACAGGCAGATATGTCCTTGTTGTGATATTTACGCCCTGATGCTTTCGTTTTGCAATGAGTCTACGCTTATACAGCTACGTTTATTGACGTTTTCACAGCATAACCTTATAGGGTCAATTATGGCGTTGGGGCTAAAAGTTACATTTGCTCGGGGCAGGTTGTGATCTGTCACTACCTACCCCGTAGTGCTTGTTGCCGACTGATATAATTTGTGCTATATAGTTTATTTACTTTTTTTTAGGAAAAAAAAAGTCTCCTAAAGTGGAAGGTATTACATGACACTAACGAAGAAAGTGAAGTAGAGGATGGTTATTTTTGTCTGATATATTGTGATTTGTGATCCTTTTGATCCGAAGAAATCCAGTGAGGAATGGGTCGTGTGTGTAGCTTAGTAGCTTCTAAGAATTGGTCACATGTGAAGTGTGTTAGAGGAAATATAGCACATTACATTTGCTTGAATTGCGAAAGTGATTGTTCAGACTACAGTGACTGAACTGCTTGATTTTCCTTATAGATCTGATTGTCTTTTTTTTAAGTGTAGTTTATTTTCTATTTTAAAAAACGTTTTGTTCATTAGTAGGTATACAAGTTTTGTTTAATAGAAAGGTTTATAATCTTATAGGTGAGAAAGATTTTGTTTTTACGAAGTACAAGATCAAAAAAAGTTGAAGTTTGTAATTTTGTTTCATTTAAGTTGATTGTTTTCGTTGTAATAAGGCAAAAGACTCCTTTATAGACATAATTGTCATTTAAATTAAGAAAAGCAACTGATTGTGATGATTGTTTCTAATAAAAACACGTATAATACGTTTGTTTTTTATTGTAACAATTTGCCCCCAGTAGTGTAACAACCAGCCCCGAGCACGGGGTTGAAAGTAACACGGCTTTTTTTTCAGAATTCATACATTTATGTCATTACTATTAGTTTGCTACATAAAATTTATTTTAAATAAAAATCCTGAATAGTTACTTAATAAAACAAACCTATATCCAGGTAAAAAAATCAAACCAATAAAAAAATATGACAGTTTGTAAAAAAAATGTCACAACCAGCCCCGGTCTCCCCTACATTTACTTTTTTATATGTTCTGTATAAACATGTAGGTATGTAAGTATTAATAATATAAACCACCCGTAAGAAATTATATTACTGATGGTAAAAACCACATCATAATCGTGGTTTAGGAGTAGTTAGCTAGCGGATAATCAGACAGAGCGACGCGGACAGCGACTTCATTGTATACTATGTAGAAAAGATAAGCATGGAAAGAGGATTTTAATTGGTACATATTTTGTATGTTTTTTTTAAATTATGCTTAACATGCAAATGTTTTAAATACAAGTTATTCTAATCGGGTTGATATTACTTTCGGAATCCACGTAGTCAAGTCGAAATCCGTAGCGATGGTCGTGGGTTCGAATCCTACAATGAGCTTGAGCTTTCTTTGAAGGAATACATCGTGAGGAAACGATAGCAAGATGGTAGAGTAAGCACTTTGCAATACTCACCTAGCTGGCTACCACCCTCATGTTTAAAATCTGTTGCTAAGCATCCTATTGCATACAGAGCTGAACTTACGAGCCAGTTCCCTTGTAGATTTTGTGTGCTTACCGCCTTCGGCCATATCATCACTTACCATGGTCAGATTGTGGGCAAACAGGCTTGCCTATTCACAGAAAAAAATAAGAATTAAATTCCTTTTTGAGTAGTCCACTTTATTGTCCCTTATCTGCGGTACGGGGAATATCAACAAAAAAGATTATTCACGAGTTAGCAACCGAGGCGGCCTAGCAACAATGACATCAGTTAAGCGAACTACGGACGAGGCGCTGCTCCGGACAACACGTGGTCTAATTTCAATACGGAAACAATGACAAAAGCAGTTAAAAGTGGGATCGATAAAGATTCGTATATAACTCTATAGATACTGGTACGTTTAAAAACGTAGTTTTATTGAAAATAATCCTTAAATAAAAACCATGTTTTTAACTCTAATATTGGGTTTTTATGAGAGGATATTTTTTTTTAGGCTTGGTTTCTCCCATCTAAAATCCGGAGCAGCCTGACTGGGGAAGTAGGTACCTCCACCTCAAGGATACTTTAATGTGGTGTTGTTCCTGTGGTGATAGAGCTCTATTGGGAGGCAATGTGCAGGTAGTGGCAGGTAGCGGTGTAGTAGGTTCCTAATGAAATATAGCTTTGTATCCTATCTGCTGCCGGTATTGCGACTCCTCAACGCAATTTTTTTTTTTTTTTCATTTTTAGTTTATTAAGTGAGGGTCGGCAACGCGCAAGTTATGCCAACATGTTCCGGCGGGCCGACGCTTCAAACCTGCTTCACATCCAGGACTTGGCGCCGCTCCACACCCGGCCGCCGGACGGCAAGGCGTACGAGCGGGAGCTCATCCGAGCGGACCCGCCCACCTAATCTCTCCCATATGCATTACTCAGTACCGCCGCCCGCTTTGCTCACAACGTTAGTTAGAGACACTCGGTCGCAGGTGAGACAAACATAGCTGACACAGCAGCCAACCAAGCCTTCAAATAGCAGAATCCAGGGCCCCGCATGTAGTGGCACGCAGCGAAGGCAACCACACAAAAAAGATCCAAAGCCTTGACAGTGTTTCCCACCCCCCTTGCGGGTGGTGTGAGATTAGAGGTGTGTAACTCATAAAAAATACGCGAGCTGCATAACAGCTCACGGCTCAGGTGTGTGAGCTGGTTCAATGACTCAGCTCGCAGATCAGCTCAATTTGTACCTATAGTACACGATAAGCGCGCACGCTCACTGCGTATCGCGCGTCCAATCGAGCCGACTGAGCTGCCGCGATTCGTTCGACTCCGCTGAGCGACTCTTTTCATACTTTAAGAGTTGGAATTATTTGTTTTTTTTTATATTATCTAGTTATGTCACATATTTATTAGGGTTCAGAACCGGGAAATCCCGGTCTCGAAAGTACCGGGAATTCCCGGTTCTTTTGCCAGTAAAATGGAACCGGGAAATCAAATTTGATTACCGGTTCTTTCGGGAATTTTATTTTTATTACGCGATTCACACTACTACTTACTTCTACTGTTCAAAAGTTCAAAACTAATATAAATAATTCAGCGCTAAAAGAAATAACGCGCGAACTGAATTTTGCACTCGCTGCATAACATACACTCGCTCGCAGTTACTAGTTGCTAGGAAGGAAAGTAGTAGGTAGTAGTAAGGTAATAGTAGGATCAAATAGAATAATTTCGATTTTCCAATGTCGGGTGCCAGGAATATTTTCAGTCCTCTATTTTTTCATTAGAGCTACTACAAAAGAAATGGTTTTCACTATTCAGTCTTCCGAATTTCACGGCTGACACCAGCTGATATACAAGACGGCATATTAACACCTCGGCTCCTTAACACCTACACATGAAGAAGTGGGCAAAGCCATAATCTCGCTGAAGACTGGAAAGGCACCGGGATTTGATCGATTCGATTTAATATCCGCAGAAATCCGCTGGTGTGCGAGAAAGCTGCCTCCTATTACCGCTCTTCTTTTTGATCGCTTTGGATGGGATTATGCTTCGCGTGTATGACAACGGGCACCGCAGGTTAGAGTGGGTAATCTCCAACGTTTTGGAGGATTTAGACAACGCCGACGACATATGCCTGTTGAGTCATACACGCGCCAATATGCAAGCTAAGCTCGAAGATCTGAGCCATGAGGCAACAAACATAGGACTGAAAATCAACATCCGGAAGACCCAAGAGATGCGATCTGGATTGAAGAATATTGCAACGTTGCTGATAGGTACAGAGGTAGTGGAACGCATCCACAAATTCACTTACCTTGGTAATGTCGTGTCAGAATCAGGAGGAACTGATGAGATCTCTTCTTGGATTGTCAAGGCCCAAGCAACTTTCCCGCAGCTGCGCCCCGTATGTCAGTCTCTCAAGCTGACCCTAGCAGGCAATGGACTGGAATCCCCAGGGGAAGCAAAAGCGTGGCCGTCACAAACAAACCTAGTGACGCACTGTGATTGGCAAAAAGAAGAAAATCGGGAAGTCTTGGAGTGAGATCAAGCGCGAAGCTTAAGACTGCCCTATCTAGGGGATGAAGGATCAATATTCATAAGTCACCACTATAATAATCATCACCATTCAATTTTTTTACCACCATCAACTACGTATCAAGATCTACATATAAGAATCAAAAATAATAAATTCGATTTTCCAAAGTCTTGTCTTAGTTATGACAATAGGATATTTCAGGGTCGGCAACGCGCGCGTGATACCCCTGGTGTTGCAAGCGTCCATAGGCTACGGTAACCGCTTACCATCAGGCGGGCCGTATGCTTGTTTGCCACGTAAGTGGTATCAAAAAAAAAAATTGGAAATAGAAGAAAAATTTCTATGAGAAGACTTCAGTGATTATATTCTGTTTTATTCATAAGTTTTTTTTTGACTTAAAATTTTATTCTTAAGTTTTTTCTAATTACTTAATTACTTAAAAATAACTTGAATATTTAATTGTGGTATACTTTTGAAGCGTATCATTGCGTTATATAACAAAAACTACCAAGAACCGAAAATACCGAAAGAACCGGGAAATCCCGGTTCCTTTAAACAAAAATCCCAAAATTCCCGGTTCTCAAAAAAGAGACCGGTTCCGGAAACCCTAATATTTATTGACTGATTTAAATTATTATTTGTATGGTTTAGAACGAAATAATAATTCGTAGATTAGAATCACAAGAATAATCTATGGAGGGAGTCGCAGATACAATAAGAGTTGGATTGAGCTGTGAGTTAGTCATTTGGTTGTTGAGCTGTAGCTCAACGGCTCAAACCCGTGTGATCTGATTCATTGAGCTGGTTCAGAGCTGAGTTACACACCTCTAGATCTTACGACCCGCGCAAGTGATGCACCGGGTGTTTTGTGAATGTATTGTCTTATCAACCATGTAATTTGTGGAGATAAAATAAAAAATATATTAATAATCATTTATTTTACAAATCAACATCGTCAAAAAAAAAATTGCATATAATAGTACGTAGACATATATTAATTAATTTACTTAAGTAAAAACAAAAGTGTATTATAGAATTTAACAAACTAATTAATTTACAATTAATTAAATAACCATTTAAGCAGGGACTATGAGTTAGGAGTCGACAGTTCTGACCTCCTTCCCTTTTTATGTAATACCTAAAGCAAAAGTTTGTACTAAACTACTTAATTGAAAATACATTTTGTAAATTACACGCAAAACAGAACCAAATTTATAAAGGTAGGTATGTCCAAGAAAGATGATGAAGCATTTCATCAAAGTACGACCTCGTTTTTATTACATTAGTTTATATCGACTCATGTTACATTACATTACAAATAGGAAATAACTTAGGGTACACAAACATAGAGGTATACAAAATTGTGTACTGTCAGCAAAATAATTAGCTGAAAAAAATATCAATATACAAAATACACTCGAAAACTATCCATAATATATGAATTTATAGTGTTTACTTGATTATTTAATATTTCCATATAATTTATAGTTTATTAATCGGTATTAATAAACTATAAATTATATAACTATATTATTATTATTACTATACTAGCTTTTTGCCCGCGGCTTCGCTCGCGTAGACTATAAGATTTGTTCGCGTAATAAACGCTAAGATATTAATTTCGTGAAGATTCCTAATAATTGTTCTTGTGAACTCGTTGGCCAATGCGATGATGAGAGCCCGGCGCGGCGACAGCTGGTGGAGGACCACGTACTCCCATCCATTAATCAGTCAGCCAGGACTTTGCTTTTGAAATAAGTAATTTTAATCTTTTATATAAAGCCGGCCAAGCGCAAGACTTAGTCTCACTCGCGCACCGAGGGCTCTGACCTTCCTTGGATGAATATTTATTGGATTGGGCCATCACTGTTGATTAAAACTGGACCGCATAATTAAGTTTGTTTGTGAAGGAATTTGGATGATATTGAAAAAACTGTGCTAGTTAGAAACATTGTTCTATTTTTCCTATACTTTTTCCAGATTTTTCGCATTGCGAACCTCGGAGATTGGAATTATTCATCAATGTTTTAAAAGGTACAAATAAAGCCCTTTCACATGATACCTCACTAAAATTTGTAGCCCTGCTTTGAAATTGCAGGGCCCACTCTGTTCACCTTTATAACCGTAAAAGTAAAAAAATATATATATTTGCAATAAGGTTGGGTAAGCAATATTTAAAACCATTCCAAATTTTAAATCATCACCATTACTGGTTGTTGAAATATACCTATCGCTGTAACAGTCGAACAGACAGACTAACTGGCACCATAAGGGTTCCTTTATTAGCTTTTTAGTTCGGAACCCAAATAAAAACAAAATACCAGTCACTAATAACGATATCCCAAGCACTATACTAAAAATTTGTGGCAAAGTAGATGCCTCATAGAGTAGGTATAGGCTACACGTTAAGAAAGGATTTCCCGAAACGTAACCACTTGAAAGAGACTGCAAGCAGGTTCTCTCGTTATCAATTTGGAGCAGCCCGAGCAGGGAGGTTCCTCTCCCTTACATCGCAGTTGTGTTCCTGCGGTGAGTAAGGTCGCCAGAGCTGGGTGTAGGGAACCAGTATGTAGTAGGCACCAAAATAATACCTACCGCTGCCGGCACAGCGACTCTCTCAACCTTCAAACACTTTTTCAAGAAGGGTGTGGAGAGAGATTCGGTAAAGCGTGAGTGATACCCCTGGTGTTGCAAGCGTCTATAGGCTACGTTAACTGCTTGCCATCAGACGAACAGCAATTTTCTATTTGTCCTGTCTTCGTCGTAAGTGTAACTATTTATATGCCCTATATATGCCTATATGGCTACCAGTATGGTACTTTTGTCGATCAGGCTGGCCACCACATACTATCGTGCGTAAAAAGCACAGGCAGGATTCCGCTCCACTCCGACTTTAATGAAATCATTCATAGGGCTCTTGCCAGAGCTCTCGTGTTAGCTATTCGTGTATCGAGTGGCTTGAAGCGTAACGATGATAAGAGGTCCATCTGACATTGATGTCCTGGAGCTCATTGTATTTTTCGCGACATTTCGAGGCGTCTGATTGACGGTTTCTATAGCCAAAGGCCTGACGAATACTCCAGCTAGAAGATTAGCATCACCATACAAAATGGCATCGCCCGCCGCCTGCAAAGTTTGGGCACACTACCAACTGGCAGCAAATTAGATCAGCTATATTCTCTTTGTGAACTGCTGGTCTCTCTTTTTATTTTTATTTGTGTTCTGTTTTTTTTTGTAGTTAACTAAACTAAAAGGTCAAATGGAAGAGCGCTGATGGCTCTCATCAACCAAAAGATTTATATCGAAATCATTGATCCTGTCATAAAATTGTGAGAACGAAACCATAGTGCGATTCAGGAAAAAGACAACGCCATCTAGTAGTTCTCTCCTCTGTGTCTCATAGCCGTGAGACGGCCTGTAAATAAATAAATTGAGATATCTTTTTTTCCCGTGAGCCGATTTTGATGAAACAAAGCCTAGTTGAAGCGCCAAGCAACGCTCAATCACCCTGTGGAAATCCCATGCAAATCCGTTCAGTGGGTTCGAAGATTATCCTGTTCAAACAGACAAACAGACAGACAGAAAGACAGACAGACAGACAATTTTTTAAAAAATGTTATTTATGTATTGTGTTAGTCATTCTACATCACCCCCAATCAGTTTTTGGTAAATATATTCAATGTACAGACACGACTTTTCTACAGTTTTATTATATGTACAATCAGTTTTTGGTAAATATATTCAATGTACAGACACGACTTTTCTACAGTTTTATTATATGTATTTTTTTTGTAGTTAACTAAACTATAAGGTCAAATGGAAGAGCGCTGATGGCTCTCATCAACCAAAAGATTTATATCGAAATCATTGATCCTGTCATAAAATTGTGAGAACGAAACCATAGTGCGATTCAGGAAAAAGACAACGCCATCTAGTAGTTCTCTCCTCTGTGTCTCATAGCCGTGAGACGGCCTGTAAATAAATAAATTGAGATATCTTTTTTTCCCGTGAGCCGATTTTGATGAAACAAAGCCTAGTTGAAGCGCCAAGCAACGCTCAATCACCCTGTGGAAATCCCATGCAAATCCGTTCAGTGGGTTCGAAGATTATCCTGTTCAAACAGACAAACAGACAGACAGAAAGACAGACAGACAGACAATTTTTAAAAAAATGTTATTTATGTATTGTGTTAGTCATTCTACATCACCCCCAATCAGTTTTTGGTAAATATATTCAATGTACAGACACGACTTTTCTACAGTTTTATTATATGTATAGATAATGTTGATTTAACGCACTGTATTCGGTAATACGGTGCGTTAAATCAACATTATATAGGAAAGAAAATCATTGCTGAAAATACTCTTTTGTATGAAATTTCAGGCTTGGACCAAAATCAATGCTGGTGAGTCATAGATCATAACCTGGAATAACGTATAGGATATTTTTGTTCCCGAGAAAACTTTACTCGGGAGTGCGGGTGAAACCGCAGTGCCAAACTAGTATTAAATAAATTAAAACATTAAAAACTATAATTGTATCCAGCTACCAAAACCATACTTGGGTAAATATTAGTAAATACAATTTAGTTTCAATGAAACCATTATAACTTACAAGAATAGCTTTAGTTTCTATCCAAGCTGTACGTATCCAAGGGAATTCCTAGTTATTTGATGAGCCTGCCTATCATCCCCACAACTGTGGGAGTTACTTATCACATAAATAGCACGGATGATCGAATAACTCTTTTACACAATATAACGATTTTACCGCCAGTTTCAGAAATCCCAAAGTTAATCTATAATCAAAATTGTTGCCATCTTTTGTTATTATATACGTCTTTAACAGTGACAGGTAATATTTTTAAAAAGACGTTAACCTTTATTAGTGTTCTAGAAACTGGCAGTTATTTGGCAGTTTCGCGAACGCTCTAAGTAAATTTTCGCGGTTTCCTGATGCCATTGACAAGGGTAACCAGCCACGTCGCTGATCCATCCAAAATTTAGGTATGCGCAACGACACGCTAAGATCGCCATAATGTCTGCAGACGTAATAGTGCACATGAGGAATGTTTGAAGCACTGGTGGTAAATTTTTCCTGTGTATAGGTCTGTGTTTGACCGCCATTGTCTTCATGGTAAGTGATAACACAGTGTATATAGTTATAATACTCGGTGGTGATGATGTGGCTGAAGGCACACAAAGCCTAAAGGAACTGGCTCAAAAATTCACAGATAAGTATCCAAATATCACTCGCGTATCAGCTTAAGTGTTTCTTAGTGCGGAAAATCTCAACAAAAAGTACATTCATATAAACATACGGCACAACAATGCTACACGGATGGTAGTGGAGAAGTGAATAGGGAGGCAGGGACGCAGAGGTACCAACGCGAAGGCCGCACACTATAAAACTGGTGAGCTACCAATTCGAGCCCTTACAGATCTTCATTTTATTATTGCTTCAGTCCATGCCAGCTACGTCACCTTTTTTTCTGTAGTCGGCATTACCAAAGATTGCTGTTTGGTTCCTGTAGAGAGCGCAAACTGCTGATCCTCTGTCGGTATATCTGATCATCCCATGGCCTTTTCCTTTTAGACCCTTTACTATGTCCTGTAAAAGTAGATATTTATAATATTAAAACAACTGGCATGTAAATAGACAAACTTTTTACGAAAATTACTTGAAACATTTTAGTCGGAGTTACTGCAAAGAATTCCAAGCAGTTTTGGCTAATGTATGACGATTTGGGTTGAAAATAATAGTTACCTCTGTAATACCAAATTGGTATTTAGCATTCATGTCCGGGAATATTTGATGATGTATCCTAGGTGCGTCAATCGCCTCCTTTACGGTTTGTCCGAACCATAACTTTCGGATCATAACCTGGAAAACAAATGTTTTATTAACTGTGGGTTTGCATGTTAGTTCTACAAGAATGTGTTTCTCCTAATTTTTATTCGAATCTTTTTCATGGCCTAATCTTTTGATCACATCATCGCTTACTACGGTGAGAAAATTGGTGCGTGAGTAACTGCAGTCCCTGCTACTTTAATCAACCGTGTAACTGTGACTAAGAGACTGTGATCTGGAGATCGTTCCAGAGTCTACTGTTTTTTTTTAAATATGAACATATTGATCAACAGGTAGATGGTCCACGTGATGGGAAGTGGTTGTTGCTACCTATAGATATTCTCATCCTCATCCTCATCCTTATCATAAATTCATCATAATATTATGTTTACAAGGAAATCTTTATAATTTTATAGTAAACTATAACTCAAGAAAACTTTAATCCAAACATTCATACATTAAAACGTAAAAAGAATATTTACCAAAGCAACAGATGTGGTAATCATCGTTCCACCAGAACCTCCGATCACCATTTTAGCATTTCCATTCTTATCAACAATTATACTCGGGCATATTGAAGACTGTGGCCTTTTGCCAGGCACTATGAAGTTAGATGGAGACGGCTTCAAGCCATAGTAGGTGGTGACGCCTGGTGATGAGAAGTCGTCCATCACGTTGTTCATCAGGATACCGGTTTTAAGGGTCGTGAAGCCTGCGCCGTAACTAAGGGTTATGAAATGTTGATTTTACAAAAACGTACACTAAACCTGATAATCGGGTTAAGTGCTAGGGTAGTGTCTGCAAAGTGGTGATCATAATATATCACAAGTTAATTTGTGTTAATTACTAAAACGTTAAATTTATCCTACTAATTTTATAAATGTGAAAGCTAGTGTGCGTATCTTTATAACCACTTAGTTTCGTAACGGTTAAACAGATTCGAATGAAACAGATGAATCATACCATGGCCTGCGATAACATAATTATAGGATACTTTAAAAAGGAAACCATAAGATCCCTTGAGGACGCGGTTAAAACAGGCAGGTGATTTTATTGCAAGTGCTATTGATCCATAAGACTCACTAGAAATTAATAGAGCTGGTAACCGAGACAGCATCACCGTTGGCAGCGATGACAGCCATGTGAGCGGTACCCTTGTCTGGCTTGAAGTATTCACTGACACCGTATGTGGCCGTGTTGTTACTCGTCATGGTGTCGTTGATCCTTAGGCGGATTTCCTCGCCATATTCAGGTGATGTTACTTTACGGACGAGCTGCAAACATATAGGTGTTATTCTTATTCGATAAGCATTGTGAAAAAGCATTTCAGAAATCAGATGTTTAGGCATATTTACAAAATTGGGTCATTTTTGAGAATCAAATATGACATACCTATTCTGTACCGAATTACTAATATTTTGGATCGTCAATACCTAAAAAAACATAAAATGCCTACCTCCTTTAAATCCATGAAATCTTCATCCCCAAGCTTCGACCTGGTAGCGTACGAATACTTAAAAGCCTCGAGTATCCTGTGATACGTGAGTACAGCATTTTCTGTAGTATTGATGCTGCTCGCGTTGAATTTGTACCCTTTGAGTATGTTCAGTATATTGACGAGTATCACGCCGCTGCTGGGTGGTGGTGGTGTGTATAGAGTCTCACCGTCAGTGAGAGGAACCGCTATTGCGTCTGTGATTTTTGCACTACAAAATAAATCGGTTATTAAAATTTTATCAATGAGAAAATCTTTGTACTCCTTTTCAAGCATAATGTTTTTACCACTTTTTGACCCACTAGTTTGCATAAATATAAAAATTAGATCATACGCAACATAAGACTTACTCATAATTTGCTAAATCTTCAGCAGTAATGATGCTCCCGACTCTTTGCAAATCGTCTATAATGTCCATGGCTAAGGTACCGTTGTAAAATTCATCTCCACCCTTCTCACCTATCCTTTGAAGTGTGTTGCAGGTAGCTTCAACGGGCTTCAAAATTGTTCCAGGCGTATGGAGCAGGCCTGTAGTTGAGTTGTAATACATCTTGCTGAAAAAATATTTTGTTTCAATTAGTAAAGAATTTGTCTGAAATAAAAAAACTATAGATATTTTAAAAAAGCAAAGTTGATGTTTGTTCTGTTTCCCCAGTTTTCGAGTCAAATTAGACACATGCTATTAAATTTTCAAAATAAAGACGACCACGAATAAATGCTTATATGTTTACTGATCAATCATTACCGTGCATATAAGTAATCTATTACATGTTTGATTGCCCAAGTTTTTAACTATCAGTTTGTACACTTACTTAAGGTTATGATCGTTTTTAAGGTGTGTCGCCATAAAAAGCACAGCGCTGTACATGACTTCAGTCAAGGGAAAGCCGTTCCTGCACACTTCCAGAGCGGGAGCTACCAGACTGCTCCAGGGTAACTTGCCCCAGCGTTTATGAGCTGCCCACATACCTCGGACTTCGCCTGGCACAGCTACTGCTAATGGTCCAGCTGGGAAAATTAAAGTAATTTAAATATAGTTTTATAAAAGTTAATTTCTATTGAGAGCCCTCAGCGCTAACCGATTTAAGTCATCGGGGCAGAATCTTCAAGTCTAATAAAAATACAAAAAAGTACAAAGTAGTAAGTTTTGAGTACAATCTCGGTTTACTTCGGGAGCCGTGTTTTGCGTCCCAGGATATTTTTATTTTTAATCGACGGCTCTAAATTCAATTTTATGTAAGCAAATATGATAAAGAGGTACAGTTTGTAAGTTTGGATGTAGGAGGTAATCTCCAGAATTTGATTCGATTGTGAAATTTCTTTCACTAATAATAAGCTACATTATTATCAAGTGCTATAGGCTTCTTTTAAACCCGGGAACTGCGGGGGCCAGATTATATATAAAACGAATTGCTAAGAAGCCATTAATATTGCCCGATTTAATCTATGGTAGGTAGGTAACTGATAAAATAAAATAAAATAACTGTAAATGGGCAAAAAAGGAATAAGAATGAGTAGGGACAATTTGTATGAAATCAATATTTAAAAGAAAGAAGAGTTACATGCACACGAGAGAGTTCAAATTGGCTTGTACCTAATATAAGCAAATGTCATATTTATTGCTAACAAAGTTAGTGATTGATCATAGATTGAAGTAGTATATATATTATATAGTAGTATGTATATTTATATGTAAAGTATATCCCACCAAAAGCATTTTCAGGTAAATTGTTGCCAAGACGATGGCTCGCACAGTCAAAAAGTTTACAGATTTCATGTAGAGCCAAGCTTTTAAAAATATACACCCTTACTCTACAAGCCCTATCTTCACAAACTCTACATCATAGTCAAAATATGTGGCTTGCCCGTTTCGCTACCACAAGACCTATTGTATTACAGAAAAGTAATGAACAGTGAATACATTTTTCACCTTACGCCCATGTGACGATAATGAAACGGCCAAGCCACAATTTTTACTAAGGTGTATTTTGTGAAGCATTGGCGGTACCCCCGCCAAGTCCGTGCCTTCCGTACCCCCAGATTATTGTATACTTTCGCATATACATACTATTAGTAGGCATATTATGTTTGTTTATAAAAATTGGATGTTTAATTTTGATAGTAGCTGCCTACGAGACAAAGATAACATGGTTATACCTAAATTGATTAAATAGTCTGAGTTCATAGACCTTTATCGGGAATTAAGTAGGTATGGTTATATACGTAATCAAAATATGAGTATCGATGTGTAATAAAAATACTACGCTCATAAGTTCAAAGATTATATAAAGCTTTGGTTCATGGCCAAACCTGAAAGACGAGAATTAAATTATAGTAGCTTATTAGCGTGAGCGACGAATCAATATGAAAACGTATTATTGTACGGAAAATACATATCCTTTAGGTACTTATTAAAAAGAGAGATGCTCAAAAATTTCCCTTTTAAGTTTCTTGCTGGAGACTCAGTTTATGTGTATTACGAATGGTAGAGCTAAATTGGAACGTTTATAAGTAGCAGGCACTCGGCTTACTCCGAAACTCGTCCGACCATCGTTGTCAAATCAATTATTGGTATTAATTAATCAATGGAATACTGTATGGGCTAAGTTTCATCCAAATCCTTTCAGCCATTACTGTCTGATTGACTACATTTATAAGTAGGTAGTATGAGTATGCTTTATTACCCACTAATACATATACGAATCGATACGATTATCAGGTATGCAGGTATCGCGGGATGGATGCGAGTATCTCGACGGCTTACCTTTACAAGCATTCACGGAGGGCCCAGTAAACATGTCCGCTGTAGCAGCTCCAGGGGCTTTCTCTCTTGCGATGACAGAGTAGGCCTTCTTCTCCTCCTTGATGTATACCGTCATGAAGCAGCCCCCACCGATACCCATGCTCTGATGATTCATCAAGCCGTTACAGAACATAGCTGCGATTGCCGCGTCCACTGCTGAACCATTGTTCAGTAAGATTTGGCTGAAATAATCAAGGTGAATTAATATTGAGTGGAATTTGTACCTCTTTCTTAACATGGCGATTTTAACGTGTTAGATTTTAAGAAATGTTACCTATTACTCGAAAATCGTATTTTTTTTATCGGAAGGCCGACGGATGTAGACCGTCCACTTGAAGGTAATTGTTTACCGTCAGCTACTGCTCTCAAGTGCAACTGCTGCAATTACCGCTAGGTGATTGGCGACAGATTTTCAACAAGAGGGTGGTAGCCAGTCAGGCAGGTATTATGAAGTACCCTATCACTGTGCTATGGTTTCTTCATGATGTTTTCCTTCACCGTAAGCTCAAGCTTATTGAAGGATTCGAAGCCACTATCTTTGTCACGGCATGTACTGTGCGTTTTAATTGAGCTATCATCGCTAAATCATGTATCATTTTACAATAACCATTCAATAGACAGATGCACCTTATTTTATGTTTAAAATCTTTCATTCTATGCTGTTACAGTGTATTAATTTATAAAGATTTTCGGCTCTACTGAAAAGTATAAGTGCGTTTTTTTCCATCGATGGCAATCACCTGGCAATTTTAGAGCAACCCGTGGCGTCCGTGCATACTGCAGCCTTTTGGAACACGCGCAGCTTAGACGCTGACGGCTGTTCCGATTTCTGAGGGTCTAGAGGTTCCAAGATAAGTTGTGTTGAGTCATCCGAGTTGCCAATCAGGTACCCGATCAAAGCTGATGCGAAGACCAATGATGCCAACCCTATGGTTATGATGATGACTTTCGTTCTGAGCTTGGGCCTGAAAAATTAATTATTATAGTGATATCTACTATTAAGGTGGATGGTCTACATCGCACGTAAAATTCAAATATTATCTTGCGTTTTAGTTTATTGTAATTTTAAGTGCATACAAGACGTAATTTTGTGATTAGATTTTTTGATTTGTGTATGTTAATTTTACATTAACCCGTTGGATCACATTTGTTTAGCTTATATGGGTCACTTTAACTTGGTTGCTTGCCTGAACGTAATGGCATATAGGTTATAGCTTAAAGACAATTTGGAAGTGTAAAACAGACAGAATGCCGGATACAAATCGTATAAAGTCATGGAATAAATTGGTGGTAATGGTGTTCAGTTTACAGATTT
The DNA here is from genome assembly GCA_947623365.1 of Achlya flavicornis. Classification (NCBI taxonomy): domain Eukaryota; kingdom Metazoa; phylum Arthropoda; class Insecta; order Lepidoptera; family Drepanidae; genus Achlya; species Achlya flavicornis. Next base: position 11,138,226 of record OX392467.1, read on the forward strand.
CGACTGAAAATTTCTTTGAAATCACTAAACAATTCATAAAACCACGTATAAAAGCGACAGCTATTAACTTTTATCGGCAGCTTTTATTTATCAGTTTTATGTTTTTGTACTTAGTTATGAATACTAAAACTATTTTCATGTTATAAATACCTTTCACGGTAATTTTTCTTCGTAACATCATGCTTTTCAGTAATTATTGTATTTTGGATCGTCATATTTAAACTGAAATAAAATATTTACAAGTTTTATGAGTATAATTTAACGCACGAGCGATAGACTGCTTTATATTTTAAAATATTCACGGAAAATGTTTAACCTTAAATAATTAAAACTGTTAACTGTTTTAACAGAGGGTTTACCCTCCACCGCACACGCTTAATGTATAATGAAGCACCCACGCTACGCCAACTTTCTGAGCTTATCGAATCTTACCGTCACAATTCTAATATTGCGCCACTTGCTGATAATAATATAATTATGCTGAAAAAACACTAATCATAATAGCTACCCACAGGTTATCACATAACATTATTAACGACGAAAAATTTTGTCTTTATCACGTGTCGCTAAGCAACATGCCCGCGCGTGTTATGTATGAGCACCCACGACCATATTTTTTTAATGATAGATCTAAGATATCGAGAGCACGTTTTTCAAACACCCCAGTAGCAGCGCGTACCGACAAAGAACAACAAATGTTCAACCTTATTCACCATCCCCATTTTTACAACGAACCACAAGACGCCGGTAAAATCTCACCCGTACGTTGTTGACATTTCGAAAATACGGACTTTGCATCCTCATTAATAATGTGGACAGCAAAGGTGTGAACTTGTCTGAGAAACTGAGGTACCTATAGGTACCTACAGTTGACGACCGTATTTAATTTTGAAATATGAATGAATTTTACTGATCGGTAAACCAAAGGAATGAATTTCAAGGTCATTTAACAAAATGAAACTGGGATAAAGTTAGGAATATACTGTTCATTAAAAGTTAAGTAACGCCAATAGGCTGGATCTATTGTACTTGCACCAGTACGCAATGCGGATGCAACGCTAATCGTGAAAACAGTCATTGCTTACAGTAACTTTCAGGTGCAGAAGATCAAAATTGGTGCGACGAAGAGTTTTAACGAGTTTTAACGTTTTAATTGTTATTGGGATGTTTTTGTTTACCCCACGCGAGTCGAGCGAGCGCACCGAGCAAGGCGCAGCTGACGAACGCCAGATTGAGAAGTAACGTTGTCAAAACTGCTTCTTATTTAGGGTTCCGTACTCAAAGGGTACCAACGGGCCCTATTATTAAGCCTCCACTGTTTGTCCGTCTGTCAGTCAGTGGGCTGTATCTCATGAAGAGTACCCTGGAGCAAGGACATAGCTCTAGATTTTTTTTTTGCATCTAACTTACTTCGAATGCCAAGATTTGGGAATATTTTAAATTAATTAATAGAAAAAACCGGTCATGTGCGAGTTGGGCTCGCACACGAAGGGTTCCGTAAATGGGGGGTAAAGGGGGCCCTTTTCATTTTTATTATGTGTTGTTACAGCGGCTATAGACATACACATTCTATGAAAATTTCTTCTGTCGACTCGTAATAGTTAGACAGAAGAAATATTCAAATCTCAAATCTTGGCATTCGAAGAACGTTAGATGCAAAAAAATCTAGAGCTAAGTCCTTGCTCCAGGGTACTCTCAGACTATTAATATAATTTGTTGATGTCGTGTTCTATTTCATCCTATCATAATCTAATTTAATGAATTGTTCAAAGCACAAATTCGTATAAGTATATTATTTATTTTTATATATCTTAATTATGCTTTTAATTTAACTATCTTTCAAATAAAGATAATGTGCTGGAGGTCTTGCTCTGACATGTTGGTGATGTTAGTCACCAGACATCGTATTATCAACTAATTTAACCGAGTATAAGGTCACAGGGAACACGATTGCTTATGTGAATCTATGGTCACAGTTTTACCATTAGTTATAGTAGTAATACTGTACTACGGTCATAAAATTTAAATGTGAATTAAAGCTCTCTAGATTACAAAGATATTCAGAACCAAATTGAAAATTATCTGGAGTCATGTGGTAAACAGCATATGGGGCGATAGGCTTTACGGTACTTCACAAAATAGAAAGCTTAAGGTCGAGTACTGTTCTCACCTGTGGGATAGCTCAGCCAATTATCAAGTTGCTACTCAACTCGTTAGATAAACGCGCTCGAAGGATAATTGAGGATAGGGACCAAAATTCACTAAACTTCAAAACCTGGATCATCGGCGTCAGGTTGCAAGTATGACGGATATGTTCAGATTGTTCCACGGAGAATGGCCCTACATTTCTGTTCTTCTATCGGACCACAAGGCGTCGCTCGCGTCGGGAGGGTCTCCACCGTTTTGTCGTTGACATTTCTTCTTGCCGTACCAAGCGTTTCGATTCGTTATTCCTTATACGCACGGCTAAGCTGTGTTTATTCAAGGCCAGAGTACAGGCATCTTATGGGCACGCACTTCCCACCCTAGACTACATCTTCGCTACACATAAGGCTAGATTGTGGACTTGTGGTAAGGCGCAAGTCTATCTAAAAAAAACTACATAAACTTGAGCTATCGTCGATATCATAAGGAGCCTGGCATAGCAAGCACCTTCCGGTGAATTTCAGCATTTACATGTGAGAGTCAGCTGTCTTCGAGGGTCAGCAACACATCTACACAATAGGCTACAATTTGTGTAAATAAAGTACCTACGTACTAATAATATGATGTTTCTACCAAATCAATATTTTGTATTTTACTATCCTGTTACGACGCCATACCAAAAAGTCTGAACCACAAATTGTACGATATTTGCACAAAGCTTATAGCGGCGTCTCAGGGAAAATCTTCGGCAAAGCCCGCTTTTGTGGCCGCAGCAATTACATTCAACTAAAAATTTTAAACGCGAATATAACTATGGGGTAACAGTTAGTCAATGATAAACTAAATTTGACTGCGTTGACACTGAATTTTATTACCGCACGCTAATACCTGTAAACATAGGTAATGTAGATTTTGACAAAATGCTTAAAGAGTTGTTTTGAATTGAAAATTCATCGAAGCATATCTGGACTGGGCTCATTGCTGGGCCAAGGAATGCAAGTCAACTCTTCGTCCATAATTGCGTGACCGATCTTCAGCATCTTGGATACTAGAGTGATACTGGATAGAGCACCATTTATTGTTCTATTTTCTTTCCTCTCTACAGTATCCACTGGGGGCACGTGAACTACCTGCAGGTTTGTTGTTTGTGTGATGTTACCTGAAAACATTATAAACATAACGAACTTTGGTATATTTGATAAAAATATTTCTGAAGAATGTAAACGAAGAACCTGGATATTTGCTTCAGGCGAAGAACAGATGAATATGAGCTGGTAAGTAAGGTAATTCTTTTCGTAGGAGAACATTTCAATAAAAGAAGTTGGTTACAACCAATGATCACACAGCTTGCACCTATGCATATAATTATATCACGTATCAAGCAAAATGAATGAAACTGCAATGGCAGCAATTATTTTTTTACTCATGATTATGAAATTTCCGCGACATGTTTTTGAGACAGTTTGAATATAAGGTGGTGAGAGTTGTACCTGTTCTGATGCCGGTTCTGTGCTCGATGTAACAGTATGTGTACCCGATGAAAGCGCCAATAATTATCGCCGACATTGTCATCGCAACCACACCAGCTGCGAATACCACGCATGTCACCCAGCGGGGCTTTCTGAAAACATACTATTTAAAGTTATAGATAATCAACAATGGGAGGCGAGTTTTACTACCTTATATTAGGCTTAATTTCGAGAAATATTTAACGGGTCTAGTACCATGGACTAGTACCTACTTTATGGAACAAAATTGGAAAGGTATATTTAAGTATAGATATTTAAATATTAATCGTGCTAATGCAAACTCATTAGGTATATCCATGGTATATCCCATATATGCATGATATATGTATATCCATTGTATATCTATATTTTAGTATGGCTTGAACTTACTTTTTTAAAGCTTCTGGCAAAGTATCCATTTCTAAAATCGTGTAGCCCATCACACCTGGGTGAAATTAATTTTATGTAAATAAATTTAATCTATAAAAATAATTGTACCATACCATGGATGACAAGAGAACATGTCAAAAGTGTTTACTAAGTTTTAAATTGGCCAGTTGTTTTACACGGCAGTTTGTTCTAAATGCTCTACTAAGGTTATCACAGACATGAATCTTATATTGTATGTTAGTGATATTAGTAAATATATTCTTGTAATTATTCTTAACTTGTAAATTGTTACCTACTGTGCTTAGTGCTTACTTAGTGATATAAGATATTAATCAATACTGTTTTGATATGTTATCTGCATCTTGAAATGTCGCTGTCATATCAGTCAGACAGGGCCAAATAAAAGAGTCAGACACCCGTTTGTAGTATTTTTTATGTAATTTTATTTCAAGATATTTGTTGTTTTATATTATTTTTATACTCTAAGCTCTATTATTTTACAAATGTGTTGCGGTTGTAGACGATTACAGTTTATGATTTCAAATGCTGCGTACGTTATAGAAAGGTAAGGATATTTATTCTGCAATCCAAAAACATCCCTAGCTCACGTGATGAGCTGATGCAGCAGCTATTAGCCGACTTCCATCTAAAAGTGGAACATGAATTCGGTGCCGGTGCGCCACTCTTCAAACGGCTAATCAATCAAAATCAAAATCAAAAAGTCATTTATTCAGTTCAGGCCTTGGTAAGGCACTTATGAACGTTAAATTGGTACAAACAGTTGAATTTACCACCGGCTAATAGCGTGACTACTCTGGGAACTCACAGAAGCATTAGCCAATTTGTCGTGATTAGTGGGGTACTGCACCGAGAGGACCAGACCATCTGTAGCGTCCAGCTATTCCAACGACGCAACTGTATGTTTTCTGGCTATCTCACACCAAACATTTTGAAGAGGTTGTGGATTACGTGCTGAAGAAGGCCAGCATCGGAGTGAAGATCAAGAAGCTAGAATTGTGAATTTATAAATGTTTTAGCCGCATGGCCGGAATGAATAACCTTTTATTGTGATATATAGAGGAAATAACTAATTTTGAGTTGAACATCTTCCTACTGCTTGTTGAACTGCTATATTTATGTTCTATTTCTCTTGTAGGTTGGTACAATGTTTCGCAATGACAGCAGTGGTATTTTGCATAGCAGGGACAATCATGTTCATGCTTGCTATTGGCATTGGGCTGGGTTACAACTATTGCTTCGTTGACTTCAAAACTCTTAGTTATAGTGAGATCATTTTTTTAAATCACTAAATATCACCATGTAAAGTATTGATGTGGCCGAAGGTGGTAAGCACACAAAGCCTAAAAGGGAACTGACTCAGGTAAAAAACAACAACTTGAGTATGGTAGCCAGTCAGCCTATAATTTAATTATTATTTAAATCATAATTTTATATTTATTTTTCTTTTACTCATTATTTACATTTTTAAATGTATAAAAAGAAAATACATGTAAATTATATGAAAAATAGTTCATCACCAGAATCGGGAACAGGGTACAAGTTACCTGTGGTCAAAGCTACAGAGAGAGGAACTTCCCCACTACGCATGCCGGCTCCAGGAGCACTGCCTTCTGAATATGGCCCTTGATCCAAACACCTAACGCGAGCCTTATTATTATAATGATGGTAAATAGTAAATGTTATAATTACTTTTTAGCTGATGTTTCTCGCAATGCTTCTACAAATAAAACGTTAAGAAGAAGTAATGATTTATTGCCATTTATAAATGTATCTGGTGAAGAACAAACAGCAGAACTAGATGAAACGCAATCAGATGCAACGAAAATAGCACCTATATTTATAAAGTCCACTATGGTCGTTCCACTGGAGGATGAACAATATATTTCCAGATTATTGCCAATTATACGAGCAACGCACAAAAATATGACATTAGAATTTATAACGAAATAGAAGAAAATTATACTAACGCCTATAATTTTAATCAGTGAATCAATATACTTTATTACCGATTACTGCAAGCTGTTCTTATTTATTTATGTGAAGTAAGTTTTATTTTGTTTATGTTACGGAGGCGTATAAGCTGCGATGAAACAATTAGCATTTACAGCTTAATTACCTGTCTAGATATTATGTTACCTAGAATAATTGAATTATCAAATCAATCTGAAAAAAAAAACAGTATTTGGAGTTGTTTACGTGTATAATAATTATATAATAAAATAAAAAGCCTTATATTTCATTGCAGATAACAAAAAGAGAAAAAAAAACAATAATAATTAAATTCTATGTTAGTATCATAAATTTTTGTTAAATATGTCCTTCAGTGCCCAGTATTTGTTCCACGTTAACTGTGTCCTGCGCTCCACTTCGTGATCGTTACTTTTCTGGTCAAAGCTGATTTGTTTACCGAGGTAAATGTAATTGTCTGTATACTTGAGAGGCTCGCTATCAACATATATTATTCTCTTCGTGCTGTTAGTCATCAGCATTGTTTTAGATAGGTTCATTTCTAAGCCTACTAGTTTACTGGCATCATTGAGTGACTCTATCATGTACTGAATTTCTGGTCCTGTTTCCGATAAGAGGACCAAGTCGTCTGCAAATCTTAGGTGGCTTAGGTAAGCTTCTTTGATCTTAATACCCCGACCTTTCCAATTGACGTTGAGTTCCAATTGAATTGAATTGTTTACGTGTATATAGGTTAATTAATGAATTTGTTATATGATATGCTGTAAAAAGATGTGGCAGAGAGAAGCGGCATTCCGGTCATCCGTGGTGGGCTTTCGGTCCTCGGAGCGTCTAAGGAAAGAAGAGTTTGAATTCTTTGCAACCCGTTGGTTCTCGCGAGGGACGCGCGTCCTAATACTAAGTCCTAAACAATTGATGTCATTGTTATATTTTTAACCGCGAGCCAATGAGTAAATTAACTTAGCAAACTATTCAAGATTTGTCGTAGTTGGGTTTGTCTATTTAAAAAATTTTACTTGGTGTTATCATAAATTAAATACCTACGTCGCAAAATTTTACGAGATGTTATCAAATCTCTCCCTTTTTATTATTACTCCGCTTAGTTCACTATCCAACCTGTCGATATCGGGGTACTCACAGGGGGTACTCCACGTAGCTTATCGCTTTTGAAAGAAATCTTGGGCGATAACAATAACACTTAGTTGCTATAAGCCTTTGAGGAAACCTGTTAAGTTCAACGGTTGTGATTGCGCGATAAAATAACAATGTTGATAGCCAGTATTGATTTTTTTGGTCCCATCAATAGAATTGGAAGGAAAAGATAAGGGCAAATTAAAAGCCAAATAATCCTTAATTAATCCGGGAAGTTGCTGAAAGTTTTTTCTCGGCAATTAATAAATTTATGGTTTATTCCGGAGTAAAAAAATATCGAGTTCACTGAAATTTGGTATTAACTACGTTTCGGGTAAATCATGGTAAAAATTATGAGGAGGAGAGTCGAGTTGCTAATCGAGGCGCGAATATATTTTGCCTTTGTTTATATCATGTTTAAGCAATCATACACTCGTTTTCTTACACTGTAGTTGTCTATATGTTAATTTTATTTCCTATTTTTCGTAATATCCTGATCAGCGGCGGCGGCGGTGGATTTTGCTGCTTTCCACCGATCCCGAACCCTTGGCAGCTGCATCTAGTGCTGTGTTCAGTTGTACTGCAAACTTATGTGTGGTGCGTCGTGATCATTGTCTCATATATCGTGATTCATATTTCGTAAGCTGGTTACGAAATATACCCGAATTTTACTTGTGCCAAACATAAAAAAAAACTAAATTTCTCTCAAAGCTGCATTGTCTATAAAATATACATAACTTGTAATTCTAATGTTAGAAGTAAGATCCACACTTTAAACACTTTGCTTATGCTTTGCTTAGTTTCTTGTCGGAATCTGAGATTAATTGTATTCCGAACTGGTGGTAGAGCGCAAGTCTTGTAAAATCCACAGACGTATGAGTACTACTACTCATACGTCTGTGGTAAAATCCAGGTTTTGATGTAAATAGGGATGTTTCCTGGGTAACAAAATAATAATTCTAATTAGTCCGTCAGTTAGATTATCAAAAAATATTGCACACGTATTTTTTGCTTTACCAAATCACTAACAATTGACGAAGATAAAGCACGACTAAGTTTGGGAGTGGGGGCTCGTGACGTCACTTGTTACTAAAAAGTGTACCACACCGTGACGTCACGCGGAACCTCTTCAAACCATATCCTCGTATTTTTTTATTTGACAAATGAATAAATACGTGTATTATATTTTTTGATAATGTATATGACGCGGACTTTGCGCGGACTAAATACTTAGTTTTTTTTAGGAAAGTAGCCTATTATGTCAGAATGTGACGGATACATTTAAAACCTCTGTTCTAAGTTCTAAATAATTTTAAATATATCCGTCACTTTCTAACGTCATATAATAATACTAGCTGTCTCGCGCCGTTTCACCCGCGTTCCCCAAATAAAAAGCTAGAAAAGAAATGAGGATGAAAAGCTAGTTTTACCACAAGTTTTACCCAAAAAAGCAACATTATTATGATAAGAACATACATTTTAGCTGGGATAAACTACTATAGGTACGTGAATACAGAAAGCATTGAATACTAGCTGCTCGAGTGTTCATCTGTATGTAGGTATGATTTCTCGCTTTCATCATCCGACTGTTCGCCCTGGCCGCTTTAATCTATAAGTACATTCATTATTAAAGAAGTTGGCGCTACTTAAAATAGATAAGTTCTTTCGGAGCTCTTTATTAACTTAGTACTTAGCGTAGTCCCCGGAACAGAAACGAAGGATAATTTTAATAGAAAATATATAAAATCATGATATAAGTGAAAATTTCGCAGAAAAATAAATCTGAGGCTTGTTCATATGTCTGTGATTTGAGGTGACTCCTGTTTTAACAATTTTTTTCATGTTTGGCGTCACACGCTTTGTTTATTTTGCCAAATTCACAATAAATCACTTTCCACAGACGTAGAAATACGTCTATGTCACTTTCAAATAGTCATCAGTCAGTCACCATTTGGTCACCATCCATAAATGCACATGTGTACAATGGTGGTATATAATTGTTCTAAAACTTCTCACGATACACATAATTCATTTCATTTCACTTCACTGGTGCATATGGATTATTCTTTATTGGATAAAACACCACCGATATGAAATAAAATTAAATATACACGAATTTACGAAATTAAAACAAAATAGCACGTCACTTTGCAAGTTCTCGCCAAAAAAATCCTATCTATTTCTTATGACTTAATTTAGAATATTATTATTATTATTTTATATTATTTAGTTTATTTTCTATATATAGATTGTATTTTGTACATATTTGTTATAAATAAATAGTTATTCTATTTAAATTTTTAGAAAATCTTTAGTAAGATCAATGTAGGATATTGTAGAGTATATAGAGTCTGAGAGTAGAATAATAAGGTGCCGATCCCGCATAGAGTTCTAGAGGCCTGCGCCTGCGTTCCGAATTCACTATTGTGAACACATCAAGCAGTCTAGAGTTCTACCCCCTTATTAATAAATAAGGTTTAAGTCAAGTATAGTAATACCTAGAATTAAAATATATCCGTCACTTTCTAATGTCATATAAACAAAAACGGATGAGGCTATCTTAATACCTGGATGATGCAAGACTGACTTAATAAAATAAAATAAAAATAAAAAAGCCTTTTATTTCTTGCTGAAACTAAATAACAGTGAATGAATCTAATAAATCTAATACTATATCTAAATATGTATATACCTATGATTAAGTATATCTATTTCCATTTAAGTCTTTGAGCATGGTTAAGAGCGTCAGTAGCTTTTGAAATATTTCTTATTTTTGTGTGCTTTATTTTTTGTATTTTTTTGATGTTAAGCATACTGCGCTCCATCCCGCGTTGGCAGCTGATGAGTTTGTTTTTTACTTTGCTAGTGTACTTCCAGGTCTGACAGGCATAGGTTAAGCATGGTAGGAGACATGTATTCATCACTCTAGATTTTATCTTTACTGCCATGTTACCTTTAAATATTTCCTTTAAGCTCCAGTACTTATTCCAAGATCTTTGTATTCTTCGTTCTATTTCTAACTCATTGTTTTTTTTGTCAAAACCTATTTGTTTCCCCAGGTAGATGTAGTTTTCTGTGTACTTAAGTACATCGTTGTCAACTGATATGCTTGTTTCTGTGCTGTTCGTCATTAGCATTGTTTTTGACAGGTTAATTTCCAAACCGACATGTTTGCTGGCTTCGTTCAGTGAATAGATCATGAGTTGTAGTTGTGTGCCTGTTTCTGACAGCAGAACTAGATCATCGGCGAAGCGGAGGTGACTAAGGTAGTTGCCGACAATATTTAGTCCGTACTTATCCCAACCCAGTTTCCTCATTATTGATTCTAGGATAGCAATAAATAATAGCGGAGACAAGGGGTCACCTTGTCTTACACCTCTATCAATGGGAAAGCTTGGTCCGATTTTTTCCAGTTTCACTCTACCTTTATTGTTCCAATATATGTTTTTAATCACTTGTATGTATACATTATCTATACCTTGTTCTTTTAGCGTTTCCCAGATGCTTGAGTGTGATACTGTGTCGAATGCTTTTTGGTAATCGATGAATGCGATGTATAGAGCTCTCCGTCGTTCCTGATATTTTTCTATCAGTAGTTCCAAGGTGTGAATGTGGTCTATAGTTGAAAAGCCCTTTCTGAATCCAGCTTGCTCAATAGGTTGTTCCGCTTCTAATATAGTGCTTATTCTTTGATTTATTAGCGAAGAGAAGAGTTTGTACAAGCATGGTAATAAGCAAGACTGACTTACACCTTATTTATTAATAAGGGGGCTACAGTTCTGCAATATTCGCTACCAAGAATCTTATATTATAATATATAAGATTCTTGTTCGCTACCGATCACACGTCATACACTTTTTAACTTTTTTCAACACACTGCTCGTAATATATTTTTTATTGCATCGATTTTAATTTTATAATGCAGCTTAATATGCTTTACTTTAGTACTTTTTGCTTTACATTACCGCACAGTTTTCTGATTGGTATAATCCCGAAGAAGTATTCTTAATTTAAACGGGTAAAACAGGTAGACAGCACATCGCTGTCAAAAAAAAACCTGCAGGCCATATTTGTTAACGTTTTCATTGTGTGGTCTCCATCCTCTAATCTACTTCAAAAAATACAAGTCGGTTTTTTCCTCGCAAGTGTGTTGAAAAACGTCACATTACACGCGTGTGCATTGATCATTACACTCTCGGCTCCCTTATCGCGTTCGCCTGCGGCTACCACCTCGTGTGTAATAACCAACTTTGCAGACATGTATCATAATGTACCTATTTACTATAAAGGCGCCGCATAGATTACAGTAAACGCGAAACGCAGAACTCTGAACGAAGAATGCTAGAACTCTATCTGCGAGATCGGCGCCTAATTATTCTATGATTCAGTTGTTCAGACTAGACCATGTAGAGTCATAATCATAATATTTTTTTAATACACAATGACCAACACTGACATAATATTGTTATCGCGATTTGGGAGATTCTATTTTTGTTCTTGTATTATTGATGATTAATGAGAAGATTTTTTTATACGTCATGGAGAAATAGATTTATATCTTGTAATCTTATTACGATAAAGGTTTCTTTGACAATAGTTCCAATACTCAATATTATAAGCAACAATATTTACTTTAGAGTATGCCTATTACGGACCCAATCGTGTAAGTATCATGTTTTATTTCAACCACACCATTATTAGTAGTTCTATTTTAAATGAACCTGTGCCCTTGCTTTGGACATGCTTTGGACCATAGCTTTGGACCATTTTGGACATAATATAATTCTAATGATGATAAAAATTAGAAATATTATAGTGTCTACGAAAGTATTGATATTCGGGAGTAGAGATTATTACAGCTGACCTATTACTTTATTACAGTTTGTGTGCGTTTAATCTTAGCAAATGTTTATGTCTCCTTCTACCGTGTGTAATTGGAATTATTCTTGGAACAATAATCTACAACTTACTGAAGAAATAACTGTGTTGGCAGGTACTTAGTTTTATTACAATTTAAATGGTACACATATTTAATCTTAGATTCATATCATCTCTGATGAAAGTTCTATCCCGCATGTCACGGAGCAGATACAATAAGCGTCAAAAGTAGATTATCACTTTACTGTATACTGTGTGTATTTAAAACTGTGGATTGCGTAATATAAGACTGGCCGTACACGGACAGCCTGAAGCAGTCAGGATCGGTCTGCATAGTGAACTACAGACTTCTACGTACATACCTACATAGACGAACCGCTCGAGCAGTTGCATCTGCTTTGGGCGGTTGGCAGCACGGTGAAATCTCGTCAACGTGCGGTCAAGCAGTCGCCATGCATACACTGACTGCTCGAGCTGTCGGCTGCTCTCGCGCAGTCCCGCGCTCTTCTTTCCACGTCGCGTACGCTTCGCGCCCGGTCGCTTCGTTTGTTTATTGAGAAAAAATTACAATTTTAAATTGCCAACTGCAACGAGAGTTATCAATGGCAACTTCAAGCTGTTGACTATGACTGCAAGAGCGGTCCGTGTATGTTGATCAATGGCTAACTGCTCGAGCAGTCCGTGTATGGCGGCCCTAAGTAGGTACTAATAATGATCAGCTATATTTGACGCTCTGTCTATACCATTTTAGGTACACGAATTAGATAGCCGGGTTAGGTACTATGACAGTGCGTCACAATATGGACATGCTAACTTCACGCGCCACATTTACATACAGAGCTTTCGTTCTTTTTAGGGTTCCCCACCCAAAGGGTGCCAATGGGACCCTATTAATAAGTCTCCGGTATCCGTCCGTCCGTCTCTCAGTGGGCTGTATCTCCTGAATCGCTATAACAACAAATAATAATAAAAATGAAATAACATTAAAAATTACAATGGCCTTTTACAGTGTGCGTTTCCGACTCGCCCTTAGCTTGTTTTTTCATGCTGGTTCAATTTTACTTTGTCGCAGTCATATTGAAAAACCGTCGTTTACCTATATTACATGCTACTGTTACTGTGCAACTGTTTTTCTTAATCACGGCTGAACGGATTTGAATATTTAATACAAGGATAGACTATATATTATACCACATGGAGTAAAGGTTGTCTATAATACTTAATAATATTGACCAAGTTCTGCTCCTCAGAATTGAAATCAATCAAATTTTTATTACGCTCTGACGGAGAAAAAATGGGTGTGTGTTAATAAAATTCAAACTAATTAGGCTGTGTTCACACGTACCACAACCACACTACAACCGCAACTAATTTGTATAAAAATTAATAGTAACGAACTTCACACGGACCGCATTTTGCCGTCACTATCGACCGCGTATGTGATACCGACCACACCGCAGCCACGTCGCTACCACCAGCGACACCGTGAACAAGGCGGTACAAATTTTAACATTTTGTAGCTACCACAACGCCACCGCAAAAAGCCACAGCGACACTATTCGCACGTAACAACAGCTTGACTTCATTTCGTCGCGGCGCGGACTCTGTGGTGTGGTTCTCTAGTATAGTGTATTATCTATGGGTGTGGTTGCGGTACGTGTGAATAGACGCTTAGTCAAACAGTCAAAGGTCGTGCAAAGCATAGATAAAAAAATCTATGGTATAAGGCATGACATTTGGTGCCATTTGCGATATGAAATGACATTCAGTGGTCGACTAAAGAAAAATAAATAAGAATTGAATTGAATTAAATTAAATTAAAAAAAATTGGGGTTTTTCACGGATATCAAGTAAAAATGTGGTAAAATCCTCGTTTCTTATCTTATAAGTTTTTTATAGCGTCACGGTCAATTAATTTCAATACATAACAGGTGGAGATTTCGAGATGGCTTATTTTCGAAACCTATGTTGGGTTAGTCATGCTGAACAACTTTTACGATGGAACCGATAGGGAATTCTCAATTTTTTTTGTAACTTTCCATAGTAAATGTCAACCTGGCTCGATCATAATGTATGAAAAGTAAATTCTTTTTTGCGAAGTCAGTGTTGGTCCCATAGTAAAAGTTGTTCAGCATGACTAACCCAACATAGGTTTCGAAAATATGCCATTTCGAAATCTCCACCCAGTATATAGGTAGAATGATTCCAAAGTGGGTTAGCACTCCAATTGTTAGTGCAACTAACAATTTGCTTTTGTTGAAACTCTACATGACCTCTACCTAATCTGACTGCGTAATTTGGAACTGCAAAAAATAACCCGAGATACATTTTGATGGAACGCGTGCTATACATTCACTGACTTCAAAGTCCGATTAGAGTTCTACAAAATTATTTCAATTTCTTTGTATCCGACTGACCCGGAAGGAGGATTATGTTTTTCGAGTGTATGTATGTATGTTTGTATGTCTATTTCTTTAGCCTAAACGGCTTTATGGATTTATACGTATGAGTTGTCGTTAGATTCGTCTTAACTGTGGGAGTGACATAGGGTATATTACGTATATTTTTATATGGCGTCTACGAATAAAAGAGAAGAAAAACAATAAATTAGTTATTATAACAATATGGGTATCAAATGAAAGCTTGTAAACAGCCCATTACATATGTATATATTATAATACTTTTATGCTACCTGTTTAATGCAAGGACAGTAGGTTCTGAGCGGTTACCGTGCGTAACAAACAGAGTTGCGATGGTTGTTAGCCTTATTTTACCTTACCGCTCATTTACTTACTAATTACCTCTACAAATACACCTCATTCATTAATAAAATAAATAGTCTGAAGTAAATTAAAATATTAAAAGAAACATAAAACCCAACTGCGTAAAACAAAAAAAAAATCTGAAAAGAGAAAACAAGATCTATAGAATTTTGATAACTTGAATTTTATAAGTTATTGCAGTCGGGGACAAACTAATAACCTAATAAAATTTAGTACTGTCAAGAGAGAGTACCAAATTTCTCCGTTTGATTTTCTTAAGTGCATTTTCAATTATAATATTCTGTATCCATATTAGCATAACTTTTTAGCAACTTCGTACCTTTTTTTTTTTATTCATCTGTGAACGGTGCCGGACGAAAACCAATATATTTATTTAATTGTAATTTTCTGGCTGATATAAATAATTATTTCTTTAGCATTCATCAACACATTGCTAAACACCGTTTCAAATGAGCATGATCTTTTTTGATGATTTCTTTTTTTTTGGGGGTCAACTGCTACCGCGTCCGTAGGCTTTAGCTCTAGAGACCCTACACGTGACCCCCGGGTAGCGCTAAAGGTAGCAACACTTCCGGTGGTAGGCTTAGGCCGTGGTTGGTCACCACCCACCTGGCAAAGCCGAGGCGTAATAGTGGGTTTCCGCGTTTCGTCTCGATGCTGGGTGAAGCCATTCGAAGATGATGGGTCTAGTCAGTTGTTTTGCCTCGACTGACCGGCTCCAAGATGCTGATGTTTCTGCACCGGGCGCCTAGACTCGGAGGGCAGCGGGATCCGAAGCACAGTTGTCCGCTGGCTGACCGCAGGTTGTAGGGGGCCCAAGTAGTGTGCTAGCCTCATGCGAAAGGCTGCCCCGCCGCCTCGTGAAAAATCCCGTAGTGCGCTATCGTGCCGGTTGGCGACCGGGTCGAGGGACCCGATAGACACTAACGGGGGGGTTCGGGCGTCCCCGCGGTCTCCATTCTAGGTGACTTAGGTGCTAAACAACATGCTGACTGGTGTTCATTGAGGTAATGCCTCGACTAACTTCCGTCTTCTTCCTGTTCACTCGCTCTCCAAAAATTAATATGAAAAGGTCCAATAAGAAAGAAAGGTTAAAACAGCGGATGCACGTCCCTCGGCTAAAAGTGCACCACACCAACATTCGTGGTTTGCACTCAAATCTCAACCCGGTCCACCACCATCTTGAGACCGAGAAGCCGCACCTGCTCTTTCTTACGGAGACGCAAATCAAAAGTCCGATAGACGCAACATACCTCAACTACCCAGGGTATACCTTGGAGCAGTGCTTCAAGCCTCACGCTGGGGTTTGTGTGTATGTTCGTGATGACATTTGCAGTCGACGTCTCCGTAACCTTGAAGACCCTTGTTTCTCCGTGTTGTGGGTTTTGGTGGATACCGGCACGGAGAAAACTATCTACGCTGCAGCATACAGGTCCCACACAGGTGATCAGGAGACAACCAGGCTCTTTAACTACCTCAGTGAGACAGGCGATGTGGTCCAAGAGCGGTATCCGTCGGCTCAACTTGTGTTTCTCGGGGACTTCAATGCCCACCACGAAGAGTGGTTAAGCCCATACCGGGACACCAACCATGCTGGGCGAGAGGCGCGCAAATTTGCACTGTCGCTAAATCTTGCCCAGCTCGTTGATCAACCGACGCGCATACCAGATATTGAGAATCACACTGCATACTGCCTGGACCTTCTGCTGACTACTGAACCGGACATTTACTCAGTCGTTGTATCCTCCCCATTAGGGAGCTCCGACCACTGTCTGGTGAAATCTGTATCCCATTTTTCTCCGCCTGATTTAAGCCCTAAGGGAACCAGGCGGTTGTGGCGATACAAGTCAGCAGATTGGGATGAGATGCGGCACTTTTATGCTTCATATCCTTGGCGAGCTACGTGCTTTCTGTCGGATGACCCCACTACCTGCGCCGATGCTATAACTGATGTGTTACGCCAGGGTATGGAATACTTCATTCCATACTCCGACGTATCCATTAGCGGCTTAAAGCGTACAATAAAGCCGCCAAGCAATGCAAGAAAGTGCTCAAAAGAGCTCGTTTCAACCATATTGGCCGTATTGGCTCCAAACTTGCCACTTACCCTACAGGTAGTAAGGCTTTTTGGTCCCTGGCCAAATCGGTTGAAGCGAATTTTTGCCGCTCGTCACTACCTCCACTGACCAAGCCCGACGGATCTCTGGCCCACAGTGCAAAGGACAAAGCGGATCTATTCGCAAACCTTTTCGCTAGCAACTCTTTCCTAGATACCACCAGCCAACCTCCACCTTGTCTTCCTCACTGCGGCTCCGCAATGTCGGATATCCGCATTCACCAAAAAGAGGTTCTCAAAGTGTTGCGTGGACTAGACGTGAGTAAGGCCAGTGGTCCCGACGAGATTCCGGCGGTAGTATTAAAGTCCTGTGCCCCTGAGTTGTCTCCTATTCTCACGCGTCTATTCAGACTCTCTCTGAAAACAAGACGTGTACCTAAGTCCTGGAAGCTTGCAAACGTCCAACCTATACCCAAAAAGGGTAGCCGTACAGACCCGTCGAACTATAGACCTATCGCAATCACCTCCATTCTCTGCAAGATTATGGAGCGTGTATTGAACGCCCAACTTCTTGGCTACCTGGAAAACAATGATCTCCTGAGTGATCGCCAATTCGGCTTTCGTCCTGATCGATCTACAGGAGATCTCCTAGTGCTAGCCACCCACCTCTGGGGCGAGGCCATTGAGAAACATGGTGAAGCGCTAGCCGTTTCACTGGACATCTCGAAGGCTTTCGACAGGGTCTGGTATGATAGTCTGCTCAGCAAGCTTCCCTCATACGGACTGCCCTCTAGTTTCTGCGCCTGGATCTCTGATTTCCTGAGTGGACGGTCTATTCGAGTGGTCATCGATGGGTGCTCGTCTGAACTAAAGGCGATCAACGCTGGTGTCCCTCAGGGATCTGTTCTCTCTGCTACGCTGTTTTTGCTGCATATTAATGACTTGCTGAGACCCGGAATCTATGGGTACGCAGATGACAGCACCGTCACAGAGAGTTATGTATCCGATCCGCGGGCTAGTAGGGCCACAACAGAGTCTCTCAGAGAGGGTATGGTTACGAGGTTGAACTCGGCTCTGCAAATTGTATCCGAGTGGGGTACCGCCAATAGGTTCGAGTTCAATGCCTCTAAAACACAGGCCTGTCTCTTTTCTGCAAAGAGGAGTCTCTTTAACCTGACTCCCGCATTTCGTGATGTATCTGTACCGTTATCCAAACACCTAGACCTTTTGGGTCTCAATTTATCCTCTGACCTTAATTTCGGACGGTCCATCGAGGCCAAGGCCAAGACTGTTGCCAAAAAACTTGGAATCCTGAACAAGGTGAGACGGTACTTCACAAAGGAACAGCTTCTAAATTTATACAAAGCTCAAGTTCGACCTTGCATGGAGTACTGTTCTCATCTGTGGGATGGCTCAGCCAAATATCAACTGGCAACTTTGGACTCGTTAGATAGGCGCGCTCGAAGGATAATTGACGATAGCGACCTAACGAGCAAGAAACTGCAAAACCTGGATCATCGGCGTCAGGTTGCAAGTTTGACGGTATTTTACAGATTGTTCCACGGAGAATGCGATAAAGAACTCCATAATCTTGTCCCTCCATCCCCGTTCTTCTATCGGACCACTAGGCGTCGGGGGGGTCTCCATCGCTTCGTCGTCGATATTCCATCTTGCCGTACCAAGCGTTTCGCTTCCTCTTACCTTATACGCACGGCCAAGTTGTGGAATGCTCTCCCGGACAACGTGTTTCCAGACACTTATAACATGGGTTTATTCAAGGCCAGAGTGAACAGGCATCTTATGGGTACGCGCGGTCCACCCTAGACTACATCTTCGCTTACCATCAGGCGGGATTGCGGTCAAGCGCAAACCTATATAATATAAAAAAAAAAAAAAATGATCTAGAAGATTCTTGAAGATCATTAGTAAAATCGTTTAACACTATCTCAGTCAAAAAGTAAATATATTTTTGATTCATAATTAACCTCCATGACTACTTTGATTCGTTTTTTTTCCAGTTTCCTAGCGTTCAATATTGTCAAATTAGCATCCTTTGCAGTACCACTTTTTATTAGCTTCTTGATTTTTAAATGGATGTGGGCTGAGCTTCTCGTAAGTAACAACAACTACTTTTTTAATTAAGTCGCAAGTTTGGCGTAACTACCTGAAATTACATAATAATTATGTGCATGCGATCGTATATCGTAACGTAAGTAGGTAACAGTTGCAAAAATCAACGTACTAATCGGCAACACGAAATAATCGCTTACCGATTATTCGAAATAACCATTATTCTCGCGCTTTTAAGGAATCACACTTATTTGTATAATATTCATAATCCTAACCGCTTGAGCGCTACATTCAGCACTAGCAGAGCTATGTTTGTTTTTACTGTTCTGCTTAATTTGGGATCACATAGCCGTGTGTGAAGAATGTCCCAGGATATTATTTAATTATTATTATTTACTAACCCATAGGAACTATGTATATTTTTTCTCGAATAAAAGTTCTGTGTGTTAGACACACAGAACTACCTACTTTAGGTCCTGGAATAGGTTCCAGGACCTAAAGTAGGAAAGTAAAGTAATATACAAAATTCAATGATACCGTTTCTGCCGTTACCGGCCGGAGTTGTTACGATCATACTTTCCTACACAAACGGCATTAGTAGGATTAGTTATTATAGTTTATATTCTGTCAGCTTTACAAAGTGTTCAATTGTTATAAATAAAGAAACTGGAACTCGTCGAATTCCTCTCTATTTCTGAATTTTATCTAATACTTTTTTATTTTACAGAAATCGTCACGTTTCTCTACGTATTTTAAAGGCTGATTTTGAGTGGCCAGAGAAGTGGCATCTGGTTATTTATTTGAAATATTTGATTAGTTTTTGTATATATTTATCAAATAAATAGCTTATCCAAGGATAAATAGCTATTGCATACACACGCAGTATTGATCTCACCAACTAGGTAAATTGTATTATTTATACTCAAAATAATTATATCCTTGTTTCTACCACTGTCCATTCATGTCATATTTACATAATAAATAATTATTATTTGAACATTTATAAGTAGGTTCAATTATATTTGTTTTTTTAAGTATGGTTTAATAAATTTGGCATTTTTATGACTTTGTTTCATTTATGTTATACAATTATGTATGTGTTATGTTATACAAAGCGTTTATGTATATTATGCCTCTAAGTTGGCAAACATTCGGCCCGCCTGATGGTAAGCAGTTATCGTAGCCTATGAACCCTTGCAACACTAGGGGTATCACTCGCGCGTTGCCAACCCTGAAGAAATCTCTTCACGCCCTTTTTGAAGAACCCCATGCTCCATTGAGAAAACCACGGCGGGGAGCTCATTCCACAATTTGAGTGTCCGCGGAAGAAAGCTCCTTTGAGCTGCACAGTTCGAAACAATTCTGGTTTCAATGTGTGAGGATGGACTCCCCGTCGATGGCGAGAGTTGCGATGGTAGAAGGTAGCTGTGGGCAACAAGTCGACCAATTTCTTATAACACTCTCCGTTGTATAAGCGGTAGAACACACATAAGGAAGCAAAGTCTCTCCTCCCTCAGATCAAGGGGCTCTACACCGCTTGTGAGCTCGGGATCGTCAACAATTCTGATGGCACGTCGCTGAACCGAGTCTAAAGGCCCAAGCTGGTATCCAGGTGCCCCGCCCATAGATGGCAGCAGTACTCCATATGAGGCCGGACCTGCGACTTATAAAGTTACAGCCTTTGCCCTTTTTATGTGAAGTACTGCCTCGCTCTGTTGAGCACTCACTTTTTGGATGTCAGCTTCACCTTGTCTTCTAAGTGACTTCGGAACAAAACGTCGCTGGAAATGTCGTAGCCAAGGATACCGATGGTTTGACTGAAGTTCAAGGAAGTGTTCTGGAATTGTGGAGCCACAGACCATGGGGTTTTCTTAGCGGTGAACTACAAGAACTATTGTACTACAGAAAAGTAATTAACAGTGAATAAATTTTTCACCTTACGCCCATGTGACGGTAGCGAAACGGCCAAGTCACATAAGATTCTCTGATCTGATAACTTTTTGACAGTGCGAGCCATATGGTCTCGTCTTGGCATCATTTAACATAAAAATGTATTAGTGGGATTAGTTTTTTTTTTATTTAGCTGTATAATGGCGTTCAGTTTATGGTATAAGCAAGAATCATAAATAAGATTCTTGGGTATATGTCAATGTGATCAGTGCTGCCACTTAGGTGCGTTGGAAAATACCTTAACTTTAGGTAGAATTTACGGAGAGGCCACCAAATTGATTAATTACCTACCCCTTAACGCTAATATTATTAATTCAGATATAGGATATTGGCAATGGATGTGATCCGCCGCTTCATCAATATGAGCAATAATAAAATATCACTATGATAGTAAGTAAATATTTTTGGTCATGGCAGTTTTTTAACTAGGCATGCCTCCATATTAAAACGGTCATAGTCCTTTAAAAGTATATACGCCTCAAAATTAAACCTAATCTTTTTCGTCGATAATGCACGTTGTAACTAACTTATTTAGTTAGATAAGGAGTAATATTATATGGGTCAAAATAACTTCGAAAGTATAGAAAATTATTAAATCTCAATCGCATAAAAATGGTTACTATGGGTTATCCACAGAATATAGACATATACCATCGCGGACTTTTTTGTAGATATTTTTAAAATACACAATTCTGTAGTACATCATTTTGATATATCTCGTAAAGTTTTGTCAGTACAAACAATATAGCAAGCAATATTATTATAGCAATTACTGTGTTGAGAAAACTTCATTTTATATAAAACGCAAAGTGTAAAATTTAATGACTGCATAAAATAAATTCATTCGTACCGACGACATCTACTTTAGCTTTTAGGATTTGTGAATAATAGTACCTACTTATTTTTTAAATTAGGTACCAGTTAAGTAGTAGTCGGTCTGGCATTATAAGTGTTTCGTGCTATGATTGTTAAACAGTGTCTGGAATGGTTTATTTCCATCTATATTTTATTCTCTTTCAAATAATTTGTAACCAAGATTTTTAAGTACTATTCGTACTATTAAATATTATAAATCTATATACTTATCAATACTTATATACCTATCTGTCAATGTATATCGGTAGGTATTTTATATAAAACATAGACAAAGCTCATTTTCGAACCAAAAGTTAAAATCGATGGCCGTTTGGCCGCCCGTGCCGTTACCGGACCGGCCAATGGAAAACGTTCATCTTTACATGATGATTTAGATTATGACCACTCTCAGCGACATCAATTACAATTTAATGACAAACTTAAGTATGTACAAAGCTATTGCAAACATAAACGAAAGAGAAATCCTACTTACGGACTAATATATTTTAAAATGCGTGATCTATCACATTATCGTGATTATTTACCCATGTCTAGTGACTTTCCACATGATTACTCTGAGATACTACCACTCAAAATGTTTCATGAAACCTTCCTCTATTACGATATAAAATGTGTCACCGATTTCATGTTATTTGAAATCTGCTTACTATAGTCTATTTTCGGTTGTATAATTGCTTGAAATCTTTCAACTCACAATTCCGTAAAGATTGTCTGATTCCATAATGCCAAGGAAATGTCTACCTACATTATAGCAGCAATTTATTTAATGTGGAATTTTACTGGAATTCAAATAATCCTGATTACAGTGTCCTGTCTTGTGATTAACGAGTCCTCCACCCGGAACGAGCCACCGCCTTCGTCAGTACATCAGGAGTCCTCAAGAATCCCGGGAATATTTATGGCAAAGATTTGAGATTATCCCCTTTCATTTTAATAGTTTTTGAAGTACTGTATTTCCCTGCGGTTTTGTTCTCTGATTCGTATCTCTTAAACAGTCACCACCCAGCTTTCTCATAAAATAAATAATTGTCATTTGTGTAAAACCTCTCGACCTACTCGTACAACCGTACTAAGATTAGACAGACCATGAGACCACGTCTTTTTGTAATACATATGGTATCTAGAATCTAAATGTATATTTACAAGAGTTATTCTTAAGTTACAAAAATAGTTTCATTTATTACTTAACTAGCTGTCCCCGCAGTTTCACCCGCGTTCCCGTATTAAAAAGTAGCTTATATCCTTCTCCATACCATGGGCTATCTGCATGCCAAATTTCATGATGATCCGTTGAGTAGTTGAGGCGTGAAAGCGTAACAAACAAACATGTATATGTATAATATGTGAATTTTTTTCACACACGAATTCTGAACGAACGTGTATATGTAACTATCATCTGATTTATACTATAACGGAATATGCTAATAATAGCTATTAATATTACTGAGGTATCACTCACACATGTTCCAATATAAGGGAAAATTCACGCGGAACGTGAGGACAAAGCTTTTGTGTGGGAGATATAAAAGAAAATCACAAGTACTATAACAGTAGTAGGAGTCATCGTATTATTTACTCTGCTATCAATGTGACTTACTCGTTCGGTAAAAATAGGTTGTTGAAAGCGTCTCGTAACAAATAAGCTTATCCCATAAAAATAGTGAGTTTGTTTGTTACCTCTTGACACCTAAACGGCACAACCGATCGTGATGAAATTTGGCACACGGGTAGAACATACCCTGAAATAACACATACGATACTTTTTATCCCGGGAAAATATTTAATCCCTCGGGAGCGCGTGTGAAACACCGGGGCGAAAACTAGGTATGTAATTAAAATAAGAGTTATTGAATTATTTTCTATATTAGCAATAGAATTCTGTATAAATATCTTATATACCTAGCTACTTGATAATTTAAAATCATCAATCAAGCAACATACTTACCCCGTTATTCATAATAGCTTTTTAACTAAATCAGTGTAATAGTATCCTCCGTCTCACTCTTTCGATTACCAAATGTCACGTGTCAGATAAAGACTTCAGAATTAATTATTTAGATGATGATGATGGGCCAGAACGCTTAGGTATGGAGCTTTCAGCTGACCTTTCGGGTATGTACATAAAAAGCATTAATTTAGACATTGAGGTAACCAAATTAGTTTGTGTAGCATCCTATATACCTATGTAAGTTCTTTTTGTTAAATAAAATCAATGATTTATGAGTAACAAAATAAAATCTAGAGACCTGTGCTAGAGACAGATTAAATAAATTATGATCTGGAAATATTCCCTTCAAATGTGAGTAATAACAAAATAGCTATTAAAGATAAACGTCAAATTCGAAATTTCATTTATCACAAACATGAAGCTGTGTAAAGGTTGCGAGTCCGTTTTATGTTTCAATTCAATAGTTGCATAGAGACTGCGATCGTTCGCAGATTGTTTTTTATTTAAGCTTTTCAGTTGAAATTGTTTTATACATCTTGAAAAAACCCCCTTACTTATAAAACGTTATTTAACTAATATCCTGTTTAAAGGGTCACGTAAATAACGTCACTCTATTGACATTTTCAAATAATGTGGCATTATTTACGTGACCATTTAAACAGTATATTAGTTAAATAGCGCTTTATGAGTAAGGGGGAAAGTGTCAGTCTGGTTGGTACCCTTTCCACTTTTATACACTTTACTATTTAGTTATTTATCTCAATAAGTTTTGTAGCTTACTTTTAATAATTAGGATCTTATCTTATCTTGTGGAGGGGCCGAGAAATAGCTCGGACACTTCGACCCATTGGGATCTATTGTAGTCCTCTAGATAACTTACTCCTCCCCAGTCTCAGGGATAATAGTGGGATAGTAATTAGGATTCGTAGACAATAGTCAAAGTTTTAATTGACTTCAACAAGTAATAATAGAAAGAAAAATAATAAATGCACGTAAGATAAAAACAGAAGAGTCAAAGCACACATAGGACACTTATGACAAAGCTACTGTAGTTACCACCTGGGGCCCAAGTCTGCTATTACAATTGTGTTCCAATGAACTATCAGTGGTGTCCAAATTGTGACATTTTACAGTTTTGGTAGTCTACTAACACAATAGCGTCATAATGGCGCCATAATAGCTTTCCGATGATTTTCCACTGAAACTACAATCGCGCCACATGATCTTTTAGTTGTCAATTTGATATTTTTTTTACTAAAATTCCATTATGCAAGAGATTATGTAAGAGAGGTAGAGCATAGCGTTTATTCGCTCAAAGAGCAGCTCGACTAGGGAAGTACCTCCACCTTACAGAATACCGCAGCCAAATAACTTTATGTTGTGTAAAGTTGTGTTCCTGCGCGTGCGTAAGGTCGCCAGAGCTCATAGAGGAGGGGGGAAAGGTCGGTAACGCATGAGCAATGCTTCGTGTGTTGCAAGCGTCCATATGGCTACGGTAACCGCTTACCATCAGGTGGGCCGTATGCTTGTTTACCGACTAAGTTGTATAAAAAAAAAAAAAAAACAAAAATGCTTTAGTAGACTCCGCACATCGGCTCAATGATAATGGAATTGCAATAGTATCGTGTCAGTATGAAATTTTAGCAGACTTGGCCCCCAGTTCGTAAGTTGTCCCTCAACGGGCCATTTGGCTGGCGCGGTTGGTTAAAACTCCACCTATATCGCGCCACAGGTCGTGGGTTCGTTTCCCACACAGGACATGCATTTGTGTGCATGAACATGTACGTATGGCCTGTCAGTCAGGTGTGTAAATATGTATATTAAGTATGTATTTACAAACAAAAAGTATAGTATAGTATATGTAGTACGTCATCAGTTATCTGGTTTCCATATTACAAGCTCTGTTTGGGAACAGATAACCGTGTGTGAGGAATGTCCCAGGAACTGAGAAGAACAGGCAAGAAAATCAGCAAGGATTAAAATAAGGAATTTAAAATATTTTTATGGACAATCTGACTGTATTAGCTATATTTTTCCAAAGTATTTGTTGTGTATAATATGTTCTATCAGTTTATAATACAAAAGATATGAAAACCATAAATACAGTAAAACAGCATATTTGAATATGATTATTATTTGTGATGTGATGCCAAAAAGGACTCAAATCACAATGCTGTGGCAGGCAAGCATCATCAACACTAATTTTCAATAGAGTTTGTGCGGAGTATTTATATACTCTGAGATAGAGTCCATTGAAAAGTCCAGATGCACTCTTGGGCTGCTCCTGCATAAATAAATGCCGTATGTGTAAAATAAACAAAATGCATAAATACTATTGAGATAAAAATAAATTTTATACCTACATAAATTTTAAGGCTTGAAAATACCTATATACATTTAGGACGACATTTTGTGATTCGCATGGCAATGGATTATTGTACATACTCTTATCCATTCTATTTAAACCCGTATATTGGTTCCTTTTCATTATACAACGGTTATTTGTAATGCAAAATGAATATTTAAATTCCTAAATCTATTCCTATAGAGCGTTGGTAGGTACACCCTGGGCCAATGGTACTGGCGTTTATGATTGAGCACAAAATAACATTTCATAGCCGTTGGAAATTGCCATAATAAATAAAAACACATGAAATATTCGTAATTACCTAGCTGGATAACTCGGGATCGCAGGTGAAACTGCGGGGCGAATACTAGTTCATAAATAAGTTGAGAACAGATAACACACATATTTCTCATTTGAATAACATATGTAGTTTGAACTGGTGTTTGGGACCAGGGGGCCAACCACAAGCTCTTAAAAAAATATTATTATAACCTTACTATTTCGCTCACAACCACAACCCAAAGTTCTTAAAACCAGTAGTAGTAGGCCCCCTGTTATATTTTTTTAGATAAGTTTGAAATTATTCCTAATATGCAAATATAATATGACAAATTAATAATTTAAAATTAAAATCGAAATTCCATTTGTGGTAGAGGTGAGCGGAATAGCTGCGCCAATAACAATTTATTTACAAAATAATAATTGGAACAAACCACAAATGATTTCTGTTACGACAGTACAATACTAACCGCACAGACAGGACAAGCATTATACAGACAGACACAGTTAACAGTTGAGATGTAAGTCATAAAAGAACAGTTTATTTTATGACTTACATCTCAGTAGCTACAGGACGAAGTACCTAATTGAGGTATCAGCTGCTACTGTAAGGTACCGTATGTCAAAGTTGTGCATAACTCTATATAGTATTGAAAAATAAATAGAATGACGTATCAGCACTTCTCACTATTTAAATCATTCATTTTATCTCTTTTTATGTCAAAGCAATTATTTTAAGTTTTAGGTTCACAATCTGGCTTGTGTATTCTAACTGGATATGTTACTCACAAATATTTTTTTTATTGGCTTTGGTAATTTATCTCAATGTTCCCCTTTCATTCCTTTGTTTGTTTGAGAGAACACCAAATAAATTACATACACAAAAAACTAAAGGATCTTACATAAACTATTTTATTATCACTTAATACACTTTCCTACACCACATCAACTAAATGAAAGTCTTAGTCTGGAGAACATTACGATCTCCAACCCTTCCCCAAACCAAGATACACGACACAAAGAGTACCAAAACACGAATACAATGCATGAATACACACTCATTAAATAAATAAGTAGAATTAAAACTAAATTAACATTTAATTTCGCAAGCAAACGTACTTAGATACGCTTCTGAGTACCAGAATATTTGCAGATGATATTACTCGGGTGTATATTCCTCTGAAAGTAATGGCTTATCCGCTTAAAACTCGCGTTCAGTATCAATTTCCCAACAATATACGAGTAATATCGTGGCAGCAAACGGCTGAAGCCGTTTTAATTCGGATCAAAATATCGTGTATAATATAGTGTGATCGTTCAAGGCTTCGAATATATTGAATAAGGATTTGTGCGGTTTTCCACATAGTGCTTTTGCCTTCGTCATAATAAAACAAATTGTTAATTCGTAATTGTTCCACACTTGCAGGGTTTATTTGTGCCTGTGGAGTGATATTTCATGAGAGGTGGGTGAGAAGTCATGTGTTACTAAGCTCAATCCAGTGAGGAATACTACAGTTCATGAAATCGAATGGTGCGAATCTAATCTAATAAAGTGAATGCCGCGCGCGGCTTGCTTATGTTTGGATGACTGTCGCGAACGTTCGTCGCGAGCTCGCGAAAACATTTTCTGGATATGTCCAAACAGTCACGCGGCATTTGCTGTGTCTGGATACACCTAAGAAATACATTTTAAAGTTTATAAATACTTACAAAGAAAAGTAGTAGAAAAGTACCTAGGCGCCGATCCCGCAGAAAAGAGTTCTAGAGTTCCGCGTTCCGAGTTCCGCGTTCACTACTGTACACACAGCGAGCGAGCAGTCTAGGGCTGCATTCCGAATTAATGATATAATCGCTGTAATCGATTTGAGCGTGCTTAAACCCGTTCCATATTAACCTGAGCGCGATCACGATGTCCCGTGTAACGTCATAGATGACGTCATGACATACGCCATCATGCGCTCACACCGACCATGCCCTAAACTGATATCACTGTGAGCGCTGTCAAAAAGTGACGGTTAGTTATTGTGTTTTCGGCAAAAATCTAATAAGATTTTTGGTTTTCTATATGGAAAAGATACTTTTTATGATTTTATGAGAGAAAAATAATAAAGAATGGGGGTATTCCTTTTTGCGAGTCAACTAATAAAAGATATAAGGAGTTCTAGGGCATTGTTAATTCAGATTTTAATTAAATTCTCAAATGTTCTGTTTTGAATACTGTGAGCGCGATAACGGGCGTTCCGAATTGTTGACAGTTCTCAGCTGTCATTATCGTGATATCTAACTCGGTACGCAAATTATTGCTGTGAGCACTGTGAGCGATATTATTTAATTCGGAATGTAGCCTAGAGTTCAAAAGGTAAATGGGTAAATTTGTATGGAGCTTGTTCCATTGGCGGCCAGCAATAATTTCTATGTTTTCTATTAGGCAATAATATATTAACAAAAATATTAAAGCTCATTACTATAATGTATTTAGAAAAAAAGTTATGGAGTAGGTTTTGAAGATTTAAGAAATAATTGGAGATATTATGAAATTGAAAGGTACTTGAATGTAATTAGTATCCCGCTTCAAAAGTTGTAATTATATACATACAGGAATCAAAAGTTTGTTTATTCTTTATCTCGTCTCATAGGCCTTACGTTCGTTTCATTAGTGGAGGCTCATGAGCCAGAATGGCCATTGTACTTTCTGCCATGTGTCACTCAGTAAATAAGATAGTGATAGCTCAGAAATGTCACCTCAACTGCCAGCTTTAGAGAAAGGAACTCCGACAGAACTCCCTTTCTCTTGAACTCCAAGTTCTGTGTGTGCAATGATCAAAAGCGCCGCATAGATTACAGTGAACCCGGAACTCAGAACTCGGAACTCTAGAATTCTCTCTGTGGGATCGGCGCCTTATTTCTTCATAGGTTCATCTTTATTCTATATTATTAGATATCTAAGTAAACCACAGATTTAACAGATAAACCTTATTTTGACGCAATAAGGTTATTTTTTTGATTTGTCACCCTGTAACTGAGGTTTTTAAAAGAGATTATATTCATCGAAAATAAACCTTAAAAAAAAAGAACCTACACCTAGTAGGGTGTAGGTTCTATTTTTTTAAATCTTGACACTAAACAACATAAGGTATTGATAGGAATATAAGAAACTATAATAATACGAGAGTGATTTTGGACAAAGTAACAGCTATCAGTATGTTCGGCAATAAATAAATTAAAAATAGATTGCAACTGGCCGTTTGTCCATTTTGTTTGTTTGTCACACCCGCCTAGTTGCCGGTAGCTTGTATTCCACGTAGTCTTTTTAGGTCAGCCGTCGACGTGCAATAACAAAATTTACTATTGTTTGTTTCGGCAGATTAACATAGGTATATCAAACGAAACAAATAAAAAAAATACTACATTGGGGGCACGTTAATTCTGTGGTACTGTGGTAGGTACTATTCAGAAATATACATAATCGCCACTGAAGAGTTATAGTATATATGCAGTATAATAATATAGACATTGTTTAGGTATTTGTAAATAACTGTACCTGACAAACGCGCATCCTTTTGCAGCTATTATGAAAATAAAATGCTTATACACCGTGACTTTTTATTCGTCTTAGAAAAGCAGCACACCTAATGTGCCCAATGAATAGAT
Organism: Achlya flavicornis; assembly: GCA_947623365.1. NCBI lineage: Eukaryota > Metazoa > Arthropoda > Insecta > Lepidoptera > Drepanidae > Achlya > Achlya flavicornis. Next base: position 11,168,227 of record OX392467.1, read on the forward strand.
ACCTACCTACTAACCAATCATAAAAAAAATAACATGCGTATAATTTTATTTTCACTCTTAGGCTCACCTGTCGTGTTCGCTTAATACCGCCTCGAGTGTTTATAACCAACTTTGCACACATGTATCATTATGAACTATTTCTATGCAACGTGCCCGCTAAACGATTTGACAATTGATGAACCTTTTCCCCATAAGCCCAAACTCAGGTGAGTAGCTAGGAATAAATTTAAACAAAAATTCTCTACAGAGTCTACATGACTTTTTGAAGTTATTAAGCCGCTGTGTGCCGCTGTACTCTGTCTGGCAGACCGACATCTATTCTGAATTCTGAATGTCTGGACAAATTTCTAATCTTTAATCCTTCGGACTTGTTAGACTTTGCAGTAATAGGTATGTTTAAGTAATATAATTTTTATAGATGTTGGAACATTATTTGATTATTATTAAAGGAGACAGGGCAATCCTCCATCCCCAAACTACTTTTATAAACTTAGACTGATATTTTCCCAAGTCAGAGCCTAAATAACTTCAAACAAAAGCGCGGTAACAGTAACTACAATAACATTGCATTCCAAAACGATCACGTCTCAAATACAAGTCAAAATGCCGAAACCGAAATGATCATAGAGTTCGATATAGCAATTGGTTAGCTAAGTATGGGGCTGCCAGATGAGCAACTCAAATTACTGTAATTATTAGGGTTCGCGAACAAAAACAATAATGATAACCTTGGTATACCTATTCTCTACATTTATTCAGCAATTAAGTAATATCTGGCAGAGCATGGGCACGCAAAAAAGTTACTAAAACTAGGTTCTCTTTACGAATAAATTTTATAAGGATTCTACATACCCACAACTGAAATCTAATTTAAATTAGGCTACTATTTTGAATCAAGATGTGTGGACGGCAACGGAGGCGGGATACATATTGTCAAAAAATTAAGCTAAAACTATCACTTGATTGATTGGTATCTTATATCAGCATTATAGCGGTCAATTTTTGACTAATATTACACTTTCACAAGTTCTTTATTATATTTTACTGGCGCTAAAATAATAATAAAAAAAACCTTATATAAAAATCTTTCGAACAAAATATGATATCAAATAGGTATTATAAACTTTAAAAATAGTTTTATAAAATGGTTAGGTTATAATAGTGGTGGTTAATTGGAGCCATGTTCAACTATGGCAATAAAGTGCGCGTTGTAAAACCCTGGAGAGTCATTGTCCACCTGAACACTGAACGAACAAAAAAAACCGGCCAAGTGCGAGTCAGACTCACGCACCGAGGGTTCCGTACAAACCTGTAGGTATATAAGTAAATGGTAGTATAGACCTGAGTATTTGAAATTAATTTCAATTTATGACCTATTAAAAAAAACTACTTGCTAGATCTCGTTCAAACCAATTTTCAGTGGAAGTTTGCACCGTAATGTAACATCATATATTTTTTATAGATTTATCATTCTCTTATTTTAGAAGTTACAGGGGGGGGGACACACATTTTACCACTTTGGAAGTGTCTCTCGCGCAAACTATTCAGTTTAGAAAAAAATGATATTAGAAACCTCAATATCATTTTTGAAGACCTATCCATAGACACCCCACACTTATGGGTTTGATGAAAAAAAAAAATTTTAGTTTCAGTTCTAAGTATGGGGAACCCCCAAAATTTATTGTTTTTTTTCTATTTTTGTGTAAAAATCTTAATGCGGTTCACAGAATACATCTACTTACCAAGTTTCAACATTATAGTTCTTATAGTTTCGGAAATAAATGGCTGTGACATACACGGACAGACAGACAGACAGACAGACATGACGAATCTATAAGGGTTCCGTTTTTTGCCATTTGGCTACGGAACCCTAAAAAAGGGTGTATTAAGGTAGTGATAATAATATTTTATTGAAAAAGACTATTTCACTCGCATACCTACCTACTAGCACAGTAACTAGTGATAAACTGTGCGTATTTAACGTTCTTTGATGTCTAATTTCACCGTTTCCCAATCATTAATCGTAGCAGAAATGCAATGTCGTTCACGGAATCAATACTCTAGCTAGATATAATCCGCTCATTCGTCGTCGAACGGAGGGATGAAGTGTCCTAATGCAATGCCAAGGAGTTATAATAATCGCACAACGTAGGTAGTAGGTAGAGTCGAGGACATAAATATGTATACACTTAGTGAAATTCAACAACGATTTTCTCTTAAACTATCAATTGAAATTACAAGAATGGTGCTGATTTTGGTGTGATTCTGTTGTTTACAACTAAACTAATTTAGTCTCAATATATTTTTTTATAACAAAGAAAATAAGAAAAGTATGTAAGAAATTTAGTCCGTCTAGTAGTTTAGTATAACTACTAAATTGTATGTTATAAACAACTAGTCGCCATCAAAATTGATTACGTCTATTTACCCGCAAATGAAAACGGCAAAGACTAATTTGACAGCTTTATACAATAATGTTCTAACCTTTTTCAATAATGTTTGTAAGATGTGATGTGACTAAAATTAGTTTAATGCGATTTACAACAGAATCGGTACCATTATGCAGGTAATCTTTCAACATAAGACTAGCACAGTAGTAACTAAGGTACAACTGTGTAAATAATACTAGGTATTATGATTAATGTAATATTTCAACATTTGAATCTATTACAGTTTTTAGTCTTTGAAAGTGTAGGTAGGATACATTTATGTCCTCGACTGTACATTTAAAATATTTTAACGAATATAACCCCAAAGCCTAACTTCACTAAGTTACTGATATTTACACTACTAAATACGAATTACTATTACATTCGACGAATTTATCACAATATGATGATATTGAAATTGATGATTGCGTAAAATAGGAGTACTTTGAGCACAGATTACTGTGTAATAATCTTTTTTGCTTTGAGCATTTATAAAGCGGTGGTAACATTTATACAGTCTAGCATTTTAAACCATAATAGAACCTACAGACAGACTACGAGCTTTCATGAATTTTACATGAACTCTTTTATTCGGATCCAAATACGAGTACATTTGGTCGGTTATTTTTGTTTGAACGTAGCATTGATTTAGTCCACTTTGCATTTTTGCATTTTAAAAATGATATGATAACTTCGGGGTGCATTCCCTATGGTTTACTTTTGTTTTTTTTTCCCTTACTCATAAAGGGCTATTTGACAAATATACTGTTTAAAGGGTCACGTAAATAATGTCACATTATTTGACAATGACAATAGAGTGACGTTATTTACGTAACCCTTTAAAAAGTAAATTAGTTAAATTACGTTTCATGAGTAAGTGTATTTTTAATACTTTGTATGTGATTATGTTGCTGAAGGTGGTAAGCACACGAAGCCTAGAAGGTATACAACTGTATTTATGTAGAAGATTACCCTTGCTAGCCGCTCGTATCGCCCAATTCTTTCAAATATGGAGAGGAGTGCAAGGGCAATGGGTGCTTCACTCTTTAATACTGTGAACGGGTGGTTCTTAGGGGGCTTGACTCTGCAATTTGCTAGAATGTACTTTGTCCTTTTACCGCCGTGCCACGCAATTGTTGTCAGTGAGCCTATAAATTTTACGCATGTTTTGTTTTAAAAAGAGGTAGGTATCTAGTCTACCCACAGTCTACCGAATTGTTAAGTTTATAACAGGCTTTTCTCAGGTATTAGTGTGCGTGTACTTTTGATAAGTGCCTGCGAAAGTCTATTTGATTTAATAGCTTTGATTTTAAATTTAGGTGTTTTTCGCACTATCGAAAGAAAAAATTGCAGACGAAGTATTGAAATATTATCACAACATTTTCATTAACCAATGATGGGAAGTAGTAATGTTAGTTTTCTACCTTTATATTCATTTAAAATATCCTTTCTTTATGCAAATTACAGAGAAGCTTTTCTAAAAAAATATCTTTATTACATCGAAAGGGAAAATAATAGAAAGTAGTAAAGATTTAGTTATAATCTTGTCTCTATATATAAAAATTTATCCCTATTTCCCTTAGTGCTACAAAAAGTATAAAAAAAAGAAAAAAAAAGGATATGGTATTTACCTTTGATTAAGGATACATCCAGATTGAGTGTCGAAGTGGTGCACGCGTCGATAAAAATAGCCCCTAACTGTTAGGGGCTAAATAACATAAAAATAAATAAAATTGCAAAATAATGTTTAATATTTCAATTTCTCCCGATTGTAATTGTAATTGGAATGTTTCAACAACTGCTATCATTATGTACGTCACTATGACAAATAGAATGACGCAGAGGGAGCGTAAAACTTAGCTGTTACGCGCAGAAGCCTATAAAAGTTGGCCTGTTTTATATATTCGTGTAGTATGGCGACGTTCTTTCTAGGTATATTTATTTCTATGGTATTTACCATAGAGAACGCTTAGCATTATTTCTGAAAAAAAAAACCTCAACAATCGGCAGGGATTACCGGTCAAATACCAATCTTTATTTATTTTTTGTAAGGTCAGGTCAGGTAATATAATAGTACATTATGATACATGTGTGCAAAGTTGGTAATTACAGAGGAGGCGGTATCATGGTACATATATCTATATGTACCGTGGCGGTATTAAGCCGGATTAGAGAGCCGAGAGTGTAAAAATCAATGCACATGTCATACGACGTTCTACAACACACTTGCGAGGTAAAAACAGACTTGTATTTCTTGGACTTGTTTTTTTGACAATAATCAACCACACAATGAGAATGTTAACGAATAGGGCGCGCAGGTTTTTATTCTGACAGCTATCCGCTGTCAACATGTTTTACCCGTTTAAATTAAGAATGCGTCGTCTACTCACATCAATTGCATTGAGGTACAAACTTAACATAATCGGCATTATATTTATCACAAGACTGTGCGGTAATGTAAAGTAAAAAACACTAGTGCGTAATAAGCTGCGTAAAATTGGTGCAATAAATGTCACTTTACGAGCGAGTGTGTTGAAAAATTACATTTATAGTAATGCGTGTAAAAAACCCGCACTTATCACTCGCTTTTCCGTTTAAAAGAGTACTACGTTTTTACATGGATAAACGTGCGTTATGTGCAGTTTTTTTACACACGTGTGCTACTTAAGGCACACGTATCGTAATATACTATTACATAATAGTTAAGGACTGTTTTTTATGGTTAATTTTGAAAAAGGATGTTAATTAAATGTAAAATAGACAACACGTTGATGTTTATTATCGTTGTAGGGTAGTTGGAATGGATGGAAATATTTGGATACCAATAAACCAGGTTTTACGAGGTTATAGCAGGAACGTGGCCAAGTTTCAACCGCTATCAAAATCGTAAATAGGTATAATTTGTTCGCGGAATTACTACGTTTATTATCCACTAATTTATTAGCGAGTAATGTATGAGGCAAATTATGTGCGGGTTTTAATATACTTTGTTATCAATTTGTTAACAGTGTATTATAGGTACTTCAAATATCTTTGTATCTTATTTCGTGTTGTTAAAAATACCCTCTAATTCCAAAATATTGTAATAAATAAAATTCAGTATGTATAATATGTACGTCATTTAATATTCACTTATAGATAATATGATAATATAAATTAACACAGACATAGTAAAACAACAGCTCATAGACTAGAATAACAATTCGTATTTTTATCTGCTTAAACCATGCTTCAACATTTATCATTGAACAACGACATTTATAATCTTTATTATAAATTAATAAATATTCTATACTCTTCCTACAAACACGATTATATTAAAACATAATGGTAAATTATATAATTTCACCAACCCCGAATTAAAATAAAATTGTCACAGACACGAGTATTTTCATTGAGTTTCCCTCGTTTTATGTCACTTTGAGTTATTCAATACGATGTTCGTTCTAAACTAGATAATTAAAAATCAACTTTAGTGGAAAGCGAATTTATTAATTGGAAACAGTCTTTTGGACTGAGGGAAATAGTTTTTTTTTTAAGATTTTTCAGTTAACATTAAAGAAAAAGAAAAAAATTTTGGATAGGTTATTGTTTGACCACAATGCCACAATATCACCATATTAAGTGAGGATATCACCAAAGGTGGTAAGCAAACAAATCTTTGAAGGGTTCAGACGTGCAACTGCAAAAACACCATCCGACAAACATCGCCTTAATAATTTGTAACATTTCATTCATTCTCATAATTTTATTCTTTGGTTTATTAGTTAAAATATATCTAGCTAGATATTTGATACTGTTCCATGGGCACTAAACAAAATTTTCTGTAGTCTTAGATCCAAGACAAGTTTAGTTATGAGTATACTTCCCAGATAAGGAATTGCAATGTAATATTATTATTTCGTATAATATCTCCATATTTTAAAACATCGATCGAAAAATACTTGTGGGTAAAGTAAAAATTCAATAAAAGCAAATGTAGAATTGTAGACGGATTGCACCACACTTAACCGGTGGTTATCACGTTGCAGGCATTTTATCATCGGAATTAAAAATTATCTACAAAATACAGAACTTGGGTGCGTTAGGCTATTGAATTAATTTCCAGTAGCAAATAAAACAAACGCAGTAACTTAGATTTCTCATAATTTCCAAATGTCTATAAAAAAATCTCACAGGTCAAGTTTCATTCGAATCACCAGTCATTTACTGACAAGAAGAAAGAATCCATAAAATACTATACAAACTTTCGCATTTATAACATTTTACTAGGATCAATAGAATAACGGTGTATGGCCATTGACCATGCTAAAATATGTTATTTTTTATTTTACTGAAGGTCACGTTAAACGCCTCACAATGAATATTTAATTATGATTTAACTGTTAAACATAGTTAAGCTTAGTGCAATTCGCTTTAAAAGTTTTGTTTCTAACAACTTGTTGGAGATTCCGAGTTGGACGGCGGCGATGAGTAAAAGCGTTACATTCGTATAAACTATATCTAAAATTAACAGTATAATGCAATTCAAATTAAATTCTGTTTTATAGAACAATTCATACAATTCTTAATTTTTTATACAATACTTCCCTTTCATATTTTTTTCTACTAAGGCGAATTTTCATGGCGTTATTTTAGTACTCTCATATTTACTTAAAATTATTGGCGTTTTAGAAACTGTATCTACGAAGCTTACTACGAAACGTTTTATAATGTTTTGTATCTAAGTATTTGTATATAATATATAAAACCTACACAAATAACGCCTTGTAAAATTACGAGCCCATAGAATTAAGATAATTAACAAAACAATTAATATTTTCTCAAAAATAATTTCAAAAAAAAAAGGACAAATCAATACCCAATAATCTCATTTTTTTTTTCTAAACCTATGGAATATTTCAGAAAATTATCATTACGATACACTAAAGTAATACTTCAGTAGGTAAAGCTAACGATATGGAGGAACCCTGTAGGAGAAATCGTTACATCTACGATACAGTTGTAGTAAATATTTATAGGAAACATTAATATTTGGTCACCGTTCGGTCGGGAAGGTCGAGTAGAGACGGGTATACAAAGCGATTAAAAAATAACTATTCATTATAATTATACACCGAAGCTGACTCGACTTCGAACCACATACACAGTTATTGTCTTTATACACACATTTATCAGCAAAACTACTCTAAACTTATTACCCGTTTTTTATAAAGCGTCATTTTTGTCGTTAGGCTTGTGTTGAGGCCACGAGAGAAGGAGTTGCTCATCGGCATGGTAGTCTAAATGCATGTTCTCTGATATGGCAGGGGAGAACGACAGACCTCCTAAAAGGGCACCACTTGATCGCGACTGCTGTCGGCAAAGCGGTCGACGTGTCGGCGAGTCACTCTCATCTGACATGGCTCGAGTCACTGTGATGCGAGGTGACTGCCTTCTACGTCGATCTCTCGACCCAGTCTCTTCGAGTCCCAAAGCTCGACCTAGAACTACATGCGGTGGAGCACGAATTAATGGGATAGCAGATGTCCGCGGTCGCGGTATCTCTTCCTCCTGAGAATCTTGCAACATATTGCAAGACGCTGCGCGCTGTGCCGGTCGTTCTGACCCACGAGAACCCATTGCTGCTGCATCGGATAACCTTCTAGTGGTCGGCGGTCTTATGACTCCTGAACCTGCCGACAATGATGGTCTCCTAGATCCGCAAGCACTGGGTGTTCGGGCTTGAATCTCTTGCGTCACTTCACTTTTAGTCATTCGCTTCCGTCTATAGTTTCTGAGTGAATCTCGAAGTGGTCTACTTCGAATACCATAAAGAATGCCGTTGACTGGCGGTGCCGCTGCTAGCAATACCGCTGACAGCGCAGCTAATGGTTGCGGTGGAACCGCCACGGCGGGCCATATCAAAATACAGTAATATGGAAAATAGAGAATAGCTAGAGATCCGAGTGGTTGAACAACTGCTGATAGTGCCCTTCGTCGCGGAGGTGGTGGCGGTGCAAAAGGGTTTCTTTGATGCGTTACAGTAACTTGTGCCGATAACGTCACCTCATATATTGCTGCTGCAATCCTGTGTCGATGATATCGAGCAATACGGAGGATTTTGAGACTACACAGTAGAACCAATGCGGTGGGCAGTAAAAGAGTTAACAAGGCGTAGAGTAGACAGAATCCTAATCCGGAAGGTCCAGCCCCGCAATTAGGAGCGCAACCCCCGAGGCCAGAATTGTAGGCCAGTGGAGGTTGCGCTGCTGCGAGAGGCGCCAAGAGGGCTGCCGTCGCTATCCAACCACACACTACGCAGATCATTACCTGGAAAGATAAGTAAAAGAAATTAGGAAAAAAAATATTACCTATTCATTGTAAAACGAAAAGAATTTCCAGTTTTATTTTACACTAGCTGTCCCCCGCGGATTCGCCCGCGTTCCCAGGATATAAATGCCAAATTTTATGATGATCTGTTGAGTAGTTGAGGCGTGAAGGCGTAACAAACAAACAAATAAACCAACAAACTCAGTTTCGATTTATTTTTATACAACTTAGTCGGTAAACAAGCATACGACCCACCTGATGGTAAGCGGTTACCGCAGCCATATGGACGCTTGCAACACAAGGAGCATCCCTCACGCGTTACCAACCTTTCCCCTCTTCCCTATGAGCTCTGGCGACCTTACTCCGCACACGAAAACTACTTTACACAACATAAAGTTATTTGGCTGCGGTATTCTGTAAGATGGAGGTACTTCCCCAGTCGAGCTGCTCTTTGAGCGAATAAACGCTATGCTCTACCTCTCTTATTCTCTTTTATAATATTAGTTAGGATAGGATTCCGATCCTAGCACCATCCTAGCACAATATATAAGGAACAAATTGTTTTGCTTATATTAAACAACTAGCTATGGACTTAGTTGTCGACGAAATTCCGATACGTAGGGTAGTTCATACTGCACTCTAGCCACCTATATCCTCTCGGCCTCTTTTGGTGAAATACCTAAAAATCTTTCATCCATTGCTTCTTCTGTGGATTTTAGATTCTAGGTATTACAATCATTTGAAAGAATCTTGTGATCAATCAAAATATGTCACACCATTATTCTTTAGCTGCTTCCCTTTTGGTACCTACATCCATTAATAGGGCTGCTGGACTCTTTAATAATACCTTCGTACCTTTTTGGCAGAAACAATTGCAGCATAGTGCAGAGGTGCGGCGATGGCGGCTGCTCTGTCTGCGTGTAAGCCACATACGGTCCACAACTGCAATGGATGCAGTGCGTGGAGCAGCGCGCCACAAGCGCACGCCCCGCTACCGCCACACAGTGCAGCGCCACTTGCGAGCGCCCCCACCGCTCCCAAGTGTACCAGTAGCACTGATGATGCTGATGCTGGCTGGAAATATCAAATTTTGCTATTAGGAACCAAATTATAAAAAATCCATGGAAGGCGTAAACACTGCGAACAAATTAACTACAACTAAAAATAAAACCGGTCAAGAGCTAAGTCTGAATCGCTCACCGAGGCACCCGACCTTTCTTGGACGTATTTTACTTGTTTTGGGCCATTAACTGTTATAAAAAAACGGACCACATTACCTAAGTTTGATGATTTCGAAAAAACTGTTCTATCTAGTTAGAAACTTGGTTCTATTTTTTGTTGTAATATTTACTTAGATGGATATCAATTGTAATTATTTTTCGCATTGCAAAATTCGGAGATAAGGAAATTGTATTTTGTTTGTCATTGTTCATCATTTTCCAAACCCTACGCAATATAAAAGAAATTAAAATCCTATTTTTAATTTCCAAATAAAGTCCTTTCATATGATACCCCATCTAAAGTTATACCCTACTTTGATATTGAACTTAATTCAGCCGCTTTTGCAAATAAAAAATAACAATATAAAAAAAGTCATTTGCTTGGGTAATCAATATCTATAAAAACTATAGCATTAGTGGTTGCTGAAATTAAGCACTGTGCCAGACGAAGAGGGCACCATAAGGGTTCCTTTTTTAGCGTTTTGGTCCGGAAACCTAAAAATCATACGTGGCATTTAGAACTTGTGTCTAAGCATGCATTATATGTTCCCCAGAACTTACTTTAGGCCAGTCAAATTAGATCCATAAAAAGCGTTTTGAAAAATTAATTTCCAGCAAACTGGATACAGTTTTAATACCATCATTCAAGGTATTCCTGTTTTGTTACCAACGTTTTCTTTGCGGCCCAGTACCTACATAAGTTTGCAATTGATAAATATTCCCGTTAATTATCTTTTGATTTCGACTGTACCACTAAACCGAATTTGAACCTTTTAATATTGAATGGAATGATATTTTCGTACCGTTTTCGAGCTACAAGCAAAAACTAATAAAAGAGCGAAAATTATGCAGTTACTTCGCTCCCAAAAGTTATGCACATCCCTGGGATTGCTCAAACTCGGATTACAATTTTGGGAAAAAATCTAATTTGACTAGCCTACTTACGCCCAGTTACTCAGCACCTCAGCACATACAAATTACCTATAAGTATAAGCTCTATTAGCTAGACGTATATCCCTGGCAAATACCATAAATAATATTGTCAGAGCTAGATCTAACTGTATGAATTTACGAATAAGCTGTGATATTCCTAAAACGTGGTCAAAACAGACTACCAACATTAGTAATATTACGTTATTAGCGAGACGCGTAGACAAATAAAAAATGGTAGCATTGATTATCACATATTTTCTCAATGCTTTCAAACTCGTAATAAACAGCCAAAATTAATTATCCCACCAGATATAATTAAAAGGTTTTTTTCACCAAGCCAACCATAAAAATTCGAAACACTTTTGTATCTTGTCGCATGCATTTGTCCCCTTTTATCAAAATTCGTGAGAGGATACTAGGTACGCGAACGATGTTCTTTGTTTAGTTTGGACTCCCAACGAGCTTTGTTCACTTTCCACATTTTTACTCATACTTTTATCTAGAATGTTGGAAAGGAAACCAGTATTAAACTGGAGATTTCCCTTGAAGTTTCCACATAATGGACACATAAAACAGGTATCTGTGTGCACGTAACTGAGAGAATACTTGACGATAAACACGGATACGCTATTATTGACTACCTTCGGAAGTCTGTGATGGTTCCTGTCGTTTTAAAATTCAATAGCTTTACTTTTGTTTGTTTACTTTGATTTACAATGGATTTAAAAACCTCATATTGTTTTTTTACCGTGTTATAAGTAAATCTTGGTTTATAGCCGTTAGTGAGGCGTGAAGAGGTAACAAACAAACAAACTTACCATTGCATTTATATTATTAGTAGGATTTTAACTAAATAATTATTGAATGAAAACTGTGTATTAGTAAATGTCTATCCTTTTTAGCCAATACATTTAACTAAATAAAAACAGGCTACTTTTTTATTACGAGAACCGCATGGCTAGTAATTCATACAAACACACACACACACACACACACACCCCCCCACACTTACACATACACCAAACACACACTTTGCGCGCGTTTCGTATTTTTGTATCTTAGCTTCTTTATTGTTACTAAATAAAACCTTTCAACTTATCACGAAATGTCTTGGAAGAGCGGGATCTCCTAACACAAGCAAAATTTTTGCTTAAAAGGAGTTTCCAAAAATATATTGTAACCTAAGATAAGTTATTGGAAATAAATTTATTATTATTTAAAAAAAAAAAAAAAAATTATTATTATTATCATAGTTATCGCTTTTTACTTTTACTCAACACATTAATCTTGATCGAAGTATCCAAGTATCCATGTCATAACAATATATACCACTTTAAATTACTTCTTTTTTTTGTATGCATTTAATCTCTACTGTGTGACGCTTTTAAAGCTTCTAAAGCTTCTTCTTCTTCTGCTAAAGGGGATAAATGTGGTCTATAAAATATGTGATTTGACAGTATTAGGCACATTTTAGTTAAAAGCAAACTAGGCCCACAATTTTAACAGTTATACGGGTGAAAGAAACCAAAATCGTTTCTTTGTGTTTGTTTATACCACAAATTAATAATAGACCGAAGAGACAACTGAAACAACCAAAATACTGTACCAATAGGTACTATCATTCAATTTACTTGGCCAACGCACATTTTCGTAGCAAAACACTGTCCCCAGATACACAGTTTCATTACTAAAAACATGGCAAAGGTTACGTAAATAGATATACAAGCCAAACGGAGCTCTATTAGTAGGCTACATTTTGAACGCAAAGGGTCGGAGTGTGTATGAAATATTAACTAAGTACCCTGCACAAGAGGTCCATAACACACGACATTTTGGAAAATAGCTATTATATGAATAAAGAATTGCGTCTCTGAATATATCTATTTCTGCTTAATGCTGTTTTTGTGTATTTGAGCTGTGTGAAATCTAACCACGGGGAATAAACTTATACTTATGTGCCTTACCAGTGCCTAAACTGAATAAATTTTTGATTTTGATTTTATACTCGTACCAGCTATTCTCCGCTGTTTTACGCGTGTTCCTGGGATAAAACGTAGCCTTCTTCTCCATACCACAGGTTATTTGCGTGACCAATTTCGTCGTGATCGGTTTAGTAGTTAGGGCGTGAAAAAGTACCAAACAAAAAAACTGTTGTCAGTAAATTCAGAATGTACCTAAGTATTATTAAACGAATGTAAGCTTGTTTTGCTGAGTTTATTGCCGGCTGTGCTCAGAAAATGCAATCTTCCGAACCTGTATTAGAGTCAAACTTTTCATAAGTAGGTAACAGCGAAGGTTTATTTGAATAAATAATTTTGATATCGTTTTTTTTTTTTTTATACAACTTAGACGGTAAACAAGCACACGACCCACCTCGAGCTGCTCTTTGGGCGAATAAACGCTTTGCTCTACCTCTCTCAAATACTCATGCTTATGTAATGCTAGAAACTAAATACGATCCTTCAAGTTTACACAACGAAGCGTGTTTTCCTCTACGCCAATCTTTAAGAAGGGTCTCAATTATACATAAAACAATATTAATAACCTGAATGTTCAATTTAATAATGTATTATACCTCATTACTTTGAGGATCATTTTACACTGAGGCATACAGACGTATGCTGAGTAATTCAAACACCAATGAGAAGTCTTATCATGAATTAGACAAAATTGATGTATGTATACCTATTATAAGCCGGCAAGAAAATGAAAGTTGCTTAAATAAACGGGATCGTTAACTGCACGTAGAATTTATTAACTCTGAGCCTGCAACAAGCCTGCGAATCATGAATGAAAAGATAGCTAGAAAAAAAAACATTCAGACTAGCGTTCATAATCATATTTATATATGAAATTTTCAAGGCAAACTATAAGTTAAACACTGGATTACAAGCCTAAATGTTCCATTTACTTATGTATCTACGTGTTTAGCTAATAATTAATTAATTATCATGAAATCTGAGTGTAGCCGCCGGATATCGTAAGGGGCATTGTATCCGGCCTCGGTTAGGGATCGCCCACGATAAAGCTACTATAATCTCGTCGTCGTAAGTGTGATGTGAAGAAACCGACTATACGTTGCAATTTCGTGAAAGAACGAATAGGTTATTTATTATTTATTTTATTAAATATTTATTTAAAGTTTTATTAAAAAAAAATGAATGTTTTATGTAGTTTCTTGTTTTAATATTTCGCTGACTTCAAATCAGTGTAAGATTAGAGTTATTTCATACTTTTAGTGTATTTTGAAGTCGATTTATTTTTATTTATTTCGTCATTTTTAGTTTTTCCTAAATGCACTACTCCTTTGACACCACACCCGTAGCTCGTATCAAAACAAGCCAGGCCGTTACACATATTTGTCTATATCTTGAAAACTACTGAACCGATGTCGATGAAACTTGCACTGTTTCCTAAGTTGAAGTAAATGTATCCAATTATGTAATCCAATTAATATCTTCGGAGGTATGCGTGGACAAACATACATACATACACCTATGAAAATTTGTATATAGCCTAATCTTCCCAGTCAGTTCTCAAGTGATTCTCTTACCAACAAACGTTATTTCATTTATATATTATAATAGTTACTGAATGGTCATATAGGTACAAAACCAAATGTTTAAGTTTTATTTAAGAGAGGTAGAGCGTAGCGTTTATTCGCTCAAAGAGTGAGTTGAGTGAGCGATGCTTCGTGTGTTGCAAGCGTCCATATGGCTACGGTAACCGCTTACCACCAGGCGAGCGAGCCGTATGTTTGTTTACCGACTTAGTCGTATAAAAAAAATACTCCAGGTTTATAGTGATATCTTGTTACTGTCTTATTATTAGTATAACCAGGGAGAAACAAGCTCGTATAACTCAATCCGATGTCTGTTAGGTATATGCCTATAAAATAATAAATTTTAAAAACAATTGGTTAAAAAAGAGGCGTTATTTAGCGACGCTCCCTTTCACTCGCCATCAAGTGGTCTACATACACTACATCCGGTGGAGAAGCAACAAGTGGCTATAAAGGAAAGCCGCCCGCTGCGACAGCTCACTTGTACATTTCTGTACAAGACTGTACAATGTACATTTGTGTACTATATATTATGTACATTGCGTTTCATGTATAAGATTGTTTATTTGAAAATAAATTATTTTGTTCTGAAATTGATGCTGGTCATGAAGACATATTACCGACGCCCATTTTTAAACAGGGCAAGGAAGATATTGCATAATATTCTCATAATACTCGCCTGTCATAGATGTGATATTTGTTGAAGATTCTATTCTCAAACCATTTTCGTTGTCTAAAAAAGAAAATACATGACAGGTTGTCTAAAAATATAGTGAAAAATTCGTATGTTGAGAAAAGTGTTTTCCTTGAAATAAAGCCTTAAAATACCATAACCTTCGTATTTATTAACATCATTCGAGTTCTGCTGATTTGGTGTACTTACCCCTAGAGTTACACTTGACTAATAGAGGAACTTCAAGTCAGCACTATTCCAGATATCTACTATATAAAAATAAGTCGGGTTTTCCTTCCTGACGCTATAACTCCAGAACGCACGAACCGATCCCATAGTACGGAAATCCTATACAATGCGAGATCAGCTTATACTGGAAATGTATAGCTTGATCTGTAGCCGCGTGTACAGCATAGAAAAATAAATGAAGATGATATAGTAAGCTGACTTGTAAATCTTTTGATAAAAGTTTCCTTTCTTGTATTTACTGAGGAGTTATTGATTTATTAAATGTTCATAAAGATTACTAATAAAGATAATCTCAATGACAGGAAATAAAGGTAAAACATAGAGGTGCATCTACGCTACGCGAAACGAGCACGAGCCGAGCCTCTCTTCGTTGGTCGCTCGCGGTATCAAGTGTAGACAGACATCATAGAATAATAACTAGCACATCAAATAGCACATACACAGAGCCTATAACACGAGCGCGATGCGAATCCATGTGTTCGTCAAAAAACTGTCATTTAGCGGAACGCTCGTTTGAGGTTCCCAAGTCCGTCCACGCCATAGATTTAGAATTTTCTACTACGTCTATCCTTCATCTAAGATCCCCGTTACGCGAATTCGTGCTCCGCGTGTGCTCGGCTCGTGCTCGGTTCGCGTAGCGTAGATCCAGCCTAAATAACTTTATGCGTGGGAATACGTCACAAAATGGTTTGTTATACTACGAGCATACTACGAAATAAAATAATAGATATTATACCAACATAACAGGACATCCCAATCAGATTATAAATAAGTTATTTTTTTACCGATCGAGCAAATATCTAAAGACTTTTTCCGTTTGCTCATTTTGTATTCGTCGAATATCTTTACCTTTATTTTACTTTGTGTAACTTTTGGGCACAGTTATGTAGGAACAAATAATATGATACTGTGTGCACAAAATTAAAGTATGTGTGCACAACGGATCGTTCTACAATGTACGGAATTCTGTTTCTTTGTCCAATTTATAAAGAGTTGGAGATACAGTTAAATATGTCGATAATAGTTCGGTGAAAAAAGCAAGCACCTAACAATTGTGTTCAGGGAGCTTGAGAGCCTGTTCTCTTGTAGGCTTTGTGAACCTTATACAATTGGGCACATCATCACTTACTCTGGTGAAACCATGGTCTTTACACGCCTATCCATAGTAAAACAACCAGCGATGTGCTGCGCAGTATAGGGTTCTACACCTAGAACGATGAGGTATAATCAAACACAATCAATCAATTGCTATCCTTAGGCTGTTTTTCCACCAGAGATGTGCTATGCGACGTTACTGTGGATGTGTTTCATATCCACCAATCATATTCTTTGGTGAACATAGCTTAGCACTGCTGGAAACGGATTCAACTAAGATATGTTTTTTATATGGAAGGATGCGTGCTTTTTTTTACTAAGTCGGTAAACAAGCATACGGCCCGCCTGATGGCGGTTACCGTAGCTATATGGACGCTTGCAACACAAAAAGCATTGCTCACGCGTTACCGACCTTTCCCTCCCCTATGAGCTCTGGCGACCGTACTCACGCGCAGGAACACAACTTTACACAACATAAAGTTATTTGGCTGCGGTATTCTGTAAGGTGGAGGTACTTCCCCAGTCGAACTGCTCTTCGAGCGAATAAACGCTATACCTCTCTCAAAATGTGCTATGGATGTGTGTTATGGATGCGTGCTATGGATGCGTGCTACGGATGCCTGCTATGGATGCATGCTATGGATGCGTGAGCGCCTGTCCCCACACTGCGCCGCCCTCGCCGCTTCCCTACTATCGATACATCGCATAGCTCGAGCTGTGCATCTTTCTCGCGCAGCTACTTTAGCGGCGCATCTTCATAGCAGCCATAATCTTATCTACTCTAAAATACGTCACGCGCATATTTAAAATCAGTTTTCGAACGGTG
This sequence comes from Achlya flavicornis, assembly GCA_947623365.1. NCBI lineage: Eukaryota > Metazoa > Arthropoda > Insecta > Lepidoptera > Drepanidae > Achlya > Achlya flavicornis. Next base: position 11,185,526 of record OX392467.1, read on the forward strand.
GTATTAGAAGTACCGCGATCAATGGTTCGATCAGTGCAGAGTAACTTGTTTAATAGACTTATTCAGACGGTGGCTGACTCGGAGTGTGACTGAAGACTGACTCGATACTGGCATAAAATAAATAATGTAAGGCCTACTACAAGCTTTTACCTTAAAAATAAATAAATTAATATCCTGGGACATTCTTCACACATGCATATCTGATCACAACAAAACCCTTCTACGTTTAAAAAAAACATCGAAATCTCTCTTTCTCTTTAGAAACTCCTTCCTAAAGAGAATGAGAGAGTGATAGCACAGATTTGGTTGTGATACTGAAACCGAAAAAGAAAACCATAGATAAAAGGGAAAGAAAACATCACATGAAGGCTTCACACTGACATTGTTGATATTATGATAAATACAATCTAATAAAATTACTGTATAAGTAACAAAAGTGGAAATTCTATATTAAATAAACAAAATGTTCAACTTAAGATGATGGTATAAGGATATAGAAATGAGGAGGGAGTCGATATATTATCTAAAATAACTCCTCATTTGACTAAATTGTAAGTTTTCTGGTTCCCTCGCCCTCTTTCCTACTCTGCCATTATTTTCAATCTTTTGAGATTATGATTGCTCAAGGTTTCCTATCAAAGTCCAGTGTATTTAAAAGATATAGCGATGGAAGAAAATTCGGCGGAGAAAACATCGCGAGGAAAACCATAGGAAGATACTTTATTGAACTAGGCTTGGCTGGTCAACACCCTTAAGTTGAAAGTCTGAAATACTCGGCGATGTATTTCAGATTCCCTTCCTGGGTTTGTGTGATTCGACCACTTTATGCCTGATTGTACCGGTACAATTTTGGTTAAACTCAGCTTCCCTCCTTTTGAATAAAATTAATTAGGTAGGTATACAAAGTATCTCATTGGACCCTTTACTGTAATTTCATTGTATTACAATACGTTACTGTAAGTACCTACTTTAGTATTGTAATATATTTTAAGATTTCAGATGTATTATTTGAAACAAAAACAATTTCAACTAAATCAACATGTGCTGTATATTCACTTGTTGTGGTTGGGTGATAGATCTCGTACAGAGGTAATTCAATTTTAATTTAAATCAATGTTAAATTTCATAATTGGTTTTCTAAAGCACTTACATCAGCGGAAGGGAGTAAGTACCAATTTTCAATTACCTTACCATATTTTCAACACACTAGCTCGTTAAGTGACTTTTATTGCACCGTTTTTAGTATCATAAGACAGCTTGTTACGCACTAGTGCTTTTTACTTTAAATTACCCCGCAGTTTTATGGTTGGTATAATCCTGATTATGTTAATATATGCAATTGATATGTATGTAGACGAAGCATTCTCAAGTAAACCAGACGGCGCATTGCTGTAAAAAAAAACCTACGCGCCATATTTGTTAACGTTCTTATTGTGTTATCATCAAAAAATCTAGTCCATGAAATACAAGTCTGTTTTTTCGTCGCAAGTGTGTAGAAAAACGTCGTATGACACTCTCTCATCGCTCTCTAATCGCTTAATTAATACCGCCGCGTCTGTAATTACCAACTTTGCAAACATGTATCATAATGTACTATTCACTATTCTGCAAAAAACAAGATCATTATTCTGACTGTTGCATGTTCCGTTCCAAGATTTGTGTGTTCACCACCTTCGGCCACATCACTGACAACTTTGAGATTTTGGTTAAACACAGGCTTTTTGTTTTTTATTGATACAGGAGTATATTTTTTCTTCTCTTAATAGGGTTTGGACATTCGCAATGTCGTGTGTCATCAGCTCTGCAATTTGTTGTGTCTGTTTGACTTCGTCTATGGCAGGTATCGCGCTGGGATACAACTACTCACTGGCCGAGTACATTGATTTGAAAGGTGAGTCTTCAATACTAAATTGTTATGTAGCCGCCGTAAAGTTAAAATAATGTAGGTATGTTGTGCGAAGTTACCGGCTTTGATTTATACAAAAATAGGAAGAGATTCCAACTTCGACGTGGATATTTATTTGTTCACTAGATTCTCGAAAACGGCTTAAAGTATATAACATTGAGGTAGATACCGGGATGATCCCATATAGTTTTATTATTATCTGATCAAGGAATGTGAAGATATGACATTTTCAATGGGACAGAGCTTTATAAAATGCAGCGATTGAAATATTTTATTCAATATTGTCCCATTGCAATACTATCTAAACTTGTAAGATTACGTAAGTAAACAGTATACTGAAATCCATGCACTCTACCTAACTTTTCAGAGATAATAGGCGTAAAAATACTTATTTTTTTTACCTGCTCCATATTTCATAAATATTTAGAGACCGTTATTTTAAATATTACAAGTTGTTTTGTATTTCAGAGACCAACGTATCCGTTTACATGAAGCGTGGTGTGTTCGACGACGCTGTCGTAGACGACAACCAATGGCGACGAAGTGGTCACCTGCCTGTCGCCGGCCACATTGCTGAAGACAATCGTAAGTAACTGTTAGCACAACACCATACAAGTCAGTTGGATAGCAAGCTTATAGCCCATCTATTGGTAAGCAGTTATCGTAGCCCTTTGGACACTTTCAATACCGGGAGCATCACTCACGTGCTACCGACCCTCACAATCCCGGATAAACACTGATGACTCACGCGCAGCAACGTAACACTTACTTGGTTGCCTATTCATTAATTTATATATAAATTTATTCTGTAAGGTATTTCACCAGTAGAGCTGCTCTTTGAGAAAAAAAAACTCTATGCTTTATCTCTCTTACAAACATATACTTAATATTTTTCATAATTATTTTATTCTATCAGTATTGACTGGGGCTCCCGACGAAGGAGAAATGCCGCAGCGTTCGGGTAGAAGGCTCGATAATTCCATCTATGAGGCGGATGATCGGAACAGATTCGAGGGGTCTCTCCTGAAGCTTACAGCTAAGCCACCTTATTCAAGCATTACTATAACTGGAATTACACTTGACCCTGACCTGGAGAAGGTTAATTTTAATTGTTGAATTCATAGATCTGATTTAATGGAAATATGAGGTAATGGTGCTGATTCTTTTGCCAATAGCACTAAGCAGTTGGACTAATAGTTCATTTGTAAATTTCTTATATCGTTTCTTGTGTTCATTGTTTGTAAGAGATATAAGTGCTATACTAAATTAGTTTAGTCATTAACAGCAGGAATGGCACCAATACTCTTTCTATGTGAAACTTCTATATATACGCGATGTATATATTATGTTTCGTACACGTACCATACAACTCTTCCAGTATGTTATTCTTTTAAAAATAATCGCATGCTATCCAACATCGTTAAGTAACCTTAAATCAATAAAATAATATTTCAGATATATTCTGACCACGATAGGGATTCGCCTGAATTTGTGAAAGCTGTACAGAGTCTCATTAACATGAGAAAGTCGGCCTCGGCACGACAAACTACTTTTGATGGAAAACAGAAGGTAAAAACGTATTCATAATTATAATGTAGTCTGCTTTGATACTTATTTGTACCAGTATCAGCAGCGTATATATACATTTATGATTTTTATCTACGTGGTGTAAAACTGTTAATGTTGTACTTCACGGTGGTGTCTTATCTCCGCTTCTATTAAAATATTGATTACTAATTTTGAACTCATAATATTTCTTCTCTCTATCATTTGATCTCCTAATTTACAAAAAAAATCTTGCTTTCTATCCTATTAACCTCGGAAGGAATTCCGTCGCAATGCATTGTTTGCAGTATTTGTTCATTTTATATCTGTTTGCTACCGTTTTCTAACAACATAACACGTAAGTTATTTATAACATATGCCATCTGCGAGTGAAAGTCCCGTCAAAATCAGTCCAGCCAGGAACAAACAGACAGAAGAATAGTAGAGCGCTGGTTTATTCACTCAAAGAGCAGCTCGAATGGGGATGGGGAAGTACCTCCACCTTACAGAATACCGCAGCCAAATAACTTTATGTTGTGTTTGTGTTCCTGCACGTGAGTATGTTCGCCAAAGCTCATTATGGAGGTAGGTTCGGTAGCGCGTGAGTGATGCCTCGTGTGCTGCAAGCGTCCATATAGCTACGGAAACCACTTGCCATCAGGCGGGCCGTACGAATGATTACCGACTTCGTCTTGGGTCTTGATTACCGACTGGGTATAATTCCGGAAAATCTTACATATTATGCATTTAGTAAAAACCTGTTATTTTGACATTACAAACAGACACTTGAATGCTATTTATTTGTATACATTGTTAAATTATAATTTAAATTAATTTCAAGTAAATTAAATATCAGTGAAGTTATTCCAATATATTATAACTACATTGCTTCCGCCTCCGCCCCGGAGTTTCATCAGCGTTGAAAATGGATCAATACTGTCTACTATGTTAATAGGATGCAATCTGTCTCTAGGACAAGTTCATACAATACCATATAATATATACACGATAAATTATGATTTATGACGTGTTTAATGACAAAATATATGAACACACTTTCACATTTATAATATGTTTTTTTTACCCCTAACGCTTGTTACACAACCCTAGAACATACAATATGCTGATCATACCACATCCAAAATGCTGATGTCGCATCACCTCATTTTAATGCAAGTTAAGTAATTGCGTCAACCAACGCAAGGCGCCGCATCAGCAGATCGAATATCAACGGACCGGTAGCGACGGCTCGAATTATTCACTTAGATTCTAACATCGAACTTGGTAACACTTTGTAATTGTAATGTAATAATATTCTTTTAATATTAAATTAAATTAAATTAAATTGGTTTTTTTTGGAACTATCGCTGCCGCTAAACGTAATTGGCGCAGTCGGTAGGATACTCAAGTCAGTGCGTATAGGCGAGAAGACTTTCTTACATCGAAAGGACCGAAGAGGAGCCCTGCGTTGCTGACCGGTTATCAAACCTTAGACGAGTATCCAGAATCTACGGAAAGCTGCAGCATAGACGGTATCCAGACATCGATACATCCAGAGAACCAAAGAAATGATATTGTAAGTACACAGAATCTTTCTTGTGTCCTTCCCCTCTTTGTGTTAATATAATCCTTCCAAGATTTTCCATCCAAGGCAATCTCGGACTTGTAATCTTAAGTTAGATAGGCAGAGTCAGCGTATAGAACAAATAGACGCTAATAGAAACGTAGATAAGATGTCGGAAATAGATACCATTTATAAAGCACTTCGATTATTACCAGAGTTCGATGGTAATTCGAACGTGTTAACGCGTTTTATTAAACTTTGCGATTCATTAGTTTTACAATATGTTAGGCCCGAAGGTAATGACTTATCGAATATTGCCATGATCAATGGGATCTTGAATAAGATCACAGGACCCGCCGCACGTTTAATCAACTCGAATGGTATACCAGACAACTGGACAGGCATACGCGAATCGCTTGTGAATAATTTCGCCGATCATCGTGACGAGTCCGCGTTGTATAATGATCTTTCCCTACTTAATCAAGGCAATACTACCCCTCAAGAGTTTTATGAGCGTTGTCAGAATCTTTTCAGCACCATAATGACGTACATAAGTCTGCATGAATCTTTACCAACCACTATAGAAGCCAAGCGAACTCTGTACAAAAAGTTAACTTTACAAGCTTATCTTAGAGGTCTTAGGGATCCATTAGGAGCACGTATCAGGTGCATGCGTCCTGACACTATTGAAAAGGCTTTAGAATTTGTTCAAGAGGAGGTTAACATTTTATATTTACAGCAAAGGAGTGATACTGTCCCCGAACGTAAAATGCAATCTCAGTTAGTACAGAATTCGAACCCTAAGCAATCATATACTGTACCCTTATTTAATTTGCCACAGTCTAAGCCAGCGCTCATGTATAATATGCCCGGAACATCACGACCACCCATGCAATCTTATATGCAACCTTGGAAACCAAATCCACATCCAAATCAGTTTCAGCAAAATCGTGGTCCCACACGCACACAGCAAATGTTTAGAGCACCCCCGCCAAACTACAACCCCCAAAGTAATGTCTTTAGAATGCAGCCTAGAAATCCACCAGTGAATCCAGGGTCAAGCGGACCAAAGCCGATGAGTGGTGTAAGCCATTACGTGACTAAGCCCTTGCCTCCAAGCGGGCATGATTGGCGGAAATTTGGCAACCCTCCACCACAAAATTATTTTAAGTCTAGGGAGATGAATTTTAATCAGTGCTATGAATATGATCCTTATTATAATGATTTTTCAGATTATGATTATGATACTAATTACTGTGTTGATTCCAGCGACTACTATGATCAGACTTTTGACCAATATTCCCCGTATTATAACCCCATGATTTCGTGTGATGATTCCCCTCAGGAATCAACCCCTAATAATGAAAATCAGGATTTTCAGAAAGACCCCCAGTCAGACAAACCCATATAGAAATAAACTTACAGACTCAGAGACAGTTACCTTACATAGAAATTAGCTCACCCCCTCTTAAATTATTAATAGATACTGGAGCTAACCAGTCATTCATAAGCCCAGAAGCTGTTGAAACATTTTATTCAGACATTCCTCTTAACTACGTCCCGTTCGAAGTCACTAATGTCCATGCTACTAGTAGGAATGAATATTCTATTTCTGTACCATGTTTTCAAGAACTTAACGATAATGCCGAGATCACACTTTTCATATACAAATTTCACGATCATTTTGATGGGTTAATTGGGTCAGACTTATTAGATAAATGGGAATCGGTTATAGATTATAAAAATAAAATTCTTATTACACAAAATGCAACGAATCCACTGAAAGTTTATAATTCACGGAATGTGAATCTATATGAAGATGTGATCCCAGCTAATTCATCTAAATTATTGCGATTACCGATTAATATGCACGACGGTGACGTCATTGTCTCAGAACAAACTATTTCAAATTGTATGATAGGTGAATGTATAACGGCAGTAAAAAATAGTAGAGGTTACGTAGAAATTACTAATCCAACTCAGTATGATGTAATTTTTTCAATGGACCGCCCCGTGTGCGCCGAACTACATAATATTCAGTGCGCACGTACCGAACAAGTCTCACCGCGCACCAAAGAAGTACTATCGCGTTTACGTACAAGTCACTTGAATGAAGAGGAGCGCGCTAATTTAACTTCACTTTGCACTCAATATTCAGACGTTTTCTATATTGATGGCGAAGCTTTAACCTTTACCAATAAGATCAAGCATTGCATTAAAACCACTGACGAAACTCCGGTCTACACCAAGACATATCGTTATCCTTATGTCCACCGTCAAGAAGTTAGAGACCAGATTAGTAAAATGCTAGATCAAGGTATTATAAGACCATCTGATTCCGCATGGAGCTCTCCAATATGGATTGTTCCCAAGAAAGCAGATGCATCCGGAAAAACTAAATGGCGATTAGTTATAGACTTTAGAAAAGTTAATGAAAAAACCGTCGATGACAAATACCCAATCCCTAATATTACTGACGTGTTAGATAAATTAGGGAACTGTCAATACTTTACCACGTTAGATCTCGCAAGCGGTTTTTATCAAGTCGAGATGGATCCCGCCGATATTCACAAAACGGCATTCAATGTTGAACGAGGGCACTTCGAATTTCTTCGTATGCCCATGGGTTTGAAAAATTCCCCTTCTACCTTTCAACGCGTAATGGACAACGTCTTACGCGACCTCCAAAATGTAATATGCCTTGTATACCTTGATGACATCATTGTCTTTAGTACGTCCCTTCAGGAACATATTGTCAACCTTGAAAAGGTTTTTCAGCGTCTTAGAGAATCCAACTTCAAAATCCAAATGGATAAATCCGAGTTCCTCAAACTAGAGACTGCCTACTTAGGCCACATCATTAGTACAGAAGGTATAAAACCCAATCCAGATAAAATCGCCGCTGTTAAAGCCTACCCCTTACCTAGAACTGCCACTGAGATAAAAAGATTTTTAGGCCTACTAGGCTATTATCGAAAATTCATACCGGATTTTGCTAAGATAACGAAACCCTTTACTCAATGCCTAAAGAAAGGATGTAAGATAGTTACTACTGATCCAAATTATATTAGTTGTTTTGAAAAATGTAAAACTCTGTTAACGAATGACCCAATCTTGCAATACCCCGACTTTAATAAAGAATTTGTACTTACCACAGACGCTTCTAATTTGGCCATAGGCGCCGTTCTCTCACAAGGACCCATTGGCTCAGATAAGCCTATATCCTACGCATCTAGAACTCTTAACAGTAGCGAAATTAACTATAGTACAATAGAAAAGGAGCTGTTGGCTATAGTGTGGGCAACGAAGTATTTCCGTCCTTATTTATTTGGTCGAAAATTTAAAATCATCACCGACCACAAACCACTACAATGGGTAATGAACTTAAAAGAACCCAATTCTAGACTCACCCGTTGGAGACTTAAGTTGAGCGAGTATGATTTTACCGTTATCTATAAACAGGGAAAATATAATACTAATGCAGATGCCCTCTCTCGTATTGAAATCAATAACGAGGAGATTAGTTCAATTATAGCTAATCCTTCTGAAAAACCACCTTCAGTAGCAGGTTCATCCACCCTTACGGCACATACATCAGCTGAGAATCCTATTTTAGAAGTACCAATAACGGACGAGCCCTTAAATAAATTTAGTCGCCAAATATGTTTTATCGTGGTAGGTGACATCAAAAGAAAAACTGTAGTTACTAAACCCTTTGAAACCCACATCCGTTATGTTATCCAACTCTCTAAATCTAATTTGCATCTGGACGTTGTAAACGCCATTAAAGAATATGTTAATCCTAAGGTTAGAACAGGTATCATAATTAATCCACCCTTAGAAATGTACAACATTATACCAATCATTCAGAATGAATTTAAAAGCTCTACCATGAATTTAATTTTAACAAAAGTTGAACTTGAGAATATTAAAGATTTCCTTCGTCAACAAGAAATAATTCAGAAATATCACGAAGGTAAAACCAACCATCGTGGTATTACAGAATGTTATCTCGCGTTATCAAAAAGATACTATTGGCCGAAAATGAAAGAGCATATCACCAAATATATTAATGAGTGTACAATCTGTGGGCAGGCTAAGTATGATCGTAATCCAGTCAAACAGCAATTCCACATAGTTCCACCTCCAACCAAGCCTTTCGAAATTTTACATCTAGATTTATTTACAGTCCAAAGCGAAAAGTATTTAACCCTTGTGGATGCTTTCTCTAAGTATGCACAAGCGTACCATTTGAGGGATGGAACAGCAGTTAGCGTTATTCAGGCTTTGTTAAATTTCTGTACGCACCACGGAGTTCCCTTGACAATAGTTACAGACCGTGGGACTGAGTTCACTAACCAATTATTCGCAGAATTTATTAAATTACACAAGATACAGCATCATAAGATATTAGCACATACCCCCAATGAAAATGGAATTGTAGAAAGATTCCATTCAACACTTCTTGAACATCTACGCATTTTAAAATTAGAACATCGTACCGAACCTCATGTTAATCTTATGCCTTATGCAATTTTAGGGTATAATAGTTCAATCCACAGTTTTACCAAATGCCGACCGATAGAGATTATCACAGGCCACTTCGATCCTCGCGATCCTATAGATATAGATTTATCTGAACATTTAATACAGCAATATATTATAGACCATCGTAAACGAGTAAGCCAGGCGTATGACTTAATAAACGAAACTTCGTTACATAATCGCACAGAATTGACCGAGAATCGTAATAAAGATAGGGAACCCGAAAAGGAATATGAACCTGAACAAAACGTTTTTATAAAGAATCCATTAGCGTCTCGTCAGAAATTAGCACCAAGATATACACAAGACGTAGTCCTAGCTGACCTCCCGATTCATATCTATACTAAAAAGAAACGAGGTCCTGTAGCAAAGTCACGTTTGAAGAGAGTCCCTAACACCAACCAATTGTTACAGGATAATACTGATCTTCGTCCACCTGACCCACGCGCAAGAAGTGATACTTGACAGCCTTGACAATGGACCAGGAGTATTGCCCTTTAACTTAGGCCCAACAAAGGTGACCTCCCATTACCATTCCTTTCTACATACTATTAATCTCACCGAAATTCAGTCAAATATCGATAAAGTAAAAGTACAGTTAATTGAAATTAGACCCGAACTTATTAATAAAACGTTATCTTTATATGAACCTCACATAGAATACCTCTCGAATAGGCTTGACAAGATTTCTGATCAATTGCTCACTTTTGAACCGATACGTGTTAAAAGAGGCCTTATAGACGGTCTCGGATCTGTTATAAAAAGTATATCTGGGAACCTTGATTATACAGACGCTATTCGTTATAACGATGCTATAAAAACTTTCCAGAATAACGACATCAAACTAGCTTCTGAATTAAATAACCATATTAGTTTAAGCAAGCAATGGATGTCTGAACATACTATCATATTAGATAAAATTATAGAAAATCAAAATAAAATGGAAATAGTACTCAATTTAATAAGAGCATCTGAAGCTAATAGGGATAATAATTTAATTAAATATGCACACTTTGCGCAATATTTAATGATTTTAGGAGATAATATAGAAAATCTCTCTGATGAATTACATAGGTTAGAAAATATGTTAGGGTTTATTCGTGCATCAAGCACATACCATTCTATTTTAAGTTTAGAATCATTAAGAGATATGGTAATTAAGTTAAAATCTTTATATCCTAAAGATGAAATAGTAGATAGTAATTTTAGAGAATATTACGATATATTAAAGTTAGGTTATTACTACACTAACAATGAGATAATAATAGTTTTCAAATTGCCGATTGCCTTTCCTGAAACCTATGACCTCTATAAATTATCAATAGTCCCTAATAGGAATAATAATATCCTTATCCCGTTATTCCCTTACATAGCCATTCATGGGAAAGATTTCTGGTACATAGAGGCAGAATGTCCGAAGATAGGTTCATGGTATCTCTGTGAGAAGAAACGTAACTATCATCTTCAAAGTAATCCTGACTGTATCCAGCATCTTATTACTACGCAGCAAATAGTCGACACGTGCAGAATCGCCAAAGTCAACCTAACTACAGAAGCTTTAGACCAACTGGATGACCGACACTACACATTAAGCTTCCCCAAGCCGACCAAAGTACAAATTTCATGCAAGCAGAACCAGTACAGTACTTTAAAAGGAAGTTATCTCATTATAATTCCCTTTGGGTGTTCAATGAAAACTTCGGGTTTCACTATATCAAACTATAACGATAGAATAAAAGGAAGAGTTTTGAAAATGATAGATGTACCTGTGAATATAAGTTTGCCTACTCAATCACAACCTATCGTCAAACTTAACAGTATAGACTTGAATAATTTGCACGCAGTTAATACTAAGATTGATCTTCAGGAACCTATCAAGCTGGAACCGACACCAAACGCCGCCCTTTATCACACCACTATACCTATCTACATGTTAATCCTAAGTGCATGTATGTTAGGTATTGGAATAGCATGCAGAAAGTATTTTATGAAGAAAACCCAAGATGGGGCAAAACCAGAATCAACGACACAGTTTTATGCAGAAATTCCACCCAGGCAACAAGATGACCCCAATCATCGTGCAGCAATCTTCTCGACCTCTGTTCTCAAATAATTGCTGATCTTCGGGGGGAGATGTTACACAACCCTAGAACATACAATATGCTGATCATACCACATCCAAAATGCTGATGTCGCATCACCTCATTTTAATGCAAGTTAAGTAATTGCGTCAACCAACGCAAGGCGCCGCATCAGCAGATCGAATATCAACGGACCGGTAGCGACGGCTCGAATTATTCACTTAGATTCTAACATCGAACTTGGTAACACTTTGTAATTGTAATGTAATAATATTCTTTTAATATTAAATTAAATTAAATTAAATTGGTTTTTTTTGGAACTATCGCTGCCGCTAAACGTAATTCGCTATCCTTAAAAGCAATGTATTTTTAGGGTATCAATTTCGATCGACGATATGGACCACAGTTCCCCAATATCCCATCTGGCGCTGGAATTGATGGCAGAAGGATACCATCTAACGACGACCCTCTCTATTCAACTAAAGCACCCAGTAACCCCTTACGTGATGCTGTACCTCGATATAGTTTGATGGAAAAATTAAATTGGATTCGGCCAAAATTACCTCACCCGACTCGAAGTTACCTAGACTATGATAATATGGTCCTCATAGATGATAATCTGAGACCCACTTATCCACCGCCCGTAACGGTAAGACAAGAACCGATAAGACCAACGAGGCCTTCAACATGGGGCTGGCCTTCAAACACAGCACGTAGAGCATTTGCAACTCTGCAAGAAACAGCTAGTCCTAAAGAGAAAAATATTCTCGTTGATGAATCAATGGATTCTTTAAAGGAAAAAATGATGCTGGATCAGTTTGATGCTCCTAAGTAAATATTTTATTATATTATTATACTTTATGTTATATTAAACATCGACATAATTATAAACTATGGTATATACCATATAACACATAGCTCTGGTGGATTCCCACCCAAAGAAAATGGAAGACAAACATTTATGTAGATAAATATCTGATTTGATAAAACAATCAATTCAATGTATGAAAAACGTGTCGTGTTTTTTTTTAAACTTGTTCAGCACATAGAGCCTAACTTAGCAACTTAACTTAGTTGGTTTTAAAGTATGCCCAGCCTAGAGAATCATGCCTAGAGAACCATCTTAATTATTTATATTTATTTCAGTATCAAAGTTGACATTCCCAAAACTAAGGATTCACAGAAATCTGATGACGTATACGATTATGAAGCAAGAGGTCTACCAGTTCGTAGAAAAAGAAGTGTTCCTATAGCTGAAGTAAAAAGTACATACGTTACTACTAGATTGCAAATAAATAATAACCAAAGTGAAACTTCGAATGTTGCTCCAAATATTCTTCCCAAAAATTATAATGATGTATCAACGGCTGATCATAATAACTCCAATGCTTTGAAAACATATACTACAAATCTCATGGATACATTTCTTAAGTTTTTCCATGGAATGATAGATACCAGTTTATCAAATAATGATATTAAGAATAATACAAATACTGAAGAAAAAACTAATTTGTACGTAAATTTGGATGTATTTAAATCATTACCAGTTGAAGTAAGAACAAAGGAGCTTTTAACGAAAATTTTGCGTTCAAGGTTCTTATCGTAACATGAATTAATTAGTCTTTGTGATTATTTGGTAAAATTTACTGTTTTTTGTCTTATGATAGGTAATAAAAGCTAAGAATTAATTGATTTTCACATATTATTAATCGTTTTAAATACTCATGCAAGATAATCAAATAGTTTTCATTCAATAATGCACGTAGGTTTGCTTTATTATATAGATCACATAGATACACTTTTTAAAAAGGTAGGCGTGTCCTTCTTCATTTAAATACCTACATATTAAATAACCATAAAATTCTAACAAAAGTAAATAAAAATCGTTGTTCAAACATATATAGGCGATTGGCGCGTGAATTTTGTTATAGCTAGTATTTTAAAAAACAACAATGAAATGATAGAAGTTGAATAAAAAGTTGTTGACGATGGATCTACTATAAGACATCTGATTCTTACGAATCATATTGTAGCCTACAAACGTAGTAAACGTGATGAGATAATTATCATTTCAAAATCACGACATCATTTGAATATCTGGTGCAGACATGTTCCTTGTGGGAAATCAAATGTTGGCAAAGAATTCAATTAAGTATCGACTAAATAGAAGACTGCGGATTATGAAAGCACAGGATAATATTCCTTCAGCGATTCCCCACCGTTTCACTACGTTCATTAAACACGCTAAAATGTTCGTTTGCTAAAATAACATTGGAATGAATGCATCTCTATTTGTACGAATGTGTTGGGTATTTGTTCACGTGTGAACCTTCGGAAAATAAACATAGTTGCACATTTTAGATTGCTTTGTTTGTATTGATTTGATACGTATCTTGTTCTGAATTTTGCGGAAAATTGTATTGTGCAAATTGTGATCAATCAGCAGAACTGCGTTTTGAGGACATTTTAGCTATAATGGCGACATGGTGAATAGGCTTTAATTATGCTTTCTAGGAATCATAATATATTACAATTAGGGCGATACCTAAATCTGGATAAATTTAGAATAAGTACTACAAAAGTGTTGGACAGTTTCGAAAATGTCGTTCTGTTCATGACTTATCTAGTCACAATATTCACAATAAATAAATATAAAATAAATATTCTTAGACATTCCTCACACACTGTTTGAAGAAAGGGTAGAAACTATTACTTTTCTTAAGGATTCATGAAAATAACACAAATAGCTAAAATTTTACCCCAAATATAAACACTGTTTATATAAACAACAACTCAATCCTATATTGCAGTCTGAGGTATTAAAGTATGAACCATAAAGCAACCATCCATGACAATGCTATATATCACATAGTGCTGGCAACTCTTGATACATACATCTCCAAGAAATATATTTTGGTAGCAAATTTATGTCTTTAAGTTATATACAACGCGGCGAGCCGTGAAACTCTCAGTTACTTTGCTAGATTGAGATGATACGCTTTATAATTTAAATGCAACTGTATTTCATACAAATTACGCATTTCAATTTAAAATGTGACGGTTTGTTACCCCTTTGGTACCTTCATTAAAAATCGACAGCGAGGCGTCAAATGATTCTTTAACTGAAATGCTGATGTGCTGAAATTATTATTTACATGGAGTAAATAATACACATAAAGGTAGGTTTAGACAGTAAAAGGTAGGAAAATATTGAAAAACATTAACAACATCTCAGCCCTCAGGACTATATACCTAACTAACATCATAAACAACAAATTTTGATCTATTATCGAGGACATGCATTTGCGTGCATGAACACACACGACCTGAGTCTGGGTGTAATTATGTAAATAAGTATGTATTTACAAACAAAAGTAGTACAGTAGGTTTTCATAGCTCTGCTTAGTTTGGGAAAGGATAGCTGTGTGTAAAAAAAAAAAAAAAAGATTTTATTATGGTCTGGTGAACTTTTCATAAACAAATCAATAGGAATGCAAGCGGTCAAACATGCCGCCTGTATCGCTTCTGTTTGTTGCAATGTAAAAACATCTAGCTTAATCTTTATTTCTTGCAGGATTCTGTGATTGTCAGTTTAGCACAGCAATAAAACGAACGGCTTATTTTTAAGTGGGTAAGGTAGATAAAATAATGTTGCTCCAAAATCCAACCCGCAAAGTGTAAATGAGCGTGATTTGACGCTTAGCATTCCACTACAGGCTTATCTCGGTGTCTGCAGATGGCAACTTCAACGATTTGCGTCATATCGGAAGGAAAGCTGATTGTTACTCATCAAGTTCCACAGTTTAATATTTTTCTTACACTATGAGTTGTTATCATTTCTAGACACACAAGTTTTAGTACAAGTCAACGCAAAAATAGACTAAGGTTAATTACCAAATAAGCAAAGCTATTTGCCTCTAAAGCTACTCTGATCCCTTTCAATCAGGTTCATAGAAACGTAAAAGTAAGTAAGAACATCATATGTGATTTTTTGTACTTGTGTTTAAAGAAGATAGAAAGATACATTAATTAAACACAACAAAATAGTACAATAAACAACAATACAAAACATTTAACACATTATTATTATAATAATTATTAACATAAATAAAACATTATACAATTCAAAGAAAAAAATTGCAATACTAAGGTGGTAAGGCCCCAGTGATGATGTGAGCGATGCTATGAAAATTGCGAAGAAAGAAACTGGCTCTCTCTTGAGAGCGTTAGCGACAGATATTCAGTTTCTGGAAGCAAACCGTGTGCGAACAAGTACCTAATCTCGGTCGGTTACTTGTGAGAGAACGTGACAAGTGGCAGCAAGGTCGAGTGGCTCTGATTCTCCAGGTAAGACTATCAAGTGCTCCCCGTGAGATGGCTGAGATATGGCAGGCAAGATCCGGCTTATCATTTATACTTGGAAATATGGTAGATGCATAGAGTTAGAATAGTATAGAGCGACTGTATGAGAGTACGGTCTGTGAGCATAGGTACGGTCTAAATGCCTTGAAACGAAGTGCGCCTACGTAGTTTGAATTACTAAAATACATATAATGAATGCTAATTTCTCGTTTTTAGGGTTCCGTAGCCAAATGGCAAAAATCGGAATGGATTTGTCATGTGTCTGTCTGTCTGTCTATCCGTCCGTATTCCGTATGTCACAGCCACTTTTTTCCGAAACTATAAGAACTAAGTATACTATTGAAACTTGGTAAGTAGATGTATTCTGTGAACCGCATTAAGATTTTAACATAAAAATAGAAAAAAAACAATAAATTTTGTGGTTCCCCAAACATGGAACTGAAACTCAATTTTTTTTTTAATAAAACGTTTGTCTATGGATAGGTCTTCAAAAGTGATATTGAGGTTTCTATTTTTTTTTTCTAAACTGAAAAGCTTGCGCAAGAGACACTTCCAAAGTGGTAACTTATGTGTCCCCCCCCTGTAACTTCTAAAATAAGAGAATGATAAAACTAAAAAAATATATATGATGTATATAACTTCCACCGAAAATTGGTTTGAACGAGATCTAGTTAGTAGTTTTTTTTCAATACGTCATAAATTGAAAATCATATCAAATACTCAGGTTTTTTTTTTTTTTTTTTTTTTTGAATGGACATGAAGGTACGGGGTTCGGCTCAGGGCTGTTACCGAGGGGAGGGAATGGACTGAAACCTTTGATGATTTATTTATTTAAATTTAGGGAAGCGGATTATTATTGGCGGCTCGGGCCGCTTGTCGAGTTGCCGTAGCAATAACAAGTGGGGGACGAGACTGAGTTGGGAGTCGCGGCGCGTGACCTCGACGACGAGGTCGGTAACGAGGTGAACGGTCACCGCGGTTCGCATCTGTATTGTGTGTTGAATTACGACGAGCTTCCGAAGCTTCGAGCTGAGCTAAGGTGGTGGGATCATCGGGCTCGGTGAGGACGTGCCTCGGCCGGCGGACATTGGATATACGGGATGGCGTGTAGGTAGCCGCCTTAACAATTAACGGATTACTATGATTGACAGCAGTGTCAAAGAATCTGCGTGAAGCGCGTTTGAAAAATTGACAGACCGTGGGGAGGCCCAGGTCGAGGTGGAGGTTTTCATTGCGCAAGAACCACGGGGCACCCGTGGCCCTGCGCATGAAACGGTTTTGCAAAACTTGGAGACTATGGATCCGCTTTTGCGATGCGTGTGCAAATACAGCGCATGCGTAAGAGAATATGGAGCGAATACACGCAGTATACAGTCTAACCTTGCCTTTTAAGGCAAGTTTAGACCTGCGATTTAAAAGGAAATGAAGGCGTCCCATCACGAAACTGGCGCGCGCGCGCACCTTTTTAATGTGGGGCCCGAAGGTCAATCGATCATCGAGGATGACACCTAAGTATTTGGCTTGCCTCTCCCAAGGGATCGGTTCGCCGAACATGGTGACAGACTTTACTGAGGGGGGGATTTTTCGTCTAAACGACCTATGGAATAGGACCGCTTGACTTTTGGCGGGATTTATCTCAATCCTCCATTTCCTACACCATGCGCCTAGGGCGTCTGCTGCGGATTGGAGGTGGGACACTATGGCCTTGGTGGTACGACTAGTACAGTAGATTGCGGTATCATCCGCGAACAGAGCTAGCTGTACTGAGTCATTAAATTTGGGGATATCGCTCGTATATAATAGAAACAATAATGGGGTACTCAGGTCTATACTACCATTTACTTATATACCTACAGGTTTGTCAGGAACAATTGGTGCGCGAGTCTGACTCGTACTTGGCCGGTTTTTTTATCGATACTTTTCTGTGCGAACGAAGATTCACGACGCGCCTTATCAGTTGGGTACTACTCTAACATTGTTAACTCTATAATATTCTTACTCTATGGGTAGATGGGTGAAGATGAAAGCTGCTATTTCACATTCGGTTAATTTATGATGGTGGTACTTAAATACATGATTTTGTCACAAGTCAGTACACAGTGCTGCCTTAACACAGTGGGTTTCCCTCCAGCTCTAGTGCTCTAGGTATGATGAAATGGGAAGAAAAAATCTTAGGTGTTTATTATACGTTAGCCTTTATTGCCTATTTGATTTTTTTTTATTGTTAAAAAAAAATTTTTTCTTACTAAAATTATCGTATCGAAATATGTAGTGCAACAAATACAGATGAAAATGTAATTAGACCGTGCGTGACTTGAGAAGGCTCTTGAAGACCCTTGTCATGTAGATACATACATATCCTGGGACATTCCTCAGAAGATAAGTGGTTGTTAATCTCAATCACCATTTTAATGATTTACTAATTACTATTTATTGTAATGGGGAAGATGTTGTTGAAAATGGTTTACTTTTTTATATTGAGGGATTAAAATTATCATTAATTTCATCCTAATAAAATAAATCAACGATAAGCAAGATTTGTATCTCTTGGATGTGGATTAATCCGCCCGGGGCCAGGATAACAATATAAATATTTTTTATTTTTTAACCGCCGTTCTAGGGATAGAAATGCAAGAATTTGTACGTTTTTCAGCATCAATATATTCCTGTCCTCTTATTGTACCCAGCGAATAATAAACAGTAGGTATTCTGAGGTTATTATGAAAGAAACAACATTACGTAACAGAAACCCACTAAACAAGTATTTATGGGTCAAGACAGCAGTTAGCTCGGTCGGTACGGTCCATTTAGTTACATAACATAACGTATAGTAAGTACATTATGATACATGTGTGCAAAGTTGGTTATTAACACTCGAGGCGGTATTAGGCGAACGCGATAAGTGAGTCGAGAGTGTTATAATCAATGCACACGCGTGTCATACGATGTTTTTCAACACAATTGCGAGGAAAACAACAGACTTGTATTTTTTTAAGTAGAGTTGTTGATAATAATCAACCACACAGTGAGAATGTTAATTTTACAGCTAAACGCTGTCAAACTATTTTACCCGTTTAAATGAAGAAAGCTTGGCTACACACATATCACTTGTAGTGAGGTAAAAACTTATCATAATCGGGATAATACCTATCATAAAACTGTGCGGTAATGTAAAGTAAAAAGCACTAGTGCGTAATAAGCTGCATTATGATACTAAAAACGGTTGTTGAAAAATATATTATATAATATATTATAAATAAAATAAGCTGTATCTTTTTAGTGAGCAGTACAAAGAAAACACCACTTAACTGCATTCAAAGAGACTTTAGTATGATAGTAACTTATTTTGTATGATTTAAAAAAAAGGTTCTGTTTGTAACATTTTTAATAAAAGCTTTTTACACTTTTTGCCTGTGAGTGCTTTTTTGTATCTTTTTTGCCTGCACTTTAATAATTATTTTTCAGAAAATGTGTTAAACTTGCCATGTGTCACTAAGTGAAGAGAAAATCAAGAAAGGTATACTAAAAATGTTATGTATTACCTACCGAGCAATAGCCAGCCAGCACTCTCTTTCAATATGCATGTTTAAGCTCTTACGAAACCCTCTTGGGAGCTTTCCACCGCTAAATAGAAATCTGGAGAAATAGAGCAGGGATGATCAGGTTTTCAAACTAAATCGATTGCCAATTGGATAATAATGGTTATTTTATCGAAATCAACTTAGAATGTGGAGAAAGTGTGGATAGTAGACTTTGGCGTAGCGAAATCCTAAGTCTATATGGTAGAAATATATGAGCAGCGGTGAAGAAAAACATCGTGAGGAAACCATAGAACGATGTTAGGGTACTTTGTAGTACCCATCTGGTTGGCTACCACCCTCAAGTTGAAAATTTGTCGCCAAGCACCTATCGGTGCCAGAACCAGTTCCTTCTAAGCTTTGTGTGTTTACCACCTTCGGCCACATCATCACTTACCATGGTGAGATTGTGGTCAAACACATGCCTGTACACAGTAAAAAAATAGCTTTGACTTTGATTTACTAGGCTGAATCTATATTACCTAAAACCATTTAAGAATAGTACTCTAAGGGAAAATTTCCTAAAGGTGATAATTTCGAAGTATTTCCATTTGAGCACAGACTTTTTGAGCACCTTTTTTTTTTTGAGCACCTATCCTATTCCCTTTTGAGCACCGATTCATATTTTGGTTCGGTGCTCAAATTTGAACAATAATTTTATTCTAAATCATTCCGTTTTGAGCACCGACGGTTTAGTAGCTTTTAGTATTGTGGTGTTTAATAAAACGTAGGTATCGATAAAAATTAACAGTTTTATGATAAAATAAAGTATTATCGTTAGAGCACCAGATCGCTATGTTAGCTTGGTTGTCAGTTGCTTTACAAAATATACTTACCCATCGTGATTGATATTACTTAGGTACTGGCTAATTATGAAAAAGAATGTACTCTCTATTTTACAACATTTAGAACATTCAAAAAGGACCTAAGGACATAAACTCTAAATTAATCTACGAAGCGTTTAAGGAAAGTAAACGAAACCAACTAAAGTATAAAATAAGTAAATTAGGAGGCGGATGAACTTCGACTAGCACTGAGTGTTTTGTCAAACTAATTTAACTTCATAAACGAATTCTTTTAATTGAACAACTTGTGACGAAACCATTTATTTTCTTTTAATTTTTCTTGTTGTTGTCGAGCGGAACTTTTTTTATTATAGAAAAGCCTATACTGTACGTAAAAACATAAGTTGCAGTGCAATTTGTTTTATTCGATGCAACTAGTTTTCACACAACCAATCAACATCGAAATGCTATCAATACAGTCAGTGCTACATGGCTTTACTGAGAAACAACTCCAGATATACAAGTAACTATTTCATTAATACTTCACGATTCTGTCTATGTATACAGGCAAACGGACATGTAGGTATTTAATTTTATATAAGATAATTTTTGAATACCGCAAACAATTTGAAACATTATATCAAACGCACTTATAAATCAGTGTCACTACTCGTAAGTGGTTTTATTCATCACTCCCGGGATCCACCTCTCATCATCATCATGTAGCATCATCACCATCAGTGAGAGGCCATCAGCCCACACTGAATTTAATTTCAAGTATACTCGTATCCATTTGCGGCAAATGGATGCGTCGAGCCGAAGATAGGGCGAGATGGCGCGCATTGGGTGAGGCCTATGTCCAGCAGTGGACTGCTATAGGCTGATGATGATGATGATACTCGTATAGTTACAGTATGTTTTTAAACTTCAAATTTTATTGTAAATCGCAAATGTCGTGTAAAACAAACGCCTGCGTAATTTCTCATTAAAAATGAGATAGCTCCTCGCATTTATCTATCTCAAAGATGTTGGTACTCTACAAAGTGAGGTTTTAATTAATTCCAAGAAAATTCATTAAAACTTCAACAAATTACCACTCAAGACACCGTGTGAATTAGAATACATTATTAAATTAAGCTACCTGTCCTGTTCGTTTTCAGGGGTTAATTTGCTGCTATTGTCTTTATTCCGGGTGTTTCAAATCTTGGAAGAACCTCAATTTCCTAGTAAATCAACTGTAGCCGTCAAAAAAGAATCCCTTTAGAGTAGAAATACCGAGTAAGTGTTTTTGCACTGATTAAAAACAGTACCGAGCAATCACTGCATCTAAATGTTAAGTGTCATATTTAGCCAATCAGATCGCATTTTCATGTCGTGGTGGCGAATTGGTGGAACAGATTATAAGCAAACGTATTTTTTTTTTTTTTTTGAATAACAGAAGGTGACAATTCAGAGAATTTTTACACCTTTACGCGGACAATAATGCTTTTCTTTGGATTTATTGTTAGATGACTCTAGCTAAACTACGCACGCTACGATGGCTATTTTGACGTACATATAGCGAAATCCTGAGATTTTGACATGGGTAGTGTCTCTCCTTGTCGCGCTATGCGTGTCTCCTTTTGTTTCAGGTAAAGATATGCGCTGTCAAAACAGTAATCGTAGCTTGCTGCTCTAACGCACTTGTATGTGGTACATAAGCATGGTTCTACCTGCGGTCTTGAAGGACTATAAAGTTTTCCTGGAATAAAACATGCGTTATATTTTAATTTTAATCTCTAGGTCCAAGTTTCATCCGTTTTTTTTATACCACTATGTGGTGGCAAACAAGCATACGGCCCGCCTGATGGTAAGCAGTCTTTACCGTAGCCTATGGACGCTTGCAACTCCAGGGGTATCACTCGCGCGTTTCCGACCCTATTTTGGCTTGATTGGCGGGCCAGTTGGCGTGGTTGATTAAAATTCTACCTTTCAACCGCAGGTCCTGGGTATGATTCCCACCCAAGACATACATATGTGTGCATGAAGATGTCTGCAACTCTGCGTGTCCCGAGTCTGGGTGTAATTATGTTATGTAGTATATCAGTTTTCCATAGTACAAGCTCTGCTTATTTGGGATCAGATAGCGTGTGTCAGCAACATAAGTAGCTGAACATATACTTTTACATTTACAAAATATCTGTACAAAAAAAATATCCTACTGCAGAAAAAAGACATACATTTATAAGAGACTAAACACCTGTTTACTTTTTCATTCCTACGAATAACACCATTCACATAACCGTAATGCTTACCCAAAACTTTTAATAATCTCCTTGATTTGAACCCAAAACAAACTTCGCTTGAGTTGTTATCCAATTTTCTTGGGTAAATAGTTGTGAGTTAACAGAGGCTTCCGAGATAGCTTTCCCAGCCGCGAGAAATAAAACAAGAGTAATACGAGAATTCCTGAAGACGTTTATTGTGACTGTTTAGTAAAATACGCCAGATACTGTATTTTTATTAAACAACCGTATTTAGTAGGTTTTCAGGAAGTTCTTTGTATTTGTTGTTTATCTTTTAAGTAAAAGTAAAAGCTAATTGTCACGATATAGATGCAGTCTTCATTGCATCTATGTCATGACAAATTAGCTTCGAACGACGCGACGCTTCGAATATTATGGAATCTGTTGGGCAAGTTTTTTTTATGCTCTTTGGGTTCTTACAGTAGCTGATATATACTATATTGAAATACCGGGGGTATCATTCGCGTGTTCAAAATACAAAATCATTTATTCAAACCTTCGCAGGCACTTTTGAAATGTCTGACTCTAATACCGGTTCGGAAGGTTGCATTTGCTGAGAAGAGCCGGCAATAAACTCAGCAATTACTCTTTTCAAAACAAGCTTAGATTCATTACATAATATTTACATTCTAATCGCACTGACAACAATTGCGTGCTCCGGCGCGGCGGCGGCAAAACTACAAAGTAGACTGAATCTATATTTAATAAGTATATAAATGGCAAACTTAAGCAGACCAGCCCCCACAAGCTGCTCCTGTCCACAAGTATGACGCCGATGGCAGCTATCGCCCTCCTCGCCATATTGGAGGGAAGTGAGCGACCCGTCAAACGACGCCGCCGCAAGCAAAGGCATTAAAGTGAGCATGACTTATGCCAACCATGCACGTGGATGATCTCATGGCCATTTACGGAAAGCACATAAGCGGTTACAATTTCTTGAACAACTTTATCTCAACTTTTCTCTTTACAACAAACAGCGTGCCATTTCCCACTTCAGTTTGTTTTTCCTTGAAACTCTGTTTAAGTACGTAACTTTGTGACATTGGTTTCCTTTCATTACCTAACTACGGGGAAACTAAGAATAGCTGTTTTCATTGACCTTTTGAAGGCTCAATGTCAAAGTACACGTTTTATTATAACATGGTCAGTAAATGGAGAAATTTCATTACATGTCTAATATATACGGAGGGTAGCTACGACAGGAATATTTCAAGAATTCGGGTCATGCGTCCCTGTTTTTGTTTTAACGTAGGACTTGATATTTATCGAGATTCTGATAAAAATTTACCTAGATTTAATTTTTTAATATATTATTATATTATTTATCCGTTAATCTAAAGCCAAGGTTAATAGATCGTAACTTATTTGAATTGTGTAATTAGTTTGACTATTCAACTTTAAAAAGGCATATTTTTAAATAGCATTAGCTTTATTTTTGAAGTGAAATACAAAGGGTTTTCAGCAGATTCAAACCAAAATAATACTCTACAATGCCCTGGTCCGCAGCTTTCTTGAGTTTGCTAGTGTGGTTTGGAATCCCTATTATAGCACTCACTCTCAACGCATTGAAAGCGTTCAGTGCTCCTTTACGAGACATATCGCTTTTATTTCAAGGGGAATTTCACACAGGTGCACGTATGATCAGCCAAAAGGATCAGTACGTAACCTTGCGTAACCACCGTATAATGCACGACATAGTCTTTTTACAAAAAATAATAGACGACGAGATTAAGTGCCCTCAAATATTAGAAAGGATTTGTTTGACAGCTCCCCACAATTGACCCAGGTATCCTAAAAACCAAGATTTTCTGTGTTCCGTTCTACAAATGTTGGCGCCAATTCACCTATGTCCTGAATTACAAATTAGTATAATACCCTAAGTAAAGAGGTCGATGTAGATATATTTGGCGACTCACTACCTGCGTTCATAAATAAAATACGAAAGCCCAGATAACTTTTAATGCATATTTTTAATAAATTTTGTACTTTTTTTTCTTTATTCACACATTATTATCTTAATTTCAACACGAGTTTTTAATCGCAATTGTTATTTAAAAAAGTATTTTAATCATTGATTTATGTATATTTACCAATTTAAAATTGTATTTCTAGTAGTAGTATTTTCGATTATTATGAAGTGTTTGATTATTTTAAATTGTACTTTTAGACACTCATTGAACATTTTGATTTGATTTTTGATTAATTTATAATATTTAATTTACTTAGTCTGTTGTGTGCATCTGTAATTGGTACATGTATCGGAATAGTTATAATTATAATAATAGCTGCAAATGTGTGTAATACATGTGCTGTTGATGTACCTTTTTATAAATAAATAAATAAATAGCAAACATTGTTGTAACAGACAACAAAACAAGAAATAGTGTTTTAAATTTACAGAATGTTATACGTAGAGGTGTGTAACTCAGCTCTGAACCAGCTCATTGAATCAGATCACTCGGGTTTGAGCCGTTGAGCTACAGCTCAACAACATAATGACTAGCTCACGGCTCAATCCAACTCCTATTGTATCTGCGACTCCCTCCATAGATTATTCTTGTAATTCTAATCTACGAATTATTATTTCGTTCTAAAACATTTAAATAACAATTATATTCAATAATTAAATATGTAACATAACTATCAGATCAGATCATAAAAAAAAAAAAACAACTCTAAAGTATGAAAAGAGTCGCGGCGGCTAATTTGGCACGATTCGACGCGGTACGCAGTGAGCGTGCGCGCGTATCGTGGACTATAGGTACATTGAGCTGATCTGCGAGCTGAGTCATTGAACCGGCTCACACACCTGAGCCGTGAGCTGTTCTGCAGCTCGCGTATTTTTGATGAGTTACACACCTCTAGTTATACGTTCTTATAAATCAATTTCAGGATTGTCTACACAACTTGGCACCCATTTAGATCTAAAGTATTTTGTCAGTGAAGTCGACAACTACACCATAATTATCATAATATTGAACTTGACTCCCATTTTCACATTTATGTTTTTGATGGGATATGATATATTTCAGTTGTCAGTTGTATTCTTGATTGCTATCATATAGATACAGTCGATTGCATCAAAACAAAACCATTATAGGCATTCTTATAATGTAACATTATGCGGCAAATGTAGACATAAAAGAGCAAATTTTCGATGGCACTAAAAAATTACTTTATGAAGCAGTTTTGTTTACAAACACGCACCATTTTGTAGAAACCGAATGATAATATTATGACAACTGTCGGTAGTTAAGGCAACTGTTTCTTTTATTATGCCATCTAATTTGTATTTTATACTTTACAGCACATAAAGGTGTTGTTTGGTTATCCCATTTCATTTATTCAAGTAGAACGTAAGTTACACAGCTTCTTTCTTGAGCTATGTTCTCTCCTAAATATTGGAAAAGGTGCCGTTCGCTGTGAGCCAATGAATATTTCAACACCCTCAAATTGCTTGTTTGGAACTCACACAGGCTACTTTCATACTAAAACAGAACAAGTTTATCGATAAAACTGCAACATATTTCTTTAAATGTTTATGTCTATAACTTTTAATAAAGATGTTTGTTAAAACCAAGTTAAAGGTACGCATTATTATTACTTTTTTATACCACTAATGTGGACAACAAACATATAGCCTACCTGATGGCAAGCGGTCGCCGTAGCCTATGGAAGCTTGCAGCACCAGGGGTATAACTCGCGCGGTGCCTTGCTTGCAGAAATCTTTTCACACCCTTTTAGAACACCCACGTGCCTTGTTCCTAATAATTTTGGGTCAGCGCAATAAATATGTGCTTCCTGAATTCGGCCCTTCGATTCATTACATCGGCAAAATAAAAACTATATAAGGTACCTACTCATACCTACTCAAAAATTGTCTATTGTTTATTCTTTTTAACTAATAAATCATTCATTCATTCAAGTCATTTATTAATGCATTCAATATTATGTGTTTTTTTATGAGGACTAGTTCTTGTACATTAATTTATTCTACTAATTCATAGAGACGGTGTCTTATTTAATATACCATACTATTCTAATGTAAAATTAACATAAATTATCCAAATCTCCTTTCAAAAAGCTTTCGTGAATAACCGATGAGTCAAAACTGGCGCATCACTATTCTTTTCACGTATAACTGGAGTTAGGCCTTTGTTGAAAGTGGAAAATGGAAGGTACATGTCACGCGTCGGGCGGAAAATATCTAGTTACAGATTGTTTTTTTTACAATCAACACTTTTTAAATATTATCGGTCCGATCCAGTGCGAGAAATATTGCAGTCCTGCTTCACTAAGTACGCCTACATAAAAATATTACATCAAGAAACAATAGATTCCTTTAGAATTCACCCAACCGATGACGACGAGACGTCTTTAGTCAAAACGAATCGAAATCCGTAACAAAAGATACTCGTAGTTACTCGTAGCAACTCGTAGCAAACTCGTAGCACACTCGTAAGTATGGCAGTGATGTAAATATTGTGATCGTGAGGAAAATTGCATATATTATGCTATGAAGGATTTGATGACATTAGTCACATGCATCCCTATTTCGTTATTACCACTAACAACACTAGCCCCGGCTTCGCACGGATTTGATTGTTGATTTTTACCGATAGATAGTAATTTTCAATCACATGTAAAATGTACCTGTTTTGTTATAATAATGATGAATAGTATATACACGTTGAGCAGTAACCCAATAGCGGAGATGACGGTGACGGCTACGCTCAGAGCCAGCGCCACGGCAGCCTCCTCGCCCCGCGCTTCCGTCCCGTTCATCTCCATATAAGTCGCCTATATCTGTCCCTTTCCCTCTTCACAGGTTTAGCCGTTCCATGTTTTAGGGTCGAAGGGGTCTTCCATTGTGTTTGGTTTCGTCACCTCACTGCTGCCGCTGCGTTCCATTGCGTCATCACCATCAACAATCTGTGAAAAAAAAAACAATTAAAACAAAAGAAAATTATGTGAGACTTTCCCATGGGTCTCATAAGTAACTTGGAAAATTGTCTAGTTTTAATAATTTGTTTATTTTGATTAATTGTATTGCTATTTTTTTTTTACCGGCGCGGCTGCTAATGCTCTGTATGCTTTGCAACGTCCGTCCCCAGCCTGCGCACAATAACTCAGTTTCATTGCAATCCGGTGAATCGTATAAGAATATAGTATACACTAACCTTGCCTATAAAACTAATAACTACTGTGAACAACCGTTAAAAATGCATTATTAAGTTAATTCATTGTTCAAAGTTCAAACTAGGTAATATAATGATAAATAAACTCAAAGTGGCATTACGGTTGTCTGTCACTGTTGCATGTCACAAGCTATACAGGGTGGCACGCTACCAAAAATGTACAAGCAAATGTCATAAATAAACGTCACTAAAAATTACGATCGGGGTACACGAGCTCGAATGATTTGCAATATCAACATGTACCTATATGGCTTTTGACATCTGTAAACTACATTAGTTTTTTTTTAAATATAAATTTACATGTTACTTTATGCATAAGTTATTTTATGAAGGTGGTTTTGACAGGCGCATTTAAACTTCTAGAGTAACACTATTATGTGTGATTCTTTATGGTGCGTCCATGCTTGGCGAACCGAGCACGAGCCGAGCCACGAACGAACAGAATTCGCAAGCCCGTCCACCCTACGCGAATCGTGCTCGTAGTGTGCTCGTTCGTGGCTCGACCAATCGAGTAATCTGTGCCATTACAGAACTGTATACCAAATTAGCTCACAAACTACATTATTTTCTATATAAAAATGCAAGTTTTTTTCACTACAACTCTCTGATTTATCTCAATAATAAGGATTGTTATTGTGTAGTTAGTGTAACACGAGTTTTGTAAATTTAAATCCGTTTAGCTAATTATGTTGCTGACCGTACCTTCACATCATAAAATTTGATATTTGGTAATATAGTTTAATATAGATAGTATAGATAATTATTATAAATCAGTATGGATAATAGAACCCACCCTTCTTCTTCTTCTTCTTCTTCTTCAAACTCCAAGCTGAAAATTCTTAGCGATACACTTTTGCATTTCCCGTGAGACCTCACGAGAAATGCAAAAGTGTATCGCTTAAAATGTTTTCTAACCAAGTATCGCGAACACTAAGCAGGTGCTCTGCTCAACTAACTATCCTCTCACACCTTCAATCAGGAAATTGGTTCAGGTACTGTGATAAAAATAAAACTAGTTTTCTTTCGATTTTAAACAAAAATAATGTATCGGGATGTGCTTTCGATTATATACATTTCAGACACACTTCAGATAAACCATTTTTGTTTTCTAGAGTCTAGCTAGAGCATTCAGCGTGCCTGAATGCTGTTTTCGTTGCATTTTACCACTCCACATCATAAGATTTATTGTTACGAAATAACTTTTAAAAAATCTGACAAAACCAGTAACGTCAAAGAATTTTTAAAAGTGTAAAACGTGCAAAAGTGCTCCACAGAAACCTCGTTGCGGTAGTCCCAAACTGAGGCCATGAACATGAGGCCGAGCAATTAATCATTTACATTTACGTACATTATATATTAGTTGTAGTAGTTGAGTAGAATTGCATATTTGTGTTGGGGTGTGTGTGTGTATTAAATTTAAACCATGTTTAAATTGGTGTTTCAGGTACCTACATAATATTTGTTTCTCATTTTGTTTAATCCGGATACCCCAATTAATCTGGTTACCCACTAGTTCCTATGGCACATTAACGAAACTTCGTGTAATAAAAATTACACACATATTGGGAACCTGCTTCTTTAATCAGTTAATAACGGAATAACATTTTTGGGTGTTCTATACGAGAGCTTCCACCATTGTCTACCCAATTCCATTTCAAAATTTCTTTAATGAAATCAATGGAGGAACCCGTTCTGTTGTGGTTTAATTACAACTTGGTTTATAATTCAATTAAGTCGGCTCTCACTTCCTGTTATTTTTACGGGAGTCTGGTGCTTTCATAAATACTCCTTTACCAACGAGTTTATGAATGGAGTAACTTACAGTATCTTAACTAAGTGACATCTATTTCTACTATAATGCCTGTAGTTTTACTTTGTTTATATCGTGAGGAAAGTCAGAAATGCTCTCAATATTTAACTTAGCCTCGATAGGTAAAATTGTAAGTATACAGTAATTGAATAGTGAACGGCCCAGATGATTTTCATGTTTTATTTATTAGAAAACATTGAATTCCTTGAGGCAGTCCCATTAAAAAATACTGTAATATATAGAAATGTATGTTGAATCGAAATTCAATTTGTTAGCTTTAATTGAGAATATCTTAACCAATATAGTTAAGCTTTTATCTTGATTTTATCATATGAATGAAATATTCTTTATTGTATACATAGAACAAATAAATAATAATACATTTTAAGGTATCTTCGCTTAAGTGATCTCTTCCAGGCAACCTTTCAAATCTGTTCATTTTTATGAAATCTTTATCATATTTTCCCGCAAATAAAGTAAAAAGCAAATTATACTAATTTT
This sequence comes from Achlya flavicornis, assembly GCA_947623365.1. Lineage (NCBI taxonomy): Eukaryota > Metazoa > Arthropoda > Insecta > Lepidoptera > Drepanidae > Achlya > Achlya flavicornis. The sequence continues at coordinate 11,215,686 of OX392467.1, forward strand.
AGAAACGGTTAACTTCTAAATAATTCATAAACAAGGCTTGGATTAAATATTCTATGCCACAGCACTTTACCAAATGAGCTCAATTTTCATGAAAATTAATATTTGGTTCGTATGAGCACACTGCATGACGCTATGTTACTTTTAACCCAGACTTTTATAACAGTAGCTTTTGTACTTAGTTATACTTGAAAGATCTCATATATTTTAATATAGTATGCTTCTTTTTAATGAACCTACTACTCTTTTTTTTTAAACTATCTCCATAAAAGAACTTAGCCTGTCTGACTAATTGATAGTGAGAAATCAACGGTTAATCTAAACCACTAGCCATATTTTTGAAGAAAAAGCTAGATTTCGTCTTCAAACTCCATAGTTTTTCGTATAGCGAAGGGTCTCTACGGAATTATATAAAAGAATCATACGAAACAAAACAAAACGACATAAAAGTCTAGATAGGATGTTTGTTTCACATTTCTATTATTACATTCCTTATATTACACAGAAAATATTTTCACAATTCACTACACAATCATTACAAATAGCTAATGTTATGTGATTTTCGGGAGCTTTTTATGATAATTATTAGTAATATATATATAATAATTATCTATATTATTAGATATTTATATAAAATTCAGTAAATTACACGAATCATATCGAAATTGTTTACGTATCGTTACGTTGTGTTAGCTACGACTTTACAATGAGTAGAGAAGTTTTTTAACAACGTAATATAGTTTATATTTAGATAACAAATATTGATTTACAAGTGACGTTGAATGAAGGAACACTCTGAGATGGTACGCATACGAATAGGAATTTTATTATTATTTTAAACAAACTGATAATATATTGTTTTTTTACGAACATACCCCATAACAGTTACAACGTAAATACCTACTACTCTTATTATCATTATGGCCCGAGTAAAATATCTTCAGAATTATGTTAGAATAATTAAAAAAAACAAGATTGTATGTGAAATTATTTTAATAAAAGGAAACCTTTCTACCAATACAAAAAACTAGGTAGAATACAAGAAATTAGTACTGAGTGAGTGAGGATACCTTCAGCGGTCGCAAGCGATCGCATTGTTTTGTGATATAATTTATAGAATATAGAATTTTATAGCGTGATATATAAAAAGCGAAGCGCTCGTGGTGTAGCATGATAAGCCGTTCTTAATCGATCGGCAAGGTAAGCTACTACCGTCGTGATCGGTACCTGCATGGGTGACGCCTAGTGGTATTTCAAACCGAGCGTTTCCATGCTTCGGATGGCACGTAAAGCCGTTGGTCCCGGTTATCACTTAATTGTGATAGTCGTTAAGCTAGTTGGAGGCCTTCTAGGCGGCTTGAAAACTCCAACAGTAGGTTGACCACTAGCCTACCTCCACCGATCCGCAGTGGTCACGCGTGGTGGAGTATCTGCCCATTCCCTTTCACCCTGATTTGTGAAAGGAGGCCTGTGCTCAGCAGTGGGACATAGGCTGATGATGATGATGATATATAAAACAAACAAAGACATCATACACCCAATCAGAATATAACAAGACAGCCCTCTTCAATATAAAAGATACGCCAGTCGTATATGTAATATTATTATGTATTGGGGAAGCTCAGCTTTTTCAGTTTGATCCGTTCATAAAATTTCGTCCGTCAACACCTGTGAAAGGAAGCTTGGCAAACCTTTCGATAGATAAAATTACAAATGTGATAAGCACGCTCAGCTTATAAGGAACGTAGGAAGGAAGTAGTTTTATAGAATACTAGCGACCCGCCCCGGCTTCGCACGGGTGCAGTGTCGTGTTGTGTCGAGCGATTTGTGCGCCCGCGCCCCTCTCAGCCCGCCCGTTCACGGTATCGCGAATACTGTTTCTTGCTAATTTTAAATCTGTGATAACTTTTAAAATATAAATGATTAGCTGCCCGGCGCGACTTCATTCGCGTGGTGCTACCCTACCCTATAGTGCTACCCTAACCTACCCTACCCTACCCTACCCTACCCTACGTATAACTTGTATTTATCTACTCTGAGGTATAACTGCCCAAAATTAAAATATTGGTTTGTAGTACATGCTATGTATCAGAGATGGCGCTGTATGTGAAAAAAGATTTTCCCGCTTTTCTGTTGACATTTTTCCTGAATTTTCTTTGCTATAAACCTCACGGAGCCCGAGACCTTTCCAACGAATGCAAAACCGTGGAAATCGGTTCGTGCGTTCTGGAGTTATAGCGTCAGGAAGGAAATCCCGACTTATTTTTATATAGTAGATTAGTGTAAGAAGTTTGCAGACACTATTATGATTTGCACAGGTTTTTCCTATAGTTTTCTCCAATATGTTTCGAACGTAGAATTAGGTTCACTTGTATTATGTTAAAAACTTGTTATAAAGGTGATCGAATGCATTTTCAGAAATATTTTATTTCTTTGTTTATTACTTCATATTTTTAGGGTTACGAATCAAATAGGCAAAAAAACCTTATGGTGCCAATCCATCCGTCTGTCCATCCATCCGTCGTGTATTCTCTTTTCCGTGGGTCAAACACTATATTTCAGCAATCGATTTGAAATTAGAAATAGTTTATACAATGCTTACCCAATCTTTTTACTAATGAAAATAATGTTCGACTTTAGCTGAAACATGACAAAAAATAATTACAAAAATGATTCAAATATTTTTCTTAAAAGGTGGTAAAAGTATTTATTAAAAGAATGAAATTATTTTACTTATGTAAACGTTACCTTCTATTTTCTCTCGACCTGTCATCACCACACCAGAGACGTTAGACACGGCGGAATATATTTGTATTTCTATTTTGTAAGACATATCGAAGTATTCATCACTGTCGACTGCATGTGGTATGAAAAAAATATAATAGAAATGATACTAATTTAGGTATACTTTAAGGAATATTAAATAATAGATCTTTAATTAAAATATCTTATGCGGCTAAATACCTTGTTATTTACTTTCACTATAGGTTCATAGTTAGTTCAGGTATATCCACTTAGGTCCTCCACTTAGGTCCCTAGGTAGTCCTCTCGTAGTCCACGCACGGCCGGCGACCCAGTGCCATTATCTTATCCATTCATATATGAGAATTCAGATATTACGATAATGCGTACCTATTTAGCCGAATATACACGTTCTATATTATCCGACTATTTATACTACTTAGCACGCCTTAGGGTAAGCGGTCACTGATAGCCGATAGATGCTTGCAAAAGGGGCATCACTCGCGCGTTGTCGACCCTGCAAATATCTCTTCACACCCTACTTGAAGAACCAATTTTATTTGGCAAAACACTATAAACGACGGGCCAGTTGGCGCAGTTGGTTAAGACGTGGAGTCTTAACCTATAGCGCCGCAAGTCGTGGGTTCGATTCCCACACAGGACATGCACTTGTGTGCATGAACATGTCTGTATGTCCTGAGTCTGGGTGTAATTATGTATATTAAGTATGTATTTACAAACAAAAAGTAGTATATGTATTATATCAGTTATCTGGTTTCCATAGTTTGGGATCAGATGACCGTGTGTAAGGAATGTCCCAGGATATTTATTTATTTATTTTATTTAAATAAATGTATGTAATTGCTGAAACCAGAACAGAGCTACTTTTGCCCAGCTATGGACAATGAATATTAATAATGTTTATCCTTATTATTATATTTCTTGCATAAGGTTCAGTGATAACTCGGTCCAATAATTGATGGAAAGCAATAATCTGTAAGACGTTTTCAACTTTTTAAATTACAATGTCTCCAGCTTAGTGATCCAACTTACAGAGTAACTTTATAAGAAGGGATCTAGAGATCCGCCGTAAATCGGAGATTAACTTTCATATTTTTTTGGATTGTATTACTTTCTACACTGAAAAAAATATTTATTTAACCGTAACACAAAATTTTACTACCAATAACCTAAACAGAGTGACTAGCGAACTAAAAATTACCAGTAACAAAACTAGTTTTGGTTCATTACTAAACTATTTGATTAAATCTTAGAGATATAAGATTAAATGTAACTAAAGTTAGTTTCCCGATAACAAAACTTCAACATACATAACTAGTTTTGTAGAACCTTTTTTTCAGTGTAAGGACCATTTTTTCATCACTTCATTTCGTTCACGATTTTGCTTTTAAAGTAATGAAACAACTCGTATTGTGAAACCGAGATATCTTTTGACCATAACCAATCCGTTTTTTTTTTTAATTTATTCAATGTGTTTGGATCGTTTTTTATTTACAACTTGCCGATGCATCGCCGTGCACTTGTTGTACGGACTATGTAGTTAAGTAGTCTATAAGTTACGGTAACCACTTACTATAGCTTATGCTTATGCGGGCCGTATACCTACTTGCCATCTCAGTAGTGTAAAAATACTTTGAAAGTTTCCTGTAAAATTATTTACACGGTTATTAATTTAACAACATTTACACATATATTAATCGCAACAACAGTATACTATTAGATTAATCGCAACAGCAGTAGCTCATAATACATACCTACTTATGATAGCAAAGAATATGAACAATACTTTAATAATACGCACCCCTCCCTCATACCCCTCCGAATTTATGGTCACCCTACGTCTTCGCCCGTAACGTATAATGGCAGATAGTACTCCTGATAGTATCGAATAATGGACTCATCGCTTGCTGCGTGTGCGAATGATTCAAAGCGCAGGTAATTCAATGAATCCGAGGGTGTAGCCATGGCATAACAAGGACTTCAATTCTGGAATATTTTCGTAGAAATAGTGTACCCACACTTATTACGTTTTAAGTAAAGTTGGGTACCTCGATCAACAATGTTTACTTTTGAAATTGAATCTCCGCTCGCACAAGAAGAAAATACAAACTCCTGCAATTTACTTGTACTCTATATCAAAACCAACTTGGCCGAGAACGGGGCAATAAAACAATACGATAAAGTCCCTTGTTGATATGTTAGTCTTAACAATATTGTATTATAATATTATATTTACCTATAAACAATATTGTTGGGGGACTTTGTTTGTTAAGGGTATAAGTATGAATATATTATTAAGAAGTTTGGGTCCTTACCGAAACAATACAATATCCTTCTGGCCGTCCAATTATTGAGGTTCTTGAAATATAGATTAGTAAACAATCGCTTTTGTTACTTACTATGGGAAACAAAGACAGAAAAACAATTGAAATAATCGACTGAAGGGTAGAAAGTGTCAAAGTCAAAGCCAATTTAATTTAGATCCCTAGGGCACATGGGGTCGTATCGAAATTGTTCTTCTCTTATATTATGCACGTACACATAATAAAATATGGTATAGTTACATGTTCGATTATATTACACGAATATAATAAAAGTGTAATAAATCTAAGCGAGCCCTTGATCCAGATATCATTTCGTCGACTTAAGTATGATATGTCACGAAAATTCCTCATATTTTTACGCTCTATTGAACCTATATTGGTATATGCCAGTGTTTCTCAAAGAAAATCGCTCCCGGGGGGGTTGAATGCGATTGACAAAATGGTAAAATAGCAATATAAATTCTTTCCTTATCTGAGAAATTCTGTAAATTGCGCAGGTGAGGAATATATTTTTGTATAGGATAAAATTATGGAAATGGGTTAATTTTTTTTTAATGGACGCTCTAGAATTGCTTTTCCTAAGTAAAACGTAATATTATTATCGAAACGTTTGAGAATCATTGTTTTCTACTTTATTAATGTATCTAAAAGCTCAGATATTAAAACATTTAGTCACAAAGCTGCCAACTTACTTTAGTTAAGTAACTTTCTAAAATATCTTAAAAAATTACAAAGATAAAGAAATTAGTAAAACTACATTTTCCAGTCACACGATGTACTTAAACATGGCCATTAATTGTGAGCCATTTCTAATCTTTACTTATTCTTTATTTCTTTAATCCTTACGTGGCGACAGAAAATTCAATAAAAAATAATTATTTCACGTTTTACTTCTCAACACTTATAATGAAATATTATTTACGTCAAAAGCATTTTTATTATCCTATTTTAGTCCAGAGAGCTAACGAAGGACGGAAGAATAAAAATGACGAAGTAACCGCAAGTGCCACTTAAAACGTATACTGAAGCGGATATATTAAAATAATGAGGTAAAAAGTTGTGGTTATCAAACCTATAGGTATATGAGCTTATAATGGTCTTGCTGGACAAATTATTGGTCATTTAGTTTGCGGATTCACAGAAAGGCAACGTTACCTATATTATTAATCAATAAAATACCCAACAAAATAGCCAAGGTACCTGTTATAATTTTCTTGCATGTAACAATTTTTAGCAACCATAATCCATAACTTTTATAACTCAACCGTTTAGTGAGATAAAGAAATAAAATAATTACATTTCCATTGTACAAGCTTTGCTTAGTTTGGGATCAGATGACCGTGTGTGAGGAATGTACCAGGATATTTATTTAATGTTCATTTTTCTTATAAATAGACTGGTTTTTGAAAATCAAACCGTCATCTTGCGGGCCGTAAGCTTGTTAACCGACTTAGTAGTAAAAAAAAAACAGTCGTTTGCAATTACCGGTGTATGCTTGAGAACTATTTGCTTTTTAGGCTTCCTAAATGTCGGCAATATGTATATCAAAATATCAAAGGCGAAGGTAAGCACTTACCATGAGGCTGACCATCAGTTATAAAATTGTGAAAACTCGGGACATGATTAAGTTATGGTGCTTATAATAACCAAAACAGTTAGTTTTTTAATCCAGCTTGTAACTTACACCACAAATATGAAAGCAACAGAGGGAAATAGAATACGAATGGCAAGGCACTTTTATAGAATCAATTAGGGGGTCAGCGCAGTCGTAACGCACTGTTTCATGAGCCAATCCGAGAACACAATCTTTGATATTGAATTGGCAACCCTTATCTTTCGAAAATACATAAAATGTAACGCTATAAAAGGACCTACGTTCCCTTTGAGATTGGTTACAAGGTCGAGAATTACCTAAGTGTGGGATATAATTGTAGCTTTAGGGCTAGATGTAATTTCAACGTAATCGAAATGACTTTAGGTAACAGGCTTTGTGTCTGAAAAGAAAAATACCTTTTATTTTTTTATGCTTTTTAAGTTATTGCTTTATAATGTTTTTATCTTTCGTGCTAGCGAATACCTATCTGCCTACATTACTGCCAAACCTAATTATATCATTTTGTACTAATGTATAATTAACTAATATTAGTAGTTGTTGTTTAAAAAAGAGAATATGGTACATAATATTCAGACATTTTAATATAAAAAGGATTAAAAATACATTTGTATGTACTCTTCTCAATGAGCTCTAGGAAATGATACTCTACCACAGGCATATACTTATATGTCTGTGCACTCTACATACATCCCAGAGTAATATAATTGTATGGGATACTGAAAATTCAATAAAATTATTATTATCTACTCTAACAAAACAACATTTTTCTTTGATAAATATTTTACACAAATATATCTAGGTACCGGATTTTAAAAACCATATAAAAAATTTCATCATAAAATGTAAGCAAATGATATTTTGGGATGCGAAGGCCCATACCCGAAACACTTGAAACTCACTGGATCTAAATCATTATTATAATAATATAATATGACGTTGCTGAAAACAACCGTTTTATAACGGAAAAGGCTTTTGAAAAGATTATGTCACTTTTGACCGTTTTTGACATGGAAGAATCATATACATTGATTACAGAACAAACTTTGTTCTGCGGAATGGTGGGATCAGAAGTCTACTCCAGTATTTTATTACCACATGCTACATACTCAGGTCGATGCTTTAAATCTTGTATGGGAAGGGAAACTTGTGCTGAAAATAAAATAATTATACTATCTGGTTGGTGTCTAAAATACACATTAAAAAGTTAGTTCAATAATTTTCGATAGTTTTCTACTTCTTATCTTCTGGAGAATACAAAGAACCGAATTTAACAAAAAATAAAAAGGTTTCAGTGTGTATTGTATCAAAAGTTACAGAAATAAAGACACACCAAAGTCCACTTGTATAGAAAGTAACTTGAATAGTCACCAACTGGCGATAATTTGCCCATCGGTAACGACCTCTCAAGTTACTTTCAGCGAACGAGCTATAAATAATTTTGTTACGTGACTGAAAGTATTGTCACGTTACAAAAGTATTTTTTGGAACGCACCTTTAAATAAAAGTGGAAAGAAAAGAAGGGAACGGAGGTGTTATCCGAGTTCAGTTTTCAGCTTTAATCTACCGTGACCGCGTGAAACACGTAATTGAAGATCGAGTTCGAGCCAATCTAATTAGCCAACGGGAACAATTGCACCAGATTAGAGGGATTCCTTTGACTAAAATGGGACACCTGTGATGTCTTACTTATTAGGTAGATAAATAAAATATTTTTCAACAAACTCGCTCGTAAATTGTCAATTATTTCAAAATTGAAGTCTGTTTTTTTCCTCCTAGTGTGTTGAAAAATGTCGTATGACACTCGTGTGCATTGATTTATTATACTCTCACCTCCCTTATCGCGTTCGCCTACGGCTCACGTGCTTAATACCGCCTGTATTGTTAATAATCAAATTTGCACACATGTATCATAATGTACTATTTCAACACACTCGCTCGTAAAGTGACATTTATTGCACCGTTTTTAGTATCTTAATGAAGCTGCATTATTATTACGCACTAGTGCTTTTTCTTTACATTACCGCACAGTTTTATGATAGGTATAATCCCGATTATGATAAGTTTGTACCTCACTGCAAGTGATATGTGTGTAGACCAAGCTTAATTTAAACGGGTAAAATCTTTGACAGCTCACCGCTACCAAAAAAAAATGGTTCTCATTGTGTGGTTTTTGTGTGGTTAATAATTATCAAAAAATCTACTTAAAAAAATACAAGTCTGTTTTTTTCCTCAAGTGTGTTGAAAGATCATTCATGAAAATCAATAAAATTACATTCAATATTTCTTTAAAAGTAAATATACTCAGCCTGTCTACAGTACTGCATGTGCAAAACCCCACAGACCTCCATCCAACCCACTCCCACCTCACGACCGTTTCCACGCCACGGCCACAGACCACGGTCACATCACAGCCCACGGCCACGTCACAGTCACGGGCTCTTTGTAGTTTGTACCCGACTTGAATCGGTAAGCTTGAGGCGATTTCAGCTTCTTGTGCTTACAATTATTATACACTGTAAATGTATTTTTAATAATGTCCATCTATTTATATAGGTACATCAGTATTTTCAAAGAAATATCTCATTCTTTGAAATTAGGTACCATGGACTTATTGAATTTTATGTTTTTTTTTGAGATATTATCTGATGGTAAGGAAAATAGGTATGGGAATTTTAGTTGGAAAATAAGATATATAATAATAAGATAAAATAAGTCCCTAAAATTATTGTTCATATACCTACCATCAAAGACATATACAATGTTCCCTAGTCGACGACAAAAAACTGACTTCACAAAGTTGCCATCGTAAAAGTAACTCATATTGACATCAATGTCTACTCGGACGCAAACATTTTTTATTTGGCTTTCCGTTCACGTCACGTCCCTAACGTTTTGCAAATTGTTCCCAAAAAAGTTATTCAAACATATAAATTGATTGCCTCATTTGTTTGTTTGTTCCTGATACTAAATAAATTATGGTAAGTAATTCTGAAATATTTTACCAAGCAGAATGTTTTTAAATGCGTTCATATCTAAAATTAATCACCATGGTGGCGTTTGTTTGTTATGAAAAGTATTTTTGTAAAGGGATTTCATTCCACGTCAAATGTTAATGAACAAAAAAAAGTGAACTAAAATAGAAACACGTACAAATCCTAAAAAAAATCTAAAATTCAAATTCAAAGATATATCTCAAACTTTTGATACATAGAAATGTTTCTAAGATTTCATTTTGCATTAATAGTGGTTAAGAGGATAGGATGGCTGCAAGAAATTTGAAAAATAGGTTTTTAACATATCTATTGCTGTCACGCTGTGCCCGAGGGCGATAGAGACAACTACAGCTTTGACCGATTATACCTATTAAAATTAGACGAAATCGCTATTTCGTAATCCCCGGTTTTCTCCTCCAAAACTAGATTGATTTTAAAAAAAGTATTATAATAAGAAAAGCTTTGGCTATTGTCTGTCGGTTTTCCTTTTGTTTTTTATATTCGACAAATTTGTTTCCTGGACGTCTGAGAAGGGCGTTAAAAATGGTAAGTTTTTGTGATTTTAGAATGTTCTATTTCTTATAATAATTAATTTATGGAGAAAAACACAACCGAGAGACATACAGTGGTCCCTAAAGATTTCATGGTAAAATAATCATTGTTCTAGTGTCATTATCCAGAGAGGAAACTGAGGAATTCGTTTGTATGGAACAAACGCCACCAGCATTTCCTCTTAATAGAAATCAGAAGTCTTCATTACTAAAGTTGTAAACTAGTTAGAAACCACAGATGGTACCTACATTGTCAATAATGAAACTTGCTTCCCTAACATAATTTACTGACGTACTCAACAAGTCGTACTACACGAAGTATCATATTTGCTTCACTTCATACAGCTCCGGTTAATTCATTTACTTGGTCAAGCCCATCACAGACGTAGCTATAATATATTAATATGCCGAGCTATAATATAAATTACAGTGCAGGTTTGCGAAGTAACAGAAATATATATATTATAGGTAAACTGTGTGTGCGGTCACTCAAAGATTAGTATTGAAAATATATCGTAATATGCCTTGCTTTGATTTATATTAATATAGGTATATTATAGCTATGTCTGTGATGGGCTTTATACTAAATTACAGTGTTCATAGAAATCTAAATGCACGTATCACATTGCTACAACACACATAATATTGCAAATTGCAATAATTTTATAAGTAGCTAGTTCAAATCAAATCAAAAATCATCTCACTATACAAGTTTTGTATATTGGATGGCTGCCCAAAATTAGATGACTTGACGATGCAAATGTTCTTACTTGACATTATCTTAAAGAGTTTCGATAAAGCCAAAGGGCGGCCATTTGTGTCATCAGAGAAAATCGTCGTTAATGGTCGCACGCCCGCCCTCCACTCCGAGCTTTTAAAACGTAGAAATTATCTCTTTACTTTGTGAACTCTATATTTATTATAAATACATTTTATCTGGTCAAAAACATCTGGTTGATACACGAAACTTTCGATGTTTTTTAAAACATATGTGCCATCCTAGGGCCAAGAAGCCGTATAAATTTAGCCGGCTTAGATTCTGAAGATGAATTAACGATTATTGTTTTACTTGGATAAAACTAATCAGTATTCTGTGCTTCAATATTGTTTTTTTTAAAGTGCTTAGAGAAAGTAAACTGAGAGGCTTCTCCGTAAAACGATAGATAATAATAATAATAAGATATAATAATAATAAGATTTTATTTTCTCACCACAATATTTGATAAATGTGTACTACTAACATTTCATTCATACATATTTAGGCAAACTATATACTGTGGGAGACTGGTGCCTAGACTAGGCAAAATACCTGTATTTCAGATGGTGCAATGGTCTTTCATTTCGAATACTTGAAAACGATTAATCATCGTACTATCGTATATCGTTTTTGAGAGTCGACCCGCTAATGCGTGAAATATTAAATACTTCCTAATATTATATACCTAGGTGAAAATGAGACTAAAATAAAAACCGGCCAAGTGCGAGTCAGACACGCGCACCGAGGGTTCCGTACAAACCTATAGGTATATAAGTAAATGGTAGTATAGACCTGAGTATTTGATATGAATTTCAATTTATGACGTATTAAAAAAAAACTACTTACTAGATCTCGTTCAAACCAATTTTCGTTGGTAGTTTGCATCGTAATGTACATCATATATTTTTTATAGATTTATCGTTCTCTTATTTTAGAAGTTACAGGGGGGGGGACACACATTTTACCACTTTGGAAGTGTCTCTCGCTCAAACTATTCAGTTTAGAAAAAAATGATATTAGAAACCTCAATATCATTTTTGAAGACCTATCCATAGACACCCCACACTTATGGGTTTGATGAAAAAAAAAAATTTGAGTTTCAGTTCTAAGTATGGGGAACCCCCAAAATTTAATGTTTTTTTTCAATTTTTTTGTGAAAATCTTAATTGCGTTCACAGAATACATCTACTTACCAAGTTTCAACATTATAGTTCTTATAGTTTCGGAAATAAATGGCTGTGACATACGGACGGACAGACAGACAGACAGACAGACAGACAGACAGACAGACAGACAGACATGACGAATCTATAAGGGTTCCGTTTTTTGCCATTTGGCTACGGAACCCTAAAAAGAGATCAAATTATGTAAGAAATTGCGGTTGATTTGATTTCACTTAATTTTAACAAACAATGCCTTGAATAATAAATAACAATTTCACTGATAAGTTATAAATGGAAGACTTTCCATATGTAAAATAATAAATACGAAAGTATGTTTTTTAGTTTGTTACCTCAAAACGAGACAACCAAGTGTGATGAAATTTGGCATGCAGATCATAACCTGAAATAACATAAGATACGTTTTATCCCGTGAAAACATGAATCTCCCTCGGGAACGCGAGTGATTCCGCGGGCCGTAAACTAGTCGAAGTAAAATGCATACTATATCATGCCATACATGCACCCCTCAAACATGAGTCCAATCAAGCTCCTTTTGCAGAACAAGCAAACGCGTTTTAATTGAGTTAAAACGAATGAATGATCTGCGTGATTAACAGCTTCAAAGCCTTTCTGGATAGCTCACTGGGTCAAAAGGTTTGCACGAACATAGTAACTAAAAGTAGGTAATTACCATAAATTACAAAAAAAAACGGTAATACTCTGAAATTTGTATGGGAACACCTTAATACAATAATAGTTTAATTAAAGCATCTAAATTAGATAAGCTGTTTCCAATAAATTGGTGAACAACCATTAAAATATGAACATCGACATAGAACCTCCTCTTTTCTCGAAGTCGGTTAATAAAGTACATAGTGTGAATAAGCCAATAAATTCAAATTGTCCATAAATAACCCTAGAATCAAGAAGCCAGACCATAATGTAAAACCAAATGTCTTGAAAAGTAAATGATCACTTGGCTCGTCACGACGAATAGCTAACTAAGGCAATTTCACTTCGACTTTACTTCACTAAGAAGTAATAAAACTCATCGTTTTTGTGAGTATCGTCAGGGACGGTATAAAGGGTATCATGAAATACTTACTTCAGACACAGACTAGTTAAATTATACCAAAACTATTTATTTAGGTAGGTACACCAATTTTGTTACATTAAATGTGGATAAGTTTCGTGGCTCTATTTTAGGTTCCAGGCATGTACTTAGGCAGTTTGATCTCTCTAATAGAGAGTAGCTAAAACAAGGTGGTGGTAGTGGTGCCGAAATCAATAGAATTTTTATACTGCAGAAAAAGGCTATCCGCGCAATATATAAAATAAGGCCTAGAGATTCTTTGAGAGACAAGTTTAAATCTATTAATATAATGACAGTGTCGTCACAGTACATATATGAAAATCTTATTCATGTGAGGAAAAACATAAATAACTTACCTAAGAATAGCGACACTCATAGTTTGAACACTAGAAATAAGCACAAACTTGCCGTACCTTTAACTCGGCTCAGCAAAGTCCTTAACTCTTTCAAGAGGCATTGTATACGTTTCTATAATAAAGTACCCAAAGAAATCCAAGAGCTACCTATACATAGATTCAAAAAGATAGTAAAGCAGAAGTTATGCAAGAAGGGGTACTATAAAGTTTCTGATTTTGTAGATGACAAGAATGCATTTGAATGAATTGTTCGCTTCGCACGCTATTGTTATATATATTTTGTAAATTGTAATATTTATAAGTACACATTAAAAAAAAAAAAAGAACACTTGCTGAGTTTCTTGCCGGAGTCTTCTCAGTTCAAGTTGTATTTGGAACCGGTGTAGAGTCATTTGTCAACTTTCACAAGTGCCCTATAAGGGCCAAATTTGAATAAATGAATTTTGATTTTGATTTTGAAGGAAAAAAAAGACTACTAGTATGTACGTAGTGTTTATATACTCTGAGCTACTAGCTAAGTACGTAAAGGATCATGCATACTGTTGGGTTCCAAACTTATAAGTATTAAAATTAATTAAAATGTAATACGACAAGTTAATGTTATGGCGGTGGCAAGATATTTGGTTGACTAATTCACTCGTGAACAAGAAAGTTCTTGTTAGCCCTGATTGTTTTCCTTGTAGTCTAACGCTGTACCTACTCTTAGATAATTTCCAGAACTACAGTTTTAGCCGCATACTTTGTCGGTTTCATTTTAAGGCAAAAGCTCACACAGTATATGACTTATATAGTTATTCAAAATATTGTTAAAGAACCCTTGTTTCGTTTTTTTTAAACCTATTTAATTATTCAACCAAACCCAAATGGGGCTTTGTTGAATTCTTAAATAGCAAAATATCGTTTCATGTTCGGGATGTAGGTACTCATGATTTTGGAAGCCTAAAAAACATTCTTATTCATGAAAACATTTTCCATTTTATTTATAACAAGAAGGGTTTGTGCTTATTTATAGTTAAATTACCAGATTATTGTAAGATTATTTTCAGTACCTACTGCTACTGCTAAGTTCCTAGGTCAGTTTTGGCTTAGCACCAGGAAGTATTGATTGTGTTTCTTTTCTTTTTGCATTAGTGGTCTGACAAAGAAATTCAAGTAAAATCGAGGAAAATTGTTTCAGCTAATTTTGTTAAAATTATTTTAATATTTCTGTCAAACTCATCAAGCCTCAGGGGATCGCGGGGTGGGGATCTTTGTCCACCAACGCATTAGCTAAGTAATCCAAAGAGGAAACTGCCAACCTGCCGCAACCTTGCCGATCAGCAGCAGCGGCAGATCCGAGATTTCTTGTAAATCTCCACATATTTTTTTCCACTTTTTTATTTTTTTGAAAATCAACCGTAAAAGTTAGATATTTCAACCGAATTTCGCCGGGCACGAACAGCTAGTGCTTTATAAAGGAACATAATTGATTAAAATTTAGTAGCTACTAGATAGATAATCTTCTAAAATAAAAGCCATTTGCTGTAATTGAAACCTAACCTAGTAACTAATGTTTTTAAACTACATAATTGACATACTGTAATCATTTAACAATGAGGTCATTTGTGTAGTTATTTATAATTTGGAACAAACTGAAACATAAAGTGCACTCATGACAATACGCGACAGACACACGGGGCGAGGCCGCGATCCACTACCTATCTAAAGGGTGTAGAAACCTTTGACAATTCCGAAACTAAACAGACAATAACAGAGATTCAGAGGTGGATAATCTAGATATCGCCTATTTAAACGAGCGTGCTATTTTTTTTCCCTGCCTTGAAATAAGTACCTAACAGTAGTACAGTAATATAAGAGAGGTAGAGCATAGCATTATTTCACTCAACGAACAGCTCGACTGGGAAAGTACATCCACCTTACAAAATATTCTCTCATTCGGGAGGGCGGAAGGGTTGGTAATGCGGGAGTGATTCTCCAGGGTGGCGCGGGTATTGCAAGCTGTAACCGCTTACCACCACGCGGGCCGTATGCTCATTTGCCGAAATCGTAGAAATAAAAAAAAACCTATTGACTCGGTTTACTACCCTTGAGCTGTTTTCACATTTGATAATAGCACGATAAACAATTTAAAATTTCAACAAAACCACCGACTGGCTTTATTTTGTAATTTAATAATGTAAGTAAACTCAGAATTCGGATTAAATAGGTAATAAGTAAAAGACCGAAGCTTTAAACAATGGCTTCGGCAAAAGTCTTTTTACATCCTGTATTATACGAACATTTAGGGTGAATTTAATGGAACCTTGAACGGCTCTTTCCGGGACCTATTACAAATCGTTTTGATACTGACTTGTTATATCATTAATTATTTAACCACATAAGTGCTACTGTACGAAGTCCTGAGTATCAAAGTTCGATTCATTTAGTTGGTTGTGAATAAGTCATTCATTGTTGCTATAGGTACATAGTATTATTATATCGATTCAATTACTTTTATTACGATTACAAATACTTTTCTCTATTGACTATCGAATACTATCTCGTAGTCCATTCGTACTTTAGTAGTCTTGCTAACTACTTACAGACCTATTATGTTAAGGTAAGTAGTTACCTAATTGTCCTTAGTAGGAACCTATCAAATGTTTTCATTTTATTGTAAATACTTTTAGGTTTTTTATTTATTTAGAGAGGTGTAATTATTGTATTTGCTTGTTTTATTATTTATTTATAACACACAGTGAACAATTGAGTGTATATACACTATTAAAAGCTTCAGCGAGCGAAAACCTTTCTAGGTTTATCTGTCACTTTAATGTCATCGCTTGAGGAAAAAATAATAACAATATAAAACCGTAATTGATAGCTAGTTGAAATTCACACCCTCCATTGCAGCATTGCAGTATGGGTCTTTTTACCCGACTGACCCGGAAGGAGGGTTATGTTTTTCGAGTGTAAGTATGTATGTATGTCTATTTCTTTGGCACGCTCTGCAGCCTAAACGGGTTGATGGGTTTAAGCGTATGAGGTGTCGTTAGATTCGTCTTAACTGTGGGAGTGTCATAGGGTATATTATTTTTATATGGCGTCTACGAATAAAAAAAGAGGGGGAGTATTAAAAACAAAACTTTCGTTATTACTCAGAGTAGATAAATACTACGTACAAGTTATTATAACAATATGGGTATCAAATGAAAGCTTGTGAATAGCTCATTCCATATATGCATATATTGTAATACTTTTATGCTACCATTTTGACGTAAACTGCAAAAAACTACGTTCAATGCAAGGACAGTAGGTACCTACTGAGACTACTGAGCGGTTACCGTACGTAACTCACAGAGTTGCGATTGTAGTTAGCATTACTTTACCTTACCGCTCATTTACTTACTAATACTTGTACGTAGTATTTATATACTCTGAGCTAATACTTAACTGAACAACTCATTCTATAGTGAAACAAAAAAATCTGAAATAAATTAAGTACCAGACTGCGTAAAACAAAAAATAACTGAAAAGAGAAAAAAAGCTCTTAAATCTATAGAATTTTGAAGA
Organism: Achlya flavicornis; assembly: GCA_947623365.1. Lineage (NCBI taxonomy): Eukaryota > Metazoa > Arthropoda > Insecta > Lepidoptera > Drepanidae > Achlya > Achlya flavicornis. Next base: position 11,232,850 of record OX392467.1, read on the forward strand.
TAACTTGAATTTTATAAGGTATTGCAGTTCTATAGATTTAAGAGCTTGTTTTTCACTTTTCAGTTATTTTTCAAATAAGGGGTTATTGAAGCGTGCTTATACATATCGTATACGCCCTTTCTCATAAAACGCTATTTAACTTATAACTGATTCAATGATCAATCAAATAACGTCACATTGTTTGACAATGCCATTAAAGTGACGATATTTACGTGACCAGTGACACTTACCATAACGTATATTCCCTTAAATGTTTATATCATAAAAGCTATTATTCTAGAATCTAGATTAATAGAACAAACAAATTACCAAGCAGCTGAAAAAGGATGTTCTTATACCGTGGGTCTGCAATAAATTTAATGAAATGAACGTAGTGTAGTGTTGCGCGAAGGAGGGTAGTTGGGTAGTTGGCAACAGGCGAGGAAACGGCTAGGATCTTTGTCGCCATTGTTAGCCATTTGCCCTGAGGCTGAGTCTCAGCCAAAGTGGACTTATGACGAAGCTTGAAATTTTGATGCGTGAGTTAGCAGCCTTAGTTATTATGTGATACGTATATATCGGCGCCAAACAAATCCGTTCATCGTTTCGGTATAAATAATACTGACTTATTTAATGCTATTTGAATTCAAATAGGTCAAGAATATGTTTATTATAATTTTGTTGTTTAAATGATTTTGAATTCCAGATTTATTTCAGATTATTTATATTTGCTATATTGTTGGAATATTTTATGTGTGTGTGTGTTCCAATTTAATTATTTACAGTACCTGTATCATAAATAGATACAGTTAAAATGAATAACGGTGTTTTCAATACAAACGGCGATTGTCAGCCGACATATACAATTTCGATTGCCACTTTTCATTTGACTAAATGATACGTAAATAAAAAACAAAATAAATGACTTTTTACACAAACTTTTTACTAAAACTCTATTCTAAACAATAATATTTCAGTGAGCGTAACACACAAAACTAGGTCAAAAATGTGTCATATTTTTGTTAATGTCTACTTTTGTTTGAATGCCGTGAATTTTTAAATAGCGTATATACTGTTGGTTTTGTTTGTACATTATGTATTAAACATTATTTGTTTTCTGTCATTAAGTATGTTGACACACCAAGTCACATACGGTTCTCTCAACCGCTGGAGCATATTTTATAATAAGTATATACTAACATAGCGCCTATTTGAACTATATTTCATTGTTGGTATTCAGTTGTCATAAAATACAGTAGGTACAGTGATAACTAGCATAATTGTAACTTTTGTTCTCAACACGCAAATGTACTGTACAACAAATTAGTTTTACCTAAACGGTGCGGTGTAAGTACTACGCAGACGATCACAACAAGCCTCCAAAAATCGAATAATTTTCTATTTTTAGACGAAGCGTAATCTATTCGTGTACAGCGAATCAATTTCGATTTTAACAATCGTAATTCAATCAGTTTACTATCCTTGAAACCGAATCTAAAAGAAAGATAACGTCTCATTTGAATACGATATTGACTCTACTGTAATCGAATCCGAGCGCAAAAATAGGATTAACCAACCGAACAACAGCCGCGTGAAGCGGTGTTAATAAAAGAGAGCCAATATTTCTTATTGAATCTCAGTAACTGCCCAATAAACGTTCCTCCCGCGCCTTTTACGGCTGACAGAGAACTAATAAAATGCTCTAAGGACACTCCAATGTAAATTCCATCGTTTAATGCGAGTATGCGAGATTATTCATAATTTTCATATTCCGTAGCTCGCCGCGCCTCTCTAATGGAAACGATAAAAGTGTAAATGCCGATTATTGCTAAGTGCCACCGTTTGATGGTAGCACGACACTTTTATGTGTTCTTTCCCTTTTGTATACCATTGCTTTCCTACTAGGTTATGAAAGTATCTAGTTTAAATTTTCTTCTAACATTTTTTCTTTTAATCGGCAAAGCTAATTTATCTAAATCTAATTTTTTATTCAATTAAGTCGGTAAACAAGCCTGGTGTCCGCTTGTTTCCTACCTACGGGTATTTAGTTTATAGGTCTTCCTTCTATGCTCTTGGTGATTTATTGATATGACCTCAGAGTATATAAATACTACGTACAAATATGACGTAGATAGAGTACCTACATACGAATATAAACAATCATGTCAGACAGGTTATGTAATCGATTGGATCACATTTTTATGAAATAGGTTTATGATTGGCCTCATATCACCTGATGGAATGTTACGATGTAACACAAATAGATTGTAATTGTGTCGGCCTCAATATATACCTAGTTATTCAATACTTTTAAAACACTACCCTACGTAAAGATATAGTTATATTATATATATATATTTTACAGTAAAATTATATTACTCCAAATGTAATTTGGCCGCTATGTTCAAAGTATCTTCGGTAAAGTAATTTTACTCGAAATATCATTATTAGTCTTCTGTTTCAATCCAATAAAGAGAGGAACTTGAGATACTTGCGCTGTATCAATTTCGTACGCAGCTGATAAATAACCTCCGTAATATGATTTAAATAATAGAATTATACTTCCTCGTGCATATTATCTAATTAATAGGACAGAAGTTGTCAATGCTTCATTTTGAAGTGAATATAATTTACTAAGGTAACCAAAATTAATTCTTATGTGGGCTGAATTGCAAAACGCCTACTTGAAAGTCCCCTTTTTTACCTGACAGAAGGTGGTGGTTTTGGGAAGGGTACCTAAGGCCCTTACGCGGTCAATGCGGTTACAACCGGAGGAAAGTCCCATTTAGACTAGTAAGTTTTTTTTTAATGTGCTTTTACGCCAAGCGTTTCTCGACTTGTGTACAACCAAGTCAATTAAAGTCAGCTAAAGAAGATAAAAATCCTTTTTAACCGACTTCGAGGTTCTCAATTCGGTTGTATTTTTAGGGTTTCGTAGCCAAATGGCAAAAAACGGAACCCTTATAGATTCGTCATGTCTGTCTGTCTGTCTGTCTGTCTGTCTGTCCGTCTGTATGTCACAGCCACTTTTTTAAGAATCTATAAGAACTATAATGTTGAAACTTGGTAAGTAGATGTATTCTGTGAACCGCATTAAGATTTTCACACAAAAATAGAAAAAAAAACAATAAATTTTGGGGGTCCCCATACTTAGAACTGAAACTCAATTTTTTTTTTTTAATAAAACCCAAAAGTGTGTGGTGTCTATGGATAGGTCTTCAAAAATGATATTGAGGTTTCTAATATCATTTTTTTCTAAACTGAATAGTTTGCGCGAGAGAATCTTCCAAAGTGGTAAAATGTGTGTCCCCCCCCCTGTAACTTCTAAAATAAGAGAATGATAAATCTATAAAAAATATATGATGTACATTACGATGCAAACTACTAACGAAAATTGGTTTGAACGAGATCTAGTAAGTAGTTTTTTTTTAATACGTCATAAATTGAAATCCATATCAAATACTCAGGTCTATACTACCATTTACTTATATACCTACAGGTTTGTACGGAACCCTCGGTGCGCGTGTCTGACTCGCACTTGGCCGGTTTTTTTTTTTATTTTGTTACCCCATAACTCCGTCATTTATTAACCGATTTGGAAAATTCTTTTTATGTCTGGAAGTGTATACTTCCCGTTTGGTCCCATTTTCGCGGTCTCACTTTGAAGTCGGTTTAAGTTTTTTGTAAAACAGTCCAATTATTTATCGTAAATTTTATATGTAATTTTAGGTAATTATTGAATTGTAAACACATACCTCAATAATATTTGAGTAGCTGTGAAAGTTTGGATGTTTGGATATGTAGATACCTACTTGTACCTCAATCACGCATCAACGGCTGATCAGATTAGGGTGATTTTGGCTTGATAGATATGTGAATATGTTCTAGGTTAACACATAGGGTACGTTTAGCCCCGGGAAAACAGTAGGCCCCTCGGGATCGGTTAATCCACGGGGCATAAACTAGTATAACATACAAAATACTGTAATACAAGAAGTTAGTAATGTTTCAAAAAAGTACATTGAACCCTTGAGTAGATCATCACTTCGAAGGTCAACTGGCATCGTTAAGGCGTGACGAAGCTATAATGTTTCTGGCATGGGATTCTACAAAAACTCTGAGTGAAAGCCAATACGTTGCAGATAAAAACTATGCTAGACTGAAATTAACGCATCCTTTTATTTTTAATTCTTTTAGGGTGAAAATTGTCAACGATCGTTTGTTACTTTATCCCTTTTTCTCCTAATTGAGCACAAACGAAGTAAGTAAATGCGCCATTTTTCTTTCTCTAATTATAATTAGCAAGATGTTCTAGGATTAGTCTGTTAATTAGAGACGTGGGTAACATTTTCCTCGTATATTTCATTTTATTAGACACCTAAGTTGGTTTTAGTGATGCTTGTTATATCATCGTTAATTACAAAAAAATACGCCGGAAATTTGTATGGTTTGTATAGCAATATTAAGTGTGAAAAAGAAAGGACGAAGGCTTTCCAAAAGTATTTTTTGTGTCATTTGGGTTCGACAACCTACAGTGCGGCCGCCGAGAGAATGCGTTTCTGATTACCTGTTAATACCGGCGGTCGCACTGTAACAAGAATGTTTATTTCAAAACATAATACCTAAAGTCCCTCTTGCAGTCAAATAGAGTATTAATAAAACAGAGTACAGAAGGTCAGCTCGCTCTGGAACAAAAATTTTGGGCAATTCCGTACATCCATATCATATTATTGGTATCAAAATTCATAACATAGGCCTAAATAAAATATATATCACTATACAATACCTAACCCACTAATGACCTCCTGATAATGTAATATCATTCAGCTATATTCACTGAATTCTGTCTTCTTGTTGACCGGCGACACATGACACATTTTTTGCGCGCAAAAAACTATTAAATATCTAATTATATCGCGAACGGCAGCTGCTTGTCGATGCGTCTTTCTATTTTCTACAAACAATACGCACGTGGAACACATTTTAATGAAAAAAAAAAGCACGTCAGATAATTTCTAAATTATTTACCAATGAAACCTTTGATTTACGTAATTTTTTACGATGTAAGTATACTCTTTTATATAAACAAACAGACTACTTGGTAATTAATAATATTTGCTTTCTAAAACGTTGTGATTTTACTTTTATGGACGACAATATCGTATCGTTTTGTTTGTGAATTTCTTATTAGCTACGAGAGTTATAAAATCATGAAGCATTATCTCTCAGATTAAAGAATAAAAGGCGGATAGAGCGCGCGTAACAAGGGAGTGAGGTCAACAAAGGAAATACAAATTTATAAAAATAATGTAATATCACAATTTATTTTTATAAATAGACGAAGTAATTGATAAGGGGAGATTATTTTGAAATCAAATATCATATACGTCAAGATAAGGCGATAATGTCATAAAAAAAATGCATTTGTGTAACGTAACGTTACATGGCTATCTATATATCTAGGGTTTACTAAATACTCAAAGATCTAGGGGGTCTCAATATATATCGTGTAATATTACACACGGTGCTGCTCGCCAGTTATCTTTTGTCTTGAACTTGGCTAACGAATGTCTAGATGGGCTTTGGCCCATTTGTGACCTTTGGCCGAATGATCCTAGAAGGAGCTATGAAGAAGCCGAAGATGTAGCACGCTTACCCAGAAAATTCGTATTCACTCTGGCCTGGAAAGCATCTTGGCTAGGAAACAGAGTGAAGTGAGTTCCACTCGCTTAGCTGTTCTCATAAAAACGTGGAAGCAAAGCATTGTGTCGGTCCGCATAAGCGGGATGTCGACAACTGCGGGTGGAAATTCTCCCGGCACCGCACGGCTATAAGTAGGATTTTTTACATAGGCTATAGCGGTTATAGGGTAACGAAGATAAGTCTACAAATCTTAACAGCACTCGAAAATCTTCGTCTCGGAAGTTTATACTTATCTTGTGATAACATCGAAGTATTAAAACTATAAATAGGTATAAAGATGTTCAGCATCTGCAAAATAATATGAACCATACTTTAACAATAACTATAAAATTGTTGAAAGTAAAGTAAGAAATGCATAATATTTAAAATGTTTTCACGATTCAGATGATTAACAGATACCTATGGTTCACATTTTGCAAAACGGTAACCTTGATTCTGGAATAGAACGCTGATTGTAAATTTCCTGAAATTCAGGCGTATCTCTAAAATATGAATATGCGAAATCGTAGTTTGAGACTATTTTTATTATAAATACACCGGGTTCACCAACTAGTAATGATAAAATTTGTAGTTGGTTGATTTCTATAGGGCATACAGTCAGCGTCAAAAAAGGATTTTTTTAATTATATTTTCTTTAAGAGGCTTTTGCCCTACAAGGGTATGTCAGCCTCATCGTACCCTAAACTAAACGATTACATCAAAATACGTATATCTCATGCCTAACTTACACCTACTGAGAATATTGAGCTACTGCTGCACTAACCATATCAAATAAATATTTTGCACTTTCTGTTTGAGGCTCTGATAATATTTTAATAAACCTGCCAACATCATATTTATTTATGTTGAACTAGCTCATCAGTAGCTCCCGCTCTCTTTTTAATACCATAGCTGATCCAGTTAGTACCATGTTAAATTACGCAAAAACATAGAAAATGTCAATAGATTATTTTGATAGACTACAAATGTCACTCCTACCTTCTATACTGACTGTACGTTCTACCTATGGAATAACCTTTAGAATCTACAATATTTGCTAATCCAGTCACGGCTTAAGCCCATCACACACGTAGCTATAATATATATTAATATGAATCATAGCAAAGCATATTACGATATATTTTCAATACTAATCTTTGAGTGACCGCACACGCAGCTATAATATATATTTCTGTTAGTTTACCAGCTTGTACTGGCATTTATATTATAGCTCGGCATATTAATATATATTATAGCTACGTGTGTGATGGGCTTTAGTTAGATAAAGTACCTTCAAAAGACTTCGAAGTTTCCAATAGCAACAATTTACAAGAAAAACAAAGCAAATCTATTTCAATTGTCATTGATTCTACCGATGTAATTTATGCTTAATACCTTAATGAAGATTATACACGGGGCTTTATCACGCAAGGTATCCTATACAAAATATTCCGAGCCCCATTTATCTTTACTGCTGGGTAATAATGAAAGTGCAGTGTTTGTGTGGTTGGGCCGTTAATGGATCGTATATGACTACCACACACTTCTAACCTTCGTTAGGTTGTAGGCACAGCTAAAAGCTATTAGGAGCAGAAAGTGCCCTTAAGGTTTTCCTCCAATACCTACTCACTGCAAAGTATTTAAGGTAGCAAAAAGCAATCGGCCCGCCTGATTAGCGGTAACACTTGCGCATGGCCGACCCTTTAGAAATCTCTTCACACCCTTCTTGAAGAACCCTATAATGTAATCCCTTGTAATGTAACACCAGTACTATTATTATAATATTATGTGGTACTTTCCGAAATCCACAGGTTTTTGTATCAATCGTGATACTGCTAGCGAATCCTAATAATCTTTCTCACGTATTTGTTTTTCAACGTTGATTCAACGAGCACGTGTTTTGTTTCTGTATTAAAATTAGAAATCAAGGTTTATAATGAAAAATAAATTGTCGATCATCAATCGCTGCTTGCTCTTTTATAATAAATTGATCATTATAAAAATGGGACACATGCGTAGGATAATTATCGTGGTACGAACACGTGATGTTTGCTACATCTCGGGCCTCAGCCACATCTCGGCCCACTAACTAGGTTTCAGTGGGCTGAGATATTGCTTTTATATGAGCAAATTAATTGCTATAGGTACCTTTTCATAACCACATCATAAGAGAAATATCACATGTAAGAACTGTAACCAAACATGGCTAAGAGCGGTCTTTTGCTTTTATTGAGATTTTATTAAAAAAACTAGAAGTGCCCCGCGGTTTCACCCATAGAGGGATATATTGCTTTTCCTGGATTAAAAGCCTATGTGTTAATCCAAAAAAAAAACATGCAAATCCGTTCAGTTGTTGAAGCGTGATTGAATAACAAACCAAAGATTTTCATTGGGCATCGTGACGTTTTAAATTCTTTGTAACAAACATCCATCCATCCAAACTTTCGCATTTATAATATTGGCGAGAAGATAGTGAGATGTGTCCAAGGATGATCATACTTTTGTAGGCAATTACCCCATTAAATAGTACCAAACAAACTTTCTGATATACATTTATATCAGAAAGTACTGCACAATTATTAGAAAAAAGGAAAAACATGTTTGGCTCAATACATTCACAAAACAAACGGAAACAAATTGCAAAAATTAGCAAGGAAATAAATAGACATATAAGGAAAGACAGACGCAAACAGAGGCTCAACAAATTTGAAACAAACATTAAAACATCCGGAGCAGTAAAAAAAGCGTACAAAGAACTTGATCAGAAAAAAGAGTGGATACCAAAAATTAAAAAAGGGAAAGTAATGTATGCTCATAGAAATAAGATTTTAAATATTGCAACAGAGTTTTTCAAGGATTTGTACAAATCCAAGACGAGTAATCCAGAGGTAATAGACCTCGAGAAGAAAATAGAGGAAGAAGTTGTCCCAAAAATTCTAAAGAAAGAAGTAAATAAAGCGATATTATCCCAAAAAGATGGCAAATCGTCAGGCATGGACGGCATTCCAAATGAATTTCTAAAAGCAGCTGCACCTTCTTTGGTAAACATATTGACTGAAGTTTTCAATGATATCCTAGACAAAGAAGAAGTTCCCGTACAATGGACAAAATCCACAATAACACTTATCCATAAGAAGGGAGATATTAACGACATAAATAATTATCGCCCTATCAGTGTAACATCCAATCTGTATAAGATCTTTGCTAATGTGATATTAAAAAGATTAAATAAAATACTTGAAGAAAATCAACCACGTGAACAAACCGGTTTTAGAAGTGGGTGGTCAACAATAGATCATATTTATACTTTAAATCAGATTATTGAAAAATATAATGAGTATAATAAGAAAATATACTTGGCATTTATAGATTACTCAAAAGCATTCGACAGTCTGGATCATAATGAAATATGGAAATGTCTTAAAAAGCAGGGAGTTAATTTCAAATATATACGTTTAATTCGAAACATATACATGAATAGTACATCAAGGCTAAAATTAGAAAAAGAAGGAAAAGATTTTTGTATAAGAAGGGGCGTAAGGCAGGGAGATCCGCTATCCCCAAAAATATTTAACGCTGCATTGGAATCAATCTTTAGAGAATTGGAATGGCAAAATATTGGTGTACAGATAGATGGTGAATTATTAAATAACTTAAGATTTGCAGATGACTTGGTTCTTCTAGCAGAAAAACCTGAAACACTTTCTAAAATGATCAGAGAACTTGCGTTTGAAAGTAGTAAAAAAGGGCTAGAAATTAATATAGCCAAAACTAAATTAATGACAAATGACAAAGAGTATAAAATAACAGTGTATGATAAGACTATAGACTATGTCCAGGAATACATACTATCTAGGCGAAATAATGTCAATAAAAGACAATATGGATAAAAAACTAAGTAGAAGAATAACTAACTCTTGGAATCGTTACTGGAGCCTGAAAGAAATAATGAAAAATAAAGATCTGCCCATCCATTGTAAAAAAATTGTTTTCGAATCCTGTATCCTGCCATGCTTGACATATGGTAGCCAGACATGGTCACTAACTAAAAGACAAGAACAACAGATTGAAACTTGCCAACATAGTATGGAGCGCAGTATGCTTGGTATCAAAAAGATTAATAAAATTACACTTGCAAGTATCAGAGGAAAAACCAAAGTTTCAGATGCTAAGCATAGGATAAGGAGGCTGAAATGGAAATGGGCAGGGCATATTTGTAGACTTAAGGACAATAGATGGACATATAGAGTCACTATGTGGTATCCAAGAGAGGGTTACAGATCCAAAGGAAGACAGAGAAAAAGATGGAGTGACGAAATCAAAGCACTGGTTGGAGGAACCTGGTGCAGAACACCAGTTGATAAAACCAAATGGCGGTTACTGGAGGAGGCCTTCGTCCAAAGGGCGAGCTGTTAAAAGAGCACAGGAGACTCGAGGTTACCTACAAATAAAATTATTTAGTAGCTAGTGTAGCTTTTTAAGAAAAATTTAATGGTGTGTAGTAGCCCTAATACTCGAATAGAGTAACATATTGTAAATATTACAGCAATAAAGAGGCTTTATTATTATTATTATTATTATACCCCATTAAATAATGTGTTGTTTAAAAAAAAATAAGATTGTCTCCTCTATCTCTCCAATAGACAAAGTTTTACTGTTTTGCTTTCAGTTCTGACGCAGCAATGAATTGTTATTGATTTTATATCATACCTATTTAGCACCAAAGCGATGAGAAATCTTTACTTACAGCTTTAATTAATAATGGAATGAAAAATAACAATACAACTAAAATTCTCAAAGATTAAGTAGCAGGCTTTTAACAATCCATGCTTGTTTGCCAATTGAGACATTTATGAAATAAAAGGGGAATGAGCTTTTATTTCTACCTCTCTAAAAAACCTTGGATATTGTTAACTACGCGGTAAGTAAGGGTAAGGTAAAAGTTTGGGTAACTTCAGGTGAAGTCAGCACGCACCCGTAATTCAACAGGCGTGAGGGGATAACTTTCTTAATCAAATCATTATTCCTTTATAATGTAAATCAATGTTTTTCGCATATTTTTTTTATATTCAACTAGCTTTCGACACTCTGTTTCACTCGCGATCTAATTACCCAATTAATTAATGAACGACAAAAAAACAAAGACGCTTTCGTATTTATAATATAGTACGATAGAGAAAAGTTTATAAATAAGGTAAATTAGCATGTAAATTAGTAATAATATAGAAGTAAAAGTTTAGTATAGATTCGGCACTCGCGTAACACTCGCGTTACAGACTATGCGAGTGTTAAATTCATAAGCTATTCTAATTAATTGTGCTGTATTATTTTGATAGAATAGGGGAAGTGCTCGGGTTCCATTCAGATTCGGGTGACAGACCGATTGGGTAATCTACCATATTGGATGACTCCTATTTTCCAATGTCAGTCTTAAATTCGGAATTCCGCAGACAAAGCATAGCAAGGGAATATCGATATAATTAATTCGCTATTAAAAAATAAAGAAAAAAGGTATATAGGTACCTACAATACTATTGAAACTATTTTAATTTCATAATTCACGTTTGTTCATACAAAATAAAAGTATATTAGCTTACTTACCTTTAGAAAACTGGTTTAACTGACTGTTTAAATAAGACGTGATTTCAAGAATATTATAATTTTGTAGACAATATTATTTTACTAAAGGTAGATGCTATTTTTCTTATACTTTGTATTTTTTTGTCAGTGATATTGGTCGTAATAAAATATGTACCTAAGTTAAAACAAGCGTATTAATAAGTTACCAAATTTAGAAATATTAGATTATAAGCAAATACAAACCTAATCAATCAATGAAATGTTACTTTATGCCGTATAGTGTACGCACAATAGATATCAATACAGGCGGTGTGATCTCTTCCAAGCAACCTATTAACATAATTATGTTAATAGGTTTTTTATAATCTAATATTTGGTTTGATTTATTAATGTTTGAAATCTTATTTGAATTTGGCTTAAAAACTATATGAAAAATTTACAGATGAGATAGAAATATAAAGAATATTTACAATGGAAAAAACACAAATAAAATAAAAAAGGAGACGTTAATACGCCTTGACTTTTTATAATATTAAGATTATGATTAATATTATAAATTAATAAATTAATATTAATAAAAGTAAATTGAATTTAACTGATTTTCTCTTTGCTAAACATTCTGAACAGATTTTTATGAAACGCGGTAAACTTGGGATGATGCAATGGGACTTTGGGACGATGGAAACGTGTGTAAAGCTGCAAGGGGCGTTAATTTACAAATCATTAGGTAAATATACATACATTGTCTTAAGCTGATTTTTATTTTAAACTCTTTGTTTTGAATCTAAAGCTCTATATTAGTCTATATTAAATAATAACCGCATGTTATCGAATAAAATGTAAAATACAAAACCATGGCCGTATAAAAAAATCGGCGCCTTGTACGAAGTGAAGCAACCCAAGTAAGCCAGGCCGACTCGTAAATACAAGCCTCACACACATATGTATACCATAGTAAGCGGATTGGTTATCATTTCACATTGAGACGTCGACAGTGACAAGGCTCAGTATCACCTGTGCCTGCTTGGCCCATACTGATTTTACTCACACATACGTAGGAAATATAGGGCTTCACTTTCTTTTCACAAGGCGCTGCTCCGTCCTGTTTTTTTTATACGTCCATGGTCAAAACCTATTACTATTATTTAGTTATACCACAGAATATTTAATAGTACTACGTAGTTATACAGGGTTTCCGACAATTCCCAGATTTATTTATTTCACTGAACCATGTTTATAACTATGCCTGTATATTTTCTTATATAAACAAGAATGTTTGTGTCCATTAGGTAATCAGCAATACTGAAAACTAGTTTTCGTATAACGTATACAGACGCAACGGAGCCGCGCCGAGCACCGGCAGTAAGTACGTTCTAAATCTAGATCACTAGTCTCAAATGGCGTAACAAGCATCAGCTTACCCAGACTACTGCCAAATTGTCATCGTATTCACCATTAGGTTCCGGTTTCAGTCATTGAGGGCTACTACTACAAGGTCGGTGGAATGTAAACAATCACAAAATATTACCTATAGTGTTGCATGAAGTTGTTTTTTTTAGGGTTCCGTAGCCCAATGGCAAAAAACGGAACCCTTATGGATTCGTCATGTCTGTCTGTCTATCTGTCTGTCTGTCCGTCCGTATGTCACAGCCACTTTTTTCCGAAACTATAAGAACTATACTGTTGAAACTTGGTAAGTAGATGTCTTCTGTGAACCGCATTAAGATTTTCACACAAAAATAGAAAAAAAACAATAAATTTTGGGAGTTCCCATACTTAGAACTGAAACTCTTTTTTTTTTTTAATAAAACCCATACGTGTGGGTCATCTATGGATAGGTCTTCAAAAATGATATTGAGGATTCTAATATTTTTTTTTTCTAAACTGAATAGTTTGCGCGAGAGACACTTCCAAACTGGTAAAATGTGTCCCCCCCCCTGTAACTTCTAAAATAAGAGAATGATAAATCTAAAAAAAAATGATGATGTACATTACCATGCAAACCTCCACCGAAAATTGGTTTGAACGAGATCTAGCAAGTGTTTTTTTTTAATACGTCATAAATTGAAATTCATATCAAATACTCAGGTCTATACTACCATTTACTTATATACCTACAGGTTTGTACGGAACCCACGATGCGCGAGTCTGACTCGCACTTGGCCGGTTTTATTTTTATTTAGAAGCATGTAATGACGAATTTTGGTATTATTATGTGAATACCTACGGGTTTCTAGCTGTTAATTTGGAATAAGAACAGTTTTTGTATAGACTTATCGGAAGAATAGCTTATTCGAGCATTTCAAGCGATTTAAAAATCGTCCCCAAAGAGAAATACTATTAAATAAAAGAAAGTATTTAAAATGGCCGATTTTATTCGGCCTTCTTTTAGCAGTAGAGCGACGTTACTAAAGATAATTGGGTCACCAGAATTGACAGAAATATAATATTTATTAGAAAACGATAGGTAATGAGTGTAATGACTGACTCGACGACCAAATATATTGGCCTAATCATAGCTTCCATTAAAAATATGGTGTTTATTGGTGCTAGTTTATGGCACGGCTTGCCAATGGCAAATGGTCAATATGGATTCAATTATATTCGAGTTCCATTAATTCCTTATATTCATTGCCACAATTTGTCCTACCTAAATATTATTGTAGGCACGTTAAATAAACATGAAGCAACATTTTGTAAAAGGAATTGCGATACACAAGCTGAGATGGAAAATAAGGTCTTAAATATTCCAGCACGTCCCAGAGACTATGTAGACAATGTTTATGAGATGCAGGAAAAGCGTGTTTACACACTATACTATATTTTATTGCATATTTATCGTACTACAAACATATAAAGTACTTTTTAGTACCAAATACTAGTTATAGTACGAGAAATGTATTATATTACTTGAAACTGACATATTTTATGATAGATAGATAGATAAGCATTAAAAAAAAAAAAATTTTGCTCTGATTTTTTTAAGGTTTCTTAGCTAATCGCTACCGAATCTGCAGTTTTGTACGGTCACGACACGACTCTACAAAACTGCAGACTTACAAGCATGTCAGTACAAATAAACAGCAGATAAATCTATCTGACGAAGTACATTTTACCTATGAATGTGTGAGTGGAAATTGGTATAGTGCGCGTAGGCGCAGCTTTAATTGTACACCCTACATTTACACATAAGGCTAAACGGATTTCATGTAATATAATCAAGAAGAATATAATAAATATTCATTCATAGCTTTTTTATTATTGGGCAAAACCTTAGTACCTATTATAGTAGAATGCCTACCGCAGTTTATTCATATAAATAAAACTAATATAAAGCAACGAAGCGGCATGATCGATTCAGCCCAAAATAAGCCTTCATGTTCCATTAATATTAAACTCTGAATACATCAATATCGTCTATCGGATTCGCAAAGCAAAAACGTACCTTTTTATACTATGAATAAGGTTTGTGTTTGGCGAAAATTTCACCATGATAAGTGATGTTGAAGCGATCGTGGTGTAGCTTGATTAGCCGTTCTAATCAATCGACAAACTTATGCAATCTCCGACGTGGAAGGTATCCGGATGGCCTACCGCCTAATTGTAAACTCGAGCGTTTTCCGTGCTTTGGCAGGCACGTAAAGCCGTTAGTCTCGGCACTTTAGTCAAGCTAGTTGGAGGCCTCCTAGACGGCTTGCAAACTCCAAGAGTAAGTTGACCACTAGCCTACCTGCAGCGTACGTAGTGGGCACGCGAGGTGGAGTATTTGCCCATTCCCATTCACCCTCATTTGTGAAAGGAGGCCTGTGCTCAGCAGTGGGCATTATAGGATGAGGCTGAAGGTGGTAAGCACACACAGGCTAAAATGAAACTGGATTTTATGTAGGTACAGCTGCCAGAACTCACAAGAAACGTGCTCGGAGACAGATTTTCCACATTGAAGTTGGTAGCCAAGATATGTTACGTTTACGTTTTATAATTAGAATGGACACAAAAAATATACCTATGAAATGAAAGCATAAAACAGCTTTTTAAAAAATACATCTACTTTCTTTTACGTCCCATTTATTACATACTTTTTACTTGCATTGAAAAAGTTTTATCACGGAAAAAAGTTAAGCGCGAGAAAAAAGAACGAACATTTTGGTGTAACAAACGTTTATAAACCACAGGAGTTTTTATGAACATCTGTTAATTTGTCTTCTATTCTACAGTTTTAATATATTGTGAACTTAAGGCAAAACTTGGTCTGTATTTGACGTGATACCATATACATTTTACAAAATCCTTCGTTTTAGAATGTTCGCAAAACCACCACTTTATTAAGCTCCTCACCTCGGTTAGCCCAACAACCTCAAATGTCTACATAAAACATTATATATGTTGTCTCGGTTTCATGTTTTTAAATTCTCATTTTTAGCAGCCAGAAATATTAACAAATGAAAACAACGAGTACACTTTTTAATACAAGCAAAATGTGCGTCTATTGGAATAAATATGTCATTATTTAGTGTTCTTTACAACACGACATTATGGAATTTTAAGTGAAGCCATTAAAGTGTTGATTCCATTAGGATACGGGTGTATTATTAGCCATCAATCCGCTGTATAAGCCATAGCGTAGCGCTGGTAAGATATTTGGGAACATTATCTTAACTAAAGCCACATAATGGTGCCGATTCTGTTGTAAATCGCACTAAACTAATTTTAGTCACATCACATCTCTTTCTTACGAACATTATTGAAAAAGGATAGAATATATTTAAAGCTGTCAAATTAATCTTTGCCGTCTTATTTTGCGTGTATTTAGGCGTAACCGCGATAGATGGCGACTAAATTTATATTGAAAACAAGCATTGGACTAATTTGACAGGACTAAATTTCTTACATCCTTTTCTTATGTTCTTTGTTAGAAAGAGACATAGTGAGATTAAAATTAGTTTAGTTGTAAACAACAGAATCAGGGCCAATACCTACATATTGATGACTACCATATACCAGTACTAGCCATAATTAATTCAAAAACGTGTACATCCATACGAAGGAGGATAATTATTGTACACAAATCAATACAATTTTATTTCTGATATGTCTATTTACATTGTTATGCAATGGAAGTCATGCATTCAATCATTATCACTATAATATACTGAACCGATTTCGATGAAATCGCTTCAGTAGTTCACTAAAGTAAACTTGCTCTGTTCCCTAAGTTGAAGTAAATGTAAACTAATAAAAAATAATGGTTACAATCCGATTAATATCTTCGGAGATATGCGTGGACAAACATACATACAAACATAATTACATACACTGATGAAATTATGTATATTTGTTTGGAAGCCCTAATAGATTTATCATAATGTGAATATATTGCAGTCGAATTGATAATCTCCTATTTTTGAAGACGATTAAAAATACCCCGCGCTCCAAAGAATAAAGTCCTGAAAGCTATGTGAAACAAGGCATTTAAAACGAGCTAAGCTAGTTATACCAAGGCTTGAGTGAATAGGCTCTGAGTAAGTGGGTTCATTTTATTGGCGAGGCTTTAGTTAAACGCTTTTCACTACAAAATAAAAGCATACATATGTGATTAGTGTTCCTTTTCCAATGCCACAATATAAACTTAATACGACATTTTTCATTCGATAAAAGTTAGGTAATATAAATTTCAATATGGCGTAATAATACATTGAACTTTTAAACGGTACCCCAAAATATAAGGCATGGAGCAAATCAATAGCAAGGTCGTTTACTTGACTGAGTAATCACGAGGTAACAATAAAATATGTAAGAAAATCGATGAAGGGAATATGCAAGGGTAAGTCAAGGCAACACATGAATAACCTATAGAAATTATTTGTGACTTATAAGTAACTAGCTGTTCCCCGCGGTTTCACCCGAATTCCCGGGATAAAAAGTTGCCTAAAAAAATTTCCTTCTCCATTCCACAGACTATCTGCATGCCAAATTTCGTGATGATCCGTTCATTAGTTGAGGCGTGAAGGCGTAACAAACAAACTCCCTCCCTCATTTATAATATTAGTTAGGATAGGATTATATAATTATATATTATAGTTAGGATTAGTTAGTTTTTTTTTATTCTTAACCTTTTGTTTGTATGTCAGCGAAAGAGTAACACGTTTTCTATAGAAAATCTCAAATTCCTAAATAACCACCGGTACCACAGATTTTTTCAATGACGTTAAAGTAGAACCTAATTACATTGTCATCATAAGAGTTCCTACGTCTTCACTTCACACTATTAGGTATGGCCGACTGCCTCTTAAGTGGAGTTGAGATTCAAGATACACCGGTAAATGCTTGCAGACTTTCAGCCACGGCATTTATCTACTCTGAGGTTGTACGTAGTATTTATCTACTCTGAGGCCACGGTGACGCTACATAGTACCCCTAACACCGCGGCACCGTACTTATACGACGTTTTTCGTCACCGTCAAGCTTATTGTAGTATGGTAACTTGTGATGTTGATATTATATTATTGCAACTTTATTGTATGTAACAATCCCCGATCCCCGAATAAACTAGGGATTCACAAATTGATTTCGGACTTATTGGATTCTTCACGATCTGTGTTACAGAAACTGAAAGTTGTCTTGTAAATAAAGTAGAGAGAAACAAAGCAACTGGCTAAATTATAAACTCAACGAAACTTGTAAGACTTTTCATTGAAAATGTTGATGTTTATGTTCTCAACATTATGAAATAAATCATGTTGTAGGTATACAAAAGGTCAACCGATGTTGAATGAACTATAAAAGTGGTTTGGAGAAAATTTATTGTAGTCTTTTGTCCAGGAACATTGCCGTAATTCTTGGAATTGAACGCTACTCAAAGGTGAGCAAATATTTTGTAAAGAACTAGTTTAGAAACATTTTAGAATAATCGCATAATTTATTAATCTTTTACGCGTAGGTAAGGGAAAGCCATAAAGCGTGGTATCCTTCCATTGATGGAGCAACAATGTTCCTGAAAAGCTACTAGTATCGAAAACTGATTACATTGAAACAAATTCACCTATATGAACACTGTACCTCACCCAAGCTTAACAATCTTAGTAAATCATAAGCTTTTTTATTTAGTTTGCGTGACTAGAGAATTTGAATTTTGCATGGTTGACCATTGAAGCAGACTCGCGTGCGTGACCTAAGGTCACATACGTTGCGGTTCACTCTTACTTAAACTTGACTTAACAGTGACTTAGTGAACGTCCTTCTCGAAGTTTCTATTAGATAACAAAGCTCTCAGGAAAACCTTATAATTTACAGAGATATTCGCAAAGTTACTGCAATCTCTGTTTTCAATTAGACTAACACAAATTAGTCCTTTCAATAAAATTATTCCAGTCACAAGGTTTCGCAACTGCTCATCTACTATCGAATAAGGATTTGTGCTAATAAGTCACATAACTATATTCTCACTTTCAAGAGAGTCTTTTCTCCCTGGCATGTCGGGTGTCAATGTAGAGCTAGAACCTACTAAGTACCTAGAGTATACTGGTATACATGAATTTATTTTTATATTCCAAATTGTTAAACAAAACACTTTGACCGAATTCAAAGTACCTACACTAAAAAGCAATCAAATCCTGGCCTGCGGGGCGATTACGTAACTAAATTTCAATCATTTTCGAATTGAAATCGGTTCAATACATCGGTTTTCTGATAACTTTTTGCGTTCTGATAATTGCAAATACAAATAGTGGTTCATTAGAAATGGAACCATTTCCGATTTTGTAATATTTGTACCAATTCAGAGGTAATTTCAATCTGAATTTCATTGCAATAAAGTTACGTAATCCACGTACAGATGTCAATGGGACCGAACGTCAAAGTGTACCCTTCCAAACAAAAAAATAATTTTCCAAATCGGTTCATATATGACGGAGTTATGAGGTAACAAATATAAAAATAAAAACACAACCGAATTGAGAACCTCTGATTTTCTGATTGATGATTTTTTTGAAGTCGGTTAAAAAAAAGAAATTGATGGCCGTTGTCAGTATTACAGAAAATATCGTTACAGGGTCTGTATCAAAAACATTACTTGTAAGGAATTCATACATATAATTAGTATTTAAACAACAAATTATTATAATTATGTACCTATAATGTCCCACTGCTGATTTCAGGCCTCCTTTCACAAATGAGGGTGAAAGGAAATGGGCAGATAGTCCACCAAGCGTGCCCACTGCGGATTGGTAAAACGAAAAGTACTGACTCACATTGATCGGTTTTTATTCATTATTCAAAAATCCGCCAAACATTAAAGTTCTCTTGAAATATAACCCTAACACCGCTCGGTGAAGGAAGCCATGATTGCAGATTAACGATGCCGTAGTCGAGTCTAAATAATTACCTCACAAATCAATTAATTTACCGGATACTCACTGCAACCCCTATCACACCACTACCGACATAATTAACCCAGCTCGAAACTAAGGAAAAGATATAGAGTCTATAGTAATAGAGTAAATAATATACTACATACAAATAAAGCGGAAGAGTTTTTTATTTATTTGTTTAAACGGGCTAATGTCAGGAATTACTAATCAGTTTACAAAAAATCTTTCACTAATAGAATAGCTCAAGAGTAAATAATATACGTAAGCTATATTATCCTTATATAACATTAGTATATTAAGCTACTTTTTTATCCCGGGAACGCGGGTGAAACCGAGACAGCTAGTAATAAAATATTATGTTTATATTGCCCCGGTAGCAAGCAAGCATACGGCCCGGCTGATAGTAAGCGGTTACCGTAGCCTATCGACGTTTGCAATATCAGGGGTATCATTTGCACGTTGCCGACCCTGCAAAAATCACACCCATTTTGACGAAGCCTATTCTGAAAAAACCACGGCGGGGAGCTCATTCCATAACCTGAGCTTCCGCCACAGGAAGCTCCCTAGTTTATAGTAAGTACGAGTATTACATCTATTCGTCCATGGTATTACTTACCAAGTTTTATAGTGCTGTAATAATTGGACTGTTTTACAAAAACTTAAACCGACTTCAAAGTACACTAAGAAGTAATCAAATCCTGATCTGATAACAATGGGACCAAACGGGAAGTGTACCCTTCCAGACAAAAAAAGAATTTTCCAAATCGGTTAATAAACGAAGGAGTTATGAGGTAACAAACATAAAAAAAAAAAAAAAAAAAAAAACATACAACCGAATTGAGAACCTCCTCCTTTTTTTGAAGTCGGTTAATAATTTGCCAGCCTCCTATGACCCAAATGATTTGTTGTACACTCCAACTGACTACGAATTCAGAGGTCGTTCACCACGGGTTTTTTAGCCGGTATACTTGTAGATTTAGTTTCAATTACAGTGATTTATACTTAGTCGTGAATTAATTTAAACGCGTGAAATACAGCGGTCTAGCTTTTACAAGTATGAATTTTCCATTTTATAAACATTTTTCTACGTCAAAGCAAGACAGCGTACAAATTACATTACATATTTATTAAAATTGTTCTTCAACTTTTTAGGTCTCCGAACTAAAAAGTTAAATAGGAACCCTTATGGTGCCTCTATCCGTCTGTCTGTCACAGCGGTATATTTCAGCAACCACTGATGCTATTGATTTGAAAGGGATTGGAAGGTTTATTTATTTACCGAATTTTATTAATAAGTACCTACACCACCGCCTATTAACGTGTTTTAATTCTTCTCCATCCAATGGTTGTCTGGAAGAAATCGCTTCTTAGCGATAAGACCGCCCATTGTACAGTCTCTTTAATACTAAGAATTTATTGTTATTTTTGTTTTAGTATGGCGCCTGGCATATTTCTATAATTTTGCCATTTTGATTTTATTACACATGACTTATATAAAAACCGATAGCTGACATCAATACAATCAAGAAATATTCTATGAAGAAAACACGTAAAGTATCACTTGTACCTACGTAGTATTTATCTACTCTGAGGTATCACGTTTCAAAGAATTATAAGCAACTAATATTATATTTTTAATAAAAAAATAATTACTGCGCCCAAAAACGTATAGTTAAAAAACCCAATAAATTATAGTTAAAAAACCTAAAAAACACGCTTTAATAAGCCCTGCTCTAAAAAGTGTTACACATTATTTAGCCCTATATTCTCTGTACTAGAAGTGGAGAAAGGAATTTCTTCTACCTGCACTTTTTTTTATAATCTGAAACCTATTTATTCTGTTACTTTTTGTGTCCTAACTCCTCGTGACCGCATGTTCTAAAAAACATTTTATGAAGTAAACAATGTAACAACGTCCTCCAAACACTTTACCTATTTGTTCTCGTCTGAGAGTAACTTGGTATAAAGGTCCCAGAGACGCAAAGTGAATACAAATGTCCCTGAATACAGAAGGGAACGGACCAGCGCATACTGGGTCTTTTGAACTCCAATCAAATTGGTATTACAAGTAGAATAATCTGAATTTGAAATGAAGCAGACTTCGTAGTTTGAATAATGCTATGGTAATAATAGTAATTTCAGAGCCTCCATTATTTTAGTTTTGATGAAACCTAAGTATCATCATTATTGTGAAAGGTAAACGACAGGGTACTTCAATATGGTAACTAGAAACACTCAAGGTTGAAAAATCTATTTTATCTTCAACCCGATCCTTCAAGCTACAAGACTTATTCTTACTTATACACCGTGACTTTTTATTCGTCTTAGAAACGCAGCCCACTTAATGTATTCAATGAAAAGGTAGGTACTAATCATTCATGTGCATTCATAAAACATTTTTTTTTATAATTTGTATTATAAAAAAAAACAAGTGTTATTAAAATTAAATTTTACGTATAAAATGGTAGAAAATACCAACCCAGAGCATGAGTCGAGTAGACTGCGCTAGTAACCGGGTGTTTAAAACCGACATAAGTCATAATGTTTTTTTTTTTAAATTATACAAATGGTCACAAAATTTTTTTTTAAAGATTTGTACCTATTCATTGGGTACATTATGTGAGCTGCGATTCTAAAACGAATAAAAAGTCACGGAATATATAAAAGCCTTTTCACAATAACTTTCAGCGCGTAAAATCACAATGAACCTACGTTTTGTAAAGCGGAAAAACATAGCGTCTCCTTTACATTGGCAAGTCAATAAATAGCTAACAATAGGGGCTGTACGGTCGACAGTTACAGTCCAATGGCGAGGTCTAAAGGCCTTGCTTTTACATTTTTCATGATTTAACCCGAGATTACTAAGCGCTATTTGAAAACGACATGTAAGGGCGACATGTTTAAAACATAAAATATACAACAAGTAAGCTCACATTGTACAACCCAATATGAGGATTTTCTTCTGTCTGACTCGTGACAGTATATTACTATGGATCAGTGATTTATTTAAACACGAATGAAATCAAAACTTGTTGTATAACAGAAGTATGTATCTTAAGAGCAGTGGCGTGCATTCCATATAGGCAAATAAGCAATGCTTACCTCATAAGATTCAATTCAATAATATTTTGATTCAATTAAACTACATAATCACTTTAAATAAAAATTCTAACCTAACATTCAATACGAAATTTCAAACTTTGCCGCGCAGGCACTCGCGAGTTCGCCTCTCAAATTCACGGCAATTCACGCACACTAAAACGATTTCGGCATATTCATACACACACACACACTTCTTTAAGATAATACGACGAAAGCATAAATCACGCTTTTGCTATGCGTAGCATACTGACATTTGACATTCGCGATTTATGGACGAAAAGTAACCTTACCTACTCTGTTGTAAGTAAAGTAACCCATCCAAATTAAAAAGACTACAGTTACAACTACTTTACCAACATTAGAGCAACTCAAATATAACTTCGCAATTTATTTGTGTTAGTTTGTTTATGGTTTGGCTGGCATTGGATGCAATGTTGTTGTTATTTACTTATTGTGATTTTTCGAAGTATATCTATGAAGTGTATTGTGTGTGAAATGAAGAAATTTTGTGGTGAAGATGCAAAATGTGTCGATAAATGATTCCTTTAGTCAGTTTTCGTTTGTTGAAAATAGTAGGTAACTTGCTGTAGACCAACTCCAAAACATTCATGGATTTAAAACAAAGGTAAAAATCTTAGACATGTTAACACAGAATATTATGTTTATTAAACACCTGGCTATCTGGGTGCTGTTATTCGAATCTATTATTCTGTTATTATGTATTTTGTTTGCTAATGAATCATACCAAATGTGTGTGGAATGATACGCTGACCTAAACAATTTTACGAATCTGGTCAAAAAACATTATCTATCTAAGAGGCATATTTAGGCGTGTATGGCCATGATTTCTTCTGCCTACCTAGTCCGAAAACCAATGCACGCCACTGCTTAAGATGATATCGACTTCTTTTTTCATTTAATTAGGTAGCAAACAGTAATATAGGAAAGTGGGGCAGAATCGTGCAAGGGGGCACGTTGCACGTTGTACACATAATATAACTCACTCTGCATGCAAGTTTTTTTTTAAACATGCGTTCGACCTAATGGTAAGTAAGCGGTTACCGTAGCCATATGGACACTTTCATCATGGAGGACGGGGCATCACTCACGCGTTCCCGACCGTTCCTCCCTCCCCGATGAGCACTGGCGACCTTGCTCACGTGCAGGAACATAACAATGTTATTTATAAGGTAGAGGTACTTCCCCAATCGAGATGCTCTTTGAGAAAATAAACGCTACGCTCTACGCCTCTAATGGACTGACAATTGCGTGTTACTATTGGCCCACAAAGTTTAAAAAAGTCAGTGTACAACACGCGGTGCATTGTGGTGCAGTGCAGCAGGATAAAACGACTTTAAGTTTCTATATATAGGTACAGTACAGTTAGTTTGTGTTTTTGTAAAAGAATAACTAATTGAAAACCACTTTAGAGAAATTGAAAATATTTCGCTGACTTCAAAACAGTGGCAAATGGGAGTTATTTCATTCTTTATTTTTTAATTCCTTTTTATTTAGTAATTTTTAGTTTTTCTTACATTGACTAGAATTTGACCAAGGTTTTGAGATGTTTCCCCTTCATTTCACGTCACTCACACAAGACGTATTTGTCCATATCTTGAAAACAACAGTGTAAGTTTCTTAAGTTGAAGTACTTAAATGTTAGCCAATAAAAGAATGGTCACAATCCGATTAATAGTTTTGGAGAAATGCGTAGACAAACATACATACATACACCTATAACATTTTGTATACTTGTTAGAAATCCCAAATAGATTTATCATACAGGTATGAATATATTGCAACTCCAATAATATACTGGGTGGAGATTACGAGATGGCATATTTTCGAAACCTATGTTGTCACGCTGAACAACTTTCACTATGGGACCAACACTGAATTCTCAAAAAAAAATTTTACTTTTCATACATTATGATCGAGCAAGGTTGACATTTACTGTGGAAAGTAAAAATTTTTTTTTTAGAATTCACTATCGGTTCCACATTAAAAGTTGTTCAGCTTGACTAACCCAACATAGGTTTCGAAAATATGCCATCTCGAAATCTCCACCTGTTATATAGTACATACATACGTAAGTACGTTTCCAATTGATAACTCCTTTCATGTAAATCGATTAAAAGTATCATAGTCTTATTTTTTTATTATTATCATGAGTTTTAAACAAATTAAATCCAAAAACTCTCTCTCTTATACATAAACTATAAGACGAAGATTTTAATGAATCTGAAAATAGAAACAGGTGGCGGAAGGTCGTAAAAAAGTATGTAATGCGGAAGGTAGTAAACCTTCAGCATGAACAATTTGTGATGAAAAATTATAGACCATTTTTAATGATTATACAAAAACTATAATTAATTTATGTGAAACAGTATAAAAATAAATAACTCTGTGAACAGAAATACCTACTCTTATTTTCATCAATAGTTTTCCCAGACAAAACAATATCAAACGACACGTCTATTAAGACATCATTATGGTGTTTTCACGCTACGCGAAACGAGCACGAGCCGAGCCTCGAACGAACCTACAACGAGCCTACAACGAGCACGATGCGAATCCCTTTGTTCGTGAAAAAACTGACAATCGCGCTCGTTAAAGGCCCGCAAGCCCGTCCACGCTACGCGAATCGTGCTTGCAGTGTGCTCGTTCGTGTCTCGGCTCGTGCTCGGTTCGCCAAGCATGGACGCACCATTAAATATAAAAGAAAAACATATTTTGAAAAGAGCACTAAGAACAATATCAATCACCACGCAATAGCGTCAGAAGACAAGCAATATATCAAGTGATATTTACGAGAGATGCTTGTGTACTACGGAAGTATAATGGCCAGAGCCTGTGCACCCAAATCGATGTCACAAAATCAAGGTAAGTGTGGCGGTGGCGTGACGTGTCCCCAACTATCGACACAGGTGTATATCGACTCTAAATTCGACACACCTGACGAAAAGGCCCGTACAAATATACTATACATATTTGAGTATGAATAAATATCAAATTGATAGTATTCTTGTTTGGTTCGTTACTAGCGCCCATTTTGAGTTGAACAATGTTTTCTTGTTTTCACAATTTTTTGACTGATATTATAGTATTTTTGGAACGAAGTTCCTTATCGCGCGTTACGAAAGGGGGCTAGACGGAAAAAATTAAGACCAAAAGTTGTAACGTCACTTTTTGCTATAGCTGTAAGCCATTCGGCGTGCGCATGTTTCTCTGTCTGTCTCTCTCTCTTTCTCTCTTATAGAAAGCAAGCCAGTTATTTTCGTTTCGTATTTCTATTTCGCATTGAAAAAACAAATATGTAAAATATATATAGTAATATTTATACATATTTGATTTTAACTTTGTTCCATCTGGGTGTCCCTTGACACCTCTCAAGTTTTTTATTTAATAAAAGCAAATACGATCTGTCTGTTTGGCTGGTAAACTACCCAATCAAATGTGATGAAAATTGGATAACGCCTTTGCTTTGAACCTCCAAATTGTAATCCAGACATGGATGATATAATAAATCTACTTGTTATACCGGGAACACGAGTGAAGTCTCAGGACATAGCTAGTTATATACGGGGTGGATACGACAATACAACAATAAATGAAAGCACGAAAAGTAAAGTATTCATAAATACGATCAACTTTTCAAAATAAAATAAGTCCAAGCCTATGCCTTTACATTTTAAATGTTATAATTTTTCCATTTTAAATTTCAACTTCGTACTATTCTCATTGTTCTCTATAATAGAGTCCTCGTTTATACACACTGGGAAACACCTACATTATATTTCATAAACACGTTTGTTATTATTTCATTTTGCTACAACAGACGATGGATTTACTTTATTTTCATATAAAATTAACCTTTTATTTCAATGTTTTAATAACAGTGATGAGGTGGAAGGTGCCCGCCCAATGCTCATTATTAATGTTTATTGAACATTTCTTGCGTTTTATTTGTGACGTCAATAATTGTGACATGCGTATGATTTTTTTCAATATGTTATGAGATAGCAGTTCCTTATTGTATTCTCTGGATGCTATTGATTATCTCATCGCAATCAATTTGGAATCGGCAATGTCTTTTATAAATCAGACATTTGAGTGAAACAAAAACAAAGGATGCGTGAAAAATAACAAGTACTAAAGCATTGCAAAGGCTTCACATGATTATATCAATGAGGAAGCGGATTAATCGAAAGTAGTTCAACATGTCGGAAATTAGATCCGAAACGCTAAGCCTTCCTAAATTCAATTAGCTAATATACCATAAGCAATAATTACATTAAAATAATAAATGCGAAAATGAGTTTGATTGGTTGTTTGTTATCTCTTGACGGCTCAAAAGAACGATCATGATGAAATTTGGCACGTAGCTAGATTTTAACTTGGAATATCACAGTATAGATACTTTTTGTCCCGGTACATAAGATCCTTCGGGAACGCGGGTGAAACCACGGGACGAAAACTAGTTACATAAGAAATCTTGATTTAATATCTATTTAATCTATCTATAATAGGTTTCTTTACATTTCCTGCGATGTTGCCCGCATAATCACACTGAATGCCTGGAAGATAATATCTTCTGTCATCTACATTTCTCGGAATTCAATGTCCAACAACTTCAATTGGCCGAGAGATAAAATCGCGAGAATCTATTATTTCAAGAGCTCAGCTTCCGTTTAAATTTCTCTAGAATTATACAATACTATTTATAGGAAAACTGAATCCTGATAAATATATCGGAAATTGTTTGGATGCTGGAGGAAGAGAACGGATATTTAAAGCACACATAGTAAAAGGCATATGCAGTCTTTCTGTCAGGAAAAAATCAGAATAAAATATCTCCATTGCTACTGTAATTATGTATATTTTCAAACGAAAAGTAGTATATGTAATATATCAGTTATCCTACTAGCTCTGCTTAGTTTGGGATCAGATAACCGTGTGTGAGGAATGTCCCAGGATATTTATTTATTTTAATTAAGAATTAAATGGTGTAAGTTTTTTTTTCTTGAATACAATCTTACCGTGGGTACCTAAATAATTATGTACCCAAAATTGTTTCAAACACACTATGTTCATAACATAATGGAATTTGGTTCTCATTATACACCTTTCGTAACCCACGGATTGGTGCTGTATATTTAATCATATTGTTTTCCCAAACGTTAATTACAAAGAGGAAAGTTTGCATAAAAGTAATAAATGCGAAAGTGAGTTTGATTGGTCGTTTTATAATCGACTGGTTCTTTAAAAATATTGTGTGCATGTGCATTACTATAAATTCCGATGAGGAAACCATAAAATAATCAATTATGTTACCTAAGTAATAACGTTTGAAGTTCAGTGCCGGATTACGTTGCAAGAGTAGTAAATATTACGGGCACACCCCGGCCGCGGCTAGGTAGAAATAAAAGATTGGCTGGTAGAATGCTTCACGGTGCAGTACTGGAATAATAATAAATGTAGTAAGATATGTACTTTTTCTATCTATAAACTATGCATCTCAGTTTTATTGAAAATACGACGTCTAGCAAACACTGGAGCTGTATCCAAACCAAGAGCTCTTAATTTAGTTCGCTACAAAAAAAGTCTCTTTTTGCCTTGCTAAGTTTCTTATCGGAATCTGGTGCGTCCATGCTTCGCGAACCGAGCACGAGCCGAGGCTCGAACGAGCACACTGCGAGCACGATTCGCGTAGCCTGTACGGGATCGCGAGCCTCGAACGAGCGCGATTGTCACTTTTTAACCGACTTCAAAAAAGGAGGAGGTTCTCAATTCGGATGTTTATATATTTTTTTTTTTTTTTATGTATGTTCGGGCATAACTCCGTCATATGTAGACGGATTTTCAAAATTCTTTTTTTGTTCGAAAGGGGTTTATTCCGAAATGGTCCCATATAAATTTCATATAGATCTGATGATGAGTTTCGGAGACAGACAACGGAACTCTTAAAAAATGACAGCAAATCTACCGCAATTGCTGCTATCGCTTAAATATGCATTGTTTACGAAGGCCTTTACACGCGAAAGTATTTAAGTATATATGAAACTAAAAATTCAAAAATAAAGCAAATATTTCGCTGACTTCAAAACAGTGTCAGATAAGAGTTATTTCTTACTTTTTAGTGTACTTTGAAGGCGGTTTTTTTTTTTTGTTAAAAAGTTATTTTATTTCACGTACAAAGGGATTCGCATCGTGCTCGTTGTAGGCTCGTTCGTGGCTCGGCTCGTGCTCGATTCGCGTAGCATGGATGCATTACCACGGTGTATTACACACCGATTGTAGAGTCAATTATGTACGTAAGTACATATTAAGAGCCTTATGAGGGCCTAAAGATTAAAAACAGCGCGGCAAACTCATTTATTCAGTTTAGGCCCTAAATAGAATAAATGAGTTTGCTGCGCTCCTTTTCAGTGTTTACTTCCGCTTGCCAGACTCTAACATCAAACTATTGAACTTGACCAGGAAAAAACAAATATAGCATTTGGTGTAATAAAGATTTTTTTAAACCATGTATCGAATTAGTAGAAGTGGATTCATAATTTTCATTCATATCATTTAGTGCTCAGTAGGGCATGAATCTCGGAATCTCGGAATCTCGTAATATCGGAATCTCGGACCGTTTTTTCCGATATTACAATATCGGAATCGAGTAATCCAATATCGTAATATCGGAATCGGATATTTTTTCTATTTGAGTTTTTAAATAAAGCTTTTAAGAGCTCCACAAGGTATGGTCAACCAGAGCTATAAAATTAACGTATCGTACATCAATTTTGCCTACCAGTGTTGCAAGTGAGCGTATTTTTTCAACAAAATACGATGTCCATTATCCATAACAATGCTTGACGCTTTGTTTTTTGAAAAATATTTGCAAGAAAAACGAGCACCATTATCTTTTTCTATACTAATATAATATTAATTATACTAAATATATTAACATCTATGCTAATATCGATATACGAATCGTCTCGCACGTAGGTTTGACGACTTCCAGCCTCCCGAACAAGCCGGTTTTCGTAAAGGCTTTAGTACCATAGACTACATACATACACTCATACATAATGAAACTGAAGATTTTTTGTTAGTTTGTTTTAATGCATTTATGTATGGAACTACCAGTCAGATTCTATTTTTTCCACTAATAGACGAGGAGATTTTCCAATAATAGCATGGAGGACCTCTTGGCTCATTATGAAACCACTAATCTCCAATTCGGACTTGCAATCAACACACAAAATGAAAATGTTAATAATAGACCGGACCTAACTTAATAGAATGGACGTACTGCGAAAAAGATACATCTAACTCGGCTCTACCACTTCCAACATAGGAGACTGTGAAGATGAGATCAGAAGACCATGCGCAATGACAAGATCAGCAGTAGGAAGATTTGGAAAGACAGTAGGATAACCAGGAAAACAAAGATTCGACTTATGTGATGCCTGGTCTTTCCGATCTTTCTCTAAGGAGCTGAAACTTGGTCCTTAAGCCTACAAGATCGCCGGAAAATTGACGCACTGGAGATGTGGTGCTGAAGACGCTACTTGAAAATTCCGTTGACGGCCTTTCACACCAATAACTCGATCCTGCAGGGGCTTAGAATAACAGATAGTCTTTCATCGACTATGCAGCTTCGAATTCTGAAGTTATTTGGTTACATCTGCAGAAACGAACACTCGATGAAGAGTCTTATTGTCCAGGGTGGGAGAGTGTACTCGCAACGCTACGAAAGCTAGTCAAGGAGAACATTGAAGACCCACCATGTACACTATCTATTGCAATCACGACCACTCTGACAGGAGTGCTCTACTGAGCAGAAGATGTTTTCAATACAACTTTATAACGAACTAGTTGTCCCCGAGGTTTCACCCGCGTTCCCGGGATTAAAAGTAGCCTATAATACTCGGGGAGAATGTAGCTACCTATAAGTGGAAAAAAAAAACGAATTTGACCGGCAGTTCCACAGATTAGCCAGTTTAACCAAAAAAAAACTCTTCCCCTTTATAATATCCGTATAGATAGATAATTATGTGAAGTTTATAAGGAATATGTGCAATTTTTAATAAAAATGTCTAATTCCGATATTAATATCGGAATTCCGATATTGAGATCCAATATCGGAAATCAATATCGGAATTGAATAACATTCCGATATTACATGCCCTAGTGCTCAGTTACACGGTGGACGTGCCACTTATGACCATTCTTTCCAGTCTCCTAAAAATTATGTTATTTTAATATATGTATAACTGAAAGAAACCTTCGTATTATTATGACAGAAGCTTATTTAATTCGGTGAATAAGCTGAAATAACGTTAAAATTAACAGTCAACGATGTTTATATTGGGAGCATCTATCCCGCCCGACCTATCCCCACATGCAATCGTAAATTATATTAGCAAGCTAACAAACTGTTTACTAAATTACGATCTCAACACTTTATATTTAATTTTATAGCGATATCAAGAATTTATAAAACTTCTGAAGTCTATGATAGAATATCTTGATTGAAGATTTTTTTTTGTTAGTATTAGTAATTTATCCTACTGCAAAAGTTTGTGTGTGTATATGTGTGTTACCACTCAGCCTCGTAACGGCTAAACAGATTTGGAGGTAGCACATAGAAAGATTATATCCTGGATTAACCTATCTTCTATACATATAAAATACTTTGTCCTGAATAACTGACTGAAGGATCAATGCACAGCCTAAACCGCTGATCGTAGAGACCTGCAACTTGGAGGGTGTGTTCTTTGTATGACGTAGGCATCCGATAAGAAAGGATTTTCCGTAATTCTCCCCTAAGGGGGTGAAAAACGGGGGCAAAGTTTGTTTGGAACACTCTTCGCCTAACGGGGTTAAAAAGGGGTAGAATGTTATTTCAGGGGTGATTTGCATCGAAGTTGATATCAATACTACTTAGTGCTTTTGATTTAAATATTCTTTTATATTTGATATTCCAATTTTAAAGAGCATTGCACCAAGCTTTTATGTGTTAAAAGCTGATGTTATAAGGAGTAACTTAGCTACATTCATTTTTGAAAAATAATTACTGCAAAAAAATTGAAACCGTACGCGTGTTAAACCGCGGGGGTCTGCTAGTAAGAAAATAAAAACGAGGAAAATACTATCCTTTAGTGTAAAACCGCTGGCCGGAAGCTAGCGTACCAATATAACCTCGTATAGTAAGGGGCACGAGTGGTGAGCACAGATTGACAGCTGCGCAGTAGTTAATTTTTCGGTATGTTTGGCGGAATGAAGAAGGGGAGCGCCGAGCTGCACACAATTGGTTCGTCATTCGATGCTCGTCGTCTATTGGATTCTTGCGTGTCATATGACCACTGTGATTTGGCCAAAAGTATACATGCGCGAGTTTGCCCCCACTACTGCCTATCTGTGCTCACCATTCGTGCCTCATACTGTACCATGTCGTGCATTGGGTAAGTATTGTAAATTCACAATTAGATCTCAGAATGAAGTAAAGTTTGCTTCAATTCTAATATGTACCTACAGCCGTTTTGGAAATAGTACCATCAAGTTACTTTCCACGGTGCAGCGGTGGTGTGACTAAATCGAGTTATCCACTCCAGCCGGGACCGAACATCAATAAATACCTAGGCGTTGCGGCTATTAAATCAGATTTTAGCTAAATGAATTTGCTCAGTTGCAAATATTACAGAAAGTATTCGCTATCTCATATTTCAGGAAATAGAATCCACGCTTCAAAAGATCTGGCATATGATTTGGCAGATCAGAAATAATTTATCTGAGCTCTCACGAGAGACGCGCGTTCTATAATAACAATAGATGTAATTGTTATTATATTAACAGCGATCCAAATACCGTCACATTGGGCGTAAAGTGAAAAATGTATTCACTGTTCATTACTTTTCTGTTATACTTACAATAGTGTTTGTAGTAGCGAAACGGCCAAGCCATAATTAACTAAATTAACAAAATATTATAGTTTGTCAAGTTAGGGCTTGTAGATTTAGAGCGTGTAGAGTTATAAGTTTGGCTCTACATAGATATGATCACTTTTTGACATTGCGAGCCATATGGCCTTGGCAATATTTTACAACTGTTTTTGGTGGAATTTCACGTCTTTTTGTACAGTAGTACCCAACTGATAAGGCGCGTCGTGAATCTTTGTTCTCACAGAAAATAATGTATGGCCTAAGATTAACAAAAGAATGCTTAAAACTTACAATCAACTTTAGATCACTACTATAAGGTTCATAATAAAATGCAGCTGTTAGTTCCGTCTCACTCGCAAGTCCCGCCCCTCCACAAACATGGCGGCAGCTGCCAACCAATAGCATTTCCCGCACTTTGAAAATGTATCTTCTGCGCAGGTACATCGGTAAGCCATATTAGTTGGGTACTACTGTAAGCACTGAAAGTTGGTTATTACCAACTTACAGTGCTTACAATAAAACAAAAAATATTGTCATTACAATATTTTTTTGTTTTATTCATTTTTTCTCTCTATTTTGGGGTGTATTTATTTTATAATTTATACCAAGGAGTCCCTATATTAGTTTTCAGACCTCTAGCATCAACATTTTCAGAAGTCTCACTCATACAAAAAAGTTCCAAGTTTTAGTTTTTTTTTTGTTATTTGTTATTTGTGTACTAATACCTACTATAGGCATAGCGCAAAACTGAGTAGGTTCCTGCAGTAGTGGAGCGGTGCGGGAGGGTGTGTTTTCATTATGTCAAATAACAAAAGAGAACTAAAATTAATTCAATTGTAAGATAGCGAGACAGTTCTGATTCGTCACATATCACCCCCCTCCCGCACCACTCCGCTACCGCAGGAACCTACTCAGTTATGCGCTATGCCTGTAGCTGGCATACCAAATTTCAGCTTTCTAGGACTTCAGGAAGTACCTACTCTAAGAATTTTGATGATCATCATCAGTGAGTGAGTGACGAAATCGGGGTTTTTTAGATATCAATAAAATCTAAAGTATAAGAGCTATATGCAATTGATACTTTACATGTTTAATAAGTTCACTATTGACATCATATCCCGAGAATTTTGTTTATCTGGTATAATCTAAACACAAGTAATGAAGGTTCAAAAAAACGACAAAGCGCTTCAAGAAAAGGTAGGTAGTGCCCTTGCGCTTCGCTTGGCTGTCTTGGCGGAGGCACTACCGTGCCCCCAGATTTAAGTTGTTGTTTTGTTAGCTCGATATTAAAAAGGTACAATAAATATTAATTTCACAAACATTCTCGTAACATCTTATGTAATGCTGTCATAGTCAATATTTATGTACCTATGAAACATAAACCGACGGGTACAGGCAGCGGTAGGTACAAACTACCAAATAGGTGGGTTTTGGATATTAGATACTTTACGTAGATTGTTAGTTTACACGACATGACACGTAAGTTATGGGTCCCAAATTAATTTCCGTTACTGAATGTAACAAGGAGGTATCTCAGTTCAAATTATCTCTGACTTGAGAAAGTAACTAATTTATAAGTTAATTTATTTGTTAGGTTTAAAAACTGTATTATTTGGTATAACCTGAGGTGGTTCTATGGGTATACATTTTATCATGGAGATTACCGATATGATTTAATTCCTCAACGATACCGAGCAAGAGCATTGCGATTGAAAATTTTATATAATATTATCGACAATTCATTAATGATATGCATAGCCATGGTCAGTGACAAATCTTGAGAGATAATGAATAAACTTACGCACATATTTGGAAGAGTTCCAAGCAATATTTTTGATTTGGTAAAATGGCAAAATAATGACGTTTGGCAAAAGAAAACAAAATTGAATCTGATTTACGTAGAAAAATACGTCATATTTGTTACCAAAGTATTCCATGATGCACTTGAATTTCTGTAAGCAAAAGCTCGCCCACAGTGGTGTCGTTTGGAAAGTTTCAATCCAACGAAATTATTAACTTTGATTCGAAACATAATAATGTCTAGTCTATAGACTGTCTCTCAATGTCTCCTTATTTACAGCACAATTGATCAATTTAGATCACTTTAGATCGTGATAGGAATAGGAGGGGAAAGATGTTTGGCCACTTTATACGACACGATGAATTTATCAAAAACATAATAGAAGGAAAGATAGAGGGAAGAGGAAGACCAAGAATAAGTTACACAGATCAAGTGAAGGCAAAAATTGGCGTCGTGTCGTATAGGAAGGTGCAAAATGTTGCTAATGATAGAGCAGACTAGAAGAAGCTACACCGACAAGAGACACAACACACAACTCTTATGTAAGCCATACACGCTACGGTCTACCGGAGAGGTTACCTGTGCAGGTTTACCTGCGCAGGTCGATAGCGTGTATGGGGACGGTCCGGTATACCGGAGCGCTCTTCAGTTCATTTATAAATAACATATAAGGTAAATAGCAAAGTATATACTGTAGTCTTTGGTAAATAGGTAGATATTATTTACGTCGTGAACAACCACTTTGAACAGAAACTAGAAAACAACTAACGCGACCTGCGTAGGCGAACTGAGTACTCAGTTCGGTGTCAATCGAAGGAATTTATTTTCGATACTGCACCGGTTACCTGCGCAGGTTTAAAGGCGATGATAGCTCAGTGGTAGTGACGTCGGATACCGAGATGAAGGTCCCGGGTTCGAATCCTACAATGAGCTTGAGCTTTCGGTGAAGGAAAACATCGTGAGGAAACCATAGCACGGTGGTAGGGTACTTTTCAGTACCCATCTGGCTGGCTACCACCCTCAAGTTGAAAATCTGTCGCCAAGCATCTATCGGTGTGTTCCGACAGCTGCACTTGAGAGCCAGTTTCTTCTAGGCTTTGTGTGATTACCACCTTCGGCCACATCATCACTCACCATGGTGAGATTGTGGTCAAACACAGGCCTATACACAATAAAAAAAAAAAAAAAAAAAAAAAAGGTTAAAAAAACTGCACAGTTCTATTGCGACACACGCTCAGGTCTACCTGTATGGTACACCGGAGCGTCTGTGGCCGCCATTAGATACAGAAGAAGATCTCGATAAACTTACTTCCTATGTCCATGATTTTTATTCTCTGCCAATAAAATGTTATTGCAAAATCTCTCAATAGTCTACCCAAGGATGAAGTCTTTGATAGAGGTTTCTTTCTCCGAGATAAGGAATAAGACTAAAAGTAAGTCACGACTGTGTTATTCTTCCAAGGACGTGTTGTTCTTTATATATTGCGTCTCATTTACACCCTTCACGAGTCAAAGGAAGGAAATACAATGTCGTAGCCGTATTAAATCTCATGTGCTTATAAAATCTATTTATCTTAATCAGCCCATTGCTAAGCTGCTTCCTTCATATTTTAATTTTAATTATATATAAAACTAGCTGTCCCGCGCGCTTTCACCGCATTCCTGAGGGATCGTATGTTTTCCCGGGATTAAAAGTATCCTTTGTGTTAATCCAGAACACATTCTATCTGTGTGCCAAATTTCATCCAAATCCGTTAAGTACTTAGTTTTTGCGTGAAAGAGTAACAAACATACATCCATACTCACAATCTTTCGCATTTATAATATTATATAGTAGGAAGATTTATTTATACTGACTTGAATAATTTTTAGTCAGTGCATTATTCACAATCTCAATTGTAAATAATGCACTGACCCATAGTCGAAATACAGGAATTTTATTCTTAGTTCGGCAACAGATGCTTCTTAATCTAGTAATCGATGTATCTAGCCTTACTTATCAATAAGAAAATTGTGAACTCATTTCTTGGAAATAAACAATTATTATTATTATAATGGTGACAAAGGTTATGTTTATTAGTCGTTGAAATATGTACAACTTCGTCCTGAAAACCCTTTCTGTGAGTATTCGAGCTACGCTTACAATCCCTTTATGCCCGCATTTGTATAACATCCCTTTTATCCCACATACAAAACCAACATTTCTGTCCGTCTGTCCGTTAATGAGCTAACATTTTGAAGCAGATTTTTGTGTCACATAGGAGATTAAAAACTTCGTGACAATTTTAGTGAAACACACGAAAATCTCTTCACGCGAGCAAAGCCACAAGGAAAGGCAAGTCGCTCCTAATTAGAGCTTACAGACACTTTATAAACACTCATAAATGAGTCAGTAGTGTTGTGAAGAGCTTATACCAACCCACATATTTATATTCGTTCTCATTATTTTCACCATACACATCAACATCGGAAATTCTCCAGATATTGGAACCATAGGTACCTAATCATAATATTTTCCTACCGATACTTATTTTCTTCTCATTTCATATCATGAAATGACTCATAATTATAGCTAACAAGCAAAATGATCTCCAAGGTAAAATCATTAGGCCTGAGGGCTAAGTCGAGCACCTAATCTACAGTGCCACCAATCTTATCTGTTCAGATGGTCAAACTTGGAACTAAAGCTACATTTGAAAATGTCATGATTAAAAAATATATGAAATATAATCGATGGTTTCGCCCTCGTTGCCTGAACAGATTTGGTGGGACTGTAATTTACATACTTAGTAAAAATTATCTCCATAGTGTCAAAATATTTCCCGAGCAATCTTGTTTCGAAATAAGCCCAGAGTCACTCAGCGAGCTATGGAACGAGCTATGCTCGGAATTTCTCTACGTGACAGGGTCCGAAATGAGGACATTCGTAGGAGAACAAAAACGACGGACATTACACACAGTTAGTTAGCTGAAGTGGCAATGGGCAGGCCACATCGCTCGAAGAGCCGATAACCGATGGGGAAGGAAGGTTCTCGAGTGGCGACCACGTACTGGAAAGCGCCGAGCGGGACGACCTCCCACCAGGTGGACCGACGACCTGGTCAGAGTCGCTGGGCGCCGCTGGATGCAAGCGGCCCAGAACCGTTCGAAGTGGAAATCAATGGGGGAGGCCTATGTTCAGCAGTGGACATCCATGGGCTGATATGATGATGATGAATCTTGTTTCCCCGAAATAAAAAGCACTCAGTTATTCCAGGTTGATTTGATATATCCAGTATGTCAAATTTCATCACGATTGGTTGAGCCGTCTTCTTCTTCTGTATTTAAGAGCTGTGCTCTTGGCGTGGTAGCTTCTTCCAGTCTGCTCTATCATTAGCAACATTTTGCACTAAAGTCTAAAGGTAAGTCATTTTCTAGTCTAAAGGTAACAAATAAACTCATAATTGGCATCCTAACTAATCCTAACTTATTTAATATTATAAATGCGAAAGTGAGTTTCTTTGTTTGTTTGTTACGCCTCAACTACTCAGCGGATCATCATGAAATTTGGTATGCAGATAGCCTATGGTATGTAGAAGGATGTGAGAAGGAACTTTTAATCTCGAGAACACGGGTGAAACCGCGAGGGACAGCTAGTTTATTATATTATAGTAAGATTATGGTGCTCACCTCCATCATTGAGTTTTGATAGCTCTTCCTCAAAAACTTTAAAATCGCCACCTTGAAAATATTTCGTCAATTATAATAAATATTTTTATGCTATAGTAATAGCGTGGTACAATACGATTGAGTAATCACGGCGGTTTTCTTTGTCTTTTCATGCATAATAAAAATAGGAAACCTTTGCTACTTCGTACGTAGCACCTTAGTTACGAAGTAGGAAGTTTTTTTTTTTTATTAGGTGGGCTTGCGTTTGGCCACTGACCCACCCATAAGGGACGATGACGAAGCCTTAGAACACGCTTACCCAGACGAAACCTATTCACTCCGGCCTTGAAAGTTCCTAGATTGTAAGAGTTAGAAAACACAGACGCCGGAAACAAGTTCCACTCCCTTGCTGTCCGCATTATAAATGAGGAAGCAAAACGCTGTCGGTTCGGTATGTTAACTTTTCACGTACGGGTGAAAATTTTCCCGGCGGTGTAAAAAAATCTTCCTATTTTTAATGAAATATACACTCTCAAATTTATTAGGTAAGTTTTGATAGTGGTAAAATTATTACAAAATTTATAAGTAACTTACTCGCTGGATAAATTGTAGTAGGTACTCAGAAACTTTAAAGAGTGATTTTAAGAGAGGGAGAGAATAGCGTCTATTCGCTCAAAGAGCAGCTCGACTAGGGAAGTAACTACACCTTACCGAATACCGCAGCTAAATAACTTTATGTTGAGTTCCTGCGCGTGAGTAAGGTCGCCAGAGCTCATTAGGGAGGAGCAAAGGTCAGTGATGCCTCAGGTGTTGCAATTGTCCGTACGGTAACCGCTTACCATCAGACGGGCCGTATGCTTGTTTACCGACTTAGTCGTATAAAAAAGTGATTAATTTGAGAGTCCTGAAAAACTCATATAAGTTGTATGATTTGTGTTAGTGGATATAGCACATGAACAAACGCTCACGTACAAGATATATTAAAATTTGGTTACAAAATAATACTTTCTCAAAATAAATTCACTAAGTAATGTGTAAGAAAGTTTGGTAGGTACGTATTACTTATGATCACAAAAGGCCGTGTGCTGTCAATTTCAGGAGTTAATTTAAAATTTACGGCGCGCGATTAAGTTCATAACGCAGCGCGGACAGTTTTGCAGCTGACGAGGAGAACTTAACGACCCTGAAGATTTCAAATTACCTTAAGAAGTAAATCCGTGTAATTCAGCCGACTCGATCTTAACCAACACACTTTAAATAACACTGTCTGTCAAATTGGCTTATGCGTAAAACTTTTTATTTATTTAAATTTCGAATCACATTCGCGTTTCCGCGGAGAGAAATGATCGGTGACGCGCAGGGCGGGCGGGACGACCGCCCAGGGTGATTCGCTTCGTGCGACTGAACTATTACATTCGTAGACTTCGAGGCATTCCATCTTTGCTTATTCACATTAACATTTTTCTTTGCAGATTAACACATTATTATAAAGGTTAATAACTATATAGGTACCAATATTTATGAAGAGAAGGAAAATTATAAAAGCCGATAATAAAGCTAAACCACGTATTTCGTAATGATTTAACAGCTTACTCCTTGTAGTTATTACGCTGGTATGTTTGTAATAACATCATTCTTATTTAGATTAAATTTAATTATGTACAGATAACTAACAAATCTATATTATTGCACGATTAAGTTGATTGAATTAATTTATTTGGTCATGGTTGGTCGTCACGTAAC
Organism: Achlya flavicornis; assembly: GCA_947623365.1. Taxonomy (NCBI): domain Eukaryota; kingdom Metazoa; phylum Arthropoda; class Insecta; order Lepidoptera; family Drepanidae; genus Achlya; species Achlya flavicornis. Next base: position 11,272,686 of record OX392467.1, read on the forward strand.
TATTGTTCTGTTATAAAACTGTTTTTTTTAATTGACAAGAAGATCCTGCCCCAAGATTTAGCATTAGCATCCTTACGCGTACAAATCGGCGAGCAAGCTCTCAACCGGGGTTATGTTTAGGTAACTAACTACACCTGAGGGTGCCCCAGTTGGGGCCTAAGAGAGGTAGAGCGTAGCGTTTATTCGCTCAAAGGGCAGCTCGACTGGGGAAGTACCTCCACCTTACAGAATACCGCAGCCAAATAACTTTATGTTGTGTAAAGTTGTGTTCCTGCGCGTGAGTAAGGTCGCCAGAGCTCATTGGGGAGGGGGGAATGGTCGGTAATGCGTGAGCGACGCTTCGTGTGTTGCAAGCGTCCATATGGCTACGGTAACCACTTACCATCAGGTGGGCCGTATGCTTGATTGCCGACATAGTCGTATAAAAAAAACCTCGGCTCAGGGCCATTACCGGGGAGAGGGGACGGCAATAAAACTGGGTTGGAATCCTTCTTTGTCACAACATTTTTAATATTTTATTGTTATCATAAGTATTTATTTTATTTTCGTATTTGTGCTCTATTCATATTGTTTATGCAATGATGAGTCGATTTTTGTTGCTTATCACTTTTTCTCAGAATATTCTTCCATTTAATCAAAAGAACGTGATCAAAATATTGAGGAAAAAGTTTTCGTGTTCACGTACATCATTTTTAAGGGCATCTAAGGTGCAGCACAGACGACAGACCGCACCGCGCCGAACTTTTGAGTCTGTGAAAATAGAACCTATACAATTCTAGCAGTAACACACACTACACGCAATAAGTCCGGCGCACAACCCTTTGTTTTCACACAGACATTTTGTGTGCCGCAGACTAAAGTCCGTCGTATCACAGACATATTATTTTCACTATGGTTTGGTGAACATCTTGTTTGCACTGTGTGCAACGCTTATTTGAGTGCTTAGCCTATCCCTGTCAGTCTATAAGGAAGAGTGAACTCTACAACCTTACTTACCTACATAGCACATAGTCCAACAAGAGAGATCGGTGTAGATTCGATTGGTAGGCAAACAGATAGGGGTGCATTTGCCCTTTATTACCGCCTTATTTGACATTCCTATTATTTCGAGTAAGATTGCTCTTGACCACAATCTTACCGTGGTAAATGTTGTTGGAATCTGTAGGATGGTAACCAGTTACTCAGTAACCACAATTAGTAACTATCGTCTCTTGGCAGTAAACACCCGCTTCAGAAAATAGGCTCTCACTATAAGCATACTTAATGAGAGGTTATTTTCGAGGAAAAGCGCAATCATTTTGCTGCCAGTGCCAACCAATGCTGAAAAAGTTTTTTTTATTAATCACAGCATAGTTTAAGTATTGAAGCAATAATTTGTGAGAAAAGGTTTTTGTAATATTTGTTTATACCCGACTGCAATACCTCCTAAAATTAAAGTAATATTCAAAATTCTAGAGATTTAATAGCTTGTTTTTCTCTTTTCAGTTATTTTTTGTTTTACGCAGTTGGGATTTTTGTTTCTTTTAATAATTTTATTATTTCAGACTTTTTAGTTTCATTATAAAATGGATTGTTCAGTTAAGTATTAGCTCAGAGTAGATAAATACTACGTACAAGTATTAGTAAGTAAATGAGCGGTAAGGTAAAGTAAGGCTAACAACCATTGCAACTCTGTGAGTTACGTACGGTAACCGCTCAGCAGTAGTCTCAGTACCTCCTGTCCTTGCATTAAACGTGTTTTTTTGCAGTTTACGTCAAAATGGTAGCATAAAAGTATTACAATATATACATATATGGAATGGGATGTTCACATACTTTCATTTGATACCCATATTGTTATAAAAATAATATACCCTATGACACTACCACAGTTAAGACGAATATAACGACACCTCATATGCTTAAATCCAAATAATTGTCAAAGAAATAGACATACATACCTACATACACTCGAAAAACATAACCCTCCTTCCGGGTCAGTCGGGTAAAAAGCATACCATAATAAAATAGGATAATAGCTCAGAGTATATAAATACTACGTACAATAATAGTGAATTATGTATCTTTCTCGCTACTGTCTAAATTCGGACGTTTACCTCCTTTTCAAAACGATGTTAGAATATCCTCGGAGCATTCATCAATGCTTTTTTAATTTATCAGCCTGTGTCAGTCTTTTTGACACTGATGTTTGATACAACATCTTTTATTAGTTTTGATAATGTATTTATTTGTGTTTTACTTGTTATTTATTCATCAGTCGTGATAATTCATATAAACTGGTAAGATTGTTTTGTAAATATAACGTGAGGTAGCAAAAGGGGATCGCGAATTAAACGGCGGGGCGGAAATATATCCGTTATATAATACAATTATTAGCCTTGTTTGTTTACATACGGGCAGTTATTTCCGTCGACCATTCTCTGGGTCAAACAAAGCGACGATGCGACGATTTCACTTCGTAACCGTTGTCCCAGGGTGCTCCACAATGGCCACTCTCCATGCATGTTTAATTTCAAATTGTTCACATAACCCTCTGCGACATACTGTTTTGCTATAAACAGAAAAATCAACTGTTCAAATATTTGAACTTCCTCAAACAAATATGAGTCAGGCTAAAACATGGACATAAAAAATACTAACACTTATTTTTTTATTCACGTGTTTTCTTTTATATAAGCTTATCTACAGGTTTTTCGAAATCTGTAAATGCCGATAACAATAACCTCCTAAGACCATATTTGCGTGGCTTCAACTCTTAAGGTAGCTGCCCTTACTGAACGAACAGTCTCAAATTTCCACCCTGCACAATAATAATTCTAAATTGGTAAAGTTTGGATGAAGGAGGAATTGCTGGAAGAACTAATACGATTCTGAAAATTCTATTGCAATCATATTTTTTTCATTTCTTTTAGAAAGCTACTTATCCCTGAGTGTAGGGTACATTTCATCGTAGGGACCGTTGGTGGACAGCTTATTACAAATATGTCGCATATAGTAAGCACTAGACAGAAATTTACAGTGGGTCTGAAAAATATAACCAATTTTCAATTCAATGAAGACATTTTTTGCAGGGTCTGGTCGGTAACGCGGACGCCTACTCCTGGTGTTGCAAGCGTCCATACGCTAAGGTAACTACGGTATCATAAGGCGAGCCGTACGTTTTTGTGCTACCTTACTCGTATAAAATAAAGCTGGCCAAGTGCGAGTTTCAGTCTGACTCACGCATCGAGGGATTTTTCGACCTTTCTTAGACATTATTTAATTTTATTGGTTTGAGCCATCACTGCTGTTAAAAACCAGACCGTTTAACTAAGTTTGTTTGTGAAAAATTTGATGATTTTGAATAAACTGTGTGACTTAGAAATATTGTTCTATTTTTCCAGTAATATTTACTTAAATGTCTATCAACTGTAGGTAATTATTTCAGATTGATCGCATTGCGAACTTTGGGGAATGGTATTTTTAAACTACGCATCATAAAAGAGAATAAATGCTTGTGTTAGAATGTACAAATGAAGCCCTGTCATATGATACCCCACTTAAACTTGTAGCCCTATTTTGAAATTTCGGTCCCCCATTCCGGCCCCTTTTGCAAAGAAAGTAAGAATATTTTTAAATGCAATATGTTTGGGTTAGCAATATTTTAACTGTTCTTAATTTCAAATCAATAGCTTTATTGGTTGCTGAAATATAGCGCTGTGACAGACGGAAAGACGGACAGACAGACGACCGGAGTGGCACCATAAGGGTTAATTTTTTACCTTTTTGGTTTTGGAACCCTTAAAAAGATATCTGAAAAATCTTAAAGCTTACATTTACCTATTTGTCACTTACTCACCTCATGTGCTGCTCTAGGGAAATTCGTACTCCACTACAAGTCTTTTATTATAGGTACAATATTGTGCTATTTGTAGGATCCAAGGCAGTTGACGCTAGCAATGAGCATTTCCACCGGGACATTCCACTGAAGAGTCTGCTATGTGCTACATATGGCACTGCTTTGGATGGGGTCTGGATTTTATACAAAGGTATATCAAATATAATATTATTGAAAAACACACCCATTCACATCTTAGAGAAATAGAGACAAAAACGTTGGTTATTGAAGCAAATGGAATTATTACATAATTGTACAACATATAGTTGTAGGTACCTACATCATTTTCTTATAAAAGGTCTATAATAACATATATATAATAGGTGAGCATCAAAACAGAAAATAAATTAATAATTACGATACGATTCAATACCAGTCCAGTTTTTACGAGCTTTGCATTGCAAACATGCCAGAAGCACTACAAAATGTCGACATTCAAAAGCGCTGCAAAGACTATTGTATTCTAGGAACTCTTGCGCTATTTTTATATCGTAATAAATAAAAACCGGCCAAGAGTCTGAATCTGACTCGCGCACCGACGGTTCCGTACCTAAAGTCTGTGAATGCATTATGATGATTTCATTAAAACCATGCTAGTAACATCGTTATATTTTTCCTGTAATCATTACATCAATATTTATTTACTGTAATTATTTCAGATTTTTGGATTTCCGAACTTCATCATAAGTAAAAAAATACGCAACATAAAAGAAAATAAAAACCTGATAAGGAATGTACAAAATTAAATGAAGCTCTGTCATATGATACCCCCTTAGGATACCCCATTTAAACTTGTGGCTACTTTGAAATTCCAGTCAATTTAAGTTATTGTTTGTGTTGTGTGTCATTGGCCCTGATGTTGTTGTTTACAACTAAACTAATTTTAGTCTCACTATGTCTCTTTCTAACAAAGAACATAAGATAAAATTTTGTCCTGTCAAATTAGTCCAATGCTTGTTTTCAATATAAATTTAGTCGCCATCTATCACGGTTGCGTCTAATTACCCGCAAATGATGACGGCAAAGACTAATTTGACAGCTTTAAATTTGTTCTATCCTTTTTCAATTATGTTCGTAAGAAAGAGATGTGACGTGACTAAAATTAGTTAAGTGCGATTTACAAGAGAATCGGCACCATTATCATTCTGACTAGTTCCCTTAGGATTGGGGGAAATAGTGCTTGCACGCACACTGTTTTTCGACTGGTGATTGTGCGTGATGAAATTTTTCTGCTTTTTAGGGTTCCGTAGCCAAATGGCAAAAAACGGAACCCTTATAGATTCGTCATGTCTGTCTGTCTGTCTGTCTGTCTGTCTGTCCGTCCGTCCGTATGTCACAGCCATTTATTTCCGAAACTATAAGAACTATAATGTTGAAACTTGGTAAGTAGATGTATTCTGTGAACCCCATTAAGATTTTCACACAAAAATAGAAAAAAAAACAATAAATTTTGGGGGTTCCCCATACTTAGAACTGAAACTCAAAAAAATTTTTTTCATCAAACCCATAAGTGTGTCTATGGATAGGTCTTCAAAAATGATATTGAGGTTTCTAATATCATTTTTTTCTAAACTGAATAGTTTGCGCGAGAGACACTTCCAAAGTGGTAAAATGTGTGTCCCCCCCCCCTGTAACTTCTAAAATAAGAGAATGATAAATCTATAAAAAATATATGATGTACATTACGGTGCAAACTTCCACCGAAAATTGGTTTGAACGAGATCTAGTAATTAGTTTTTTTTTAATACGTCATAAATTTAAATTAATATCAAATATTCAGGTTTATACTACCATTTACTTCGGAACCCTCGGTGCGCGAGTCTGAATCGCACTTGGCCGGTTTTTATTTCATACTGTTATAATTATTTCAAATCTATAGGTGTGATAGTTTTTCCGTAAAGTGCTTCCACGAAATGTAAATGTTTCTCCTATACGTATTCGCATGCTAACGCTTTTTTATGTCGGAAGTATTCACACGTTTTAGTAAAAATCTTTTTAACAAAAAAAATTACCGCCGATAAAACTGAAAAAAATAAAATAATAAAACTTTTAAATATATATAATTTTGAATATAACTTGAATTTTATACGGTTTTGCAGTTTTTTATTTTATAATTTTTGTGACCAATTACTACATGCTTAATTTTTGATTACTTTTAATGTAATATACAAAACTCAGCATTAAAATCTGTGAGTGAACAATAAATCACTCCTATTTTCCCACCCTTAGGGTAGTTTTTTTTTCCAAATTTATATGGGATCAAAATCGAGGTAAAAAAAACGCGTCGACTTGTAAACCTCCTTTTTTTCGTCGGTTAAAAAGCGTCGAGCTCAAGGCTTTTTTTTAAATCCCGTGCGAACTTAGCCTAACAGGAATATTTCTGTAATATATTTCTCAATCTGTTTGCGACGATCGCTGAACTTAAATGAGTTCTATATTAAAAGAACCATAGAACTGAAAGAATGTTTGTCATTGTCGCAGGGTGATAACATTTTTCCTGAGTTTCTTATTGATGTGCTCGGTCTGCATCGTTCTCTTGGTCACAACCGCCGCGGGCATCGCCTATGGATACAACTACTCAATGGCAGAATTCATCACATTTAAGAGTTAGTATTTAACATGTTATTACAAAAGCTAAATAAATAACAATCCTTCACATATTTACAATCATTTGACAACCTATTATAAAAATTGTAACTACAAAATCAAAATATTCACAAGAATTTTGAATTATTTGAAAAGGAAATCCGTCCTATTAATATTTGAAGATCTTAATCCGATTAAGTGTTCAAATTCAAAATTCAAAAATCATTTATTCAAATAGACCTTCGCAGGCACTTATGAAAAGTCTGACTCTAATACTCTAATACCGGTTCGGAAGGTTGCATTTGCTGAGAAGAGCCGGCAATAAACCCAGCAATTACTCTTTTCAAAACAAGCTTAGATTCATTACATAATATTTACATTCTAATCGCACTGAAAACAATTGCGTGCCCCGGCGCGGCGGCAAAATTACAAAGAAGACTGAATAAATATTTAATAAGTAAATAAATAGCAAACTTAAGCAGACCAGCCCCCACAAGCAGCACCTGTTCACAAGTATGACGCGTGTGGCAGCCATCGCCCTCCTCGCCATATTGGAGGGAAGTGTTATATAATAACCATGATTGAAGATTTGAGATGGTACATTAAAGCTTAATTTTATTTCATTTTGTGTTATACTCTATCAAAATATATTCTGTAATTCCAATAATACTTAATAAAGTTAAAACTGAAGATTCCTTTTGTAACGATATCCACTATTTGGTTTTGTAATATTCGTAATTATTTAAGCAACGTTTTTGGGTAAAGAGATTATTTCCCTCTGTGGGTACACAATCTACGGAGCGTGGAATTCAGTCATCTTACAATGAGTTAACAAATAACCGAAAGAATCATGGCGACATTTGTACAAAAAAATAAAGATTTTTAGAGACGTTGAAATGACGTTATTTTTGATCCTTGGTGCCTAAGGATTAACTTGAGGAATTTAAAATATTTTTATTTTTATCCCCGGGATAAAAATGCGACATTCTATGCCATGCCGGCGAATCGCGACCAAAACCATTATGTTGTTATATTTTGCGGGGTTTATAAAATATTTCAAGTATATTAATATGTTGCTGGTAATGTAAATGGTAATGTCAATATTGGAAGCACGGATTGGAAGTCATTCAAAACTCTCTAAAATGTTTATTTTTTTTATACAAATCAATGTATGGAACTCGCCATGATTCATATACCCAGAAATATTTTCGTTTAAAAATCAGACGCATTGACCACAGGTTGTGAATCGATTCCCAAACAGGACAAGTTTGCGAGCATGAACGTGTCTATTTTTTCGGGTTCTGTATAAAACAAACAGCTTATGTAGTGTAGTAACTCGTAAATGTTATCAAACGCTCTGCTTAGTTTGGGATCAGACGGCTGTGTTTGAAGAATATTCAAGGAACTGTATTATTATCATTTTGTAAGCATCAACCATCCTGTCGATACTTAATAAACTATTTCTTCAGGATCTAACGTGACGGTGTTTTTGCGGCGAGGCCAGTTTAACGACTTTCCGGATTTAATCCATAATGATCAAACTGGTAGGAGATCTGGTGATGAGGATGACGGTATGCTCTTATTGACAAATCTATTATAGTATATGATTAAGTTCTCTTACGTACTACAAAGAATTGCCTTCGTTTCATTTTAAATCCTAAAAATATTCCCGGTAATAAGATTATCAATATGTTTTGGTTTGATAAACTTCGAATTTAATAGCTGTTGTGCTGTTAGCAGCATAAACATATCATAAACTAATTCTAAACTACTATTACTGCTTGTAGCTTTCTCAGGCAATATAAGCGTAGTGGACCAAGAACAACAATTTAACAACGCCGACGATAAGAATACTCTTGAAAGAAAATGGGTACAAGGAAAAGATACTAGGCATTATGCTGAATTAATCACCAAATTTTCAATCACTCCAAATCCTGATGAATCAGATGAACAAATCGATAAAAATGATACGGTAATTGAAGTTTTATTTTGACAGGATGAAATGGTTAAAATTATCTCTTGTCCTAAAATTTTAGGTAATATTAGAACTAAATTAAAGGTTTCTATTTGTCATGTATTAACGCTATCTCATTGCTTAGCTTATTCCATTAACAATAAAATTACGATTTATTCCTAAGCAATTTGTGATGGCTAATTAATTAAATTTTGATCATAATTTTTTTCAGGGATCAAGTATAAAGAATGAGGATATACTCACAAGGAAACCAGGTCGTCGTTTATCAATACTGCCATACCAGGCGATGACAAAAATATGGCAAAGTGGATCATCAGATATTTTGAAGGTCAAAGTTATCAACCCTGATGACAATATAAAGATCTTTCGTGATGACAATCAAACAAATTCGTATTCAAACGACAATAATAAAGTCAGGTTACATAATAATGAAGAGAGTAATACGTTAGCACCTGATATTAAAATACTACTTGATGATAAACCGAATAGGTAAAAAATTTAAATTAAGTTAAGTTCTCAGGTGCAGTAAAAAAAATAGTTTTATTTTATTTTTCTTTTTATTCTCTAGCCGTTATATTCCAATGCACTATTGGGATACATCTACAATCGCAGTAAGTACTGATAATTATAATGACGAAGTCGATGAAGATCCACGAGCTTACAAGCCTGTGTGAACTACAATACCTTCTTTTATTGTGATTTAAGAAGGTAAATAAACAGTAAGACTAGTTCGATTATGTCGGACAGTGTCTTCTTTCTATGATACATCGCTCTCTCTCTCTTGTAATCATGTTTTACTAGTTTTATACTGTACTATCATAAACCACTGATTGTCGAATATTCATGTTTACAAATGCTGTTTGTTTGTGTTATTGAATAAAATAATCCTTATTGACGATTTACTAATTGTTTCAGTAAAACCGTAGTATTATCGAAGTTGGTCGGACGAATTTACTTGTTTTTCTCTATTATTATTTTTACTTTATATATATATACATAATTATACTTACTTATATACAATTTAAGTAAGAAGCGCTGTTGGTGTAGCATGATAAGCCGTTCTTAATCGATCTACAAAGTTAAGCTACGTCTGTCGTGGTCGGTACCTGGATGGGTGACCGCCTAGTGGTATTTCAAATCGAGCGTGTCCGTGCTTTGGAAGGCATTTAAAGCCGTTTGTCCCGGTTTTAACTTAATTGTGATAGTCGTTAAGCTAGTTGGATGCCTCCTAGGCGGCTTGAAAAATTCCAACAGTAGGTTGACCACTAGCCTACCTCCACCAATCCGAAGTGGGCACGCGTGGTGGAGTATCGTCCAGTCCCTTTCACCCTTATTTGTGAAAGGAGGCCTGTGCTCGGCACTGGGACATTATAGGCTGATGATGTTGATGATGATGACATAAAATGTTGTCTATGTAGCTAATTACTCGAAATACGCAATTTTATGTAAGTACTCTACCTAATTATTTTTTGTTATACGACAAGTGGGATTCAATTCTAAAAAAAATATATGCGACTACTGCCAAAATGGTAAGTAATCAACAACTTTACGTAATTAATGTTCCAAATTCTATGTTTGCAATAAACATTCATAGGAAATTAACGTTTAGGTACCTATTGATTGCATAAACATTATTATGTACAAAGGAGAAGTCAAACAACAAGCCACATTCTAACCAAGCACCAGCTTCATTGGTTTATTTTACAAACAATTTAAGTTTCAACGTCTTCTTGGGGAAATCAGAAACTTTCTTTAAGGTTCAATGTCACATTAATGAAATACATTACGAACTTCGCACAAGATACTTAACTACTTAATTACAAAAGATACGAAATCATTTGTGTACCAATATATTAACTTTTTTTCGTATCGTATTGTTTCATGAGCTTTATCATGTTTTGAAATGCACATCGATTTTCATTATTGACTTACATATTGTTACCTATGTAGGTGAAGTTCACTCGAACGTACCTATACGTAAAGACTGGTAAAGACACTCTTTGGGTATATTTACACTAACAGAAATGGGGTAGCAACTTGCATGCATTCTGCATGTCAAAGTGTTACAGCGTCATTGACTTGTATTATATAAGCCCTCTGTTTGAATATCGCCAATAAGGCTCATACTACATAAAACACAAAAATGCTGATTGTATCATAAAAACAAATTGTCGTGGACTAAACAAACGCACACGGGAATTGTACAATGTACTAGATGTTTCCAAACATGCAAATTTTACATACAATATTTTGATCGTTAAAAATATTGCATATTCAAAGGAGAATTCAAATCTCTTGCAATATTTCTATAACAATCATTATCATCATTGCTCCCTTTGAAATCTAGCATTCCAGGGCCGCAGGGCTGGGCAGTAAGTAATTGTATTAGGTACTTGTAATACGAATTAAAATTACAGATACGAGAAACATGCGAGAAATCATTTTGTAATTTGTATTTTAAATTAAAGCAAAGTATATATTTTGCCCAACCCTGGCAGTCCATCACAAAATATGTAATATTTGTAAATATTTCATAAATAGTTTACACTGGAATTAAATAGTTAAATTTCAGCCCATTTCAATGTTACTATAGTCCACAGTCCACACTCATATGAGGATGCAATTTGAATTAATAATTTTATGATCATTACGAGGCACAATATTATTTTCACGTTTCACATGAAGTAGCCAACGCATGGTTGTTGATTTAGGGTGAATGCTCGGTGTTATCTGAACTACCGTGTTTGCTTAGGTTCACGTAAAAATGATCGCTAATTGAGGTCGTGCCAACTAGGAGTGAGTATCAACTGTCATTTAGTTAATAACACGAAGCTCGTAAGCAATTCTAAGCTAACAGCTGGTGATGGCGCAGAATATTCTCGAATAATGTAATCCATGTAGAAGTATACATAGGTGTCTCCACTTCGAACTAACTTATGTTTAGGTATCTACGGATGTGGAAGATGATGCGTGTAGTGAGGATATGGAGGCTCTATAATTTTCTCTACTTTGCTGAGATAGTAAATCTTATTTAATACTAGCTTTAGCCCGCGACTTCGTCCGCGTAGATTATTTCTTTTCTCTGGATATGAATTATTGTACCAATATAGAGCTTTGTTCATGGCTATTGCCCGCCACTACGTGTGATATTTGACAAAAGTTCAGGTAGATTGAGCTTACATGCGAGCATGCCACATAAAACTGAAACAGTCCTGCCGCAAATAAACACTAGCAAATTTCAGAGAGTATTTCCCTATAATTTATTAATAGCCATCGCGAAACAAACCTTGATAAGGAACTCTAATCTTTTAAATTAAACGGAAGGTGATTTGGGATCAATGTTATACGCGGCACGAAGACAGTTTCTCTGGACATTGCGGCGGAGAGCTGTTACTTACTGAGATAACTTTACATTAATTTTCAATCATCAGCCTATACACAAAATTTGAAGATCCTAACTTCAAAACTGACGGACTTGCATACAAACTTTCATCCCCTATTTTACCCTCTTAAGGGTGGAATTTCCAAAAATCCTTCCATAATGGATGCCTCCACTGTATAATCATAAAATTAGTGCAGTTTATCGTGGAATTGAAGGCCTTGCATATCCAACTTAATCTCCCTTTTTCTCTCTTCGGGGCTGGAATTATCACAAACGCTGAGACAACTTTAAATTCATTTTCATTCGTCAGCCTATACACAAAATTTGAAGATCCTAACTGCAAAACTGACGGACTTGCGTACAAACTTTCATCCCCTATTTTACCCGCTTAGGGGTGGAATTTCCAAAAATCCTTCCTTACTGGATACCTACACTGTATAATAATAAATTTAATGAAGTTATTGTGGAATTGAAGGACTTGCATACCCAACTTCATCCCCCCTTTTCCCTCTTAGGGTTGGATTTATCACAAACGCTGAGACAACTTTACATTCATTTTCATTCGTCAGCCTATACACAAAATTTGAAGATCCTAACTTCAAAACTGACGGACTTGCATACAAACTTTCATCCCCTGTTTTACCCTCTTAGGGGTGGAATTTCCAAAAATCCTTCCTTAATGGATGCATCCACTGTATAATCATAAAATTTGTGAAGTTTATCGTGGAATTGAAGGCCTTGCATACCCAACTTAATCTCCCTTTTTCTCTCTTCGGGGCTGGAATTATCACAAACGCTGAGACAATTTTACCTTCATTTTCATTCGTTAGCCTATACACAAAATTTGAAGATCCTAACTTCAAAACTGACGGACTCTCATACAAACTTTCATCCCCAATTTTACCCTCTTAGGGGTGGAATTTCCAAAAATCCTTCCTTAGTGGATGCCTCCACTGTATAAGGTATCTGTGTGCAACATTTCAAATCTCTAGGTCCAGCGGTTTGGGCAGTGCGTTGATATATCAACAATCAGTTTATCATCTTAACTTCATCCACCTTTTTCCCCTTTCGGGGGTTGAATTTATCACAAACGCTGAGACAACTTTACATTCATTTTCATTCGTCAGCCTATACACAAAATTTGAAGATCCTAATTTCAAAACTGACGGACTTGCATACAAACTTTCATCCCCTATTTTACCCTCTTAGGGGTGGAATTTCCAAAAATCCTTCCTTAATGGATACCTCCACTGTATAATCATAAAATTAGTGAAGTTTATCGTGGAATTGTAGGCCTTGCATACCCAACTTCATCCCCCTTTTTCCACCTTCGGGGGTGGAATTATCATAAACGCTGAGATAACTATACATTAATTTTCAATCGTCAGCCTAAACACAAAATTTGAAGATCCTAACTTCAAAACTGACGGACTTGCATACAAACTGTCATCCCCTATTTTACCCTCTTAGGGGTGGAATTTCCAAAAATCCTTCCTTAGTGGATGCCTCCACTGTAAGGTATCTGTCAAAATCATGTCTGTCAAAATGTCACAATCATGTAAGGTATCGCCTGAGGTATCGCCAAGGTATCTGTGTGCAAAATTTCAAATCTCTAGGTCCAGCGGTTTGGGCTGTGCGTTGATATATCAACAATCAGTTTATCATTTTATATATTAAGATAACAATATTACTAACTATAGAGGCTCTGTGAGCTGTAGATGTAGACCTCGCGAGTCTCGATAAGTATATGGAATTCCCTTATCGATTCTTTTTTGGAAATTGACTAACTAACTGAAATAGTTGTTTTGTTTTTAACTTACGGATATGTCTGTATGTCTGAAATGCAAGTCAGTCTGTTTATGAAATGGTACATATTTTACAAGCATTTATTTAAATTGCAATATTGTATGTAACTATGTTTGTTCGGGTGGAATCTTGCATGTCGAATTTCACCCACTTCCAGTGGTCGGATTGACTTGATATTTGGTATACATTAGTATATCGGAAGAAAATGCAAGTACAGTCAACAAAAAGTACAGTTACCAAAAAAGCTTGTATTAAAAATGAAATTTTTAACAAAAACTTATTTATTTTGATATTTTCAAAGCTTAGAAAAGCTTTAATAATAAAATACTAAGAACATATGTTTTTCTATCATTGTATTTCCACTTAAATACTTCATACTTCATTATCCCTTACAGTTTTTGTTTTGTTAGATCGTTTTTTGTTTTTAGTCTTTATCAAACGTTGCCGAGAGATAACATGCTTATCAACCTCATCAGATGGACTCTCAGTGACCCCATCGAGTGTGTCATTTTCTAAATTCTTGTTTTCGTCACTAATTTCTCCTTGCTTTGCGTCTTCAGCATCATCTTCTGTATTACCATGAAATTCTTCAGGTTCAACTACATCTTCTGCTGCATCGGAAACATGTTGTTTGTCACCGTCATTATTTTCTGAAACGGAACCAATCTCACCTACTAAATGTCATACACGTACATACTTCATAGACCATAAACTCTAACTAACACAAAACTAGGCCTGTGATTCAGCAGAATCAATAGTGGGTGGTAGATATGAAATTTTTTCAATAAATTTTGTTTTTCAAAATCTGTTTCTACGTCACAATATGAGCAAAATTATTTAAATTTAAACAATTAGACAATCTTGCTCACAAGTTGCTAGAAGTTATTCAAAATATTATTTTATATTTTCCTTGACCATGGTTTTATCCTACTTAAAGTTTGACGATGTGGAGCAGATCTCGCAGTGATCTCACTATGTTTAGCCATAAAGAATTAGCTCTTAGCATTCCGACAAACAATTAGAGGAAGTTCGATAACTTCTAGCAACTTGTGAGCAAGATTGTCATACATAATTTTGTTCGTAGCAAAAAAAAAATTTTGAAAAAAAATCATATCTACGGAAATACACATTTTTTTAATGGCACTTTTATGTACTTCAAAATTCAGGTCGGGGTTCCTTTCAGCGTTTATCTCTAAGACCTGTAGTTCAGAAGTTGCTCTCACTGACTGGAAAAAAAAACGCCCTGTGTATTGTGTAGTGGTGAGCAAAAAGATTTGCTTTAAATGGTATAATATAGGTATGTTTTGATTTGGGTCTTGATTGGAAGACGGGTATTAGAGGACTGATATACGCATGAGGAGAACCGAATCCACTTGGTATACTATCAAAAGCAATAAGGCTATGATGATGATGATGACTCTAATAGCAAAAAGTGTTGCTTTATTACCATTTGATCCTCCCGTAGCAATTTGATCTTCTTTAGTATCTGAAGCATTTTCTTCTTTGTTGTCATTATTATCTGAAACAAAAACAACAGCAGATTGTTAACCATGGGTTGAAAGGCACCCATTGCACATGATATGTGTTGGCGCTCAAACAAAATGAGAGCGCCAATAATTCGATTGTGAAACTGGTAACTTTCATCCGAGTTAAACACTCTGCTTTTCATTTCGATTATGAGGAAAGAAAACAAAAGCAAGTAAAAAAAATAGATATTAGTGATGCCGAAGAATAGATAGTATCGACAGATCGATACTATCAATGGAAAAAAATTAAAATATTGATGACTTGAAATAGTATTAATATAATTGAATCACGATAGTCAGTACGCTAACTATACTATCAATACAATTACCGTCCCTTACCAGATAACTATCTATCGATGCTATGAAACAACAATTGGTAAACGAAACTATTACAAAATATGCAACTATCGATACTATTGATAGGCCTGTCAATATTCATGCTATTGCCGGGCTATCAATAGTCTATTGATAGTGGTCTATGGAGCGGCATCACTAACTGCTACAATAATATTACCATTTGACCCTTCGAAACCAATTTGGTCTTCTTTAGCATCAGAAGCATTTTCTTCTTTATTAGCAATGTTTTCTGAAACAGAAACAAAATATATTTTAATTGTTTTTTAAACCAAACCTCTTTCTTACCATAAAGCTAAGCCATCCAAAACCAAAAGGTTATTTAGGAATGTCCCTAGCACGTGATGGACTGGTATTTGGGTACTGTAAATTTTATTTAAAAAACAAACGTAGGAGGTCCTAACAATGACTCATGAGAGAACAGACTCCACTCGGTTTTTGATAGCAATAATAATAATATCATGATGATGACTTGATTAAGTATTACTATTACCATTTGATCCCTCGACACCAATTTGATCTTCTTTAGAATCAGAAGCTTTTTCTTCGTGGTTGTCATTATTCTCTGAAACAGAATCCAAATAATTTATTTCTATTTTTTTAAACCAAAACTTGTATTAAAACTAGGCTTTTGCATTAGCAGAACCAAATAAAATCATATTTCGTTAATACCAATGATGAAATTAACAACACCATGATACCATGAACTATTGCGTAGGAACACTTGTAACTAAAGTAAAACTAATGTATTTATCTTCTTTTTCCATTACCTAATTCCGTATTTACACCAGATATGGAGACACAAAAATAGAGACTACGTTGCGTTTTTTCATCCATGTGCCCAGGTTAAAGGTTAGAAGCCTATAATACGCGGGGAATGTAGCTTCCTATTAGTGAAAGAATTTCTCGTTTCCGACTAGTATTTCCAGAGATTGGAGCGTTTAAACAATGATACAACAAAAAAAAACTCTTCAGCTTTATTATATTATTATAGTATAGATATATTGTTGGTGATAATGATGACGGTTGAATGGAAGCTTCATAACATTAACATGAAAATATTTTGATGGTCTAATGACCAGCCAGACTCCATAAAATTAGTAATGAAGACAATTGTCGAGTTTTTACAATCATAATTACAGAAAAGCTTTTAATACTGGTAGTTTTGTGCAGAGGGTTGATATTAACTCTATATCAATGTCATTGGGGGTGCCCTTCTGCCGTAGATTTGATACACCTTACATTAATTGAACTATAAATTTTTGTCCTAGCAACGCACAGGATTTACATAACGACAATAACATAATGGTGGTTGTATAGCACAAAAACGCATTTAAAATCAACTACCTTCACTTTGAAGATTTTCTCCCCTTTTCTCACTTCCATTTCCATTATTTTGGTCATCGTTTATATTTCCTTCGTTATTGCTATTATCCTCACTAAAATTGTTGACATCCCTATGTTGTTGATCTTCCATTTGATTTTCTTGATCTTTTACCTCTCTGTATACTTGATGCAAATGTCTCACAAGATACTTGGGTAAGGTATTCAATAAAAAACCAGTTATTAAAGACTCTGTAGATATGAAAGCTATGCCAGGTATTGCAAAGTCTATGGTCCTAAAATACAATTATTTCCATTGAATTATTACACAATTATTTCTTATATTATATTAAATACCTACAATATCAAATTCATCTGTGTTTCACCACTAGTCTCACCAAATATGGTGTTGTGTTCCTGCAATGAGTAAGGTAGCCAGAACTCTATAAGGAGGCATTGTATTTGCAATGTGCGGGAACTAGCGGTGTTAGTACCAAATGTCCTTTCTGCTGAAGGAACAGCCACGCCTTTCAACATCTCTTCAAAGCCCTCTTATAGAAGGGTGTGAAGACAGTGTTGGCAAAGCGCGAATAATACCTGGTATTTACATTTACCAACATTGGGGGTTGTGCAATGACACAATTTCGATGAGAAACGTATAGCTCGACGCAAGTTCCTTGTTTAACTTTATAAGCTAAAAACTATGAATTAAATGATAAAAAAAACTATTTTACCTCCATCCCACAATTTCAAATCGTTTCATCGATTTCGATGTACTGAGTGTTTTTTTACCTCCTTCCTCGTTTTCATCGACATCGATGCCGATCGTAACATCAGCTGTGACGTCACGTATTTCCACAGAAAAATCGTAAGAGCCGTGTGTAATTTCATTTCCGAAATAAGCTTCACCACGTATCTGGAATAATAAATATTATTTCTACAACTAAAACTACTTATATAATACCTACATTTTTTATCTCCATTCTTATGCCATCTTCATGCCTGCCCAGCATGAAATATAATAACATTAGGATATTATTAAAAACTAGCTGTTCGTGGCCGGCGTCGCCCAGGTGAAATTTATATATACCTATATAGCCTATGTTACTCAGTGATAATTAAGCTTTCTTCTGGAGAAGGATTTTTTAAAATTGGGCCAGTAGTTATTGAGTTTATTCATTACAAATAAAAATCCAAAAATCCAAATCTCTCCTCTCTTTATTATTAGTGTAGATCTGTGGTGTAGATGTAGATATTGATATAATTAAACTAGGTATTATTATTAGGTAAACCTATTGTCGGTATTTAGTATATTTTAGGGTCGAATTTAGTTTTTACTAGATTTATTTTTGTGCGTAAACTAAGGCAGATCAATTTGTATATATTGTTGTTTTAGCTAACATTACAGTTGGGTATTCCTGTCCATATATTAATTTTCTAAACAATGGTAGGTACTCGTATTTCTTGTTAGCCAGCAACTATTGTCCTAAATTTATCGGAGTTCGGTTTCAAGTGCCGATGAAAGCCAAGGTATTTACTATCAATCTCCAAAGTTAAGCAATTAGAACATGAAGAATTATGTTTTAGAAGCTAAATATGGTATCCATGCTAATAATATATTGATGGGCCAGTTGGTTGGTTATCACGCCGCAGGTTAGTTAGGCTAGTTTCTATAATATTTGCTCTGCTTAGTTTGGGATTAGATTCAGACGTGTGTGAAGAATGTCCCAGAATATTATAAATGCGAAAGTAGCTCAGTCTGTCTGTTACCTCTTTTGCCATCCGTCTGGGTTTCCCCGATTTGTCTTAGGTTAGAGTGCGTCCAGGGAGCGTCCGGAAGGGCATTTGTAATCCGGGTTTAAAACTTTTCAAGTCACAACAATAAACTTTTTTATATTTTACTCGGTAACTTAAAAAAACACTGTTGAAATGTCCGGGTTCTAAGTTCCAAAATCCGGTGCTTTCACGTTTCTTGTCTTGGTTGCCAGATTTTAAAGAGCCTACGGCAACTCTACCTTTTCATGACTAAGCCACTAAACCGATCGCATTGAAATATGACACGCGGCTATTGTATGGGGAATAACATAGGCTACTTATAATTCTGGAAACGCGGGTGAAACCGCGGGGAATGGCTAGTTAATAATAAATATGTATGTACTTGTTGTTCATACTTTTTATAATATTATATTACGAGTATTATAAATATTTTTCGGTACCTGTAAAATATCGAATCTTATTTCTTCGCCTATTTTTATCCCGGGAATTTTATACGGACCTCCAACATGAGCTGAATACATAGTGTCCAATCCAGTGAGAAGCATTTTACTCAACCGTATGACACTGCTGTTAGAATCTCCTTCCAACTGAAAAAGATGCTTATGAAGTCTTCGTCTAGTCTTTTAAAGATTGTATGGAGGTAATCATCACACGATCCACGGCGTCCTTCTACAATCGCACCTCTCGTCATCGAGACGTGGAGTTAAACTTCGAATATTGGAACCAAAATGTTCTCGCACTGTGCAGGAGCACCGCGCGACACCTCATACTGTACGCTCCAAAGTACAGTATGGAGTTTTTCAGGATGGGTGTGAAGAGATTTTTGCATGGATTTGAGAAGCCTGCAAGTGTTGCAAGAGTCTATAGCCTTCGGTATCGGTTACTACTTACCATCGGGCGAGACGTAATTATTGTTTGCTAGCATCGAATAATTAACCCAAAGAAGCGCAATGACGTTCATTTTGGTTGAAATATATTCCGCCAATTTCCCACCGGCGACAACGCGCTCTGATTGGTCAAGTCAAGGAGACATGCGCTCTGATTGGCCAAGTCACAAACGCACGATGCAGCGAGTGGTCCTTAATGTTCAAATTCAGTGACAAATCACTGACTAGTTTCGGAATTTGATTGTTCAGTATTACTACTCTATAGGGATATTTCCTCGATGTTTGCTACTTACAAGTAGTTTAAAAATCGTCAAAGTTTAATAAAGGTCCCTTACCGCATCATCCCAATTTATAAATAAATCTTCCATTTCAACAATGCCTTGATTTTTCTTTGCAGTTATATTATTAAATTTTTGCACAGCGTCATTTATATAACAGGATACTGCTTTGAAAATCTTTCGCTGTTGATTCCTAAATCAAAAAAAATATACAGGTGAGAAACAACGAAACCCGAAAAAAATGAGGTTCGTTAAATATTGACCTTTACCTTTAACTTAATTACTTTATTTTCGAAAATAATAAAAATTAAGTCATAGTCAACCATGAGCATGAACCTACATATCTGTGTGAATGTTTTTCACACACATAGGTAGGTTCATGCTCATGGTTTCAACCTTCGTTTGTTAAGACTGAAATTAAACTACAAAACTGATGATGTTGGATGTTGATTTGATGGAGATCTAAGGGATAAATATCTATCACAGGGTTAGAGAAAGAGTAAAACAGCAGACTCAGTCACAAGCCGAGTTCCTGGGTCAAACAAAGATTTTAAAATACTATATAAACGTAGTTTTTATCATCTTAAAAAAATAAGTTTGCTTGAATAGTAAGTAGTATTAAATAATTAAGGCGCTATCGGGCTAGGGCCCATCCATTCGACTCAGACCGTAAACCATCATTGTATGCCAAATTATGTGCCAAATTCCATAAAAATCCATATAGCAATCACGGTGTGATTATGCGATAAAAATCCACACAACCTGTAACACTAGTAGTAGTATTATTACATTTTACTAGCTACCCGTCCCGAGATATTTCACCCCCGGTCGCCTATTTTAGCCCCTTAGGGGTTGAATTTTTAAAAAGACTTCATTACTGTAAAATCTAATTCCTCCATCCCCAGTTCTCCATCGAACCACAAGACGCCGGGAGAATTTCGACCCATACGTAGTCGACATTCCGCGTATCCGGACCCGACGCTTCGCTTCATCGTTTCTTATACGAAAAGCAAAGGAGTGGAACTCTCTTCCGGGGTCTGTGTTTCCCGACACCTATAACCTAGCTGTATTCAAGGCCATAGTGAATAGGCTTTTTCTGGGTAAGCGTGCTACATCCTCGCCGTCGTCATAACTCCTCATGGGGTCAGTCGAAACTCGAACGTCAAACGCAAGCCCATTTGTTATTATAGTTTTATAAGTAGCCTGTGTGCAATATTTTCATTTCCATAACCCTGCAGTTTAAGATGTATCAGTCAGTTCCTCATTCAAAAATTTAATTTACAAGAACCAATTTATAAATCAAATCTACGATAAGTTTTGAGTAGAGATTAAAAAAAAATTTTGAACCTGGCTAGGGCTATGAAATAAAGGTGTATTTTCCACTAGCATTATCTTTTCTTGATACTAGACTTATTTTTTGATTCTCGTTCTATCAATACGAGACAAAAATCGTTTCACACCAGCACAAAGTAAAAGTAAAAAAAAAAGTCACTGTCAAAGGAAGAAATTACCGAATTTGAGGATAATCACTACCAAATATGGCTGATGTATTTATATAATTAAACATGGCCGCTTGTAGCTTCGGCAGCAACTCGTTCCGAAGTGGTTTAATTAGGAGATGCTCCAACGACAAGCCTAGAAATAATATTTTTTTAGTTTTTTACATCGGTTATCGTAGTAATCGAAACCATACATTAGTTCGCATTAAATCTTACCATCGCTTTTTGTGTTATATCTCACAATAACCGGCGGACCTCCAAATCCTGGTGTGCTTATCTGCAAGAATATATAAAAACTAGCTGTCCCCCACGGTTTTACAAGCGCAGAGTCTCCTCAGGGCCCGGCATATAGTGTAAGTATACTTATCTCCGTCTGTAAATTTTCAGATCTATTGCAAAATTAATTTAAATAGCTCTCATTAGTGATGAAAAGTTGAGAGTTCATCTCGAGGATAAGTGATCATATTTACACTCTCCAACTATAAGCCCCTCACTCACTTCGCTCACCCGTGCGCGCGTGGCATGTCTAGGTCATAACTATTTAGTAATCTGTGCCTAGGTGGCACAAAGAGGATCATGGCTGGATCACGGAACCGTGGGGAATAGCTAGTTTTATATTAAAAACTGTTACGAAATCTACCAGTAGTACAATGGATATTAGACTACCAATGGATAACTGTCGTCACAATGGACGATAGTTACAGCTGGACATCACGGTACCAAAGTCCGCTCAGCTTTCGACATTATAATATACGATTTTGCAACATCTATTAGTTGGATTGCGGTCCACAGATATGATGATGATGACCGAACATCTTCTCTTTAAAATGGAGGACTCTGCCACATACCCATCAGAAGTTAGATAACCATGTGAGACCGTCTTTTTATTTGGTCCGTATAGATAGCATACCTATAGAAAATATCTCGTAAAAAATATTTCTTACCTCAAAAGTATACAAACATTTGGAGAGCCCCAAGACGTCATGGCCCAAATGAACTGTGTCCCCACTCAATACTGTCAAAAAGATACCAGTGAAGGTACAACTTTCAATGACGATCCTTAAAAGTATACAATAATATCAATAATCAAACTTTCTAAAAATAAATAGAAAAGGCTCGTTGTATACTCATTTTTACTCATTGCACATACCTAGTTTTCATAATAATGTTTATGTGAATTTAGCCGTTTTAATTGGTTGGTTGGTGGTAAAAAACAATGGTCAAGGAAAATATAAAAAAAAATAGATAACTTCTAGCAACTTGTGATTGTGACTAATATTGTTGTTTAACATAAATTTTGTTCATATTGTGAAGTAAAGCAGAAAATCGTTATTTTTTTTTAATGCCCTTTTTCCAAAAATATTTTTTTTTTCATAATTCAGCTCGTGGTTCCTTTTAACGTTTTTCTCTAAAGTTCGGAACTAACTATTATGGCTAGAAAAGAAAATTCACCCAGTATACTTACACAACGGATAAAATACACTTACGCCAATTGTCCTATAGATTTCACCTGTTGGAAGCGAAATGGTGAATTCTGATTCGGATCTTGATCTTGCAAAGCATAAATAATATCCGACTTATTCCTGAATACCATATAGTTTGCTTTCACGATCATTTTACTGATACTTGACTCTATTTGCAGTACGTTAGATGGCAAATTGAAGGCTACTTCAGGCATTAGTAGGTGTGGTAATTCTTCTAATTCCAGATCAAGGAGTAAACTATGTTAAACAAGGAAAAAATATAGTATTTCAAAGCATAAGAGACATTTTCAAACATACAAAGTAGGTAGTGTAAGTACATACATTTGGACTTGATTATCAGAATGCAAATATCCATTGGATAACTTCAATGGATTTTGCGTTTTCCTAACAAACACATTCACGTCTTTATGACCGTAGGTTTCTGCGATTGTCTGTAATGGAAATTTATCAACTATTAACCCTACTATCCTACATAAATCAAAATTTGGCAAATATTTGTTTTTTGTAGGTGTTTTTGTAGATTTATGTAACACAGTAAAAAAACAGATTTTAATGAAATTATGATTAACATATTATAAGTAAACCACGGAGCATAAGATAGTCTACGAGAATTAAGTTAAAAACTGCATATCATGCAACGCAACAAAGTTCGTACTCGATAAGGCTACTTTAACTAACTTTATATGAAGTTGCCTCCACTTTTTATAAAGAAAATATAAAATTATAGAGCTAGGTATATGGTTTTCCACAAATCTTAATACACTTACTACTAACACTGCATTCTCATAAGCATTTTTGTGATTCCACCAGTCTTTATTAATTAATTTGGCGGCATCTAAAAACATATAATCATAATAATACCTACTTACAACAACATAAAGCATACGATATCTAACATAAATTAAATTAATAAGAACATTTTAGGAATAGACTTTCTATTCTGCGTCGCTGGTGTAGGTTGAGAAAGAAATGTTACAAAGTTGTGTACTTGACTGAAAAAGTGAGAGTTAAGCAATGTTTAAAATTGTTACATGATTACAAACCTCCGTTAAAATATTCCAAAAGTTTCTTGTCAATATCCCCCGAATCAATGCCATTTATTAATATCGCTACAAAAAAATATACACAAATCATCATTATTTATTCCATGTACCTCGAAATTGAATCAAACACTTCAAAAGTTTAGTTTGTAAAAGAAAATTTCAGTAAGATTAGTTTACAAAGTTAATTGAAAATTATTCTTATGTTGAATACTTAAACTAGCCGAGATAAGAAAACTATGCATCATTTAACTTTATTACAAAGCCAGTACTTTTAATCGAAGTATTTCAATCGAAAAACATTATATCGGGATTCCTGAAAGGATTAATATGTTTAACAATTATATTTTTTTAATCACAACATGTATATTTTATGCTTTGACAACTGTTTCTACAAATAATACAAAACCTTATAGAAAACCTATTTTACGAGAATATTCCAATAATCTACGCAAGTATTATTTTCTATATTAAATTACTGATATAGTGATCAAATGATAGGAACATGTTTTTGTAAGTGCCTGCTTAATCGATCACTTATAAACGCTATTTAAAACTAAGCCATGTTTAAATTGTCACCGTTGGACGATAATATAAGGATCATTAAAATACAAAAAGTTTATTAAACCTTTTGTATTTTAAGCTTGAAAAGTTACTTTCAAAATCTTTTGTCTTTTTTTGAACAGAACACTCAGACGCCTTAAACGAGGTAAATAATGAAGGTAAGATATTTCCATACAATACATAAAAAAAAATGGTTGGTATAGGTACGTATAGATAGATACTGTAGTACCTACCACTTTATTTAAGAATTAAAAAAATGTAGAACAACTAATATATTATTATAGCTGTATGTATGTAACATGGGTGTGTGTGACCAAAACTAAAATCGCGGAAAAAATAATCTACATAAAAACTTTTTAACAAAAAATTCAACCACCGAAAAAACTGAAAAGCAAAAAATAATAAACCCTAAATAATAAATTTTAAATATATAATTAAACTTTTCAGTTTTTTCGGTGGTTGATTTTTTTGTTAATAAGTTTTTATTTTATAATTTTTTGTGCCTATAATCTACTAATTACTTCATGCTTAATGTTTGATTGCTTTTATAATGTAATACACAAAGCGGCGGCGTAAGACCTAAATTTTATGTGGGCAAGAATTATTTTGCGGGGCCCTCTGCCAGCGCAAGAAGTCCCTTTTAAGATTAATAATAAGTATGAGGTGGCCCACGTCGCCCACGCCTTACGCCGCCACTGAATACACAAATTTCCATTAAAATCGGTGAGTGAAATACCCCTATTTTTCCATCCTTAGGGTAGGTATTTTTTATCCAAATTTATATGGGACCAACTTCGAGGTATACCCTATCCAATAAAAAAAGAATTATCAAAATCGGACTACTCTGTAAAAAGTTATGCGTGATCATACATAAAAAAAAATACGCGTCGACTTGTAAACCTCCTCCGTTTTTTCGTCGGTTAAAAAGATCATTTAATGTTTTTTTTTTCGGGTAGTAAATTATGTAGGCGAAAGTGGCGAAACCTACGTAGGTTTTGAAAATTGGTACTTAATAATTTTATACCCGTTCGTGGCATATTGTTTGCATTTATCTTTTGCCTTATTACAGAATCCGATAAAAAGTGCTGGATAATACTCCAAGTGGCAAATCATTTCAATATTATGGACAAACTGGATGGTAAGATACACAGTTAATTTTAATCAAGTTGGTACTCGTATAAAATCACCAACGCTTTGTGGCCAAGTAAAACTGGATAACATTTTTGAAAAAAAAAAAGGTATTTTACGCGCGTTATAGGTATTAAATTAATATTTTCCCGGTATAAAAGTATTTTGTTTTACTCCTGTGTTGGATTATGTATGTACAAAGTTTGGACTGAAAACTGAAATTCGTTCCAAACTTTGTACGTATAATTGTAGATTTCACATCATTTTCACACAAAGTTTCGTAGGTAAATAATATTAAAATGTGTAGGATTCCTGTTTTCTTAATTTCAGGTGAATATGAAAAGGTTCTTAACCATTATCAAAAAGCAGTCGTCGAAGATAAATTCGATGATAAAATGTTAAAGGTATGTTCTGTAAACACATCCTATGTAATAAGAACCGCATTATATAAAGTAAAAACAAACAATAAATAAATATCCCGAGACACTCACACACGGTCATCTGATCCCAAACTAAGCAGAGCTTGTACTACGGAAACCAGATAACTGTTATAATACATATACTACTTTTTTGTTAGTAAATACATACTTAATATAGGTACATAATTACACCCAGACTCAGGACATACAGACATGTTCTTGCACACAAATGCATGTCCTGTGTAGGAATCGAACCCACGACCTTCGGCGCGATAGGTGGAATCTTAACCAACCGCGCCAACTGGCCCGTCGGAAAACTGGGAAAATGTAGGTCGTTTTAAATAATTATAATACAATGCTTTTGATTAAATAATTTAATGATTTTTTTATTTGTCCGTGTACCCTGTATTAGGGTTATTGTTAATACACTAACAACCTCTCAGGAGGACTATATTACATACATCATAAAGAACAACTTTAGTTCTATTGACTTTTAATAATTGTCTAATTTTCGTAACTGCGAATGCTGCGGAACCGGAACCCAATTTACTAGCTAAATCTATATATGAGTACCCCATTGTATTTTGTTATCTAATGTTACGCCGAGTGTCAAAAAATCTTATCCACTAGTTCAAGTCTTTTACCATCGACTAAGATATGCGTGTAACTCTTAACAAAATTAGGGAGAGCAAACCATAAACATTAACCCCCTTATTCATAATAAAGTTATCAAACGTCGATTAGCTACAATTCTGAAGTCTGACACGTGACATTTGGTGATCGAAAGAGTGAGACGGAGGACTGATTTAGTTAAAAAGCCATTATGAATAAGGGGGTTAGTTTTACAGTAATTATGCATAAGATTATTGGCGGCAAACTTTGAGCTATTATTACTACGTATAATAATAGCTCAATGGCTGGCGGCAAACTATTTTGATACAGCTGATAAGGTGTCATTCTTCTCATCCCTACCAATACCCTACTAATATATGCCAAAAATTAGGAACTCAAACCTCGTTTCATCATCATCAGCCACTATAATGTCCAACTGCTCAGTACAGGCCTCCTTTCACAAATTAAGGTGAAAGGGAAGGGGCAGATTCTCCACCACGCATGCCAATTGCGGATCGGTTGAGGTAGCTAGTGGTCAACCTACTGTTGGAGTTTTCAAGCTGCCTAGTAGGCCTCCAACTAGCTTAACAACTATCACAACTAAGTGATAACCGGGACCAACGCCTTTACGTGCCTTCCGTAGCACGGATACGCTCGATTTGAAATACCACTAAGCGGTCACCCATCCAGGACGATCGATTAAGAACGGCTCATCATGCTACACCATGCGCGCTTCACCTCGTTTATTTGAATATATTTTCATCATAGTATAAATGTACTACAGCCATGCATTAAGGCATAATAAAGATTTTACTAAGAGAGTCAGTCGCTCCCATTACCCCTTACATGTGGGTAATAAGAAATCAAAATCAAAAAGTTTTTTATTCAATTTAGGCCCTGGTAAGGCACTTATGAACGTTAAATTGGTACATACAGTTGAATTTACCACCGGTTCGAAATACACTTAAACTGAGAAGACTCTGGCAAGAAACTCAGCAAGGCTTTTTAGGGTTCCGTAGCCAAATGGCAAAAAACGGAACCCTTATAGATTCGTCATGTCTGTCTGTCTGTCTGTCTGTCCGTGTATGTCACAGCCATTTATTTCCGAAACTATAAGAACTATAATGTTGAAACTTGGTAAGTAGATGTATTCTGTGAACCGCATTAAGATTTTTACACAAAAATAGAAAAAAAACAATAAATTTTGGGGGTTCCCCATACTTAGAACTGAAACTCAATTTTTTTTTTTCATCAAACCCATAAGTGTGGGGTGTCTATGGATAGGTCTTCAAAAATGATATTGAGGTTTCTAGTATCATTTTTTTCTAAACTGAATAGTTTGCGCGAGAGACACTTCCAAAGTGGTAAAATGTGTGTCCCCCCCCCTGTAACTTCTAAAATAAGAGAATGATAAATCTATAAAAAATATATGATGTACATTACGGTGCAAACTTCCACTGAAAATTGGTTTGAACGAGATCTAGTAAGTAGTTTTTTTTTAATAGGTCATAAATTGAAATTAATATCAAATACTCAGGTCTATACTACCATTTACTTATATACCTACAGGTTTGTACGGAACCCTCGGTGCGCGAGTCTGACTCGCACTTGGCCGATTTTATTTTTTTCAAGAGCCCAATTAACTCGGATATGGGATACTTCTTCCCACTAATGAAGCTTAACATTTTTAAAAAGCAAATCTTAGTTGTTAATACAAAGAACTAGTTGGAACCAAGCTTCGCAAATAGAATTTCCTTTTCTTCTGATTCTGACTCATAATCAGCTCCCATTACCAGCTGACCACCATTATGAATAGCTATAACACAAATATCTTATTCGAATTTCAATCACGATTTAACGAATGGCCCTTGAATGAAGACGAATCTATGTATCTAATAAGCATAAACATGATAAGAATACACTAAGAATATATCTTGCCAATCGGCAATGAGGAGTTTTCTTATGATACCTCTATGGTCAAAATACCTGTCAAACTGTTGATAATTCAAACCAATTTGAACCTTATGTACACGATTTGACAGGTATTTTGACCATAGAGGTAATCTTAAGAAAAGTCCTCATTTTTATAAGCGTGGAGTAAAAAACACAACCGTCTATCGTGACTTGGCAATGCATGGCACTCTCAACTCATGCACGTCAGGCGAACTTTGTCGATGGTTGACGGAAATGGCAGAGTTATTAAGGTCACCCTAATGTCCATAGGTTCCGTCCAATCGCTACCCTTAACCCACCCGCTCTGATTACCCCACACTCCCCGTACCGTGTATAGTTTTTACTTAATTAATGAAAATATAATTGGGTCATTATAGGCACACCTGTATATAAAAATTCCACCAGCTCCACGCTCATTTATCAATATATCCTTGCACAGATGATTTTGGAATCTCGAGGAGTAGCCAATCGTGCTCTCCATAAAGCGGGAAACAACCCTGCAATGATTCCTGCTGGCTTCAACTTAGGCGGGTACTGCATGCTGAGGTTGAAGCAGTCTATATAGTATGTAAAATGCCGTTTTATAACCTGTAGTGCCTGTAATAGAAAAGATAATTAAAATGTTATTTTGAAATTTGGCTATAAGGCAGTGGTAATGATGTCGAATTCTATAAAGAAGTTTGAGGGTTCTAATTCTACAATGAAGTTGTCATACGGTAAAGGAAAGCATCCAAAATTCCTGAATAATAAATAGCACAACCAAGTTGAAAGTCCGTCGCCAAGCACTGGTGGTATGCCCCGACAACTTTACTTTATAAAGAAATGGGATACCTAAAATAGTATTATTTTTTATAATTGCATAAATAAGCCATAACCGCCTTTACTGAGCACTTACATTGAATCCAATACCTTAAAGATCCATAACATTGAATCTAAGGCCTCAAAAATCCATTTCTGATTCAAGACGGGACCGAGCTAGTCTTAGTCCTCATCATCTATTTACGGGTTTCGATCTATTTACGGGTTTCGAGATTTCTTCAATTTAAACCTATCAATTCAAAACCTATTTGCTTTTACTGAAAATCCGTTATTTTTTAATTATCACCACCACATCACCTATCTTATCTATTATTATCTATCCTATTGCCCTAGGTTGCCTGGAAGAAATCGCTTCAGCGATAAGGCCGCCTTAATTGTTTGCACTTTTTATTTTATTTTGTTATTTTTTGTATTGTGTGTGGTTTTTGTGTAAATAATAAAGAATTTTGTATTATATTGTATTGTATCAATATGAGATCTGCACTAGTCCACGAATTCGATCGCGCACTCTCATGATCGTAGGTGCTCTAGTTACTTAGCCACAACGGCTTTCATCAAATGATACGATGTGGATATTAATATTTACGACCATAACAGAGCTTTGACCTAATTTTTTATTGCATATCACCCGAAATTCCTAAGCAGCTTTTATCTCTTTACGGGCTTGATGCGGGAACTTTATGCGCTGTACGAATTTACTGGCAATCTATTTACAATGAATGAACTAGAGAGAGTATGAGCCTGATACGTGTCCGAAAATACTAAATTATTACCGTATCCTTTCCCTTAGCTTTTTCCACCGCATGAAGCTGCGAAATAATACAATATTCCGCGTAGACTATTTGCACCACGACCTGATGAGCATGGACCTCACCGTGCGCCTGTCACTCCATGACCTGCATCTCGTTGGCGCCTACGAACGAGTGCTCACTGAAAAGGATCCTTCAGTACTCTTCTATGTACCTACTTATGGAGAATTGGAGTAAGAATGATCAAATATAATTCTTATACTTTCCTAGGTGAAAGTTAAATTTTGAAGTGAGTTGAAGTGTAAAATTGCGACAGTTTAATGGAAGATTAGTGTTTAATGCCGACTTTAAAATTTAAAGAACGTTTCTGCAACTGACTGCAGTCAGATAATTATGTTATAAAGAAACATGAACATGACCCTAAGCGGTACGAATTTATAATTATTATTTCGTAATAAAGTTAGTTATTTTCAACCAAAGTTAAGAATAAAAACATATCCTGGATTAAGAATACATCCAGATTGAGTGTGCACGCGTCGAAAAAAATACACTGAAAAAAAAAATTTTACAGTAACACAAAATTTTACTACCAATAACCTTACTGAAACTTACCAGTAACAAAACTAGTTTTGGTTCATTACTAAATTATTTGATTAAATCAAAGAGATATACGATTGGATTAAATGTAACTAAAGTTAGTTTCCAGACAACAAAACGTCGACATACATAACTAGTTTTGTAGAACCTTTTTTTCAGTGTAGCCCCTAACTGTTAGGAGCTAAATAAAATAAAAATAAATAAAATTGCAAAATAATGTTTAATATTTAAATTTCTCCCGATTTTAATTGGAATATTTCAACTGCTATCATTATGAACGTCACTATGACGCAGAGGGAGCGTAAAACGTAGCTGTTACGCGCAGCAGCCTATAAAAGTATAAGTATATATGTTCGTATAGTATGGCGACGTTCTTTCTAGGTATATTTATTTCTATGCCTGGAATATCATTTATTCAAATAGACCTTCGCAGGCACTTATGAAAAATTATTTAACAAAATGTACATGTAACCCTTATGATGCCCTTATGTTACCACCCGGGTACCCGGGCGTGGTCTTCACTATTTTCATCTCTTTCAGAATTCTGCTTTTAAATGCAAAGTATAAAATGGAAGGTCGGTTCCGATTGCTCAAAGACAGGCTCATAGTGGAACACGTTATATCGGACATTTCCATCGAAAAAATACTTCTGTCGGTAAATATCTATTATTATTTTGTCTCCTATCCTATTTTTTCCCTCTCTTTGATTGACATACGATTTTTTTTTCAGTTTATGACGGACAAGGAAAGGCAGCAACCGATAAAACTTCAACCTGAAAACATAAGTGATTAATAGCTTTTATTCAGATCATTCTTAGTAACTAATCTGTGATATGTGGGGGTAGGGTGTTATAAAAATCTTGCGAGAAAAGGACAAATTTAGAATCTGTTTAGAATTAGATTTAAGAAGTATGGGAATCCTAGAGAGCTGTTTTCTGTTTGCTTCGAACCAGAGCTAAATCAGGAATGCAGGAATTATTTAGAAATTTTGTAGCAAAAACAGAAGATATTAAATCGGTCTGGAAAAAAATGCAAAAAAATGTACAAATGATATACCCCGACAAATGTGCTACAAAAATAATATTGCTGATAATGATATATCCAATCTCTTTGCTACATACTTTTCCGCGGTTTATAATGGAAATAGTAACCATAACTACACATGCACACCAACGCCTTTTTATAGTTTTTTTTTTTACATGGGGAAATCCTCATGTACCCGGGCACTCCGGGGGGAGCGGCCGTGTTATGTCAGACTCCTACTGACTAAAACGGCGTTCCTACCTGTCGCTGCCGGCTGGATATACGAGGGCGCCGAAGCATTCGTCCGCGTATCCAGCAGCGACGGCCTGATCGGAGGCCTCCTCTTCGTCGACGGCAGAGACCGGAGCTCTTGTCTCCGCCGTCTCCTCCCGAGTAGCGTGCGGGAACATACGCTACACTACTCGGGCGCGTTGTTGGTGGGCGGCAGACTCCCTCGAGTCCGCCACCCTTGGGCCCATGCTAGGGGGAAGGTGGCTTCAAAAAGGCGCCCTCTAACGCCCGATTCTCCTGCGGCTCGCTGCGCTCGCTTGCCCAGGCCGGGCACACCTCCAGCGTTTGCTGTGCCTCCTCCTCAAGGCACAGTGGTGGCACTCGGCGGTTGGTTCCCTCCCGGCAATCCGACACAGATACCTACCGAAACAACCATGTCCCGAGAGGATCTGCGTCAACCGGAAGGTCAACGTGCCGTGCCTCTGCTCCAGCCACTCATCCATCACCGGACGGAGGACTTCCACGACTACGAAATAGACTGACGCGAGTGCTCTCGCCTCGAGGTCCCATGGCAAGGAACCGGCCAGCACACACGCCGCTTCGCAGGAGAGATCGTGCGATATCCCCGTATTGCCCTGATTGCCACCACCCTCTGCGGTCTCCGCAGGAGGGCGATATTACGGCGATTTAGTGCCTCCGCCCATACGGGAGCTCCTTACGTCACCATTGATCGCACGATCCCCGGGTACAGCCGCCTACAAAGAGCGCCCGGTTCGCCAGTATTCGGCAGCAGCCCGAGAGCAGCCGCCGCGCCCATCACCCTTGGCACCAGGCGCCCGAAGTGGGCTATGCACACCAACGCCTAACGTAACTCCCTGCAACTATACTCTCCCAACTGTAAACATATCTGAAGATAGAATAGAATAGAATCAAATTTATTTGTGACATAAAAATTACACAGAAATGTTGACATAAAAAAAGAGGTAAAAATATTGCCACAAATCGGTCCTCCAACTCAGCATGTTGTTAGTTATACATACGTAGGTGTGCGTATAACCAACGCTGATCTTCCGTTGGGGCCGGCAAGTGAAAACACGGTAGGATCACCAATACATACACTACAACACTTTAAATGAATAAGTAAACAACCAAAACATTAAACCTGTTGTGATGGTTTAGGCCCGGTCGGGCCGCGCGTCAAGCTATTCCGCCGTGTCGGTTTAGAGGCCCGATCGGGCCAGATCAAATTACAAAGCGACTACGGCTCGAATTTCATGGTTATGTTACACATTAAGTAAATATTATAACAAAAGCAAAACAATAGATAAACAAAAATTATATTGGTATTATTAAAAAAAAAAAAACGTGTGGCACTCGGAGACTGCCGCGGTAAAGCTATTACATCAATGCCACCTAGAGGCGGCTTGCTGAACTAAAGAGTCAAGCGTGATATTTCAAAAATTCATTAAAAGTTCTGCTATTCATCGATAGATGGCAAAACTAAAAAGTATCACCGCTGTGCCGGTCGGAGTGGGGGGTTTTAGGTTATTTTCGTTACGGAATTTCTGGATTCGGTCTCCACGCTCAAGGCCCGCGATAGAAGCTATGCAATAGCTTAATAAAAAAAAGTCATACTAGGTACATGAGAAAAATAAAATAAAATAAATTATATATATTTACGTTACGGGCATATAAGTTATAAGGACGTTATACGTTCAATAATAAATATTTTGTGTTTCATACTGCGCATTTACTTATGTAAGTATTTACAAAACTGAAAATGATTCCCTATATAGCACTTGTGTCGTGGGGTTGCATTTCCTGATTAAGTTGGTGCATATAAAGATAACTTTTAAGTTTAATTCTACCTTGAATACTTTGCTCAAGATGACATACTCTCGAGTCTAACACGCATCAATTTATACAAAGGTGCAGGACCCATCGAACAATTAATTGTTCCTCGATGGCAGGACCAGACGGTCTGCCTCCTATCTTTATATATACTTGTGCTTGTGGTTTAATTAAACCATTGTATATCATTTCCAACAAATCAATTAGATAAGGCATATTTCCTGATCTTTGGAAAGTTACCAAAGTTGTGCCAATTTTTAAATCTGGTAATCATCATTTTGATGTAGCAAATATCCCGATGTAGCCGATATCGTTATTGTCGTGTTTTGCTAAGATATTTGAAGGAATGATATACAAATTAGTTTATAATCAATTTAACCATCCGATTTGTACCAAACAACATGACTTTGTCACAGGTCGATCCACCAACACCAATTTACTTGCATATACTTACCGATTTTATATCGACGAGTGTTAATGAGAAAATGCAGGTGGATGTCATTTATACCGAAATTGCCAAAGCATTTGACCGAGTTGACCATAATGCTACTGTTGAAGCTTGGCCACGTTGGTGTGCATGGCAGTCTCTTGCGTTGGTTTGAGTCATATCTAAGGAATCGCAGTCAGTTTGTAGCAGTGTACGGGTATGACTCAACTCCATTTCTTGCTAATTCTGGAGTACCTCAAGGTTCAAACTTGGGACCACTACTATTCCTAATTTGTATAAATGACCTTTTATAATCACTACACTGTGATTATCTTGCCTACGCTGATGATATAATTTTTTTTAATAAAATTAAGTCTACTGACGATTGTTTAAAATTGCAGCTGGATCTGGATACTCTACAGAATTGGTGTACAATTAATAAAATGTCGCTGAATATAAAAAAAACAGTGTATTACATTTACTAACAAGTTTAATCGTATTATCTTCTGTTATAAAATTTATGATATTATTTTAGAACGGTCAAAGACCTGGGAGTATTGTTTGATTCTGAAATGTCATTTCGTCATCATATTAACTATGTTGGATTGAAAGCGGGCAAAACTCTAGGGTTTCTGATGCGGTTGGCACACCCATTCAAAAGAGTTGCAACACTCACTACTCACGTACACATCATTAGTCAGACAGAAGTACGCTAGAATATTGTTCCCCCATATGGTCTCCTTATTACAACAATCATATTAACCGATTGGAGTCCATATCGACATCTTAAAATGATGAGCTTGAAATCTCGGCGTGATGTTGCTTATTTAGGTATTTTATTTAAAATAGTTAACGGTTTATTCGATATTCCGAACAAATTTTCATTGAAGATAAACACCTCAACGACATAAGCGCCTGTTTTGTGTTGACTTCACAAATAACAATGTTTCTTTTGACAACCCGGGATTACGCATGGCATATGTCGTTTGTATAACAAGTTATCCCCACAGTGTGATATTATTGGCGATAGTTTTACTAAATTTAAGCGATCCATACTCACTTTTAGTGATCCATAGCTATTATTATTATAATTGACAAACCATTACCAGTAATTAATTGTGGAACCGTAGATAATTCACTTGAGCATATTGGTTTTCCCCTGAACCTGTAGCAAAGGCACTGAGTACTTTTAAAGATGACACTGCAATGGGACCTGATGGAATACAAGTAATACTACTTAAAAAATGTAACAAAGTACTGAGTGACCAACTGGCTACCATCATGACCTCATCCTTTGAAGATGGCAAAGTCCCTCAGGATTGGAAGGAAGCAGTGGTAACCCCTATTTATAAAAAAGGAGATAAGCTTGAACCCTCTAATTATCGCCCTATTAGCTTAACTTGTATATGTTACAAAGTAATGGAAAAAGTTGTTGCCAATAATATCAGAGAATTCTTGTCTAGGGAACAGATTATAATGAATGAACAACATGGATTTGTGCCTAAAAGATCTACAGTTACTAACTTGCTATGTTGCGTCGACTACTGGACGAAGAATTGGGATAAACATGAACCCACAGACATTGTTTGTCTAGACTATGAGAAAGCATTTGACCGTGTTCCGTGTTCAAAAGGAAATTAACATGCTAGAAAAAGTTCAAAGGAAGGCTACCAAAATGGTTGTTGGTTTAAAAGACAAACCATATGATCAACGTCTTAAGGAACTTAGTTTAACGACCCTGAAGGAAAGAAGACAACGCGGAGACCTCATAGAGACATATAAGATACTAACTGGGCACTATAATGTGCAAGAACTTGACAATTTATATACAATGAACAAAAATTATAATCTCACAGGGCCCTCCCTTAAAATCACAAGATCAATTAGCAAAATTAACCCCCGCCAACACTTTATGCCTAACCGTGTCGTTTGCGAGTGGAATCAATTACCAGAGACAGTTATCAGTGCAAAAACAGTGAACTCTTTTAAAAATAGACACGACAAGTACTTACTAGACTAAAGTGCAGTGATATACACGAAATCAGCTTTTAGCTGCATGTGTATCATAAATAAATAAATACTACGAATTCTTCTTTTAATTTTAATTGTTTTTTTTTTTTTTTTATAATTTACTTTATTGTGTCAATTTTATATTAATTATTTGTTTGTTTGTATATGCTGTGCATTCCTGTCATCTGTGTACGTATATTGTAATTGTTTTGAAATGGTTTATGTAAATATGTTATATGTATGCTGTTACCTATTAAATAAAAATACAAATCAAATAAATATATGTTTTTAGAATTAAAATCAATTTTATCTTTAAATATATACAAAAATCATAAACCATTAATTTAAATTAAATATACCTAAGAATTACAAAAATCTATACAATGAAGTACGCACGCAGTCGCAGTCGAGCGCACGCCGAGCGAATATAGCTGAATACTTTTTTTTTATGGACAAGAAGTTGATGACTGAAGGAGGACCCAAAATTTGGCCTTATAACCCTTACGCGGACAAATCTGCGAGCAAGCTCTCAACCGGGATGGCTGTTGACAGTGTTGATGATCCTTATATAAACCAACCGTATGCTTGTTTGCTACAGGTCTTGTTAACTATAGCTGGCTGGCACCTTGTGTAGTGTCTGTAAATAATTACACGGCGTGCATCGCAATGAATTCGCATCATGAAAAGTCTGCCCGTCTCTCTCGTGCGCGGTCAACATTTATATATTAACTAGCTTCTGCTAGCGGCTTCGCCCGCGTGGCCTACATACAATGACATATTTTTCTACAACAATAAAACAAAACAAAACAACTTCATCCCGCTTCGAGGGTGGAATTATTAAAAATGCTGAGACACTTATAAAATAATTTTCAATCTTCAGCCTAAACAAAAAAATTTAAGATTCTAACTTCGAAACTCACGGACTTTCATACAAACTTTCATCCCCTATTTTACCCCCTTAGGGATGGAATTTCGAAAAATCCTTTCTTAGTGGATATATTCTATCATCATCATCACCATCAGCCTATAATGTCCCACTGCTGAGCACAGGCCTCCTTTCACAAATCAGGGTGAAAGGGAATGGGCAGACTCCACCACGCGTGCCCACTGCGGATCGGTGGAGGTAGGCTAGAGGCCAACCTACTGTTGGAATTAGGCGGCTAGGAGGAGGCTATCTATCACAATTAAGTGATAACCGGGACCAACGGCTTTACGTGCCTTCCGAAGCACGGAAACGCTCGATTTGAAATACCACTAGACGGTCACCCATCCAGGTACCGACCACGACAGACGTAGCTTAACTTTGCCGATCGATTAAGAACGGCGGCTAATCATGCTACACCACGAGCGCTTCTATATATTATATATTTAACTAGAAAATATAGGTATTATTTTGCTTTTTCTACTGCTCATAAATATAGAGTGCTCTTTTTTGTATTTTTCTGTTTAGAATTGACGGAACGATAAGAAGCAATATTGTAATAAAACATCCTGTATCGTAAAACTGCATAAGTGTGAGAACTGTGAACAAGCCAGCTTTAGATAACCAACATGTACCTAAGTAGTATAAAAAAACCGCGTGTGAAGATATCGCATCTGTTGAGTCACTGGTGGTGTTGGCAGCTAACAATATTATAATCACAAAATTCTCATTTTACAGAAGAGTTTCTGGAAAGGTTGAAGATCGATCTGGACAAGTGGCTTAAAGATTATTTCAATGACTATTTGATGTATTTCGAACTTAAAGAAGATTCTATTGTTGAATTACAGTACGTATATTTTTTTATCTACACCCATGCTATAAATCCTCTATAAATTTTTCTGAAACAGTTGGCTTATTGCCAACATTTTTTTCAAATTCTATTTCAAAAATTGTTTATTCCATACAAGCCCTAATAAGGTACCTACTTACGAACGTTACAATTGATTTTTCACCAGTTGATTTAACACCGGTTCGTAATACACTTAAACTGAGAAGACCCATTAATGCCCAATAAATTCAATAAACTCAAACGAATCGTTTTGCTTACCAATGGTAGGTTTTTTAATTGCCCAACTGGGCAAAGCTAATTTTACCTGTGATAGCTACTTCCATATGGGAGGGTCTGCTATGCAAAGCTTTGAGGTATTTGCTTCATTACCTTTACCCTACCCTACCCGACCCGACCCGACCCTACCCTACCCTACCATACCCTACCCTACCCTACCCTACGGTTATGAAGAATATTTGACGTCCTATTCTCAGACCTATATACACAAAATTTCATAAGAATCAGTCATGCCGTTTTTTACAAACACTGAGCCACACGCAAAGAGATTGACTCCCTCCTGTACGGCCCGTACCCCAGTGACGTGATTTTTCTTCTAATACTTATATTTTTAAACTCGTGATATCTTTTGAATGGAATGTCCGAATTGAATAATTCAAAAAGTTATATAAAGGTATGGAAGCAGTCTTGAATATGAAGTAATTTATTTTGATACGGATTAATACCAAGATAAAAATAGAGAGCCATTTCTAGCGGCGGAATTTCAATAAAAATTTTAAAATAGAAAAGCACTTATTGTTGCGTAACTATAATATTTAGACATAGATATTGCCACTTTTTGTAAATAATAATGTGTTCTGCAAAGTCGTAGTACATTATTTTATTCTATCATCAATAGTTTTCGCAGCGCACGTGATGTAATGAATATTTTAGGTAATTTTTTTTCACCTTGGGTTACATTATTGGAGTTTTAGTAAGGATCCCTAATTTTTTTTTAAATATAATATAGCCAATGTCAACCGGGGATAGTGTAGCTTCCCAACAGTGAAAGAATTTTTCAAATCGGTTCAGTTTTTTCGGAGCCTATTCAATGCAAACAAACAAACAATCAAATGTGTCGTTAATTACGACACTTAAATTCATTGCTAGTTTTACTTAATTGTTTTTACACCATGAAACTTATAAAAATACTTCCAAGAATAATTAACTTTTATTAATTATGAAACTTTTAAAACAAAACCTAACGTTAAACTAAGCTATTTCTCTAATTACGTCTAAATATTTTCCAAATTCTGTTTACAAAAATACGTAAACAATTGTTATAAAATCCAATATTGACAAAAGTTTCGTGGAAGAATTAAGCAACTAGACTTACACAACGATACCCACCAAATAAATCCTAAAACAAGTATGCAGCTATAGTTATTCGAAAATATTTTTTTAAGTTTTCGTTCAAAATGTATGTAAGTATGAATATGCTTTTATTCATATGGAACTTTAGTAAATAATTAAGTGCAAATATATTAACTTCGTTTTTATGATGGAAATATAAATATTTTGATGTTGCAATATTTTACATAATTGTATTTAATTCCTTCATTTTGAAGATAAAAATTATGAAAAAAATTGACAATACGTCATCAATACGTATTACATTTTTCTAGATTTTTTAGTGCAATAAAAAAAAAACACGCAAGTCGACTTGCATCTTTGTTCCAGGGGGGGTGCGAAATCTTTCCTCTTTATAATATTATTATTATTATTATTTGTATCTTTCCTTTTGGAATTTCACGGTCCGAGGACCGGTCCTTTTGGAAGGCGTGCATGGGGATACAGATCCAACACGTAGAGGCCCCTTTAAGATACTTTAATGTGTTGGGATATGTACACTAAGCGGATTCTATCTCTGCCCGTACTATTGAAAAGATACGGCCAAAGACAGCATCCGCGAAGTGCAAGGACTATTGCAGAGAAGAAGGGAACTATACTGGGTCTATGGGAGGGAGCTTGCTGGACTGGTAGCTGGGCTATTGATTGAGACAACGGGACGCCTGCCAAATCAAACGTCTCAATCTTGATAATCCTGGCAGACGGTGACTCGCCGCTAACTAAATGGGCCCCCCAAAAAACGTCACCGAAAGGTGACAAAGGGAGCAACATTGGTGTCAGCAGCTAAGGGTGTCGAGAGGTGTGCACCGGTTTCACCATCGCGAGTAATCTCGGAGCGGGTTTCCCCGCTATTACGCAGATTGAGCACTTCCACCCTTTCGAGCATATAGCTCTCGCGCTCCACTCAAGCCGGCCAGTGAAGGCAAGCCAGAGGCGGGGGCATAGGTGCCGCCCCCGGGAGATCTCGGGTCCGTGGTGTCGCTACTCACCAACAGCACGCCACAAGCTGCCCTGCGGCTTTATTATTATTATTATATTATATTATTATTAGTATAGATATAGAAGTATAGATATTTTTAATTAGTAAGGATAGTAAGGTTTTAACGCCAGTAATATAAGTCAATGTATCATGATTGTAAATAAAGTATTGTATGCAACTTTACATAATTAGGTATTAAACAACAGTTGCATAAATAACTATTATTATCATAGAAGAATCGCATTTGACTATAATTATAACATGTGATGGTACTGACCTGACTGACCCAAAGTGATAATAACACATATGGCAAACAAGTATGGCATCTGGAAGTCATCGATAGATTTCAAACATGAGGGTAGAATTACCGGTCACTTTTGACAGCCAGTTTCTATCCATGTGCCATAAAGAGACATACATAATGCAGCTAGAAGACACCCTCTTGTTTAAAATCTTCTTAGCTTGGCTCTACATTAGCACTCCTGCGACTACTAGCTGGGTATATGAAGCTATGTTTTTGTTGTCAATATGAAGTATATTTTGTTTTAATTCAGGGAATATGATAAAAAGAAATCAATGTTAGAGAACGAATTCGTAGACCACGCTTTATCTCAAATTAAGACAAGGATAAATCAAATTGATGCCTCTACCGTTGAGATTCCATCGTTTACTATAGTAGCTGCTCCCGCCATGGTAAGCCCAATTGTTACTTAACATTTGTTATTTTATTATTTTAATATCCCTACTTGTTATTCAAGTTCATAATCATCATAAATCATAGTCCCATCCCCGAACAAACTGATTAATAACGTTTTTATTGTATTTTCTATTCTAGAATTTGAAACTTACCGAAGGAATAATAACGGGACTTGATACTCTGTACCGAAGATCGACTGCCACTGGTAAAGTACTGAACAAAATCCGTAACGTGGACGCTATTGTTGCTTTCAGCAACTTGAAGGTAGGACCTTTTAAAGTTATGACAATCTTTAATCCTACGTTTAATTCTTCAGAGAAATCTTAATCTAGGCGTTTAAGCTAGTTGACGATCAGGTTTATAATTACATAATTTAGGTTATCTTTATATAAACATAATAAAATTGCTGTTCGTTAGTCTCACTAAAACTCAAAAACTGCTTGACCGATTGGAATTTTTTTTTTTAGTTTTACACCTACCTACTGATTTCTCCTGGCGAGGGTTGAATCCTATAACCAATGATATTATATTAATAATAAAAAGAGGTAGATATCGCACTAACGCACGCTAATTATTGCAGACAAATTCAGACAATTGTCGTAATTTTGCATAGCGGCTACATATAGCTATCTCTTTCTGTACCATACGTTCCGTATTATCTATCGCATTCACCTAATTCAACAATAACTGAACGCCGCTTAGTATGAGGGTAGCTTATCTCTTTTATAATTTCATTACCTATAAATCCTTTAATGAACTTTAGAATTGAGTGAGGAAATCATAGCACGGTGGCACGGTACATTTTAGTACTCGGCAAGATGGCTACCAACCTCAAGTTGAAAATTTGTCGCCAAGCATCTTTTGAGTACCTATCATAAACCTAGAGTTACCTTCTAGATTTTGTATGCTTACCACCTTCGGCCACTACATCACTTGCCATGGTGAGATTGTGGACAAACACAAGCCTATTCATATCCAGGATATGTGTTAAACTAATCTTGTATTTTAGGTGAAATACAAATTTGTACTAACGATAGAAAAAGAATTACCCGCATTAGCGGGTCATATAATATTATCTGCCGATGAACTGACCGCACGCATGTCGTTAACTTTGCCGAAAGAATCGGAATCATTTGAATTGAATTTCGACTTCGTGGAGCAAACTAAGTAAGTATGAAATCAGATGTTATCTTACCGGACGTGACGGTGTTTGATCAAAGTCAAAACTCATTTCTTCAGTTTAGGCCATAATATGAAGGTAACATATTTTGAGAGAGGCAGAGCATAGCGTTTATTCGCTCAAAGACCAGCTCGACTGGGGAAGTACCTCCACCTTACAGAATACCGTAGCCAAATAACTATATGTTGTGTAAAGTTGTGGGCCTGCGCGTGAGTAAGGTCGCTCATAGGGGAGGAGGGAAAGGTCGTTAACGCGTGAGCGATGCTTCGTGTGTTGCAAGCGTCCATATGGCTATGGTAACCGCTTACCATCAGGCGGGCCATATGCTTGTTTACAGACTTAGTCGTATAAAAAAAATTGACTCTACTATTGATCTTTGTGTTAAGCGGTGCATAAAAATGCCCACCGTGACTGTGATACTAATTTATCTTTGACACTAAACATGCAAATATATTTTGTAGACCGGAGTCTTTAACAATAGAAGGTGCTGCTAACAGAGTGATAGCTAATTACAAACATATTCTGGAACATCATATAATTTCCTTAATGAGCAATACACTACTTCACAACGTGCGTTCGCTTGGCACTCTAGCGAAATGTGGTAAGAATAGTTCTTTTGATATATATCTACGATTTATGGTACTATCCCATTACTATTTATATTTGGGTAGTAACAGATAAGTGAGGAGTGATTCGATGAAAATGGAATATCTAACAGAAACCATTATGCTATTAAAATTTCTACTTTATATTGTCATAATATCTCTATAGCACTCACCTACAGGCACATTCTCATGTTGTAATAATAATCGATTGTGATGGTAAAAAGTATTAATCTTATAGAACCAGATCTAATCGGACATCCCGACAAAGATTCAGAAGCAGACAAAGAAAAGTTTACTGATAACGAAACAGAACCAAAAGAACCAGACAATGACTTGGAAGTACCTGGTAGCAGTAGTAAAACAATTGACGATATACCGAGCGATAACAATAAACCTGAAACGGAACATTCTAAAGAAGAATCAAACCAGAGCAAGCATTTAGAACCAGAAGACGAAATAATCGATCTTGGACATAATAGTAATGATGGTGTTAATAGTCAGGATATAGATGAAGCTTTTGGTCCAGACGTCACCAGGAAAGAAAATATAAAAAATGTTATCCGTAAAATATGAATGATTCAAATATAATGTTGTACCATTTCCTATATATTATCTTTAATTATGATTCCCATTAAATAAAATTATAAAAATGAAGTGGATGTGGGACCGTGCAACATAGAGGTCCGTAGAACCTATTTTTAATTCGTAAATGAATTTTCGATTGCATACCCGAACATTTTTGTTCGGAGCCTGGCATACTCACCACTCACCAGGCGCCATTTTTAACCCCCGACCGACGCATAAAGAGGAGTGTTATAAGTTTGACGTGAAATAGGGTATTTGGAAGTGTGAAAAATAATTGATAAAACACTATTCAGTGTATAAGACATCAAAAAATACACCGGAACGTCATATATATATGTTGTAAATTTTAAGCTTTTAATGATATATTTTTTACCAGTTAAACCAATAAGAGTACCTAGGTCAGTTGACGCTCTGAAATTGTGACGTCACCTGCCCCCCTAGACAAGATGGCTGTCGACAATCGTCATCGTTAGTAAACGATCAACCTTAACGATAACCATCTTGTCTACTGGCCCTGCTTGTATTTGAATACAAACCTCCATTATAAACTATAGTTTCTAACATTTAATTAAAAGTTGCTGATTTGAACTGTCGTCAAATACCCTACGCTATTCTTTCTGTGGCGCCGTAGCTCTTAAACGGGAGAACCGATTTTAATGCGTTTTTTTTTATTTGAATGCAGATTTTCTTGCGTTGGTTCTTAGATATGTTTTATAAAAATCGGTTCATCCCTTTGAAAATTGACTAATCAAAAAATATAAATTCTTTATTTGTAAGTCACAGGTTAAATAATCGGCGTAGTGGAAGGCGATACGAATTACGAAATTAATTCGTGCTAAGGCCACTGATCCCAAACTAACCAGAGCTTTTACTATGAACACCATAACTGATATAATACATATACCTACTACTTTTATACATAATAACACCCAGACTCAGGACATACAGACATGTTCATGCACACAAATGAAAGAAAGAAGAAGACGGAAGAAAGATTTATTTTATTTTATCTACACCCATGCTATAAATCCTCTATAAAAGTTCCTGAAACAGTTAGCTATTGCCAACATTAAAACACTGGTTGTCATAATAACTATTATATCATCCAAAACAGTGTTATAATGTTGTACTGAATTTCATTATGCAACTCAATTAATATTTTTTTTGCTTTTTCGGACCCTTCCTTACTCATCAAACAGTCAAATTCTACGTGTTATCCTGATGAATTTCAAAAAAAGAACATTTATATACCTACATATATTATATAGGTACATCAAAGATTTTCATAGGGCATCGTGCCTCTACCCAGATGGATAATCCGCCTTACTAAAGCATGACATTTAATTTCACTCCGCTTGAGGGGCTCCCTGAGCAAATCGCTCTCAGTTCGTACTGCGCACGGCTGTCAAATACTGTCAATTCTGGCTTGTTTATTTCATGTTCCCATAGAGGCGACA
Organism: Achlya flavicornis; assembly: GCA_947623365.1. Lineage (NCBI taxonomy): Eukaryota > Metazoa > Arthropoda > Insecta > Lepidoptera > Drepanidae > Achlya > Achlya flavicornis. The sequence continues at coordinate 11,317,523 of OX392467.1, forward strand.
GATGGATAATCCACCTTACTAAAGCATGACATTTAATTTCACTCCGCTTGAGGGGCTCCCTGAGCAAATCGCTCTCAGTTCGTACTGCGCACGGCTGTCAAATACTGTCAATTCTGGCTTGTTTATTTCATGTTCCCATAGAGGCGACTATCCTTCTGGACGTTTTAAATTCTTTGAAGTACATATACTGCATCTACGTAGTTGAATTTAGAAAGAATTCGTGAATCCATCAATTTAATACGCATGTCTACGCTTAGAAAATTACGAACTTTGTATAAGCCTATAAAAGCAGTTCTTAACTTTTTTTTTTATTTATTATAATTTGAGAATTCAGTATTTATTTATTTATTTATGGACAACCAACAAAACAAACACCAATACTTACAAATGGATACAATATCATAATATTGAAATGCATTTAGTGATGCCTTACTTACAGGTTGCCACTGCATGCAAAAGTGGATTTATTTATTTTAAGCTATAATTAGCCATGAAATAATAAGTTATAGTAAGTCGATCAATTAGAGAATTTAAATGTAATACGTATGTGAAGTTAATAATATTGAAACAATGCAAAGAAAATAAAGTTATGAGGAGGGAGAACAAGATTTTGTTAAGGTTATTGAATCTTCTTCCCTCCAATATGGCGAGCAGGGCGATGGCTGCCACACGCGTCATACTTGTGAACAGGTGCTGCTTGTGGGGGCTGGTCTGCTTAAGTTTGCTATTTATTTACTTATTAAATATTTATTCAGTCTTCTTTGTAATTTTGCCGCCGCGCCGGGGCACGCAATTGTTTTCAGTGCGATTAGAATGTAAATATTATGTAATGAATCTAGGCTTGTTTTGAAAAGAGTAATTGCTGGGTTTATTGCCGGCTCTTCTCAGCAAATGCAACCTTCCGAACCGGTATTAGAGTATTAGAGTCAGACTTTTCATAAGTGCCTGCGAAGGTCTATTTGAATAAATGATTTTTGAATTTGAATTTCTTGAATTTTCCTCGGACTGTGGAATGAGCTCCCCGCCGTGGTTTTCCCAATGGAGTACAGCATGGGGTTCTTCAAAAAGGGCGTGAAGAGATTTCTTCAGGGTCGGCAACGCACGAGTGATACCCCTGGTGTTGCAAGCGTCCATAGGCTACGGTAACCGCTTACCATCAGGCGGGCCGTATGCTTGTTTGCCACCTTAGTGGTATAAAAAAAAAGTTTTATGATTTATTTTAAAAAAAAATTGTGACTGTGATGAAATATATCTATTGTTTTATTTTTACTTATCTTATTGTATTGTGCCTGGAGCCTATTAATGGTTGAGTTTTGTGAAAATTAGAGGTTTTTTATTGCTTCTTTGTGATTTTTTAGGTGCATTAAATGCAATAGAATGAAGTAGACTAGGGCAATCTAGGACACCGTTTACAAGCCTATGCAAGAATAAATGATCGAGTAATTGTCTGCGGTCGTATAAACTATTCAATCTGAAATATTTTATTATTTTATCCTTGTATGAAGGAAGTTTTTTAGCAAGCTGACTTTGGTAGCTCAAATGCCACAAGAACCGTTTTTGGACACTTTCAATGCGTTTAATATGAACTTCGTAGTGAGGTGACCACACGGTGCTGCAATATTCCAATCCAGATCTAACAAGGGCGTTAAACAATGATATTTTAGTAGACGGGTTTTTTAAATCTTTACTGTTTCTGAGAATTAATCCCAGCATTTTGAATGCGTTGGTTGTAATATGAATATTGAAGCGAATTTTACGGTCCAACTGTATACCAAGATCGCGAATTTCGACCACTTTCCTGAGGGGATTATTATTAATTGTATAATTATGAATGTGATCTACGTTGCTCCGCGAAAATCGGATAAAATAGGTAGCACTTTTCAGTATTCAAAGACATCCGATTTTCAGTACACCATACAGCAAGCCTATTCAAATCCTCTTGAAGTAGATCAATATCTTTCTGTGTTTTAATCGGTCTAGCAATTTTTAAGTCATCCGCAAAAAGGTATATATATGAATGCTTGAAGGAAGATACTACGTCATTAATAAAAATGCTGAAAAATAATAGACCCAAATGTGATCCTTGCGGTACACCGGATGTAGCAGAAAATGCCTCTGACGAGTAACCATTGACCACCACCTTTGAAACACGATCTTCCAGGTATGACCGGCACCATGCAAGTAAGTTTCCAGTAAGGCCATAACGAGAAAGCTTGTGTAACAGTATTTTGTGATCCACTTTATCGAAGGCCTTACTGAAATCCGTGTATATAGCATCTACTGATACACGTGCATCGACAGCATCAGCAATATTGGTTACAAAACACATTAAATTTGTAGCAGTTGAACGTGCTCTCATAAACCCATGCTGATGCGGCGTAACTAATTGTTTTATATGCCATGATATAATGCGGCATAAAAGAGACTCTAGGGCCTTAGCAAAAACAGATAAGATGGATATTGGTCTAAAGTTTACAACAGAAGAGACATATACCACCACCAGCTTTATGGATGGGGACAATTCTGGCCTCTTTCCATGCAGCCGGAAAGATGCCTGTAGCCATTGATTGGTCATAAATAATGGTCACAGTACCCCCCCACAGGGATATGACAGTGATTTAGAGCAACGCGCTACAAAAAGTGATGGAATTCCATCACATCCCGCTCCCTTGTGTGTCACGATACACATAATTCCTTTCATTTCACTTCACTGGTGCACATGAATTGATCTTTATTGGATAAAATGTCACCGATAATATGCAATAAAACTCAAAATACACGAATTTATGAAAATAATAACGAAAACGCAACGTAACTCTGCAAGTTCCCGCCAAAAAGTCCCCATGAAAAGTTTTAGTACAATGACCACCATTTCACTAAAACATGACTTTGGACGGTGACTGATAGGACAAACAATGTGAAAGTGATATAATATGACAATTATTGTGGACTATATTATTATGAACGTGATATAAATAAGATGTATGCGACTGACGGACTTAGTTCCATGGTCATGAACAAATATTTAAAAAAAAGCTGTCAAGTGTCAAAACGGTAGTGTAATGTAATGTGTTGTGTACAGCTCAACTATAACCATCAGCGTTGCCATTAGGGTACGCACTAGTACGCATTGCGTACTATTTCGTTAAGTAGCATTCTCAGGTACTCTCCCGCCAATTTGCGTACAATTTTACTGTCAAGCCAAAAAAAAAACTAAATAATATAGTTAAATAGTTTTAGTTTCTGTCAAGCAAGTTTCAGCATAAAATGAGCACTAGCGACCCCGGTGTGTTTCTTTTTAAAACATGCTTTTAATAGCGTTACTTGTATGTATGTATGTATTTAATGGAATCTTCAAACGTAATTTTCATCGACTTCCAAACGTCAGATTAGCAATTAAGTTTAATATTGGAATGAAAATCGTGGAGCGCTTTTCCTTGAAACCCAATAGAATTTCTTATCATTATTATGAAGAAATATCGTAAATTACAAAATCATTTTTATTAAAATATTAGACATCATTATTAAAATTGCTTACATTTAGGCCCTTACAGGATAGACAAAGAATATGCTTAGGTTAAATTTTATTACTATTTAACAATTTTTAGTGGAGGGCTTTTTAAATCGTGTTTTCATTTAATCTGAAGGTTCGTTCTATCATTATTCATTCTGTGTTACTGTTTGTGGTTTCACTGGTTTGGTTTTGTTCTTTCGTGGTTCCTTCGGTTTCGGTAAGCAAACGTTACGTACAAAATGCAATTAATAAACTTACTTTATCTGAATAATAACTTGAATAATTTTTTTGTCACTGCGTATTCAAAAGTTAAGTTTCGTACTATTTTTAGGTGCTGTGCGTATCCTATTGTGAAGTCACTCTGGCAACGCTGATAACCATAGACAATACGTAGCTACGTAGCTTGTAGGTACGTAGCTTTGCAATATGTTTAATTCGTTTTTGTGATTACAATATTTATTATTTTATTTACATATATTGACGAATGAATTTTATTATTCTGGTGATATAGTAGGTAATGTATTGGTTGACATGGCTGAAGAAGAAAGTGTTGATATTGAGCAAGAGCTCGACGATCTCCTGACAAAAGTTCAGCCTAACTTACAAGACGTTATCAAAAGGGTAAATATTACTCCTACTTTTTGTTTGGTGGGTTATGGCCATATTATTTATTATAAGTAATTATAGAGTCAGGGCCCCTCCCTGACTCCACTTAACCTAACTGCCAGTTATTGAAAGCCAAATCAAAATTAATATATAATCAAAACTGCCAGTTAACCATGGAGCACCATGGTGCCCCTAAGAGTCAATTCACACCGAGATAAGACGACGTTGTTTCGTGATTCGTAGCGTGGCGCCGTAAAATGTATCACTAAGACTCAAGGCGCATCGTGCTGCACCTCGAGACACAGCGCTACGCCCGTCCCGGTGTGAATTTACCTTAAGGTTACATTCCAATCGAGTTCTAATCAGACATTGCTACCACCACACAGGTACATCTAGTTGAGGTGAATATGAGCTGTTTCTGTAATATAAATTATGTATAGCACCACTACATTTTGCTTCACTTTTTATTTTTCTTTTACTTCAAAATCAAAAGTTGTTTATTCAATATAGGCCCCAATAAGGCATTTAAGAATGTTACAATTGATTTTACTACCGGTTCGTAATACACTTAAACTGAGAAGACTCCCGGCAAGAAACTCAGCAAGGATATTTTTTGTTAATTATTTTATAATAAATTTGACAATATTAGATAATTAAATTAAAATAGCCTGTAAAGTGAACACTTCATTCAAATGTGTTCAATGTCTTCTACAAAGTCGGAAACTTTATAGTACCCTTTCTTACACAATTTTTAATTAACTTACTTTTTAAATCTATACACAGATAGTTCTTGAATTGATTTGGGTAATTTGTTGTAGAAGCGTATACATTGCCCTTTAAAAGAATCCCTAACTTTGCTGAGCCGTGTTATAGGTACAGCAAGTTTGTCCTTATTTCTAGTGTTTAAACTATGAGTGTCGCTATTTTTAGGAAAGATAAGTGTATGTTATTTGTGTATATATGTTGTGTATACCTCAAAATAATTATTGCTTATTTCTCTTTCTTTCTATTGTATTTTAGAGCTTCACAAATGTGATACTGCAACAGACCAAGAATGGAGGGCAAATCAAACCGGACACACTTGCAGATACTTCATATTTTGCTAAAAATACACAAGTGTAAGTTACAAAAATAAAATTATAAATATGGAAGTTATGCCATTATGTATCAGCAAGAAAACCCAATCTTTTACTTATTGGTAAAAACCAATTATTGGTGATAATTGTTTCTGATTAGGATGTAGCATTAGCTTGTAAATTTAAAATTATTATTTTCGCTCAAAGAGAGCTTTTGCTTTTTAGCTTTTTTCATTTGTTTTATTCATAATGTGAATGCCTATATGATTATTATTTTAGTAACCTATCAAGACTGGAACTAGTGAAGCCACCAACATTCCACGTGCAGGCTTTGTCTTTAGACCTCAAATCAATGGGTCTCACACTCAAGTGTTCTCTTGGCGAAGTCAGCGTTAAAGGCCTATACAGTGCTTTCAATGAGAACCTGTATAATTTAATACCTGTCATGGCAGAAGGGCATGTTGTGTAAGTATTTTTAGCTTTTTATTCTGTAGAAATGGTTATTTTAAGTAAATTTTTCTCTTGAAATCAAACATACCATTAGCTAATGATAAACCATTATCAAATATCATAAATGATTCAGAGAAAACTAAAACTTTTCATTAACATAAATTACTTGCTCTAAAGGTCTGTTCATAATAAAATTATGAGTTGGAAAAAGTTGGTAAGAACTTATTTTAAGGGATGCATGATTCATTATGGCCTGGCAATTTGGACTGATCATACTAATGTAAGATTGCTTGTTTCAATCTAGAATATCCTTGTCAAACATGACTGCAGATGTGAATGTGGGCTTAGTTGTGGAGGATGATGCCTTCTCATTCATCAATCCTGGGATAGAATTCATTCATGATGAAGTCATTGTTAAGGTAATACTTATTAAACATGTATAGACCTACTACTATTGTTATGTCTCAGCAACCTTGGTCAATTTGGTAATTGGTGGTTCAGCTAATAAGCGAGTTTTCATCAACATTTTATGTATTTGTATAATTTAAAATATCATGTTAAAGTATTGACTCTAATGTTGAATTCTCTTATTCAGCCTCTTAAGAAAAATCAGTATTTGTATGATTAATATAATTTAAAATATCATGTTAAAGCATTGCCTATATCTATCTCGTCTCCCCGGTTGAGAGCTTGCTCGCCGATTTGGCCGGTATCTTGTAGTCAATTCAACAAAAAAAACTATTTCGTTTTTCGTTCATGAAAATCACAAATGTATATTAAAACTACCTGTCTCGCGCGGTTTCACCCGCTTCCCCGTAATAAAAAGTAGCCTATAATACTCGGGGATATTGTAGCTTCCTATTAGTGAAAGAATTTTTCGAATCCGACTGGTAGTTCCAGTGATTAGCCCGTTTAAACAAAAAAACTCTTCCGCTTTATTATATTATAGTATAGATAACTATAACGCAAATGTGTAATAATAATAACTGTCTGTTAATAATAAAATATAAACTATTTTAGCTATCTTGGCCCTCACCACAAAAAAATGGTGGATATGAATTTGCAACAACTGAACAGCTGGCAAAACACATAGGTAAGCTTTCTTGTTATAAGTAAGTTCCTGATTACACATTGTAACTTAACTTTAGCTTTAAAAAAATAGTGAACAAATTCCCATAAACAAACACGTTATCTTTATTACCAACCAAGTGTTGAAACAGAACAAGGCTACATGCTTGTAATGGGAAAGATAACAACGACCACCTGTCTGTTGATAAAAATACTCAACCAACTTATTAAATACCTATACCTTATTTACTCAAAATAAATATAACAGGTGGAGATTTCGAGATGGCATATTTTCCAAACTATTTTGGTTTAGTCATGCTGAACAACTTTTACTATGAGACCAATAGTGAATTCTCAAAAAAAAATTTTGGTGTTTTATTTTCTTCAAAATTCAGCGTTTTTCTCTAAGACCTGTAGTTCAGAAGTTGCACTCACAGGCTGGAAAAAAATTCATCCTGTATATAAATGTCTGGACAGTTTTTTAAAAATGTTGCGGATGAATGAGTGCGAGCTTTGGTATACCTACTGTTTATATGGAGGAGAGCAAAAAGCAAATATTTTATTTTAAGTAACATTAATTTTGCCCCAACATAAAGGTGTTACCCAGCTAGGTAGGTAATTACTGCAAAGTACCTACCACCCTGCTATAATTTCCTCACAATGTTTTCCTTCAACGAAAGCCATCATTGTCATTGTAGAATTTGAACCTTTGACTTTACATTTGACGTCACAGCCTATGTTTGGGGCTTTAGACTCGATTCAGCGACGTGCCATCAGAATTGTTGACGATCCCGAGCTCTCAAGCGGTTTAGAGCTCCTCAGTCTGAGGAGAGACTTTGCCTCTTTATGTGTGTTCAACCCATGTTCTACCGCTTGTACAACGGAGAGTGTTTTGAAGAATTTTTTGACTTGATGCCCACGGCTACCTTCAACTCTCGCCATCGACAGGGAGTCCATCCTCACACATTAAAACTGGGCTCAACGGAGCTTCCGCGGACGCTCAGACTGGAATGAGCTATGCCGTGGTTTTCCCAATGGAGTACAGCATGAGGTTCTTCAAAAAAGGTGTTAAGAGATTTCTGCAGGGTCGGGAACGCGCGAGTGATACCCCTGGTGTTGCAAGTGTCCATAGGCTACGTTAACCGCGTACCAACATGCGGTCCGTATGCTTGTTTGCCACATCAGTGGTATAATTTTTTTTTATTATTTGTATGTGTAATTTTTATAGCATAGTAATCTTTCTGAATACCTAATCCTATGTAGATTGCGAAAAGTTGCCATCTAAAAGTATCCACCATATTCTTTCAAAACTAAATACATAAATTATAATCCATCTTGAATTCTATGACCAAAGTTGAGAATGTAATACGGTTAGTATTACCACGGTCGTGGTATTACATTCTCAACTTTGGCATCGTTGACAGTCGATATTGTTTCTATTTAGTTGTAATATAAGCCATATGCTTGCCGCAGAACTCGATACGCTACATTCTTTATCAATAAGCCAATGAACTAACTAACAACTAATATTTGCATACAATTATTATAGTATTGTAAATATTCATTTCACTTTGATAAGAAAACATAGTTACAGTTGCGTGGTGATAAAGTCAGTAGTAATAAATTGTATAAAAGTAGATCATCATAATATTAAATCAAATCAATTAAGCCTTGGAAATATCAATTGGTTTTAAAGTAAATTACATTGAGAACTTTATTGTCATAATTAGGTTGTATGTAAAACTGAGTGAATTCAGTGTCTTCTTATTTACAATATTAAACCCGTGTTTGTGGGTGTAGTACCTACACACGGGGCGTAGCAGCTTGTGCGCTAATAACTATCTAACCCGCAACTAAGGTGCTGCGAGACGTGGTGTTAGAGCAGCCCAGCGTTCAAGCTATATCTAGTGAAATTATATCAAACTTGAATCATTTTAATATAGAGAATATCCTGCATCAATAACAACAAACGGTTGTACTTCGGTTCACAGACTTAACTAAAGTATGAATTACATTATTTTAGTTAACTGTCCGAACTTCAGCAGTTAAAGCACAATACTTAGCCTTAGCGGGTAACCCTAAATTGAACCCTGAATACTCAGCATTATGTCACAATTTCAGATGACCTTCCGCTGACAGCGGCGGTATCTCTACCTCTATTCGCGTTGTTACGAGAAAAACTGCAGCGACACCTAGCGCTAGTGCTTCGTCAAGCGACCAGCGTATCGGATGTCGTTTGTTGCAACCCTAACTTGTTAGAGGCTTATAGGTAAGTTAAAGGTTTTTTGGCCCCAGCATAACTTACTATCTACTATACTAATTTATTATAAATGCGAAAGTGACATTGACTGTCTGTTCCGATCTTCTGAACCGATCGCTCAGAACCTGAACAGAACGAAATTTGGAATGCAGATAGTCTATAAAATGGAAAGGTACATAGGCTGCTTTTTTCCCATGAACGCGCGTCAAACCGTGATGACCAGCTAGTTATCTATTTAAGGATATATTTAAAAAAAGGAGTTTATTAGTTATTTAGTTTCCATAGTACAAGCTCTCCTTAGTTTGGGATGAGATAGCCGTGGCAGTGTGAGAAGAATATCCGAGGATAATATTATCCTACTAATATTATAATACATAATACTATTATTTATAATATTACTAGCTGTCCCCCGCGGTTTCACCCGCGTTCCCGGGATAAAAAGTAGCCTATGTCCTTCTGCATACCATAGGCTATCTGCATGCCAAATTTCATGATGCTCCGTTGAGTAGTTAAGGCGTGAAGGCGTAACAAACAAATAAACTCACTTTCGCATTTATAATATTAATAGTTAGGATAATACTTATATAGGCTACTTTTATCCTGGGAACGCGGGTGAATCCGGGGGGGACAGCTAGTTATTATAATAACTGTTTAACGGTGAAGCGCTCTTAGTGTAGCATGATAAGGCGTTCTTAATGGATCGGCAAAGTTAAACCTGGATGAGTGGTATATCAAACCGAGCGTTTCCGTGCTTTAGAAGGCAGGTAAAGCGGTCCCGTTTGGTCCCGGTCATCACTTGATTACGATAGTCGTTAAGCTAGTTGGAGGCCTCCTAGGCGGCTTGAAAACTCCAACGGTAGGGTGACCACTAGCCTACCTCCACCGATCCGCAGCGGGCACGCATAATGGAGTATTGCCTATTACCTTTCACCCTCATTTGTGAAAGGATATCTGTTCCTGAGAACAGGTATCCTACAGTGGGATATTATAAGCTGATAATTATGATGAATAACTGTTTAATTATTCCAGTGGTATGATAGACTGCCTAGCCCAGAACGGTAATAAAGTAATAGACATGATACTGATCAACATGAGGCGAACGTTGTTGCAGACGTGTCGGGAAGTCTTAGAGCTACCACCTATACACGCCACTTTCATGCATAAGGTAATTAGTATTTAGATAACAAGGTCACGCCTCTGTACGGAGGATACCCACTTTTTATATTTAGTAAATAAAATTAAAAAAGAACTGATTACTTTGATCACTTCTTTTAATAAGACTGTATCTGTACCTGGTTGACCGAGCGGTACAAAAAAAATGCAAAAGATTCAACCGGATCGGAGATCGAATCCATGACATAAGAGGCGGAATTCTAACTCTTAGAGTAGGCTATCACTTATATTACATGCTGCAGTTAAATTACCGATCTTACCCGTACGATCTTTGCTCGAAAACTCAGAAAAAACGCCTCCGGTATAAACTCGATTGTTTCAGATAGGATCTATATCATACATAGGAAAGTTCGAAACGGACACAGGCTGGCTGAAGAACTTGGCGACAATTAACAGAATAAACGATGTGAGTGTAAGCAGACCCGACCCGATGAAGACAAGCTTCCACGTCACTTTGAGGATTAAAGATTTACAGGTAACGAACTTATTTGTCTATGCATTTTTTTAGATTCCTACGTTTATACGAGTCATCCCTTCATAGAATACTTTAAACTAATATTGAAGTAAACGGAGTTATATACTGCCTAAAGTACCCGAAAAGTAACAATCTATATACAAACAAATGGTATTGATGGTGTTGACACCCAACAAAGTAGTCCAAATGGTGAAATTAATAAAAATAAATAAATCTAGGATAGATAGAGCCGGGAGTTTGGCTGGGGTCGTCGTCGAGAGTGGTTGTGTCCCGAGACACATGTGCCAACCTTCCGGCCCGAATGCAAACCTTTTTGCGTTCTGTTCAGAAAAAAAAAAAAAAAAGAACACGTGTGCGTATCGGTCGTGTATGTGAGTGTGCGTGCGTGAAAGTTACCTAGCAGTGAAGCAAACTCGGTGAGATTGTTCCTTATTTATTATTATAATACATAATGCACTTGAGGTGACGGCAGATCTACTACGTGATCAATATTAGAACCATTGTGTTTACCTCGGCTATTAGTACATATAACTTATCACTATATCATCTTTACTTCTTACTAATACATATCATGAATGCGAGTCCAAGTTTCTCTGTTTGTTTGTTGTGTTTTCGCGCCTTGACTGCTCGTCTGATCGGCGTGGAATTGGCGCGTGTGATGGTCTGAAGTGGCCGGTGATGTCGGGAGGGGCTGCGTTTTGTCCCGGGAGCGCGGTCCGAGGGGGACAGCTAGTTAGTATATATATAAGCTAAAGCGTTCGGCTCTGACTGCGACCATCGGGTTGAAGGCCTGCCTGCGGGTAGCTGCCGAGGCGTGCCGGTGGCTCTCCTTGGGAGCTGGTTGCCTTTGGGCCTCTTGGGCGAACGGAACGGCTTACGCCGACCGTAGGCCTTGGCGTGTCAGCCCTCTGACTTATTAAATTATTCCTGAATTGGCCGCCTACCTGAGAGCCGTGTATACCTAATAGGTTGCGTCGTGTAGGATCTGGCTGGAGAGTACTTGAGAATAAGTTTTATTAGAGAAGGAACATTCTGAAAATATATGCTTTATCCGGGCGTGGTGTTCTATACTAGAAACTGCTCCGCTCACATCTGTCATCACTCAACTACGAAAAAACACTCGACGAACGTCGCATATAACTAATTCCCAAAATTAACAGGTTGCCTAGTTTGGGAATTTAGTATTTCATATTATATAAGTGCCTACATTTACTGTAAAAATAATAATCCACCTATTGTCAGGTGTTAGAGGCTCTAATCATTTGTGTGTCTCGACCTGGGGGCTTATCCTCTTTCTGTAACACACATAAATCAAGACGACACAAAAACCAGTAAGACAAGCAAGCTTGGTCAATGAATGACCAAGCTTGCTTGTCTTACTGGTGTAAAGCTTCCATCCAGAGAAGAGATGGCATGTAGTTAATTGATGGATACAAACCCGGAAGGTAAAGAATCTATCAGCAACGAACCAAATGATTTCAATACGCTAGTAATATATAAGTCGATGCAACGAACTGCATTAGCTGAAACAATTATAAATCATTAACAACTGCCAGAGACCTTATTAGTTAGGCCAGTGGCATGCAGTCTGCTCTCACTGTTTTGACAATGGTTAGCATCCACATCTAATTCTATGTGCCATCAACATTCAACGTACCTATGTCAAATTTGATCATTCTATTAATTCGAACAAATCGTACAAAAACAACACCTGGAGGTTTAAGGAAATTTAATCAGCTGAAGGATGGACGGCTTCAGCTTTCCTTATATTTTTGTATGTACAATTAGTTTCAGAAACGTTCGTCTGTCCCCACATTGTACAACATCATAGGTCTGACGTTAAAGACGCAAGGGTTGATATTATGATTTTAAATTGATGCGTAAGTTCATTTTAGCATAGCTTTCAAATCAGAGCTTATTCCGCTTACATCTCTTATCAAATAACTAGAATTGACGCTTCGATGAAGGAAAACATTCGACTTAAAACTACGACAAAAACACACAAGTATAAAACCAGACCCCACAAAAAAATTACCCCAATCCAACCAAAACCTTGAATAGGTATCTATTTACCACACAAATGATCCCTGGCGAATCGCTTAGGCTCTCACATCTGGTGTCCATCCAGTTGTCAACTAATAACTTAACTTTCTGTAACACAAAAAAATAGGTCCCGAACACCATAAAAAAACTACCATCAAACAAAAGAATACTTAGTACTTCTCAATCGCGGCGGGAAACGACAAGAACACGTGCAATAAATGCTTGACTGCAAACAAAAAACTCTCAAGAATGTCGTAAAAATTCCAAACCGCTGAAACAAAAAAAAAGGTCAAAGGGGCTGCTGTGGTATCAGTGCGATTCTTAAAGTATGCTACCAATACTGTACAAGTTACTCTATAATATAATTCATACTTGCCGAACCATAGCATGTTAGATTCACTAAAGAGGTTTAATCGCTCAGTTTTATTTCAGTTTAGCCTATAAGCTCTCTCCCACAGGCAAGTGCAAGCTGCTAGCGTGATGGCTACCACCCGAATGCACGATGGAGCATCGGACGACACCGAGCAGATTGCCATACAAAATCAGGATATGAAAAGATCAAAATAAAGTTCAACATACAGTAATTAGTACAACTATAAACTGCCCCGACGACATTAGCCACAGTACTTTGAACAAAAGCGCAACTTCTGTACGTATCAATAAGAATAACAAACATGGAATGTAAAGCAACATAGAATACCTGAAAAAAGGCAATGACAAGGGCAGTACTCTTATATGAAGGTTGTAACACCGCGGATTCACGGTTCTTATTGGAATAACCACACTTTAATGGTGACCAGCGCGGGTCACTATTAACCTAGGCCCAACAAGTGCAAAGAACAAACATCTCTTTAAAAGAAGGTACATATACCCAATGAAACCTCCACGTCAGCGTCAAGACATTTATAGAAGTATGCAGTAGCATTAACCAACAATAAAAAAAAAAAAAAAAAAAGTTTTAATCTCAGCGATCTCAATGCGCAGGAAAAACATTACTAGAGACCCACGCCGCAGTACTGAAATAAATGCAACGCCAATCCGGATAACGTCATACGGAAGGAGTAAGATACGGCACTCAAACGCATAAGCTTCAAAAGGTTCTGGCAAACCGGAAACAAATCATCTCAATCTAATTAATATATTCGACATTCTCACCAACCCCATCAATCATGTACCAAAGAAGAATATGTAACACGTATCAATTCACTGACCGTAAATAAGAATGGTGGTAAATCAATCCTATTAAACTCATTAAAGAAACAAAAATCCAATAAGCACAAGAAAAGCGAAAATGCATGTGTTACTTTAATAATTGAGCAACTCCATTAGACTATAATAATTCACAAAATATATTCGCTTTCAAGGCATAAAACTCATGGGAAATTTGATGATATCCGGAAAAGGACACGACGGGCGTCCCATAACAAAGAATTAATTCCAACATTCAAACGTGAGAAGCTTGACAATGGGAGGACACTACTTACTTCAAATTTATACTAACCACAATTCAAAAAGGCAAATACGTGGAGGAAAGGCGAAATGAAAGCTCATTAGGATATCTAGGTACTTGGAATTTAAGAAAAGATATTGCAAAGGTAATGCGGAGCAAACGAAACTGCACTGCAAAAATCTATAATAAACTATTCAAATCATCATTATCGACCTCCCAGAATAAAAAAAAAAAAAAAACCACAAGAATAAGCCGGCATGGACCGAAAACACCATACGCTCTTTCAACTGAATCAATCAAACTGCATCAATCAGGAACCAGGAAAAATCAGCGGCATTTCAACAATCTACTCTAGCTCCTGACATTGAAGAAGCATCACGTCGACGATTGATGTCCCAATACTTACAATACATTAACATTACATAAGGACAAACAAATTCTATGCCAAACACAGAACGACAAAAAAGTATGTATCCGCTGGAAAAAGGAAACGGAACAACTTATACCTTCGCCATGCCTCACTACAATCCTGAAGTACGAAGTGTAAAATACATGGACGAAGAAATACTTAAACTTTATTTAAGCCACGGAGAATAGAGGCAACACTTACAACACTGGAAGAAGAAATGCAATAAATAAGTATCCTGGGACATTCGCTTGTGCTATAGAAACCAGACAACTGGTATACTACATATACCTACTACTGTTTTGTTTGTAGATACATACTAGAAAATACATAATTGCACCCAGACGCAGGACATACAAACATTGTCATGCACAACAATGCGTGTTCTTCATCGATGCAGATGGGAATCGAACCAACGACCTGCGGCGTGATAGGTGAAAACTTAACCAACCAAGAGAGACGAGACCTGCATTTAATCCACAACGAAAGGATCTAACGACCATTATAGTAATTTATTATGAATACAATATTTATGGACGACGACGTCATCACAGTATCAACAAGCATGTCAAAACCATGCTATAAATAATATATATCACATGCACGATGAAAACAATAGGGCTCAAAATTAACTTAACTAGGAAAAAATAATCTGCGACCAGATTAACATTACGGAAATTCATTTACCCAGCATGATGGAAAGCGATATGAAATCCAAAATACTCGGAAACACAAAAATATATGTTATCCTGGATGTTTCTCATCCCATTAACTATCATACTTAAGTTTCTAAGCACACATCTGAACTACTATAGTCCCATTCTTTACACAGTACACCAAGAACGAAACCGAATGGTGTGTCTGAGGAAACTAAATTGAATCGAGAATAATAACAAGAAATACACAAGCACATCATCATCATCACCATCAGCCTATAATATCACACTGCTGAGCACAGGCCTCCTTTCACAAATCAAGGTGAAAGGGAATGGGCAGGCTAGTGGTCAACCTACTCCAACTAAATTAACGACCATCACAATTAAATGATAACAGCGACCAAAGTCGATTTTAAATTCCACTAGGCGGTCACCCATCCAGGTGCCGACCACAACGGTAGTAGCTTAACTTGCCGATCGATTAAGAACGGCTTATCATGCTACACCACGAGTGCTTCCACACAAGCACATACCGAAGCTGAAAGCGACACGGAGCCTCTCAACCACAGAAGCTATGCTCTCCGAAATCGAGGTCCAGCATGGAGGAAGTTAATCAAATGAACAACAAAGAAATAACCAAACTCAACCCAGGAACTAAATACCAAAGAGAGAAGAAAGAAGACAACATTCACCAACGCTCATCCCTCTCTATGATACCCGTCTTCCCACTTTCCAATATTGGCTATAGGCTGAACAGTCGGTCGATTGTGGTCAGCTGGTTGCGGTTGGCTGGCCGTCCTATCCCATCCCAGAGCGTGTCACTCCTATATACCACGCACTCCTCGGTTTATCCATGGTTACTCCGATACAACTATTCAGGTACCAGTCATTATAAACTAAGTTAGTTACATGGTGGTTGATGCTTGAATGGTTGTATAGGACATGGGTCGGTCGTTGTACTGGCTGAGACAGTGCTAATCATCATCATCATCATCATCATCATAAATCTAGGATAGATAGAGCCGTAAGAATTCTGGTAGCATTTGTCACAAGCACGTGCTACTAGGCTTTTGTGCCATTCACGTGCAAATTTAAATTAATTGCGGGTCAGCTAAACGAGAAATGCGCTGGATCCAGCTGGATTACTGGATGCTGGATCCAGCAATTGCTAGCTCTAAATACGGTACATTTAGACTTATCACTATCTTTAGATTCTTATATCCCGTTAGAACCGACTGCAATCATACAAAATAGCGTAATATATTGTTGTTGCGCTACAAGGTTGGTGGACGCATAAAAGATTCAAAAATTCAAAATATTTATTTGGAACAGTCATGGTACAATAATTCAAAAAACAACTATGGTGTCTGCAGAAGTTTGAAAACTGTGTTACATACGTCTATTTATTCCAAACAAACAATAGGAATACAAAAATAATAAAGATTATAAAGTGATGGTGTTGCAAGCGTCCATAGGCTACGGTAACTGCTTACAATCAGGCGGGCCGTACGCTTGTATAAAAAAAAAATAAAGCGTAGAAAAATAACTGTGCGGGGGTGCGTCGGTGTGTGTTTAAAACCGTGTAGGTATATGTGTGTGTGTATGAGAGGTGTAAGTGTATATTATGTCGTCGGCATATTGTATAATTCGGCATTTTACAAATTGCCTCGACATTTCATGAACGCTCGCTGTTTTGCAAAATGCCGAAGGCAAATTTAAGCATTCTTTCGTTAATCTTCGGGGCCATACTTTATTTTCTGTGCGAACGAAAATTCACGACGCGCCTTATCAGTCGGGTACTACTGTAACCAAGTCATAACATTTTTTTGTACATATTTAGAACGGTCACGTGCCTCTTGCCAGTGCCGGTTATGAACTAAAAGAGCTGTGTCGTCAGTATAGGTATTATCTTACAAATATTACAAAGTGGAGGGAACGGATGCAACACACACGACAGTGTAATGAAAGTTACGTGCAAATAGGTATGTTTGGAGTGACTGTGCAAACGCAGCGGAACTAAAGATGGGACGAGGAGCGTACGGGGCGGGCTGACCTAAACATCGTCAAAAATGTTTCCGAATCGCCACCCCGTTTCATTCAGCTTGAACGATAGGTTTGCAGCGACTCAAAAGCTATGTTTTATCAGATAGGGTATGAGGAGTACCGCATGCGGGCGATGGGCGTGTGCTGCGGGGGGCGCGTGGCGGCCGCCTTCTCGTCCAGCGCGCTGCACCTCGCGCTCTCCGTGGGGCTCGCGCGCTGGGAGCCCTACGCGCAGCTGGACGACCTCCGAGTGCAGCACATGGAGTGAGTTCACAAACGATCATATCCCACTAGTTATCGCCATTATGTTGTCAAACGTTTGAATTCCATTCCCCAGCGGCATGGACTTGCACGTGACGGGGCTAGGTCCGCTGAGCGGCACGGCGCCGCTGGTGGGCGCGTGGAGCCGCGGCGCCAGCGTGGCGCACGCCGCGCCCGCGCTCGCCGCGCAGCTGCAGCACGAGCTGCACGTCGCCCTGACTGAGCTGCCTCTATGGGAAATGATGCACGGGAAACAATGACTAATACAAATCTTATCTGGTTGTTTTATAGATTATCTTTGTAATGTGTGCTTCCCACACACTAGGTGAGAGAAAGCGTGTAAGAGCGGTTCCGCACTACGTCCGATCAGAGTCCGTGAAAATACGGTCCGGAGTAGTCCATTTTTATGGTAGTTTACGCACTGGAACCGATTTCTTTGAATCTCCATTTCGGATTATTGACGGACCGAAGTTTCCATAGTAGGTATTTGTATAAACAGTCGCGCACTGCGTCCGATCGAACCAAATCCAAGCTGCGTACGACGAGCAGAGGCGAGGGGATATGTGGCCGGGACGCGGTAAATAATAAACAATAAATTAATTAATAATAAACAAATTAATTAATTTATTTATTATGTTAATGTTAATAATGTCTTCGTACGTACAAAAGCATTGCCAGAAGTTGACGCCTATTGAAAGGACTCAAGATCAACGACGTAAACGATCTGGTGTGGTTTTGCGTAAAATGACGTCTGAATTACGGATTTGGATCGGAGGTAGTGTGAAAAGCTATATCCGAATTAGGTCCGAGTTTACTAGATCTGTATTTTCACGGATTCAGATCGGACGTGGTGCGGAACCGCTCTTAGTGTGTAGCTTGCCCTTTATTACAAGCTTTTCATTTACTTGCAATGTATGTATGTTCGGGTCAAATCTTGCAAGTCGAATTTCACACACTTCCAATGGTCGGATTGACTTGATATTTGGTGTACATGAATATATTGGAAAACAATGCAAGAACAGTCACCTAAAAAGCTTGTATTAAAAATGAAATTTTTAACAAAAACTTATTTGTGCTCAGCTTGTTGGTATTTTCGATCCTCCTCGTTGCGCCTTACGGTGACTCAAGACAGAGGGATATCATGAATCGGCAATGCTATGCAAATTTAATCGTAAGATACTCCACGCATAATGATTCTAACAAAAGTGACCAAGAATCTGCTTCAAAACTAAATACTTTCTAAGCTTCATATTTTTGTCACCATCGACCATATCGTTATTTATTTACCATTTTATATTATTATTTAGCAAAACTAAAGCAGCTTTATAGGTTGTTATACATTTATAAACTAATACCAAATAAGACAAGATATAAATCTGAACGTAATATACTTACATCGTAAGATATTGTTCCGAATCAACAGGGTTACGTGAACGGTTTTAAGAATATTTGTGAATTTATTAAATACCAATCAAAAAAATGAATTAAAATTCCAAACAAACATGTCCGTTCGTTTTTTATGAATTTTTTCTATTTTTTCTCACATTTAGATATTACTAGACTTAATCACTCCAATAGCAGTTCCTGAATTTCAAATTTTTTTCATACTCTTATATGTAGTTACAGGACGCGCGTCCAAACTGCGAGCTAATGGGTAAAAAAACAATAATGTTTTTTGATATTATTGTACTGTTGGTGATTAGTTCCTCTGTCGTGCGTATCCCTAAATCAATGGGTGAATTGTAACAACGGGTAATGAGTTGATATTTTTTTAATTATGTATATGTACTTATATTACGTTTTTGTTAGTGTTACATACAATAATGGAGGGGGCCTACCATCAACTTTTATACCGATTAAACGTAACCGAAGGCTGATTTTTCAATGACCGCTAAGCGGTACTTGACCGATAATTTGCAAGCACAGTTCATATCAGCTTATCCAAGTTTCATATAGCGTTAAAAATCGGACCTAATCTGAATCGTTTTTCTAACAATGTCTCTTTTTCATATATTCTAGGTAGTTTGCGTTTTTTAGTACAAGTGCTCATATAAATACGCAAACGCGATAGTTACGTTTATTCTTGGCAAGTTACACTCGGGGTACCGCTCTGGTTCAGACCGACCTGAGTCTACCTAGATAGGTACGTTTAAAGATTCCATATGCATGGATACATTTTATACAATGCATTCGTTTTGAATTCTGAAACTCTGATTCTGTATGATTTGATGCTCGTGACTGTACCCACGAAGCTAAAGTGGTGTGTGTATTGTATATTACAAAATGCTTTATTAACGAGACTGTAACTTAGTGTTCGATATTAAAATAAAATCTAGCGAATTAGAGGCAGCGAAAGCGTATTTGTATGACTAAGTATATGTATATATGTTGTAAAATAAAAGTAATATTATTTGTAATTTTTTGAAAATATTTTGTAAAATCAACGAGATAATTATGTAAACTATTTTTGGTTGTGTGTGCGAGTGCCTATAAACTCTTGAGACTGTTGTTTTTACCTATACAAGTTGTTGAATAAAAATGTAGCAAATGTTTATTTCTTTTTTTTTCTTTTTATTGTGTGTGTTCCGAGTAGGCATCGAGGAAAAAAACCTTTAAAGTAGTAATACTGAACAATCCTTCTTGTGTCTGTGGAACAATGAAATTCCGCAACTTATCAGTCACTGCATCTTATATTGTTGACTTGGCCAATCAAAGCACATTGTCGGTGGTGAGAAATTGACGGAATACTTATATTTCAACAAAAATTAACGTCACTGCGCTTCTTCGGGTTAATTGTTCGATGTGAGTAGGTCAAAAATCAAATCGGGGCGGTAGAAAAATGTTTTGTGCCATCTATGAAATTAATTCTAAATGTACATATATATCATTAATTTACGAGGAATGTTCACGTTATAAGCATGAATGTTTTCACAGCAGTTTGGTATCAGATGGTCTTCTGCGGAAAAGATAGCCGATTATAACGATAGGTACAGTAGTACCCAGCTGATAAGGGGGCGTCCATAAATTACGTGAGATGTTTAAGGAGTGGAGGGGGTCGAGTCAAATCTCATCTAATCTTACGTTGGAGAGAGGGGGGTGTCGGCAAAATTTTTTTTTTTCTGATTTAACCAAAAAAAATATACTATTTTGGTCCATTTAATCCAGATTGTACATGCTTAAGATTTAACCGTAATCGTAATACGATTAAGATCATTCACTAATTCGTTCGAAAGAAAATAATTTCATTCATACTTCGACGTTATACATCTACTGACTGTCAAACCACCATATTTGTTTTATACCAAATAGCTCAATTTAATCTGAATTTACGGTACAGTTTAGCCCGTCCTTTGTTTGTTTTCCAAATTTATAAAGAATATAGTATAAGTTAATTTTTTATTACACTTATAATTAAACTCTCAGCAATATTGATTACTAGTCTTAACTAGTCGTAAATAAAAGCACGAAGCAATTTTTTTTTCTTTTTACAGTAACAAGCCAACGCGTTTAAGTAAGAAACCCACATTTTGAAAAATCTCACGTGAGATTGGGTATGGGGGAGGGACATCCCCCCCCATCCCTCCCCCATCCCCAATTTAAAAAAACACCTCACTGGGAGGGACATAAAATTTAAAAAAACACCTCACGTAATTTATGGACGCCCCCTAAGGCATGTCGTGAATCTTCGTTCGCACAGAAAAGAAAGAAAGCCCCGAAGATTAACGAAAGAATGCTTAAAACTTACAATCAACCTTAGATCACTACTATAAGGTTCATAATACACTGCAGCTGTTAGTTCTGTCTCACTCGCTAGTCACGCCCCTCCGCACGGCGGACGCTAACATGGCGGCAGCTGCCAACCAATAGCATTTCCCGCGCTTTGAAAATGTATCTTCTGCGCAGTTACATCGGTAAGCCATATCAGAAGGTTTGGTACTACTTGTAGTTATGCGTTAGAACTTTTTTTTTATACTATATAGGTAGCAAACAAGCATACGGCCCGCCTGATGGTAATCGGTTACCGCAGCCTATAGACGCTTGCAACGCAACCCTGCAGAAATCTCTTCACACCCTTTTTGAAGAACCCCATGCTGTACTCCTTTGGGAAAACCACGGCGGGGAGCTCATTCCACAATCTGAGCGTCCGCGGAAGGAATCTTTGAGACTGTACAGTTCGAAACAGTTCTGGTTTCAATATGTGTGGATGGACTCCCCGTCGATGGCGAGATTGCGATGGTAAAACGTAGCCGTGGGCATCCTCTTAAACAATCTTTCCATTTGGAATTTCACGGTCCGAGGACCGGTCCTTTTGGAAGGCGTGCATGGGGATACAGATCCAACACGTAGAGGCCCCTTTAAGATACTTTAATGTGTTGAGATATGTACGTACACTAAGCGGATTCTATCTCTGTCCGTACTATTAAAGAGATATGGCCAAAGACAGCATCCGCGAAGTGCAAGGACTATTGCAAAGTAGAAGGAACTATACTGGTTTTATGGAAGGGAGCTTGCTGGACTGGTTGCTGGGCTATTGATTGAGACAACGGGACACCTGCCAAATCAAACGTCTCAAATCTTGATAATCCTGGCAGACGGTGACTCGCCGCTAACTAAATGGGCCCCCCAAAAACAGACCCCGCGCGGTGACAAAGCAACATTGGTCAGCAGCTAAGGGAGTCGAGAGGTGTGCACCGGTTTCACCATCGCGAGTAATCTCGGAGCAGGTTTCCCCGCTATTACGCAGATTGAGCACTTCCACCCTTTCGAGCATATAGCTCTCGCGCTCCACTCAGGCCGGCCAGTAAAGGCAAGCCAGGGGTGGGGGCTTAGGTACTCCCCCGGGAGATCTCGGGTCCGTGGTGTCGCTACTCACCAACAGCTCGCCACAGCTGCCCTGCGGCTTTATTATTATTATAAAGATCATTCTCATACCACAACAACAGTTTATGCATTATTAAGCATTGGTGCGTATTGGTGCTGTGCCACAACCATCGCTTAATATGGCTTAATACCTAAAGAAAATATTACATACCTGAACATGAAGGTTCAATCGCTAGTTAACACCAAAAAGTAATAAACCATACCAAAAAAACCTACTTACCCTTTCCTATCTGACGGTACATAGTACAGTAGTACTCAACTGATAAGGCGCGAATCTTAGTTCGCACAGAAACGAAAGTATGGCCCCGAAGATAAACGAAAGAATTCTTATACTTACAATCAACCTTAGATCACTAGTATGAAGTCTATAATACACTTTTACATTTTCGATTTTCAGAGAGGTAGAGCATAGCGTTTATTCGCTCAAAGAGCAGCTCGACTGGGGAAGTACCTCCACCTTACAGAATACCGCAGCCAAATAACTTTATGTTGTGTAAAGTTGTGTTCCTGCGCGTGAGTAAGGTCACGGTACATATATCTAGGTCGCCAGAGCTCATTGGGGAGGGGGGAAAGGTCGGTAACGTGTACTGTGGTAAGGTCGCCAGAGCTCATTGGGGAGGGGGGAAAGGTCGGTAACGCGCGAGCGATGCTTCTTGTGTTGCAAGCGTCCATATGGCTACGGTAACCGCTTACCAATAGGCGGGCCGTATGCTTGTTTACCGACTTAGTCGTATAAAAAAAAAAAAAAAAAACACTGCAGCTGTTAGTTCCGTCACGCTCCTCCGCGCACATGGCGGCAGCTGCCGACCAATAGCATTTCCCGCGCTTTGAAAATGTATCTTCTGCGAAGGTAATCGGTAAGCCATATCAGTTGGGTACCTACTACTGTACTAATTTGTACTTCCTACTTTCCCTCCACATATTCCAATTACCCGAACACGCAACGTATAAATGACACTGTCGCGTCGATCCGCAGAAGTACCTGCTCGATATACGACAGAAAATAACCAATCTGTGAAACTTGCAAGTTAAGTCTCGAAAAAACGACGGAGCTTTTGTATAGAGATAATTTCAGAAAAATATTAAAAATATAATTTACAACGTAAGTTTTGATTTTCCTTGTGAATTAGTTAGGTAGTTTGATTTATAAATAATATTATTTTATAAGCATACTAGCTGCCCGGCGCGACTTCGTTCGCGTGGTGCCACCCTACTCTATGGTGCTACCCTACCCTACCCTACCCCACCTTACCCTACTCTACCCTACCCTACCCTACCCTACCCTACCCTACCCTACCCTACCCTACCCTATACTACCCTACCCTACCCTACCCTACCCTACCCTACCCTACCCTACCCTACCCTACGCTACGCTACTCTACGCTACCCTACCCTACTTTCTTTGCTTTAAACCTCACGGAGCCCGAGACCTTTCCAACGAATGCAAAACCGTGGAAATCGGTTCGTGCGTTCTGGAGTTATAGCGTCAGGAAGGAAAACCCGACTTATTTTTATATAGTAGATATTTAAAGGTTTTTCTATTCTAAAATAACGTAAATCTGATGGGAACTGCAAAGTATCATCAGAGACATTGTGTATACCTACTATAATTTTCAATAATTACTGTTACATACCAGTAGGTATTTACAAAGTTATTATGGGCCCAGAGTATATAAATACTACGTACAATTATGGGTATTGTTTGATGTCATTCACAATGGAAGTCTCGAAAAATATCGAGCTGATCGAAACTTGCCTCCAAGAAGACCTTCCAAACTGCGAAAAAAGGTCTAATGTAGAATTATCCGATGACGAGAATCAAGAAGACATTCTCATTATCAACATATTTTTTTTTATTAATTTTATAATTATCTTTATTAATATATAAATACACGAGCAACAAAAAAGTATCTAGAATACCTATCCCTAATTCGGTAGTGACACGAGAAATAAAATTACTGCTATTTCGTGAGTCGATTTATTGCAATTTTAAATCAATTCTATGCTTGCATATAAGTAACTCTTTCTTATGCCAAATTAAGGAACTAACTAAATTAATTATTTCGTTAAGGTACATAAAAAATTAAATTATTAGGTAAAAGGTTTTTTGTTTCTTTTAATAATTTAATTTATTTCAAAGTTTTTAGTTTCATTATAGATTAGTATGTAATTGAGCGGTACGGTAAAGTAAGGCTAACAAACATCGCAACTCTATGAGTTACAAACGGTGACCGCTCAGTAGGTATAGGTACCTACTGTCCTTGCATTAAACGTGTTTTTTTGCAGTTTACGTCAAAATGGTAGCATAAAAGTATTACAATATATACATATATGGAATGGGCTGTTCACAAGCTTTCATTTGATACCCATATTGTTATAATAACGAAATTTTTGTTTTAAATACCCCCCTCTTTTTTGATTCGTAGACGCCATATAAAAATTATATACCCTATGACACTCCCACAGTTAAGACGAATCTAACGACACCTCATATCTCTTAAATCCATCAAGCCGTTTAGGCTGCAGAGCGTGCCAAAGAAATAGACATACATACACTCGAAATACATAACCCTCCTTCCGGGTCGCGAATTTACAAAGGCTTATACCATTAGAGTGAAAGTGCAAACTGAACTGGCTTAGCTTTTGTTTGACAAAAACTTGACGAAACCCTAATCTATTCTAGTACAGAAACTGACCGAAATCGCGTAGACTTTGTTAGATAAATTCATTCTAACATTGCAGCAACAAATGCTATTCAATTTGATACCGATATGCAAATTGTATCTATCTGTATTTGATTGACAAAAAAAAGAAAAATAATTAACAAAACGAACTTTTATTAGGCACTACACACTTGTTGCGAGTACAAATAATAATAAAACTAAAATATTTTTCTTGCGTGTAAAATTAATTAAATTAATGTAAAATACAAAACGCAGATAATTATTTTTATCAAATTTAAACGTAGTAACAATCAGTCTTATTTAAGTAGGTATGGCACATAAGATAACACAACACAACAAAACACAAAATAAGAAACATATTATACTCGTAAGTAAACGCATTGCTTATGGTGGAAAAAGAGCCTTATAATAGAGTAACACAAGTAGACACTTTTATCAAATTTATAGGTCCGTATTTGAATATCGAATTTTAAAGTCGATAATGACCATTATAACATCAAACGTATGGCTAGTAAAGTTAGGATAACTAATGTTATCAGAAGACAGAGAACCTTGGCGCAGATATTATACCTAATCCTAAATAATGTTTAAGTTATCTACGTTAATGTTTTTTAGCACTTGCTTGATTTTTTTCGCGTTCGCGATAAACAAATATGGCGGTGAGCCTCTACTCAACTAGGTTTTACGTAATGTTTGAAAATATTTCGACAAAAGCTTATCTATTTGAGTGAACTCGACTAGGTTTTGTTCGTACGTAATGTTTGAAAATATCTCGATAAAAGCTTATCTATTTGAGTGAATATATATAATACAGTACTAGGTTTTGTCCGTGCATTTTCTTTGAAAATATCAAGGCAAAAAGCTAATCCATTTGAGTCAATTTTTTTATTGAGATAGATTAGGTATTGTCGATTAATATGCATAAACAAAAGCTCATCTATTAGAGTCTGACTCGTGACTCAAATAGTATAGCCTTTGTAAATTCGCTTCCGGGTCAGTCGGGTAAAAAGAACGATTGGATGTTTTATTCAAATTTACCTACCTATGCCTTTTTATAAGCTTATGAAGTGCAATCGCCAGCCTTACGGTAGGTAATATAGCACGCCCCCGTACTGCAAAGCCGTTCGGGGCCGACTTTGGGTTTCTAGCCTCGTATTGCTCTCAGTTTGATCACCAAAATCCAAAATGTTTATATTTGATTTTTTTATAGTTTAGATAATAGATAATTTATAATAATCAAAACCATGGTCGAATTATAGTGCATTAAGAAAAACTAATAATGACGAAATAAAAAAATAGGTAAAGCGTAATAATTCAATGGGTAATAAAAAAAAATTTACACCACAAATAAAACTAAAATAAAATTATTTAAAAAAATTAATCGCCTTCAAAATACACTAACAAAAAAGTTTTTTTTTTTTTTTATCGACTTCAAAATACACTAAAAAGTATGAAATAACTCTAATCTGACACTGATTTGAAGTCATTTTTAGTTTTTCTTAAATGCACTAGAATTTGGCCAAGGTTTTTCCTTTCACACCACACCCGTAGCTCGTATCAATAAGCCAGGCCGTCACACATATTTGTCCATATCTTAAAAACTACTGAAATGTCGGAATTTACGCACAAGTCAAAGTCAGACGCCTGCAATCAGCCAATCGTGTCCAAATAGGATTTGTCCATGTCAGTTCACTGGTCATATCACAAGTCGCACTTGGCCAATATTAGCACTATAATCACCTTGTTGTTCTCTCTTAAATCGTTAGTTGAGGTTCAAGCAATATTTATAGGCAGCTTTCTTCTTCTTCTTCTTATTTTTAATTTAGGCAACCAAGCCCAAATTAGGGCTCATTTCTGCCAGTGTCGAGTTATATTATAGTTTCCAGTCACAATAAATCACTTCACATTATAGTCCTCAGTCAGTCACCGTCCATAAAAGTCATGTTTTACTACAATGGTGGTCATTGTACTAAAACTCTTCACGGACATTTTGAGACAACTTGAAAAGTCACGATACACATAATTCATTTCATTTCACTTCACTGGTGCACATGGATGATCTTTATTGGGTAAAATACCACCAAAAATACACAATAAAACTCAAAATACACAAATTTATGAAAATAAAAATGAAAATGCTATGTCACTCTGCAAGTTCCCGCCAAAAAGTCCATAGGCAGCTTTATAACCTATTGTTTTCTTGGATCATGCCTATTATGATTTGCATGACATTGACATCATTTGTCGTAATGAGATAATGAGAATGCAATTTACTATTTACTAAAGATTTTTGTATGCTATTGTTATTTATATTATTTTTGGTGAAAATAATGATATCACAAACACTATTTGCTATAATATCACATTAATTATAATTGGTACGTACCGATAACTTGTATAGTTTTTTAGAAACAAAACATAAGTGTATCATGTAACTTAACATTACAATCACATTACATTACCTCCTCCAGGAATTAGTAGGCCAGGCGCTCTCCATTTCTTTAGCACCAGGAATAAACCACTTCATAAGCCTAATTATTATTTCGACTTTTTAGGTTTAAAATTTGGTTTGGTTGGTAGGTACCAACATTTGGTCCTTAAGTAGGTAACTAAGTACCTAATATTGTTTATTTGGCATTTTTCAGCTGTTCCAGTTCTAAGTAATCACGAAAAATGGGTTTAATACAGTCAGTTTTTTGTTCTATGACCTTTTGTATGGAAAGGTACGTTTGAAATAATTTAAGACTATGATATTTATGGGAAACACTCCGTAATACCCGCCTGCAACCCTTTACAAGAAATTATACCACCATATACCCACCTACTTACCGTATTATAATCAGACAGCTACACACTAGACAGCTTGTCCCTTATATGCTTTAAGTCGTATCAACAAATACTACTACAACTGTACTAAGTAACAAATAATTCATAAAATATAGTAAGACGTGCTGTAGGTACACACGGCTACAGATCAAGCTAACAATTCCAGTATAAGCTGATCTCGCATTTTATAGGATTTCCGTACAATGGGAGGTCAGCTTATACTAGTAATGTATAGCTTGATCTGTAGCCGTAGCCGTGTGTAGGTAGGTACATATCTACAATGGTAGGTTAAAATAACTTACAGGAGTCAGCCCTAGCCAAAATCCCTATTAACCCCCTTAGCGACCCAACTCCGCCCAACGTCGAGGTGAATCGGGCAACGAGGATTTTTAGGTTTTTAAGAGATATTTACAAAGCAGCTTATTTTAATGCATTTTAAGTGAAAATAAAGCCACCGGAACCTTACTGATCCCCTTTTTCATGCACATACATACATTAACTGATAGTGATCGAAAGTGTCCTGATTCCCCCCATTTTACGGTACTTTCCACGGTAAGGATGTGGCTAAATACTAATGTCTAAAAAAACATCTCATACTTTAGAAAATGCGTTAAGGGGAAGTTAGTTATATTTTTTAAGTAAACCTACCTACATTTTACTTCAGAGTACTTACTTGGACCTGCTGCGCATTTCTCTTGATGTTACTTATGTTTACCACCATCGTACTGATGGTTTATGGCATTTCCGTTGGTTACCACTATGCACAAAAAGAACTTGCAAGTTTTGCTAGTAAGTACATACACAGACATATTTCTACCTTTAAATTATATTATACCTACTAGCTGTTCCCCGCGATTTCACTAGCGTTCCCGGGATAAAAAGTAACACCTATATATAAAGCCTATATTACTTTCACTCGGGGATAATGTAGCTATTAGTGAAATAATTTTTCGAACCGACTGGTACTCCAGAGTTTAGCACTTTTAAACAAACAAACTTTTTTTACTTGATTGTTTGTTTAAAAGAAGCTGTGGAGCTTTATTATATTATTAGTTTATAGTATATTAGTATAGATAGTGAGGTAAGAAATTAGTTTCGGGTTTGTATGAGTGAGCGCCATAAGTTGACAGACATATAAGTACCTACCTAACTACTATGTATTTATTTAAAATATGTATCGGCAGAGAATGAGGCGATAAACAGCATCGTATACGGACAAATTGAAACCGAACTATCTTAGTGAAACGTATAGAGGTAGTAGGGGCGTAGCTCCCGCAGTATCAGCCGTATATCGCAGATACGGGACCCCGAACGTGTGTAAGCATAAGTGCGTAGAAATGTTTACGCTCCTTTTGGGCTTCGCCGCAGTCAGGTAAAAGGGTCCCCAACAAATCTTGATACAGGGCCCGTCTAGGGCAAGCTACGCCTCTGAGAGGTTGGTAGATGGATTCATTCACAATCACTCGCTCGCTACATAGGATAGTAGGTACCTGCGGGTAACCTGCAAAGTTATATTCCATTATACCTTCTTACCTAATTCCTACCGTGTGAACGGTAGGTGAGACGAGAGTGCCCAAACGCGAAGCTTACTTCTTGGCTTTCCTGTAACCTGTTAGGTACTTCGAATCGTAGTCTGTAGTACCTACAAAGTTTATGTTAAACAGTGTCGTCGAGAACGACGACAGAGCCTACGATGATGCTTCGAGCTGGACCAGAGAGTCGACCAGTCGTGCGACTGGTTGCCGTGAACAAATCAGAAATCGAACATGCACCAAACCCTATTCTTGGTATGGAAACGAACGACAATAATTTCTCCATCGTAATTGTATTCGAAAGAAAGAGACATATAAATTATTTAATCTCCTTTCTAAAAACTTACAGAAGTGTATCAGACCAGACAGCCAAAAGAGCAAGTGTTTATGGAGGCAACTGAGTCGCCTATTGTGGTTCTTGAGACGGAAAGGTATGTTGCTACCTACCTTTTGATGCAACATCAGGACCACTTCAAAAACTGATCATTTAAAAATAAATAGATAATAATCTATCTATTAGGTTTTCCCAATGGAGTACAGCATGGGGTTCTTCAAAAGGGGTGTGAAGAGATTTCTGCAGGGTCGGCAACGCGCGCGTGATACCCCTGGTGTTGCAAGCGTCCATAGGCTACGGTAACCGCTTACCATCAGGCGGGCCGTATGCTTGCTGGGCTGTTTGCCACCTAAGTGGAATAAAAAAATTAAAAAAAAACACTAATACTTTTGTTCATAACATTTTTTAGGCCTCCAAATGAACCAAAACTATCACCGCGTGAAAGGGAACTGGCGCGCAGGCTGATTGGACGCTTCCGTCGGTCGCGGAATAATACATCGACAAACATACCCTTTTTGAGACCGTTGAACAGTTCGGAACCCAGTACACTTCTCCTCGCTACTTGATCTCCAACAAGTGATATTATTTACCTAGTTTTTTTGCCAAATTCTCCAGTTGCCAAAGTCAACAACATGTTTAATCACGAGGAGATATCGTATACCTACGGCTCAATCAAATTATTATTGGTGGATAGCTGATTACTGATCATGTTTGCTTTGTACTTGCATGCTTATATTACGTTAATAAATATTCCATCCCATTTTATAATGTTTTTTAATTTTATAACAAATAACATTACGAACTATACAAACCAGGTACTATGATTTAGAGCAGGCAATACGGTGCTCAAATTGTGTTTGTTATATGAAATATTATAATTTTGACCAAGAATGATGCTATCGTTATGTAAATCATTGTTATTTAGTGGTGGAGGACTATCAGCCTCGCGTCGCCCGAGACGGTGTGCAAAGCCGCGCTGCATGGCTCTGTCTACTGATCGCATCACATTAGACCCTTTACGCATTGGAGTCTCTGGACCTGAACGTACCGCACCCGCCGCCTGAGCTGCTTTCGCTGTTAATTACATAATTTACTCATTAGTAAATTCTATACTCAATTTACCTAAAACAAGCCCAACGAGACGAGATTATTGTATATTATGATCAATGTCCCAGGATATATATATACCGTCTTACTAATAAAAATATGGAACACGGTTGTTTAACAGCTGTATAGTTATGCAGTGTGTAAGCCTTACGCAGTTGCTATACACTCCCTTTACTAATAATCAGTGTGTAAGCATTGTATAGTTATCTATTTGTTAAAACAAAAACGACTGGCAACTTTTTAGGAACGTTTTGAAACTAAAACTATCTAACTTCAAAATACGGGAGAAAATATGGGGAAAAATGTGTAAACACCAAAAGATACTGAAAAATAATTATATAAAATATTAATCATATCATAAAAATCAGGTTTCTTTTTCTTAAGACTATTTTTATTTTAATAATTAAACTATAAAATTAATTTTAAAAAGCTTCAAATAGCTAATGGTGGTTTTGAACGGAACTGTCTTGTGCTTATGGCTACAGTAGCCATTTAACCAAAGAAAAAGAAGAAAGAAGAACGTCATTGTCAAATTACAAATGTTACGTCAACAAACGAAGCAAATGGCTGTGCCAATGACTTCAAAACTAAGGATACGCCTACCGGAACATTTTGCATAAAGTTATCAAAATCAAATAAATTGTAAATTTTTGTTTTATTTTATCCATAACTCCAGTATAAAACACAAGCCTTTCACTACGCAACTAGGCATTTTTATGGCAATTATAAGCAAACAATGAACGAATGAACTGTTCCGTGGACCGCAGTATGACCGCAGTCGACTGAGTCGCGTTGGCCCTAAAATGACTTTTTAGGGCCAGCGCGTTGGTGTCATTTTGTTGCGCGGTTGGCCTGGTCCGTAGTAAATGGACACAACACTTGATTGTCAGACACAGCTGATCTATTGAAATCCGCCATAATGTTCTTATACAAACACTAAACAAGGGTCCTGGCCCGTGTAAGCCCTGTGTAAATTTCCTAGGTAACTAAAACACGTGTATACAGGCTTTGTGTCAAAAATGTTTTTATTAGTAGCAATTATCCTATAACAGATGTGTACACCGCGTGTAACTTTTTATTAGTAAGGCTGATAATATATAAATGCACACGCGCGTCATACGACGTTTTTCACACACTTGCTGGAAAAAAAACCGGCTTAGTACGAGTCGGAGTCGCACACGGAGGGTTCCGTACAATAATAATTGTGTTTACTATTAACTGAAATGAATAAGTACTTAGTAGGCGCAAAATTTAAAAGTACCAAAAGTACCTTAATTTTCCGAATTTCGTAATTCTAAGTCAACGGGAACTACCATATAGGTTTTCGACCCAAAACCTATAGGATACTTCCGGTTGATCTAGAATTTTCAATTTTGGTTAAAAGCAAGGTTGCAAGCACAAGTAAAGAAAGTTGAAAATTAAGGTGCTCGACCATAATGTATCAAAAAAAATGTTGTTTTCGAGATTTTTGTTTTTCTGCTTTGATAAAAGTTGTTCAGAATGACTAATCCAACATAGGTTTCGAAAAAATGCCAGTAAAAGTCAGGTTGTTTACAATATATTTTTCTCAATTTTTTTTTACTCGCTCGTAAAGTGACATTTATTGAACCGTTTTTATCCTAATTATTTTAAGTTTTTACTAGGGCATGAATCTCGGAATGAGCCTTCTCAGTTCAAGTTGTATTTGGAACCGGTGTAGAGTCATTTGTTAACGTTCATAAGTGCCTTATCAGGGCCTAAATTGAATAAATATATTTTGAATTTGAATTTGGAATATCGGCATCTCGGAACGTTTTTTCCGATATTACAATATCGGAATTGATTGATCCAATATGGGAATCAGATATTTTTATCTATTTGAGTTTTTAAATAAAGATTTTAAGCGCGCTTAGTGCTATAAAATTAACATATCATACATCAATTTTGCCTACCAGTGTTGAAAGTGAGCGTATTTTTTCAACAAAATACGAAGTTCATTATCCATAAAAATGCATGACGCTTTGTTTTTAGGAAAATATTATCAAGAAAAACGAGCGTTTATAAAATTTTGTTTTTAGCGTTTGTAAAATAAACATACAATGGTCCTTATTCTGTTGTTTACAAATAAACTAATTTTATTTCACTATATCTCTTTCTACCAAAGATCATAAGAAAAGGATGTAAGAAATTTGTCCTGTCAAATTAATCCAATGCTTGTTTTGAATACTAATTTAGTCACACGCCATCTATTGCGGTTAATTCTAAATACACGCAAATGAAGACGGCAAAGACTAATTTGAACACATATATTGAGATCCAATATCGGAAATCAATATCGGCATTAAAAACCTTCCGATATTACATGCCCTAGTTTGTAGGTACTTCACTGCAAGTCATAGTGTATAGATGAATCATTCATAATTTAACCAGTTTGACAGCTATGCGCTGTCCTGTCACCTCAGCTTAACACCGCTTAATACAAGGGCGAATCCAGGGGGGGGGTCATGGGATGGAAATGAAAATCACGGATTCGAATTCAATGTCTGACACTATTTTCTTATAAATTTGACAATTTGTCACCAAATTTCATATTTTGAGTTTCGTATAATGCGTTTTCAAAACTTCTCAAGATTTCTCACTGACCGAGGATGTGCATATCATTGATAAAATTTCGACAATATTGAATAAAATGCTTCAATAGCAATGTTTCTGCTGTTTTCCGTTGAGGAATTCCATCATTATCTTCAATTTTTGTGGTCAGATCACGATAAAATTTATATGGGACCACTTCGGGTTCTACCTTGACATGTTACAGTTTAAACGACCTAAATCGCATACGCAATTTCGGAGTAATAAATGAACGGAACAAATGAAATGAACGGAGTAATTAATGAAGAACATAAAAAGATGAAAAAAATACATACAGTCGAACATAGGTCATCCTCCTATTTTTTTGGAGTCTGCTGAAAATCTAAATCACTCGCACGTATCACACTCTTGATTGTGTTGTGTTGTCAATAGGTTCTGTGGTCACATGAGTAATTAAAACGGGCCAGTTGGCGCAGTTGGTTAAGATTCACCTTACGTGCCGCAGGTCGTGGGTTCGATTCCCACACAGGATATGCATTTGTGTGCATGAACATGTCTGTATGTCATGAGTCTGGGTGTAATTATGTATATTAAGTATGTATTTACAAACAAAAAATAGTAGTATATGTATTATATCAGTTATCTGGTTTCCATAGTACAAGCTCTGCTTAGTTTGGGATCAGATGACCGTGTGTGAGGAATGTCCCAGGATGTCCCAGGATAATGTGTCCAATGACCAATATTAAAATGTGATTGACATGGTTTTAAGTATACATTTTTCGCGCACTACATACATATACAACAAATGGATCGATTTTGAAAATTCTTACAAATGTACTATATTTTCGTGTGAATCTAAGGGTAACAGCTAAGTATAGTATTATGTATTTTGAAACCCATCCAAGCTGGATATAAGTGTGTTGCCCCCCCCCTCACCTGAAGGCTGGATCCGCCCTTGGCTTAATATCGTGTGTAATGTATGACCAACTTTGCACACAGGTATCATAATGTACTATTTATTATCTCGTCTTGTTGGCCTGCATTTGTATCATGAACAAGTCATATACCTACTTACATCAAAGTAACTTTATTACTCACCCATAGACTCCACTGAGTTTTGAACAAAGCAATAATGATAACCGATACCGACTCCCATCACCATTACTGTTATAATCGTGAACAGCAAACAACAAGTTAGCAGGGCACATACCGTGCACAATGAGATTCTAGGAAAAAGAGAAAATAGTAAAAATTTGGTAGGTAGGTAGGTACCTAATCGAAGTCGTGTTAGGTACCAGATATAGATACCAACCTATATCAGTTGAAAGTACTTCGAAACTTGTAGGAGTTGTAGGAAACTCCCCTAAATTATTTCTGTTGTTTAATGTGCTGTTGTGCCAAATTGATGAATTCGCCGTCAGATTGAGCGGGATAGGGTAAGCAGGAAACGAAAGAAACTTTTTAAATAAAATATAAGTAAACCTTTAAAGTAAGTTCCTAGTATTTTAATAAGTAACTTCTTGATAAAACCTCACCAGTTAAGATAGGGTCCCATTTTTTTTTACACCAGAGCCTTTGGTTACCTAGCTACGTGTAGGTGATTTTTTTTACATGCTTTTGCATATTGACTAGTTAGTCAATAAAATAGAAAATATTCGAGAGTTACGTTTTCAAGACAGAAGGAGAGGCATCCTTTCCTTCTGTCTTGAAAATGTAACGTACAAAAAGGAATATTTGAAATCATACCTTTCGAGTGCATTTAGGAGAATAGAGATAAATGAACTCAGAGAGCAACATACACAGCCCATTTTGTAAACGAATCATTTGCACTAAATGAACTTTGGACGTGGAATCTATAAAATTCTTTACATCCTTAGAGAATAACAATAAATGTCTTTTTTTTTAGGTTCATTTTGATCATCAAATAACTCTATTATACCATCTGAAATAAATCTGAATGACAAACGTTTTTCTTTTTTTAATGGACCATGTCAGCCTTCAAATCATCTTCAAATATAGACAAGACACATCGAACAATTAATCCAAAGAAGCGCAATGACGTTCATTTTGCTTGAAATCTATTCCGCCAATTCGCCACCACCGACAATGCACTCTGACTGGCTAAGTCCCTTGGCTATCATCTTTAAAATACACTAAAAAGTATGAAATAACGGAAATAACTCTAATGTGACACTGATTTGAAGTCAGCGAAAGAGCACGACGTATTCCATTGAAAATATTTCGCTGACTTCAAATCATTGTCACATTAGTTATTTCATACTTTTTAGTCATAGTTTTTTTTTAGTGTATTTTGAAGACGATATATTCTTTTTTAGTTTGGGATCAGATAACCGCGTGTAAGTAATGTCCCAGGCTTTGATTAAGGATACATCCAGATAGAGTGTCGCAGCCATTGAATTATTACACATAGAAACAAAGTACACGCGCGAAAACTAATCCATTCAATTGAAGCCATATATGGCTTCATTTGACCGCCGCGCTGTCAGTGTACTGAGTGACGTTATAGTCAGTGCAGCTCTCAGAAAAATAATAAATATGACGGTTTGTGCGGTAAAATTGTGCCATAATCCATCAGGGAAGAATGATAAGAACCCTGTTGTAACATTCCAGAGGAAAGCCACTAATTTTATTGCGTAATTCATCTAAAATAACAAAATTCAAAATGAAATATACTTCACTCAGATTTCGAGCAAAGTGTTGCCAGCTGTTTGTATGCGAATTTGCGTTGTTTTACGTAATTGATACTGAATTTGTTATTATTAAAGTAATTGAGTCCGATACCTAGGCGACTAACTGTCCCCCGCGGTTTCACCCGCTTCTTGGGATAAGTAGCCTATAATACTCGGGATAATGTAGCTTCATATTAGTGAAATAATTTCGAATCAAACTGGTAGTTTTACACAGTAGGTAGTAGTTTTACAGGTAGTTTTTTTAAACAAACAAACAAAAAACTTTTCCGCTTTATTGTATTATAACAAAATATAAGTAAGCCTTGTAAGCCCCGTCTTTAGCTTTACTCATCCAGCTGTCATTTTAATCGACTTCAAAAAAGGAGATGATCTATTTGACACGTATGTATGTAATATTATTAGAACTATAATATATTTACATATGTATGAATATCTATCAGGGCTTCCAAACAAATATACAAAATTTCATAGATGTGTGTATGTATGTTTGTCCACGTATATCTAAGAAACTATTACTATTAATAGTTTCGGAGATATGCGTGGACAAACATACATACACACACCTATGAAATTCAAATTTAATTATTGTTACCATCTTTTTCTATTTGCTTAAATGTACTTAATTAATTAACTAGCTTAATTTTACAGGCTTTTAATATTTCAATTTTATGTATTGTGTTAATGATAATTACCTAAATACCTACATACTACTTAATCTTCTTTTTCTATACAACCTATCATATATGAAACCTATAATTACTATAATTACGAAGGAAAGCTACAAATTGTACGATCGTTCATAGCTCTGCACATTGTCTTGGTTTATTATGTTAAAATACCCGACATAAGTTCTATGAAACATAACCATTAAACTAGTAATAAATAAATAACAGGCCTGTGTCTATGATAAATTATCTAAGATGCAGAACTTTTAAAACTATATAAATTGTATGAATACTTCCAATTTCACTAGTAGGCGAAATCAGAAGGTTAATTTTACAGAAAAAATTCGTTTAGCTTGCAACATTACTCGTGCGCTTGTGTGCGTGTCAGCGAGTGTAATTATATGGTACTCCCGCACACATTGGTTGTCAAGTGGCTTACGCATCGCGAGGATTTTTGTTCGATACTTCGGTTCTAAGCGTAATAATTCAATGGTCGCAGCTGTGCACGCGTCGATAAAAATAGGCTCTAACTGTTAGGGGCTAAATCAAATAAAAATAAATAAAAATGCAAAATAATGTTCAATATTTAAATTTCTCCCGATTTTAATTGGAATATTTCAACAACTACTATCATTATGAACGTCACTATGCCAAGCAGAATGACGCAGAGGGAGCGTAAAACGTAGCTATTACGCGCAGCAGCCTATAAAAGTTGGCCTGTTTTATATGTTCGGGTAGTATGGCGACGTTCTTTCTAGGTATATATTATTTCTATGGTCCCAGGATATTTATTTTATTTAGGTATTTTTATTTTTTTATTACCTACTATTTTATTTCGTCATTTGAAGTTTTTCTTAAAAGCACTAGAATTTGACCAAGGTTTTGAGATGTTTTTCCTTTGAAACCACACTCATAGCTCGTATCAATAAGCCAGGCCGTCACACATATTTTGTCAATATCTTGAAAACGACTGAACAGATTTCGATTAATCTTGCACTGTTCCCACTAAGTTGAAGTAAATGTAAACTAATAAAATAATAATGGTTACAATCTGATTAATATCTTCGGAGATATGCGTGGACAAACATACATACCTACATACATACACCTATGAAATTTTGTATATTTGTTTGGAAGCCCTAATAGATATGGTGAATATTTGCAGTTCCGATAATATTACATACATACATACGTGTCGAATCGATAATCTCCTTTTTTTTTAATTCGATTTAAAAGGTAGTCTGTGATTTAAAACGAAAACGCAACGTCGCTCTGGCAATTCCCGCACATTCCCGCCAAAAAAGCCTCATATTTACACTTGGTACTTCTTCTTCTTATTTTTAAGTTTGGCAACCAAGCCCAAATTAGGGCTCATTTCTGCCAGTGTCGAATTATATTATAGTTTCCAGTCACAATAAATCACTTCACATTACATTATAGTCCTCAGTCAGAAAGCATACTTATCCCCTTCTCAATTTGTAACCCTCCATGTTCCGCACCCATTATATACACAGTGTACTGTGTGTATAGTAAGTGTATAACACAGACATATGAACAAACTACTAACAGACTAAACCTATTTTACGTATTATATACTAGTATTAAAAAGATAAATTGAAGTCATTTTCCGTCATCTGATCTGTCATGATAATCCGTGTGACGGGTCAACAACTGTATGTTTTTATTTGGTTTTATTGCGAAATATTAATTGTTTTTGTAGAAATAGGGCGAAAATCTAGGATTAAATATGGTTAAGTGTAGTGCCTATAAGTGTGATAGTTCAAGTCATAAGAAATTACCAGGAAT
The DNA here is from genome assembly GCA_947623365.1 of Achlya flavicornis. Taxonomy (NCBI): domain Eukaryota; kingdom Metazoa; phylum Arthropoda; class Insecta; order Lepidoptera; family Drepanidae; genus Achlya; species Achlya flavicornis. The sequence continues at coordinate 11,356,118 of OX392467.1, forward strand.
AACGTTTCATCGGTTAGTTTTGATTTCATTACAAATTCAATATATTTATTATGGTGTTTTTATAAAGAAATAATTACCATTCGTAGGCGATAATTTGAAAATATGATAAATAATTATGTTAAAATTACTTTCCATACGTTTTATATAAAGGAAACTGCACATAATTTAAGAAATCTAAAGATTTATATATTGTTTACATATAATGTATCGAGGGGACGGATTTGGTAAATTAAATTTATTTTGGGTAAAACTTTCGGAGACGTAACACAAGGCAGGGGGAAGAGGGGTGTGCGAGGGGTGCGGGAGGGAATTCCCTTCCCCCCGGTACCCCCCAAACTTGAAGCAAGCTCATGGTTTCCGAGATATTCATGGTTGAAGTTTGAGGTTATATATGAGGTTTTTTGACATAAATTCACTTCTGCATCGACTCAGGTGGGACGCGGGGTAAGGGGGGAGTGGAGGGGGGATACCCTTCCCCCCGGTATCCTCAAACTTGAAGCAAGCTCATGGTTTCCGTGATATTCATCGTTGGGGTATGAGGATGAGGTTTTTTTGGCATAAATTCACTTCTGCATCGGCTCTGGCGCTGCGGGCAGTGCAGCCCCTTCGCCCTTGCGTAACGAAGAGCAGGCAACCATGCTTCCTCCTGCCCTCATTGTAATTTTCAACTTTCTTAAATTTTTAATCTACGTACCTTCTAGGAAGCAAGTATTAGAAAGTATTTAAAAAAAAAAACGGTATAGCCGTTCTCATGTTATAGCGTGACCAGAAGAAATAGGGGTTAATTTTTATATAAATAGATAAATGCATTGATATATTATGTCTGGCTAGTTTTTATATTTTCTATTTAAATGATATTTAGTCTAAACTTGTCAATAGTCACAGTACTCACAGTGATTACAAATTGTGTGTTTAGTAGTTTCCCTTTAGTTTATTTTTTATTTCTAAGGCAGACCTAAGTAAGTCATTCTCACTTTAAGGCCTTTGCTTGCGGCGGCATCGTGTGACGGGTCGCTCACTTCCCTCCAATACAGCGAGGAGGGCTATGGCTGCCATACGCGTCATACTTGTGAACTGCTGGTGTTTGTGGGGGCTAGTCTGCTTAAGTTTACTATTTATTTACTTATTAAATTCATTTAATTTACTTTTTAGTTTTGCCGCCGCGGCGGGTCTCGCAATTGTTGTCAGTGCGATTAGAACGTAAATGTTATGTAATGAATCTAAGCTTGTTTTAAGGCGGCTCAGCATGGCCAACGCAACTTCAACGCAAGCACAGTCTAAAAGCTTGTTGTTTCATCCAACGTAATGTTTGATAAAGATGCACTGCGAAAAAAGAGAGATAGCGCCAGAGCCCTCGGTTGTATATAGCCCCCATTTATACATCAGCCTCGATGAATAGAGGCGATGTATTTATAATCTATCTAATACCATGAGCAATTCTTGTATATACCTATATATATATAATCTGAATGTTGGAAACGGCTCCAACGATTTTCATGAAATTTAGTATGCAGGGGGTTTCGGGGGCGATAAATCGATTTAGAAAATTATATTTTTAGAAAACTGCGTTTTATCCATATTTTCAAGCAATGAAAAACTGCGGAGGCTTTTACTGAATTTGTTTCACAAGATACCAATTTCTTTAAAACATCTAACGAAGTGTTTAAAACGCCATCATAAGTACAGAGCTTTTGTTTGAAAAGTATGGTGAGCTGAGTGCTCTTAAATGAGTTATTGCTGAGCTTATTATCAGCTCTTCTCAGCAAATGTAACCTTCCGAACCGGTATTAGAGAATTAGAGTCAGACTTTTCATAAGTGCCTGCGAAGGTCTATTTGAATAAATGATTGTGAATTGAATTTTTTGGGTGAATTGATTTTCTTTCAATAAAACCTTTACTAAATTATACTTTTCTTTCATTTTCGTGAAAATATGTGCAAAACAGACTACTAGATGTCCCCCGCGGGTTGACCTTGAAACCGTCCTTCTCCATACCAGGCTATCTGTATACCAAATTTCATGATGATCGGTTGAGTAGTTGAGGCGTGAAACCGTAACAAACAAACAAACGGAGCTACTTTGACATTTATAATATTAGTATGGATTATCTCCGCCCGCCACCGCCGCCCCTCATTCATAGACGTAAAAATCTTTACCGGCCTTAGTTCGGCTCTGTAACAGCTACACTTTCTTTGTAGGTGTAATTGGCTTCAATTTTTTTTGCGAATGCTTAGTCTGTTTGTAGGTACTACTCATACGTCTGTGGTGTATAATAAAATAAATAAATTAGATTTGTATAGAATATGCAAAATAAAACAAAACTTTTGTAGCAAATAATTAGATACTTTCTAGATTAACCAATTTAAGTTAAGGGGGGACCACCAGGTCTAATATACAGGCTGCGGCTTAGTTTAGGCTCCAGATCTCCCACAAATTACATTTAGTAATAAATAAAAAAATGAAAAAACTCTGTCCTGTGATTGTCCTCTGCTATCGGCTGTTAAATCCATTAAATATTTAGGTTTATTAACAATAATGTAAGCTCATATCAATTACATGTCAAATAGAGTAAGGAAACTAATTTTCATATTCAAACAACTTAGGCACTCCGCTGATGTTGGTGTTATGAAATTTTCATAACACCAGCATTTTTACAACACCTGATACAGCATTTTCTGAAAATGCTGTATTATGTACTATTAAATATTCTGTGGCCGGGTGACGAGTGTCATTAATAGAATGTTGCCATGTAAAGTGCAAAGAGAATATAACGCTACGCTGTAAAGTGTTTCAATTACAGCCAGGCTCAACTTTCGTTTGCCAGACTAGCAACTTTTTGCAAGATATCTAACTACCTACTGGCTCGCTAAATAAAGCTAGCAGTTGGCAACACTGACTACATATTATTGTATTTTGTTACAGCGTTGCCATTAGGGTACGCACTAGTACGCATTGCGTACTATTTCGTTAGGAAGCGTTCTCAGGTACTCTCTCGCCAATGAGAAGTTTTCTTGTAGGTATTTAAAGAGTTGCTGCAAAATAACTAGGTGGCGCTGTCATCACCAAATTGAATTGTCAAATCAAAATATGCTGTCACATAACTTTAGTGTTGCCACATAGGCCAACAACGGAAGGTGTCCATCCTTTTTAATTCAAAATCGACATTGAAAAAATAATATATACAGATTTCTTTTATTAAGTGTTAATTGATATTAATGGCAACCATGAAACAAACATGATTAAATGAAACCAAATTTCAGAGGAGCAAAACTTAATTTTCGTTGCTTTTTGGTAACAGCCTGTTTTTTTTCGTACGAAATTAGTAATAAGAGGCGGCAACACTGGTATGAGTGGATGTTTGTTTCCGATGTTTGTTTTGTTGTGGAAGTCACGCTTAAGGATTATTTGTTTCTATCATTGTTTTGATATTCGTTGGACATCCACCCTTGTTGCTCTTATCCACTGTGACCTTAGTGGTTCATCTCATCAGTTGGAAATGTAAGACGTCCCTTATTGGTACAATTCACAACTGCACAAACACGCATTTTCAATAGTTTTCAAATCATTCAAATCTAAGCTAAATTTCACAAAAGTTTTGAACAAAACACACATCATACTAGTTACAGACGATCCGACTGTCGGACGTCTGATGGTCAGGGCCGTGTGTAGCGCGGCAGGACTCTCTAAGTATATACAGTACCTCTACCATGAGTTTTCTACACTAACATAATCTACACACGCTAGCGACTACGGTGAATATTTTGTATAGCGAGCACCGCCTCTAATGGACACTTTTGGAAGCATTTCATACAAAATGTGTCACCGTAGTCGCTAGCGACTGTCGATTACGTTAGTGTAGAAAACTCATGGTAGAGGTACTGTAGTCTTTGGGCAGGACGTCGAAAGCTTCCAACCGGTATTAGTAATAATTAGGAGGGTCCTGCCGCACTACACACTTTCCTACGGCAGGACGTACCTTGGCAGTGTCTCCTGCGTAATAATAAAAATAGGAGTCCGACATTGGAACGTCTGTTACCAGTATAAAGCCAAATAGTTATGGGATGTACTCTTTGGTTATGGGCTGCGTTCAGTAACTACGCCCGAAGTGATCGCCCGAAGATCATCGTAGCGTTCAGTAACAGTTCAATAACATGTGTAGTAACTGAACGCACCCATGAAGTTACATAGTTTTTTTTATTGAACTGACAGCAAGATGGTTTGTTTCAGTCATATTAACGCCATCTGTTGAGACTTAAAGAAAAGAAAATTAAATACCTACAAGAAAACTTCTCATTTGCGAACTATTTTATTATAAAGCCAAAAAAAATAAAAAAGTTTGAATTTCTGTCAAGCAATTTTCAGCATAAAATAAACACTAGCGACCCCGGTGTGTTCGTTCTAATTCCAAGTTGCTTCTTCTTCTTCTTATTTTTAAGTTTGGCAACCAAATCCAAATTAGGACTTTTTTCTGCCAGTCAAGTCATATTATAATTTCCAATCACTCACAATAATGTGGTGTTTTACTACAATGGTGGTCATTGTGAAGGTCATTCTACTAAAACTCTTCACAAGTCTTGCGCGTAATAGTTCCCGACCGGGAGCGCTCCGTTTAGTTCGCTCCTCCTTGGCGAACTAGGTCGCTCTTTTAGTTCCTCAGCTCTCGTCTCGAACTAGAGAAAGGCAAATCGTTCGCCCACTTTGCTAATGCTCCTGCACGATTTCTTTAGTTTTTTTTAAAGTAGCTCTTTTTACCCTTTCTTTTTACGTTAAATACATTGTACTCATGTATAATGGAGTGGAATCGACAATACGACATTAAATGAATATTTTTTTTAATGATGTAGTTCAATATAGAAATATTACCACATAGATTACTTATAATGTATTCCAATTCTAACTGTGTTAATAAGAGTTTCAACTTGTATATTGTGTAAATAACCTGTAATAAAATAACTAAAGTGTAATTGGTGCAATAAGTATATTGTATTCCGAGAATAAAATTATGAATAAGTAATCGTCTAGGTATAATGCAAGTGCAACGCAAATAACGTGACTAGCTCGGGCGGCGCGCCGCGCTCCCGCTCACTCGCTATTACAAGTCGATTTTATTATACCGAAGCGAACTAAGGAACTAAGGAGCGAGGTATCTGGGAACTAGTTCGCGTAGTTCCTCTGTGGGAGCGCTCTTTCGAACTAGTTCGTTCGCGAACTACACAAGACTACCTTCACAGACTTTTTGGCGACAACTTGAAAAGTCACGATACACATAATTAATTTCATTTCATTTCACTGGTGCACTTGGATTGATCTTTATTGGATGATATACCACCGATAATATGCAATAAAAATCAAAATACACGAATTTATGAAAACAAAAACGTTCCCGCCTAAAGTCTCCAATTTTCTTTCTATCATTTAATTTTATCATTATGTGTTTGTCGTTTCACTGTTTTGGTTTTGTTCTTTCGTGGTTCCTTCGGTTTCAGTGCGCAAACGGCACTTAAAAAATACAATTCACTGCGTACTCAAAAGTAAAATTTTGTACCTACTATTTTTAGGTGCTGTGCGTATTCTATCGTCAAGTCACTCTGGCAACGCTGTTGTATTATAATCAGCGTTGCCATTAGGGTACGCACTAGTACGCATTGCGTACTATTTCGTTAGGTAGCGTTCTCGGGTACTCTCCCGCCAATTTGCGTACTATTTTACTGTCAAGCCAAAAAATAATAATAATTTAAAATCAAAATAATAAAGTTCAATAGTTTTGATTTCTTACAAGCAAGTTTCAGCATAAAATGACCACTAGCGACCCCAGTGTGTTTCTTTTTAAAACACGCTTTTATTAGCTTTACTTGTATGTTTGTATGTAATGGAATCTTCAAACGTAATTTTCATCAACTTTCAAACGTCAGATTAAACTGAAATTTTGCACACTTATCGTGTACCGATAACAATATAATAATTTGGTACCATCGAGCTGATCTGATGATGTATATAGGAATATATATATATATGTATATAGGATAAGGTAGGTAGGGAAGGAAGGTATTCGGAACTCCAAAACGGAATTACGTATGTTAGCCGTGTTTGGACTTGTTGGAATCGTCTTGAAATGCAGTGTGACTGCATACGGTTTTCAAGGTCTGATGATGGAGATGGAGGGTAGGCATTTGAACTCCATAATGGAGCAATGTTTCTTATCCGTGTTTGGGCTTCTTGGAATTTTCGTAAGATGCACTTTAATCATAATGGTTTTCAGAGTATAATGATGGAGACAGAGGGTAAGAATCTTAGCCGTATTTGGGTTTGTTACTGTCTAAATGTAAGCAATTTTTGTAATTTTGTAATTAAGTTTATTATTAAAATGACAATTGTGGGGCGCTTTTCCTTGAAACCTAATGGAATTTCTTATCATTATTATGAAGAAATATCGTAAATTACAAAATGAAAAGTGCCCCACGCATTTTCATTCAAATATTAGACTTAATTATAAAAATTGCTTACATTTAGGGCCTTACGGGATAGACAGAGAATATAATATACTTAATAAATTTAACAATATTAGTGCGGGGCTTTTTAAACCGTTTTTTTTTTTGAACTGTAATTTATTTTTATTCCATATTCCAATTCCAAGGTTCGTTCTATCATTCATCGTTTCAAATTCAAATATTATTTACAAAATGCAATTAATAAACTTATTTTATCTGAGCAATAACGAATAATTTTTTAGTCACTGCGTACTCAAAAGTTAAGTTTCGTACTATTTTTAGGTGCTGTGCGTATCCTATTGTGAAGTCACTCTGGCAACGCTGATTATAATATTATATTATATTATTGTCTAAAAGAAACTATGGCAGATGAAAACACGAGAAATAAAGAAGAATCAAAAAAAAAGCCTAAACGCTTTCCAAATAAGAATTATGCGATCAAGAAACGATTACCGTTGAAACCAGTGGATGGCGCTAATGTTATATTTATAACCAAAAATACACATTTCAAGGTAGGTAGGTAACAATGGTACAAACTAAAGATTACGGTTAGCTTTAATCACAACTAGGTCATCAATTGCGGTTTTTTTTTAATTAACGTCCTTGGCATATAATTTTCAATATTCATATGTAAGTAATCATGTTTTTCAGGCGCAATTAGACAAGTGCTGCGATCTTCTTACAAGAGGTGAAAAGGAAATAATATTACATGGTCTAGGAGCAGCTATTCAGAGGTGCTGCAATTTAGCGTTGCAGCTGGAAATTCTCTTTTCTGGGACCTGCCAAATTGAAGTAAACACTGGCACTGTTGACTTAGTTGGTGAGTCATTTAATCCAAACTTTATCCAGAAGTGCTACTGCAATGACTTGAATATTTCTTCCTAGAAATAAATTGAATTATATTCTCTTCATAAAATCTAATCTTTTATGATGAATATACCATTCATCATAAAAGATTAGATTTTTACTTATGATCATTTTTTACTATACCTACCAAACTAATGAGAGAGGTATCTGGGAACTAGTTTGCGTAGTTTGTCTGTGGGAGCGCTCTTTCAAACTAGTTCATTCGTGAACTACACAAGACTATATTTTATCATCAAAATATTAGGGATCCTTATGAAAACTCCAGTATGTAATGAGGTTGAAAAAATGACCTATAAAATTCCATACAAGGGGGTCAAAAGGGGGATTTTGTTTTTTTTTTTATTCCTTGGGTTTATAAACTTGTATTTTGCATGATTTCTCATATTAGTTTTTCAAAACATCCCTTCAAAGGGGGTTAGGGTGCATTAAAGTTTGTATGGAAGATATGTAGCATGCAATCAGATTAACATGAATCTAGGGATGACAGAAAAACTCATGAATTTTTGGGTTTCTGGAATAAATGGGGCTAAAAGTGGTAATAATGTTTCAAGTGGAGGATTTTACTGGCCTAAGAAAGGATTTTGGAAATCCTATTTCTTAGTAAGGGGCACAGGTGAAACTGAGGGGTGGAAAGCTAGTAATTATATAAACTACCTCAAGCAAAATGTGCAACATAAATAAAGCTTAGCACAGGGAGAAGCCTCAGTGTCCCATTACCTCAACTCCAACCTGTCTCTTGCAACTTCATTAATATTTAGGTTAATACACATAAGATTAGCTTTTGACACAATTATTTTGATTCATGCAGATGATTTGGAACCCCTAACAGATGAATTGGACTTCGACACTCAAGTCAGACATTCATCATCCATTCACATAAGAATATTCAGAACTGCTATGATTGGGGCCAATTGAAGTATCAACTATGTTCTTCACACTTAATGAAATAGTTCAATGGATTGGACTGACAGTGTTTGAGATATGGATAAACTTGATAACCATTACAATATTCTCTGTGCTGTTGGCATTAAAAATAGATGCAGTTGTGAATAGTGCTTGGTGGACAGTATTTGCCCCATTGTTTGTGAGTGATGCTATGAATGCTTACTTTTGCTGTATAGTTTGTATAAGAATGAATTTAGAAAGTTCATATAAAGCCTCATTATACAGAGCATCTTGGAGTGCAATTTTCTTAGGCTTAACATTTGTATTCAAGTTCTTACTATGCAGGAAATTGCAAGGTGACTCTGCTATAGAATATAGTGAAGTATTTGCACCATTATTCATTTTATTACAGTTAATAGCAGTAAGAGCATGTCAGTTACATCAATAATTATAAACATTTATTCTTATAAGAAATAAACATATTTTGTAAAGTAATGAATTTTATTTTAACAAGAGAATAATAATGTAAACAAGTTACCAATAGAAAAAAATTAATTAAACATATTAAACAAACCACCCCTATTCTTCTTATCTTCACTACAACCAAAATTAAAATTAAAATTGTTTCCTTGGGTCTTAGCACTAGAATCTGGCTTTGCTTCAGATGAATTCATTTGCCCAAAAAATGATAATCCAGTTTTTCTTAGGCCTGAAATAAAGTAATAAATGTGTGGTAAAATAGTTCAAATTCTATGGGAATGGTTAAAATTGATTTCGATAAACAAAATACCTGTTAGAAAGTTGGGAACCTCTTGAGATAATATTTCAGGATTATCGGAGCACAAAGGCATTGCCATATCAGCTTTTGGTGACAAAAGAAGACTGGAATCTGTAACATAAGTAATAGCAATACCTATTATGTCAATAGCAATACCTATTATGTCAATAGCAATACCTATTATGTCCTTAACAATACAAAAATAATAAACATTTAGTTTGTCTAGAATGATGATAAAGTTTTGTAGAGTAGGTGTCATTTTTTTTAATTATCTTTATTGCAGTGTAATTTAAGTATAAAACAAACCTATTTTTTTCTTTTTCTGTGCTAATCTGAGACTGAGCGGATTGTAATAATTTAATGGTTAAGAGGTTGCTCTCATTTAAAGGGTATTTCCGGTGTATTCCCAACCTCCCCATTGCCCGCATCCCGCATCCGTGCATCCCCATTACTGGGAATGTTGGGAATCGAATAAAATAATTAAAAATTGTTTCCGATATAGGCACCAATTGCTGACCCTGTACTTCTCCGATGCCGCCATTTTGTACAACAACGCGACCGTGACGTCACTGCGCCGTCTCAACTAGGGTTCAGAAATCCCGGTCTCGAAAGTACCGGGAATGCCCGGTTCTTTTGTCAGTAAAATGTTTTATGTATTTATACAAGCCTACCACAGTTTTGAGATGTACAATACAATTACACAGTAATAATTTAAAGTAAGGGTAAAATTTGATGAGGCTTCTGTCTCCCAAGTTAGAAATAAATCTGTATTATACCTATGTTTGTAATTTAGTTTAAATGTTCGATTATGTATTATTATTATTTTATTTCGTGTCTATTTTATTTTAATTACTGTGTTCGTGGCGTCACCTTTGGCAGCGACTGAAAATCAGTGCTGTAGCCCGGTACCTATACCTACTGGGCTTATAGTTTATAGGTAACTGAGTCGCTGTCCATTTCTGATGTCACACAACACAATTATTTATATTTTTTAGTTTTTTTTTTGTCTTTCTTTCTAGGTGTAGGTACCTATGTAATTAAGTTGTGTTACTTTAGAATAAATGTCTTTTCTTTCTTCTTTCTAATATGGGGGACAGAGTTCCTCCGTTCTGCGGTATTAAATTTAGTACAGAGGTACAATCTTGCAATTTATTTATACAATTAGTAGGAAATATATTGTGTGGTGATAGTGTGCGGGTAAGATTGAGTGTGAGGGTGTGTGTTTGGTTGGTATGTATTGTGTAGGTACCTATGTTAGCTGATAGAGAGCAACAGTCGGGGGCCGCTATGTACCTTCGTTAATAAAATAAAAGTAGAAAGTAAACCGCAGCTATGCTGTCTACAACATTAGGGGCCCCGACGAGACGATGCTTTGATCAAAATCCCGAAATTCTCGGTTCCTCAAAAAGGATCCGGTTCCGGAAACCCTAGTCTCAACTATCGCCCACGGGCATTTTAATCTATTCTAATATAATAAAGCGGAAGAGATTTTTTGTTTGTTTGTTTAAACGGGCTAATCTCTGGAACAGCTCAACTTTTTTCAGTCTACTTTGTAATTTTGCCGCCGCGCCGGGGCACGCAATTGTTTTCAGTGCGATTAGAATGTAAATATTATGTAATTAATCTAAGCCTGTTTTGAAAAGAGTAATTGCTGAGTTTATTGCCGGCTCTTCTCAGCAAATGCAACCTTCCGAACCGGTATTAGAGTATTAGAGTCAGACTTTTCATAAGTGCCTGCGAAGGTCTATTTGAATAAATGATTTTGAATTTTGAACTAAGTCGGATTCGAAAAATTCTTTCACTTAAGAAGCTACATTAACCCCGAGTATAATAGGCTACTGTTTAACACGGGAACGCGGATGAAAAAGCGCGAGACAGCTAGTATTTTATAATTATCAATGGAAAAAACAAAAAACCCTTTCTATATTTCTTTGAAATTCAAGTTATATTCAAAATTCCGTAGATTACAGAGCTTGTTTTACGCAGTCGGGATTTTTGTTTCTTTTAAGAGGATATGCTGGTGGCGTTTGTTCCATACAAACGTAATCCTCAGTTTCCTCTCTGGATAACATCTGGATAATGACACTAGAGCGACTTGAGCAATGATTATTCTACCATGCAATCTGTAGGAACCACTGTATGTCCTTCGGTTGTGTTTTTCTCCTTAAATTAATTACTATAAGAATTAGGAGCCTTCTAAATTCACAAGAACTTGCCATTTTTAACGCATTTATGAGACGTCCAGCGAACAAAGACGAATCAAAGACGAAAAAACATCAAAGGAAAACCGACAGACATAGCCAAAGAAATAAAAAATATTATTATTATGCTTCTTGTTTTTTTTTATCGATCCAGTTTTGGAGGAGAAAACCGGTGATTACGAATAGCGATTTCGTCTAATTTAAATAGGTATCTTAATCGGTCCAACCAAGCTGTAGTTGTCTCTATCGCCCTCGGGCGGGATAGCTCGGGCACAGCGCGACAGCAATAGATATGCCTTTTAGCCCCCACAAACAATTAATAATAATAATAATCATTTATTTTCTCCCACATATAGACAAAAGAACAAATTTTAAAATTATAACAGGTAAGTACATTTAACTGTGGGAGACAGGAGCTCAAACTAGGTTTCCCTGTGCTATGAGTCTCCTGGCTCCCCCTCTTGGTAGGGTCTAGTTATAGTTTGAATTAAACATTTTACATGAGAAAACAAAAGAATAAAAATAAGAAAAACGATAATTAATGTGCGTGTACCACACACACGCACGTGGGGGTGTGTGTGGTGTGGGGGTGTGTTGGTGTATGTGTATGTGTGGTTGTATGTGTATGTAAATATCCTGCGTATATCAAATAGAGAAACTAGGCAATTCTGGTTTCAATGTGCGAGGATGGACTCCCCGTCGATGGTGGGAGTTGCATTGGTGAAAGGTAGCCGTGGGCATCATGTCGAACAATTCTTTAGAACACTCCGGCCGGACCTGCGACTTATAAAGTTGCAGCCTTTGCCCCGATATGAAGTACTGCCTCGCTCTGTTGACCACTCCAAGCTTTTTGTATGCCAGCTTAACCATGTCCTCCAAATGACTTCGGAACAAAACGTCGCTAGAAATGTCGACGCCAAGGATCCCGATGCTTTGACTGATGTTCAAGGAAGTGTTCTGGAATTGTGGAGCCACAGACCATGGGGTTTTCTTAGCGGTGAACGGCTTGAGTCTTGGTGGGGTTGAAATTGACTAGGTTTAGTCGACCCCAATCGGAGACAAAGGCTTTCCTCCACCTCGGAACGAGGGATATTTGCACGACCCGTGTAATAAGCGTCCCCTGTACTGTTGTCCGCATAGCAATGAATGCCGTCAATAGACAGCACATCATTGACATGCAGTAAGAACAGTGTTGGGGACAGCACAGAGCCTTGCGGGGCGCCGGCATTTATGTCCATGCCATCGGAGCAGCTACCGTCGACGAGGGCTCTTATGCATCTGCTGGACAGAAAGCTGGCGACCCATTTGCATAATCCCTCGGGTAGCCCGTATGCTGGTAACATCATGAGAAGACCCCTGTGCCAGACCCGATCGAATGCCTTCGCCACATCTAGGCTCACTGCCAATGCCTCACCTTGACTCTCGATGGCATGTGACCAACTGCGCTTGAGATATGCAAGGAGGTCACCAGCTAAGCGACTGTGGCGTAAGCCATATTGTCCGTCGCTCAAAAACTCGTGATTCTCCAGGTATCTCAAAAGCTGCGTGTTGATCACACGCTCCATGACTTTGGAGAGAAGGGAGGTGATGGCGATAGGCCTGTAATCCGTCGGGTCTGATCTGTCGCCCTTTTTGAGCACTGGGTGCACATGGGCAGTCTTCCCTTCCTTTTTAGTGTAGGAAAGTGCGAAAAGTATTAGTAAATGAGTGGTTTGATAAAGTAGCACTGGGTGCACATGGGCAGTCTTCCCTTCCTTTTTAGTAGGAAAGTGCGAAAAGCATTAGTTATTAAATGTGTGGTTTGATAAAGTAGGGCTAACAACCATCGCACCTCTCGCCAAGGACGGGGAGGGGAGTCCATCCTCACGCATAGGAAAAAAAATGGTTTCATAGATAAGCTTAATTTTTTTTTTTTTTATACGACTAAGTCGGCAAACAAGCATACGGCCCACCTGATGGTAAGCGGTTACCGTAGCCATATGGACGCTTGCAACACACGAAGCATCGCTCACGCGTTACCGACCTTACTCACGCGCAGGAACACAACTTTACACAACATTAAGTTATTTGGCTGCGGTATTCTGTAAGGTGGAGGTACTTCCCCAGTCGAGTTGCTCTTTGAGCGAATAAACGCTACGCTCTACCTCTTAAAATTAAATTTAAATAAATTTGAATTAAAAAAATCGTTACACTTACAATATGGGTAATATTGTTATTTTAACGTTTTTTTAAATCGTAGACGCCGTATTAAATATAATATACCTACCCTATGTCTCCCACAGTTGAGATGAATCCAACGACACCACATGTTTAAATCCATCAAGCCGTTTAGGCTGCAGAGCGTGCCAAGACTGCCAAGGACTTACATACATTCATAACACATGTAGGTACTCGAAAAACATAACCCTCCTTCAGGGTCAGTCGAGTAAAAATCAAGAATATAATATGCGTTTGACATAATTTGTAACGTGTAAAAAAGTTTGTGATTTTTAACTGTGAATAAAAACTCACCTACATTTGAAATATTTGTTTTAATTTAAATATGTAAATAATAATGAGTTTAAGTGTGTATTAAACTGTTTAAATTTTCATACCGCGCTAGTTAACCAGTGGTGTATTAACGTAGGAGTGTAGTGTTGGAGACAAGATCCGATTTCAAGAGCAATGGGGAAATCGGGAACAATTTATTTTATTCAATTCTCACCGTCCCATCAATGGGGAGGTCATTAGGGTGGCTTTGGAGCCGACCTCTGTAGATGGAGGCTGATTGCTTTACCTCCTCCTTGACTGTTTTGATTTTTGGTGCCTCATGTATTTCTGCATTGGTGACAAACCATGGTGCACTAGATATTGTCCTCAAAATACCATTTTGTTATATTTGCATGATAGAGATACTCGAGTTGCAAGCGCTTCCCCAGAGTTGAATCACTAACATCCACGCAGGCTTGAGAATAACTTGTCATTAGGAACCTTGTAGTTGTGAGCCAATAAAACCAGTGATCAGTCCTGAATCAAAGATTCAACTTATATCGTTTTGTTTAAATGTGCTTCTTCCAAGTGAGCAGTATAGCCGAGGTATCGAAGAGATGGTAATAGTGTGGTATCGGACAGAATCGCTTTGGGGAGAATATTATTTCCCAATGTCACAGGTAGGCAGTTTCCTTTCCTCAAGTATAAGTGACATGGATGGATTTGGATGCACTTGCTTTGATACGCCATTTCTGCAGCCAGTGATCTACCTTGCAGAGGCAGGTTTGTAGAATCTTAGAAGCTGTTTCGGGGTCTGTGCTGCTGACTAGTAATGCCGGTGTTATCAGAGTAAGTTGCAATTGATAACTCTTCTGCTTCTGGGAGATCAGGAGTGTACATAGTGTACAAGACCGGTCCGAAGATAGAAGCCTGCGGTATCCCTGCTGCAACATTGTTGAATTCAGAGGTATCTCCACCTTCTCGCACTTGGAAGATACGCTCAGAAAGGTATGAAAACATCAACAGTTAGTAGCTGTGTGGCATGAAAGTTCTAATTTTGGAGAGTAAGCTTTTGTGCCAAACTCTTTCGAAAGCCTGTTGGATGTCCACGATGTCAACCGAACAATACTCCTTTGTTTCTAAAGAATTCCTCATATTTTCACATACACGATGCACTTGTTCGACCGTTGAGTGGTGGGGTAAAACCAAATTGATGTCTGGGAATGACTTCATTGTTAGCCAGTATTGGTGCTATTCTACCTAGGAGAATCTTCTCAAAAACTTTAGACATGATAGGTTGTTAAACAATTTATTTTAGATTGTGAGTAACATTATGTTTATTCGAAATTTCTTGCGACATAATAGAGTATTTAGACTTAATTAACTGTCAAATGTTCATTTTAAGTAACTTCCTACTTAGATGTTAAGAACCTTAATGTAGATAAATAAATAAAAATACATACCGATGCAATGTGGGAAGTCCGTGTCACAATCTTCATAACCAGTATTGCTCAGAGAAACATTCAAAGACTCTGGAATTGCTTGAGTTCCATGAATAAATAATAGCCCAGCAACTGGTTTATGAATTGAATGTACTTCATGAGTCTGTATCTAAAACAAATAAAAAATATATGATAATATAATATATTACCAAGACTGTAAGATGCTGTTGTGCAATGGTTTAAGAATTCTTGTAGATTATTTACTATTAAACTTTGGGCTACTTACCACTTCATCAACATCCATGTGTACCAAATTTTCTTCATTTGGATTTTCTTCTTTTTGAATGACTAAAGGCTGATTCGCAACTTCTCTTTCATTGTTGTCCGGCTCTATGACCATTTTTTGAACAACATGATCAATTTGCAAAGGTTTTTGAGCCTTCGGGTCAAAAAATTTGGATATTACAATTTTATCTTTATCATTATTTTCCTGCAAACGACTGATATTATGAATTACGCTTGTTATTAAGTCTCTAAAATTAGGCACGATAAAAATATTTTTAAGAAAATCGAACTCGGGACTTGAAAATAAATAAATGGTTTATTTTTATGGAAATCGGCTTTTAAATTATAAAATTTTATCCATTCTCTTAAAGTAAAAATGCGAAAGTAACTCTGTCGGTCTGTTTGTTTGTTCTTTTCATGACTAAATCGCTGAAACGATAGCGATGAAATCCGGCGGTGAATCCCCCGCGGTTTTACCCGCGTGGGACTGCTAGTACATTATAAACAGGTAGACTAATAGTAATTTACCATTTGTATTAAATTGTTTTTCGCATAAACGAATTGGGGTGACAAATCCAAGTTATGTTTCTTTATTATCATATCCTTAATTTTTCCGAAACTCTCATCACTTGCTTCACTAACGTCAAGCTTGCTACAAATGCTCTCGTTAGCGTCATTTGCTTCGTTTGCTACATTGATTGACTGTGATGAAGGCAAGTCAAATGAAACTTTCTTCATTATTGCTCCTTCTTGAGAGCTCTAAGGAAATAATGATGTTACAGAATGATGTTCACTCTCCATGTGCCATATTTATGTATACATCCTTAAAGGACGCCTTTACAAAATTGATAGGTAGCAAATCGCACTACTATATCTGCAATTCCCACACGCACACACATGCACGGCCAAGCTGCGTTAATAAGAGGGAATCAACCTGATTTGATACTTTAACAATTTTTTTTTATATTTTTTTTATTTATTAAACATTTTTAAAACGCTATTATTAGCTTCACATGTATAAAACTAACTTTGCTAGTGTATGTAGTTCGGATGACAATACAATAATTTGGTACCATCGAGCTGATCTGATAGGTAGGCACTGGAACTCCATGACAGAATAACGTATGTTAGCCGTGTTTCGACTTATAAAATCGTCTTGAGATTTACTTTTGACATATAATGTGGTTTTCAGTAAGTCTGATGATGGAGTAGGAGAGAAGGCACTGGAACTTCATAGTGAAGCAACGTATCAAAGCCATTGTCATACGACGAACTTTAATCATATATAGTGTTCAGGATCTGATGATGAGGCAAAGGAACTCCATAGCGAAGCAACATATACTAGCCGTGTTTGGGGTTGTTGGTATTGTCTTGAGATTCATTTTGACGATATATAGTTTTCAAGGTCTGATTATGGAGTAGGTATTAGAACTTCATAGCCGAGCAACGTATCCTAGCCGTATTTGGGGTTGTTGGCTTTGTTATGAGATGAACTTTGACCATATGCTTTTCGGCGTCTGATGATGGAGTAGGAGGGCAGGCAGGCACTGGAACTCCTTAGTGATAATGTAATGTGTAAGTAATATTTGTGATTATAAATGTGATGTGATGTATTATATTTTGTGATCTCGCATTGTATAGGATTTCCGTACAATGGGAGGTCAGCTTATACTAGAAATGTATAGCTTGATCGGTTGCCGTGTGTAGGTACTCTTTTCAAAGATTTTCATAATTCAAAATAAGAACGGTGCTTCAAATTCTACTGTGTACATATTTTTGTAGCAAGAGGAGTAAACATATATAAATGTATCTTTGAACGTAAACATTGAAGTGCACTCAAGGATGTAGACATAAATATGGCACATGGAGAGGGAACATCATTCTGTAACGTGTTATGTAAACGTATTAATGTCACAATGTTCGCCAACATCTATGGAGTGAAATAGCGTATACCTGGCACATTGTGTGAAAAGAAAACATAAAACTGTCATATATCATGTGAACATGTATTTATCACATTATATGGTTAGTTATTTTAATGGATACATATTTTTGTAACTTTCAAATGTATACATTATCTGTGACCTCGACTGTACAAAATGCTTTCACAAAGTTTCTCGAATCTAGATCACCAGAGTTCTATCGCAAAGGCATAAATGACCTTCCTATTAGATGGCAGCAATTTATATATAATAATGGTAATTATTTTGATTAAATAAATATGTTAAATTAAAAAAAAACTAACTTCAACTTTTCAGTACAAATCGGCAATTTCATACTTTAACCCCTAATATTACGCCGTGAGACGCCCCCTCTCGTCTGTCTGTCATAGGGCTGGTATGTTAACCGTTATACTTACATATAAGTGGCCAGATGTTCACGGAAAACATGGCCTTTGTTATGGCAAATAGACGATGCAATTATGAAGAGAAGATTGAAGAATTGGATAAACCGATTGCGATAAAACAAAAGTCATATGTTAGTTACACTGAGTCTTTAGCAAAAAATCATCGCATTCGGCATATTTTTTTCGTAATGCACAGTGCACAGACAAAATTTTATATTTCTAGTTTACTTACAGAAAAGCTATGGCTACCGATTTATTATAGGTATGTATAAGTTATAGACAAGTTATAAGATACCTGTTTAATTATTTCTGGTTTTCTCGTCATTTGCTCTACTATATCTTGTTGTAATTCACCCCATGTCCGATCCTATTTGAAATATTAAAAAAATAGCAGATGAAAATATCGAATCTGCACAGTCATACTCAAAATTCAAAATCATTTATTCAAATAGAACACAGCAGGCACTTTTTTTTTTTTTATGTATACCTCTTAGGTGGCAAACATGCATACGGCCCGCCTGATGGTAAGCGGTTACCGTAGCCTATGGACGCTTGCAACACCAGGGGTATCACGCGCACGTTGCCGACCCTGCAGAAATCTCTTCACACCCCTTTTGCACTTATAAGAAGTCTGACTCTAATACCGGTTCGGAAGGTTGCATTTGCTGAGAAGAGCCGGCAATAATCTCAGCAATTACTCTTTTCAAAACATGCTTAGATTCATTATTTCATTATTGGATTTAATTTGAATAAATAAAAAAAAATACATAAAATTTACATTCTAATCTCACTGACAACATTTGCGTGCCCCAGCGCGGCGGCGCCGCGGCGGCAAAACTACAAAGTAGACTGAATCTATATTTAATAAGGAAATACATGGCAAACTTACGCAGACCAGCCCCCACAAGCAGCACCTGTTCACAAGTACCTAGGTATGATATGACGCATACACTTACCATGGATGAATCTAGGAACTGTGTAGGTGGCATAATGTTATTTGAGCAGGTTAAGTCTATCTCCTCTATCTCATCACTTTCTATAGGCTCATTTATCTAACAAAATAACGATACAATTATAGCACCACAAGCATAGACGTATACTAAAACCACAAGTATAACAATTTATATGAATTATCAAATCTGATACAACCTTTGTCTCACATTGTTTAGAATTCCTATGAATATTTTTTTCGTCTTTTGTAATCGTAGATACTGTTTGTAGTTTTTCAGGATTCACTTTTGATACTATATTATAAACATCATTTTTATCAATCTTGATGTCTTCTAAAATATTTATGAGTTTTCTTTTAGATAAATTTAGTGTTTTATTGCCTTCAAAAATATTTGAACTATTGAAACATGAAGGAATATAGTCAATAGTTTTCTCCTCGCCATATTTTTTGTCGATTTTGTCTGAATATGTAATTGAATCAAATATATATGCTGGGTTATTGACAATTACATCTTTCTTTATCTAAATCTGAAACATTGACAAAAACTCAGAAATTCGACTTTTAAATACAATATGGCATTCGAACACTAGTTACATTACCTGATTCAACCTTACACTTATATCATCAAGATCTATATTAACAAGTTGTAATTTTGGCATCTGTAATATAAAAAATAATAAATATATTTTATTATAACAAACTTAATGCAACTTATTACAAAACATGGTTTAAAGGAAAACCAGGTTTTAAAATAGCCTCGTCCCTTTTTATTATATGACGTTAGAAAGTGACCAAATGACAGGAAACCTGGCTTTACTTTAAACCATGTTTTGTAATAAGGGGGTTTATGTCTGTAAAGTTTTTTTGTACGCACCATAAGGATGTCATTAAGTTCTTCATTATCATCTGCTAATGGAGTATTTTTGGTATGCTCACTTGCTGGTAAAAGTTCTTTATCTAATGATAATATTTTCAAACACTTGTTACTGGAATTAGCCTTTTCCTTTATAAGTGGATCTATTTCTTTCTCCATTTCATTAATGGCTGCAGATCTTTCATTTATTATTTTGACACTGTTTGGCATTTCATAAACTATGAATTCTGCATATTCAACTATGCGTTTTCTATCAATTTTTAAAGTATGATTCCTCTTTATTTGAATTTCTTTAAAGAGAGTTTCAGCTTTATTTTCAAGAAGTATTAGGCCACTCTCTATTCCCTTCATTTTTTCAACGTTTTCAAGCATGAGCTGAATATACGGCAAATTCTCAAACCTATTCTTAGCTTCTAGCCACATGTCTTCATATTTCTTTTCGCCAGATTGAACGCCTTCTATAATGTCTTGTTTATTTTCCATGGCCAGTAACAAGTCTTTTTTCAGTTGGATATTACCTAATTTAATGGTTTCTTGAGCAATTTGCAAGCTGGAATAGTTTAGGAATATAATGATAAATGTTTCGTTGAAGTTAGTGTTTTTTTAATTTTAATAATTCCGATAAACATGATCATTAAGTGTTGAATTAACATATCATGTATCTTGATATATGTATTATTAATTATACTTTACTATTCTCTCTTCTGCTTTTATATTAATAAGTTTCTAAAGCCCGTTACACATTATAAAACACAAAATAAATGATAGATAAGAAAAATGTCTTGTCTGGTTGATCGTCCTCCTCATCAGTATGTAATATATTAATAAGTTTCTAAAGCCCGTTACACATTATAAAACACAAAATAAATGTTAGATAAGAAAAATGTCTTGTCTGGTTGATCGTCCTCCTCATCAGTATGTAACCATAGAAGCCACGCGCCCTCATCGGGGTAGTTCGGGAAATGTCGGCACGTTTTCGGTACACAGTTCAAAAAAATATTTTCAATTGGTTATAACTTTTTAAGAACAACGAAAAAAATAAAACTAAAAATAGTTTTGTATGATAACTTAATATATGATCTTTCGATTTATGACAAAAAAAACACTTCAAATTCCCAATTGTCATAACTCCATTGGTAGCACTTGGTGTATTCTATCCACAGATTTCGGTATACTATACCCGTCCAAAATCACACATACTTATTCTGTGAAAATTTCAACTGTATACCTAACTACCTATTACGGTTCATGAAATACAGCCCACTGACAGACAGACGGATAAATTCAAATTCAAAAAGCATTATTAAATTGAGGCCCTGATAAGGCACTTATGAACGTTAACAAATGACTACACCGGTTACAAATACAACTTGGACGCTTTGAACAAATGGACAGACAGCGGAGGCTAAGTAATAGGGTCCCGTTGGCAACCCTAGGGTACTTACTACGTACCTACTTAATCCTAAAAAGTGTTATGGTGCGTCCATGCTTGGCGAACCGAGCACGAGCCGAACCTCGAACGAGCACACTGCGAGTCTTAGCGTAGCGTTATATTCTCTTTGACTGCGAGCACGATTCGCGTAGCGTGGACGGGCTTGCGAGCCTCGACGAGCGCGATTGTCAGTTTTTTCACGAACAAAGGGATTCGTATCGTGCTCGTTGTAGGCTCGTTCGTGGCTCGGCTCGTGCTCGATTCGCGTAGCATGGACGCACCATTAGGTAGTAGGTGTTCCCCTGCCTGTCGTAAAAGGTGACTAAACGGGGCCTTTGGGGTCGTGGGCAATCAGAGCGGGGGCTCTGTTCGCCCAGAAGCGACCCCAAGGAGAACGATGAGTCGATGTGGTCACGACTCATCGTGCGATAGCACAGGGTGCTGGGGGGAGGTATAACACTTCCCCCGGGACGAGCTACCTAAGCGCCGCGCGTGGAGGGGTGAGCAGGTACGCGTTCAACACGAGAGCCCGCCCCCCTCTACAGCGCAGATGGCGACCACCGTGGGATTTTACCCGGTACAAGTCCGGCATAACCTGGCCGCTATCCCCGAGGCGGTCGGGTATCCTATGAGGATTTCCCCAAGAAAAAAAAAAAAAAAGGTAACTACCTAATATATTGTAATAGGTACGAGTAGTGGTGAGCACAGATAGGCAGTAGTGGGGGCAAGCTCGCGCATGTTCACTTTTGGCAAAATCACAGTATCCAAATGACACGCAAGAATCCAATAGACGACTAGCATCGACTGACAAACCAATCGTGTGCAGCTCGGCGCTCCCCCCTTCTTCATTCCGCCAAACAGATCGAAAAATTAACTACTGCCACAGAGGATATAGTACCTAATCTGTGCTACTGCTACTGCGCAGGTGTCAATCTGTGCTCACAGACCACTATAGGGGATATATACTACGCGATTTACAACAGAATCGGCACTATTTTTACCCGACTGACCCGGAAGGAGGGTTATGTTTTTTAAATATTTACCTGTTTAACTCCTGTTCCGCCTGTTTAATTACAGCCAATAAGTTTATATTGGCGCTGCTTATAAAGCTACAGACTTCTTTACCGCGATCCGATTGTTTTCTTAATTTAACGACCAGACATTTTTGAGCTAAAATGTATTAGTTGCATATTATTTGTTTGTTTTTTTTTTAATTACTCAATAACTCTAAATAATAAAATGTAGGTACGTGAAATAATAGGCAGCTACACGAATTTTCCAGCTTAATTTCCCACCCACAGATTACAGAATAATTCAGATGGAGCGCGCGGAACACGAAAGTGAAGCCAAAAAAGCAAATACAAATTGAAAATCTGATACCTGGTATTCGTTTTCCAGTTTGTATTTGCATTGTTTAACCACAGTTTCTTAATAAAGGAGTGTTTTTTGTTACATAAAGTTTGTTAGACAAAGCAAATACACATTCAAAAGCGAATACCAGGTACGTGTTTTTCAATTTGTATTTGCTTTTTTGGCCTCACTCCCGTGTTCCGCGCGCTCCATCTGAATTATTCTGTAATCTGTGTTCCCACCTACCTTTAATACATTGAGTTGAAAGTATAACTTTAATCTGCGACTCATCTACTTCAGTGCTTATTTTCTCCAATGCTTGCACGTCGTTTGATTCAGCCATTATTTTCAATCAAAGTAATATTTTTTTTATTTTAGAGCGGCAAAAAGATGGTAGGTACTTATTAGTTTTTCATCCATAATATGATAGGCAAGTGTCATTCAACCATACAGCCTTCATACAGCCTTTACATACCTGTACCCCAAGTGTAAAAAAATACGTTTGTAAACGCTTACTAATTAGTTTGTGTTTACTCTGTACGTTTACTATACTTCACTATTAAGTAGATAGGAATTGGCACAGCGCCTCTAGCGGAATACAAATGGTACTAATTTCTCCCATACAAAAGAACCATGGCGAGATCCATACATTGATTTGTACAAAAAAATATAACATTTTAGAGGGTTTTGAATCACTTCCAATGTTGAGATTACATTACCAGCAACATATTAATGTAGGTACATGAAATATTTTATAAACCCCGCAAAACAGAACAACATCATAATGGTTCTAAAAATATTTTAAATGGCTCAAGTTATTCCTTAGGCACCAAGGATCAATTATAACTTCATTGTAACGTCTCTAAAAATCATTATTTTTTGTACAAATCTCGCTATGATCCTTTATAGTTAACGCAAACGCATTAGTAAGCGTTTATTAACGTCAATTCTTTACACTCGGGATGCTGTGTATAATTTTCCATTAGATTGTAATTTAATATGAATAACAGCGATGGTTGAATGGATGTAGTTGAGATGTGTTTTCATTCAAATAATATCCGAAAAAAGCACGCTCGAGCTCGGATTATTTGTAAGAAAACAAATCTCTTATTTCTCCGCCTTTGTCAACTTTGATAGATCCCGGGCCTATTTCTGGGACCAAACAGATCTTCGCTAGATGCTCTATTTCTTGAAACGAACGGCCTATCTTCCATACCCTCATAAGTCATAACATTTTTTTACCAGGGACCGACAAAATCTGACGTTTAGCCGAGACTCAAAATCCAAATCCGTAATGGTCGCCTGCCAGGAGCAGAGTGACGCAAATGAGCGCCCCATATTTATCTGGGATGATCTAGCTATTAGGAGAAAAGGCGATGATAGCTGATAACAGATGGTAGTGTAGTGATGTCTCCGGGTTTGAAGAACATTTGTGTCTTTATGTAAATATTATCGACTCGGCATTTGAAATAAAACAAGCATTAATACCTAAAATTTATTTAACAAAATAGTGTCATTACAGTTATTCAAAATAACAGACAAATGATAATTTGCAATACAACCTAGCATCCTAATTAAACCAGGTACTTTTCATATCCCACTAATAAAAAAACATAAAAGTATGAAGGACAAACAATTACGAATGCACCACGTAGGAATGTTGGCTAGTGCTGGTCACATTTATAACACATTCGCGATTCATGTGCAAAACTAGCCGTTAACACTGACCCACTTGTGAATACTCACGTCATCACAATTTATGAATAAAGCGTCTAGTTTTTATTCTTTACTTACTAAGATATAGACAATTACGAACCGGCATCACGTGCCAATTTAACCCTATTCACAAGGACAATCCTCCCTGAACTCTGGCAACTACAACTTGTTTAATACTGTTATTGTAATTATAATTAAAATTGCTTTCGTCAACTGTCGCAGATTTTTTATTATAATACATTTACACACATCATTTGCTACATATTAGTAATTTGCTCTGAAACCACACAAATGCTGTCATTTCAATACATAGCTGGCTAGATAATTTTCAAGTCAAAATTTTCTGATACTACACAAGAAACATCTGTTCTCCGATCTATATTGTTATATTATAACTTTGGCTTTGTATTAGTCCGGGATTAATTCTGTAGATATGCAAACAAAGGTATGCATTAAAAAAGTAGTGGGATCTGAATTCAGAACATAAATATATTAAATTATGTTGATATAAAGAGCACAGGCAGCCAATGTGCTCGTAATAAGCAACCAATAAATACAGCTAATACAATTTTAATAATACTCTTTTTCAATGACAGGGAATGTCTACTGAATTAACGAACTCACATTTATACCAGTCCATCGCGTAAATTAAAAGCAACAGATCAAACTAGGATAACAACTCAAAAGCACGACAATCTGGAATAACTTAACAGTAATACTTAACCATACAGATTTTTAAGAATATCTACTGGGTCCCACTTTAAAATTATAACAATTTTTACATTAAATTAACGTATGTAGTTTGTACCGCCAACATTCACTAAGTGCAAAGGTCGCCGTGCGATCAAAAGAGAATATCACGTCTCGTCCTATCGTCCACCTACACACTCTCTACATAAACGCCCGGTGGCCGATATATAATTTTTACTCTCAATAAAGTTACATCAGTCGAACAGTTTATAATTTTCAGGAAAATAGTTTCATTTTAAATACACATCGAGAGTCACCGTCGTCGGCGAACCAACACGACCCGCCGAAAGGCACCCGCCGAGCGAGCCGAGTGAGCCGAGCGAGCCCCGCGAAGCGGCCACGGCCCTCGTCGAGCTCGGCCGCGACCGACTCGATATTTTACATTTTTTCTACAAAAAGGACGCACGGCCAGCGCCTCATTAACTGTAGGGCTGCGGCGCCGCCGGCAGGATCTCCGTAAGAAGCCGCTTGAGGCTGTCGATACCGGTCAGGAAGCCGCAGTCGGGGCCGTGGTGCGGCGCCGCCGTCGCCAGCGGGGACTCGGCCGCCGCGCCCGCCAGCGCCGTGTGCGCGAAGTCGATCATGCGGATGTCGACGCGGTCGCGGGGCTCCGGAGCCGCGGGCCCCGGCACGGGCGCGGCCGCCGGCGCCGGCGCGGGGGGCGCCAGCGCGGGGCTCCACACGGGACGGGTGCGCGCGCGCTTGCTGGCCTCCGCCTCCGCCTCGGCCGCCGCCGCCGCCGCCGCCGCGCCGCCCGCCTCGAGCGAGCCCTCGCCGCGCCACGACTCGCTGCTGGTGGAGGAGTAAGCCATCCAGCTGTCGGCCGAGTCGGGGCTGGGAGGGTGGCGGCGCGGCGAGTGGGAGTGCGAGTGCGAGGCGAGCTCGCCCTCCTCGTAGCCGCCCATGGTCTCCTCGCAGTGCGGGCGGAAGGGCGAGCGCGCGGCAGGCGCCGAGTGGGCGTCGGACGAGATCTCCGAGTGCAGCGTCGACATGTCGAAGTGGCTCGGCTCCGGCGGTAGGTCGGCGGAGCTGCTGGACGCGTCGGCGTCGTACTCGCTCGCCGCCGCCGTCACCGCCTCCGCCGGGCTCGTCGACGGACTGGAAAGGTCGCCTTCGTACACTATCAGTAGCGAACTGAAAATCGATAAATGTACATTAGAAATGTAAGTAGGACAGACCCGTAACAAAGGTAATGTCTGTCTCTAGTCTGATATAACAAAAATAGTAGGTAACATAGAGAAGATGAGTAGGTACCATGAGTAGAATCTGTAGTTGGTCTGCTTGGCGATGGCGCGGCGCAGCGCGTCGAGGTCGCGCAGTACGCGGCGCACGACGCGCGCGCGGCTCGGGTCTCCGCCGGCCGCGAAGAAGTCCCGTAGCGCCTCGCGCAGGCCGCTCTCGCTGAGCGCGCGCCCCCAGTACTTATCGCGACGTATACACGCGCCCGTCTCTGGCACAAACACCTACAACCAATTTATGATTAAGTTTAAGTTACCGCAGGAGTTGCACATCGAGAACTCGTAACTATAGATTCAAAGTGACGAGAAAACTTCGATAGTGCCATGTATATTGTGTGGTGTCATATTGCATTTCATTCATTGTTACGATGGCGCGTTTCGTATTACTTTCATGCTGACTCAAATCACTCGTAGCGCTGTTATTATAAACACTACAAAGCTTATTTTGTCCTTACAATCTAGTGTTTAATATTATTTTATTTATTTACTCTTAGGAAGATTTACAGCTTAATTTCTACGATAAATTAAACATATTGATTGTCCTATGCCATTTATAAATCTCCACCTATATAAAAGATATATCTATGTACCTACCAATATTTTTATGCAAACAAGTTAGTTGTTAGAAAACAGACTATAAACAACTAAGAATTACATGAAAACAGTTCAATATAATATCAAAAGCTGCTAGTTTTCCATAAAAATAAAATAATATTGGCTTATAGCTATGCATTTGGTATCCTTTCAAAAAGTCATCTTAAATGTTTGCAAAGTTTGTTTTAAACATATTTACTTTTTAGGGTTCGATTCGGTTTTATTACCGATATAATAACAAATAATAAAAATGAAATAATATTAAAATGTAAGGGGGTATCCATACAAGAAGCGTATTTTTATCTGCGTTTTTTTTATTGCGCATACTATTAATTTTATAGCAATGTTGAGTAAGTTAATATTATTATTATTACTGTACGGAACCCTCCGTGTGCGAGTCCGACTCTAATTTGGCCGGTTTTTATCTCTTAAATGGTACTAATCAGGGTTGTTGCTGATGCAGGTTTTTTTAATATCAGCGGATGCTGATGCTGATTTTTTTAAAATTAATAATAAGAGGTAGAGGTATCTGAATCACCCCCATATATATTCGGCGATTTTTCGTAGTTTTCGATAGAGTAGTTACAATATTATAAACAAAATTCTGACTTTTTTGACCTAACAAAACATTTTTGACCATACTGACTTGAATAATTGAGATACATGTGTGATTTATTTTTCTAAATCAGCTTAATAGTGAACCGTAATAATCATTCGCTATCATATGTGTAACCATGACTTTTTTTTTATTGAATAGTTACAAATTTCTAATCCTGAATGTTTCCTGATTTATTTAAAAATAAATTACACTTTTTCACTTTTTTTTTCTATTCTAAACATATGTTTATAATTCATTCCCGAAGATCACTATTCAACTAATTGAGAAAAAAATGGCATGTATCTCGGCTATTAACGTCACTACACTATGATCAAAAATAATAATGACAGAAAAATGGAACCCAATTCTCGCGTCCTTTAAAATAACCTTCGAATCGAACTTACGGTTCGAGTCCTCTTCGACTGTTTTTTTTTTTTATACTACTAAGTCGGTAAACAAGCATACGGCCCGCCTGATGGTAAGCGGTTACCGTAGCCATATGGACGCTTGCAACACAAAAAGCATTGCTCACGCGTTACCGACCTTTCCCCCCTCCCCTATGAGCTCTGACGACCTTACTCACGCGCAGGAACACAACTTTACACAACATAAAGTTATTTGGCTGCGGTATTCTGTAAGGTGCAGGTACTTCCCCAGTCGAGCTGCTCTTTGAGCGAATAAAGGCTATGCTATACCTCTCTCAAAAAAATCGAGGGGCGGAGTCAATTCTAACAGTCCCTACCAATCAAAGCTTTAGTTGACTAGTTTTCCTTCTAAATTTGCCGGTCTCGAAATTGTCAGAATAACGTAACGTGATTTACACTCGATAACAGTTCGATTTCGTTCTTTATTCGATTGAGCGATCATTTTCGATTGGGTGAGAATTGGCTCCATAGTCTTAACTCGAAAACTACAAAAAATCGAACAACGTACATGTGGCGTTCGGGTATTTCTTAGAGTGCTTTACCTCTGAACTTCGGATTGACACTGATTCTTGGGATTCCCTATATAGACAGGGAGATACTGGCACAAATTTCCTGGTCATTTGTACCAGTATGGCGATCCTTCAGGGGTCTAATTACGTAATGACGAAAAGGAAAATGATAGTCATAGCGCTGGTACCGGCGGCCCAATCGCGTAGGTGCGATTAATGCCTTAATCGCACCTTTGCGGTGGTATGGCGGCCATTTGGAATGAAGATCACACGCCGAGAGATAGATGGCGTTGCGCCACATTATCCTGCATCGCACATACAAGCCCACTAAATCCTGCATCGCGCTTGCAAAGATTTCTCAGCGATCTGCATATATACAACTGTCCAACATGTACAGTTGGATCGCGGTCCCCAGGCACGATGACCCAGCCTAGCGGAAGATCTTCCCTTTTCAATGGAGGTGTCATCCACCTTGCACCTCCATAGTGGTGAGTGGTGACCCCGACGTGATGGAACAGGAATAATTTCCAACCCTTCCAATCACTGAACATGCGGTAACATCCTTCTGAGCAGCTTCCAAGCTCATCACTCCCACCAGCAAGCAGTCACACAGCAAGCCAGCTTCGCTTTTCGGAAGTTCTTCCCTATTCAATCACCTGCTGTGTGACTGCTTGCTGGTGGGAGTGATGAGCTTGGAAGCTTCATCAACCTTGCACCTCCATATAGGTATATAAATCATAATATTACCTGCATGCCGCAGAGCCTGACCCCGAGGGTGGCGGAGGTGCTGGCGGCGCACTTGGCGATCTGCTTGGTGCGCTTCTCAGCGCTGGCGTCGTCGCCGTGCTGCCGCGTGCCCATCTTCAGGTCCAGTACGCACGGTCGCCGGTATGACGACGTTATGTTTTCCATCATCAGGAAATCTGGTAACAATCATTAGGTTTCTGTTCAAAAAGAATCGAATCAGTTCCCTTCTAGGCTTTGTACCCTGTGAGATTGATGTCAAACATGCCTATGCTTAGTTTGACATGTTTTCTTAAAAGACACTACTTCCCTATGATGTCATTATCTCTGTGCAAGTTCAAATTGAATCAGCCGGAAGGAAATCATAAAAGCAATGTCTCTGCCACTTCACATCGTCCTTGTCATATTACTATAATTACCTACCTACATTAACATGAGATAAGAAGCAAGCGTTTAAACTTATACTTACATTGTTTATTTGAATTGTCCATGTGTGCAATGCTCTTGAGCACTTCGCTCGCATTGCCATTTCGGTGAACTTTAAATCTGCAAAAGGAAAATTGCTCTCTATAGAATAATCCACGAGGATGCGCAACAGACTACGACCGACAATTTATAGAGGAGCTAATTGAAACACAGAGTTGTTGTTATCTGTTATATTGTTACATTGCAATCAAATTATATCATTACCACGACTCCACGACGCAAGTCATCGGAGGCTCGCTGAGTGAATGGGTCGTGCATCGCTCACGCGTTAGTGGGATAGTCATGTAAGTATTGCGATGGTATGAATTAATGGCGACGTCGGGTGCCGGTCCGGCGTACGTCAAAGCTTCTGAAATATGATAAAGGACACATGACAAGTGTCGAGGAGTGTCATGTCAGAGCCGCGGCCTTGCCGGGAGATGCCGCCCGGCGCGGATACGCACTTGAACACGTCGTCGCGCTTGCGCTTGCCGCCCAGCGACTGCTTGCGTCCGTTCTCCTCGCGGAAACATGGCGAGTACCGCTTGTCCAATTTCGTGCTTCCCGTGTTTGATGCCTGCATCACGCCTGAAACAAACAGCCTCACCATCACTCATTGTATCCTCACACACTCCATTAAAGTTCCAACACTATTTATTTATTATATTGTATCACATCTATATCTTTAATCAATCTTTACTTTGTTTCAGAAAAACTATTGAGAAACAAATTGTATTAATTAAAAATTAAGAATGTCGATTTATTCACTTTTGTAGATGAATGGGAAATGTAAAACGATGAACTATAGAAAACACCGACAGACCATATCCTTGTCTGGCGACAGGGGAGTTTGGCGAGAGATCTGATGAATTTATGTCGTTCAATATTTACGTTGTAAATTCAATCAACAGTAACTAGTACTATAGTGCAAGTTGGCAGCGTTATTTAGATGAGGAAGTAAAGTTATAAAGGTTATATATTTTTTAAAGGGTTTGTATATCTTTTGTATCGTGTCTCGTGTGTATGTGTAGCTGTAATTTTAAGATGTTTAGCGAGTCAAACAGATTATGTAAATGGGTTTTAATCCAATGCATGTTTGCTTCATAATAATGAATAATTTTATATGGTCTCGTGGGTGTGTGTCGTATGATGTGAATGTAGTTTTTAAGTAAAGGTTTACAAACCCAAAATGTAAAATTACCGCTAGGGCGCTATTAGTGGCGGTTGTGTGTTGCGCCGCCGGCGTCGCTCCGCCCGCCGCAGCGCCGCAGCCCTTGCGACAACAAGGAAACTAATATTGTGTTCCTCACCCCAGCCCGCTCCCGCTCCCGCAACCGCACCCGCTCGCGCTCTCGCACTCAAACCCGCCCTCCGCGTTGTGCCCTCCCACCCTAGTACGGTACGAGGCACGCCATCAACCTCTACTACAAGTATTATCTAGGCGTTTCCTGCCCTGTTACTGAACTTTTACTTGTGTTAGACCGTCACATTCGTTAAACATCCAAAACTCTCTAAATTGCATATTTAATGAAGACCTCAAAAATATATAATTAAATTACTTACTTGAGATATTTATGACTTCTAAAAAGGCGGAAGGGACAAGCTTCATTTAAGAAAATACAGTTCGTATATACTTAGGGTCTCACCACATACACCGACATGGAATCGGCGTAAGCTGTCGAAAAAAGCATTATACAAACGGCATGAGGGTGTTAAGAGGATATGCTGGTGGCGTTTGTTCCATACAAACGTAATCATCAGTTTCCTCTCTGGATAATGACAATAGAGCAATGATTATTTTAACATGCAATCTGTAAGTACCACTGTATATTCCTCGGTTGTGTTTTTGTCCATAAATTAATTATTATAAGAATTAGGAGCCTTCTAAAATCACAAAAACTCAACATTTTTAACGCACTTATCAGACGTCCAGCGAATAAAAACGAATATAATAAAACAAAGGAAAACCGAATGACATAGCCAAAGCCCTTCTTATTATGTTTCTTGTTTTTTTTATTTTTATTGATCCAGTTTTGGAGGTGAAAACCTGGGGTTACGAAATAGCGATTTCGTCTAATTTAAATAGGTAGGTATAATCGGTCCAAGCTGTAGTTGTCTCTATCGCCCTCGGACGGGAAAGCTCGGGCACAGCGTGACAGCAATAGATATGTTAAAGACCAAATTTTCAAATTTGTTGCAGCCATCGTTTACACCCTTATCTTGTTGGCATGCTCGGCGTAAGCCGAATCCACGTTGATTGATGTGGTGACACCCTTAGACTGAGTTAGTCTAGCAAACTAATTGCAGGCGGATATGTTTTCCTTACAAAAGGACTTGCTCAAGTTCAAACACGGTAATAAAAGTATAGCAACAAAAGTGGTCAGGAAATGCTAATTTTGTCAGGCGCATAAGAAGTCCACCGATAAATTTTAATCCTTCCTCGATTGTGGTCTGACTTTTAATGTCCAGATTTTATAGTACATCCGGCGTTCTCAACAAAAGTAAAAGATCATATTTTGTGCACAACATTACGCAATACGGATTGAAGTACTCTTCATAATTTGTATTTTTACTTTGTGAGTAAACTAATCATAATAGGCATCTATAAAATGTCAAGTTATTGTGCACTAATTTGTCTGGTCCTTTTTTTTATGTAAATCTTTCCCATAAATCTCACCTACTTACGTGACATTTTTATCACACATAGGTATGTGTAATTTTATTTTATTCCTATTAATTCCGATAAATTAACCCCCAAGTCTTAAGTGTTATCTTCTACATATCAGTTCGTAGAAAAACAGCAAAAATATAATGTGTACTTACCACGTTTATAGAAAGTACAGATAATGTCCTATTACCTTATAATTACGAAGTTTTTTTTTAATACGGCAGTTTCTTTCAATATTCCATTGTGAATATATTAGATAATAATACATCAATGTTACTTCAAGAGTTTATAAAAATATATTGTATAACATAAGTAGCTACCTACTCTTCACAGAGAAAATAATACGACAAAATCAATTAATTAAGGTAAAATTAAATATAACATAGATTTCTGGTTGCGGTCGGCGGGTTTGTTCAGAACAACATGCACACTTCTCTCTCACATTT
Organism: Achlya flavicornis; assembly: GCA_947623365.1. Classification (NCBI taxonomy): domain Eukaryota; kingdom Metazoa; phylum Arthropoda; class Insecta; order Lepidoptera; family Drepanidae; genus Achlya; species Achlya flavicornis. The sequence continues at coordinate 11,388,640 of OX392467.1, forward strand.
ATTTGAACGTAATTTCAAATTATGGATTAGATAAAATGAGCAGTAAGGAATGCCGATTTTCACTATTAATATTTTTCATTATTCATATGTTATTTTAAATCAATATTTATCGAATCACCGATTATATAACCGTCGCAGATGACACAAGCGATTAAAATAAAATAAAACATCACAAATATAACACACAAAACGCGATAATTATACGAAATTTCGAAATAGCAATTAGTTACATCAACACAGAATTGCGTATTATATTGTGACATATATTATTGCAAGGGTGAGGAAATAGACCCATAAGATAGTTACATTTCGTAAAATCAATTTATCTTCAAAACCGATATCTCCTTAATGCTCCAAAATGCAATAACATCAAACAACATAATTCGGTACAATATGTAAATAATATCAACTCATTTGAATATCATATCAAAGAAAATAATGTAAGATGCAATGAATGATTATGACGCATTCAGCGAAATCGTAAAAGCGTACTGGACATGTTGATTCAATTCTAACAGGTGACAAAATTTGATGCTCACCTTTGTATCTAGGAACAAAGTTTTGGATGTCTTCAGGAATGTTCTGGTAGAAATGCAACTCCCGTATATTGAGAGGCTTGATAACAGTACTGTCGTTGAGCACCAATAGTCTAGTGTGCCCCCCCACCTGGCAACAGAAAGTAATAATTAGCGGACTCATCATTATACCAAGCAATTTTCTACACGCACAGCGTTCCCTCTACCTACACGGAACTCTCATAAATATTCTATTACTTTCGCCAGCTCAGCTTATTTTTAACTGCACCATTAGAGTTCGTACTACTCATGTCCCCCTCAGTTCTGCGCCAATTCGCTCTCTATCCCGCCCGCACACTAGTTAACATTAAAAATTACAAAATATTTTGTAGGTCGGTCCTCCTGCGATCTGCGTCTCAGTGGTCTCAGTTAGTTGAGTAATATCGCATGTATAATATTTATTAAATGCTTCGATCGAGAAAATATTAATAAATTGTATTTTAATAATAACAAAGTATATGCTCCAGTATTGTTATGTAACATAGAATCATCCGAAGCGCTCCGAAAGCCGAAGCAGTGTCAGGTATTACGTAGGTACAGTCAATTAATTAATTAAATATACTAAGAAATTGTGATGATACACAAACACAACCTCACCTTATGTAGGTGAGGTTGTGTATCAGTTGTGTATAAACAAATACAAACACACAACCTACAACGATATAACTATAAAACCTGTTGTTATTTGCGTTTATGACGTTGTTACTCATGTTATTCAAAGCTATCTTTAAACGGATACAGTGAAATCATTTTTATCAGATAAATCAGTAAATAATATTTCCATTCACGAACAATTCTATTATTATTTTGTATCCAAGTACGCTCTTTGTTCTATTTGTTCGATACGAAAACTCGTACGTGCGTAAACAATGCGATCGCTTCGACATTGTCAGAGCGCTGCTCGTTCTTATAATGTATATAATGTACATAGTCACACGCAAAGAACGCAGTCTGGCTGCAGTCCTACCTAATAAACGATTGAAATGCTTGAGAGTGAGAAACAGAATAAAAAAATAATGCGATGCCATTGACCCGGAGTCGAACGGCACACTCCACCTGAGTACAACACAACGACCCTCCATGTCGTGCCACCACATCGCCAGGCTGAGGGACATACTCGAGTCACTATTCAACGGTGTAAACTTGTTGATCCATTCTTTTACGGATCTAACACATAACTTCTGAAGTAGGATTCGCATGCAATAAACTTGCGCATGAAGACTAGTAAAATTTATGAGTTTTAACGATTCCGTTCCGCTACGTACGTTCCGGCAGATTGTCAAGCAGTCCGCTCTATACCAATCCTATTTTAATTGAGGGTGAATCACATCGCATAGCACTGGTGCAATTTCATAGTTTTGGCATCAAACTATATATTAGATCGTAATGTAATTATATTTTTTCATGAATTGTGAATCATCCTCGGTATATTGTGATGTCACCCATTGGAAACACCTCTACTTATTCATTGTTAACGTTTTGTTCTAGTGACTATGCTGAATCATTAGAGAGCGTTTTCTTCGTGCCTTTATGCAGCATCACTACACAATCTCCAAATTGAATTCATGTCCACCATAGGAAACCAAACCAGTTTCTAGATCAGGTTCAGTCAGATCAAGATATCGTAAAAGCTCTCTATTACCTGCATTGGACTCTCGCCTAGAATGTACGTAATGGCTTCAGAATTGCATGGTTATAAACAACATGTCAACCTTGGAACCGTAATTTTAAGACTGGCGAACGTACGCCGTTCGTCTGGGCTGAGTTTGCACGTGCTCAGCGCTGCAAAGCACAAGACCGCACATGCCAAAGGAATAATGGGCCGAATGTCTTGCATCATATAATTTAATGCTTTTAGACAACCATTTGAAACTTAGTGTACCCGTGTGAACTGGCGCTAACCTACCAACCCCGCTCAAACAATAGCTCTCAATTGACCATGCGACTGGTAATATTCAGACGTTAGAAACAAAGAGTAATGCGTGTTCTTGACGATGATCTAAGCCGTTTTTGCCATCGTCTAACCACAGTAAATTTGACATTTTGATAGCAATAGTATATATATACTGGGTGGAGATTTCGAAATGGCATATATTCGAAACCTATGTTGGAATAGTCCTTCTGAACAAATTTTAATATGGGACCAACAATGAATTTTCAAAAAAAAAAAATCTTTTTTATTTACATTATGATCTAGCTTGACATTTTGTAAGAAAAGTTTATTATCTATTAATATCTATTGGTCCCATAGTAAAAGTTGTTCAGCATGACTAACCCAACATAGCTTTCGAATATATGCCATCTCGAAATCTCCACCTGGGACCACTCCACATACGTAGGTATATAATAATTTTATATTTTATAATAAAAGAAATTATAAGCAAAATTGATGTACAGTTAGTAGTTGGTTGTTAAGTAGGTACCTGATTGTGAAGTGGCAGTACATCAACCTCATGGCCTTCGTCAGGCGACAGCGGCGAGTGCACGATGGTAGGCGGCTGGGCGCGCTTGCGGTCCACTCCGCGCCGCTCCGGCTCGCCCATGCCCCAACCGAGAGAGTACACCATTACTTCGGTCGAGCCACCGCCACCGCTGTCCACCTGCAACAACGGCAAACATGCATACACACATTCAGTAACTCATAAACGTCACATAATACTAAAATATACCAAGGGACAGTTTAGGAGGACCATACATTTCAATTTAGAAGAGAGGTAGAGAGCATAGCATTTTTTCGCTCAAAGAGCAGCTCGACTGGGGAAGTGCTTCCACCTTACAGAATACCACAGCTGCCCGCGGTTTCACCCGCGTTCCCGAGGGATCATATGTTTTTTCGGGATAAAAAGTACCCCTATAAATTATTCCAGAGTATAATCAATCTATGTGACAAATTTCAATCCGTTTAATAGTTTTTGCGTGAAAGAGTAACAAACATCTTCACATCCATAGAAACAATTAGGTACATATATAATATTAGTAGAATAATATGCTCTTATAATAATAGACATTCTTCATATCCGGCCATCTGATCCCAAAGTAGGCAGAGCTTGAACTATGGCACTTATTATTAGGTATACTAATAGGAAGTTTTCTGTTTAGCAAAATCTATACTATAAAGTTTTTTTGTTTGTTTGTTCAAACGGGATAATCTCAGGAACTAACAGTCGGATTAGAAAAATCTTTCACTAATAGGAAGCTACATTATCCCCGAGTATTATAGGCTGCTTTTTATCACGGGAACGCGGGTGAAACCGCGCGAGACAGCTAGTAAAGATATATTATTTCATCACTTTTCGCGGTCAATCTATTAACTAGTTAGTTAAGTCATTCTTATAGTCTATGTATCAATTCCAGAAATGTACCAATTGGGAGCACTTTAAACACTTACACTTTTCACAATCTCACAATACGTCTACTGTGTTGACTTTATATTAACTGCGAATTTTAATTTAATCCATAATAGGTAACAAAATTGCTTCATGACCAAAAGTAATGAACTAGGAACATTAGCCGAGTAGGTACCTAAACACAAATTGGAACGATTAATATTGTAAAATTTGCTGTTTATAATAGGTATATTAAGTAATTATGTATCGATATTTGAATAAATATTTGACAATTCCTAATTATGAGTGACAAACAAACCTAACCTATAGATAAAGTAGCGTGTGTAAAGTTGTAAACAGGTGTATCTGAAACTAGGTAAGTAGTTAGTTGAGATATTTCTATGTGAATCTGAATACTAATGTGTAATAAAATAAAATTGCAAGATTGCAAACGTGCATCGAACGGACCGCGATAACCCAGTTGGGTAGGTATTTACCTTGCATCTGCGTTCTATTTTGGACTGATTACGCATTTATTAGTATAGGTACTTGTATCTACAATGAACAAACCAAACGAACAAGTCAAAACAGAATTTCGGAGATAAGTTCTAAGGTCAGTAAGAAACTATCAAGAATCATGTTTGATTATAATATCAATTAATTCAATAAATTACCGAGATTTCAAGACGGCTATCCCGTGCAGCGACCGTGGCTAGCAAAAAAAATATTTGACCATAATGAATTGATAAGTACGAAAAGTCACTGATGCAAGATTATCATACGTTTACATGAGTAATATTCTCTAGTGACCGATAACAACGATCAATTGACCATTTAAAAGCCGGTAACCATCCGGTAACATTTACTTACTACTTACACTGGTGATAAATTTATCAGTCTCAGGCTGAGCGTTGACTGACGAGAACTTCAAGACCATTTTAGTTCAGTTTATTTAATCACGTCATGATAATAATAAAGAAATCATTAGAGCGCTTTGAGTCAGTATGAAAAATCGCAAGATTGCCCTCAACTAGTTCCAGTCATCGGCAACTGCCGGCAATGAGCGTTTCTTCATTGGGCGACGGCAACGACATGTCGCCCCAATAAAGAAGCGCCCATTGTCAGGTCAGGGAACTGCGCCTCATGAGAGGCTCGTGACTCGTGAACCAGCACTCTGCTGTCTGTAACTGAGAGCGGCCAGCCAACATTGTTTTCCTTTACTTTTAGCTCGCGGCTGACTGCAAGGTAAGTTACCAAAGACCAATCCAGAACGTTGTTAAACAACTTTTGTTGTTGTTAGGACGGTAGGTATACCCTGTAATGATGCTAGTGACGATAACGTTGATAAACAGCTTAAGTCTGTTAAGTTCTGATAGGCATAATGATATACATTTCATAAACAAGTACAATTTAAAATTAGAACGTTGTGTAACAAAAATAGATACCGCCCTACATCCTCTGCTTGGTTCATGTCCCTTGTAAACACGCACGTGGTTACCATTTTCTTTGTGTATTTCAGCTTTGAGTAGGTATGTTGTGAACTTGTGACGCAGGACAGGAGTAGCGCGACTTGATTTGTTCAAGGAACAGTTTCGTATCGACATTATTGCGTCGCACAGCCGACGTATAACAGAGACTGCCAGAACACAGCGTCACCAAATTAGAAGCGAACACTCGCACGCCTCTGTTCTGGCAGTATTTGTTTGTGTACCTATATGACGCGCAAGCTCCGCCTCGAACCACACCACAACGCAACACGACTGCCACTCAACAGAAACAGGAACATAAATAGAGACCCAAAAAATTGCGCAATTACTATTAAGTTATAAATAAAGTTGCATGACAAAGGGAATGGATTGAGACCATTGATCGTAAGTACACAATTCATTAAAATACTATACATAATAATACTATGTGCAAAAAACTTTGTACTTGCACTATCTTCTATGGTCTTTAGGTAACTACATAATATAAACCTAATTGAATATTTATACCAAGCTGGTTATAGGTATATTTATCGTAGAGGCCTTGAAACTCTTGATAATAAGTACTAACTAAGTACACAATTCATTCAAATACTATACATAATAATACTATGTGCAAAAAACTAAGTACTTGCACTATCTTCTATGGTCTTTAGGTAACTACATAATATAAACCTAATTGAATATTTATACTATGGAGGTGCAAGGTGGATGACACCTCCATTTAAAAGGGAAGATCTTCCGCCAGGCTGGGTCATCGTGCCTGGGGACCGCGGTCCAACTGAACATGTCGGACAGTTGTATATATGCAGATTCTCGAGAAAACTTCGCCAGCGCGATGCAGGATTTAGGCGCGATGCAGGATAATGTGGCGCCACGCCATCTATCTTTCCGTGTGTGAACTATCTCGGTGTTACTGATAGATGGCTGATAGATGTCGCTACATCACTCCCTTCCTAGACCGGAGGTCGATCCATTGTTGAGTCGTTGCGTTAAGCTTGCAAGTGCCAGTGCCAGTGCTGCTCGAAGTCTACGGTGAGTCGAGACGGAGCGCAGATGCTGCGACAGGTTGAGCCGGCTGGTCCACGTAGTGCAGAAACCGCCACGCCGGAGAGATGATCCGGGCGTGTGCTGCGGTGGACTGTGCGGGCGAGGAGCTTAGTCGCAGTGTTGCCTTGCAGGACCAGGAAGCACGGTGAGTCGGCTGCGATGGACCTGATTGAGGCGAAGTTGGCTTGCTGTGTGACTGCTTGCCGGTGGGGAGTGATGAGCTTGGAGAATCTGCTCAGAAGTGCTACTGCATGTTCCGTGATTTTGGAGGGTTGGAAATATTCCCATCCATCACGTCGGGGTCACCACTATGGAGGTGCAAGGTGGATGACACCTCCATTTAAAAGGGAAGATCTTCCGCCAGGCTGGGTCATCGTGCCTGGGGACCGCGGTCCAACTGAATATGTCGGACAGTTGTATATATGCAGATTCTCGAGAAAACTTCGCCAGCGCGATGCAGGATTTAGGCGCGATGCAGGATAATGTGGCGCCACGCCATCTATCTTTCCGTGTGTGAACTATCTCGGTGTTACTGATAGATGGCTGATAGATGTCGCTACAATACCAAGCTGGATATAGGTATATTTATCGTAGAGGCCTTGAAACTCTTCATAATAAGTACTAACTAAGTAAGTACACAATTCATTCAAATACTATACATAATAATACTATGTGCAAAAAACTTTGTACTTGCACTATCTTCTATGGTCTTTAGGTAACTACATAATATAAACCTAATTGAATATTTATACCAAGCTGGATATAGGTATATTTATCGTAGAGGCCTTGAAACTCTTGATAATAAGTACTAACTAAGTAAGTACACAATTCATTCAAATACTATACATAATAATACTATGTGCAAAAAACTTAGTACTTGCACTATCTTCTATGGTCTTTAGGTAACTACATAATATAAACCTAATTGAATATTTATACCAAGCTGGATATAGGTATATTTATCGTAGAGGCCTTGAAACTCTTCATAATAAGTACTAACTAACACACGTGTATGATTGTATCCATTGCTTTGCTGGTCAACAGACCGAATGATGTGTAGAATTATAAGTGTGCTGAGAAGCAAATGTTTGAAAATGCTACATAATAAGGTCACATAGTAATGTCAAGATCCGGATGGTACCGGTTTTGAGAAGTTGAGAAGCCGCTGTTTCGACATTACGGGATGTCAGTTATTTATCACAGAAAAAAAAACAACTGCGGCGCATCTGCTAATTTAGCTATTATGAGCTGTTACGTAACCTAAGACTGACTGGGGTTGTTATATACAGATATTAATCGAAATTTTTTCGCAAATTTAGAGTAAATATGTGCATTTTCCTTTCCACTTCCTTTGGCCATAACATGCGTAAGTTTTTGTATAGCTTAGCACACAACTAAGATTATCAATTTGTATGCTCCTCCTAGGTCTTCCCCTTTCTCGATTAGCAAACAGCTGTCCGTTATATAATCGGTTTTCATGACATCCCTTCCTTTCATCTATATCTTTAGATCAATTTAATTATTTTCACCGATGTTAGAACTACTCACTAATTCCATATATATGTATCTAATTTCGAAGATTCAACTAAAAGTGATGGGATCTAGATTCTATAGTGTGATCATTAGAAGACAGACAAAGGGCGTGTTTACCTATATACGTCAGCGGGCGGTTTATTAAACACAAAATAAATGTATTTGTAAAAAGATTTAATTATTTATGGATTAAATTGTAGGTAATAATATGTTTATTATCCGTATAATACAAAAGCCAAACAATAAAGAGCGATACAAAATTTGTAGGTATTACCTACGCAGAATTTCTTGGGATTTTGAAAAGAACTTGCCATTGCGTTATTAAAACAAACAAAAGAAAACAATACTATTACTTGTACGTAGTATGTATATACTCTGAGCTATTACGCACGAACCGAATAAAATTGTTCTTAAATGTTCGTTCCAAACACAGATTACAGAATAAGGCAGAAGGAGCGCGCGGAACACGAAAGTGAAGCCAAAAAAGCAAATACATATTGAAAATCTGATACCTGATATTCGTTATCCAGTTTGTATTAGCATTGTTTAACCACAGTTTATTAATAAAGAAGTGTTTTTTGTTACATAAAGTTTGTTAAACAAAACAAATACACATTCGAAAGCGAATACCAGGTACGTGTTTTTCAATTTGTATTTGCTTTTTTGGCCTCACTCCCGTGTCCCCGCGCGCTCCATCTGCCTTATTCTGTGGTTCCAAATATCAAATTTGATTTGATAACGAGCACAGCGAAATAAATGAAGAACTACAAATACGGATGACAAATACCTTTCCTACGATACGTTCATCATTGATAACAACATCACAACACAAGGTCACATGGAAACTTGCTTGTAGTTTCTAGCCACAAAGAATTAAACTAAGATAATAGAATACAATGATACACATTCCAACATCCGTGCTATTGTGTGTGACTATGTCTAGTTACATGATTGCTGACTCATTTAACGAGATATTTTCTGATGGATGAACATTAATTTATAGCATTTGTTCAATAATACTTAATATAGACAGAATACAGACATAATTAATTCGAGCAAGAGGACAACGTACTGTAAGAATTCGTGGCATTCGAACATTTATATTTTTGGTGTAAGTACTGTATATCATTGACATTTGCGTGTTGACGATTCCCCAGTGCCAGCGTTTGTTTATGTCTATTTAAACATTATGTAGTTGTTTTTTTTTAAATTATTTTCGGTGAGTCATCATTTCATCCCATATAACATAACTTCGACCTGCATAGCGAAACTCAACTAAAATCTAGATAAAAACTTTACCCGTTTAATGGTACCAAAATAAACTGAACAATTTATTTCTGTTTTTTACTGTGAATGGGTTTGTTTTCGTTCACAATCTCACCATGGTGATGATGTGGCCGAAGCTGAAGTTAATAGTAGGATTCGAACCTTCAAATGTCGCCAGAGCTTTGTACGAACCTCCAATCAATATCACCATACCCAAAACATACCAGACATGTCCATTGCTGAACATTGACGTTCCCTGTAACTTTTGTTTTTCTACGAATGTTTAACTTACAGACCCGGTCGCGTAAAGAAAGTATGTATAATAATATCTACTGTTTACAAATTATACAAGACCGGGATGACCCAGAAGGTGTGGAGCTGTAGAATTTGCAAATGTAGGTCACTAGGTTGCGGTAATGTGCAGCACCTAACCTCTAGCGAGTATATCATTACAACTTTGAAATAAAAATCAGTTTTTAAAATAAATCTTTGTTTTTTACGTAGTTTTGGTCACGAGATGTAAGAATCCGTCAACACGTTATACCGCAGTCTCTGCCAACAATCGTACTTAATTGTAATTTAACCTGTTGCTACGTCCTATAGGCGTTGCGTGCGAATAAAACTGTTGTAATGAAGAACCAACACAAAGAGTAATAACCATACTCTTTGGCAGTAACAAATTACAAACAAATGCAGGTGATTCACGCCGAACGGAGCAAACACCGTGACCATCGGTATGTGGTGGCGCCTTGTTATTTATATCGCCGATGAGATATTTATGGCACCACCAGGAGATATAAACGTATTTGACACAACGATTGTAGACTTATATCGTACGTAATATCCTACTATTGTTAGTATAATCAGTCTTTTACGCAATATTCACAAAATTGTACTATAGTATCTGTCAGTCAGCATTGGCGAGTATGGATCTATCTATGTTGTTAGTTGCAGTTGAATGAAAGCAAGTGCCAGCTGAGCCAAAAAACTGACTCATCGTGTTCATTCATGGAATTTTCTTTGATTCGACAGATATTTATGGATCGGCCTTAAGGTTTATTGATGTCAATCAATGATTTTTATGTCACTATCTTTCGGTCACTTACCCTTAAAGCTACTAAATATACGTACATTGATAAGCAATGATAGAATTGGTAACCTATGCGAACAGTGTTTAATCTCACGATAATTCCTTATGATTGAGTAGGTGATATGATGTGGATGAAAAAAAAACACTCTTCAACTTGAACTGGTGACATTGGATATCACAAAAATTAATCATCAACAAATAATCGATAACATAATAAGCAAAAGCTATTTGTTTTTGGTAGTTTAGTAAATTGCGGCCACGTGTGTCTACACGCGCTCGACACAGAATCGCACCACAGCAGCGCCAAGTGCATTGAATGTGCCGGCTTTAATTAATTACAAGATATTACTGGACTATGATTGATTGATCAAAGTAGATACACCCAATTATCTCTCTTTTACACTAACCGACCACGCGCTGACAGCGATGCAGCACAGTATTCAGGGGTGTGTATTTTAAATTAATTTAATAAAAAAGAATTCAATGTAAAAAAGTAATTTAAAAAACATTAATCGACTTCGAAATACACTAAAAAGTATGAAATAACTAATCTGACACTGATATGAAGTCAGCGAAATATTTTCAATGGAATACGTCGTACTCTTTCGCTGACTTCAAATCAGTGTCAGATTATAATAATAATTATATTTTTTTAATAATAAAGATAATAATTATACTGGATCAAGAGCCTGATTCAGAAGAAGGCAGTACTCCTCGATACGGCTCGCATTGTGAGGAGGTTCCTGTCTCTGCAGCCCTAACCACCGGTAGCTTGGACCCTGCTCCTGACACCGGCGGAACACTATTTTTTATATTTTTTAATGTTTTTTTGTAAGTAATGATTTTTATAAAAATATTTAAAAACGTATTTAATATATATATAAAAAATAAATAAACGGAATAATAAAGATTTTATTTTTTTAAATCACTTTTTTATTTCTTGGTTTTTTATTAATAACTTTTTTGTTTCGTTTAACATAAGTAAATACTGCTTTATTATTATCATAATATATGGAGATAAATATAATGACCACCAAAAAGAATTCTAGTTCTAACTAAATACACAGTTTGATTGCCATACAATGTTGCAACACTACCAAATTTCATACATATGTTACGGTGATTGTGTTTATTCAATCCAGAACCGAGTCGGGGCACTCCAGCACAGAATATTTAATAGTACATACTCCAGTACAGTTAGTTAGGGTAGGTTAGCGGCCAGCGAGTGCTAGATCCAAGTTTGTGCTTTGTGTTGGTGGTCTTCAACTACCTATATTTGGATAAAAAAAACGTTATTTGGAGTTGGTTGTTTTAAATAGGATCGCAAGTTGTAATTTTTTTGCACAGATTACAGAATAAGGCAGATGGAGCGCGCGGAACACGGGAGTGAGGCCAAAAAAGCAAATACAAATAGAAAAACACGTACCTGGTATTCGCTTTTGAATGTGTATTTGCTTTGTTTAACAAACTTTATGTAACAAAAAACACTTCTTTATTAATTAACTGTGGTTAAACAATGCAAATACAAACTGGAAAACGAATACCAGGTATCAGATTTTCAATTTGTATTTGCTTTTTTGGCTTCAATTTCGTGTTCCGCGCGCTCCATCTGAATTATTCTGTAATCTGTGTTTTTTTGGTTCTATTTTCACGCTATAAAGGGTATTTAATTTTGGTGATCATTTACTATTTTTGGCAATATAAAGTCATTTTATCTGGTGGTTCGTTAAACATAAGCATTATTATATGCACCTACTCATTTGAATTTGAGCTAAAGATAAATGGGATGTAGTGATCATAACTGCATACGCATCTCCAGTTTTCTCAGTTGCACCTCCCACACGTTCGGTTGCAAAATGCTCGCAATGCGACGATAATCGCCCGATGAAATAATAACACAAATTACAGTCGTGAAATATAAATATCGAACATAAATACAACATAAATGATAACCGTTACGAAAACATGCAAATCTACAGCTAGTATTTGTTCACGACTATACCTACCTACTAACATGCCTTAATCGTCCCTCAACCCGCACATAACACATTGTGCTATGTATGCCTGCCCATTCCATTGTAAATAAAGATTTTTATTATATACCTACTTTACATAGACTAAGTTCGAACAAATATTATTGCTATTGAATACTTTAAGGCGTTTAGGTTATTGTTTTAGATGTAAGTAAATAAGTAGGCATTTATTGTTTTATAGTTATTTCATATTGTATTTGATTAGAAATAAGTTATTTTTAATAAAGAATTTGGATAGGGCTCTCCCTACGGTATTGCCACTTTTCAGTATCAAACCGTTGCCATAGCAACCGTTTGTATCTTGTTATATTAGTAATAATAATAATAATATTTCACAATGCGCACTTGTAAATCTGACATAGGCATGCGCAAAGACTAAAATTACAATATAAACAGCGCAGTCAGGCCTGCTCGGCACTCATTTCTCTACGCACTCTCCTTACAAGAACAAGTCAGAAAGAGGCAATACTGCAGTACCAGTTTCAAGATTGTTCCACCGCACAAATCGAGTTTCATTTCAAGCTGTTCCTACCCGTCCAGACCTCTACTCCTGGTAGGGTTCGTCAACAGCGTTTGGTCCATCGACGTCGGATAGAAGAAAAAATCAAGAATCAGTGCAAGAAGCTTCGGTATTCTTCCGCTTCGGTTCGTCGGGCTTGTTAGCAGCGAACATTGGAAGATCGGGGCAGACTGTGCAAGCTGTGGGTTCTCAAGGGCATTGGGATTGGCGCGGTTCGAGGGGCAGGCAACGGCCACGAACGTTGGGTTCGAGGGGCAAGCTACAGCCACGAACGCAAATCGGTGCCCAGCGGCGAGACTACACAGCGGGTATCATCGAGACTACTGCAGCGTGTGGACGACACGGCGTGTATCATCGAGACCACTGCAGCGTGTGAACGACACGGCGGGTATCGTCGTGACCACTGCAGCGAGTGAACAACACGGCCGGTCGAGACTTCGGATTCACCGAGGAAGAGTGGCGGACACAGTCAAACGTCTTTGTTTCTTACGCGGTGCGCCCGCGGCTCACGGTCTACCACCTAACGGTGCCAAACGGTAGAGTGAGTTAACGCCTGTTGGCGGGAGTAGTGGACCGGACGACACTACCAGTGGTGCCTTTGTCAAGGCGCGCTGTACAGTCCGATCGCGCCAGTACGGTGTGGGTGAAGTAGACGGCCTCTTGAGGGCACGGCTGAGGGTGTGGACGATCCCCCCATACCTGAGCACGCTACTTTCATTCATATCCCTCTGCCGGGCGATTCCCACCTTTCCAATCCCGCACGTTTCCATTCCTGGGAGAGCGTGTTCCGAAGAACCACTCAAACAGGCTGATAGGGTTGTAGGGACGTTAGGGAGGTAGGAGAACAGGGAAGACGGCATGGAAGATCTCCCCCAGGCGAAGATGAGCACCAGGAGTCAAGCAAGAAGAAACAAGACGAAGTCCAGGGAGGAAGAGGAGTCAGCTCCGGAGAGCAGTTTGAGGAGTTCTCAGAAGGAGACTCCTAGCACGGTGCAGAGTGGAAGCACCGAGAACACAGGCAGCACGGAAACGAGTACAGAAAGTACAGAGAAATCCGAGCAGTCGCGGAAGGACAGAATGTCCAAAACCCAGGAGGTACGCGTGTCAAGGGAAGGTACGGTGGTAAATCGGACCGGGCCACGAAGAGCATCAAATTCGGTGATTTCATCAAGTTCAGTACAAAGGAGAGCCGCATTAGAAGCACGATTGGAACTCGAGCGAAGCCAGAAAGAGAAGGCAGATGCGGCCGTTGCGATGGCGAAAACCAAACTGGAATTGATCGAACTTCAGGACGAGGAAGATTCATCGAATGCGAGTGACGTGGACAAAAGCGATTACGTATCGGATTGGGTGGCGAAGTCACGACAGAAATCCATTCAACGACAGCGTGAAGCAAACCTCAAGAAAAATAGGATGCCGGAAAAAGGGGACGTGTCTACCCTTGCATCCGCGATCGTGAGCGCGATCAAGAGCGTGAAGGAAAGCAAACCTGCTCCTGCACCGAAGTACATAAACGAGTTGCATCATTTCGACGGCAACCCGAGGGAGTGGATAGCTTTCAAGGCTATCTATAGAGATACCGAAAAATATTTCTCTGACATCGAGAACGTAGCCAGATTACGAAGGGCTATCAAAGATCAAGCAAGAGAGTCCGTCAAGTCACTTCTATATACCAACACGCATCCTAAGGAAATATTGGAAGCATTAGAAAGAAGATTTGGTCGGCCCACACATCTCATAAAGAGTGAGATAGCAGCTATCAACAAGCTGCCACCCATGTCCAACGACATAAAGGGCATAGGCACATTTGCCAGCGCAGTGGCGAACAGTGTCAACGTCATCAAGCAAATGAATCGCAAAGATTACTTATACTCAAACGATTTGTCAGAAAAAATAATTGACAAAATGAACATGAACGTGAAATTCAGATGGTACGAGTACAGATCGAGTAAAGAGGACGAACCCATACTGATTTCACTGTCGGAGTTTCTCAACAACATTGCGGATCAATTCGAAGCGTACGACGTGTCCACCACGGAGTTCGTCAAGAAAAAGAGAGAACTACCATTCCGCAGTCGGCCACTACGCAATCAGAAGGTCAACACCACCAACTTTGTACAGTCTGACAGCGAGAGCGACACTGAAACTGAAAATGACTACGATAGCGACTCCGAGTTCGAAAGAGAGAGAGCTATAACACTGAACGAGATACCGGTGAAAGAGAGAGAAGATATTGTCCTCGCAACCACCGGAGAAAAACAACAACCAATCACATGTCTCGTCTGTAAAAAAGAACATAGACTAGTAAAATGTCCCCAGTTTCTCAAGGAAACCGTGAAAAATCGATGGGAAATTGTCAAGAAACTAAAGGTGTGTTTCAAGTGCCTGAAATCAAACCACAGACACTCAACATGCAAAGCCAATCCGTGTGGAGAAAATAATTGCACAAGGCAACATCATGCATTACTTCACGAAACATTACCTAAAAAGGAAGAAATAAAAATCGCGTCTGTGAACCACCTAAACTTAACAAAAGTACACGAAAGGATCGTTCCTGCGGAACAATGCAGACCAGAAACACCGAAACCAATTTCATTCGTGGGTCACATTCATAAGGAAAACCAAGACATCGAAAGCTTAACCAAGTCGCACTTCAACCTTGACTCTCTAGGTATTACACCTAAGCAACCAGCAAGCGACCCGGAACAACGAGCGCTCGCAGTACTTGATAAGGCAACGAAACGTCTATCCGATGGAAGATTCACATGTGGGTTATTGTCGCATTCCGATAATACAACGATGCCAAATAACCGCACCAACGCTATGCAACGATTAATAGGTATTGACAAGAAAATCGAGAAAAATGATGAATTCAAGAAAAAGTACACCGAACAAATTCAAAACCTATTAGCAAGCGGATACGCAGAACCGGCGTCGTGTCAACCTACATCACCTCGGACATGGTACTTACACCATTTTACAGTGGTACACCCACAAAAGGGCGAGCTACGCTTATTCTTTGACGCAGCGGCACATACAAACGGCAAAAGTCTCAACAACGCATTATTGTCTGGCCTAGACTTACTGCAATCCTTATTTGGCGTTGCGATACGTTTTCAAAGCAGACCGATCGCCGTTGAAGAAGACATCAAGAAAATGTCCTTGCAAATAAGCATGCGCAAAGAAGACAGAGATAGCCTACGTTTTCTATGGCGAGAGAGAGAGACAGATGCCGAACCTCATGATTACCGTATGAAGTCTCTATTCGGCGTGACATCGTCTCCATGCTCAGCTATCCACACGAAGGACAGAAGTACTAAGGATTTCAGCAAAAAACACCCGCAAGCTGTATATACCATACAAAGATTTCATCATGTGGACAACCACCTACAATACGATTCTTATCAGTGGCCTGAAGATACGAGCGACTATTCGATACCTATCACGGGCAAGAAAAAGTCGAAAACCATAGCCACCATACGACGAATCAAAATACCTATTCCCGACTTACTACGATTTTCATCATGGAAACGACTACTACGAGCCACGGCACGTTTCCTATATAGCATCGACATGTTCAAGGCCAAAGTCAAGAAAAAACCGGAACCCGTCGCCTCTATCAAGAAAACCGTCAAATACAAGTCATGGAGAAAACGCAAACATAAACAAACTCCTACCGAACGTGTGCCGGCGACTACTATCCGTACCGTACCTTTACCCGTAAAGTACCTACAAAATACCAAGACATTGCTCGTCGAAACAATACGACAAGAAAGTTGGGCGAGCGAATTAAGAATCGAAACCCGTGTGTCATCAGCTGACTGTGTGAGTGACACGTACAAGGAACCCATAGTACTAGACGGCAAGCACCCAATTACAAAGTTGCTTATACAACATTATCACTGCATGTATAATCACGCCAATCACAATACAGTAATGAATGAAATACGCCAAAAGTACTACATTACTTCACTACGAAACACACTAAAATCCATAACGCGAGAATGCGATTGGTGCAGAACGCACAAATACCTACCTATACCGGCCCCCATAGGCGACTTACCACCGGAACGTCTACAACAACATCAACCGCCTTTCACATGCACTGGAGTTGACTATTTCGGCCCTCTTATCATAACAGTAGGCCGCAAACAAGAAAAAAGATGGGTCGCACTCTATACCTGCCTAACTACACGCGCAGTGCACTTAGAGATAGTGCCGTCTCTGTCTGCCGACAGTATGATCTTATCACTCCGTCGAATGATAGCTCGGCGAGGAGCGCCATCTATAATGTATAGTGATAACGGAACCAACTTTGTAGGCGCTAACAAGGACATGCAAATAGAACTGAAAAAACTGACTGATAAAGCGCAACAAAAAGGCATCAAATGGAAGTTCATACCTGCCGGGGCACCTAACATGGGTGGAGCCTGGGAGCGCTTGGTACGCTCTGTCAAGGTCGCGCTGACCGCCACATTAAAATCTCGTCAACCACGCGAAGAAGTCCTGCATACAATACTGTTGGAAGCCGAACACTTAATAAACTCACGCCCACTTACCGACGTCTCCTTAGACCCTGAAGACGAAGAAAGTTTGACTCCAAATCATTTCTTAATTGGAAGATCGAGTGGCAACGTGATAATGGGTACATTCGACGACAAAAACCTAATAGGTACAGCCAATTGGAAAACTGTACAAAGATTGACTGATTTGTTTTGGAATCGATGGCTCAACGAATACCTACCTACTATAACACCTAGGTATAGTTCCAACTCCAAGGGATTCACTAACCCAGAAGTCGGAGATATCGTGTTCATCATCGATTCATCATTACCTCGAGGAGTATGGCCAAGAGGGCAAATTACCCATACTTACCCAGGACCAGATGGCAAAGTTCGAGTGGTAGATGTAAGAACTACAGCTGGAGAGATACGACGACCCACATCCCGCATAGTGAAGATAGCATAACGTCGTGAAACTCTGTATTTGGTGCTCAGACACTCATCTTCGCACGAGGGGGAGACTGTTCACGACTATACCTACCTACTAACATGCCTTAATCGTCCCTCAACCCGCACATAACACATTGTGCTATGTATGCCTGCCCATTCCATTGTAAATAAAGATTTTTATTATATACCTACTTTACATAGACTAAGTTCGAACAAATATTATTGCTATTGAATACTTTAAGGCGTTTAGGTTATTGTTTTAGATGTAAGTAAATAAGTAGGCATTTATTGTTTTATAGTTATTTCATATTGTATTTGATTAGAAATAAGTTATTTTTAATAAAGAATTTGGATAGGGCTCTCCCTACGGTATTGCCACTTTTCAGTATCAAACCGTTGCCATAGCAACCGTTTGTATCTTGTTATATTAGTAATAATAATAATAATATTTCACAATGCGCACTTGTAAATCTGACATAGGCATGCGCAAAGACTAAAATTACAATATAAACAGCGCAGTCAGGCCTGCTCGGCACTCATTTCTCTACGCACTCTCCTTACAAGAACAAGTCAGAAAGAGGCAATACTGCAGTACCAGTTTCAAGATTGTTCCACCGCACAAATCGAGTTTCATTTCAAGCTGTTCCTACCCGTCCAGACCTCTACTCCTGGTAGGGTTCGTCAACAGTATTGATTATGGAAAATTCCTAAGAGCTTTCTAGAATCCCACTGACGGACACTGGTTTGCGACATGCGACAGAAAACAACGGTGCGGTCGGTGGTGCGCCGGGGCGCGCGCAACGCAGATCGCGGCCCGCATCCACCGATACTTTCACTGCGTACAACAATGCATAGCAAGAGCAAGCAAATAACTACGGTCGTGTACAAGGCGCTGCAAAAACATGTGTCTTGTGTCGGACACAAGCTTCCAATGAATATTTGATTTCTATAGAAACAGTATGAAATCAGCCATTCCCTGCGCAGATTTGTGACCAGTTGCATCCACTTTTCACTAAGTCTCAAAAAGTGTTCGGTGTCGGTAACTAGAAACTAAAAGTCTCAAAGACACAAGCAACATCAAAAAAAATCCTTACAGTTGTACTGAAACTGTCAGAAAACACGCGGTGACTGTGTCCGATCGCCGCTACCGGACACAGCAGTTACGGTTACCAGGGACCAGAAGTAGCAACCGGCGTCTGTGTCCGATGTCCGACACAAGACACACGTTTGTGCAGCGCCTAAACCACCTAAATCTTTGTGGCCTTACACTTTCAACAAACAACAAACGATTTGACCTAGTCCAAGAGCATATTATTATCCGGACAGAGCACAATACAACCATTGAATTATTACGCTAATACAACAAAATAAAATTACCGACAGAAATGACGATCATAAAAAAATGATTGATCGTAACGTAACATGAACAACCAGTTCTACGCGTTTGACAACTTCACTTCTAAAACCAAGCTTATCTGCACTGCACATTATTTGCAGGAGAATTCCAATATATCAAAGTCAAAGCCATTTATTCAATTTAGGCCCCAGAAGGGCACTTATGAAGGTCACATTTACTGAAGTTACCACCGGTTCGGAACTCGGCCTTCAACTGAGAAGAATCCGGAAAGAAACTCAGCAAGGTTACATTTTTTAAATATTTTTAAATCTTTTTGGCTTTTTTTCCAAATAATGAACATGAGTGTGTCGTGCAGCGGGGCTATCTATTACTTAAGTAAATATTAATGAACTATATACGAAATCCCATCATCAGGAGTTTTATAACATTTAGACCTCAAGCGGAAGAGTCAATAGATGGCTTTCTGAACTCGTTTGGTAGGTATTCACGTGTTCCATAAATATAATAGAATAGTATAAAATGGAAAACTAGGTTAATAAAGTTCACAAAGATTGACTAACGCGGAAGGCCCGCACGCAATTTGGCGAAAATGTATGATTAGTTCGTTCGTTTGTTTGCCGTTTGGTTCCATTATTGTTCAGATCACTATTGTTTTATCAACAAACTTGATCTCAATCCATCGAAATGCTCTGTAGTGACATATACACGTAAAAAAATATTTTGTCTTCTAACTATACCTTGAAAAACCAAACTCTTCAGAGAAGCACTGCTGTCCGTGATTTAGGTGTTACTCACGATACGAAGCTCCTGTTTGACAGGCATATTGATGATATAGTGGCTAGAGCTTCTCGAGCATTAGGATTTGTAATGCGCATCTCTTCTAGCTTTAAGAATGCCAAAACATTTAACATTCTGTACTGTACTTTTGTCCGATCTATATTAGAATATGCCTCTCAAATTTGGAATCCCCGTTATGAGAAGTATGTGGTGCGACTTGAGCGAGTCCAAATGAAGTTTATTAAGCATTTGTGTTTTCGTTTAAGAATTCCATACAAATCCTGTAATTATTTAAACGGTTGTAAAAAAAAACATCTTCTTCCCCTTGTTAAGCGGCGAGAAATAGCGGATATCTCGTATTTATTGAAAATAGCATCAGATGCAGTAGATTGTTCCGATTTACTTTGTAAATTAAAATTAAATACTCCTTCTAGATCGTATCGGAACTATCCGTTACTTAATGTCCCGCTTGTCCATTCTAATTATAGACAAAATTATTTTATGTGGATCTTTCAGTGGTGTCAAAATTGTGCCATAATGACACTTCTGTTAGTAAGTAGACTACCAAAACTGTAAAATGTCACAATTTTGACACCACTGAAAGTTCATTGGAAAACAATTGAAATAGCAGACTTGGCCCCCTGTTTGTTTGTTTGTTACGTTCACGACTGAAATGAGATTATAACCCGGGGAAGGACTTGATGATCTTTTGACTCAAAAAATTATCTTGAATGGGGTGAAATAGGGTTTGAGGCTTTGTATAGCAAACCATAAAATAATTCCTCAAGTTTCTTTAATATTAAATATAATAATTTCAAAGTTTCGAGATGTTTTTCCTTTGACACCACACCTGTAGCTCGTATCAATAAGCCAGACCGTCACATATAATTGTCCATATCTTGAAAACTACTTAACCGATTTCGATGAACCTTGCACTGTTCCCTAAGTTGGAAGTAAATGTAAACCAATAACAATATAATCGTTACAATCCGTTTAATATCTTCGGAGATATGCGTGGACAAACATACATTCAAACATACATACACCTATGAAATTTTGTATATTTGTTTGGAAGCCCCAATAGATTATCATATGTGAATATAATGCAGTTCCAATAATATTACATAGATACGTGTCGAATTGATAATCTCCTTTTTTTTAAGTCGATTAATAAAAGAAAACGATTGCTGGATTATTTAGAGAGCGGGCCAGGGGGCCAACCACACGCTCTTAAAACAATATTATTATAACCTTATTTGTCTTTTGTCTTGTTTTGACGCCGGATGACAAAGAAGGACAAAAGACAAATAAGGTTAGAATAATATTGTTTTAAGAGCTTGTGGTTGGCCCTCAGAGCTGTCGTTCGTCCACTTCAGCCGCGGTAGTGAAGGGCGCTCTCAATCCAAAAGATATTGGTCAGACAGAATGTGCTACTATGCTCAATGCCATAAGCACAGACTGCCCAAAAAATCATCTACAGAATGGCAATCAGTAAGAAAATCCATGTATAGTTTAAGTACTAATTAATGCTATTTATTATATTCATACCTTAATCGCGGCGGATATACCATCACTTCGCCGAGGTCGGATCATATGCGGCTCCAGTTCTCTAATGAGATCCCTGACGGTCTACTTTCCAAAGCGAAAGGTTTTAATTCCGCCTCGGGTATATTCTAAAAGGGGTCTAGGTATGTAAAGCCTCATAAGCATACGAGCTCGACAGCACTACAAGCACAGCTTCAATTTAGAACTCATATTTCTGTTTCAATGTTCAACTCCAAAATATACTCGCCCAATTGTCAAAAATGCAATCGTCTCATAATGATAAAAATTTTGTCAAGTGATCTGTCAAAAGATGGATGGCGGATCATCGTGCCATGGACACATTGATTTAGCAGACTACCAGTTTTACCGAAAAATCAGTAAACATTTTTTTTTTACAAAAACTCTAAACTGACTAAAAGATTATCGTGACACGATTGTAGTTTCATTGGAAAATCATCGGAAAGTCGAAATACGAGTTTATGCATAAACTCATCGAACATAAACTATAATAGGTAGGTACCTAATAGCATTTATATGAAAACAAACCTGTCATATAAGCATAAAATAGGCACATTCTATTTGATTAGTGATTCCAGGGTGGGCCTGGACCACTTTGGGAATCACTTTAACCCCTGTCGAGAGAAAAAAAAATGGGGGTTCACAAATTGTAAATGGGGAAACTAACTCGGTTTAATTAAACATCCTAATCCTAACTATAATATAATATATAATATCCTAACCTAATAATAATATAATATATAATATTATAAATGCGAAAGTGAGTTTGTTTGATACGCCTTCACGCCTCAACTACTCAACGGATCATCATGAAATTTGGCATGCAGATAGCCTATGGTATGGAGAAGGACATAGGCTAATTTTTATCCCGGGAACGCGGGTGAAATCGCGGGGGACAGCTAGTAATATTATAAATGCGAAAGTGAGTTTGTTTGTTTCTTACGCCTTCACGCCTCAACTACTCAACGGATCATCATGAAATTTGGCATGCAGATGGCCCATGGTATGGCGGAGGACATAGGCTAATTTTTATCCCGGGAACGCGGGTGAAACCGCGGGGTACAGCTAGTTTCTATTCAAATTACATTTTATGATAACATTAACAGTTTGGTTGGTACAAATTAAAAAAAAATACCAACCAAGAGTCTGAGTCTGACTCGCGCACCGAGGGTTTCGTCCGACCTTCCTTTGACGAATAATTTCTTTCTTGGTTCGGGCCATAACTATAGAAAAAAACCGGACCGCATAAGTAAATGTCTTTCTGAAGGAATTTTGATGATTTCGAAAACACTGTGCTAGTTAGAAACATCGTTCTATTATTCTAGTAATATTTACATCAATTTGTACGGTAAATATTTCAGACTAGTTGCGCCCCGCAGTTTCACCCGCGTTCACGAGGGATATATTGATTTCACGAGATAAAAAGTCCTATGTGTTAATCCAGAACATATTCTATCTTTGTGCCAAATTTCATCCAAATCCGTTGAGTTATTGAAGTGTGATTGTGGTACAAACATCCAAACTCACAAACATCCAAACTTTCGCATTTATAATATTAGTGAGATGAGATGAGATAGTGAGATTTTTGGCTTTGCTAAATTCGTAGATAAGGGGGAGAATGTTTTTTTTTTTTAATTATTCATCATTAGTCAAAAACTACGCAAAAATAAATAAAAACCTGTTTTGAAATGTAGGTACAAATAAAGTTCTTTCATATCATACCTCATTTAAACTTGTAGCCCCACTTTGAAATTGTAGTCCCGCATTTCGGCCCCTTTTGCTGTGCTTTTGCCAACAAACGAAAACAATTTTATACAATTTTTCATTTGTTATACGATTGGATAACCAATTTTTATAATTATTCCAAATTTCAAATCGAATTAGAGGTTGCCAAAATACCTTTATCGCTGTGACAGACGGACGGAAGCACCATAAGGGTTCCGTTTTACCTTTTTGGTTCGCAACACTACAACATTCCAATATTTTATCCGGTTGAGAGCTTGCTCGCCGACTTGTCCTCGTAAGAGTTTTATGGGCCCTCAACTTATAGTAAATTCAAGAAAAAAAATTTTTTTTTTCCGTTGGGCAAAGTTATTGTTTTTTTTACTGAATAAAGACTGATAGGTACCAAATAAATAAGTCTTATTTGCAAAACCTTTGAATAAGTAGCAGTCGTTTCATTTATGTGAACAGTATTTACACATTAAACGTAGGTAGGTACATAATTATTGTCCAATGTCAATTAGAAATAAATAACAAGGTGAATGGAATACCCAGAATATCGGATTCAAATCCGGATATTAGTCTACATCCGGAATCCGGATTAATACTGATATGAATCTGGATTAGAGTAAAAGCCATAGCTCAATGGTAACAGCTGTTTAGCAATAAATTTTTTTTTTTACCATTAAACATCAATTACATAGAATTAATATAAAAAAATGAATACACAACATGTGTTCATAAGTATGTATAAGTAATTATTCAAGATGTTGAAGTATAATGTTTATATTTCAACTATGAAACAAATTGATTAGGCGGGCAACACTGGCGAGATAAGAGCGAGCGCTCGGCACTCGCATTTACAGTCACTGGTGTGAGTGAGTGAGGTGTCCGTGTCTGACTGACGTAGTGGCCGGCCAGTGGCAGGCAGCGGCCGCGGCCGCCACTGACATTACGGTACCGTCACAGAACGATCACGCCACCATTAACAAAATTTTAATAAAGCTCAAGTTGAAGGCTTTATTTATTATTTATGTATTACTATATTAATGGTAGAAAGTAGAACTCAAGAATTGATACAAAAAGTACATAAATTATTCCATAAATTATATGAAAGTATCTAATCATAAATCATTTTCAATAATACGTATGTAATTTACTCACTTGACTATAAATTTCCTTGAGCCCGCTCGTGGTGAAATCCGAAATTGGAACACGTTCACGATGAAATCGTCTGATTCTATCACAAGCACAACCCACTTCAACTGACACAGAATATTACCCAACACGGGAACGGAACTAGGTAGAGAGCCAAACGATGTAACACACTTCAAAACTGATAAGTCGCTCTTTCGTGTACAAGAAAGAATACATGGGCAAATAAAAACAGGTTTTCTTTGTCAAAGCCTTAGTCTTGCATAAAAATTAACGAAAAATAAAAGAAGCGCTACAAAGCGTGGAACACTTGTTTCTCTTGGCGTTGCGCACTAGTGACTGAGGAGACGATCGCGGGCGAACAACGAATCAATGTTGCGCGGCACGGTAGTAGTGAGTGTGTGCCTCGCCTCGTCTGTAAACGGCACCCGCACACAACGCCAGCCGGGATACATGGCCTAGCCGGGACGGGACAGCGCATGCATTGTCTCGCCACAGCCACGGGAGCCCCGTCCTCTGGTGGTACCTGTTCGACCACTGTGTCGGTGTCGGTGAATGCGAACGAACCCTCCATGACCCTTGCAATTTTAAATATGATCACCATGCAATTACACGTATGACCTTTTAACGGGAAATCAGAATTCTATTGTGTTCCTGGCATAACGTGAGAAATTAATACTTCCTGACCGATTTCAAATACAATAAGAGTAACATCATATTCAAACCTGTAGATTGAATTTGAAAATGAGATTAGAACATGAAAAACATACCTACATGAGAAAAGGCGCGGGAGAATTTTGCAAAGCAGCTGTGTAATGTAATGACTTCAAAATTTCAAGAGACAAACAACAATTTAAGAAATCGCGATACTATTTTATCTCTAACCAAGTTTGAACTACACATCAGTTTTCCAAGCGTAGATTCCTTTTATCATTAACTGAGTCGCAGTGAATGTATCTAGAAATTTCCTGATTATTTATTATACATTGTACCAGTTAAGAGGACTAGCGTATGCCTATATTCTTAATTGAAAATAAGATAATGCTATCTCTAAAGAGATCTGAGTCGTATGTATTGAACAAAACATCAAGTTATTACACTCTTCGGGCACGTAATAAGCCAATTAGGAGAATTTTGCAAAGCAGCTGTGTAATGTAATGACTTCAAAATTTCAAGAGACAAACAACAATTTAAGAAATCGCGATACTATTTTATCTCTAACCAAGTTTGAACTACACATCAGTTTTCCAAGCGTAGATTCCTTTTATCATTAACTGAGTCGCAGTGAAAGTAACTAGAAATTTCCTGATTATTTATTATACATTGTACCAGTTAAAGAGGACTAGCGTATGCCTATATTCTTAATTGAAAATAAGATAATGCTCTCTCTAAAGAGATCTGAGTCGTATGTATTGAACAAAACATCAAGTTATTACACTCTTCGGGCACGTAATAAGCCAATTAATTAAATCTAACATCCCGATTTCGTAATATAATCTGCAGAGACGATTGATTGGCGGTAATAAAATAATAAGGAATAGCAACTTGCTCCCGAATTCCTAATTCTTTTGATAGGGCGAATACTGATCATGAGGTCTCCCTAATTTATTCGATAAATAAAATAATGTAGGAACGACAATCGTAGATGATTGACGTCAGCATTATTGATAAGGGACGCTTACAAACTGAAGAAAATCTTACAAATATTACGGAAGAATCTAGAAAGGTCATATTTTCTTTTTAAACCGATCATATTTAGATTGTGGAAGTAGATTTATTTTAAATGTGAATCATTTTGTTTTTTTATTATTTACATTGCAAAGCGAATTCTTATCTAGCATGCCTTTGTTGGTACATTGAACTGTAGATAGATATATTCTTATCCTTTCACTAAACTCATAATGTTGCGTAGGACAGGTTTCAGATAACGAGCTTTCTTTGGTGTTGGACAAAGGTCGAGATAGTTCGTAACCTGTCAGAAACTGATTCGGCATGTTAATCCCTTTGTGTAAAATTAATTAAGATTTAAGAATTATAATGTTGTTCATAATACTTCGTTATTTCTACTTCCAAAAATACAAATACTATAGTAATCTATTCAGTAGTAGAAGAAGATAAAACTAATAACTGAGAAATTTATCAATTATTAATATTAAAGGCGAAATGATTAAACAAAACCAGTCACCAACCAAAACCTTGATATACACAGATCAGTATCACAATTTAATTACTGCAGTGATCAAATCAGTTTGATGCAATGAAACTTAATATCGCTTCCGATCTCTACGATAAAAGTCTAAATTATTTATTGTGTCAATTTCAAAAGACCTAATATTTTTATCAGATCTTACCTCGTCAAAATGTCTGGAGATAGGTGAGGGGCCAAAGATAACGTCCGTGCTGGGAGCGCTCGAGAAGGACGTGCGCCGTGCACCTGAGAGCAACATGGTATAACATTAACAACAAGCATCGCTTCACTTAACAACGCTTTATATGTATAGTGCACACTGTTGTACATTACTTAGGTAACAGATAAGATAACGCTTATGTACACTGCTCTGTGCCACATTGCAAATATAGTTTGCGACACATTATCCTCGTCAAACTTTAGTATCTATTGATTGATAACTTTTTGTTTCATAAACAATATGAACAGAATAATTGCAAATTAATTGCAGTGACGTTGTTTTATATCAAGGATTACAGTCGTGTTAAGTACTGATAACTGATGCTTTATAACATTTACCTGAGGTTTACTATAAAGATATAAGAACAAAGATATTTCTTATTAAATAGCCAACAACAATAGATACTAATCCTAAAAGGGATCATGTTGTTCTTTTGTAGTATAATAAATACATAGTTTTGATTCTTATTATTCATAGCACAGCCAAACTGATAAATCCTAATACGCACTACAAATGTTTGTGCGGCCTAATAATGAAAATTTAGGTGTAAACGAAACGCTTGCAACTAATCTAATATTGGTAGAGCAGTAAATCTACACAGGAATTATTTACGTTAGCTAATATTTCACAATGGACCATATTTACTTTGTCGAGATTACGCCTTATCATCACAACAGCTGTGTGCCTACCTATAATAGCTTCAGACTCGGATTAAGTGGCTAAAATTTCCATTATAAATCAAAAGTATCATAAAAATAAACAGTAGCGTGCTTTTCTTTGTAAAGATTACAGCAACAATGAAAATCATCTTTTACATTCGGGCTGTAGGTAAACGATCATTGTGCACATTTTGCAGGATACTAAATCCAGTAAATTTAATCACAATAAAAATATTAAATCTCTCGACATCCCTATCGATAAGCTGAAGGTTATCAATGAAACAACCAAATATAGAATCGCGTGCGAACTATTGCTGAGCGGCACCCACGCGGCTCCCTTATCACTGTGATATTACTAAACTTAAGTACAAATATCAAATATAGCATTTAAGTAAATAGGCAATAAAGATTCAAACCATTGGATGTAACAAATGGGATAAACCAATAATATTGATAAAACATTTCGAAATTAACTTATAGGTCTACAAACCTTGAAAATCAAATGATGGATTGATTAATAAAATACAATGTTTTATTCAAATGAGAGTTAAAAAACTGATAATACTTTGTCTTATTTAATTAAATTCTCTGGCAATTAATAAAAAGATACATAATATGAACTAGTAAGGCCAGTGACAAAAGTTATGTGGGAGAATTCTTCACAACGATTTGACAGCATGCCAAAGTTCTCCACGTAGTCCTAATTAAAGTATGTCCACACTATAAATGACCCATTCTTAGCCAGAACAGAGCTTACAGTGTGACGAAACTTTTCCTGGAAAATTAAGACTGCGTCACACAAAACAGGTTCAAGGAAGCTACCCAAAAGTCATCTATGTACGCAATACCCTTTTCTTTCTCATTTTCTTTTCTACGAATGTATTATTTGAAAACAAAGAACTAGTTAACAAATTGGATGCGCGCGGTTTTGTTTTCTTGTGCCACCTTGAGGCCATCTTTTATTAATGGTGACAAGATGGATGCTTAAGATATCCTAGCAAAGACAGATACACTCTGCAATACTAATTTTCGGTATAATAATGAGTAAATCCCATTTTATGGGAATAGAGTAGACAAGAGCAAGTTCCTCTCCGAAGACTACATTTAGATTTCTGTATTCTGTAGTATGTGCCCAACTTAACCGAAGCTATTAAAGTCTGAGACACTATTGGCACCCCCTTACAAGGCGGCAGGGAGCATCTGTGGTAGGTCTTGCCGCTAGAGCATCCACCCTAGTACTAATAGTAAGAGTTGCACCGTGTTCACTCACTCCCATTTGTCCAGAATAGTACCGGAGCTGTTAAAAGTCACTCTCCACGCACACTCCAAAAGGTGCTAGCCATTAAATCCCCGCTGGGAAAGTAAGAGAGGCCAAGTAAAATTTTACCAGAATGGTACCGAAACTCTAATGCACGCACACCGCCTAATACACATCCGCACAACATACAGCAGGGTTGCTGGAAAGCTAATCTAGCGAAGTAGCTCTCTACTTTCAATCCAAGAAAGATCCGCAGTTGCGGCAAGCCGCTATAGGGATTGCTAACTGACCCTGCGTTTGACCACCAATCATCCCTTCGCCTTAGAATGATAACTTCAGATACTAGTTATTACTGAACAGATGGATTATACGTTTATTTTTGGATTTTTTAATAAAACGATCTTTCCATGAGTAATGCTTTTCTAATATGATTTCAAGAAAAAATAACAAAACAATATCGAAAATAGACAAACAATTAAAAAAGTAAAATATAAAAACACAGACAAAATATCAAAAAGGTGCCATTCGGGCACACTAGTTGCGTGCGAGGAATGCCTTTTTGCCACAGACTTAACGAGCAGATGAACATGCCCCTCCCCTGCAACTAATCACAAATAGCCACCACACCACGAGTCTAACGCCAAAAAGTCGCGTCTACCAAAAGGTAAAGGGCATCACTCGACTCCCGTGGTGCTCTGATCGAATCAGCCGTATCCGCACTTCCAGCTGCGAGCCACATCTGTCCGGGTAACTACATATACCTAGGGAGGGAGCCATAGCGAGATTGACAAGGGTATACCCCCTTGATAACTACAGAGATTTTCTATAGTGGTCACCTCTACCAACCTTTCGGTAACAAAAGACGGCACACTATACCTGGCAATCCCTTACGAGGCGTCAGGGACCATCTGCGATAGGTCACGCCGCCAGAGTACACGGCCCTGGTACTCATTACAAAATGTGAGCCGCACCGTGATCACTCACTACCATTTGTCCAGAATGGTACCGGAGCTGTTAAAGTCGCTCACCACGCGCACCCCAATACGCAAGCGCAAGCACAAGCGAAAGCACACCTTGTTGGTGCTAGCGAATTCAATCCCCGCTAGTGACGCCAGCAGTGTTTCCACTTTTAGGGATTTCGCCCTTTTTTAGGGTGAAACTACTTATTTTATGTATGACTTAGGGCGGTTTCTATTGCGACAGGGATTTAGGGCATTTTTGGGAAAACTTACCTGATGTGGTAACCCTATTTATTCTATGCTCTATGGCTCTCCTATTAGGGGGATTCCCCAAATTGGTTTCGTATTATAATCCGACAAATGTTAGTTTACCTTTTGGATAGTACTATACCTTTGTTGTGAAGGACATCATAAATTAGTTACACTTACACGATTCATGGATTATTTCGTTTGTAATTTTTCTAGCGGTCGCGAAACACTCTCAACTAATTTGAATATCATTTTTTATTGTTTTTATACTTGAAAATGGAAGACACGGGTGGTGATAGTGAGCAGGTGCCTTCTTCGTCTCTCGAATTAATTAATGTATTTTGGTAAGTATTTAAATTATGCCAAAAGATGTGTTTATTATTCATGCGCCCTAAATTAGGGTATTTTGAAAAATAATTAGGGATTTTTAGGGATATTTTGCAAAGAATTTAGGGCAAAACCAAAATCCTAAGTGGAAACACTGGACGCCAGAGATACTGGCTCCCATTTCTCCAGAATGGTCCCGGAGCTGTTATGCACGCTCACCTATCGAATACGAATCCACGAATCTACCCAATGCCTGCAGCTGGGTTGCCGGAAAAGTAATCTAAAGGGTAGTCCTCTACTTTCTATCCAGGAAAAGTTCCGGAGATGCAGCTCACTCACAGGAGCTCACTTTCTTGAGGGTTACTCACTAACCCTGCGTCTGACCACCAGGTGGCCCTTTGCCTTAGGCCGGTAACTTCAGACACTTGTTGGTCACACACAACACAAATGATATACGTTTTGGTTACCCAAAATATCTATCAATCCATCTCTAGGGTAATATTTTCAAAATAAAATACTGCGATGAGATTGTAGTCACACAGTGTTAAAGTAAATCATTTAATTAAGAAACCTAAAGCAAGTCTATACAAAGTTGATAAACATTTAAATAAAAGGATTACCCTTGGACTGCTACAAATAGAACGGTTATTCCAATATATTTGGCCAATATAGTCGAAGGGTTCGGTGTTGATATTCAAATCGAACTAAGCAATATAGTTAGATGATTGAAATATAGATTGATATTATTGGTCGCAGACTAAACAAATCAACCCGGAAGCTCACAAATTCTTTTATTTATTATTTTTTTTTAGTATTCTTGCATGCATAGATAAGGATGAGCACGGCCACATACTATAAGAAATTTTCTGACGCCCGCTTTCTCATAAATTTTACGACGTCACACACGTCAGAATTTTCTAATTGTATGCGAGGTCTAGAACAAAATGTATTAGCAAAGTGTCTTCCGGCGGACGTCAGAAATACAGTGTAGGTATCCAGTAAGGAACTAAAATAGGGGATGCAAATTTGTATGAAAGTTCATCAGTTTCGAAATTAAGACCTTCAAATTTTGGGTTTAGGCTGATTATTGAAAATTAATGTATAGGTTAATTAAAAATTAATGTGCCTCAGCGTTTTTGATAATTCCGACCCCGAAGGGGTAAACAAGAAGATGAAGTTGTGTATGGAAGTATACTAAATTTATTATTTAATCTTATAGTTGGAAACTAACGCAACGAATATCGGTGTTGTTGGAATGTGAACCCTTAAGGGGTGAAAAGGGGGATTAAATTCTGTATTTGGAGTTCTTTATTTTCGGAGTAAAAATCACAAAATTTATTTTTTCGGCTTATGGTTGAAAAATAACGCAACATATATCGCGTTTTTCGAATTCCCTTGAAAAAGAAAAACCCTTGATGGGGTGTAAGGGATGAAGTTGTGCATTCAACAATTTTATATTCAAGTAAAAATAATGTACACGTGTATCACGTTATTAAGAAGCCTACTGCCGCCCATCTATCTGTCTGTCTGCCACGAGAAAAAATCTCAGCTGTCTGGTTGAGACACTTTGGGATAGATCCGTCTGTCTGTATGCCACGGGTTTTTTTTAAATTATTATTATTATTTAAATTTAATACTAAGGCATACGGCCCGCCTGATGTAAGCGGTCACCGTAGGAATCACTCGTGCGTTGCCGACCCTACAGAAATATCTTCACACCCTTTTTGAAGACCCCCTGGCTATAGTCCTTTGGGAAAGCCACGGCGGGTAGCTCATTCCACAGCCTGAGTGTACGCGGTACACATAAGGAGGCAAAGTCTCTCCTCAGACTGACAGACAAACCCTTATCGAACTACTGAGATTTTATATAGTGGCGACCTTGCCCACCGTTAGGTATAAAAGACTGCACACTATTTCTGACTACACCTTACGAGGCGGAGACCCATCTACGGTAGGGGGTCAGTCGTGTCAAGGGGGTCAGTCGTGTCAAGGGAAGCCAGTTTTCGCCAAGCTGGTCTATATTTGGCGACCAATCAGATGTACTCTACGGGGTAAACAGTACAGATTCCTCTCACAGTCATGTGACGATGTCAGACTGACAGACAGACAGAAATATCTCAGCTGACTAGAAATTATTGAGAAACTTGTGGATATAGGTCTCCACCCGTGTATTCATATGTCTGTCTGTGTGCCATGAGCAAATATCTCAGCTGTCATGAAATGGTTGAGGAACACACCGCCTACCATTCCGCGGTGTGACAGCTCCATGCCGGAGATAAGCATTACCCAACGGGAGGTCCGGCGGGAATTGCTTTCTCTGGACATCCATAAGTCGAGTGGGCCAGACGGCATACCGGCAGTGGTGCTGAAGCGGTGTGCTCCTGAATTGTGTCCAGTACTGACGCGTCTTTTCGCGCTGTCCTACACCAAAAAGGAAGTCCCGTCTTCGTGGAAGACTGCCCATGTGCACCCAGTGCCCAAAAAGGGTGACAGATCAGACCCGACGAATTACAGGCCTATCGCCATCACCTCCCTTCTCTCCAAAGTCATGGAGCGAGTGATCAACACGCAGCTTTTGAGATACCTGGAGGGTCACGATTTGTTGAGCGACCGACAGTATGGCTTTCGCCACAGTCGCTCAGCTGGTGACCTCCTTGTGTATCTCACGCACCGTTGGTCACTCGCCATCGAGAGTCAAGGTGAGGCATTGGCAGTGAGCCTAGATGTGGCGAAGGCGTTCGATCGGGTCTGGCACCGGGGTCTTCTAACGAAGTTACCAGCATACGGGCTTCCCGAGGGATTATGCAAATGGGTTGCCAGCTTTCTGTCCAGCAGATGCATAAGAGCCGTCGTAGACGGTAGCTGCTCCGACAGCATGGACATAAATGCCGGCGTCCCGCAAGGCTCTGTGCTGTCCCCAACACTGTTCCTACTGCATATCAATGATATGCTGTCTATTGACGGCGTTCATTGTTATGCGGACGACAGTACAGGGGACGCTTATTACACGGGCCGTGCTAATATCCCTCGTTCCGAGGTGGAGGAAAGCCGCGAACGGCTGTTGTCTGAAATCGAGAGTACACTAACTAGTGTCTCCGATTGGGGCTGACTAAACCTAGTCCATTTCAACCCCACTAAGACTCAAGCCTGCGCGTTCACCGCTAAGAAAACCTCATTTGCTGTGGCTCCACAGTTCCAGAACACGTCCCTGAACATCAGCAAAAGCATCGGGATCCTTGGCGTCGACATTTCTAGCGACGTTTTGTTCCGAAGTCACTTAGAAGGCAAGGTTAAGCTGGCATCCAAAAAGCTCGGAGTGCTCAACAGAGCGAGGCAGTACTTCACATCGGGGCAAAGGCTGCAACTTTACAAGTCGCAAGTCCGGCCTCATATGGAGTACTGCTGTCATCTATGGGCGGGGGCACCTGGATACCAGCTTGATCCTTTAGACTCGGTTCAACGACGTGCCATCAGAATTGTTGACGATCCCGAGCTCACAAGCGGTTTAGAGCCCCTCAGTCTGAGGAGAGACTTTGCCTCCTTATGTGTGTTCTACCGCTTGTACAACCGACGGTGTTCTGAAGAATTGTTTAAGATGATGCCCACGGCTACTTTCTACCATCGCAACTCTCGCCATCGATGGGGAGTCCATCGACGGGGAGTCCATAAAACCTGAATTGTTTCGTACTGTGCGGGCTCAAAGGAGCTTCCTTCCGCGGACGCTCAGACTTTGGAATGAGCTCCCCGCCGTGGTTTTCCCAATGGAGTACAGCATGGGGTTCTTCAAAAGGGGTGTGAAGAGATTTCTGCAGGGTCGGCAACGCGCGCGTGATACCCCTGGTGTTGCAAGCGTCCATAGGCTACGGTAACCGCTTACCATCAGGCGGGCCGTATGCTTGTTTGCCACCTAAGTGGTATAAAAAAAAAAAAAAAAAAAACTTGTGCGTATGTCTCCACCTGTCTATCCGTCTGTCTGCCACGAGTAAATATCTCAGCTGTCTGGAAATGGTTAAGGAATTCGTGGATAGGTCTCATGACGTAATTTTAGTAGCCATTCCGATCTCGAGAATAACCAAAAAAAACATATTTCACCTTCCCATAAATATTATATACCCTTAAAAGCTGATCGGACAGTGTATGTATGCATATTTCTGCCGGTACATTTTCAGATCTTCTTCTTCAAATCGGTAACGTAAACTTTCTACAAATAGATGGGTTGGTACAAATACCAGATGAGTTATATACTGTGGTATCAACAGTCGAGGAACTTATAGATAAAATGTATACTGATGTTAAAAATATTAAACACAAACCGATAGAGTGGTTATGCGCGAGAGAGCCATTATGACTCCCAAAAATGACCAACCCGCTGCGATCAATGAAATGTTGATATATTCATTTGAAGGTAGTTGCCACCATGGTCGATATGGATGAGTCGGTCAATTATCCTGCTCAATTTTTAAGCTCTCTTAATCCGCCGGGTAATCCGTGTCATGCATGTAGGTGCTCCTGTCATATTGATTAGAATTATACGGCCTCCAAAATTGTGCTGTGGAACTAGACTACAAGTAACAGCTCTCCGCCGCAATGTTATTGAGGCCAAAATATTAACTGGTTCTGCCAGAGGAGAAATAGTCTTCGTGCCGCGTATACCATTGATCCCAAATCACCTTCCGTTTAATTTAAAAGATTACAGTTCCTTATTTAGGTTTGTATCGCGATGGCTATTAATAAATCACAGGGAAAAACTCTGAAATTTGCTAGAGTTTATTTGCGGCAGGACTGTTTCAGTTTTTTGTGGCATGCTCATGTGAGCTCTTAATCTACCTGAACTTTTGTCAAATATCACACGTAGTGGCGGGCAATAGCCATGAACAAAGCTCTATATTTTTACAATGATTCATATCCAGAAAAAATAAATTATCTACGCGGACGAAGTCGCGGGCTAAAAGCTAGTACATTAATAAAATCTCAATGTAATTGTACAAGTAATCATAAATCCCGACTAAAACCTGTTACATTTAACTATATACTTCATATAATATAGACCAGATAAGAGTTATTTCATACTTTCTAAAGTACTTTGTAAGCGTTTTTCTTTTATTGTTAGAATGTTAAATAATTTTTATTTAGACTTTCAGATGCATTTTCAATACCTCTCAAGATTTGTCACTGACCGAGTATGTGGATCTGCATATGCATATCATTGATAAAGTGTCGAAAACAATGTTTGTGCTCTTTTCCGTTGTGGAATTCCATCATATCTTCAATGTCCATGGTCAGATCATGATACAATTATTTGTGTGTGATTAAACCATCCAAATAAAGTAAGCGGTGAAAATACATACATATTAAAAAAACATTCGCGTCGTACACAGAATCTCCTCCTTTTTTTGAAATTGGTAAAAAAATTGGCTCACGATGACCTGACGTCATTGTCCGCGATATTTTTTTGACGTTATTGGCGCCCGTGCCTATCTGGGGGCACGGCGGCAGTGCCCCGCCGAGACGAGCCAAGCGAAGCGTAAGGGTACTTGGTACTACCTACCTTTTCTTTTTATCTATATCTATATACATAAAAGAAAGTCGTGTTAGTTACACTATTTATAACTCAAGAACGGCTGAATCGATTTAGCTGAAAATTGGTGGGGAGGTAGCTTAGAACCAGGAGACGGACATAGGATCCTTTTTATAGGATAGTGTAGGGTAGAGTAGGTAAGGGGGTAAAGAAGGGGGCGCGGGTGAAACCGCGAGCGGAAAGCTTGTTACAAATAAAAAATACGTGTTTCAGGTTGTTTTTTAAATCATCTCTCAACCTCAACCCCTTATAAGCAACTTGTAAAAATAAATGAATTCCCGCCAAAAACATTTTCATGTAAAATGTTGCCAAGACGAGACCATATGGCTCGCACTGTCAAAACATTATCAGATCTCATGTAGAGCCAAGCTTATAAAAATATGTGGCCTGGCCGTTTCGCTACCGTCTCATGGGCGTAAGGTGAAAATTGTATTCACTGTTCATTACTTTTCTGATATACAATAGTTCATGTAGTAGCGAAACGGCTCAGCCACATATTTTGACTAAAGAGTTTGTGAAGTTAGGGCTTGTAGAGTTAGGTCGTGTAGAGTTATAAGCTTGATCCTACATGAGATCTGATAACTTTTTGACAGTGACAAGACCTTAGACAATTTAATCATACTTTTAGATCATCTCCTAACTATAGTTATATTTATTGAATTATTTACTTCGAGCTAAAAAATGGTATAGCAAGCTAGAATGAAATGAAGGAGAGTGCCTAAAATAACGTGGGCCTCAAATTTTCCAACACTTCAGCTGAATGAAGTACCTAATTATGCAATGAGAGGGATGGGCAAATTTATGAGTCTTTCAATGCGGGCGGATTAGAGGCCCTGACGTCGCCCACACACCGCCTACGATCGACCCTTTTTAACCGCCTACAAAATTAATTCTCATAATGCACCAACGATGCCTAACGCTTCGGTAACGGTTTGATTTTTTTCTTTAGGGGTGATTGAAGTAGATGGGACCAAGGAATCACGTTGTCCCATACAAACTTTCGGAAGATCCTTTCTTATCTGATGCCTACGTCATACAAAGAACACACCCTCCAAGTTTTAGAGTCTTTACAATCAGCGGTTTAGGCTGTGCGTTGATTGTCAGTCAGTCATTCAGGACAAAGCATTTTATATGTATAGATAATAATAAATGTATGGTCGTGTCCTTGTATTATATGTATGGGGTCTCATATATGAGACAGTCGCATTGGTTGTTGGTTATAACCAATAACAAATGCGACTGAATTTCTTATAAGACGTTACATATAAGACGCAAGAATGTTTCTTATAATGTGCAATAGAAGTCCTATTGTAATTACAGCCAACGTTATATTCACTCAATGCCGTTAACAGGAATAAAAATATAAGAAACTCCGCTTTGTGAATGAACCGAAAGAAACCGAGTTGTGCGACGATAAAACCACAAGGTTGTTTTCCCGAAGTGGCGCAGTGCGTTCCTCGTCTCTCGATAAATCAACTCTAAGGTCAAGTTAACCAGATATCCCGAGGGCGCACCCTTCAGCTGCAAAACGGAATTGGAAGGCTATGAATATGTTGTGCGATTCTAGATGAAACAAAGAAACTATAATGTAGGTAGGTACATAAACAAATCGTTAATAAACTCAAAAATAGCCTACTTAATAAGAATGACAATCGCAATAATAAATAACTTAGTGAGTTTGATATCAATATAATTTAATGAATTATCTTTAATGATTCATATTCGAAAATAATGTAATCTTAATTTTTTTAACAGGTAGGTATGATTCACTAATTCAGCGAAACCAAAAAAAACCTGGTAAGTAACGAATGTATATTAACTACGAGTGTTCAATATTTATAGCCTTCATTGCTAGAATTTAATACAATTAATTAATATGTTATTATATTTATTGTAAATAAACGAGTTAATAAATAAGCTATTCATAAATTAGTTTTATCACTAGTTTTCTTCTCAGTTTTAAGGGTAAACGTTACGAGGCTAAAAACCGTAAAACTTACTATCTTGGGAAGTGTACAAAAATAACAAAAGGTATCAATTCCACAATATGCCAAATTAGGACTTACTTAGGCCAATGTCGAGTTAAATTATAAATTCCATTCACTATTGTAATTCACTTTCACATATAGTCCTCAGTCGTCCATAAAAGTCATGTTTTACCACAATGGTGGTCATTGTACTAAAACTCACGGACTTTTTGAGACAACTTGAAAAGATACACGATACACATAATTCATTTCATTTCACTTCACTGGTGCACATTGATTGATCTTTATCGGATAAAAACAGATATATGCAATAAAACTCAAAATACACGAATTTATTTAAACAAAACGAAAACACAACGTCACTCCGCAAGTTGGCGCCAAAAAGTCAATAGTTGTCTTTCTGTTTATAACGAACCATAGAAAAGTGAAAAGTTTAAATAGGGTCGAACTGGTAGGCCTCAACCTTGGGGTGCGTAGGGGATGGCGTCACTCAGCCGATGACGTCACACAACCGATGACGTCACTCTACTTATGAGCCTTCCGTAATGGTCATGCGCTCTTGGCTCACAGACAGTGCGTCGCTGCGCCAAACAAAACAAATAGTAACCATCCTAATAAGAGTTTTCCCCGTCTCCCTTATAAAGAACGTACTTACCGAGTGTAGGGCAATCACGAAATATTGACTCTATTAACTGACTCATGACATGCCTATTTGTCGATGACGATATTATTAACAATGTGCATTAATACTGGCTTGTGAATATTTTAGTTAATGAAACTTTTTTTCGATCGTCTAATGTTAGGATCTCTTAAATACTCGCAAGTCTGTTTCTTTTCAAATGCGTTTATTTACCCAGTGGACCACTCAAGCTATTTCAGTTCTTTCCTACCACCCGTGCACTCTATTTTGCGTATCTTCATTTAAGCTATTTTAATCTTCACACTACGCATCGAGCACATAAATATTCCTGTTTCCAACGATACCAATCAAATGATTCTTTTAACGTTCATTTCCTTTTCGCACTTTTATAAACAATCCGTTGAAAGTAATATAATAATAAGAAAATATAAAACGAAATACATTGAATGGAAAAATTCTCACTCAAACAACCAATGAACAATTAACACGTGTTAAACAAGGCATATGTGCGATAATATTAAAGACAAAGATGCACCTACACTGAAGAAAACGAGTATTATACGAAGCGACTGTGAGACTTGCGCCTTGCAGTTTCACTGAAGCTCAAAGGTCAATCAATAGAAGCTCTTCTACTACAATACGAATGTATATTGCATTTAGGTTTAGAGGTCTTGGCCATTAGTGGATTTTATCGGTCTGGCACTATGAATGATTACGAACCTACAAATAGGAACATCTTAGTGGATGTCAATGGTGGATGTATTAGTTATTCTTTTAATAAATGGAATATCCAGCCGCCCTTGCCTAATATTGACAGTTAACACAACGTGTGTCTCGCTTCTAATACAAACAGAAAATGTAAAATATATATACAGGATGAAATTTCCATATAATTCATATTTTCCTTGACCATGGTTTTATCCTGCGTAATGTTTGACGAGGTAGAGCAGCTCTCGCAGGGACCTCACTATGTACAGAATTAGCTCTTAGCATTCTGACAAAAAATTAGAGGTCAATTTTGATAACTTCTAGCAACTTGTGACCAAGATTGTCATACATAATTTTCTTCGTATTGTGAAGTAGAAGCAGAAAAAGCAAAATTTTTTTTAACACATTTTTTTCATTTTTTTTAATGGCATTTTTATTTTCTTCAAAATTCAGCTCGGGGTTCCTTTCAGCGTTTTTCTCTAAGACCTGTAGTTAAGAAGTTGCCCTTACTGGCTGGGAAAAAAAAACATCCTGTATACTAGCTGCCCGGCACGACTTCGTTCGCGTGGTGTCCTACTAACCTATACCCTAACCTACCCTACCCTACCACTACCCCTACCCTACCCTACCCTGCCCTGCCGTATCCTAACACAACAAAAAAAGAATTAGCGAAATCGGTCCAGCCATTCACGCGTGATGGCGTGACCAAGGGAAATAGGGATTCATTTTTATATATATAGATATATATAAGTTTACTATTTTCAACGGCTGAGTGATCTTGTTTCCACGTAAAACACCCAAATGTACAGTTTAACTATCTTTTCATAAATACTATGAAATTTCATAACATGACTCACATTTCATATCCCACGATAAATTATCACTTCACAGTGGACTTTCATAATATTATTCCTTTTTAACACTGGAGAAATATCTTTCTGATTCATTAATGATGGGCCAGTTGGCGCAGTTGGTTAAGAGTCTGGTAAAGATTCCACCTATTGCGCCGCGGCCCGTGGGTTCGATTCCCGCACAGGAAATGCCTTTGTGTGCATGAACATGTCTGCATGTCCTGAGTCTGGGTGTAATTATTTATATTAAGTATCTACAAACAAAAAGTAGTATATGTTTTATATCAGTTATCTGGTTTACATGGTACAAGCTCTGCTTAGTTTGGGATCAGATGACCGTGTGTGAGGCATTCCTCACACACGTCACACACGAGTATACATAAGAGGACCCCGCCTTCGCGATTCACGCGATTCAGCCGCGCCCTCTTCTTTACCCCTTAGAAACGGTATTTCCAAAAATCCTTTCTTATATAAAAGCAACTAAAGTTTACAAACTTTTGAGTTAATCGAAACATGCAGTAAAATCCTCCCCTTAAAACATAAGTAGGTACCTTTTTTCCCCGTTAGGGGTAGATTTTCGAGAAACCCGAAAACACGTGTTTCTTTATTTTTTATCCGAATATAACGAGTTTCGAGTTAATCGGACCGCGCGGTATGTTTCTTACATACAAACTTTAACACCTCTAAACCCCCTTTTAGGGTTAGTTTTCATGAAATAATCACGAGAAACTTTATTACTTATTTATTAAGTAATCGTACAAAGTTTCAAATTTATACAAATGGCAAATGCAAATTTGTTAAGGAACATCCAGAAATGTTTGAAACATTAGGAAAACATCAATTAAATGCCAGAGACCCAAGCAGATTAAGAATTATCAGTTGCAAAAGTGCCCTTATACCAAAAAATTCCTAGCTGCGAGGAATTTGAAAAATAGGTATTTGAAGAAACTATTGCCGTCGCGCTATGCCGCTATGCGCTATGTGCGATAGGGACATCTGCAACTCAGACCGGTTTATTCACAAAAAAAAATACGAAATCGACGTTTCGTTTTCCCCATTTTCCTCCTCGAAAACTGAGCCGATTCAACTATTTATCCTGGTCCCTTTCACTTTCTTTTATGTTAAAATCTTTTCGAATTTGTCTGGTAGTCCTTTTAATCACGGCGGAAAAATAGGGCATTTATTGTAATTTTTGGAGGGCCATAATTTCTTTAATAATTAGTTGCTGAAAAAAGGAAGTAACAGGGACGTGTCCAAAGCAGAACATGATTATATTAAATAAAAATATGACTGTAGAGGCATTATTTAGGAAGAAAATAGGGAATACATTTGTATGGAATAATCGCAGCCCAACTCCTGTCTTAGATGTTTTAATAATATTCCAAAATTTGTAGCCCAACCGGTTTAGGCTCTGCGTTGATGAATCAGTCAGTCAGTCAGTCAGTTGGTTTATATAATGATATTGGTTAGCTCACGGTTCGACTCGCATCTACATTCTGTAAGAAATAAGTTATTGTATTGTTGAATTATTGTTGGTTATTTCATTTCCGGTAAATGTTTGTTTTTATAAATAATGTCTTAAATAATTTGCTATATTTATGGGAATTAGTTAATATGTTTATGGGTATATCTAAAGTATACTCGTACGGTATTTTTGATAATTCTTTTGCATGTCTGGTTAATTTAATTCCCGGTTAATATTTGCCTTAGTATATATATACTGACTTAAATAATTTGTTTACTCCTTAAAATTAGTTTATGTTTATGATAATTAATTAATGTTTATAGCATTTAATATAAGCTTGTACGGTATTTTTGATAAATTTTCGTTTCCGGTTAATATTTGCTTTAGTTGATACTGACTTAAATAATTTGTTAAATCTTTACAATTAGTTAGTATAATTATGGACAAATAAATATGGATTTTTAAATACCTATTTATTATAATCTTGTATTATATTTTGGGTTTTTTTTTTTTTTATACGACTAATTCGGTAAACAAGCATACGGCCCGCCTGATGGTAAGCGGTTACCGTAGCCATATGGACGCTTGCAACACACCAAGCATCGCTCACGCGTTACCGACCTTTCCCCCCTCCCCAATGAGCTCTGGCGACCTTACTCACGCGCAGGAACACAACTTTACACAACATAAAGTTATTTGGCTGCGGTATTCTGTAAGGTGGAGGTACTTCCCCAGTAGAGCTGCTCTTTGAGCGAATAAACGCTATGCTCTACCTCCGTTCCGGTTTTGAATACCACAAGTCAACACAAAACAATATAAAAAGAGCTACGGTCAGTACTGTAGGCATTCAAATCTCAACCGTTAAAGTGGTAACACGCTGTTGTTATATAAATAAAAGTATTATTAATATTATCAGTACATTTTACTGGACCATCCGGCCTTCTATTAATTCTTATTTATATAACGGGAATGCGAAGAAATGAATCAAGTTTTACATCTCATTCAAAAACTGTAATAAGTAACTACTAAAAGAAAGATCCACAAAAAGATGCCTATCTGAAAATGCCTAGTTGCACGTGCCGTCGAACTTTGACTTTTTTTTGGCATGGCTTTTAAGATGTGAATCGACATTTGGCTAGATTCCAAAGAATAGTAATAAATAGCCGATCGTCAGCCGGCACCAGGTCGCCATTATAATAGTAACATTTGTGACAAAAATAGTGCAGTTACGCGTAAATTATAACTGCCCGGTATCGTAAATTACACAAGTGCACTGCACGTAAAGATTTGCTGGGATACTTTATGGATGACGCATGTTGCTTACTTTTACGGCAGCGGAAGCTTACTTAATTTCTTTGCTAAGATTTTTAATTGAGAGTGCGTGAAGCAAACATTTGTGCGTGGCTGGGACCGCATCTCTATCTCTACTACTGTTATTAAATCTGCCAGACATATTCTTATCCCCATACTAAAACATGTTTTTAATGTTCAATAATGCATCCAATTTACAAAAATGGAGACCGAGACAGAGTAACTAACTATAGACCTATCTCAGTACTTACTGCTTTATCGAAGAGCTTTGAAAAGATCTTGAATCAGAGATTAATGAATTTTATCAAAAAATACAGTGTTCTGTCTTCAAATCAATTTGGTTTCAGGAGTGGAAGATCCACAGAGGATGCTGTACTGGAACTGACGGACACTGTTGTAAAAAATCTCGATAAAAAACTTAAAACCATAGGTATTTTCCTGGATCTTTCCAAAGCTTTCAACACTGTCTCGGTCCCTATTCTCCTAAGCAAGCTGGAACATATAGGTATTCGAGGTGTTGCACTCAATATGTTCAGAAGCTATCTTGACAATCGTTCCCAGTTCGTTGTGGTAGATAATCTAAAAAGTAGTGTAGAATCTGTAGGTTTCGGTGTTCCCCAGGGTAGCGTCCTCGGGCCTACCCTATTTTTAATCTACATAAATCAACTATGTAGCCTACGTCTCCCAAACTGTAAGATTATAACCTACGCCGACGACACAGCTCTTTTGGTTTATGGCCGGAACTGGCAAGAGACTCGTGACCACTCCGAATATGTACTAAAAACTGTAATGACTTGGTTACGATTGAACCTCCTAACTCTTAACCTATCAAAAAGTAAATTCATCCCTTTCACATCTAATCCTTCTTCTCAACCTGCCTCTAACTTCTCAGTCTGTACACACTCCTGTAGCAATGATGTTGTCCCAGTCTCCTGCAATTGCTTGAATATAGAACAGACCTCTTCTATCAAATATCTTGGTGTCATGGTAGACAGTACACTCACTTGGAAAGAGCATATAAATTCCATGGTTTGTCGCCTAAGAAAACTGATTTTCGTCTTAAAAGACCTAAGAGCAGTTATTAGTTTCAATCTCTTAAATACCATCTATTATGCCTTAGCACGGTCTATTATATAACCTACTGCATCCCCGTCTGGGAGGTTCAGTCAAAACTACGATGCTAAGACTCGAACGGGCTCAGAGGGCTGTCCTTAAGGTGTTGACCGGAAAGCCTATCTGGTTTCCCACAAACGAACTATACTCGCTCTGTCTGGTTCCTACAGTGCGGCAAATTTTTATCTTGCAAACCATTCTACGAAAACATTCTGTGATTAACTATGATCAATAGAACGGCGCGGTACTGCATTAGCGAGCAGGCATTTATATTACACTAGCTTCCCGGCGCGACTTCGTTCGCGTGGTGCTACCCTACCCTGTGGTGCTACCCTACCCTGTGGTGCTACCTTACCCTTTGGTGCTACCCGTCCCTATCCTATCCTATCCTTTCCTATCCTATCCTATCCTATCCTATCCTATCCTATCCTATCCTATCCTATCCTATCCTATCCTATCCT
This sequence comes from Achlya flavicornis, assembly GCA_947623365.1. Classification (NCBI taxonomy): domain Eukaryota; kingdom Metazoa; phylum Arthropoda; class Insecta; order Lepidoptera; family Drepanidae; genus Achlya; species Achlya flavicornis. The sequence goes on from OX392467.1 coordinate 11,433,018, forward strand.
ATCCTACCCTACCCTACCCTACCCTACCCTACCCTACCCTACCCTACCCTACCCTACCCTACCCTACCCTACCCTACCCTACCCTACCCTACCCTACCCTACCCTACCCTACCCTACCCTACCCTACCCCACCATGCCCTACCCTACCCTACCTTTACGCCCTATTCTCAGACCTACTGAATATACACACAAAATAACTTATCTGTAACTTAAATTACGAAATTTCCAAGAAAGGCTGCACGCACAGCTCTCACAGAGTCCCTAATAAAGAAAAAACAGATTATCCTATCTGATCATAATACATATCTAAAGTCTCTCTAGAATCGATAAAGCAAGCCGTTTCGGGGGAGTTTTTTACCCGACTGACCCGGAAGGAGGGTTATGTTTTTCGAGTGTATGTATGTATGTATGTATGTATGTATGTATGTATGTATGTATGTATGTATGTATGTATGTATGTATGTCTATTTCTTTGGCACGCTCTGCAGCCTAAACGGCTTGATGGATTTAAGCATATGATGTGTCGTTAGATTCGTCTTAACTGTGGGAGTGTCATAGGGTATATTAAATTTATAAGGCGTCTACGAATCAAAAATGAGGGGGGGTATTAAAAACAAAAATTACGTTATTATAACAATATGGGTATCAAATTAAAGCTTGTAAAAAGCCCATTCCATATATGTATATATTGTAATACTTTTATGCTACCATTTTGACGTAAACTGCAAAAAAACACGTTAAATGCAAGGACAGTAGGTACTGACTGAACTGAGACTACTGAGCGGTCACCGTACGTAACTCACAGAGTTGCGATGGTTAGTAGCCTTACTTTACGGTACCGCTCATAATACTTAACTGAAGAACTTAATTCTATAATGAAACTAAAAAGTCTGAAATAAATTAAATTATTAAAAGAAAGAAAAATAATCCGAGGGAAAAAAAATAAAAAATCCTATACTGTCTCTATGCAAATCTAAGAAGCCGCGCGAAGGTTTTTTTTTTTTTTTTCCTCGGATTGTTTTTCTAATATTATTTTTTGATTACTAATGACCTATACATTCATCCCTCAAGAGGAAGTTCACTAATTTATTAGGACCTTATATAAAATGCTTTGTCCTGAATGACTGAGAATCAACGCACAGCCTAAACCGCTGATCGTAGAGACCTGAAACTTGGAGGGTGTGTTCTTTGTATGACGTAGACATCCGATAAGAAAGGATTTTCCGACATTCTACCCCTCAGGGGTGAAAAATGGGGGCAAACTTTGTATGGAACATCGTGATTCCTTGGTCCGATCTACTTCATATTTTGCATAAACATTCCTTAACAGAATTGATGGAAGACGTGTTTCGTATTTTATTGAAACTCATTGCCTAACGGTGTCAAAAAGGGGTAAAAAGTTATTTTAGGGGTGATTTGCATCGAAGTTGGTATCAATACTCCTTAGTGTTTTGGATTTCCGAACATGAACCTGCAGAAATCTCTTCACACCCTTTTTGAAGAACCCCATGCTGTACTCCATTGGGAAAACCACGGCACGGAGCTCATTCCACAATCTAAGCGTCCGCGGATAGAAGCTCCTTTGAGTTCGAAACAATTCTGGTTTCAATATGTGAGGATGGACTCCCATGTCGATGGCGAGAGATGCGATGGTAGAAGGTGGCCGTGGGCATCATCTTAAACAATTCTACAGAACATTGTCCATTGTACAAGCGGTAGAACACACATAAGGAGGCAAAGTCTCTCCCCAGACTAAGGGGCTCTAGGGCTAGCTCTTAGGGTAGGGTAAGGTAGGGTAGGATAGGGGTAGTGGTAGGGTGTGGTAGGGTAGGGTAGGGGTAGTGGTAGGTTAAGGTATAGGTCAGTAGGACACCACGCGAACAAAGTCGTGCTGGGCAGCTAGTTATACATATAAACCTTACTTGTTTAGAAGGAGTTAGCGGATAAACAGACAGACGCGGTGGGCGACTTTGTTTTATACTAAGTATGTAGTGATGAGCGTTACATACATGTGGCGAAATTGTAGAAAATGTAATTTGCATATAATAAATTACAAATATTAACAATAGAAATAATAATAATAAATATCCTGGGACATTCCTCACACACACAAATGAACGAACATACCTGGTAATAATTGAAAAAATATCTCAAACATTAAATCTGCAATAGGAACTGGTAACTGCTGCCTATACCACCTAGTCTAATCTAAAAGCCAAGGATTGCTATTTTGTTGTGATAACATTATTATGAGATTATAGATAGATACATCGGGTAGGATATCGTTCTAAGAAGGTAAGGAACACACGACACGTATGCTAATAAAAGTCCGTAGTAATACCGGCATCATATTTATTTATATCACTTCACATGTGTGACAAATTTGATGGTATGTTCAAATAACATCGAGGTGTGATGTTATTTGTTACAGAGACGATATCGGTCAAATATTCCGAGTTGGGAACCGATAACAATATCGCACGACACGAGTGACGTTATGAACATTCATTTCAGGTATATTGTTTTGTAAATAAAGAAAGAGAGTACAGTTCTAAATAACTCTGTAAATCGTCTGAAACTGTCATAATATGAACGTTTACTAATTAACTAAATACATCTTAACCTCTTAATAAGCGGTTATAATATTTTCTACTTACCTATAAACGTTATACTATACCAGCGTCTTAAGGCGCAGACTCCTCTCCAGCAGATTTCAGTTTTCACCCTTGCGCCACATTTTCACATAATATTAGCGGAAATTACCGGAACTAAGCAAACAAAAAATACTAGCTCCCTCTATTTAGAAGTGCGTCATTGCAAGCAAACAATAAAACGTGGCAAACCGCCATCTATACATTTCCGCGAGAACGAAGCTGTTTGAATTGGACACAGTAAAAATGTTAACAGTAGACAAACTGTAGACAAACATTTAAAAATATAAATTCTGAAATACCTTAAATAAACTTTTGACGGGCCAGTTGGTGTAGTTTGTTAAGATTCCACGACGCCGCCGATTGTATGTTCAATTCCCACCAAGGATATGCATCTGTGTGCATGAACACGTTTGCATGCCCCGAGTCAGGGTGGAATTATGTATATTAAGTACTAGCGACCCGCCCCGGCTTCGCACGGGTACAATGTCATAATGTGGTGACAGTGGAGCGATTTGCGCGGCAGCCCACCCGGTCACGGTATCGCGTATAAAAAGTGTGGCCGAATGGCCTCACTTTAACGGAACATAGTTGTGACGTATGGCGTCTTTTCTATGCGTAGTAATAATTTTCTATCTGATGGTTAAAACTGCATCGAAATACATTGCGTGGTTTAGAGTTAGCGGATAAACAGAGACACAAGCTGACGCGGAAAACGAATTCGGAGAATACAGGCTGTGACAAATGGACAGACAGGAGAGGACCTCAATCGAGATATTAGATGTTATTTGACAAATAAACAGGTTTTCTTCCACCACTTTTTACAATAATTGTAGAATTTCTCCATAAAATGCCCTCTACTTTACCTACCATTTTTATTCATCATTATCATATCAGCCTAAGGATATCCACTGCTGAACATAGGCCTCCCCTATTAACTTCCACTTCAAGCGGTTTCGGGCCGCTTGAATCCAGCAGCGCCCAGTAACTCTGACCAGGTCGACGGTCCACCTGGTGGGACATCCACGTACGGTGTCCCCTTCCAGTACGTGGCCGCTCTCGAGAACCTTCCATCCCCATCGGTTATCGGTTCTTCGAGCGATGTGGCCTGCCCATTGCCACATCAACATACTAACTCTACGAGCTATATTAGCGATGGGCGACTGTTAAAAAAAAAGTTATCGAAAGAATCGACAATTGTAAAACTTTACATTCGATTGTCGATTCATTCGTTCTAACGAATAAACAATCGAATAACAATCGACCTTTCGAATGAAAATTGACGCACGCCACGCAGGTTGCAATAGTATGCACAATCGACGGGTGAGGCGGCCTCCGATCAGGCCCTTAACCTTAACCATCATAACCCTTCCAGTTCAAGAGATTGAACACATCCTCCATTGCAGTGGTAAAGAGTTTCGGGGAAATTACGTCACCCTGTCTTTCATCCTTCTGCAACTGGATTGGTCTCGTACTCTCGTCCTGTACTCTGATTGACATAGTGGCTTTGCTGTACAAAGACCTTCAACAATTCGATTATAGCGATAGTCGATTTAGCACCGCTGTAGACTCTGTAATATCGCCAATGTCTCAAATAAATCGAAGGCTTTTTCATAGTCCACATACACCAGGCATAACGGCCGATTATACTCCTCAGTCTTCTGTATAATTTGGCGAAGTATATGTAGGTGATCTATGGTACTAAAGCCTTCACGGAAACCAGCTTGTTCGGGAGGCTGGAAGTATTCAAACCTACGTGCAAGACCATTCGTAATGACTCCCGAAAACAACTTATAAACGTGGCTTAGGAAGGATATCGGGCGGTAGTTCTTCAATAGGGCCTTATCGCCTTTTTTGAAGAAGAGCACCACCATATTTCCTCTCCATACTTCTGGTGTTATAACTACAGGGCATGAATCTCGGTATATCGGATCATCGCTATATCGGAATTCTGATATTACAATTTACAATCCGATACTGAGTGATCCAATTATATCGTAATATCGGAATCAGTAAAAAAAAATCTATTTGGGTTTTAAAATAAAGCTATTGAGCTATTTATTAATTATAATTATGTGCAGTTTATAAGGAATATGTGCAATTTATAATGAACATTTCTAATTCTGCTATTGAGATCCAATATTGAAAATCAATATCGGAATTAAAAACCTACCGATATTACATACACATACCCTAGTTGTACCTTCCTGTATAACGGAATTAAATAGCTTCTGGAGGACTACAAGTCACGGGTATCCATCCGCTTTCAGAAAATCTGTTGTATTTCCGATTTTACTACTTCGTTATTCTACATCGTATTATCTTTCAAATAGTAAAAATATCGCGTTTATAACTAAATCTGAACATTTCCTATCAACTGTTAAAGAATGACAACAAAAGTTATTCTAATTTTATTACTACAAAACTGTGCCTGGCCGCTGATTGGCTGAAAAAGCTAAGCTACCGGTGGTTAGGCCTGCAGAAATAGGAACCTCCTCCCAATGCGAGCCGTATCGAGGATTACTGCCGAGAGGCTCGAGGCTTTCGGCCATCAGGCCATTGGCCGATACGACAATCGGCACAATGATAGCCGAGCTCACTAATAGTAATTGTAAATTTACGATGGGTTCACATTCCAACTAACCGATTCAGTAAGTAGTAGAACATCGAACAATTAACCCAAAGAAGCGTAATGACGTTGATTTTGCTTGCAATATATTCCGCCAATTTACCACCATTCACAATGCGCTCTGATTGGCCAAGTCAAGAACACACGATGAAGTGATTGATCCTTACAGTTCAAAATCAGTGACAAATCACGACTAGTTTCGGAATCAGATTGCTCGGTATAAATTCTGTAAGGGTTGTTCCTCGATGTAGTAGAAACTTAGTCAACGTAAGATGTGTAATATTTTCCTTACTGGTACTAATTTTACTGTGCCATTGACACTTCACGACTAAGCGACTGGACCACAATAATACAATGAATATAAAGGTATATCGGCTCGACTCGATGACTACAGATGACTCGATGACCGCAGTAGTGACTGGCACGCCCGCCCCGACTTCGGGGCACCTACTGTTACCAGTATCAGTCAACCTACCTTCAATACCTTTTCTTTGATCTCAAAATAAACAACATTGAATGAGGTGTTATTTAATCAGGTAAGGAACTAAATAGATAATTGCTCATTAAAAATAATATATATTGCTGATTTTTCATTTTGTATGATTTGAAATAAAAAAAAAACTTTCCGGGATTTGAATCATCACTTCCTTCAGTCGGAGCCTACATTAATAACCCGCACTTTAGCTCCCTAGACTACCCAAGCCATACCCTTCATAGACGAAAATAAGTATTAGTCTCTGTCAGTACCACGACATGGCTCGATGACAATTTTCAAAAGTATCAATCATAACAGATTTTATTTTATATATTTTTATTCATAACAAGCAAATAAAAGGCTCAATTGCCTTCATTTGACTAGCATGCATTTCCAGTGCCTTCTGAAGATATTTGATATGATTTTTTACTCATTTGAGAGGGTTTTATTTTTGTGAAAATTCTGAAAGAAAATGACACAGGTCCATCTAGCAACGCGGATCGCCGCGGAATGCGAGTGAGTGCGAAGCAAAATACGCGAGTTGCAGGACAATAGAGTGCGGTATGAGGTTGATGGTGCTCGGATTGAATTTGACGTAAGCGACTTTTTTAAAAATCATTATTATGAAAAACTGAATAGCTAATTCAAAAAACTAAATCGGGCGTTTATTTTCTTATGATATGTACTATATCGATGAAAAAAATCGTATCAAAATACCTTCAGGCGTTGGATATATTTGGGAATTTCTTGATTTTCAGAGGTATGTTTGACATTTTTTTTTATCGAGGCTTTTAATTGAAATCGTGTTTTCGGCTCGGGCGATGTGTTTGTTATATCCTTAAGTATCATATATTTAAATTTCAACACCGTAGAGTTAGCCGGTTTCATATAATTTGGGCAGCAATGTAGTGTATTTTGCCCAAGTCTGCGCCTTAACTAATGAGCAGTTAAGTCACAAAAAAATATTTTACTCTGCCAATACCGCCATGTGTTGACAGCATAGAATATTTTTGGACTCAATATCGGACCATAGAAATGGTCAAATAGCAACATTACGCCATTCAACCTCAAAATTAAAAAGTTGTTTGTCAAAATGAAACGTCAAACCAAAGTTTTTATGTTTTTGAATGAAATAAGATTTGTTCTTGATTCTTGGTTTATCGGTTAGTTCAGATTAATTTGGATTTATCGAATTAATATCTTTACTAAATCTATATCTTTGTCTAAATTCTGTATCGCTCAAATCTTGTATCGAATTTGCTCTTCTATTATACAATTTAGTCTCCTAACCGCACCTGTTCTTATTCTTCTAAAACTCCGTATTTCATCCAAGTCTTTCCGAAATAATAATCAGCCTAACTCATATTATAAATGCGGAATTGAGTTTGTTTGTTTGTTTGTTTGTTACGCCTTCACGCCTCAACTACTCAACAGATCATCATGAAATGTGGCATGCAGATAGCCTATGGTATGGAGAAGGACATAGGCTATCTGCTTTTTATCCCGGGAACGCGGGTGTAACCGCAGGGGCAGCTAGTAATAAATAAATATCCTGGGACATTCCTCACACACGGAAATGTACTTAATATGTTAACGTTTTCAAATATATCCATTTGATAGAAATCAAAATAGCCACATCTAAAACAAAATTCAAACCACAACAACGCAAACAGCCAAACTCGTTCCAAACACAAATTACACGTGACAGTAACAGACGGACATGCACATATGTACATCGAATCAGCTGACAACATACAACCGCCATCTTGTTACTTAAAATGCTAAGACGGTGCTAAACAAGGTTCGGCCGTTGATTAGTTTGACAGCTACTAAGAGACGCTACTTAGTAACTGATTAGGGCTAAGCAACGTTTATAAGAAATATTCTTAAGTAGTACTTAGGCGTTAGTTAAATTTTAATTAACGTTTATAAGTAAGGCCGTAAGTTTGCTGAAAAAGTTAATCCTGGTAGGATTAACTTTCATATATATATAACATGCCAGAAACTATTTCATTCGACATAACGAAACCATATGGCTCGCACAAAAACATATCATATCTCGTGTAGAGACAAGCTTATAACTCTACACGCCCTAACTTCAAAAAAGGTGTAGAGACCTTAGTCAAAATGTGGCTTGGCTGTTTCTGTGTTTTTGGTGGGATTTCACTTATTTTTAACAGACTTCAAAAAAAGGAGGAGGTTCTCAATTCGGTTGTTTTTTTTTATGTTTGTTACCTCATAACTCCGTCATTTATTAACCGATTTGGAAAATTCTTTTTTTGCCTGGAACCCTTCCCGTTTGGTCCCATTGTCATCAGACCAGGATTTGAAATTTGAGAAACGATTCATGTTCTCAAGGTCTCTCAGATATCGATTTTGAGAGCAATCAGTAAAGTAAGTAAAAAGTTAAATATGGCGAAACTTTTTAAAATTTTGAGAAATGATTCGAGTTTTCTGTTCACAAGGTCTCACAAATCATAAGTTTTGTAAAACCAAGTTTCTTATTTTTTCACGCAATAATATCAAACATATTTTTCACAAACAAGGTAATTATTATAACTTATCGCCTTCTACTTATCAACTAATCTTGCCGGCTGGCCGCTGGCCGCGCTATATACCTACGTCACAGTATACATAATAATACTTTCGTACCAAATCGAAATAAATGCACGCGCAGTCAACAAATTGCTACCAACATTATCTTCCGTTCCGTCCGATTCGTGTCATCCATCCGAGTGTGGTGCGGCGAGGGTGACCGACGAGCTTCATTCAACCCCACAGACCCACTCGCCCCGGCCCCCGCATGAGTCGTCTCCCGCGTACTACACACCAACAAGCAAGTGAGAACGCGACATCATCGAACGATTTGTGCGCGGAAATATCATAAAACTTGTTCCAGGCCCATACTGCCTGTGAAAAAATCTTACAAGTTTGTGATTTGTTGTTGTTGTGTGTTATTTAGGATCTCCAATACATTTGCAAGCCTTGTATCTAGCTGTTTTCTTTACTTTTACAATTTATAGGTACATTAGATATGGCCAAAGTTCACGTAAAATTTGTGAAGTTTTTGAAGCTTTTACTGAATTTGATTCACCCTTTTTTTTTAATTTTCGCCTAGATGCACGTCTGGATATAGGTCACACGATACCAATTTGTTTAAAACATCTAACGAAAAATGTTCAACAACGCCATCATCAGTACAGAGCTTTTGTATGAAAAGTATGGCGAATTGACTGCTCTTAAGGAACACTCCGTATAGGTACTATAGCTCCCACCATATCTCTCCCTCCGTACTTCTCTCGAACTTCAACATACTTCCCAGTCCTTTAATAAATCTTTCTCTGTTCAAGCTGTTCGTCTTTGGAAGTTTTGGAACGCCTTACCTCAGACCATCAGACAAACTCAGATTATTGAATCTTTCGAGTCTCAGTTAACCTCCTACGATCACTCTCTTTAATTCCTTTTTATTTTCCTTTAGTTACTGTTATTATGTAATAGTAGTATTTAGTTTATTTACATATTTATCTTTATTTATTTATTTATGTATGTAAGTATTATTATAAAGCTTTAATATATCTCAAAATTGTATTTGTGTATATATATAATAGTATTAGTTTATTTCGTATATATTGTATTATTTGTAGGTAGACGCTCAACCTGCTACCTTTAGAATTATTTCCTGTACCCAAAGTCTTATAAATATCCTAGCCAGATGCAAGATGTCCAGGAAATAATTAACGATGTCAGTAACAATAGAGGAATAGATTGATGCAAGCCAACTAGGGCACCACTCACACGTCAATATCTAACCGACAAGTATCAACTTACAACAAGTAAAACAAAGAGCTCTCGCCAACCATACCTAGCTAGGCAGCATAGAATGCAACAAAAGATGAAAACATAACAAAAGATAATAAATACATATTTATATGTTACGTAAGTTAATTATGATTGATATTGAAATAGATTATGGAAACTTATCTTCAGATATACAATGACAAATAAAAGTAACATAAGTACCTAATCGTTACTACAAATCTACATATAAAATTCTAATGAAAAAGCTATGATTCAATCGCTTTAGTTATTTATAATCTAGCGAAAGGTTAGAACACATAACAAAAATAAATATACAATTGTATATTTATTTATTTGGTATAATTATTATTCCACATAATACGATTGGTAAGGTTTTTATTACACTTGACTCTTAGAATGATGGTAAAAAAGACAAACCCAAGGGCATAATCTTCGAAGTTAACGAAACTTCTTACAAATTAAATAACGTGCCAGAATCAATAATCTAGATAATTCTCACGAAAACCTAGTAAACACGTGATTTTTCATAAATATTAATAAACCATGCACAGCACGTGCAGTAAAGTATGAATTAGAATTCTTTCAATCCCAGCAATTACATAAGGTCATTATAAAACCATCTGAGACCGGTTACGCAACCAAAGCAAGCAACCTGCTGTAACAAATATAAGAGAACTAACGAAACGACGACAATATAATGTGAGTACCTATGCACCTTCACGGTTAACAAGTGATTCGAACAATATAACAAATTACTCGTGTGTGTGTTACGGACAATTACCAAGAAATGTTGTTTGATAGCCTAAAAAGAAACACTCCTTCAATATTACCACTGTCAAGTTTTTTTTTTTTTTTTTTATACGACTAAGTCGGCAAACAATCATACGGCCCAACTGATGGTAAGCGGTTACCGTAGCTATATGGAAGCTTGCAACACACGAAGCATCGCTCACGTGTTGCCGACCTTTCCCCCCCTCCCCAATGAGCTCTGGCGACCTTACTCACGCACAGGAACACAACTTTACACAACATAAAGTTATTTGGCTGCGGTATTCTGTAAGGCGGAGGTACTTCCCCAGTCGAGCTGCTCTTTGAGCGAATAAACGCTATGCTCTACCTCTCTTAAAAAGTGGCGGATGATGTACCAGATTCTTTTGCGTCCTTCTTATTTATTACATTTTATCTCCTAAATGTAACCTACGTACGTAGGTACGTATACGAAATACTTCTTGAACTCGAAAGTAATTTAGTTCGTCTAACACAAAAACTGTTGCTATTTTGATTTCGTTATCTTTCTGACATAGATCGTCGAGATGGAACATGATTTTACTTCCGAAATGTTAAACAATCAACTTTATTGGTTTCCATTAGAGCACTATTTATGACTTCAACGTAACGTGATTCTATGCTACAATGGCCTCAAACAATGGCATTCTCGTCGCGGCATTGATCGTCTCTTTGCAGCCCGCTTGACGCCACTGCACTGATATTTAACAAACCAATACAATATGTTAAGAAACACGCTTTATATTTGTTTAATGTCTGAAGGAGGTTTCTGAAAAGTCCCTACTGAAATAATATACAATGATAAATACATCAAACACAATTTTATAAGATTTTAATTTTGTAATCAAGCAATCAGATCAATGGAATCACAGAACATTTTAGAAGCAGTGCCGACTACAGAATGGACTACCATGCCTTGCCAAGATTTGAGTTTCGAGAATAAGATATGAATAAGTACGTAGAAAGAAATACAGAAAATGAATGATAGACACTACAGAAAAATATTCTTAACCGACTTCAAAAAAGGAGGAGGTTCTATGTTCAACAGTATGTATTTATTTTATGTACACACTGACACTGTTTTGAAGACTGCGAAATATTTTCTATAGTCACAGTATAGTGATTTCAAAACAGTGTCAGTTAAGAATTATTTTATATAGATATATCTACTGTGGTACTATGAAGGCGGTTAATTTATTTGTTAAAAAGTTTTAACAAACTTACGTTCAACTTTAATCAAAAACTTCAACTCCATTGACATCAATTATTCTTAACTTGTTTAATTCTGAGAAACGGTATGATCGTTTGAGCGGATAAATTACTACTGATCCGTGTTGCAGCCGCAGCACAACTATTGCCCAAAGCTTTATCAAGAATGCACATGAATTAAATCAATTTGGCTTTGGCATTTGACCAAATTTCTTGGTAAGGCATATACAGAGCGAGAGTCCAAAATCACAAGATGTCAGTCAACATATTGTGCAGACAGCTAGTAGTTTTATGGAGTCTTTAGATCATGGATAATATTATCCAATCAATGAGAAGTAGTTATTTCTTATAGTGTATATTTGAAAACTGTTGGTCTAACCATAAAAAAATAAAGACTACGTAAGTTAATCATGTCACAGTGCATGCACGTGTTTATTGAAATACAAAGATTTGAGCAAACACTAGTACCTAAATTCACGCTGTAAATAAAATATTTGCGAAGACAAACGTTATGATTTCAATTTCTACGTTCATTTATTCGTTACAATTGTTATGCGGATTGACTTTGTACCACATTTTCCGATTAGTAACGTTTCTGTAATTGATAAAAACCAGCATTTGAGATAATGGTCAGCCAGAATCGAGTTTGATAATATTACAATAGGAAGAGACAAACCAGTTACATAACCAGCTAAATCAATATTTAGTAAAAAGACTACGTCGTATTAGAATAACAAAATAACTCAGGCCCAGCGTGTTTTTATAGTTAAGTTACTAGTTATAAGGGTCATAAATAAATAATTAATTACCTAGAGATTGCTTTATTACCACACAATGCACAATACGACAATACTAATAACGCGTAATATTGAAGAAAACATTCTCAGTGTGATTTTTTGTCGTCAGTATAATGTAATAATAAAAATAAAATTCACTAACTGTACTAGACGTTATAACATTATGTATTTGGATACAAAATTTGGATAAGCGAATATTAACAGAAGTCATCGACCGAAAATCTTTATGACTTTCTTTCTTATCTAAGATCAATATTTGGTTGAGTAAACTGCTAGACAAATACTTATTTCACCTACTTACAAACAACGTGGTAGCATCATCATTGTGATAAATTATAAAACAAAACAATCGTGTAGTGGAAAATTATTACAATAAAACCCGACAAAATTGTTTGAGCAATGTAAAGATAAAGCGGTTTAACTATTATTAGATGTACCTAGCATGCTCAAGTGGCAATAATTGAAACTCCGATTCTGTGACATTCGATTAATTTGTCTGGATAGTCTGGTAACAAGTAAATGAAGATAAACGACTATTACGTAAGATATCTTGACTAATTTCCGTAAAATCGCTTTTCTCCTTGACTTACCGAGGTCGAACACAAAGGCAAAGGTCATGGAGAGAAAAACACCACTTTCATGAACTTGTTTTTGTTTGATCGTTCTTGTAGTTTGGATAGAAACGGTGATGACTAGAGACCTAAAGCAGCATACCTCTTCCTCTCTGCCTTGAGATGATTTGCAGGCAGATTACATTACAAATGTCTTACAGATGATAAAGAAAGATTAATTTATTGTAGCAGGCCAATGAGTCACGCATTTATTCTTCATGGGCATAAGGAGAAAACTGTCTCAGGAATGCTTGGACTTTGGCTTTGCGCCACAGCAGCACGATGGCGGGAAATATCATTTTGTTTGCACATTGTCAATCCTCTCAATAACACTTTGTTTACCGATTAATCAAATCAAGGTTGCATTATTTATTGTATGAAAACAGTAATGCCGATGCCCTAATTATGATTGCGTTGCTTATTTTCCTCAATCTGTTTGACCCCACTCAATTGATATTTACCAAACTACAACAAACCAGATAAAATGGACTTGACTGGATTCTATCACGTGTCCAACTGGATAAATTTAACGTGCCAGCCAACCCAAAGATGTACATATATGAAACCTGTTTAACAACCTCACTACCACACACCAACTGCGGGCTGCGGGAGCGACAGCTATCATGATGTGCTACGTCATAAGCACATATTGTTTGATATTGTACTAAAAGTAGACAAAATGCTTCACGGTAAACGTATCAACAAAAGTTTTAATAACTACTTTGGAGAAAAAGATACAATAAAAACATAAACTCCTTCCGGGTCAGTCAGATAAAAAAATTAATAAGATTGGAACCACTCGTTTTGCTTTCCGGTTTCAATGTAGGAATAACTGTATTCAATGCATTAGTAACTCTAATTTTGAAGGCATCAATCATTGAATTATTAGCTTCAATATAAAACATGAGTCGAGATTCTTGATAGCAAAGTCCACCCCGACTATAAGAAACATCGACACCTTGTAACTTAGACCCTGTCCAGAAGCGAATTTAAAATACGCGATAATTAATCGCGCGATGCTTGTGGTGTTGACGCAATGTATTGGCTGTGGTATTGGTGACCAGTACCCCGAGTGTAAAGAATTGACGTTAATAAACGCTTACTAATGCGTTTGCGTTAACTATAAATTTGTATGGGAATGGTAATGAGTACCATGAGTATTCCGGTAGAGGCGCTGTCCCAATTCCTACAGAGAAGTGTAGTAAACGTAAACGCATTAACGTTAGTAATGCTAGTGCCAATCATTACTACGTTAATTCTTTACTCTCGGGATACAGGTACACACGACTGCATATCAAGCTATACATTTTCAGTATAAGCTGATCTCGTATTGTAAAGGATTTTCTTACAATCGAGGTCAGCTTATACTGGAAATGTATAGCTTGATATGTAGCCGTGTGTACCTCGCCGCCGCGCCGTACGCACGTCGTAAGTTGTATTGCATTCGCGCGAGAGAATCACGGCGATATCGCCTCTTCTGGACAGGCACTTACAATTTCTACAAAATACATACCCTCTTACTCATAAAGCGCTATTTAACTAATATACCTACTGTTAGGGAGACGTAGGTAAATAATGTCACACTATTTGACAATGACACTATTGTCATGACGTTATTTACTTGACCCTTTAAACAGTATATAAGTTTTATGAGTAAGGGGGATATTGTTTTGTTTACTTTGTTTAAACCCGTATGAAAGTAAATAAGATAGTGCTCACACGGGATTAAAGTGCACCAATATGCGGAAGTCTTGCGCAAGCTAATCACATAATACTCGGCTACGTTTAGAGTATGGGAAAACGTACAAATACAGCTATTCTAGTGCACAATAGCGATGCTGACGACAGGCGTGCGTGACGTAAGTTACTTGATTAAAATTAAATAAATAGAGAAATAGGGTTTGTTTACTGCTTCAATTTGCTAAATGAGGATTGACTAATCTGTCACCAATGGCGAATTTAGAGTGTTCTGTTTTGTAATACCTTCGAGTCGTGACCGCACGTGCTTATTTAGAAAAAAAAATGATACTACGTAATGTTAAACTTATCATGCAAAATAAACATGCATATTCCGCTTTATTCTTTTAGGCCAGACCAGTTCGTATGCGTGCACAGAACAGAACCTATTGAAGGAACGAACCTAAAAAACCGGCCAAGTGCGAGTCAGACTCACGCACCGAGGGTTCCGTACAAACCTGTAGGTATATAAGTAAACGGTAGTATAGACCTGAGTATTTGATATTAATTTCAATTTATGACGTATTAAAAAAAACTACTTACTAGATCTCGTTCAAACCAATTTTCGGTGGAAGTTTGCACCGTAATTTACATCATATATTTTTTATAGATTTATCATTCTCTTATTTTAGAAGTTACAGGGGGGGGGACACACATTTGACCACTTTGGAAGTGTCTCTCGCGCAAACTATTCAGTTTAGAAAAAAATTATATTAGAAACCTCAATATCATTTTTGAAGACCTATCCATAGACACCCCACACTTATAGGTTTGATGAAAAAAAAATTTTGAGTTTCAGTTCTAAGTATGGGGAACCCCCAAAAGTTATTGTTTTTTTTTCTATTTTTGTGTGAAAATCTTAATGCGGTTCACAGAATACATCTACTTACCAAATTTCAACATTATAGTTCTTATAGTTTCGGAAATAAATGGCTGTGACATACGGACGGACAGACAGACAGACAGACAGACAGACATGACGAATCTATAAGGGTTCCGTTTTTTGCCATTTGGCTACGGAACCCTAAAAAGGAGCCGTAGGCGAACGCGATAAGGAAGCCGAGAGTGTAATGATCAATGCATACGCGTGTCATACGACGTTTTTCAACACACTTGCGAGGATAAAACAGACTTATATTTTTTTAAGTAATTTTTTTGATAATCATCAACCACACAATGAGAACATTGACAAATATGGCTCGCAGGGTTTTTCTTTTGACAGCGATGCACTGTTATTCTGTTTTAAGGTGAACGCCCACTTATCCGAGCCGAACGCATCGAACGAAACGAATTTTAGAATTTGTATATGAAATCTTATCCAGATTCGGACGATTCGACGCGGGCGAGAGTGCGAGCTTTCATAAGATTTCATATACAGAATTCTAAAATTCGTTTCGTTCGATGCGTTTGACGCGTTCGCCTCGGATGCGTTCACCTTTATCCGTTTAAATTAAGAAAGCTTCGTCTGTGGCTTCTTCTACACACATCACTTGCAGTGAGGTATAACATTAACATAATCAGGATTATACCTATCATAAAACTGCGGTAATGTAAAGTAAAAAGCACTAGTGCGTAATTAGCTGATGAAGATCAGCGTTGCCTGATTTTTTTTTCGGGCAAAGCAAATATGTTTTTTTTTGCATTGTAACTACAAAACGCTTTTCTTCGGATTTCTTCCTTTGCTTGTGAATTGATGCTTTTTGCTTACATGGAATTGATTCTTGCCAAATTTTATGATTCTAGGTCAACGGTAGTACCCTATAGGTTTTGATTCCCTTATTCGTAGCTTGCGAGCGCCAAACGCATATTTTGGCGCTCGCATATACGGCCGTATCTTTTGATTGCGTTGACAATGTTGACATAGAAGTTTGATTTTTGTACGTCACAGTGACATGTAGCGCACTTGGGCGCGGTTCTCCTAAACACCACTGCGGTGTTTTAAGAGGAGTCAAGGGAAAGCTGGTGCCATTTCTGTGCAGTGGTGCAATTTCTCTCTTCTACATCCAACGATAATGTCAACGTCGAGTAATCCTCGAAAAGCTGGACTGAGCCTGTTCCGCGCGGGACATTTAATTTTGGGCTAAAAATCGGAACGTCCTGCCAAAATCGGGAAATCTGGCAACGCTGATTAAGATACTAAAAACGGTGCAATAAATGTCACTTTCCGAGCAAATGTGTCGAAAATAAAGCTTGACCGAGTAAAGGTAAGCCAACGAGACGAGATTAATAATGTAAACTATATTTTTTTATTATTATGAAATTATGTTGAGCTACTTAACTGACCGCTTTCCTGTACCACGAATCACACAGCTGTCGTTCACCAACTGACGTCATTATTGCATTGAGAGATTGATCGCTCGATATCGTAATGTAGCTCAGTAGATGTGAATTGTTTACATATTTTATCTCGTCTCGATGGCTTACCTTTAGGTAATTGGTATATGTAGTTTACACAAACTTATCCGTCCCGGTGGTCAAAAGAGGAACTAACGCCATTCTGAAATGTCAATCGGCTCAATCGCCATTGGTCAGAGAATATAAACATTACGTTAATTGGTTGTTTGCTCCACCATGCGACTACAGCGACTGTCTTACCGGACCAGATAAGTTGTGGGACTATTATTATGTGTGTGTGTGTGTGTGTCAAACGCAAGGTTATAGTAGATTTCAAATGTGCTACCCTACCCTACCCTACGTATAACTGCCCAAAATTAAAATATTGGTTTGTAGTACATGCTATGTATCAGAGATGGAGCTGTATGTGAAAAAAGATTTTCCCGCTTTTCTGTTGAAATTTTTCCCGAGACCTTTCCAACGAATGCAAAACCGTGGAAATCGGTTCGTGCGTTCTGGAGTTATAGCGTCAGGAAGGAAAACCCGACTTATTTTTATAAAGTAGATTATGAAATAAAAATAAATTCCCACTTCTTCTCTATATAAACTTTACTGTGCAAAAACTCAACACTCCTCCGTGCGAGCAATAGGTTTCAAAAACCGGCCAAGTGCGAGTCAGACTCGCGCACCGAGGGTTCCGTACAAACCTGTAGGTATATAAGTAAATGGTAGTATAGACCTGAGTATTTGATATTAATTTCAATTTATGACGTATTAAAAAAAATCTACTTACTAGATCTCGTTCAAACCAATTTTCGGTGGAAGTTTCCACCGTAATGTACATCATATATTTTTTATAGATTTATCATTCTCTTATTTTAGAAGTTACATGGGGGGGACACACATTTTACCACTTTGGAAGTGTCTCTCGCGCAAACTATTCAGTTTAGAAAAAAATGATATTAGAAACCTCAATATCATTTTTGAAGACCTATCCATAGACACCCCACACTTATGGGTTTGATGAAAAAAAAATGTTGAGTTTCAGTTCTAAGTATGGGGAACCCCCAAAAATTATTGTTTTTTTTCTATTTTTGTGTGAAAATCTTAATGCGGTTCACAGAATACATCTACTTACCAAGTTTCAACATTATAGTTCTTATAGTTTCGGAAATAAATGGCTGTGACATACGGACAGACAGACAGACAGACATGACGAATCTATAAGGGTTCCGTTTTTTGCCATTTGGCTACGGAACCCTAAAAAGGGAGCGAAAGGTTTTTGCTTCACGTAGGTATTAATAATTATTATATGCATAGATTTGATTAGAAAATATAAACCTGTTTTGGAATGTTCAAATGAAGCCCTTTCATATGATACCCCATTTAAACTTGTAGCACCACTTTGAAATTTCAGTGCCCCATTTTGGCCGTTCCAATTTCAAACATGCATTCGAAATCAGAACACGATAGAGTGGTAAATGGAGTCTGCTTTTCACACAGCATAGCATTATTAATTTAATCCGGCGTGTGTATACTGTACCGGTTCTTGGTCTCTAAAGGAACAGTCGAAAAAGACTCAAATGTCTCTCTCATTAATAGAGTGCGGGCTTCGGCTACCCTTCCTAAAAATGTAGTTAGTAGTGGGACTAAAGGCCCAATGGACGCCCGGGTCTTACAGTTGACTTGCAAAGCTCCGGCCGGAAACCATTCTGACAATGAACCAAAATACATTTATTTTACTCAAAAAAATATACCTACTTACTCGTCGGTTTGGCCACGTTTGGCAATGCAGGATGATTATAATTTATAATTAAACCTCACAGAGGCGAGTGTTATTTTGGTTACCTACATAGGTAGGTAGGTACTATTATACTCTGCTTCAAACAGAATTTATTTTTATAATAAGATCCAAAACATGTTTTTAAAATTTATCATCACTACAAAGTCCTCCGCCGCGTCTATCTGTCTCTATTCGCGATAAACTCAAAAACTACTACACCGATTTTCATGCTGTTTTCACCAATGGATAGAGTAGTTCTCGAGGAATATTTTAGTAAATATACTACTATATATATAGTACTATACATATTATAAAACAAAGTCCTCCGCCGCGTCTGTCTGTTCGCGATAGTGTTGCATAGCAATAGTGAAACTATCGATACTATTGTGACCTTGGAAAATAGTAACAATTTTCGATAGTATTGTACTATCGAATTCGATAGTATCGATACTATCGTACAAACCTGTAGGTATACAAATAAAAGGTAGTATAGACCTGAGTATTTGATATGAATTGCAATTTACGACGTATTAAAGTTTAAACATTAAAGTCAAGTTTTTCTTAGATTTAAACAAAGATGAGCAAATCACTCTCAGTTCGTACTGCGCACGGCTGTCAAATACTGTCAATTCTGGCTTGTTAATTTCATGTTCCCAAAGAGGCGACTATCCTTCTGGACGTTTTAAATTCTTTGGATTTAAATTAAATTATTAAGAAAATGGCTTACTAATAACTTCCGATGGTAGTATAGGTACCTCCTTTCGCTATTTTTTTTGTACGGCTATCGTTATTGCAATGTAAAACAGCACATTTTTATTTTTTTTCCTTTATGTCCATTTTGTTTTGTTGTTATCTGCAGTCTCAACCACAATGAACGACATTTTTGGCTGCTTTCGCTGGATAATTAGGCGTCATGTGTTGAGAGATTCTATTGAAATCGGTTGTGTAGGCTTGTTACACTATGCCGTTGCAGTCTAGTGAACGAGATGTCTTCCGTAGATGTAAGGGCATTGGCCATTTTGTTTGGATGATTTGAAAGTCTGTAGATATATCTGACTGTAGGTATTTTCAAGTCCTGGGACATGTATTTATTGCTGACGTTCCACGGTATTTTAAATATCATTCGAATAATTTTGGTTTGGAATCTTTCAATGATATCTATATTTGAGTTGGCAGCAGTACCCCAAAGTTGTATTGCATAAGTGCAAACAGGTTTTAGGATGGATTTGTATAGGATTAGCTTACTTTCCACTGATAGTTGCGACTGTTTACCCAATAGCCAGTTCATGTTTCTAACTTTTGTGTCCAGTTGCTTCCTTTTAGTCCATATGTGTTTACACGGGCATTTTTCTATATTTTTAGATCATCACCCTATATGTAGGTAAAATTCTGTGCCATTGCAGATATATTTGTTTCAGATAACATCTGCAGATATATATCGATATTGGTTGGTGCCTACAGATACTTAACGATCAAATGTATATTATCTGCGCAGTGTGTGTTGCTTCATTGAATTACATAGGGAGCGATATTGAAAGATATGCCCTCAGATACAGATATCTTATTGTATACACGTAGTGTGTTATGAACTTACTATGTAGCAGTTTTGTTTTTATTATTATTTTTATTTTTGTACCTACAATCAATTTATAAATCAGTAATATTAAATATGAATTGCAATATAAATTATGTTAATATGATGAGCCATGGCATGTTGCACTTTACTTAAGTACCTTTGTATTTTAGTTTATGTGTTTTCATCTTTGACCATACTATTCTATATCAGACTAATAAGAAATATTTCATGGGCAGTACCGCAAGAGTGAAATTGGAAAGGGAAGGGGACAAAATCAACATAGAAAGAGGCGTCCGCCAGGTGGATCTACTGTCGCCAAAACTCTTTATAGCAGTGATGAAGGAAGTATTTAGACAAATTGAATGGGAGCAGCATGGTCTAAAAATCAACGAAGAATACCTCACAAACTTAAGATTCACTGACAACATCATTCTTTTTGCTAAGTCCTGCCAGGAATTAACACTAATGCTCATGGACCTGGACACTCAAAGAAGACAAGTTGGTTTCACTATGAATACACTCAATACTAAAGCTATGACCAACAGACAGACAGAACCAATTAAAATAAACAATACCACAATTGAATATGTAGAAGAATATTTATAGGTACCTCGGCCAAATAATCTCAACAAAAAGCTTACCTAGCAAAGAAATAGAGACACGAATTGAAAACGCCTGGAAACTATACTGGTCATTCAAAGATATAATGAAAGATAAGAAAATGAGTACTGCTGTGAAAGGGAAACTCTTTAATACCTACCTGCATTCTACCCATACTAACATACGGGTGCCAAACATGGGCTCTCACCAAAGCTCATCTTACTAAGCTACAAACATGCCAAAACAGTATGGTGGGGAAGAGGAGAATCGAAAAAACTAGGCTCAGCATAATCAGGAAAGCAACAAAAACGATTGTTAGGAAAGATTTTCATTTAATTAACCCAGTGTGTACACTAAATTATCTTATTTAATAAGTTAGATACGACAGGCATTTTTTTCTAGATAAAGTTTGTACTTTACAGATCATTTATATTTTAAAAGATATCATAAAAAATATTGTTGATTTAAAATTAGCAAGAAACAGTATTCGCGATACCTAGTAGTCACAACATACCTAACTGACAAGAAAAACTACTAGCAGGTTGCTAGTAGTTTGATATTATCGTTATTTTAGTTTTACATTTCTTGTTTTAAAAAGTGAAGCATAGATGCTTTATTAGTTTGAAAAAGGTCTTATTCATTCGCATTATTATTGTTTAGCTATAAAATACATCAAATTACTAGGTAACTTGTAAAGATAACCTTGCACAATAATGTAATACAGAGAAAAATAAAAGACAAACATTTTCTCAAAACTTACCTTGATGAACTTTCTACAGATTGAGTCTGTAGAAAGTTCTAGCTGGGATTAGGCATCTTAGTTTTGATAATAGTACACTTTTTTTAACAAAATCAAAATGAAATAGATATTGATAGAACACGAATAGGTTATTTTAGTACTTATTTTATCAATTATGATTTTATTTATCTAGGCTACATTCAGTGCTGCCAACTGCTAGCTTTACTAAGTAGCTAGACATCTTGCAAAAAGTAGCTAGATTGCCAGATTTTGATACCCAAAAAAGTTGCTAGAAGTAGCTGAATGTTTCTAAGTAGGTAGATAACAAAAACATTGTTAAAGAGAATTAAAAATCAGTAAATTAAATACGTTTTTTTTTTCAAAGGTTATTAATTTTCTCAATATATTTAACAGCGATCATTAGTTTTAAATGAGGAGATTTCTTATGATACCTCTATGGTCAAAATACCTGTCAAATCGTGTACTTAAGGTTCAAATTGGATCCAAATATCAACATTTTGACAGGTACTTTGACAATAAAGTATCATAAGAAAACTCCTTATTTCCGGCCACCGACCTATACCCACATCTAGGCCAATAGCGACGCGTTTAGTCTTTTTCTATCGAGACCCAGTGCCCTATTACGAACTTTTGAAAGTATTGAAAAGTAGCTAGAAAAAGTAGCTAAATAAATTTAGCTACAAGTTTCATTAAATTGTAGCTGCCTAACACCAAAAAATAGCTAGATCTAGCTATAAAGTAGCTAAGTTGGCATCACTGGCCACATTCCGAATTGGATAATATCGCTCAGTGCTCGCTAACAGTAATAATTTGCGTACCGAGTTATGGCGGCCACAGACGCTCCGGTCAGCGTTGCCAACTCTATGTCTTTTTACGTAGATCTACGTATTTTAGGCCATTCCTGCAAACCTACGAACTTCACTCCCAGAATCTACGTATTTTTGTAAAATTTTACAAATGAGCAAAACAACGTAACTCATTAGGCTGAATGATCATAATTTCCAGTACTATCGCGAAAAAAAGTTAATAAACGTTCCGTTTCATAATAATGAACACTCGCCTCGCCTCGCCACGCAACAGGACAACACCGATTGACACCGTAGGGTGTACCTGTGCATGTGTGCCTGTACTCAGTTCGCCTGCGCAGATTGCGTTAGTTGTTTTCTAGTGTCTGTTCAAAGAGGTTGTTCACTACGTAAATAATATCTACCTATTTACCTAATATGTTATTTATAAATGAACTGAAGAGCGCTCCGGTATACCGGACCGTCCCCATACACGCTATCGACATGCGCAGGTAAACCTGCACAGGTAACCTCTCCTGTAGACCGTAGCGTATATGGCTTACATTAGATATCACGTTAATGACGTGAATTTTTTAAGACCTATCTATAGACACCCAAAACGTATGGGTTTTATTAAAAAATAATATTTTGAGTTGCAGTTCTAAGTATGGGGAACCCCCAAAATTTATTGTTTTTTTTTTCAATTTTTGTGTGAAAATCTTCATGCTGTTCACATCTACTTAAGTACCAAGTTTCAACATTATAGTTGTTATAGTTTCGGAAAAAAGTGGCTGTGACATACGGATGGACAGACAGACAGACAGACAGACATGACATGAAGAATCTATAAGGGTTCCGTATTTTGCCATTTGGCTACGGAACCCTAAAAAGGTACCTTCTTATAAAAAAAAATTTTTTTATTAATTTTTCGGCTAATCTCCGAAACGGCTGAACCGATTTTGACAGGATTTATACTCTCAGATAAGATCAAGAATTAAATAATATCGCTCACAATGCTCACAGCCATAATTTGCGTACCGAGTTAGATATCACGTTAATTACAGCTGAGACTGTCGGCCTAGTGCAATCACATTACTCCCATCTTTCAAAATCTTTTATCAGAATGTAGACACATTTTTTTATTTAATGACAAAATAAAGCTTATTCATTTATTTACCTATATAGTATTATCCTTATGGCTTTTTAGTGAAATTACGTATTTTCCAATATTCCTGTTGTTTCTACCATTTCAATTTAATTGAATGCTGGCAACATTGTAAACGGAACACGGCGCCTAAAAAGTGAGTCTCTCTCGAGACATTTTTTCCTTAAACCTATATTAAAAATAACTTAAAAAAAAACGCATGACGTGTTCTGTAGAAAATATTTCGCTGACTTCAAAACAGTGTCAGATAAGAGTTATTTCTTACTTTTTAGTGTACTTTGAAGGCGGTTTTTTTTTTGTTAAAGAGTTATTTTATTTTTGAAGTTTTAGTTTCATATATACTTAAATACTTTCGCGTGTAAAGGCCTTCGTAAACAATGCATATTTAAGCGATAGCAGCAATTGCGGTAGATTTGCTGTCATTTTTAAGAGTTCCGTTGTCTGTCTCCGAAACTCATCATCAGATCTATATGAAATTTATATGAGACCATTTCGGAATAAACCCCTTTCGAACAAAAAAAGAATTTTGAAAATCCGTCTACATATGACGGAGTTATGCCCGAACATACATAAAAAAAAAAAAAAAAAAAAATATAAACATCCGAATTGAGAACCTCCTCCTTTTTTGAAGTCGGTTAAAAATGGACGTTATTTCATAGTGATAAGGTTTAAATCCTTTGTACAATTAAAAGTCGAGTAAGCTATACAGCTACGTAGTTAGTATACATAGAATATCCTTGTGAAAACTCCTCATTATCCTACGAATAAATAAGTCAGGAAGTGTAACTTTGAACAAAATCAACGCGAAATACGACTCCTCTAGTATTCGAACGAAAGAACACACATGCAAATAAGCCAATTAGCTACGCTTGCCGCGCTTGCCTAACGCGCTGTATTCCGGCAAGCACGATGATTGGTTCTCGGCGGGACAGATAATGCTAATTGGTTCTCGCGCCTGCTGCAGTGCGACATGCGTGGACGATGATATGCATTGTGTGTCAGAGGCTAAGTCATAATAAAAATGATTGTATTTTTGTACAATGCATATTAGTTGGATTAATTAGTTATAATTTAACTAAACCATTCTATTATATTTATTTAAAAGTTTATGATTCGAGTGCTTTTTGGATTAAAATGTTTCTTAACCTCTCGATTCTCGTTAACCAGTTCGTTGGTTCTTGCGAAAGACGACCTATTAATAACAATTGATGTCTGTTATTGTTATTTTTTAACCGCGTGCCAAATTATTAAGCTCGATTAGGCTACGAACAAACCGCAGTAACCCATTTTTTCAGCAAAACAAAATTTTTCGGGGATTTGTGACATTAAATTTATAAGTAAAGGTACCTACTAATGCATCACAGTTTAAGTGAAATATCAAAACGTGTTAAATTTTGCGTTCATGTTGCATAACAATTTCCAGTGTCGCAAGTATAGGATTTCAAAACGTTTATAAACATTTGAAAAGTGATTCTAGCATTCTTCATATCTGTATGGCTTCTACACCACTTAAGAACACATGACGGCATATTTGCAGTATGTAAACAACGTAAAAGACAATAATAATCACAGTTCTAATTCCCTCGCGACACGAACGTATCGACTCAATGATACCGGCGAACTGTCAGCGCGGTGCGGCCAGTGTTGCCAACTCTACCAAATCAAATCTCGCTAGATGGCTGGTTCAAAAGTCGCTAGAAGTCGCCAGTTTTTTTTTCTAGAACTCGCTTTTTTAATGATGCTTGAAAAGTGAAACTCAAAATAATAAAGTATTCAAATTTAATAATAATATTATAAAAAAATATATATATAAAATCTTCATCATCATCCGAATCAATAACAATCGCACTCGAGGTCGAGGGTGGCGGAACTTGAGGATCACTCGCCATCGAGGTCGATGGTTGTTGATTTTTCTGGGTAAATGTGGCTTTATTGGTGCCAATAAGCCGGAGTACCTCTAATTGTAAATCATAATCATAATATTTTTTATTCATTAAAATGGAATTCCATATTTTTAACCCCGTGCGATTTCGTAGCTTTGATTTTACTATTATTAAGAGCACTAAATATTCTCTCGATTTCTCCATTATCGATTGTAGCTACAGTTGTGTTCAATATGGAATGAATGAACTAAGGATTGTAAATTCATTTATTGTACAGTCATAGTTACACAACTGTGGAATCAAATAAATTTAAATGAGAAACCATTCACATCAAAAAGGCGCTAGAAAAGTCGCTAGTTTTTTTTGTCGCTAAATGAGAATAAAAAGTCGCTGTGAGTGTCAAAATGTCGCTTAATCTAGCGACAAAGTCGCTAAATTGGCAACACTGGGTGCGGCTCAGTTTTTCGGCAACGCCCACCGCGGTTTAGTTTGCGTGGTACCATTTTGGAGCTTGAGTTCAGCGTTGCCATTAGGGTACGCACTAGTACGCATTGCGTACTATTTCGTTAGGTAGCGTTCTCGGGTGCTCTCCCGCCAATTTGCGTACTATTTTACTGTCAAGCCAAAAAATAATAATAATTAAAATCAAAATAATAAAGTTAAATAGTTTTAATTTCTGTCAAGCAAGTTTCAGCATAAAATGACCACTAGCGACCCCAGTATGTTTCTTTTTAAAACACGCTTTTATTAGCTTTACTTGTATGTTTTGTATGTAATTTTCATCAACTTTCAAACGTCAGATTAAACTGGAATTTTGCACACTTATCGTGTACCGATGACAATACAATAATTTGGTACCATCGAGCTGATCTGATGATGTATTCGGAAGGTAGGCACTGGAACTCCGGAATTACGTATGTTAGCCGTGTTTGGACTTGTTGGAATCGTCTTGAAATGCAGTTTGACTGCATACGGTTTTCAAGGTCTCATGATGGAGATGGAGGGCAGGCATTTGAACTCCATAATGGAGCAATGTTTCTTAGCCGTGTTTGGGCTTCTTGGAATTTTCGTAAGATGCACTTTAATCATGATGGTTTTCAGGGTATAATAATGGAGTCAGAGGGTAGGAATCCCATAGCGGAGCAACGTTTCTTAGCCGTATTTGGGTTTGTTGCTGTCTAAATGTAATTTACAAAATTGACAATTGTGGGGCGTTTTTCCTTGAAACTTATAGAATTTCTTATCATTATTATGAAAAAATATCGTAAATTACAAAATGAAAAGTGCCCCACGCATTTTCATTCAAATATTAGACTAAATTATAAAAATTGCTTACATTTAGGGCCTTACGGGATAGACAGAGAATATAATATTATTTAACAATTTTACTGCAGGGCTTTTTAAACAGTGATTTTTTGTTTTTTTTTAATTGTAATTTATTTTTATTCCATATTCCAATTCCAAGGTTCGTTCTATCATTCATCGTTTCTAATTCAAATGTTATTTACAAAATGCAATTAATAAACTTACTTTATCTGAGCAATAACGAATAATTTTTTAGTCACTGCGTACTCAAAAGTTAAGTTTCGTACTATTTTTAAGTGCTGTGCGTATCCTATTGTGAAGTCACTCTGGCAACGCTGCTTGAGTTACAATTCTTGAGTTTTATTTATTCGTAGTCATTATCCCAACATCATTATCCACAGTTTGACAGGTATTTTGATCATAGAGGCAGGGTTGGATTATGTACTATAATTATAGTATTTATACTATAATTTCGCCCTTTGTACTATATACTATCCACATCTAAGGATAGTACACTAAAATACTATAATTTAAAGTTTGCTCCCGAATGCTTATGGGGCGATTACATTGGCCAACCTGCAGGGGCCGATTTGGCATACATTGTTGGTTATCTGAGTACATTGTAATAAAATACTCAAGATAACCAGCAATGTATGTCAAATCGGACCCTGCAAGTTGGTCAGTGTAATCAGCCCTTTAGTTTTACGTTAAATGAATATTTCGACCGTGCGTGTATCCGACCGAATTCTGATCTTGCGATGTTTTCTGTGTCGATGGCCGGGGATTCCCCGATTATCCTCCGCAGTACACTTCTATCTTTCCACTAATCTCGTTCCTTCCATTCCATTCGAAATTCAATCAAAGTTTTTCTTCAATTCAATCGAAATTCAAAAAAAAAAATTATCTTGTGACGCTATCAAAAGCGGTAGTAAAAGTGGAAATTGTACTGATTTTATTCCTACTGAGGATATGTTGATGAGATTAAATGCCAAAGATGAAGATATAACTAATAGTAATATTCAAGAACTGATAAACTTAGAAGAGGAGTAAATTTTGCCATAATTGGTGTTGATTTTAATGACTAATAAGTGAAATTAAAAATAATGAAAGTGTACTATAATTTTTTATAAATACTATCCTTTTAATTTTTTTGTGCTATCTTTTTCAACGTACCTAAATCCAACCCTGCATAGAGGTATCATAAGAAAACGCCTCATTCGGAAACAAGATTAAGGATATAGGTAGGTATATTCCCGGTTTAGAAAACTACTTCGAAATTAGAATAGCTTGTCAAAAATTTTTTTGATCTAATAATGTCAAACTAATCTGCTTTTCTTTTACTGAAAATCAATAACCTAATTGAGAAATATTCTTTATTTACTGCAAAAACATATCTTAATGATTTCGGAACTTCCTTGTGATTGCGCTTCTCCTAGCGAATGCCTGGTAATTATAAATTAAGTGTATAATGTGTATACCTACATATAAGCAATGATACAATGATATTATAAGTAAAGAGGTACCTAGATAGGTTACCTACCTACACAAGATTTGAACTTCATAAATGGCACATGCACATGCCGTGTCGCTGACGCCCTCATGCGACTCATAGCTAAAGTGAGCTAACTAGCACAGTCCTAACGTGCCACGCGGAGCGCTTACAGCCTATCTACCTCTTTTACTTATAAAATCATTGGATATAAGACTAAAAGCATATGACCATCATAAGCAGCATTGCCAGACGTCCTGATTTTGGCGGGACGTCCCGATTTTTAGCCCAAAAATAAATGTCCCGCGCGGGACAGACTCAGTCCCGCTTTATGAGGATTATTCTAGAGCTTTATTCGACGGTGAAATCATCGTTGGACAAGTGGGGAAATTATAAAGACACCACTGCACAGAAATGGCACCAGCTTTCCCGTGACGCGTCTTAAATACCGTAGTGGTGTATAAGGAGAACCGCGCCAAAGTGCGCTAAATGTCACTGTGACATACAAAAATCAAACTTAAAAGTCAAAAGCACGTAATCTAAAGATAACGGCCGCATATGCCGCATATTTTGACGCTCGCAAGGGAATCAAAACCTAGAGTACTTCCCGTTGACCTAGAATCATAAAATTTGGCAAGAAGCAATTCCATGTAGCACAAGCTGCACAAGTAAAGGAAGATATCCGAAAAGCGTTATGTAGTTATATAAAAAAAAAAGCTTTTTCTTTTTCAATCGAAAAAAGGGCAAAAATCTTCGAGACTCGATTCCCGTAATAAATAAACTATTTACATAGCTACAAGTTTCTACGGAACCCTCTGTGCGCGAGTCCGACTAGAACTTGGCCGTTTTTTTTTTGTAAGTATATCCCGCTTTCGTCGATAGAATCTCGCTTTTTTTACTCAAGAAGTTACGAAATCCCGCTTTACCCGAAAAAAAATCTGGCAACGCTGATCATAAGAAATAACGTCGCTTAAGTTCTAAGTTCTTCACAAAAACTGCATGAGTAATTTTACAAAGATACCCTTACAACACCTTGTTACTTTTTACTTCATTTACGAGTTTCTATTGGACTTTGCTTGTTTCTGATTGGCACAGTGGATTGTTTTCCATTTATTTTGAAAGTGGCACTTGCGAGACATTGACATTTTCTAAAAAAAGTTTTAATTTTTTTTTTGAGAATTCACAACTGGTCCCATTATCCCATAGTAAAAATTGTTCAGCATGACTAACCCAACATAGTTTTCATCTCGAAATCTCCACCTGTTATAGGAATTATTCATTATTATGATTTAGCCATACTTGCAGGACTTGTGATTCACTGTGACCCAATCTCCCCTATAGGTTGAAGAGCCGAGGAGACGTCAACCCTCCCTGTCTAACTCCACACCTCAACCGGTACGCATCAGAGACGTCAGATATTGATTATTATTATTTAATTTCACAGATTTATTAGGTAAATAGCCCTACGGCAGGACTTAAGAAAAAAAAATGATTCACTGTGACCCAATCTCCCCTACAGATTGAAGAGCCGAGGAGACATCGACCCTCCTCCCTTTCTTACTCCACACCTCAACCGGTACGCATCAGAGACGTTCGCCAACCCATTTGAAAACATTTACTTGGTCATTGTACCAATAATAAAAAATAACCTGTCCAATAATAATAATAATAAAGCCGCAGGGCAGCTTGTGGCGAGCTGTTGGTGAGTAGCGACACCACGGACCCGAGATCTCCCGGGGGCGGTACCTATGCCCCCGCCTCTGGCTTGCCTTCACTGGCCGGTCTGAGTGGAGCGCGAGAGCTATATGCTCGAAAGGGTGGAAGTGCTCAATCTGCGTAATAGCGGGGAAACCCGCTCCGAGATTACTCGCGATGGTGAAACCGGTGCACACCCTTAGCTGCTGACACCAATGTTGCTCCCTTTGTCACCTTTCGGTGACTGGTTTTGACTAAATGGGCCCCCCATTTAGTTAGCGGCGAGTCACCGTCTGCCAGGATTATGAAGATTGCGACGTTTGATTTGGAAGGCGTCCCGTTGTCTCAATCAATAGCCCAGCAACCAGTCCAGCAAGCTCCCTCCCATAGACCCAGTATAGTTTCCTTCTTCTCTGCAATAGTCCTTGCACTTCGCGGATGCTGTCTTTGACCGTATCTCTTCAATAATACGGGCAGAGATAGAATCCGCTTAGTGTACATATCCCAACACATTAAAGTATCTTATAGGGGCCTCTACGTGTTGGATCTGTATCCCCATGCACGCTTTCCAAAAGGACCGCTCCTCGGACCGTGAAATTCCAAAAGGAAAGATACAAATAATAATAATAAAATATCCGGAAAACTGGTTTCGGCTTTCGATTCTCATTTTCATGGTACCATATGATAAACGTAGTATCCCCTATAGTGGTCTGTGCGTACGATGAACTTGGGCTCCGCCGCGTAACTTTGGTGGTAATCGTAACGAACACCATTAATGAATTTCAACCAATCAGGGCCCACGAATTGTCTTCGTCGCGTCGTACCGCGTGCGTGATGAAATTCTTTAATGGTGTTCGTTACGATTACCACCAAAGTTACGCGGTAGAGCCCCTGTACGGTACCATGCGTAGACAGAGAAAGCTACATGCGATAATAAATCAAAAGCCCGTGTGATAGGTCTAGGAAACATATGCGAAAATCGTCTCTAGTATATAATAATATTCTATGATCGGGGTCTTCCTGTCGGTTTACTATGAAGTACCGGACAGTAGGTATAGGAAGTTAGAATCTAGTAATCACACTAGACTAAATTGAATTCTAAATTGGACAGACGGCTCGCAGTCGTGAAGTAGAATTTAATGGAGTTGCACGTTTCGATGGCACCAAAAGATTAAGCTTGCCCTAGCTATAACCACAGAACAGTCGGAATAATTGAACTATGGGCACCAGTCGCCGCCGATTGTATTAGAAACTTTATTATTTTACAACGTTGATTTTTATTACATTATTTTTATGTATGGCAGCACCAGTGCTGCCAACTTAGCGCTTTCGGTGCCAGATCTAGTGCTTTTTTAACTGACTTCAAAAAAAGGAGGAGGTTCTCAATTCGAATGTTTATATTTAATCGCATGACGTGTTCTGTAGAAAATATTTCGCTGACTTCAAAACAGTGTCAGATAAGAGTTATTTCTTACTTTTTAGTTTACTTTGAAGGCGGTTTATTTTTTTGTTAAAAAGTTAATTTATTTTTGAGTTTTTAGTTTCATATAGGTAAGTATACTAAATACTTTCGCGTGTAAAGGCCTGCGTAAACAATGCATATTTATCCGAACAAAAAAGAATTTTGAAATTCGTCTACATACGACGGAGTTATGCCAGGCCTGTCCCACTCCCATGTTTAGGTACGATCGCGCGCACGCGGACTACCGGAACAACGCTAGGTCGGTTGCAACGCGCACGCAGCGCAAGACGCGTGTGAGTATAAATACCTACGTACTACCTATATAAAGTGTTTACTGTTCTTTTTTTAACACTATCTTGTGTAGATATCGTTGTTTTTATAGTACTAGATATTTTGTTGTTGTTTCATTGTATTGTCCTAAAGTCCTTATTATAATAATAGGCCCGTTTTGATAACATACCAGTGTGTTAAAAAAAGAGACAAAGATAGAGCGATCAGAAGAGACCCTCTTGTATAAACGGGCCTCTTAGACCTCGAAAACTCATGTGAATGATTTTTAACCCACTTCAAAAAAAGGAGGAGGTTTCTCAATTCGACCGTATATTTTTTAACCGACTTCAAAAAAAGGAGGAGGTT
Organism: Achlya flavicornis; assembly: GCA_947623365.1. Lineage (NCBI taxonomy): Eukaryota > Metazoa > Arthropoda > Insecta > Lepidoptera > Drepanidae > Achlya > Achlya flavicornis. The sequence goes on from OX392467.1 coordinate 11,465,205, forward strand.
CTCAATTCGGTTGTGTTTTTTTTTTTATGTTTGTTACCTCATAACTCCGTCGTTTATTAACCGATTTGGAAAATTATTTTTTTGTTTGGAAGGGTACACTTCCCGTTTGGTCCCATTAAATAATAATAATAATAAATATCCTGGGACATTCCTCACACACGGTCTTCTGATCCCAAACTAAGCAGAGCTTGTACTATGGAAACCAGATAACTAATATAATACATATACATACTTTTTGTTTGTAAATACATACTTAAGGCGCAGACTTGGGCAAAATACACTACATTGCTGCCCAAATTATATGAAACCTGCTAACTCTACGGTGTTGAAATTTAAATATATGATACTTAAGGATATAACAAACACATCGCCCGAGCCGAAAACACGATTTCAATTAAAAGCCTCGATAAAAAAAAATGTCAAACATACCTCTGAAAATCAAGAAATTCCCAAATATATCCAACGCCTGAAGGTATTTTGATACGATTTTTTTCATCGATATAGTACATATCATAAGAAAATAAACGCCCGATTTAGTTTTTTGAATTAGCTATTCAGTTTTTCATAATAATGATTTTTAAAAAAGTCGCTTACGTCAAATTCAATCCGAGCACCACCAACCTCATACCGCACTCTATTGTCCTGCAACTCGCGTATTTTGCTTCGCGCTCACTCGCATTCCGCGGCGATCCGCGTTGCTAGATGGACCTGTGTCATTTTCTTTCAGAATTTTCACAAAAATAAAACCCTCTCAAATGAGTAAAAAATCATATCAAATATCTTCAGAAGGCACTGGAAATGCATGCTAGTCAAATGAAGGCAATTGAGCCTTTTATTTGCTTGTTATGAATAAAAATATATAAAATAAAATCTGTTATGATTGATACTTTTGAAAATTGTCATCGAGCCATGTCGTGGTACTGACAGAGACTAATACTTATTTTCGTCTATGAAGGGTATGGCTTGGGTAGTCTAGGGGGCTAAAGTGCGGGTTATTAATGTAGGCTCCGACTGAAGGAAGTGATGATTCAAATCCCGGAAAGTTTTTTTTTTATTTCAAATCATACAAAATGAAAAATCAGCAATATATATTATTTTTAATGAGCAATTATCTATTTAGTTCCTTACCTGATTAAATAACACCTCATTCAATGTTGTTTATTTTGAGATCAAAGAAAAGGTATTGAAGGTAGGTTGACTGATACTGGTAACAGTAGGTGCCCCGAAGTCGGGGCGGGCGTGCCAGTCACTACTGCGGTCATCGAGTCATCTGTAGTCATCGAGTCGAGCCGATATACCTTTATATTCATTGTATTATTGTGGTCCAGTCGCTTAGTCGTGAAGTGTCAATGGCACAGTAAAATTAGTACCAGTAAGGAAAATATTACACATCTTACGTTGACTAAGTTTCTACTACATCGAGGAACAACCCTTACAGAATTTATACCGAGCAATCTGATTCCGAAACTAGTCGTGATTTGTCACTGATTTTGAACTGTAAGGATCAATCACTTCATCGTGTGTTCTTGACTTGGCCAATCAGAGCGCATTGTCAATGGTGGCAAATTGGTGGAATATATTGCAAGCAAAATCAACGTCATTACGCTTCTTTGGGTTAATTGTTCGATGTTCTACTACTTACTGAATCGGTTAGTTGGAATGTGAACCCATCGTAAATTTACAATTACTATTAGTGAGCTCGGCTATCATTGTGCCGATTGTCGTATCGGCCAATGGTCTGATGGCCGAAAGCCTCGAGCCTCTCGGCAGTAATCCTCGATACGGCTCGCATTGGGAGGTTCCTATTTCTGCAGCCCTAACCACCGGTAGCTTAGCTTTTTCAGCCAATCAGCGGCCAGGCACAGTTTTGTAGTAATAAAATTAGAATAACTTTTGTTGTCATTCTTTAACAGTTGATAGGAAATGTTCAGATTTAGTTATAAACGCGATATTTTTACTATTTGAAAGATAATACGATGTAGAATAACGAAGTAGTAAAATCGGAAATACAACAGATTTTCTGAAAGCGGATGGAAACCCGTGACTTGTAGTCCTCCAGAAGCTATTTAATTCCGTTATACAGGAAGGTACAACTAGGGTATGTGTATGTAATATCGGTAGGTTTTTAATTCCGATATTGATTTTCAATATTGGATCTCAATAGCAGAATTAGAAATGTTCATTATAAATTGCACATATTCCTTATAAACTGCACATAATTATAATTAATAAATAGCTCAATAGCTTTATTTTAAAACCCAAATAGATTTTTTTTTACTGATTCCGATATTACGATATAATTGGATCACTCAGTATCGGATTGTAAATTGTAATATCAGAATTCCGATATAGCGATGATCCGATATACCGAGATTCATGCCCTGTAGTTATAACACCAGAAGTATGGAGAGGAAATATGGTGGTGCTCTTCTTCAAAAAAGGCGATAAGGCCCTATTGAAGAACTACCGCCCGATATCCTTCCTAAGCCACGTTTATAAGTTGTTTTCGGGAGTCATTACGAATGGTCTTGCACGTAGGTTTGAATACTTCCAGCCTCCCGAACAAGCTGGTTTCCGTGAAGGCTTTAGTACCATAGATCACCTACATATACTTCGCCAAATTATACAGAAGACTGAGGAGTATAATCGGCCGTTATGCCTGGTGTATGTGGACTATGAAAAAGCCTTCGATTTAGTTGAGACATTGGCGATATTACAGAGTCTACAGCGGTGCTAAATCGACTATCGCTATAATCGAATTGTTGAAGGTCTTTGTACAGCAAAGCCACTATGTCAATCAGAGTACAGGACGAGAGTACGAGACCAATCCAGTTGCAGAAGGATGAAAGACAGGGTGACGTAATTTCCCCGAAACTCTTTACCACTGCAATGGAGGATGTGTTCAATCTCTTGAACTGGAAGGGTTATGATGGTTAAGGTTAAGGGCCTGATCGGAGGCCGCCTCTTCGTCGACGGCAGAGACCGGAGCTCTTGTCTCCTCCTGAGTAGCTCCACTACTCGGGCGCGATGTTGATGGGCGGCAGACTCCCCCGATTCCGCCACCCTTGGGCCCAGGGTTGGGGGAAGGTGGCTTAAAAAAGCCGCCCTCCGACGCCCGGTCCTCCTGCGGCGGATAGCCAGGGTGGTAGTGTCCTCCCTGTCACGTTCCGCCGCCTCCTTAGCGAGCATAACTCGCTCGCAAAAGGAGTGGAGTGCGTCCCACGATCTCTCGCTTTCAACCACAGCGCTAACCATGCTCGGCAGCGAGAGATCAGTCCCCACTTCGGCGCAGAGCTCGCTGCTAGGCCCCCTCTTCGAGGCACAATTATGCTTGTTTACCGACTAAGTTGTATAAAATAAAAAAAACAGCGTTCGGGAAGCTACGCCATATCTTCAAGTCCAGAATACCTCAGAGGTTTACAATCAGTGCGTGTTACCAGTGATGAAATACGGAACACGGACGTGGTCTTTCACTGCTGGTCTAATAAATACGCTCAGAGTCACTCAGCAAGCTATGGAATGAGCTATGCTCGGAATTTCACTACGAAACAGGATCCGAAACGAGGACTTAAGTATGTAGGAGAACAAAAATTCTCGATAAAGCTTAGCGATGGGCGATTGTTACTAAAAACAATCGAATTATTCGATTGTCCAATTAATTCGAATCATTCGAATAACAATTGACTTCTTTTGATTGTTCATAATACGCTTCGTGCGGCACCGCGCGTGGCCTGTGCCGTGCGCTGGCTGTCCACCCGCCGAATGAATGAATCTATTCGCCCCCGCGCTCACCCGTCGATTGTGCATACTATTGCAACCTGCGTGGCGTGCGTCAATTTTCATTCGAAAGGTCGATTGTTATTCGATTGTTTATTCGTTAGAACGAATGAATCGACAATCGAATGTAAAGTTTTACAATTGTCGATTCTTTCGATAACTTTTTTTTTAACAGTCGCCCATCGCTAATATAGCTCGTAGAGTTAGTATGTTGATGTGGCAATGGGCAGGCCACATCGCTCGAAGAACCGATAACCGATGGGGATGGAAGGTTCTCGAGAGCGGCCACGTACTGGAAGGGGACACCGTACGTGAATGTCCCACCTGGTGGACCGTCGACCTGGTCAGAGTTACTGGGCGCTGCTGGATTCAAGCGGCCCGAAACCGCTTGAAGTGGAAGTTAATAGGGGAGGCCTATGTTCAGCAGTGGATATCCTTAGGCTGATATGATAATGATGAATAAAAATGGTAGGTAAAGTAGAGGGCATTTTATGGAGAAATTCTACAATTATTGTAAAAAGTGGTGGAAGAAAACCTGTTTATTTGTCAAATAACATCTAATATCTCGATTGAGGTCCTCTCCTGTCTGTCCATTTGTCACAGCCTGTATTCTCCGAATTCGTTTTCCGCGTCAGCTTGTGTCTCTGTTTATCCGCTAACTCTAAACCACGCAATGTATTTCGATGCAGTTTTAACCATCAGATAGAAAATTATTACTACGCATAGAAAAGACGCCATACGTCACAACTATGTTCCGTTAAAGTGAGGCCATTCGGCCACACTTTTTATACGCGATACTGTGACCGGGTGGGCTGCCGCGCAAATCGCTCCACTGTCACCACATTATGACATTGTACCCGTGCGAAGCCGGGGCGGGTCGCTAGTACTTAATATACATAATTCCACCCTGACTCGGGGCATGCAAACGTGTTCATGCACACAGATGCATATCCTTGGTGGGAATTGAACATACAATCGGCGGCGTCGTGGAATCTTAACAAACTACACCAACTGGCCCGTCAAAAGTTTTTTTTAAGGTATTTCAGAATTTATATTTTTAAATGTTTGTCTACAGTTTGTCTACTGTTAACATTTTTACTGTGTCCAATTCAAACAGCTTCGTTCTCGCGGAAATGTATAGATGGCGGTTTGTCACATTTTATTGTTTGCTTGCAATGACGCACTTCTAAATAGAGGGAGCTAGTATTTTTTGTTTGCTTAGTTCCGGTAATTTCCGCTAATATTATGTGAAAATGTGGCGCAAGGGTGAAAACTGAAATCTGCTGGAGAGGAGTCTGCGCCTTAATATACATAATTACACCCAGACTCAGGACATACAGACATGTTCATGCACACAAATGCATGTCCTGTGTGGGAATCGAACCCACGACCTGCGGCGCGTAAGGTGAACCTTAACCAACTGCTCCAACTGGCCCGTCTGGCAACTGGCATTGTCATCAGATCAGGATTTGATTACTTCTTAGTGTACTTTGAAGTCGGTTTAAGTTTTTTGTAAAACAGTCCAATTATTTTTATGTGTGTTCGCGGATAACTTCGTCGTTTATGAACCGATTTTGACGATTCTTTTTTTAGAAACTGTTAGTAGTTCCAGGATAGAGAGAGTTCCCTCTTTAAATATACAGTAATTCTACCTTACAAATCTTAGAATAACTAAGATTTAACATACCACTATTTCAAAAATCAGTAGAACAATATTCAGAAAAATTTAACAATTCTTATTGTTATGTAGGTAAGTAACTCAATATATCCTTTTTTTGGTTAATTCTTTATTAATTTTTATATAACAAACTTCTTTAATCAACATGAAGATTATTAAGAATAAATATTGTGAATTTCGGCTGACGGCTACTGGACTAGGTAATCGTGCCGTTTCTTGTCGCGTCGTCAGTCATTCCAGATTTGATAAGCATGTATGTTACTGAAACCCTTCCCCAAAATAGTTGTATTCAGTTTCGTAGACAGAATACACATTCAGTATACAAAGTACTTATAGGTCTAACAACTTAGATTAAAGTATGTAGACATTTTAAAATAACTTTCTGATCTAATACTAGTTAGCTAGGATATTTTAAATGTCATTGTTCACGAAAGGAGAATAGCATAGAAATAAAATAAACACAGAGAATAGTAATAGGACATACATAGGCGATAAGGAAATATTAAAGATTCATAATACGTCATTAGACAACCCTACCGTAACACGTGCCGCGTCATACAGGATAGAGTTATACGATAGAAAGAGAGGGAAGTTGTAGGTGAATATAATTTTAGGCGCGCAGCGCTGCGCGAACTGGATTGCGCTTTATTCTGTCGTTCCAAGAGTCGATTTTTGTTTAAATGTCGTTTTCGAAGTGGGTTTTCTGTACGTAGTACTATTAAATATTCTGTGGTTATGCCCGACCATACATTAAAAAAAAACCGGCAAAGTGCGAGTCAGACTCGCGCACCGAGGGTTCCGTACAAACCTGTAGGTATATAAGTAAATGGTAGTATAGACCTGAGTATTTGATATGAATTTCAATTTATGACGTATTAAAAAAAACTACTTACTAGATCTCGTTCAAACCAATTTTCGGTGGAAGTTTGCATCGTAATGTACATCAAATATTTTTTTAATTTTATCATTCTCTTATTATAGGAGTTACAGGGGGGGACACACATTTTACCACTTTGGAAGTGTATCTCGCGCAAATTATTCAGTTTAGAAAAAAAATTATATTAGAAACCTCAATATCATTTTTGAAGACCTATCCATAGACGTTACGTTATTATGGGTTGTATAAAAAAAAAATGAGTTTCAGTTTTAAGTTTGGGGAACCCCCAAAATTTATTGTATTTTTCTATTTTTGTGTGAAAATCATAATGCGGTTCACAGAATACATCTACTTAACTTACCAAGTTTCAACAGTATAGTTCTTATAGTTTCGGAAAAAAGTAACTGTGACATACGGACGGACAGACAGACAGACATGTCGAATCCATAAGGGTTCCGTTTTTTGCCATTTGGCTACGGAACCCTAAAAATTCATCCTCATCAGATTCTTGGAACTTCTTCATTAGTCTGTGTTACGATTTCATTCGCTCCAAATGTAGCAGAGTGGACTGAGTCAGTTTTCGACACAATTTTGGATTGTTGAAAAAGCGCTATACGCTGAAACGAGCTGTACCTACACAAAAGCGTTCAAAAATTGTGTGTACAGCTCGTTTTAAAACAGAAAGAAAGAAAGAAACATGTTTATTTCCACCAGAACACTAAAAAATAAAATAACGCAGAAAAAATAGGTATATACAAAAAAAACTAACAATAATATTGAAAAATAAAACAGTAGCAACAAACAATAATAATAATAATCTGTGCGTGGCGGAGTAAAAAAAGGCCCCGCCCGACTCAGTATAATCACAGTCTATTAAACCATATTTAATAGACTGTGGTATAATGTTGTGGGAGCTACCCACAACACTGGTATTCTGCCGGCACCTTGTGACTTGTGAGTCACGAACATCAGCGGTCCTTACAAGAAATATAAAAAAAATCTAAATCAAAGCAAAAAACCAGAATATAAAAAGAGGACAAAAAAATTGCGAATTGTGAATATTATGTAGGAAATAGTTGTTTTATAGTAGGTGGAACAGAAATAGTTAAAATAAATTAAATAGTGAAAGATTGAGTGCTGTTAAAAGGAAAACGACTAACTCCTATATCAACGATGAGAGCCCCGGTAAAACGACCAAACAAAACCTGCTTCCGCACCATCCGAAAATAAATAAGTGAGTGAGTACATACATGCATAATACATTAAATAAAATTGTAAGATAATTAAAAAATAAATAAATAAGTAGGTATATCATTTTTACATAAATTAGGTACATATTATAATTCTAAAAAGATTTGTTTTCTTTATGTTGAGACAGTAGTTATCTTTTATATATGATAGTTTAAACGTTTGTTTTGTTTTTAGGTCCCGAAGAGGTGGAGGAAGATTGTTCCAACATTTCGTTGCATTATATCTGAAACTGCCGCGGAACGCTTCAGTTCTATGTTTTGGCATAGATTTGGTTTTGCATGGTTTTAGCGTCTAGCGCTTTTTCCACAATCAAAAATTGTGTCGAAAACTGACGCAGTCCACTCTGCTACATTTGGAGCAAATTAAATCGTAACACAGGCTAATGAAGAAGTTCCAAGAATCAGATGAGGATGAAATTACAAATACATTAACTACCTACTCTGAAAATTAAAAAAAAATGTTTATTTACTCTCTAATTTTTTTAGCTCAAAATAACTAACTCATGCAAAATATTATTAAAAAAATGCATGCTAGCTAAGTTTCAGTTTGAATTTGGTGCTGAATTTAGGGTTTTTCCCAACTGCTGTCTATTTTTTGATTTATTCATCGTCTAAACAGTATGTAGCTCGATCTAGCGCTTTTTCAAGGGACTGTCAGCTCCTTTTTGGTTAGAAGAGTTGGCAGCACTGGGCAGCACCGATCACCAGCGTAATGCCAGCGTACGACCAGCGTTGCCAACTCTACGTCTTTTTACGTAGATCTACGTATTTTAGGTTTTTCCTGCAAACCTACGAACTTCAGTCTCAGAATCTACGTATTATTATAACATTTTACAAAGAACAATGGGTCCATTTGTATGAAACGCGTCCCCAGAATGTAGCGCTATAAGCTATGGTGGAGATTGTTGGCCTCATTGAGAGCATCATTTCATTGTATGACACCAAGTCTGGATTCCATGGGAAAAAAAGATATTCACGGTTAAAGCAAACAAAATACTGAGTAACTTTGTTATCGTCCCGCAGTATTTGTATAAGTTTTCTAATTTAAAAGTATTATATTTGCTTATCCAGAGTTTAATCTATCTTTGTGCTAAGTTCCACCCACATCTGATAAGCCATTTCGGCATCATGAATAACAAACATCGAAAAAATTAAGCATTTTTTACTTACATTACTAGGATAAGGTAAAGTTTTTTTTTTTTGACACAGCAAACAATTACACTCTCATCTATCTACTATATGACATTATGTTTCATTGTCGTTCTTTAAGTGTAATCAATGAATCAGCCCCATGAGCAAAGACTGACTGGATAATGGTAAATAGCAAAACCCAATAAAAAAGAAAACTTGAAGAAGACTATAAAAACTGTATATGTTCCATATCGTTAATGATAACCGAAGATGTCAATAAAGTAGGTAGGGATTTACTTAGGGAACACATTTAAATCGCGAGGTAAACATAGTACTTTAACGTTATTAATGCGAAATATAGTTTTTTTTGTATAGGTACCAATATGGCAACAAACAAGTATACGGCCCGCCTGGTGGTAAGCGGTTACCGTAGCCTATATAGACAATTGTAACACCAAGGGTACCAATCGCGCGTTGCTGACCCTGCAAAAATCTCTTCACACCGTTTTTTGAAGAATCCCATGCTGTACTCCCTTGGGAAAACCTCAGTGCGGCGCTCATTCTACAGCCTGAGCGTCCGGTAGTGAGCTCCTTTGAAACCGCAGATTACGAAACCATTTCTGTTCCAATGTGTGAGGTTAGATCCCCGTCGATGGCGAGAGTTGCGATGGTAGAAGGTTCTTTAGAACACTGTCCGTTGTACAAGCGGTAGAGCACACATAAGAAGGCAGAGTCGCTGCTCAGTCTAACGGGGTCTAAACCGCTTGTGAGCTTGGGATCGTCGACAATTCTAATGGCACGTCGCTGAACCGAGTCCAAAGGCCCAAGCTGGTAACCAGGTACCGCCGCCCATAGATGACAGCAGTACTCCATATGAGCCCGGACTTGCGACTTACAAAGTTGTTATAAGTACTGCCTCACTCTATTGAGCACTCCCGAACTTTTTTTGTCGTCTAAGTGACTATATACGAAACAGCACGTGTCGCTAGAAATATCAACGCCAGGGATCCCGATGCTTTGACTGATGTTTAAGGACGTGTTCTGGAATTGTAGGGTCACGCTATAGGGGCTTTCTTCGTGTTAGTATGTATGTCTTATGATACGTTTTCCAGCTAAGTTACTGGACTAGATTGATAGCAATTGAAATTAGCACTCGCGGCAGCATAGAGCCTATAGATGGACAAGCAATACTATTTTATCAGGAACACAAGTGAAGCCACGAGGCACAGTATTGTTATGTTTACACAACTATGTTACTGGACCGATATCGATAAATATTAGCAGAAAGATAGCATGGATCCTGGAAATTGTCATACAGTTCTATTTGTCTTAAAAAATCGATGGGAATCACTGGTATTCAGTATTCTGTGCCGCAGGGCATAGCTAATAATAACAAAAAACAATCATTACCAAAGGAACATTTTTGTAACTTCAATTGTGAATATCTTTTTTCTCCCATGGAATTCAGACATGCTGATAGAGAATAAAATAATGTGCTCAACGAGACCTACAATTACCTATACTATAGCTCATCTTGCTACAGTCTGGGGACGTTATTACCCATTCTTCTTTGCAAAATAAAGTGACTCTTTAGGCTTAATGGTCTTAATTTCCAGTTACCTACCTTCGCCTTAATAGCAAAGAGGATATAATCAATACTAAATAGTTAGTAAACGTTCCGTTTCATACTAACGAACACGTCGAACACTCACATCGCGACACTACAAGAAGTGTGCTTTCCATAGACTCGGACTTATCTCATTTCATGTGAGTGTTTAGAACGAAACGTCTCATGGCACCGTAAACAAGTAAAACTTACCCTAAAAATATTTCGATTTGTTTGATTGCGATATTTTTCAGCTTTCTGCTCAGTTTAATTGATTAGATTCGTCTCAAATGTTTCCCTTATTAACTCAATCTGCACAAAATTGATTAACATTGCCAATAGCAGTGCAAATGTCGAGCGTCTGTTTTCTGCGATCAATCTGAAGAAAACTAAGATCAGAACTAGGCTTACCACAGTCACCATAACAGGCTTACATTTGACGAAAAGTGGCTGAAAAATAAACTGCGAGCCTACAGGAACACTTTCAGCTATTGAATAAAAATGCATAATGTACAAATTTAATTTGCCTGATGATAATAAATAATTTAAATAAAATATCTTATATATAAACATGAATCCCTATTTCCCTTGGTCACGCCGTAACTTGAGAACAAAGATTTTCATAGGGCATCGTGCCTCTACCCAGATGGCTAGTTCGCCTTACTAAAGCATGACATTTTAAGCTGGCTTCCCACGGTCCGCAATTCTGCGGATCATCACGCACAGCCGACGATCACGGACGGCAACGCACGCAGACAGGGCTCTTCCAACGGTGCGTGTCGGTCTGTGTAGATCTTTTGATAACTTCATTTCAAAATGCAAAGTGAAAGAGAACGTGTCGTCGCTGCAGCCGCGGCTGTGGTATTTTAACAATTACCAAATTACGCGACGTAGTAAAAGTAAAAAGAAACCACGTCGCTGGTGGATATCAGCATACAACAAAAGTCGTTTAACGTAAGTGTACATAGACATATATCTAATTTTATTTATTTTCTGTTTTGTCACCAATAGCAGTGGGATCACAGTAGAAAATTGTGTCTGTTGTGCCTGTTGTGTCTCTTCACTTTGTAAAATGTTATAATTATGTTTCTTGTGTGCAATAAACTTTTGCACCGCACCTTTGAAGTTACCGCCTCGCGACGGATACCGGCGCACCGCCACAGACGTCCTCTGCGACCACGGACGAGACCATTCCCACGGTGCGTGGTGCGGGCTGGTGGGCGTGCGTCCGCAATATCACGCACCGTGGGAAGCCAGCTTTATATCGCTCCGCTTGAGGGGTTCCTGAGCAAATCGCTCTCAGTTCGTATAGCGTACGGCTGTCACCGCGACATACTCGCTGTAACTGATTATATAAAAAATGACGACTTGCTTATTGAAATACTGTCACAACACTTACAAAAACCAAGGAAAAATTAAAAAACTAACCTTCCATGTGTTAGTATTGCGATTTCGTCACTTTTAATTACCTAAACTTATTTTAGAAATATACGTTTCAGTGGTGACAGTTTTTATTTTTTTAAATCTTTTCCGGCCATGTTTTATGGAAGGTTGCCACAACATGAAAATTAATTTTCCACATTTTTGTTAAGGATTATTAAAAGATGATATCGAGTACCTGCTGATTATTTTTGATAATTCTAACCTCCCGATTTGACAGGTATTTTGACCATAGAGGTCAAAATAATGAGAAAACTCCTCATTAAATATTATCTACACAACCAGTGTAATCAATAAAATTAATTTTATTGGTAATACAAGAGCTAACACAGATTGCCAACCTAACTAAACTTATTGTCGAAACATTTGCATATATTCGTTTATATTATGTAGCAAAATCCGAAAATTTGTTAAGAAATACAATTTCAAAACGACAGCTGTATAGAAAACAACTGCAATTGCAGGCGGTCTAATTTTTGTTCATAAATATTGCTTATATGATGTAGGATTTATGTTTTGGGTACCCAAGGTATCCCAAATAACTATTTAGAAAGCAATAAGGCATCCACTTTAGAACTTTGAAAATAAAAAACCGTTTTCTCAGAGATTTTTCGCCCCCAAAAATCCCCATATAGTAAGTTTCATCGAAATCGTTAGAGCCGTTTTCAAGATATATCAAAACATACAAATATTGTACATTTAATGGTATAGGATATATATTGTAAACAAATATTGCTCGTATAATAGTACTTATGTACATGAAAGATTTCCGGACTGAAATTTATAAATTCCGTCATTTAGAGGAAAATGATTTTTTAACTGCCACCCTATGCAAACTACACAGACTGTCAAATACTGTCAATTCTGGCTTGTTTATTTCATGTTCCCATAGAGGTGACTATCCTTCTGGACGTTTTAAATTCTTTGCTTGAGAACTACTTTACCGATTGCATCCATTTTTTTTTTAGATTTCTAATTCTCTGGAGGTTTTCATGGAAAAAAAATAAGAAAGTTGCGTAGAAAATTAGAAAATATATGAATACTTAGCGGTAGGATACGGTAGAATATCCGTCGGATACGCGAGTGAATCCGCGGGTCGCAACTAGTTGTATAATAAAACATTATTTTTATTATGTTTTACCTACCCTATTCTTTCATTTAAAAAAAAGTACGTAGATCTACGAACTTTCCAATGCAAGTTTTACTAATTCTACGAACTTTCCCAATCTGGCCTACGCCTTTTTATAAATTCGAGTTGGCAACACTGCCGATTACATCTTTCATCTTTCTTTGTGCGAGGTTGGGGTGGTGCATGTTACGAATTTCCCTTGATATATTTTACACTAAAAAAGGTAACCTATTTAATCTAGGGAATAAATTTAGTGATTATACCTAGTTCATCAATAAATCTCAATTCATAACATGCTTATGGAGTTGACTGATGAGCTGGATCAAAGCGATAGCGGAATGGAATCTTTGACGGCAAGCAAAGATGATACCCCCGAACGTAGACCCGAAGATAGTTTCATAACCCCCTCGGTATGTAATTATTAGTTTGAAGTACGGATACTTGATTACACAGGTATTTTACCATTCACTAATCTTTCAGTTGGGGTCTTCACCTAGTGCGACTCCGCCGAGTGGTCAAATAGCATTATGTGGTCCACTGAAGGAATATGACGATGTGAGTTTTGAAATATATTAATGAGTTATCAATAAACTAACTAAATAAACACGCGCACATATAGTTAAGATGCGCGGTCCATTGGCGATCTAGTGGGTTAAAGAAGTATCCTAATTAGCATTAACCAACATGGTTTAAAATTTTACAGGAGCCTGATGAAACCCTAACAGAAAGGTTATGGGGATTGACAGAGATGTTCCCTGAATCTGTGAGAAGTGGCACACACACAGTCACAACAAAGACATGGTGAATAAATCAGATTTGTTTAAATAATATTGCCCTAGTGTAGCAATTAATACCTTGGCTCGCGGTTAAAAATATAACAATGACATAGAGTTAGAGTATTATAGAGTGATAGCATTAACAATGTTACCTTACGTGAAGCATGAGCAGTTTCCATATAGATACATTTACAGGATAAATCAGCCACTAGTTGATTTACAGTCAGACAATATTTTGATACAGATTTCTTGTAATTTGTTATCAGTAAAAGTAACTATAAATTATTACTAGAAACAAAAAACCACCTAAAACAAAAATTTACTGAAAAGAGGAAAACAAGCTCTTTAATCTATAGAATTTTGAATATAACTTGAATGTTGTAAGGTATTGTAGTCGGGGACAAACCAATAACCTAAGTATGTTTTATTTTTGTAATATTTGTTTATATGTAAAAAAAAAAAAAAAAAAAAAAATTATAAAAGAATACCATAATAAAGCAAGGTCTCATGAAATATTGACCTCTGTGAACCTGGAACCCGACTTGATGATATTGTATTTTTTTTTTGCATGTGTTAGTTCTCCATATGTACCTGTTTGTACCAACTTTTTTTTCGTTTGTACCTCAAGGGGTTCGCACATAGGGGGGGTTGAAAAATGCTCAGAACCCAACATGAAGATATATTTTTTTTTTAGCTATAAAGTAGGTAAGATTGCATCACTGCCCCGCGGCTCTCATTATTACCGCGTCGTGTCGTGCCGTGCCGTTCCAATGAAGAACGTAGCTGCAGGAGTCGCCCGAAGACATGTCACCGCTGGCAACTACATGTCGTGTTGTGTCGCCCCAATGAAGAAGCGCCCATTAGGGAACAAGTTTTTGAAAATCCTGTATTTCCGAACCCCTTGAGGTACAAACGAAAAGAGAAAAATCTGCAAATACAGAACAAAGCTACTAATAACATTATATATTTGTCTTCCAAATAATGAGCAACATTTTTTTCATAATTATGACTTGTAATCATAAACTATTAAATATGTTTATCTTAATTGTTTCTTTTTTTTTATACCATTAAGGTGGCAAACAATCATACGGCCCGCCTGATGGTAAGCAGTTACCGTAGCCTATGAACGCTTGCAACACCAGGGGTATCACTCGTGCGTTGCCGATCCTGAAGAAATCTCTTCACACCCTTTTTGAAGAACCCTATGCTGTACTCTATTGGGAAAACCACAGCGGGGAGCTCATTCCACAGTCCGAGCGTCCACGGAAGAAAACTCCTTTTAGCCTTTTTATTGGCTTTGTTAATTAACCTGTCTTATCTCTCAACTTCAGGGGTGGCATGAAGTCACTTTATGGACTGTCCCGCTCTGTCATGTGGGTTGTGGCTAGTTCATCTGTAATCTTGTTTGCTCCTGTAATATTTGAAGTGGAGAGAGCACAAGTGGAAGAAATGCAGAAATCACAACAAAAACAGGTAAATATTTTTTTTTATAACCTTCCACGTCGCCACTCGAGAACCTTTCTTCCCCATCGGTTATCGGCTCTTCGAGCGATGTGGCCTTCCCATTGCCACTTCAGCTTACTAACACTTTGCTTTGCTTTGTTTTATAAAATAGAAAAGGTTAAGTACATCTATTCAACTCACTGCATTTGCAATATATCAATTTATTTAGTTACATTTACTAAGAAGAGTATAAATAGGTATAGATAAACATAACTAATTTATTGTCTATAACATGAAACTTAAAAGGTAAATAAGTAGGTACCTACCTACTTGCGTTGCAGCTATAAAAGAATTATTTTAAGGGGCAGACTTGGGCAAAATACACTACATTGCTGCCCAAATTATATGAAACCTGCTAACTCTACGGTGTTGAAATTGAAATATATGATACTTAAGGATATAACAAACACATCGCCCGAGCCGAAAACACGATTTCAATTAAAAGCCTCGATAAAAAAAAATTTCAAACATACCTCTAAAAATCAAGAAATTCCCAAATATATCCAACGCCTGAAGGTATTTTGATACGATTTTTTTCATCGATATAGTACATATCATAAGAAAATAAACGCCCGATTTAGTTTTTTGAATTAGCTATTCAGTTTTTCATAATAATGATTTTAAAAAAAGTCGCTTACGTCAAATTCAATCCGAGCACCATCAACATCATACCGCACTCTATTGTCCTGCAACTCGCGTATTTTACTTCGCGCTCACTCGCATTCCGCGGCGATCCGCGTTGCTAGATGGACCTGTGTCATTTTCTTTCAGAATTTTTACAAAAATAAAACCCTCTCAAATGAGTAAAAAATCATATCAAATTATCTTCAGAAGGCACTGGAAATGCATGCTAGTCAAATTAAGGCAATTCAGCCTTTTATTTGCTTGTTATGAATAAAAATATATAAAATAAAATCTGTTATGATTGATACTTTTGAAAATTGTCATCGAGCCATGTCGTTGTACTGACAGAGACTAATACTTATTTTCGTCTATGAAGGGTATGGCTTGGGTAGTCTAGGGGGCTAAAGTGCGGGTTATTAATGTAGGCGCCGACTGAAGGAGGTGATGATTCAAATCCCGGAAAGTGTTTTTTTTTTATTTCATATCATACAAAATGAAAAATCAGCAATATATATTATTTTTAATGAGCAATTATCTATTTAGTTACTTACCTGATTAAATAACACCTCATTCAATGTTGTTTATTTTGAGATCAAAGAAAAGGTATTGAAGGTAGGTTGACTGATACTGGTAACAGTAGGTGCCCCGAAGTCGGGGCGGGCGTGCCAGTCACTTCTGCGGTCATCGAGTCATCTGTAGTCATTGAGTCGAGCCGATATACCTTTATATTCATTGTATTATTGTGGTCCAGTCGCGTAGTCGTGAAGTGTCAATGGCACAGTAAAATTAGTACCAGTAAAGAAAATATTACACATCTTACGTTGACTAAGTTTCTACTACATCGAGGAACAACCCTTAGAGAATTTATACCGAGCAATCTGATTCCGAAACTAGTCACTGATTTTGAACTGTAAGGACCAATCACTTTATCGTGTGTTCTTGACTTGGCCAATCAGAGCGCATTGTCAATGATGGCAAATTGGCGGAATAGATTGCAAGCAAAATCAACGTCATTACGCTTCTTTGGGTTAATTGTTCGATGTTCTACTACTTACTGAATCGGTTAGTTGGAATGTGAACCCATCGTAAATTTACAATTACTATTAGTGAGCTCGGCTATCATTGTGCCGATTAGGGATTGCAAAATCCGTTTTTTTTTCAAATCCGGATAGAAAGTTTATCATCACATATAAATCCGGATTATCCGGATTTTTCGTTTTTTTAATTTTTTTTTGCAATCTTTTGTAATTTTAAATTGTACGCGTATTTTATGCTTAATTATTAGTAGTTTGAAGAGAGGTGTTCTATTTTATTGTATTTCCATTGCTTGCATTTGAATAAAAATTCAATTAAACTGCAAGTAATATTTAAAAAAAAAATGGCTTGTATTTGGCCACTGAGCCGTCCATAAAGGATAATGACGAAGCCTAAGGTGGAGCACGCTAACCCAAATGGAACCTAATCATTCAGGCCGTGAAAGTCCCTAGATTCTAAGAGTCAGGAAATACAGTCGCCGGAAGCAAGTTCCACTCCCTTGCTGCCCGCATTATAATTGAAGATACAAAAGAAAAAAAATCCCCGTGCCTTGTGGTTCGGAGTAAAAAGCAAGCAACCTTTCTTCGATGGTCGAGGCTCGTGAGTTTCGTCATAATTAGTCTCATATTCGATGAGTCTTCTGGCTTGGCGGTTTATTGAGTCGAGGGCAAGAGCCTGGTGGAAAGGACTCCGTTTGGTGAAAAGACACACCTGCGTCTTGGTGGCATTAAAAGTGAACAGAATGGCATTGCCCCAATCGGAGACTGCCTGTAAAATTACGTTCAAACGCTCTACCATGGCCTCTCGCAATAATTGGATCTATGACAACGGTGCTATCGTCTACGTACCCAAAGATACCGGGCTTCACCAGATCGTTAATATGCAGCAGAAATAAGGTTGCAAAGAGAACCGAACTCTGTGGAATTGATTGCGGAAAGGTCCGACGAACACCCGTCTATGACTACATGAATGATCTATTCACTTTATCTACCTATTCACTCACTACCTATCACTCTATCTATTCACTTCGCTCAGGAAATTGTAAACTGTTAAGCTGCAAACTAATAAATAAATAAATAAATTCAAGCGCACAGACCACCAGAGATTTCATATCAAGGAAGCTTGCTTAGAAGCCTGGTGTGTCAGACCCTTTCAAAAGTAAAAATTTTCTGAGATCAGTGTCCTCCCTGTCACGTTCCGCCGCCTCCTTAGCGGGCATAACTCGCTCGCAAAAGGAGTGGAGTGCATCCCACGATCTCTCGTTTTCAACCACAGCGCGAACGACGCTCGGCAGCGGGAGATCAGTCCCCACTTCGGCGCAGAGCTCGCTGCTAGGCCCCCTCTTCGAGGCACATATGCTTTTTTACCGACTAAGTTGTATAAAAAAAAAACAGCGTTCGGCAAGCTTCGCCATATCTTCAAGTCCAGAATACCTCAGAGTCAGAGTCTTAAGAAAAAGGTTTACAATCAGTGCGTGTTACCAGTGATGAAATACGGAACACGGACGTGGTCTTTCACTGCTGGTCTAATAAATACGCTCAGAGTCACTCAGCAAGCTATGGAATGAGCTATGCTCGGAATTTCACTACGAAACAGGATCCGAAACGAGGACATATGTAGGAGAACAAAAATTCTCAATAAAGCTTAGCGATGGGCGATTGTTACTAAAAACAATCGAATTATTCGATTGTCCAATTTATTCGAATCATTCGAATAAAAATTGACTTCTTTCGATTGTTCATAATACGCTTCGTGCGGCACCTTGCGTGCGCTGGCTGTCCGCCCGCCGAATGAATGAATCTATTCGCCCACGCGCTCACCCGTCGATTGTGCATACTATTGCAACCTACGTGGCGTGCGTCACTTTTCATTCGAAAGGTCGATTGTTATTCGATTGTTTATTCGTTAGAACGAATGAATCGACAATCGAATGTACAGTTTTACAATTGTCGATTCTTTCGATTCCTTTTTTTTGAACAATCGCCCATCGCTAATATAGCTCGTAGAGTTCGTATGTTGATGTGGCAATGGGCAGGCCACATCGCTCGAAGAACCGATAACCGATGGGGATGGAAGGTTCTCGAGTGGCGGCCACGTACTGGAAGGGGACACCGTACGTCCACCAGGTGGACCGTCGACCTGGTCAGAGTTACTGGGCGCTGCTGGATTCAAGCGGCCCGAAACTGCTTGAAGTTGAAGTTAATGGGGGAGGCCTATGTTCAGCAGTGGATATCCTCTTTTTATACGCGATACCGTGACCGGGTGGCGTGGGCTGCCGCGCAAATCGCTTCACTGTCACCACATTATGACATTGTACCCGTGCGAAGCCGGGGCGGGTCGCTAGTACTTAATATACATAATTACACCCTGACTCGGGACATGCAAACATGTTCATGCACACAGATGCATATCCTTGGTGGGAATCGAACATACAATCGGCGGCGTCGTGGAATCTTAACAAACTACACCAACTGGCCCGTCAAAAGTATTTTTTGAGGTATATCAAAATTTATATTTTTAAATGTTTTTCTACAGTTTGTCTACTGTTAACATTTTTACTGTGTCCAATTCAAACAGCTTCGTTCTCGCGGAAATGTATAGATGGCGGTTTGTCACGTTGAATTGTTTGCTTGCAATGACGCACTTCTAAATAGAGGGAGCTAGTATTTTTTGTATGCTTAGTTCCGGTAATTTCCGCAAATATTACGTGAAAATGTGGCGCAAGGGTGAAAACTGAAATCTGCTCGAGAGGAGTCTGCGCCTTAAGTATAATAGGCAGACAGGAGTAAGCATTTGCATTCTTTCTTCTTGCTTTTCGGCGGCAACGGAATAACTATTCGTCGATAAATAATAAAACTTGTAAAATAATTATATATGATTTGGACATCTTATTTAATTATGTTGCTTTATAATATTACATTAATTATTAGATTCAATTTCAAATAGTTTTGCATGCTATTCTGTAGCGAAATGTGTAGACCTTATTTTAAGATTCCACCTAAATTGTACGACATTTCTGGCAAATTAAAGAATTTCATTTCATTTCAACCATAAGTCCATCTATTTTATGTAGATTTTACGGTTGCCCTTTTACAAATCTAATAGCGCAAGATACCTACGTACCACCGCTAGCGACTAATATGAGTGAACGGAGCGATGGAACATGACGTCACCCCGCGGTCACGTGACCGTCAGCGTGCCTCGATATTTAGGGGAATTTCAAATGTCTGTAAAATCATAACTACTTGGTTTTTTTGAACGAAACAAAAACTAATGTATTTGTATAGATAATTGCTCTACTGATACAAACTTTCAAGCGGTTTTGCATACCTATTAACATTCCTCATTGTATAATATGCAGGAAATATGCTCGAATTTCAGATGATTTTGGTAGGTACCTATTACAATGTGCAATCAAAGCCCGTCACAGACGTAGCTATAATATATATGAATATGCCGAGCTATAATTTATATTAATATAAATTATAGCAAGCCACCACACACGGAGACGATGCTATAATAGATTTTTTACCTTCACTTCATTGACGGTCGGCCTAGCGTGTGCACGAGTTCTATAATAAAGGTGTTCTGATTTCTCAATGCAATAATTATGCATCCAACAAACACATTGTTATTGGATATAATTGATAGTTCTTCAGAGGACGATGCCGCTGCTGATTTTGATATGTTGGTTGCTCGGTCAGGCACAAAAACCAGAACTAAACGGATTGAATCACATATAAAGAATAAGAAAACTCGTGGCGAATTTAATTTATATCGTGACTTATAAATATCCTGGGACATTCCTCACACACGGTCATCTGATCCCAAACTAAGCAGAGCTTGTACTATGGAAACCAGATAACTGATTTATTACATATACTACTTTTTTTTTGTAAATATTATAGCTCCGTGTGCGGTCAGTTCAAAGTTTGTATTGAAAATATATCGTAATATGCCGAGCTATAATTTATATTAATATATATTATAGCTACGTGTGTGATGGGCTTAATCCTTAGCCGGCACCTTAATAACCATGCTATCAATCGCAGTCACAAATCAAACAAAGTTAAGCAATCACCAGTGAGAATGTCTACCCACCTGTATTCTAATCATTGTAGGATGGTGCGTAAATTTTAATCACAGTTTTCAAAGATATAATCTAGTCTAGGGTGTCATATTTCAACTCTTCCAAAATATTATGGCTTTTATCACTTAACTATGTGACATGTTTTTTTTCTTTTGCTTACCAGTGGCACAGTAGATATATCAAACAGTAAAGTGACTCGACCCTTTTCTTGATTATAATTGCCTACAGCAGCACGGTACGTGAACACGCGAAAGGGCTGCCCACCTATAGTATTTTAATTTCATCTACCTACTTGTCTAGTTTTGTGATTTTAATCATATTTTTTATTTGATAAAATGATTTTTTTTTGTGAATGAAATAGGAAGTGTTCAATAAAATGCATTCAAGAAACAGACGGGTAATATATATTTTTTTATGACCCCATTACCTACAGCACGGAGATACTCGAATACTCTAAATCGAAATAACAATTTTTTTGGTCACCCATCCGATGTCGAACCGTTGCAAACGTTACTTAATATCAACCATTACATCGCGTGTGCGTTACCTACAGCAATCAAAACCTCTAACTACCTACTGCAAAATCTTACTTAAAAAGTAAATTATTATGTAAATCTTACTAGGTACAGGTACCTACCATTTATTACTCTCACAATCATTTTATAATAATATTTCGTCTAATTCAATAAATATATGTAAATAGCTAACTACATACATAAGTAGTAAGTAGAAAGCCTAGCCTAGGAACTACTACTTTTTTTTAACCTGACCGTAGGTAGTCACTTTTTTCACCCAAGCCAGCCATCCACTTATTTATTTATGAATTCAGGTAGGTATTATGTTATTGACGAAGTCAAGCAACCAAAAAAGCACAATATAGTCTACTATAATTTCTCTTTGTCATATTAAGTAATTGTACTTACTTGTAATTATTTTAATTATTTCAATGAATATTTGTCATAAATCGCACGCTTACTGCTTACAAACCCATCACACCGTTCGTTCGTCACTGCAGCGCATTCGCGACTGTTTGCCAACCGAAAGCGAACCGAAATCGTGGCGCGTAGGTATGACTCGCGTTCCGGCCGTTTGTATGAAGAGCTAGTACTGATAGATATATCTACTGTGCCAGTGGTCTTTCGCACGGTACAATAAGTGCCACTAAAGATGACACTTGACACAACACGTGGTTTGTATACGATTTATATAAAGAGAGACCTATAAATCGTCTACTGCGCAAGTCAAACCAGGGTTGTGTCTGTGTCAAGTCTCATCTTTAGTGGCAGATGTTGTAACCACTCGACGTTGAGTATTGGAAGACTCTGTATAATAAGTGTACCTAAAATGTCTTTAAAGTTACCAATTGCTTCGAAATTCCAAAGAGGGAAATAAAAGTGTGAATGTTTTTGTAGAAAGGCATTGAAATGTGAATCTTTTTTAAATGCAGTTTGAAGGTATATGATTAAATTGATAATATTGGGTGTGCATGCATTGATGTTTATTTGGAAAATAATGATGCACTGGCAATTGCATCTCGAAATATGGTACATACAATACATAAGACACAAACAAATATGGGTTCTATTATGTACCAACTAAAAAAGGATTCACCAAAATTCAAACCTTAAAGGGAGTAAATGTATCAGTTATTTGTACACAACCAGCATTAATTTTCATTTCAGGTGTTACTGGGGACCAACACCGCACTATCTGGGCCAATGCCGAACATGCCTCCTATGCCACGATAAACCAACCAAATCAGAACAAATATTAAAGGAGCACATTTATTGTAATCCATTGTATGACATTCACAATTAATATATAATGGAATTTCCAATGTCATCGTAAATGCTTTAATGTTAGTGTGTTAGTTTAAATAAATAGGTACTTTAATAGAATATTATTTTAGGTTGCTGATAATGTTTCATTAAGAAATGTATCTCGAAATATATTATTGCATATATACCTAGATAATGAAATGTTATCCAATCTAAAAAAACTCATATTACAGATTAATGTACGTCATTTTAATATGTTGCATTTCCGGCCCTAATCTTTATTCTATTCCTTTAATTGCCTTTATATCATAACAATCAGTGGTTACAGGTTTGTATTTACTGCATTTTAGTTTAAATTATAATATGTTGATTGTATAGTGAGTGATAGTCATTTTGAAATTTCAAACAATTTGTAGGTGACGCTTTGTTATCGGTAATAAAAGTACTGTTAATTAATATTCTTTTTTGATTTTGTAGTGAAACAAGGAACACTATGGCCGGGAATAGACTTCCGTCTTTACTTCCAATTATCTGATCAGTTTGTCGTATCGTATTCACTCCATACACATTCCTAAAAGCTTGGCTACATGCTCCGTCTTGCATTCACTCACAGTCCCAATCCCAAATCTATAGATTTAGGTAGATATGACTGTACAAAAAAGACTGAACACTACAGGAGCAATTTAAAACGAATGCTCGCTGTTTTAATACATAAGACATGGTGAAAATGGAACTAAACCTGTGAAAAAAACGTACGTAATTTACTAATTTTGAATAGGTACTCTTGTGTTTGATTTAATAAAACATGTTTTTCATTGTTATCTAGCACGCGGCAGCGTGTAAAGCCAAGTTCAATACAAGAAAAGAGATCACGAACCATTTGGAGCCACTTTTGAACCCTTCATAAATCAAAAACGATTTAACATAAACACAACATTTTGTTCATATATTGAGACCCCATAGATAAAGTAGTGCCCAAATTTATAAACACAGCTATAACAGTACAACGCACATAACCCACTTCCAGATAGCCTTACTTATTTGCATTGTGTAATTAGTTTGACTATTCAAATTTAAAAAGGCGTAGGTATTTTTATAGTTTTTATATAGCAAACAATATTGTACCATAAAACAGTGTTTTAAATTTACTTTAGAATGTTATACGTTCTTATAAATCAATTTCAGAATTGTCTACAGAACTTGGCACCCATTTATCTATAGTACATTTAGCTACTTCTATCATCATTTTTGTTTTTTTGGGTAACAAAATCTGCCAATCTAGAAACTTTTTGCAGACTCCGATCCATTTCAACCCCACCAAGACTGAAGCCTGCGCGTTCACCGCTAAGAAAACCCCATGGTCTGTGGCTCCACAATTCCAGAACACTTCCTTGAACTTCAGTCAAAGCATCGGGATCCTTGGCGTCGCCATCTCCAGCGACGTGCTGTTTCGAAGTCACTTGGAAGACAAGGTGAAGCTGGCATCCAAAAAGCTTGGAGTGCTCAACAGAGCGAGGCAGTACTTCACATCAGGGCAAAGACTGCAACTTTACAAGTCGCAGGTCCGGCCTCATATGGAGTACTGTTGTCATCTATGGGCGGGAGCACCTGGATACCAGCATGGGCCTTTAGACTCGGTTCAGCGACGTGCCATCAGAATTGTTGACGATCCCGAGCTCACAAGCGGTTTAGAGCCCCTCAGTCTGAGGAGAGACCACAGAGAAAAGAAATATAAATAGAGACGCTATGCTAGCGGAGCCCGCGCGCCACACATGACATCAAATGGGCATATATCAACCGAAACACGCGTCAACGCTTCGTAGTATCCGCCATACTTAGCAGAGGTGCGTAGCTCCGCGAAAAATATTAATTATGTCGTGATGCGCTATTATTTCCTGTAGGAAACGAAGCGAGGAGTTGGAGTGTAACTCAAGGAGGGATTTCCTTTCATCGATGAGTCTACAAACCTTTATTATTTGTGATATTTATAAAAATGTATTCGAGATTATGATAATTTTAGGTGTAAACGATAAACTCTGATACTACTGCAAAATTATACATTGAAGGCAATGTACTCACATTTTTTTTTACAATTCAGTATTCTTAGCACAATTATTCTTATCGAACGTGAATTTTCTTACGGAATTTCTAAAAATAATTAAATTTAATATCGACGAAATTAAAATATCGATAATTTTATTGATATTCTATCGATTACTTTCGCTGCATTAAGCGAATAGCAATAAGTGTTGCTACTCGACGCCAGTCGACGCAGCTATACTATACATAACTGCTTACCATCAGGCGGGCCGAATGCTTTTTTGCCACTTTGGTGGTATAAAAAAAAGAAAAAAAAAACCTTTCTTTATTTTTGCAAGAACATGGTATTCATTTTACAGATGTTATCCTTAATATTATATCATTTAAATTACATATTCTGCCACAGGGGCGTGCAAAAGTACTTAACAATAAAATATTCATTACATTTATAGATACATACTACAAGAATATTATCATAATCAATAGGTATATTCACTTCACACATTTTTTTGAAGAACCTAACAATAACAAATAAATAATTGGACGAAGAATAATTAATGCAAGATGTCTAGCTTAGAAAATATATAGTATAGGATCCCGCTATAGATCGACCTTCACCGAGATGTTTATTTGATGAAACGTATTTTATATTTAATTTAATATGTCAATAAATATATTGCATATGGGTTGCCTACCAAATTTCAGCCCAGGATATAATTATGTAATAATTAAAAAAAAAATGTTTGCTACATTTCACCGGTTTGATTATTATATACAAATTCTATACCAATCGAAAGCATGAAGTCCATAGAATATGCAAACGTTAGGTTGCCTCTCTAAGCTATAGCATTATGCACCGGTCTGATTATTGTATTAAAATTAAAAGAAAATAAAGATTATTTCATTTTGAATTTAAAAGTGAAATATTGTTGCGAGTGAATATGTGCGACTGAGAGGTCCCAAAGCTTCCCTTTACGAAAAGCTAACTTTAATAAACAGTTTTTAAATGTTTCATTATTGTACATCACTTATTGAACTTGTCGTGGTCGCAGTGGAGGGACCGGCAGAGTCTGAAATGGGAGTCGTCTCCCTCGTCCGCAAAACCCTCTCCACCTCGGAAAAGTCGGCTGTAGCATTACGTTCGGGTTCCTCGGCTCCCGCCCGCCTGTTCAGCAGGGAGACACTGACGGTTTGCATGCTGTCACGCCCAGCGTCAGCTCCAGACGTGATGGACAACGACGGTTTTTTTGCACGGAAAAATATTTATTCTAAAATAAATGTATCGTACGTTACTACACTTACTACTTATAACATAAGCTATCTGAGAGTAAAAATCCCGTCAAAATTGGTCCAGCCGTTTCAGAGAATAGCCGGAAATTTTTTTTTTTATTAGCTTGGTGAAATCCTCTTAGGATACCCGACCATCTTGGGGGGAGCGACCAGATTATGCCGATATTTTATCGACTAAAACCCCAACGGGTGTCGCCATGTCGTCAACCGAATATAGAGGTACTTTCATGTGCATTTAATAAAAAGCTGTTATTTTGATATTAAACACAGACACTTCAATTTCATTTATTTAGATAAATAAAGTAGATTGTGTTCCTGCGCGTGAGTTAGGTAGCCAGAGCTCATTGGGGAGGGAGGAAACGGTTACGCGCGACCGTGACGCTTACCATCAGGTGGGACGTATGCTTGTTTACTGACTTTGTCGTATAAAAAAAAATACGTGTGGCACTCGGAGACTGCCGCGGTAAAGCTATTGCATTTGAGAATCTAAATTGAGAATTTAAACTATACGTGTGTGTGTGTATATATTATATATATTCTTTTATTAAATAAACTAGCTGCCCGGCGCGACTTCGTTCGCGTGGTGCTACCCTACCCTGTGTTACTACCCTACCCTGTGGTGCTACCCTCATCATCATCATCAGCCTATAATGTCCCACTGCTGAGAACAGGCCTCCTTTCACAAATGAGGGTGAAAGGGACTGGGCGATACTCCACCACGCGTGCCCACTGCGGATTGGTGGAGGTAGGCTAGTGGTCAACCTACTGTTGGAATTTTTCAAGCCGCCTAGGAGGCATCCAACTTGCTTAACGACTATCACAATTAAGTGATAACCGGGACCAACGACTTTACGTGCCTTCCGAAGCACGGAAACGCTCGATTTGAAATACCACTAGGCGGTCACCCATCCAGGTACCGACCACGACAGACGTAGCTTAACTTTGCCGATCGATTAAGAACGGCTAATCATGCTACGCCACGAGCGCTTCGCTTCGCTGTGGTGCTACCCTACCCTACCCTATCCTACCCTACATAAGAAAAAAAAATCTAAATTTCATAAGAATCGGTCAAGCCGTTTTTTACAAACACTAAGCCACACGTAAAGAGATTACTCCCGTACGGCCCGTACCCCAGTGACGTGATTGCTAATACTTATATTTTTAAACTCGTGATATCTTTTGAATGGAAAGTTTTACCATTTCTATTTTTTATTTAAACCAAATTTTGTCGATATTATTGTATTCAGAACCCTATTGTAAATTTACTTGATCAACAAAGTCTTGCAACAGTAGTATATAATATAGTAAATATATAACTGTCTCTTTTTGGCACAACGAATCCCAATAAGAGTAATGAGTACAGCTATTCAGAAGTCGCTTCATTTATTAGAGGGGTTTCTACTGCTTTAGTCCAATTTCTTTGGGCCACACAGCATTGGCATTCTTTGCCTAATCCTCAATCCAAAGTAGGCATGGCATAAATCACAAGTAGCAGGTGATAAAGAATATGATTCTGTTTTCATATGTCACATCTGCTACCGTCCATGACATAGCCTGTTACATGTTATAAAGAATATTTAAGAATATAAATAAAATGTATGCGACTGAAGGACTTTGTATCCATGGTCATGAACAAATTTAAAAAAAAAAAAAAACTATCATTGATTAGCTTTTAAGAGTATTCAAAAATAAACCTTAAATCAAGTGACATAAAGTGCTAACTTCTTTAGCATGTTATGTAGCAGGATAGAAAAATAATTTTTTGCTACGAAAGTATATATAATTTGCATCAGTGATAATTTGACACTTGCGTGCGATACTCGCACATGATTTTGTGAAAAATACCGTCGATCAGCATCGATGACGTAGGTTACAAATCATTGCAAATCATATATAGCTAGTGAAATCATGCTTTAAAAAATAATAATATCATCAAATGAGAATTCCTATAAAGTAGCAATAATTTGCATGCCTAATCCAAAGACTACAGTATATACTTATAGTGCGTTCGAATTGGAGTGATGTCTTCTTCTTCTTATTTTTAATTTTGGCAACCAAGCCCAAATTAGGGCTCATTTCTGCCAGTGTCGAGTTATATTATAGTTTCCAGTCACAATAAATCTCATCACATTAAAGTCCTCAGTCAGTCACCGTCCATAAAAGTCATGTTTTACTACAATGGTGGTCATTGTACTAAAACTCTTCACGGACATTTTGAGACAACTTGAAAAGTCACGATACACATAATTCATTTCATTTCACTTCACTGGTGCACATGGATGATCTTTAATGGGTAAAATACATAGAATAAAGACTAGCGAAGAAACCCTTCAATAAATGAAGCGACTTCTGAATAGCTGTACTCATTACTCTTATTGGAATTCGTTGTGCCAAAAAGAGACAGTTATATATTTACTATATCCTAAAATAGTAAGGTTGTACACTGTTGCAAGACTTTATTGATCAAGTAAATTTACAATAGGGTTCTGAATACAATAACATCGATATCGACAAAATTAGAAATGGTAAAACTTTCCTGTACGAGACGCGGGGAAGGGGGGGAAGCTTTTCCGCCGTTTTTGCACGATATTCTTTGTTTTACTTTGATTAACACACTTCAATAATTAAAATCTCAAAAACTATGAAGTTGCTTCTTGAAAATACTTCGCTGAAAGACTCCTTAGATCAACTACCATCTGTAAAAAAAAATTAGCACCAAGACCAGCGTCCCGTCCCAGAAAGTTTATCCTATTGTTTTTTCGTGCTTCTTGGTTCTACTCTACTCTAATAAATATTTAAACCAAGCACGTAATAAATTAATCCTCAAATATTATAAATGCGAAAGTGAGTTTGTTTGTTACGCCTTCACGCCTCAACTTCTCAACGGATCATCATGAAATTTGGCATGCAGATAGCCTATGGTACGGAGAAGGACACATGCTACTTTTTATCCCGGGAACGCGGGTTAAACCGAGGGGGACAGCTAGTTTATAATAATTGTTAAAATCTAAATGGCGGTGGGTGGCTATGCCAGCTCCCATACAAAAATGAATAGGTACATACTTTCTTCAAATACGTACTTATACTATAGACAGTTTACAGATAAGGTTTTAAAATAAAATAAAAATCATTTACGCGTTTATTATTAAATTAATCATAAAACAATATTTTTGTGTACCGTTTAGGCAAGTAATTGTTTAAATAAATTATCAATAAAATTATAAATTTATATTTAAATAAAAATGTCGAAAACACAAACAACGAAAAAGGCATAAAAACTAAAAAAAACTTCACTTTTTATTTCTTTTTCTGTTTTTGTATAATTCGTATGCCCTCTTCTTTTAGCTATGCACTTCTGAAGACTGGAATGCATGCTCTCGATCATAATGCCTCACGTTTTCAGCTGGAATCTCTTCCCAAGCAATTTTCAAAGCGTCGCTAACCCACCGTCATCGGGGAACCTAAAATAAACAATATAATCTTATAATTTAGACACTTTCATTATTTATGGTACTTTCATTGACGGGAGCAACGTAAGGGATGCGGGGGGAAGGCCTTCAATATTAATGGTTGATGTTGAGGTTAAGTATGAGTTTTTATGATATAAATTCATTTATGCGCCGACTCTGTCTCTGCAGGATTTACCGCAGCCTAGCTGTCGCCAGCCATTTCATAACGAAACGACGCAAAATAGTGATTTTATTAACAATCTTCTTTTATTTAACTATCTAAAATTATTAAAAAAGTCAAAAAAATACGAAATCCCCGACAGTCACCGACTCATGAAGGAAAGTTTATCCTCATTGATTTGTCGATAAGAAATGTACGGCACTATTCGAGCCTATACCAAAATATTTAAAATATAGCAATATTTTGGTAATCTAATTTGTTTTAAACATATAATACGCATAATACTATAATACATAAATGTTAGTCTACAATTCTACAAATTATCAAAGCAATCTTACGAATAAAATCCGAAATATGTTCAAAATGCCGTCTTACCGATGAAAGCTAATAATTTCAGATTCATTTTCCTTTCGGTAGGAATGATATTTGCACTCGATTACAACACACACCATTTTTGTGTTTATCACAGATCACAATTTAATACATTTAGTTTTGCTTGAATCTAAATAAACAATATTAATTTTAAATTTTCGCGTAGACGTCGTCCGTCTGCTGTATGTCAACAAACTACGACTAAAATAAAAACAACATCTGAGGGCCAACACCATAGTTCACTTTTAGACCTATTCAATTTGGTAGTACAATTAGACCAAACGTAACCACTGACAATTCAAAATGGGTTACAGGCGGTATGAACAGAAACACACAACTATATCTCATTCCTTTTTTATCTTATGGAATAATCGTATGAAAATTATCGAGACAGATATAAATATAAAGTTTGCGCCTTTGACATTACTTCTACTGCTTTAGTCCAATTTCTTTGGTAAAATACCACCAAAAATACGCAATAAAACTCAATATACACAAATTTATGAAAATAAAAATGAAAATGCTACGTCACTCTGCAAGTTCCCGCCAAAAAGTCCCGAGTGATGTCGTTTTTAACAGTTTCAAAATGGGCATTTTTGTTTATGCGTTCGAATTGGAAAATTTCAACAATTTTGCAACTTTTGCCACAAATGATATTTCCCAAATCGAACGATTAGATACAAAAATGACATTTCCATGCTGATCGCCTGCTTGTCACTTGTCTCAACCTACCTTTTCCCTTCAGTTAATCTTTTATTAATCTGACAAATTATTCTCTTGCATGTTAGTATTTCTATTAAATTTTACAATAACAATTAGAATTTTCGCTTCCCGTATGAATTTTTCGAAACTTATCTGTCAGATTCAAAGATGTCAAAATATGATCACAAACGACCCTGCCTCGGAGGTGGGTCAAAATTTGCAGTTCACGATGTCGTTTTTAACTGTTTCCAAGCAAAACGAACGGTGAACGAAAACTGTTCAAAACGCCAATTTCGCCCACAACTTTCCAAATCGAACGCCAGTGGGGAGGGACAGGGAAAGCTAATCTCAGATGGCGCCACCCTCACTGGTAACTGTCATTGATATTGAATTGATGGATTTTCATGAGTTTCTATTAATTAAACCAACCAGTAACCGGCTTTTATAATAAAATCGTTAGGTTTGAAGTGATAACTGCATAATCTTCCTATGAGCTTGGTGTCCATTTTTTTTTAATAATCCACGGCTTTTTTCTTTTCAATTGGTGTAAACCTTTATTATTGCATTAAAATTCACTACAGAAAGGCATTATAATTATTGAATAACTTATTTGATATCAAATACGTAAAAAATGTATGGTGTTTGACAGATAGACGGCACCAGCGACTATACGACACCTAGCGGGATAAATTGTCAGTGTGCCTCCTCGTTGTGATCGTTTTTGGCATTTTGGACTGTTATTTTTGCTACCATACCCCAATTCGAACGCACCTTTAGAGACCTCAATCTACGATTCTATGTCTATGGTATTGGCATTCTTGATAAGTTGAGCACAAATGTATTTTCTAAATATTTCGTTGTAACCTGTAAACATGGCAAATACGGGCCTATTGCCGTTTGTACGCGGTGTAGATTTTACATGTAATGATTTTAGTGTGAGTGTAATTTATTGGCCGCTATATGTATTCCCTTGAGATATGCGATGATATCATACTATAACCTCTGTGAACTAAATTTTCTCAATGTTTTTAGAATGATAAATTTCCCGATGCCATTCGGTACATGACTGGGCTTCAATGGTTGAGGCTCGATAAAACTAATTTGACAGATATTCCTGAAGAATTAGGAAAGCTTATGAAATTGGTAAGCACCAAACTCCCTAGTCTAAATGTTATCTCAGTCAATACCTTCTTTCTTCTTATTAAATTTTTAATATGTGGTTCTTACATGATAATACTAATATTGAAATAAAATGTCGATAATAAACCTGTAATATAACTTAATACCTATTACAGGTATTTTGTTTACTTCAATAACAACGGTAGATAAGAATAAGTGGTTCTGGTGGTTCTTGTAGTTGGTAACACATTTAATAATATATTGTTGTAAAATTCCTATTGTAAAATATTGTACACTATTGTAATATCCTGTATTACTGTTTATGAACCCAAATAAATGGAAAAAAAAAGAACTATTATCATATAGGTAAATGTTTCTCCATTTCAAATTATTTTACAAAATATAGATGATCCATTTAATTTAGAAAGAGAAAGAAAAAATATTTATTGACTACACGGTGTAGGTACAAGGCTGTTAGCGTTATCAGATATTTTTTCGGGCAAAGCGGTATTTTGTAATCTCAAAGGGAATTAAAAAATAAGGCCAAGTGCTAGTCGGACTCGCGCACCGAGGGTTCCATACTTGTAGGAAATAGTTCAGAGTATCGAGTCTCGAAGATTTCTCCTTTTTATTTATTTATTTATAAACAAGCAGCTTGTAAGCTGATGTGTCTATTTCACACAGTGTTGAAAGTCATTCTGCACTTATACATAGTTCACTTTTCAAGTTTTTTGATCTTTGTCCAGATATCCAATTTGTTTTTAAAACTGTTATGACTGAGAAAGTGGTGTGCAGTGTTTGATTTAGAAAGAGCACAATTGATTTTGTAGTGATGCCCAGGGAGGATTTAGCACACATATTCATTACAAATATATCTTGTAAGTGAGGAAATTTATAGTTTCCTGTGAGGATTTTGAAGGTCTCAATGAGGTCACCACGAAGGCATCTTTCTTCAAGAGTAGTGAGGCGCAAAATGCGAAGCCTATCGTCATAGGACTTATTTCGTAAGGTGCCTGGTATCTTGGTAGCTTTCCTTTGGACACTCTCAAGTAGATCAATATCTTTCTTAAAGTAGGGGCTCCAAACTTGGAATCCATATTCTAGCAAGGGTCTTATGTAAGTTTTGTATATTTTGATGAAGAGTTCTATTGACATCGCTTGAAAGGATCTTCAAATTATGTATACAAACTAGCAGACCCCCGCGGTTTCACCCGCGAACGGTTAGAATTTCTTTGCGCGGAACACTAATTATTTTTCAAAAATAAAAGTAGCTAAGTTACTCCTTATAACATCAGCTATGAACCGGAACAGACAGACAAAAATGTTACGCAACGCTGATACAAAGTCACAAATAACATACAATTAGGGTTTCACAGTTTCACTGCTCTCATCAACAAATATCGACACTGAGGTCTAACAATAAAAACCTATACCTACGCGAGATAGGGACACAAAAATACGCTTAGTCCTGCTCAAACATACACGTTTTGAATGCGTATCTTGGCTTGTCTAGCTATAATTCTCCGTCTACGGTGCAATGCAATACTTGTGGAAATACTCTTTAAAATTGGAATGTCAAATACCTATCAAAGAATATTTAAATCAAAAGCACTAAGGAGTATTGATTTCTACCCCTTTTTAACCAGTAAGGCGATGAGTTTCAATAAAATATGAAACACGTCTTCCATAAATCCTGTCAAAGAATGTTTATGCCAAAGTTTGAAGTTGCCAGTTTTGAAGTAGATCGGACCAAGGAATCTCGTTGTCCCATACAAACTTTGCCCCCATTTTTCACCCCCTTAGGGGAAGAATTTCGGAAAATCCTTATCGGATGTCTACGTCATACAAATAACACACCCTCCAAGTTTCAGGTCTCTACGATCAGCGGTTTAGGCTGTGCGTTGATTCTCAGTCATTCAGGACAAAGCATTTTATATTTCCTTACTATTGAGGTTATGTGCTCTTCCCACTTTAAGTTAGAGATAATTAATACTCCAAGATCTTTCTGGCTGTCGGTTGATTCTATTGGGTTCCCATCCAGTCTGTAGTCATATCTCGGATTGGTTTTTCCCAGGTGAAGGACACTGCATTTAGAGACATTTAACATGATAACCCAGTCATTGGTCCAGGCTTGAATGCGATTGAGATCTTCTTGCAGCTGTCCAGAGTTGATGAGTGGATTGGCAAAAAACTATCCATCGTCAGCGAAAAAGGCAGATTGAGACTTTATAAGTTACACTAAGTCAGAAATGAAAATCCCAAAAAGGTGAGGATAGAGCACTGAATCTTGTGGTACACCACCAAGCACTTGTTTCCACTGAGATAGGGTGCAACCAATTCGCACTTGGAATGTTCTATCTGCCAAATAGTTTTCAATCTACCTAAGAAGCTTGCCAAGCACTCCAAAGTGGTCAAGTTTAACTAATAGGCGTTTATGTGGGACTTTATCAAATGCACGCTCAAAGTCTAGGTAAACAACGTCTAATGGATTGTTAATGTCAAGTTCCTTAGTCCATGAGTGCTTGCATGATAGGAGGTTTGTTATGGTGGATCTTTTCTCAACAAATCCGTGTTGTTTGGTAGATATTACACATTATCTGTCAAGAAATGGTGTAAGTTGTTTACTTATAATTTTTCATCCGAATCAGATCCAATAAAGATAGAGCGGGGTATTTTCCAGGGTGACAGTCTGAACCCGCTGTGGTTTTGCCTAGCCTTGAAGCCTCTAAGTACAGTCTTGGAGGGTTCTGGGTTAGGCTATGGTTTGCGAAGAGGTGATCAGGTTATATCCCACCTGCTCTACATGGATGACCTTAAATTGTTTGCTCACACTGAACCAACTGACAGGATTACTAAAGGTCACTGAAACCTTCAGTAATTCTATTAGGATGGAGTTTGGTGTGGACAAATGTGCGGTCATGCATGTAAAGCGGGGGAGGATAGTGGAATCTGGGAGCATCCAGCTTCCAGATTCCACCCAACTGAGATCACTCTCCGAAACCGAAACCTACAAATACTTGGGTATGTCACAGGCGCTTGGCATCAGTGAGACTGACATGAAACAATCGTTGCTCGAACGCTTCTTGGGACGCCTGAAAAAAGTATTCAATAGTCTTTTGTCAGGCGGTAACAAGGTGCGGGCCTACAACGGTTGGGTCATGCCGGTCTTGATGTACTCCTTTGATACTCAAGTGGACTTAGACCGAATCGGACACCCTGGAAAGAGAAGTCCGTACATTGCTGACTGCACACCGTATGCATCACCCACGATCATCAGTGAAGTGTGGGTGACCTCTTTGGGGAAACCGAAGGTTTTGTCTGTGCAATTATGGACGAGGTTGTGATGACGAACAACTACCGGAGATTTATTCTGAGGGATGGAACCATCGACATATGTCGGGCTTGATATCGCCCTGGTGAATCCCTAAGGCATATAATCTCCGGTTGTTCGCGTCTCGCAAACGGTGAATACTTGCACAGGCACAACCAAGTAGCCAGGATAATCCACCAGCAACTTGCCCTGAAACACCACCTAGTGAAGTCTGAGGTGCCGTACTACAGCTATGTGCCAGATTCGGTTCTCGAAGATGGTCATATCACACTATACTGGGATCGATC